>LR812526.1:49030143-50510700 GCA_903798195.1 Danio kyathit
ATTATTATTATTATCCATTAATTTATTCATTTACTTTTCGGCTTAGTCCCTTTATTAATCTGGGGTCGCCACAGCAGAATGAACCGCCAACTTATCAAGCATATGTTTTACGCAGCTGATGCCCTTCCAGCTGCAACCCATCACTGGGAAACACCCATACACACTCATTCACACTCATACACTACGGACAATTTAGCCTACCCAATTCACCTACCACATGTCTTTGGACTTGTGGGGGAAACCGGAGCACCCGGAGGAAACCCACGCAAACACGGGGAGAACATGCAAACTCCACACAGAAATGCCAACTGACCCAGCCGAGGCTCGAACCAGCTACCTCCTTGCTGTGAGGTGACAGCGCTACCCATTGCGCCACCACGCTGCCCTAAGGAATTAAACAGTATTAAACTAAATTATATAAAATAATTAATTACATATATAATAAACTGAGTATAACTAAACACATACTCATGCTGAAATGTAAATCCTGTTAGCCAACAAAACGTTACAAAATATGCAACTTCAAAATAGAACACAAAATAAACTTCCCTAGAGACAGAAACCAACAGGAACATATTAAAAGAGCTTAACCATCTTACAAAAATAACTGTTAAAGTTGTTAAATTAGAAAATTATCAATATAGAGTGAACATTTAATGTACACATACCAAGAAAAATTAGTCATGGGCTCCCGGGTACGGTGTTTGTTTGTCAGCTGCGTGGAGCACCATTATAAAAGATAAACACATTACCATTTTTACAGTGTCACATAGCTTTAACAAATGATACAGAATGCCAACCCTTAAAAACCCTGCCCTCTTTCAAATGTGTCTTTAGATGAGAAAGAAATGTAGTCAGATCCTCACAACTCACAGTGCAACATTCCACAGTTCAAATCAGTACTGCAGAATTGTACAACGTTTGTTTATTGGTCAACCTCGAGCATAATCAGTTCTAGTAACGCGTGCGAGCGCTCTTGGCAACAATATTCACTCGCTCCTTCCTGTGCGATTTATGATGATCCTAAATGATTGTAGTTTGTCCACACGAACATAATTCCCATGTCACACTGTAAAATCTCAGTTATCAAAACTTCGGAGTGAACAGCAATCAAGACGCACCAAATATGAACAAGCATGAAAACTCAAAAAGAGCTTGACATCCATCCGTGACACATTCAGGAATTCACATTCTGAAATGATACCTCACAGCAAACAGCTAGGTTCTTCAGCGGTAAAATTGCTCACAATGCGCCTCGGTAATAAAACCGGAAAGAAACACCAGATCTGACCACTAGATCCAGGGCGTAGCGAACCATATATGAGTAATGTTAGATCCGTCGATACAAAACCGAATGCACGGCATTGTTGGTAGGGCGGCGCGAGTGAATTTTGATTCACGGTTAGGCTTCCCGCCGGCAGAAATGCATGTCAAATATTTCAGCTGTACTAAATAAACTAAACACTAACATTATTCAGAATCGATTTGATTGACATCCTCTGTTTAACTAAGGTTGACTGCGGATTATCAAAGGCTTTACATTGAAAGGGTTTACATTTAGGCATAAGTGCAAAGATGATGCTTGTCAATTTACACCACCATGACTAGTGTGCTGATCAGCACAAAGTTTATTAAGTGTTTTAACAAAAATATAATTTTTAATGTAGAGACTCAAGTCGGGGTTTCACCTTACATATATATATATATTTATACATGTATATACAGTATATAGTCAGAATTATTAGCCCCCCTGAATTATTAGCCCTCTGTTTATTTTTTCCCTAATTTCTGTTTAACGGAGAGAAGATTTTTTCAACACATTTCTAATCATAATAGTTTTAATAACTCATCTCTAATAACTGATTTATTTTATCTTTGCCATGTTGACAGTAAATAATATTTTACTAGATATTTTTTAATACACTTCTATACAGCTTAAAGTGACATGTAAAGGCTTAACTAGGTTAAATAAGTTAGACAGGTTAGGGCAATTAGGCAAGTTATTGTATTATGATGGTTTGTTAGACTATCAGAAAAAAATATATAGTTTAAAGGGGCTAATAATTTTGTCCTTAAAATGGTGTCAAAAAAATTAAAAACTGCTTTTACTCTAGTAAAATTTACAAATAAGACTTTCTCAAAAAAAAAAAAAATTATCAGACATACTGTGAAAATTTCTTTGCTCTGTTAAACATCATTTATGAAATATTTAAAAAAGAAAAATTCAAAGGGGCTAATAATTCTGACTTCAATAATTCTGACTAAATATATATATGAAAACAAAATCAATAAAAAAGAAAGTTACCACAAGTTACCACTTACCACAGACCAGAATTACTATATACTTAATATACAGTATATATACATAATACCTAGGAAGATTTGAAATGTACAGCAGTATCCTGTATCCTTCGGTTAAAGTGTCACGTGACCGCAGAATTCACAAATTTTACAACAAAATTCTGTATTGTTAAAAAAACAGTCAGCTGCTGTAAAAAATGCTGTAATTTTTTTATTTATGATTTGTTACTGAAGCGATACCGAATTGTCAGCATCTGTATTGCGGTGCACTGAAGAAACAATTAATTTTGACACCTCTAATATTAACTGACAGCACTTATTGATCGTACAAATTTGATGGAAAGTAGACGGAAATATGTGGAAGGCTGTGTTAGAAAACTCTCGTGTACCTCATAAGAAAGAAATGGGAATACATCATGGCTTTTCAGCGTGTATATTGTATCTGTCGTCCCAGGTTAGTTGAGACATGTTTGTGCTTGAAGTGGAATGTTGTGGTAGACTTGATGAAGTCTATTTATGAACAGGTGCTACACAAGCTAAGAAATAAAAAAATATAAATGAATGCAAGTTTCTGTCGTGCATATTCAGTACTGATTATGTCAGAGCTATTAAACTAAGAAAAAAATGGTTTTGTGTTGGAAAGGCAAAAGGGATGCTTAGGCATTTATCCAAACATTCTGTGCTTATTTTGTAAACTCTGCAACATAAATGTGCCTTACAAAATGTTCTTTCCCTCCGCACTTTTGTGAGCTTTGACATTGCCGTCTGCTTTCAAAACTCACCTCTTTACTGCCTGTCTGTCAAATGCAATTACCTGTTCCCATTTTCAGTAGAAATCACTGAACCCTTCTATGAGAGCAGATGAAATGAATTTAGATGAATTCTAAATGCTCACTGTATGACGATTTCTCGATCTCTCAAACATTCACTGTTTACACAGAAAGAGGGATTTAATTGGCAAAGCCTTCCATGCGGCAGCATATTTCTCATTCATTATATGTCAAATGTCTGAATTACCAGCAAGTTTAGACACTGAGGTTTCAGACCCTGAAGTTTGTTCTCAGTACTGAATACAGCAAACGGCTGCACAACATTTTGATAGAGTACAGATATTTAAAATGCCTGATAGTTGTATTATAAATATGATCTTTTATGGAATGTATTTATAATAAAAGCGGTGTTGACAGCATTGGAAGCCATTGACATTTACTGTATGGTGGGGCAAAGGACATTTTAAAAACATATCACTCCTGTTGTAGTGTAAAATGCAATAGGATTAGCTTTTTTCTGGCCCACACTGTGCCTCTGTTGGAAGTACATCACTTCAAGACATTCCAGCTCTGATCAGACACTTGTGCATCAATTTTAAACGCGATACAAGAGATATTTATGAAATACAGTAGAAAAGAGTAAATTATTGACTAAGTGTCTCGCCTTTCAGGGGCCTTTTTGATAATCATTGGTGAAATGGATATTTTCAAGGAGGGGGACTTTGCTGAATTATTCATTCTTTATAGGTGGATTGTTATATTGCTCAGTGATTGAATGAACCAGAATATTATAATACTGTGCCTGTGTGTGTTTGTATTGGGAGTTTAGATTGACTTGAATGTCCCCTGAAGGACAGTAAAACAAAATCCAGCTATACTGTGGAGAATGGCCAGCGTTTCCAGAGAGAAATACAACTTAAACATTCACTTAAATGAAAAATGCAAATGAAGGTTTGAGGCCAGATTTACAAATTAGCACGAGAGCGCAATTCCAAAACAGCGCTGATGGACATGGAAATGTCTGCGAGTTCTTTACTGACAATGCGCAAATGAAAGAATACAGACATAACATGTCAACATTCCATTTCACATCGCAAATAAGCAGAGCTAATGTCTGATCGTGTCGCTCTTCTGACTGTGACCTCGAGGTTCTGGACTTGGTAAATAGGGTCACCTTCAGCATAAGAGAGAGTGAGGCTCTTAATAAAATATTAATGTCTAATGTACAGTATTGTAAGAAAAACCAATAGGAAAAAACTGTTCAACATAAATTTCCCATTGATAGGTTGCAGCTGAAAGGGCATCTGCTGCGTAAAACAAATGCTGGATAAGTTGGCGGTTCATTCCCTGATTAATAAACGGACTTAGCCAAAAAGAAAATGAATGAATGAATGTTCATCAAACCAGACAAATTCAACTACTACATGCAAGATGGGATATTATGTTTACACACACATGTATTCTTTCTTTGATTTCCCATTCTTCAACATACTGAACCAAAACATGTAATCACTATTATTCTACAGTTCTGCATTACAAATTCTGCATTACATTATATAAAAAAGTGTAGCCTATATACAGGCCTGTAAATTCTATCAGAAAATTTGGAAGAATGGAGACCAAGTGACCTGGTCATACACAATTATCTTCACAATAAAGGATTCAACAGGGATTCAAGGATCAAGTCATTCATTTTCAACATGGAAATTTGTCTTAGCAGTAGTTTTTAGGTGTGGTGTTCATACACTTAAAATAGGTCACTGTTTGCTTGTACACTGCCTTTCATCAAGGTTATTATAAAATTTAGAAATATGAATACATCAGGCGACGCAGTGGCGCAGTAGGTAGTGCTGTCGCCTCACAGCAAGAAGGTCGCGAGCCTCGAGCCTCGACTGGGTCAGTTGGCGTTTCTGTGTGGAGTTTGCATGTTCTCCCTGCGTTCGCGTGGGTTTCCTCCGGGTGCTCCGGTTTCCCCCACAGTCCAAAGACATGCAGTACAGGTGAATTGGGTAGGCTAAATTGTTCATAGTGTATGAGTGTAAATGAGTGTGTATGGATGTTTCCCAGAGATGGGTTGCGGCTGGAAGGGCATCCGCTGCGTAAAACATGTGCTGAATAAGTTGGAGGTTCATTCCGCTGTGGCGACCCCGGATTAATAAAGGGACTAAGCCGAAAAGAAAATGAATGAATGAATGAATGAATACATCTGACGTGAAAATATGCATGCCTTGGCAGTCAACCACTGCCTAATTCACATTGAACCAGGCCCTTACAGCTCCTCCCGCAGGTAGTGGGTTCAGCAGGGGATGGTCCCGCTTTACTTCTTTGGGCTGTGCCTGGATGGGTTCTTGACAGAACATGTGATTGACTGATGGATTGGTACTATGGCAGCAGCAATGTGGTTGTGATGAAGGGGCTGAGCTGAAATACAAAGCTCTTAATTTACCTGCCAATCTACATTCATTCTCTCACCTATGGTCATGAGCTTTGGGTAATGATCAAAAGGACAAGATCTCGGATGCAAGCAGCCAAAATGAGCTGTCTTCGCAAGGTGGCAGGGTGTACCATTAGAGATAGGGTGAATAGCTCTGTCACCCAGAAGGAACTTGTAGTAGAGTTGCTGCTCCTACACATCGAGAAATGCCATTTGAGGTAGCTTGGGCATCTGTGTTGGATGGCTTTCAGATGTCTACCTCGAGAGATGCTCCAGTCTTGTCCAACAAGAAGGAGGCTCTTGGGTCTTGACTTGCCTGGGAATGCCTTGAAATCCCTCCCCCCACCAGGGACCTGCTGGAAGTGGCTGTGGAGAGCCAGACTCATTGCGGATAAGTACCCAGGTTCATAAATTTGTAACGGAGTCTTTGCCGGACTCGTACCCCATCATCGCAGTCAACTCTGCTCTGCTCCAGATGCTCCTCTGGATACATAATTCACGCTCTCCAGAAATGTAGACAGGGGTACGTATCCACAAATGAGCATGTGTTGTATTTATCTGTCCTGGATAAACTGTTGAAAATGAATGGATGGGTGGACAATGCTAGATCTAATGAGCAATAAAACTAAATAATCATAGTTTTTGCCCTTCTTGTCAAATACTGTAAACTCGTCAATGCTGAGAAATAACTACGGTATTGTGTTGTGTATGAGCTTGCTCAATGAACATGAGCAAATGGGTTGTGGTTAGTGATGTGCGGATCAATACTAAAATATTGATATCTCCGATACCAGCTTTGTATGTTCTTGAATCGATTATCTTATCAAAATATTGATATTTCAGTAATTTGGAGCAAATATGTAGTTTATTGGAAATAGAAATACAGAGGAAAGTAACCACAATTACCCTAGTTTATCTGAATAATGCCAACTTAGTCGGAACTACTTGTTCTTCCGCCTGCCAAGTTATGTGCGTAATATGGCACTGCACAACAGCAGAGCACGCTAGTTAGCCACTCAGTCCGCTGGCACATGTTGTTCAGTCATGCTGTCATTGGATATGTGCGACCGCAAGTAAAGTTATGAGTGGAGCTACTTCACTTCCAAACGATGCGCTTTGTGACACAGGTAACAAAACAGTGAGGTACTGTTGTAATACCACAAACCTAATTAAACATCTACATATAAATCACAAAACAGAATATGACAACGTCATGACTAGGCGGTCAGAAGAGGAGGAAGGGAGAGGCACAGGTGCTGGTAGGGCAAGACAGACATCACTTTCAGAGTCCTTAGGTGCAGCAGGCAGAAACTATCCAGGTACAGAGAGAGAAAATGTGGCGATGTGGGTGTATTTTGAGGATTTGGGTTTTTGTGACAATGAATATGTAAGTTGGCTCTTTTTTGCATGATATTTCTTCATCAATAAACAAGAATAACCCAAAATATGTCTTGTATTCAGTATGAAGTGACACTTTTTGATACACTACTTGTTACTTTAACACTAATTTTTGAGCAAAGTATCAGTATCGGATCGGTATTGCCGATACTCGCCTTCATTTTACTTGGTATTGGATCGGATAGGAAACCAGTGGTATCTCACATCACTAGTTGTGGTTACATAGTTTCACATCGCAAGTGTTTTTTTTTTCCACATGACTTTTCAGAGCTTAAGATTAAGGATTTACCAAATTTATCTCTGAGCACACCAAACATAAATAAATAATTATTTCTTAGCCACAAATTTTAAATAATGTGTCAAAACAACCAAAATATAGCTGTATACATGCACCTTTTAATTCAACAAAACTTTTCTTAAAAAAAGACATTTAAAAAATAATTATTGTAATGTATGTAAAACAATGCACTGTAATCTGTCCTGGCTAAAGGTCCCAGATCACCAGTTTACTACACATAACTTCACATCTTATATTAAAGCAATTTTATTATAATAATTAAAACATATTAACAAAAATAACTGTAATCTAAAGAAAGCAGGTGTAGTGAATAAGCTCAAAGTGAATTGAAGATTCATTTGAAGGGGGCTTCAAATTAATCAACTCTTTAAATCTGAACAAACGAATCATCCAGCAATCGTTTGAACGGACAGTTGGCTTCAATTACGTCTATTGCTATCAAAAATAAAAACCCATTTATGTTTAAGCAGGGTAGCAAGATCGAAGTTAAAGACATTAGAACCAAAAATCATCAATTTATCCCTTTCATGGTCTCTTTAAGGTTACATTTAGTTTACACCAGTTCAGTGGTAGTCTGGAAGTGTTACTTGCGTTCCTTTTGTGATGTAAAGAACTATTTCTGTTGAGTACGTTGTTAGCTGTTGGTCAGTTCTTTGTTCTCATGAGGCTTGGAGTGGGGTGGAGTCGGTCGTTTCAAGTTTTGAAGTGGCAAAATGGCTAGTCGTGGAGACTACTGTTTTTGCGGTGCACTAATCTTAACTAGACTCTCAGAGGAAAAGAAAGAAAGAAAGGTATCGGAGATGGCAATGTCTGAGCTCTGCAACTAACCCATTTTGTCTGGGTCCCCACCTGGAGTTCTTCTGGGGTTCTAGTTCTGGGTTCAAGTCTTTCTCTGGTCTGGGCGGAGGCATTAGGTCACAATTAGGTGTGGACCCACCCTTCGGAGCTGAGTTTACCAATGAGAAGTTAACTCTCCCCGGGCACATTTTATAGTTTTTGTTCCAAAGCGGGGTGATTTGCATAGGCATTCTGGGTGTAAACTGATGCAGAAATGTTCAAAGCTTCTTAAAATGTTAATATGTTGCACACGTGTTAACATAAAATGTAAACAATTGTTCAGTACACCAAATTAGCTTTGCAGGGACATCAAATATGAACTATGATCTTGTTTAACTGTGGTAGAGTTAAACATTGATTGCAGGGGTGTTAAAACCATAATATTGATACATGAGTAGGGCCAGACGGAATCTGCGGACATTTTTTTGCTATTTCTGCGCAGAATTTTGGTAAAAAATCTGCAGATTTATGCAAAATGATTTTGGGAGTATCATAACTAAAACCTTCATATATGAAATTAAAAGTAATATCTTTTTAACTTGTATTTAATGTTTACAATGCAAATCCAATTAGATTCAATTTATTTGGTAAACAAAGCAAGTCTCTCATATAATATATCTACTAAAAGACAGAAAATATTACTTTACTAACTGTATTATAAATAAAATACATATTTTCATATCAGACAATAATATTACTGAAATTAATTTAAAAACTAAATAAATATGAATTCACCCACATTTACACAAGTAAAAAACAATCAATGATGGGCTAAAAATCTTCGGAACTCTGTGTAACCAAGGATAGGTTGCAGACAACAAGGGTGCGGATCCAAATGCAGGTTTATTTAAAGGAAGGGTCAGGCAAGCAATGATCAGTACAGGAGCAAACAGATGTATGAGGATAATCCAGAATCGTCATCAACATAGCAGGCAGATGGTCACAAGGATGGCAGCAAACAGGGAGAAACAAATAAACAAGGCGAGGGTCTAAACACGGCAAAAACAAGACAAGGAAACGCTTTGAATTAAAACTGGTAACAGATGACAGGTAACAAAACTCGGCCCTGAAGTGTGTGTGTGTGCTGCTTATGTACTGTGTGTAATCAGTCTTTGACAAGCCTCCGGTGGTGTGTGTGCAATCAGTCAGGATGAGGAACGTGTGTGTGATTGGAGTGCATGTATGGAGTTGTAGTTCATAAAATGGCAGATTTGTAGTCCATAGGTGTTTACCAGCGATCTGCTTAGGCTGGATCACTGGTAATCATAACACTCTGCGCGCGCAGATTCTGTGTGGGCCTATACATGAGCAAAAGACTTGTTGCAAAACACCTGATTACACATAAAGAGAATACAAGGTTATGTTATAAGCAATAGTCTTAAGCAATGAGCTTATAGAACTTCTTTGTGTGTTTATTTCTGAGCATTCCTTCCTGTCGTAAATACCTTGGGATCGGATTACAACTTGCCATCCAGTCTTTTCTGGGTGGGAGAAGTTGACGGTGTGCTATTTGTTTAATAAAAGCAAAATAATTATGTGTCTCATCAGCCATATTCATTACACAGTTAAAAAACATAACATCTGCGATAATCAAAAGGATGATCACGTGCACACGGTTAAAGTTAGGCCAATTGATAATCTGTTCAAAGAATAGTTAAAGCGAAAGCATTATTGTGTTTTGCTTGCGTGAACACAATTATTATTGTGAGTCATGCTGCTTCTCGATTCTAAGATCACATTTGCACGAATATTGGGCCATCTTTAATGTCAAACCCTGCTTTTAAGAAAACTACAATTGAAAAATGATTTTCAACCAGCCAAAGTGGCTAGTGGGAGCAACTGTCTAACCCACCACATCTGAAATCTACCCGCATTTGGCAGGTTTGCGGGTGTTGATGTCAAGCCGTCTACAACTACCTGTTCATTAAATGATTCAATGCACTGCATGTGTTTTTTTCCTCTCTTTCTCTCTTTAATTACAAAATTTTAAAACAATCAAAATGATCGCCTCTGTAGTGTTGAAACAGTGTTTAGCAGTAGATTATAACTTACATAATCATAAAGGTCAACAAACAGACTCCATTGTATACAACTTTAATTTGCATCTGAAACAGGTGTGATGTTTTGTTGTTCATGATAATTACTCTCAGGTGTTGATTTGCAGTGATGGCAGTGTTAAGGACAGCGATGGCTCTATGAAAATAACTAATGTTTATTCACAGAGACCTGCTGGAGGTCAACAGATCACTGCACTTTTGGCCACCAGTACACATTTCCTGCCCGCATATGCTATACGATTCCGAGCCCGAAAATGTGATCAGAAATCGCATGTATTATTGGTAAAAATAAGAGGTCATTTCTTTCTGCTCAACATTGTCATTCTGCAGGGAAAGTGTTTGTGTATAAATTGCAGCTGTGCCTAATACATCATAGCATGAACAAGATGAATGATCATCAATGCATGAACCATCATTTTCCACTCATCTTTTTTTTGTATTATATCGTACATGTGGGCCGAGACAAATCATATAGAGTAGATAGTGAAATTGCTCACAGGAACATTAAGTTCCCCTCCATCTCTCCTAAATAGATCAGCTCCACTGTCTTCACCCTTATTGGTAGTCACTGCATCGACAGGAACATATACATCACTATTATTTTATTATAGTACAAGCTAAAGTTTACTAGTGCCTGAATTTTTGGTGGCGTACTTAAGATTATTTTCCTCTCCGCTGCTTTAACATCACAAAACAGATTTTCCCCCCTTGTTTTATGAACCAGATTTAATCATCCCTCAAAATGGCCTAAAATCAGCTTTTTTTTAATATTCTTATAGCGCCTCAGAGATCACAGTGTCTCTAAGAGTGATCCACATTCATGACATAAACAGCATAAATAAAGGAATCAGCAACTTCATAAAGTGAACTTCATATTTGTAAATGATGTAGCAGAATGAGGCAAATGATAAATGTGTAAGTTTAACAAACAATCTGTGCTGCAGCAGAGCGTAATGAGAGAGAGACGATACAGTGAAACAGATTGACTTAACAAGATGTCGATTTGCAGAGCAGACTGTGGAGTCACACCCTGGGAACTCGGAAGCAGACAGAAGAAACACCAGAAGAAACACACACACACATGCACAACTTCACCTCAAAAGTACACCAGCAAATCTAAGGAGTTCTATTCCCTGATGAACATGCGCATGCACAAAAACATCTGCCCTCAGCAGAATGGGGAAAAAAAAAAAAAAACAACAGAGGCACTTTGCCATAGATAGAACACTGACAACTACAAAACAGAATCTTCCTCCGTTTATGGTCTTCGGTCACCCCTCGTTGCCCTTCTGTTGGCTTTCACAGATGTCACTGCTGTTACGGTGTTTGTCTGCCAAGTGAGTGTGTCTCTGTCTGGCCTGACGGGAGATGTTAGGGGACTTTGTCTTGTTGTAATATGTCTGGGGAGACACATCCCTGACTTTGTCCTACATTTATCATGGCTGAAACACTTTGGATGCAATGGAAAAAAAACTTATTTTTGTTTTGTTTTGTGAGTGCAGTGTGGTTGCGCAACTTGTTTGATGCAATAACCATAATTAACCTTTTCACACATAAGTTTAATACAAAACTCCTGCTGACTTAGTCACTTAGTGTTTTGCTAATTTTGTTTTTCTTTGCTTTATCCAATTAAGCCAGATTAATAGATAGTACAGTATACCTATAAGGCTGCCTTAAAGTTACCATACTGTATACTGCATTGTTTCACTAAGTTAAATTGTTCTTGGATGTTTTATATGTTCGTTTTTTCCATAACTCTCTGAGAAATTGAGAATGGTAATATCAATGTATTCGGCAATGTTGATGTGTTTGGTGGTCTTGGTGGAATGAATCTGCTATGCTGCTGCTGCTTTGATTATTATGGCTAATATTATTATGTAGACTGCTGAGTATTTAAGTATCACATCTCTGTCTGCGATTTATTTATTTATTTATTTATTATTTAAATTTTTTAAGTGAAAGGTTAAAAACCTCAAACACTTCTCTGTTTATGGAAAGTTTGAAATTAATTCCTCCCGGTGTTTTCATTTATGTTAAATTATCAAAATACATTTCTAAATACATCTGTCGGTCTTTCTTGTCTAGAATGTAGCTTATATTTCATTCACAGCACAACTCATGAGCAAATGTAGGTTACCTAGGAGATTATACATCACTCACTCGATCTAAAATAAACCTCTCCACCACTTCAGTTAGAAAGATTTAACAAGGCATCTGCTTAGTTTGCAAAATATTTTTTTGTCAAAAGTATAACAAAAGTACATATATTTTGTTTGCAACAGCAGTGTGTTATATTTTCACACTGCATGTGTGTGAACATACTGGTAGAGCAAGTACTAAGATTTGCTACTGCCAGTATATTCAGTCGTGGGGACGTTGCATCTTGTTTGGAAATGAAAATCAGATTGACGACAGAACAATGTCAGGCTGATGTCATAGCCCAATGTGTATTATATGGCAATGTTGATGTGTTTGGTGGTCTTGGTGGAATAGAACTGCTTCGCTGCTGCTGCTTTATTATTATGGTTATTATTGTTTTGTAGACTGCTGAGTATTTAAGCATCATGCATGACTCAGCTCTAAAATGAGTTGTGGGGATGTTGCATCTAGTTTGGAAATGAAAATCGGGTTGACGTCAGTACATAATGTCAGGCCAATGACATTGTCCAATGTCCAACCTAAAATAAACCAAATATCCACGTCTAATGATGTTACAGCTTGATGTTGTGTGGATGTTACCACTATGATGTCTATCAAACACTGGATTTTGGTTGCCATACCTGTTGAATAAATGTATTTGTTTGACAACAATATGACGTTGGTTTAAGATGTTGGCTCGACCTTGGATGTTTTTGCTATGGTTTTTCTAATTAAGCCAGATTTATTAGTACAGTATACCAATAAAGCTGCCTTAAAGTTACCATATACTGCATTGTTTCAGTAAGTTAAATTGTTCTTTGGTAGGTATGTATGTGGCTTAGGTACGTTCAAAATTTATCCTGGAACAGTTTATATGTTAATTTCTGTCATGACAACTCTCTGAGAGATTTAGTATGCTAATAATTGTGTATATGGCAATGTTGATGTGTTTGGCAGTCTTGGTTGAATAGATCTGCTATGCTGCTGCTGCTTTATTATTATGGCTAATGTTATCATGTAGACTGCTGAGTATTTAAGCACCATGCATCATGTACCATGCATGACTCAGCTCTGACTGTGATTTTTATTTAATTTGTTTGAGTGAAAGGTAAAAAACATTGAACATTGTATGGAAAGTTCTAAATTAATTCCTCCCGGTGTTTTCATTTATGTTAAATCATTAAAATACTTACTTACTCATAAGACCGTTTATATCCAAGTTGATATTTAGCCACATTATGTTGGTGTTTCGTAACATCTAATTTTTACGAGGTGGGTCGCCCAATGATCAACCCCTAACCTGTAGGACCAGGACATACACACATACACTTGCAGACTTGTGGGGGAAACCAGAGCACCCGGAGGAAACCCACGCAAACACAAAGAGAACATGCAAACTCCACACAGAAATGCCAACTGACCCAGCCGCAGCTTGAACCAGCGATCTTCTTGCTGTGAGGTGACAACACTACCCACTGCACCACCGTGCTGCCCCAAATAATCAAAATACATTTCTAAATACATCTGTCGGTCTTTCTTGTCTAGAATTTAGCTTATATTTCATCCACAGCACAACTTGTGCAAATGTAGGTTACCTGGTGGTTTATATTAGACATTTCACTCACTCAAGCTAAAATAAACCTCTTCACCACTTCAGTTAGAAAGATTTAACAAGGCATCTGCTTAGTTTGCTAAAATATTTTTTGACAAAAGTATATATAAAAGTACATATATTATGTTTAGATCAGCAGTGTGTTATATTTTTACACTGCGTGTGTATGAACATACTGGCAGAGCAAGTACTGAGATTTGCTACTGCCAGTGTGTTCGTACAAAAGCAGTTTAAGAATATAACAAACTGCTGATGCAAGCATAACACATATGTACCCCCATAGCAGATATAAAACACGCAACCCAGGCTCATTCTGATTATGTACCCCTATATACATTTCTGAAGAGAGCAAAATACGTCCCAGGAGATACATTTTGCTGCGTTTTTGTTTACTTGAATCTGCCAGAGGCCGCTGTGTACACTTTTTGAGATCTCAAATATCTCTCGCGAGTGCCATTCACACTTGCTGTTCTCAGGTAAATCCAGCAGAGGCCGCTGTTGACTAACAGACTAACTGACTGACCAACCGGCAGACGAAATGCAGCCATACGTAATTCTGGCTACATAATTTGTGATCTCCAGAAACGTATATAGTGCTATGTTTTCAGAATGAGCCTATGTTGAAAACACAGGTGGAGCTGGGGTGGAGGAGGATTTCTGAAAAATGTGTTGCACATGTTAGTGTAAAACAACATTGAGCTTTAAAAAAAATGCTGAGTAGCAAGCTCATTGGTTGCTGAGGCAACAGAAACCAATCTTCTGCACCAGTGTGACCTATCAGCCTAAGAGTTTCATAACAGAACTTTGTATTTATTACCCCATAAAACACCCTTAGAATCAGAACCTCCATATTGACCATATTTGGAACAGTCATGAATAAGTATGAGTTCCACTCTGACTAGTACCTGCTTTTTTAATGTTTTGTAACCTTTCACTCAAAAAAAAAAAAACAAAAAAAAAAACATTAGGAGTGATATGACAAAATACTTAAATACTCAGCAATCTACATGAGTGCCTCAATACAAACATGCAAACTGACAAAAGATACATTTAATCAGAATGAATAAATAAATATTTAAGTGATCATTTATGATATTTTTGTTTAGCTTGTCAGTGAACTATACTCCACTGCTCCATCTGAAAGCAAATGCTGGAGATTTACTACTAAACACAGAATTGGCTGTACAGAAACAGTCATATGAAAATCTGTATCTCTATACTGTATATCTCTCCAATCACTCTGTTGTCTCCAATAAACCATCAGAAGGCTGCTGTGGATGGTCTTTTTAGATGATGTGGCCTTTTGCAATCTGAACTGACTGAACATGAATGTTTTGCAAGTAAATTGCAGACAAGCAACTTGTGTGAGTGTGTGTGCTGTATGTGTGCGTGAGCGCAGTGTTAGTCAGTGAGTCTCAGGCAGGGGACCGGCGGCGAGGGGCTCCAAGGAGCTCTAGCACACAACACTTATTGAATTTACGCTGCTGTTTTTATTTTCTTTTTACTGCTACCTTGGGAGCAACTTCCCATCTCACTTATCTCATCATTATGTATGGAGGAATCCACCGGAGAGAGCGAAAGAGAGAGAGAGAGAGAGAGAGAGAGAGAGAGAGAGAGAGAGAGAGAGAGAGAGGGAGGAGTGCAAATAGGTGAAGCATTAATAATTCCATAAGAAGTAAGCTTTGTGTGGAAGGGTGGCTTAGATTTCTATTTAGTTTTGCTCACATTGAGAAATACAAACATTTCCCAGTTATCAGATGTTTCAGGGATGCACTAAATCAGCAGTGATTTACTCTCTTTGAATGACCACCTCACTGTGTCTGTGTCTGTGTGTGTGTGTGTGTGTGTGGCAGGACATGAACCTCTAATGGACTCTTGAATCTTTTTCAGGATATTTAACATTTCATATTGAAAAAAAAAAATCTCCCTGACCTGAATTGAACAAACTGAGCTGTGTTTCCCAAACAATTACGTAACTTAACTATCATAGTACTATGCATCATTTGGAAAAAGAACGATGTAGTGAGGAGTGTTTCCCAAAACCCGTAGTTGCTTTGTCGCAGATCCATCATTTGAACCCCGTTAGTTATAATGTAAAACGCCCATAGTGATGCTCTAGATGGGGTGGAGTAACAACTTTTTTAGAGAAGAACCCCAAATTATATTGTTTTACACGCAAACGCATACAAAAAAATGCAATATTAGTTAAAACATGCACTCGTCTTCGTAGGATATTGTTTATTTATTTTTTACTTTTTGAAAAGTCTAATTTTACAATTTGACATATGCAAACCACTGCAGAAATGTTTTAACTAACAGGCCCATGTCATATACAGTACAGATACTTAATCAATAACCTACTATAAATTAAAAGCATTAACGTATGCTGTGTTTTTTGTTTTTTTACAAGCTTTGGAGACGTAATGTAATTTCCACTTTTAAATAATAGGTCACCTATAGCTTTCATCATGAGCCACGGCTGTGTTCAAAATGACATTAATGTTTTCAAAGTGCACTACAAAGGCAACGCAATAGTAAACATGAAGATCGCTAAAACTGAACTCTAAAAATACTTTGAAAGCAAATTACACCTAAGAGAGATGACTTTAATGCTTAAAAAATAATAATTCCAAGTTCAAATGTTAGAATGTTCTAAACAAATAGGGCATAGGGGGGATAAGTGGGAATAGAACACAGCCAGGAACTATGAACTGTTACTAACTAACTAACGAACTAACGAACGAACTAACGAACTAACTAACTAACTAACTAACTAACTAACTAACTAACTAACTAACTAACTAACTAACTAACTAACAAACTAACTAACTAACTAACTAACTAACTAACTAACTAACTAACTAACTAACTAACTAACTAACTAACTAACTAACCAATGACCTTACTATGGAGATGGAGAGATAGATGGATGGGATACATAGATCAAAAAAAGCATTGCCTCATTACACTACTGTACACTATGCGGCATAGTTGTTTTATCTTGAATAATGTTTTGCTTTGCATATTTTTAATTTATTATTTTACAGTATGTGTATAAATAGATTCCTTTGTATTTTGCCACCTTTATTTTCTGCTTCAGATACTGTACATTTACATTTGAAGAGTTGTGTATTCTTGCAGAGGCGGTATTTTACTGCCTGTGCACTGTTTGTGTCTGTGAAGCAAATTCAGTCGAGTGTAAAAACTCAGTCTAGCCATGAAAGATTCATGCACCTCCTAAAATCAGCCTACAGTAGATGTGCTGCGATACAATGGGAAATGTTTATCACGAGATTGGCTTAAAATTCAAAACAATTAAATAAAAAAAAAGATTACTGCAGTACTATAAAATAATGCTTTTTCAGTTTTTCCTTCACTTTTGCATTTTTTTAAGTAGTTATACAGTAGTTGTGATAGAGGGTCAGCATAAAATTTGATGTTATTTTTAATGTATGTAATGAATGACAATATACTGGACTGACTATAGAAGATGATCTCAATCAATTTTGTTGAGTCAACATATTGCCTATAATAAGATTGTCAGGAGCACATCTCAAAAATGAGCTTACATGTTGACAGAGTTATTTGATTAGTTTTGCCCTGTAAGTTTTTACATAAATGAACAATAATAACGGAGTGTGATCAAAAAACTGAGTTATATCCAAACACACGTGCTATCCCTCATATGGTCCAAAAGCTGACAGGTGGACAAATCTAAGCTTGTTTTTAATAAAACAAATATAAATATGCATATAATAAATACTAATGATAATAATAACATTATACAAAAGCAAGTTGTCGTGAATAAACTGAAAAAAGCCCCCAAGGTGAAGAAGGCATGGAGGTGCTGGTTTTTATATTTATGTAGAAAATAATAATTTTGTAATATTTTAATCCTTTAATAAATTTTCATTTGTAAAGATATTATGCTTATTAATAATAATAATATGCATATTGCTGTACATCCCTATTGCATAGTCTATTTTAGTTTCTCAAAATAGCAACACGCCAACAATGCATCTTAACATACCTCTTTTCTAGACCAGAACACCCATGAGTCCACAAAGTGGCGCAAATGGATTTGCTATTTAAACAACGTGGTGGAAGACGGGAAAATTAAGGTTGCGTTGGTCTGAAAATAGCAACACGTCAAGGAAACATGTCTTGTTCCTTATTGGTGTATGATAGGGCCCATCATGTCTAAGTGCCCTTGACCTACCACATATTTGTTTGATTACAGGCACTGCAATAAACAGCATAACATCATAACTACACTGACAGTGCCTCTGTAAATGGACAAAATTAAAACTATCTGTTAATTAAAACTATGTCTTATTCATTTTTTTTACATAACCTCTTAAGGCCCAAGGTGTTTTTTACATGCATTTTTTATTTCTCTTTGTTTTGTTCATTTTATCCTATTGTACTGTAGCTTTGTTATTACTTAATACAGTAGTTGTTCATATTAAGTTTGTCATCTCCTAAAAAAAAATATAATTAAAATTATAAAAGTGTGTGTATGTGTAAAATATTCAACTACTTCAATTGTTGTTGAACACAAAAAGTGACACACGCAGACCTTGTTCATTTGTTCTCTTCATGAATAATTAAAAGCATATGCTAGTCTACTGTATATGCTCATCCTGTAAGTATGAAAATAAAAGGTAAATGTCTAAAAAGTTTTAATTAAATGTCTTATTTTTTATTTAAGTTAATAATAATTTAAGTTAAAATAAAATAAGAAAATCTACAACTTTCACAATTTGATAAAAAAAAAAAAATACTGGCATCATTAAACTATTATATAATCAATGATCAGTGGCATGATATTGTATAATGTTGTTTATTTTATTTATTTGTAAGATTATATGTTATTAATAAGTATTTCTCATTTATGTATGCTTTTAAAGTTGCATTATTAGACCACAATCTCTTCTCTGTCTACTTTTAATTTTCAACTCTGCAAATCTTTTTTATCTTCTTTACTTTGATCTTTTCTGTTCAACCTAAACAAAATATAATTTCAAAAACATAAAAATGCTAAAATATAAAAATACTAAGAGTCAATTGGTTTAGTGTCAACATCAAAAGTTAAAGTAGAGATCAACTGAAATATATCAATGAATTACAAGCTGATTAAAAAATAAATAAATCAATACATTTAAAGAAAAAAACTCTCTCACTCACTTTCCTTCTGTCTTGTCCCTGATTTAACAGGGTGAATGAAAACTGTTACTTTATAAATTAACAGTTAGGTGTTATACAGTTGTATACATAATTTGTTTGTTTTATACTCTTGTTCTGTTTATGACATTATGGAATTTAAAGTAATTGTGTGGTGTAGAACATCTGGAGTTTTATTTTTTTTTGTAATATTTATTTATATATTTACCCAGTATTAATTAAATTAATGTGACTTTCTGCATGTGCAGCTTTTTTATGAAATTTGTTGGACATAGACCCAGATCGAATCTGCCTCCTGAGATTTCCGCATATTTAGTAATATTTTATGTCTTTTCGTAGATATATTATATGAGATGCCTATAACCAAATTTCTAATAGGATTTGTATTGTAAACTTTAAATTACGTGTTTTTTTCTTATTTGTTACATGTGTTTAATTTAGTTATAATACTCTCAAAATCATTTTACATAAATCTGCTGATTTATTCGATATTATTATTATGGTGGCTTGAGAAAGCCACCATCCTGATATACTACATAAACTTATTATTATTCTTCTTCTTCTTCTTCTTCTTCTTCTTCTTCCGTCTTCTGAGACTAATTTTAAAGGGTATCTCCAGTGGCGTAGCGGACGGGCCCGCAGGGCACGCACCGCGGGGGGGCCCCGCATGATAAGGGGCCCCGCGAGATATTTTTGTGTCAAAACCATAGACTGTAAAAGATGGTCAAAACGTCACGGATATCAGCCATTGGCGGCAAACTGCGGAGAAATGACTGGAGCTTCTTTCGCGCGCTCTAGGTGTCGCGCGCATTCGCTCTCACGTGCACTCCTTCTCTTTGCCTTCACGCGCGCTCCCTCTGTGCGCATTAGTTCCCCGCATTCAGAAGTTCACCCCCAAATTAACACGGGTAATAAAAAGATTAAACTTCAGTCATGTTCATCTTGTGAAACAAAATGTCCACTGTTGATTATATTAGACTTTTTAAACCTTTTAATAGAGGAAGTCCTCGGCTCTGCAGAGTCTGCATATTATTAATCAGAAGCTGAGTGTATAGTTTTACGTTAGGAAATGCAGTCTTGAATTTACGAACAGTCGGCCAGTACCGGAGAACAGATGCAACACATTGATCAAATTTAGTTTTCAGTCACGTTGAAAGTAATATTCTACTCGTTTAGTTTTGCCTTCATTCATTTAGATGTCAGTACTGACATACGAGTCTTCAACACATGATTTATTACAACACGTTTTTTTAACATAATAGTTTAACTAACTAATTTCTAATAACTACCTTTTTTATCTTTCCCATGGTGACAGTCAGTGCATAATATTTTACTAGTTATTTTGCAAGATAGTTGTTTTCAGATTAAAGTGTAATTTAAAGACTTCACTAGGTTATGTTAACTAGGACAATCAAAAATATACAGTAAATATTTCTTAAGGAGGCTAATAATACTGTCATTCTGGTCTAGAACCGCCATTGCTTGTAACACAACCCAACCCCCCCCCCCCCCCCCCCCCCCCCCCCCCCCCCCCCCCCGCTCTTCACCAGGGGGCCCCGTCAATATTCCCTGCAGGGGGGCCCCCGCATTTTGCGCTACGCCACTGGGTATCTCCTCCTAAACTGTTCAAGCTACAAACTTCAAACTTTCGTCAAACTTTCAAACTGGTCTGACTCGGGTTGCTATATCTTTTCTAACTGATTCGACTATCGGTTTTCTGAAAAACAACCCAGAAAATTTCCAAAAGTCCCATTGACTTAACATTGGGTCAAACTTTGTGAGCTCACAACTCTGCATCAGACTGTCCTACAGACTTCTAACTGGGCTCATTTAACTCAGTCTAGCCAGCAGCCAATAACTGATGACTTTTTAACTTACTAGCCACTCCCTAGCAACCACTTACAGCACCCTAGCAACTGTCCCATAGACTTCCATTGTAAAAGACTGCCATTGACTTAACATTGGATGAACCTTTGTGAGCTCATAACTCTGCATCAGACTGTCCCACAGACTAATGGCTGAGCTCATTTAACTCAGTCTAGCCAGCAGCCAATCACTGATGACCTTTAAACTTAATAGCCACTCCCTAGCAACCACTTACAACACCCTAGCAACTGTCCCATAGACTGTGACTAGCTATTCTAACACATGCTAATAGTTTTAACATCCTACTGACATGCTAATTTTGCTAGAAAGATGCTAGCAACACCCTAGTGACATGCTAGTCATGCTAGCACATGCTAATTCATGCTAGAAACAAGCTGATTTATGCTAAAATCATGCTAGTAACACACTAAAATCATGCTAGTAACACGCTAGAATCATGCTAGTAACATGCTAGAATCATGCTAGTAACATGCTAATTCATGCTAGAAACATGCTAGTAACATGCTAATTCATGCTAGAATCATGCTAGAAACATGCTAATTCATGCTAGAAACATGCTAGTAACATGCTAATTCATGCTAGAATCATGCTAGTAACATGCTAATTCATGCTAGAAACATGCTAGTAACATGCTAATTTTTGCTAGAATCATTCTAGTAACATGCTAATTCATGCTAGAATCATGCTAGTAACATGCTAATTCATGCTAGAAACATGCTAGTAACATGCTAGAATCATGCTAGTAACATGCTAATTCATGCTAGAATCATTCTAGTAACATGCTAATTCATGCTAGAAACATGCTAGTAACATGCTAATTCATGCTAGAATCATGCTAGTAACATGCTAATTCATGCTAGAATCATTCTAGTAACATGCTAATTCATGCTAGAAACATGCTAGTAACATGCTAATTCATGCTAGAATCATGCTAGTAACATGCTAATTCATGCTAGAAACATGCTAGTAACATGCTAATTCATGCTAGAAACATGCTAGTAACATGCTAATTCATGCTATAATCATGCTAGTAACATGCTAATTCATGCTAGAATCATGCTAGTAACATGCTAATTCATGCTAGAATCATGCTAGTAACATGCTAATTCATGCTAGAACCATGCTAGTAACATGCTAATTCATGCTAGAATCATGCTAGTAACATGCTTATTCATGCTAGTAACATGCTAATTCATGCTAGAATCATGCTAGTAACATGCTAATTCATGCTAGAAACACGCTAGTAACATGCTAATTCATGCTAGAATCATGCTAGTAACATGCTAATTCATGCTAGAATCATGCTAGTAACATGCTAATTCATGCTAGAAACATGCTAGTAACATGCTAATTCATGTTAGAATCATGCTAGTAACATGTTAATTCATGCTAGAATCATGCTAGTAACATGCTAATTCATGCTAGAAACATGCTAGTAACATGCTAATTCATGCTAGTAACATGCTAATTCATGCTAGAAACACGCTAGTAACATGCTAATCCATGCTAGAATCATGCTAGTAACATGCTAATTCATGCTAGAATCATGCTAAGCAACCACTAGAAACATGCTAACATATATGTACTTATCTATGCCGACTGTTTCAAACTTCATAAAAACTACTTCAGTTATTTACACTTTAAAACTACTTCAAACTTTCAGACTCGGCTTTCTCAAGCCACCATAAAGTTTGTCCTCAAACTTTAATATCTAGTTATTATTATTATTTACAAAATTCTATGCAGAAATAGCAAAAAATGTTTGCAGTTTCTGTAGCCTCTGATTTTTTTCGTTTAGTCTAAAGATAATATTACAACTAGGTTAACCATCTAATCTACAGTGGTACTACCAAGGTCAATTTTTTTAATGCAGAAATTGTAGCCTAAACTACCCCCAAATTACTAGTTTTCCATGACTGTGATTCATGTCTCCTACATTTATTTATGTTTTTGAATTGCAATATGGAACTTTTGACTTTGAAGTTGGAAAAAGTGACTTTCATTTTTAATTTTTTATTGGTTTAAAGTGATATATTGTCTGGGTTGGTGTTGTATATTACAGTACAAAAACCTTGTAATAAACTGTCAGTACATTTTCTGTTATTTTTCTGTTGAAATCAGAATTATTAGCCCCCTTTGATTTTTTTCTTCTTTTTTAAATGTTTCCCAAATGATGTTTAACTGAGCAAGGAAGTTTTTACAGTATGTCTGATAATATTTCTTCTGGAGAAAGTCTTATTTGTTTTATTTCAGCTAGAATAAAAGCAGTTGTTTTTATAAAATAAAAAAAAAACTTTTAAGGTCAAAATTATTAGCCCCTTTAAGCTATTTTTTTTTTCAATAGTCTACAAAACAAACCATCGTTATACAATAACTTGCCTAATTACCCTAACTTGCATAGTTAACCTAATTAACCTAGTTAAGCCTTTAAATGTCACTTTAAGCTGTATAGAAGTGTCTTGAAAAATATCAAGTAAAATATTATTTACTGTCATCATGGCAAAGATAAAATAAATCAGTTATTAGAGATGTTAAGAGTAAAATTATTATGTTTAGAAATGTGTTAAGGAAATCTTCTCTCCGTTAACCAGAAATTGGGGAAAAAATAAACTAATAATTTAGAGGGGCAAATAATTCTGACTTCAACTGTTCAGTATATTTACTTTAGACCTTGAAAAGTTGAATAACCCCACACTTTTCGTGAAAACCGTGACCGCAACCCCCTCCTCCCCCACACACACACACTTTTCATGAAAACTGGAACATTCACTTTGTAACGCCTCTGTTCTTCTCTGTATATCTTATTTTTTATACACTAATTCAAACTACTAAAATGTTAAGGAAAGTCATTTTTTTGAGCTGTAGAGTTGTAGAACTTTCAACATCAGAAGTCAATAGAGCAGAGATCAAGGTCTTAAAATTCAATTCACCACCATTAATACAAGAAAACTCTTTTAACTGATAGATTACAGCATGAGTCTCAAACTCAATTCCTGTAGGGCCCCATCTTTGCACAGTTTTGCTCCAACCCTCATCAAACACAGCTGATCCAACTAATGAAGGTGTTCAAGACTAGAGACTATTAAGCAGGTGTGAGTTGGAGGTGGTTGGAGCTAAAACCTGCAGAGCTGTGACCCTCCAGGAATTGAGTTTGAGACCACTGTTTTACTGTGAACATAGTTTACATTTTGCACTTTCAGATATTGGAAAGAAATCAGTGTTTTTATTATTATTTTCTTCTTTTTTTTTTCCAAATCACCGTGACTCTTTCAAGTTTTACTGTTTGTTGAACTGTGATAATGTGAGTTTTTAAAGCAGTCATAGAGTATGCAGAGGGCATCAGCTGCAGACTGGGCTTCACCCACAGGGGGATTTGGCTTCTCCACAGAATATGTTCCACGTGTAATGAAGCTGATCTGCTGTGACACCACAATCTGCCACTCTTTAAACTTTCAGCATGCCACTCAGAGCCCAACCGCAGATTTGCGTCCAGTTTCCCTTCACTCCGGGTCCTTCAAGACAGCAAAAAACAAACATTAAAGCAGTGCACTCTTATTCATTTCTTCACGTCCCGTTCTCCGACCTGCTCCACCATCGCTTAGCTCATTATTCTCCATCCGACCACATCTGTTCGCGGACCAGCTCTAACAAATTTAATGAAGCGCCGTGTGCTCGAACAAACGCGCATTGACATCCAATGGTGAAAGCAATTATGAATCATAGAGGCCGGTCTGCAAGGATCAGAGGAGGCTGGTAATGAGGGATGTGTGGCCAAGCTAGACCTCTCTCATTTCGGGTGCCTCTCCATCTGTTATCTCCCCTGGGTCAATTATGCTCCCCTGTCCCATGCTAATGCTGTCCCACCCCCGACCGAGCCTTTTGATTGGCTGTTTGGCGGCCATTTGTCATCCTATTACGGGCTTGTGGTCGGCCTGTTCCTCTGTTGATCTCTACTTCTGCAGGCCTTGAGCGCTTCAGAGCTCTGGGAGAACGGGATCTATTCAAGCTCACATCCACTCCGCTTTTTCATTACCGATGACACGCCAGTGTGTCTGGGTGAATTGGCCTAAATTCTGCTCTTGAAAGACCCAGTAGCACTTTCTGTTAGGCTATTACTCCTTTGTATGTTTTTTTTTTCCTCTCTCTCTGTGTGTGTGAGTGTGTGGGATTATTGGATTGTGCTGGTTGCTAAAGAGACTAAAGAGAAAGTTGTTTGTAGTTTGTGTTAACTGCAAGTTCCTGGAAAAAGCTGGGAGATGTTGCTTACTATTGTAAAACAACACAATGTGAATACAATTTCATATATACGATATCATATATACGATAAAGAAATAATGATGAGCAGTATTTATCAATGTTTAAGTTAGGCATAATGTAAATAGGAGGCTGTTATCTTGGAATAAAATCTGATGTTATATAAGACTGAAGGGCTTATGCTGCGAAAAACTACCGTGCAGTACTGTACATTATCCTGCTTATTAGCAGAATCAGACACTCAAAACTCACACACTCATATTTACTGAAATGGGGAAGAAAAACCTATCTGTAACTTGTGTAAGAATATTATGATGATAAAACATATTTTTAATGGGGCGTCATGGTGGCGCAGTGGGTAGCACACAGCAAGAAGGCAAGAAGGTAGCTGGTTCATGCCCCGGCTGAGTCAGTTGGCATTTCTGTGTGGAGTTTGCATGTTCTTCCCCTGTTCGCGTGTGTTTTCTCCGGGTTGTTCGGTTTCCCCCACAAGTCTAAAGACATGCGGTATAGGTGAATTGAATAAGCTAAATTGGCCATAGTGTATGATTGTGAATGTAAGAGTGTATGGGTGTTTTCTGTTCTTGGTTTGCAGCTGGAAGGGCATCCACTGCGTAAAACATATGCTGGATAAGTTGGCGGTTCATTCCGCTGTGGCGAACCCTGATTAATAAAGGGACTAAGCTGAAAAGAAAATGAATGAATGAAGGAATTAATATATTTTATTAGAATGTGTATTTTTAAATGATATTAGAGATTCAGGAGATAATTTAAGAGAAATGTTTGAAAAAGTGTCTTCTGGAACAATTTTAGAATATTTATCTCTAATTAAACTAAAATATTGTATATGAGTCTTTTCAAATGTTTTTTTTTTTGTATATTTATGTTTGTTAAAAAAAAACTGATATGATTGCTATAAACTGTTTATTTAGTATAGGTTTTGTCATGAATATAGCCAATGCTGCTGATATTGCATTAACATATAAATAAATAGGTAAATAAATAAATAAATAAATAAATAAATAAATAAATAAATAAATAAATAAATAAATAAATAAATTTCTGCGTATTACATGGCTGCTTGCCATAAAACTGAACAATCGGTCATAAAACATCGATCTAAGCTGTAAAAAAAATTAATGAATAATTCTGTCATTTGTTACTCATCCTTCAGTTTTAGACATATTTGAGCTTCTTTCTTCTGTTGAACACTCAAGAAGATATATTAAAGAGTATTGAATAATACTGACCCCCAAAGTATTTTGATTGATTTTTTCTACTATGGTAAATAGCTATGTTTCCATCCAAAAAGGTGAATTCAATGTATGAGCAAACGTGGAATTTCACATAAAAGACGTGCGAATAAGTATCGTTTCCATCCAACAAGTCAAAGAGAACAAAATCCTCACTTCCTGATTAACTGGCACCAAATATCAACAGTAAAGACTTTTTTGCTGCAGTAGGAGAAGCTGCCTGAATCTTTTCTTTTTTTAATAAACAACTTGCATCTCAGAAGAAGATGCTGACACACAATGAATGCGTGGTGGTGTTTGAAGCCATGAGAAGCAGAACGCAGACACACTTGAAGGTTCTGGAGGTAATAAATAATATAATAACACTAATACTGAAATAAACGTTAAGGTGTTTTAGAATGATCAAAACAACATTTCAGATATTTTACAATGTGGTCAGCCTGCTGTCCATTCACACACATTTTTATCATCACATGATCTCTTTTTCATGTGCATACTTGAATTTGTTCGGTAAAAGTGTTTCCACCGTAGTTTATGCATATCTTTTCTTATCAAATAAAGTTTACCCTACTCAGTTATGCGCATACAATTTTTATATGTATTTTTTCATAATTCATGAGCATCTTGGCATTTCCATCAACCAATTTTTTTATGTGCATGATCAAAATGCGCATAAAAATAGGTAGATCATAGCTAATGATGGCTCTCAGCAGCAGCATTCTTCAAAATATGTTATTTTGTGTTCAACAGAAACTCATAAAAGTTTAAAACCACATGATGGAAAATTGATGAGATAGTTTTAATTTTTGGCTGAACTATCTCTCTAACAAAAATGGCAGAATGAACCCTACACTAACCTATATTACTAATGTTGTGATCAAATCTGAATCAAGTATTCCAGAGAGGTGCATACTGTACTAATGTTTGTTATTACACGGTCGACTGGAATACTTGAATTTGATTGGTCAGTCATGACATTCCAAGATATCTTATGTCTTGACCATCAGTGAATACATTCACATCCATATTTATATGGTTGTCTGTCACGCCACTGTTTTTCAATGCTTGGCATTTTCTGTCAGCATTGCATTTAATTAAAGATTTATTAAAATATTACAGCTCAAAACAATGTTTTATCCAGTTTTTACAATTTGTGGCAAGTAATTATGCTGCAAACAGGATCAGCTATATACAAGGAGTTGTTATCACAGAATAAAGCATTTACAAAAATGTAAATGACGTTATTTTAATAAATTACAATATTTATTTGTAGAAAGTATACCTGTATAAGAAGAATACAGAACAGATCAGTGAAAGAGTAGCAATATGTAGTCCCAGTTTTGTGTGAGTCAGTACAAGTCTCATGGGTATTAGCTGGAGTACCCACCACCAGACTAAAGCTGCCGTCACACTGCATTTTTCACCCCATAGACTTCCATTCATATGCAAGTGAATGCAGCAGACTGGAAACACAAGCTTGTGCGACAAGTTTCGCAGTTCATTGCGTTGGAAAGTTGGTGAACTCTGACCTGAGAAATTGCATTTTGGACTGCGTGAGACCAATCAAAACTTGACCGCTCTCTGTACAGAAATTTAAACTATGGAACAATCTCTCGCTTTTTAAATGTCTAATCATCTTGTTTAATCCTGCGCCTTTTCGCAGTGCCATACGACAAATAATTTTGCATGCTTAAACTCTAGCATGACCGCAACATCACTAGAGTGCACTTCAGTTACTGTACCACACACCTCATCATGCATTGTGCCATTTAAACATCTACAGCTGTTATCAATCTGGACGCTGATTACACTGACACAGCTGCAGGACACTATACACTAGCAATTCACATTCACAATGCATTGGAAAAAAGGACAAACTGTCCTCCGAAGGGCACTTCAAAGTGAACACAATCCTGGTCACCATATTGAAGTGTTGTTCTAATCTGAAGTGCTCAAAACTGGCCACTTCAAAGGGCACTTTGGAATAAAGGATTTTTAAAAATTTAAGTGATTGACACTTCGGGCCATGTTCCTTTGAGGAGCAAAGTTTTTGGGTGTCACAAACTGTACTCAATTTAAAAGGCCATACACCGTAAAACCCGATAAGTAAAGGTAACTCAAACTGTTTGAGGAAACCTATTGCAGCAGACCTTTTAAGTTTTGAAACAACATGGTACTGTAAACTATATGACTATAACTATATATAGAGTCATATACACATATATTATTTGTGTTGATAATTTGTGTTGGCAAACTTTTAGAGCTATGAGTTCAACAAATTAAGTTCAAACAACTATATAGCTACTCAAATGGTTTGTTATTGCTTCTAGTATTATGCCTCATTCACACTAGAAGTGACTTTGTAGCTGCCTATCACTCTGGGTGGCGATCTGCTTTAAATGTTGGTCTGTGTAGGTCTATACATCATGAATACAAGAGCTGAGAGAGGATCACGTGAACTCTGCTGGTGCTCCTACTGGCTATCACTCAAGAAAGTTGCACTCGCTGTGACTTGCGTAGACGGAAGTCGCCAGAAGTGGCTCACTCTCTATTGAAATGAATGGTTGTTTGTTGCTTTGCCGCTGCAATTCACTTGTAGTGTGAATGGAGCTTTAAAGTTAGCAAAAATATGATTACTTAATTTATAACTCATTCGTTTTGAGTTCTGCTTAATATAATCCATTCATGAGTTATGACAACTCTCATTTAGTCAAAGTAACCTTTTAAAAAAACATAAGTTAAACTAACTTATTTCATTTAGTGGTTTTACTGTGTAGGGATGAGCGCTATCAAATGGAAGCAACTATAAGTCATTGCAGTGTCTTGTTATTGAGCCTTTTCTGGTTTCCGCATTCCTGTGTTTTTCCCCTGTTGTGTGTTTTTTCAGTGTGATCTCACTAGAAAACGTAAGTATTTTACGTTTTGTCAGTTTAGTGGCTAATTCGTACGAATTCATACCATTTCAGTCGTATGAAATTGTACGATTTTAAAAAGGAGGCGTGGCATCCAACCCCGCCCCTAAACCCAACCGTCATTGAGGGATGAGCAAATCGTACTAAAATGTACGAATTAGATCGTGTGAATTCATACGAATTAGTCACTAAATCAAAAAGTTACGAATTGCTGTGAGATTGCGTTGGTTTTTTTGACAATTTTACCGTTTATAATTGTTTGCTGCCTGCCCCAACATGTTGTCTGCATATTGGATTACCCCTGCCACTTGTGTTTGCACCTGTTTTGACCCCTGCCTGTCTGACCACTCTAAATAGAAGGTCTCATATGTGACAATGAGAACCTACAGTATTCTATAGAGACATAACAGTTTTATTATTCCTCTCATTCAGAGATATTTTCTTTGTTAGCATGCAGAACAAACAGCTGCAGGCCTTATTCATAACAGCTTTACAAAAAGCTGCTACAATCACAAGTTCTCTTTGTGTCATCTCCACAAAATATGCTAATCTTATGTTTGACAGTTTGTTTGGCACAAGGGGTTTGCCATCTTACCTTCATTTTATCATGCATCCTTATTTGATTATCCTCATCATACAATATTTTCACACTATTCAATGTGAAAACTGAATCTTCAGTCTTGAAAATCTCTTATTGTGAAGTATCAAAACATTTTTCTAGCTCACATTTTGTTTCCAAATATTCTTCTTATGAGTATCCAGAATTGAATAGCACAAAAGCTGGGCTCTACTTAGCTATAAGGGCTCTTGAGATAACAAAAACGAAGGTGTATAATAGTGTTAATCAGGTGTCTGGATAAATGCGCTGTACAAATTTGGACTGTTCTCTCTAGCAGGTCAAGTGTAGACCACAGAGAAGAGACTCAAACTGAGGCAACTCCACATAAATCTCTCATTTAGTGTAGTGTCGGGATTGACAGCGCAGAGCCAAAGGTCCTGTGGAGAGTCATCTGTACAGTTAATATTGAATAGTGTGTTATGTTACTTTGATGCCATAAGTAAATGCTTTGGAAATGGAAAATGTAGGGTAGGATTGATGATTTAAATTGACCCTCATGTATCCACTTTTTTTTCTACAACCTATGATGGTTTTTTTGGGGAATTATGGTAACAATGTAAGTGCCTTTAGTTTTCAGTTTTCAATTCAGTTCAGTTTTACAGTTCGTCCATCAGATATTTAAAAGACCCCTTATTAGGATTTGCACATTACATTCAGCAGAGCATGAATATGCCCAAAAACTCAAAACAAGTATATGGTAATGCATTAAAAAATGCTGTACTGTAGAGAATAGCCAGCAAAAGTAATCTGGGAAATAAGACACAGTGAACTCGAAAGAGCTTTAAGCACAGATACATATTAAATGTATGGTTAACATACAGAGTGTTTTTTCTTTTCTTTTTTTTCTTTGACTGATAAAAAAAAACATCATTTTCACTACTGCATGTGTATGGATTGTTGTACACTCTTTTGTACAAACAAACAAAAAATATGCCCAACAGCATGTACCAGTTAGGTATTTCAGTTTTTTACTGATGTGAACCAGCAGTAAATATGATACTTGTATGAGAGGGTAACACTTTACAATAAATAACACACACTATGAATCATCTGTTAAGCATTAGCAAATAAATTCATTATTTGTTAAGCATTAACTCTACCTTAATAGACGTGACCAAGCAGTTTATAACTGCAGATACAAATGCTGTATTCTTGACTTATAATCACATTTAAAATGTGCTTCAACAAGTTAAAAAAACTTTAACTCTAGTTTTGTGACCTGATCTAAAGTAAGGACTACCCATGCTTTCCCTAATAAATGATCAATAAAGGCTCAGTATCAATACCATCACCTTAAAATTACCTTAAGGTTCTATCTGACATTTTTGTCAAAATTCAGTTATTGACATATTCTTATTAAATTACAACTTATTTACATTATTGGATGGTTTTTTTTGTAAATTGTTTAAATTGTAAGTCTTTTTATTTAAAAAACAAATGTTACACACATACTGTTTGCTATGGAATGCAAAAACTTTGAAGCTCAATATCTCAAAATCATTCAGAACGCAGATAGAACCTTATAATTTCAAGGTGACGATACATCTTTGCAATCTGATCTAAAAAGTAAATTACTATAAAGTTTAAACATTGCACAATAAAACTGCGCAATAATTTTATTTTAGTTAAGGCTGCAAATATTTATTTTTCATTTGATACAGTTTCATTTGTGTTTTTTCAAATGAATAGAAATTATTAAAGTCATTTATTTTATTTTTTCCTGTTTAGAATAGAACTGAGCCTTTAATTGTCATCAGTGGTGGAAATAGTACAAAAAAAAAATCATAATCAAAGGTACCATTACTTGCCCAAAATGTAGTGCAAGTAGAGTTAAAGTATCTGTTGTGAATATTACTCAAAGTATGCATGAGTAAAAAGTAGCCCTTTTTAAAGTACTCAAGAGTAGTGAGTAGCGAGTATTATGTAGGGAAAGGTGGATGCGTTTACAAGTAATTTGTGCATGTGTTTGTGTGTGTAACACATTCTGTAGTGCATTTAGCTATTGTTTAAGGCCATTTCGGTCATCATACAGTAATTCGTCATGTTCTCATCAGTGACGTTAAGTATAAACAGTCTGTGGGTAATTGAGTGTAAAGTATCTTCTTGGACACTTTTAAATCTTCCAAACCATTTGCTGCATGTCTTAAGGTTGTTCAGTATGATGCAATTTACGTTCTATGTGCGATTTGATTGGACAGGAATTGCAGGACTGATTTTTCTAATCCCCATAGACAGGAAATAATAGTGACTGCAGGTTGGAGGAAAGTTGTGAAGTAAAAGTATTGACACTGCACTAAAAAATGTACTCAAGGGAAAGTAAAAACCCACATTTTTAAAACCACTTAGTAAATTACAATTTCTGAGAAAAACTACTCAATTACAGTAGTTTGCGTATTTGTAATTTGTTACTTTACATCACTGATTGTCATTTCTAAGAGATTTATAAAGCATAAATAGTCCTCACTTTAGATTAGGTCACAAAACTGGATAAGGTTAAGTTAATAAAGCATTCATTAACATACAAATTAACTATTAATATATGCCTGAATAATAATATATATATACATGTTAATTTCAATAGTTTATTAATCATTTACTAACTCATTCTAATTAGTCTTTAAAACCAGCAACTTCTCTCAAATAACTGGTTTGTAAATGATGCAATACTTTCATTCATTCATTCATTCATTTTCCTTCAGCTTAGTCCTATTATTCATCGGTGGTTGCCACAGCGGAATGAACCGCCAACTTATCCAGCATATGTATTACACAGCGCATGCCCTTTCAATTGCAACTTATTACTGGGAGACATCCATACAGACTCATTCACACACATACAATTTAGCTTATTCAATTCATCTATAGCGCATGCCTTTGGACTGTGGGGGAAACTGGAGAACATGCAAACTTCAAATAGAAATGCTAACTCGCCCGGCCGGGACTTGAACCAGTGACCTTCTTCCTGTGAGGCAACAGGGCTAACTACTGAGCCACCGTGTTGCCATACTTAACTTAGTAATGTAGAATTAATGCTTTATAAACAATTAATTCACTACTACAAAATGTTACCAAAGGTATCTTTCTTACCAATGATGTTGGTTGGAGGCATCTCTGTTAGTTAACCCAGTAAAGAAAAGGCATCCTCAACTGAACAGAGCTGTTCACACAGTAAACTAAAAACAAAATGAAAGAATACATGATTGATACAAAACCAAGTTACATTTTGAAAATTCAAATGTAAAGATACAGTTTTTTAAGAAGGAATTGATGTAACTATTGAGACAGAGCTTACAGTCTATGTAGCCTTGTTGATACCTGCGCTTCAGAAAACCACTAATGAGGTACAGGTGCATTGTCAGTTACAAATTTGAAAAACAATAAAGGGCGGGAAAAATAACACTACCCTCACATTGCATAATGAATCATTTCAGTATAAAAAGTGTTCTTCAGGACAACAAAATTCTAAATAGAACTATTACTATGTTAAAAAAACATTTAAAGAATACTTTTTTTAGAGTTCAGGTAGCATAACATTTTAAATGATTTGTTTCAGCTGTTTGGAATTGAAGTGCAACTCGTAATTTTAAACACAACGGTCGACCGATTAAATGCTAAGTAGTGTCAAAAATGCTTAAAGAAATGAATGATTTGTGGTGTTGTGATGTATTTACTGCAGTGCATTGATTTTTTTTCTCTCTCTCTTTCTCTACACTGCAGGGTGAAGTTAAAAGATGGAGTGGCGTTTCTTGGTGCTCGACCCTGTAACCCCACGCTCTGGATGGTTAGTCAAGACGTCAGAACAGAAGGACACAGGATTGTGACGCTGCATTGTCGCCGTAAAGAGTCAAGCTACGGACAGAGGTCAGTTACCATGAACTAACTCAGCTTCAGTGTTGAATTGCAATGTGGCTTTGGGATTGATTTACCATATGTAGGCTACTGCATGGTCTATAAAGAATTTGAGTGTTTTGTATGTTGTTGTTGGTGTCGGGTTTGTTGAGAACATCTACAGTACACGTGGTCTGTGGAAACTAATTTTGAATTTTGTCAAAGGTTAATGTGAGAGTCAAGACGAGGGTCTTCAATGGTTTGTAGGACTTTAGTGTAATGCTCGGACTGACCACGTAGAGGCACAAGTCCAGTCAAGAGTCATCTGTACAGTTGATCCTTAAGTTCAGTTGAGTTCAATTCATGTTTATTTGTATTCCACTTTTCACAGTAGTTATCATTTTAAAGCAGCTTTACAAAATGAGGACACTAGTACATTACAATCACAATTAGACAGAGTTATGGTGTTGTGTATACGATGGACAGTACAGCTTTCAAGCATACGGTGTACATACTGTAGCCTGTAGTTAATGCATACCTGCCAACACTCCCGTTTTTCCCGGGAGTCTCCCGTATTTCAGACCCGTCTCCCGTATTGGTCTGTCTCCCGGTAAACTCCCGGAATTCCCCCGCCCCCCGCTCCTCAGCATTTTGGTACAGTCCGGGCTGAAACTTGGCGCTTGTGCTCTTCCGGTGACGGTCGCGCGCTACAGTTCGCGCGCCCCCATCTCCCTAAACCTCTCACTCCTCCCGCTCTTCAGTATGCGCTAGTGTTGCCAATTTAGCGACAAACTTTCAAAAAAGCGACTAGCGACAAATCTAGCGACTTTTTTGTGTGTTACTGGCGATTTTTATATACTGTCGTTTGTCCATTACTGTACCGTCCCTACTCTTCTCAACGAGCCTCCCCTGCAGCCTGAGAGCAGAGCACCTCTCAGCGTACAGACGGCAAATGATTTAGAACAGGTGGCAGTTTGAAGGTATCTCCCTTGTACAGTCAAACCGATCTGCTTCTCCTTTATTTTAACAATTTAATTTGACCGTTTATTCTTGTTGCACAGTCAGAGATGTTTTAAGTGAGAGTTTCAGAACTTGTCTGAGTATATTACGTCTGAGAGATTACTGCAAATTCCCTACTCATCTATAATGATATACTGTATTCAAACAGCAATACATTTAGTTAAATTGACAAGCTTACATAAAGCATAGTGTGAATATAAAATACCCCATTTATTTACCATAGGCTGTTAACCAAACAGAAATGGTAGAACGCGATGACGACTTTTTTGAATGTACTTTCAAAAAAGTGATATTAATGCATTTTCACTGCAGAGATCTGATCAACAAAATAATTAATAACTATTTGAGTATTGTTCATTGCTTGGATTAAATCATTGAATTAAAGTGTAACTTTTTTTTTTTTTTTTTTTTTACCATGGATTGGAATGTGAAGTATTGGAGTGCTTTGTATGTTGTTGCTGGATTCGGGTTTACTATTATTTTTCATTTAGTTTAATTGAAAACTTAATAATAAAAAATAAACAAATAAATGATCATTGTTCATTTATTAAAAAATATATTTACAGCTAAATGTATTTTAGTGAAAAGCTACAAAGCTTAGCTAACAGTTCAATTTATGTGTTTTTGCTAAACTTCTCTGACCCCGTATGGGTTCTTATAACAAAATTAGGCAGGGGAATATGTTTTACTTTTTATGGTATTTTGCTCTGTGATTGTCACGGTCACCAGCGATCTAACCACCATAGATCGCTGGACAATATTCACATTCACACAATCTACAATCCTGCCTTTAAATTAACTACAGATCCAGTCATGCAACACACACACGCTGATGCTGCTTACGGACTGATTCATGGAATATTTACAGAGCACTCACACACACATCTGGGCTGAGTCTTGTAAACTGATTGTGAACATTACGACGTGGTTTCCCTTGCCTTGCCTTCCGTGTTTAGACCTTGCTTTGTTTTGTTTGTTTACATTGTATGCTGCCTGCCTTCTGACCTATCGCCTGTTATTTCGACTATGACTCTGGATTGCCCATACACTTCTGTTTGTACCTGTATGGATCACTGCTTGCCTGACCATTCTGTTTAATAAAACCTGCAAAAGGATCCTCACGGTTGTCCAGCGTCCACTGTCACATTACAGAGATAAAGCCACTGTTGGTTGAAGGGACAGTTCGACCAAAAATAAATGTATAGTTATTGCATGTAGCAATAATGTGTGAAGCAAGAAATGCAGTTTATAATATTATATATGTATTATAATACAATATATTTAAATATGCAGCTCTCTTTGCTTAGAATAACATGCAAATAAGTTGTAGCTTAGTTGTTTCACTAATTAATTTTAAAAAAAATTTAAAGGATTTGGAATCTGAAACACTTGTCTGTAGATGTTCTGACTAGTTATAAATGCAAATGTGTGTGGTGATGGATGCATATGGTTATCTGTTATTTTTTAAACCCACGTGAGCTGTTGATCTTAGCAGGATGCTTTAAAGAGTTATTTAATCTCAACGTGTTTCTTTCATCGTAAAATAAAGACTGTAGTAAATGTATACATATATATTTTAAAGAAAGCTGAAAACCTCTAAACATTGACATAGTAGGAAAAACAAACACTATGCAAGTCAATGGTTACAGGTTACCAGCATTCTTTAAAATATATTATTTTCTCACACAGTCTTGAAAAAAACAGATAAACCATGAATCATAACAATGTTAGGTTAATTATTTCCATCAGTCAAAACATGTCTATCTACATATTGAAGCTCTATCAGCAGAGAAGCTCTGAATTTGAGAGATGGAAAGGTCCACGGCTTTACCTTTGGAGAAACGGCTAAATTGGATCATGCACCTTTTATAACAGCTTGACATCTACTGACTTTCTGTCAAACAGTCAGTCACTGTTTGTGGAGATCATAGAAATGAATGAGAACTGCTGTACACTCCATTCCTTTGTATAGCATTTTTTTTTCTGGTGTAAATTTCTAAATCAATATACAGTTGAAACCAGAAGTTTACATACACTGTATAAAAAGGCACATAACCATTTAAAAAAAGTCAGATGTTAATGTAACTAAACTTTTTCTCTTTTAGGTAAGTTAGGATTATCAAATTTGTTTCTGTTGTGCTTAATAGCAGAATAATGAGAGAGAGATTTTTTGAGAAATTGTTATAACTTTTCTTGAAAGTTAAGTTTACATACAATAATTATACATTATTATGCCTCTAAAAAAACTGATGATAGTGTCAAGGTTTTGGAAGTTTCTGATTGGCTAATTGACAACATTTAAGTTAATTGGAGGCACAACTGTAGAATAGTATTTAAGGAAAACCTCAAACACACTGCTTCCTTGTATGACAACATGTAAAATTCAACAAGCCAGAATCAACAAAAAAGCCAGATTACAGTTTGCTAAATTAAACTTGGGAAAAAGAATAATTTTTGGAGACATGTCCTGTGGTCTGATGGAACTAAGGTTGAACTGTTTGGCCATAATAACCAGTGTTGGAGGACAAAGCTTACAAGCCTAGGAACACCATCCCAACTGTAAAGTATGGGGGTGGCAGCATCATGTTGTGGGGCTGTTTTGCTGCAGGAGGGACTGGTCAACTTCACAGCATAGATGGCATCATGAGGAAAGAACATTATGTAAAAAACTGAAGCAACATCTCAAGACATCAGCCAGGAAATTAAAACTTGGCCACAAATGGGTCTTCCAAACAGACCATGACCCTAAGCATACTGCCAAATTAGTTAAAATGTTCTTTAAGGACAACAGAGTGAATGTTTTGGAGTGGCCTTCACAAAGCCCTGAACTCAATCCTAAACATTTGACCAAAGTTATACAGTTTAAAAGCAAAGCTAAAACAATACCAAGGAAATGTATGTAAACCTTTCACTGTCTAGAAATTAATAAAACATTTTCTAAAAAAATTCTCTCATTATTCTGGCATTTAGCAAATGTAAATGATTTAGGTAATCCTAACGGACCTAAAATAGTAAACGTTTAGTATGATTTACCATCAGAGATTTGTTTTAAAAATGGTTATGTTCCTTTTTTTGAGTGTATGTAAACTTCTGGTTTTAACTGTATATCATTCTAAAACTAATGTTTAAGAGCAAACGTTGCAGATTGTTGATTGAAAAAAAAAGTGTTTTTTCTACAAAAGCAATTTATTCAGCATCTAGTGAAGACTTCCCTCCATTGACATTAATTTAAAACAAAGTCTCTGTTCTCTGTAAGAGAATAGCAGTAAATCAGGAGTATTAACTTCAGCCATGATGCTTTTTTATTGGCTTAAGGTTGCAGGCTCACCTTCCATAGGCTTTGCCAACCTCTGCATGCCTTTAGATAGAGGGGATTTCCTGAAACCTCATATGATTTATGATTCGGCTTTAGTCTCATTTGTTGACTCTCTACGCATGCATGCCTTTTGGCTACAAGCATGAATGAAACATACATGTGATTGAGCACTCCATAATGATTCCATTGCTTATACATACAAAGGAATAAACATTACTCCTACATAACAACAAATTTAAGCAAATATACGAGAATCCATCAATATTTAAAATGTGTACTGGGCTTATGACAACATAAAATGTTCTTGTTGTGATCATTTTTGAAGCTTAAATTTCCATGTACAATATTATATTGCATATCTAAGCTGCAAAAAAAAGTATTTCCTTGTATAGAAATGTTCACAAATGTTTACGAAAGTGTTGAGTCGCGTAAAGGAGCTCCAGATGGAGGTGTTTTATGTTTACCTTATGAAGTAAACAAAACCTTAAAGTTGCATGTCCAATGGTTCCCGCCTCTGAATAAACAACTTTGAGCTACTTATAACGTTCAGAATAAAACAAAACACCCACAAAAAAACAACACAGAGGAACATAAAAACCTACTGCCATCTAGCGTTTCAGCAGTGTTATTGCAGAGCAACACAAACGCATGCAGAAGTGTAAATGCCTGGCAACCCGCAAGGAAGGCATCGTGGGTCACGGCAATGCAGAAGTATAAATCAGCCTTCAGTAGATGTTAGTTCATTAAAACTGACAGTGAGAAATAGCTACATTTATTACAATTTATGGTTAGTTATACAATACATCTGATTTAAGTATTTTATTCATTCATTCCTTTTCTGCTTAGTCCCTTATTCATCAAGGATTACCACTGCAGAATGAACCACCAACTATTTTTACCGTCATATGTTTTACACAGCGGATGCCCTTCCAGTCGCAACCCAGTACTGGGAAACATACTCTCACATTCACATTTACACTCATACACTATGGCCAGTTTAGTTACCAACATATCTTTGGACTGTGGCGGAAACCGAAGCACCTGGAGAAAACCCACGCGAACACAGGGAGAATATGCAAACTCCACAAAGAAATGCCATCTGGCCCATCCGGGACTCAAACCAGCGACCTTTTTGTTGTGAGGTGACAGTGCTAACCACTGAACCACTGTGCCGCCGATTTAACTCGTTATTACAGTTTTTCTCAGTCGCTTTGGTGCATTTCTCACAACACTATTTACATTTGCACAACAGTTCATGCATTTCTCAAAACAATTAGTCATTTGTGCACATCATAGTAGCAGTTTCTCATTCCTTTCAACAGATTGCAAATGCTTTTGGACATGCATCAATTGCTTTCATACAACTCTCTGCTGTTTGTAACATTATCAGTTGCTTATGTCATGTCAGTCAAAATTAACTAAACTTGTGAATGCTGAATAGTCATTCCATATAAAACTAATAGTCCTCATTTCATTACTTGAGTCATTACATACAAAAATGTTGAACTAGTTGTCAAAATCTGTCAAGCTAATTTTATTTTAAAAATGTTAGTCTTTTTTTTCTGAAAATGTCTCCTAAATTGAACAATTTGATGACTGATTTACAGACCTGTGTCTGTTGTAGGTTCAGTTTCAATATGGACTGCAATATTGTTTACAGTTGTGCACAGCTCTACCCAAAGGAAGCTTATGTTTGTTGTAAATAAGGGTGTATTTATTCTTTTGCACAATGTTGTGAATAAATTAGAATTGTAAAGAGCAAATGCAGTAAAAATGTGAAACACACATATTCAGTGTCTTGTACTCAGATACCTCACTAAATGCAGTGATATCTAACTTTACTGTAGTTTTCAAATGGCTGTGCAAATAGTATATAGTGCTGTCTTGAGCATTTTCAGGACGTGTCACCAAAATCTGACTTTTTTGCATTGGAAAAAATGTACAGAGTAAAGTGTCCTAATGAAAACATGACAAAGCCATTTGACTATTTTGTTCATAAACAATGGTGTCAGGACTTTTCATTTTGATGACACTGACACTTTCATTGACATCAATACTTGCTTTTGAGGAATGAGCTTTTCATTTTGAGCAAGTGACACGCTTTTGCAGGTTATCCACTAGGTTTTGCAGTTTGCACTAATTGTTTTGAGAAATGCATTAACTGTTGTGCAAATGTAAATAGTGTTGTGAGAAATGCACCAAAGTGACTGAGAAAAACTATAACTCCATTTAAATAATCATTTACAACTTTTTATTTTAATAGGATATTAAGCATTAGCTAAGAACACCACCAATGACTAATACATGCTTGTGTAGTTTTCAGCATGAGTTTAGTTCAATTATGTAATTATAACAAACATTGTTAAAGCCTTATTATATAATGTTAATGAATAATAATTATATAAATAATCAGCAATTTCAATCAATATCTCATGCATGTGATTGGCCAGATTAACATGCAAATATGTTTATGCTTGAAAATAAATGTGTCATTATCAAGAGCCAAAACAACAATCTTAATATTCTTAAAAGGCACTCTAAAGGCCCTGGTTTATGTTCAACTAAATTGGAAAACAAACTGAATTGACGCCATTTCTAACAAAATGCAGCCTAATCTAAGTACGTTTTGGGGTTGTTTTGACTGTTCGAAATACCTTACCAAAAATAACTTTTGGGGGAGTTTGTCTTGACTTCTAAACATCTTTGAGCTACCATTGGCTGTTGTGTTTACGCAATCAGTGGGTATGTTCTGGAATTCCGTCTTTTTTGACGACGTGATGTACGTTCTTCTTTTTCAAACTTCTTTTTGTCCTCAAACGAAGAACAAAGTATAATTTCTTAAATTATTAAATAGAAAAAAAAGCAAATAAAAAGATTTATTAATAACTAATTAGTCACAATATTATCATGCATGTTCAATGTCACAATATATTGTACTATTAAATATGGACACTAATCTGCACACTTCTGAACTGAAAGGTTTGTGGAACATTGGTAAATTAAACTCGTTTATGATGATTTTGACTAGATGCAACTGACGATATGAGAGAATAGGGAACTATTGCACATTTGAGTGGACTTAGTGTGTGAGAACTTCCTTTGACATCGAGTATGAATGAAACATTACATGTGGAAGTTTTGTAATGGCACTTGGGCTGGATTATTAAATATTATATGCGTACTGCTCATATATATGACAGCTTTTCTCAGTCGCTTTGGTGCATTTTTTACAACACTATTTACATTTGCACAACAGTTAATGCATTTCTCAAAACAATTAGTACAAAATGCAAAACCTAGTTGATAACCTGCAAAAGTGTTTCACTTGCTCAACATGGATAGCTCATTCCTCAAAGTGAAGTTTATTTTGAACTAATTTCAAGAGGAGCACACGCTTATGATTGATAGCAGCTGGTACTCGTTAGCTAACGCACTATCCACCAATCAGACGATTCCTAAATCACTATAAATAACCAAAGCATCTTACCTTAGCCATCTTCGTCTTGAAGAATCCCACCTTCCACCCCTACTCCTCCCCTTTCCTTATCAGGGCAGCACAGAGGTCCAATGGTTAGCATCACTGCCTCAAAGCAAGAACGTAACTGGCTCAGAACTTACCTGGCCAGGTCGGCGCTTCTGTGCAGAGTTTGCATGTTCTCCTTGTGTTTGCGTGGGTTTTCCCTGGGCACCCTGGTTTCCTCCCACAGACCAAAACATGTAACATAAATAAATTGACAAACTAAATCGTCATTACAGGCAAGCAATGAATTCAGCATACGATCTCCTTAACCAGTTCATAATCAAGCAGGGGTGTTCTTTGAGACCTACCTGAGCTCAGACTCCACTCTCGCCCTGCAACGGGAGGGAGCCCCGGGCTCGAGGATCTCACAAACTCAGGGCTCTCTCCTGGGACAGCATGCCAAACAATCATCATCTGCAAGGGCAAACTTTTGAAAGCAAGTATTGATGTCAATGAACGTGTCAGTGTCATCAAGATGAAAAGTCCTGACACCATTGTTTATGAACAAGATAGTCAAATGGCTTTGTCATGTTTTCATTAGGACAGTTTACTCTGTACATTTTTTCCAATGCCAAAAAGTCACACTTCCTGAAAATGCTCAAGACAGCACTATACTGTATACTATTTGCACAGCCATTTGAAAACTACAGTAAAGTTAGACATCACTGCATTTAGTGAGGTATCTGAGTACAAGACACTGAATATCTGTTTCACATTTTTACTGCATTTGTTTTTTGCAATTCTAATTTATTCACAGCATTGTGCAAAAGAATAAATACAGCCTTATTTACAACAAACATAAACTTCCTTTGGGTAGAGCTGTGCACAACTGTAAACAATGATGCAGTACATATTGGAACTGAACCTACAACATACACAGGTCTGTAAATCATTAATCGAATTGTTCAATTTAGAAGACATTTACAGGAAAAAAAGATTTAAATTTTTTTTTTATAAAATTTGCTTGACAGATTTTGACAACCAGTTCAACATTTTTGTATGTAATGACTCAAGTAATGAAATAAGGACTATTAGTTTTATATGGAATGACTATTCAGCATTCACAAGTTTAGTTAATTTTGACTGACATAACATGCAAATGATAATGTTATAAAACAGCAGAGAGTTGTATGAAAGCAATTGATGCATGTTCAAAAGCATTTGCAATTTGTTGGAAGGAATGAGAAACTGCTACTATGATGTGCACAAATGACTAATTGTTTTGAGAAATGCATTAACTGTTGTGCAAAGGTAAATAGTGTTGTGAGAAATGCACAAAAGCGACTGAGAAAAACTTTAAGACATGATTTCATTCATTCATCCACCCATCCATTCATTCATTCATTCATTCATCCCTCCCTCCCTCCCTCCATCCATCCATCTATTTAACCATAACTCATTTGTTTATTTCTAATTGTTTGTAACATGTAATCCATGTAACAATAAGTCAATGATTGGTTCACACCAAAGACTATACCTAACAATAACTGTTCACTCTAATACTGTGAAAGTATTAATCCACGTCAGGGTTTTCAGCACCTTTTTTTTCAGTTGATGAGTGATAAATATGTTGACAGCAACAATTCAACAATTAAAATCCAATCTTGGGCATTGAAAACCATAATAAACTGAATATTGTTAGTGGAGACCCTCATACAGTTGAAGATAACATTATTAGCTCTAATCTTTTAAAAATATTTTTCCAAGTGATGTTTAACGGAAAGCAAATTGTTTTCAACACATTTTTAAACATAATAGTTTTAAGAACTCATTTCTAATAGCTAAATTATTTTGTCTTTGTCATGATGATAGTACATTGTATTTTGCTGGTTATTTTACAGTATAATAAACTGCAGTATAAAGGCTTAACTAGGTTATAAAGGTTAACTAGGAAAGTTTGGTTATTTAGGCAAATCATTTGACAACAGTGGTTTAAGTAATAATATGACCTTAAACAACTTTCTCATGAAGAAAACAATAAAAAATATGAATATCCTTGTTCTGTTGAGCATAAGTTGGGAAATATTGGAAAAAATAATTAAACATTTCTCAGGAGGGCTAACAATTTTACCTTCAACTGTAATTGTGGTTGGTGCAATTTCTTGGTCCGATTGGGCTATTAAGTTTAAAAATGAATATGAATTCTTAATGACTATTTTACATAATAACACTTTTGATTTGTTCTTAATAAAACAGATAATTAAAAAACACAGTTCTTCATCTAACTACAGTAGTTTCAACTCAAGCTATTCTAGAGGTAAACAAACCTTTGGTAAAATAAATAAATAAAAATAATCTACCCAAAACTGAAGCACAGGCTTCATTTTTAAAAATTCATGCAAATCATTGTTACACAATAAATATTGTAGTGGTTTATGTTAGGTTCACAGTTTGTTTGGTCATCATAGTTAATAATTCATACTTTTAGAATGAATTTTCATATTTTAAGATTGGAAGTCTGGCTCTAGGAGAAAGGTAAAACAATGGCAGCTGTTTCAGTGTGATCTTAATAATGAAAAGAAATGAGTTTAAAGCTGCTAGTTTTAATAAAACCAACACCGGAGCATAAAGTGTGCAGTATTCGAGAGAAACAGATGAACTTTGCATTACAGAGCAAAATGTTGGTCTTTATTTAAACAAGCTCCTAATGTTCTCCAAAATGACTTTGGGGTTTTGTTGAGAAGAAAAGCTGGTTCTGAGAGAAGCTTTTGCAGCGTTTGTTTAGGGATGACTTTCGTTTTGATGTTTTGCATGTTTGATGTTTTACATCTTTAAGGCTGATTTAAGATGTCCAAATACGTTTTGGGGTCACTGTGAATGCAATACATTTAAATTAAAGATTTCCCTCAACTCATCAAATAGTAATATTGGGATTAGGATAGCTGGACATCAGTAGAGATATTAAAGGAAGGATTTTAATGCCGTATGATGGACTTAGGAATGTGCTTTGGAACATACTTTACTTTGAAGTTGTTAAAGACTGTCAGGGAAATATATATCCGGTGGATATGTAAAGCCAAAGTGTTATATTTCCATTCTTTTAGAATCACATGGTGAAATAAAATAAAATAAAATAAAAACAATAAATAATTATAATATATTTAAATAGAAATTATTTGATCATGTTAGTTACTTAACTAGTGCAATGGGGGAAATAATAAAATAACATTTAAATAAATAAATAAATAAATAAATAAATAAATAAATGATTCCCTGATAGTTAATAGCACACACATCTCCCTTTTTCTTATAGATTATTAAATCAGTGGTCCAGTGGGGTCTTCATCTGAAAGTTCTCTTGTCTTTTCCCGAATCTTATTTGCATGCTCAAATTAATCTGTAAAATAGGAAGCTGTGTTGATGGATGCAGAAGGGGGGAAAAAACATGCTGGTCATAATTAAGTGTGGATTTGCAGTCTTTGTGTGTCATCGTACTTTTAATCGCATTTCTTCACAGATCTGGAAACAGCGTTAATGAACTGGGCTCGGCACTGACAGGTGTAATTTTCCGCATTAACTCGGGATGGTGGAAATCTGTAAACTTGAAAGATTAAGCCCAGCATCATCACGAAGCTCGTGTGGCTGTGCTGAAATGAAACGCTCAAGTAAACAGGCCTTTTGCAAAGCAATCTGCGCCTTGTGTGTATTGAAATAAAAGACTTAAAGAAATTAAAGATTTGCTTTTTGTTGACAGTAAAGTGACAGTACAGGCATTTGTAGTACTATAAAATCTTTCATTTTAAAAAATATGACTGCTTTATTCACCATGAGAAAAAAAGTTTTACCTACAAAAATAGTAAGCAGCACTGCTGTTTTCAACCCTAATAACATTAAGAAATTATTCTGGGACCAAAATGAGCATATTAGAATGTGATACCAAGGACTGGAATAATAATGTTGAAAATTAAAAATAAAATATCAATAATAAAATAAAATAGAAAAAAATATTTAAATATTGAATAATATTTAGCAGTTTTAAAAATGTATTTGTATATTATTTTCAAATAAGTACAACCATAATGACATTAAAATACTTACACAATACTTACTATATGCTTACTTAGACATACAATTCTTACTCACCCCATATTTGTCAACATCCATCCATCCAAAGTTTTTGTCTTGTTTATAGTCCAAATATTGTAGTCAAAATATGATAAAGAAAATCCTAATAAATAAATAAACTAAAATCAATACAGTTTGCAGGCTGCAATGAAGACATTTTGTTGGGTTTGTTATATTTTTTCAAATTTTGTTTTTATTTATTTATTTATTTTAATTATTTATTTATTTATTTATTTATAATGAGTGATGTTCATTACAATGAGTGTGTTTCAGATCCACTATTTGTATTGCTGTTGTCTCCTCTTCCTGCCCTCTGCACTTCTACTTTTTTTGTATTTTTTTCAAGTTTAAGATTTTATATGTGGGGTCATTACACTTAGATGACCAGTTATCTGTATATAAAAAGAAATTGAAACAGAAAGGAAAAGAAAATCTGTTATAATGATAAATTCCCCACTGGGGCTGGGGAATTTGTGGCCAAATGCTAAAATAACAAGAGTGTTGGGGCTAAAAAAAGATTTCAAAGGGGCTTTTCATCTTCTCCCACTTTTCTTTAAGCTGTTTAGAGGCTGAATGAAATGTAAATGGAGGCACTGCAACATTCAGTGTGCGGTGAAACCCCCAAAAATACATAAATAAAATAGCAATATTATTATTATTTTTTGCGTTTTTTGTTTCACAGCACACTGATTTTCTCAGTACCTCAATAATAATAATAATAATAATAATAATAATAATAATAATAATAATAATAATAATAATTATTATTATTATTATTATTATTATTATTATTATTATTCAAATGATCAGCTCAGCACTTATTTGTTTGCTTGTGTAAAAATGTTGAGTTAATGTGAATCACCGTTATGTACATAGAGTAATCATTTATTTATTTTGCATCATATTCTTCTGAATCTGTATGAATTTTTTTTTGAAGAATATGTTGTTTGTTGTATTTAAAGTATTATAATGTACAAATATAGTGTCAAAATCACATTTTTTAGCTTGTCACCAGTGACTTCTGTGAAAAAGTGAAAAAAATAACAATATTTGGCATATTTGGATTCCTCATATGTAAAATGTATATCATATATGTGACATATTTTCATATATTGCAGTAAATTTGCAAAATATATATTATAAATACAAATTAAATATATATATATATATATATATATATATATATATATATATATATATATATATATATATATATATATATATATATATATAAATATATATATATATATATATATATATATATATATATATATATATATATATATATATATATATATATATATATATATATATACTGTATATGCTTACCTCGCAAATTTTTTCCACATTTTAAAATATATGATGCATATATGACATATCTTTAGATTTTGTAATATCGAAATATAAACTTGTATGGCAAATATGTAATTTGCATGTTTCAGATTTCTCCACAGAATAAAAAAGGGTTAGATCAACATGGTAACAAGTAAATGATGATAAACTGATTTACTTAATGTAAGACTATTAAATCTGAAAAGACTTTTCGATAAAGTGCAAGGCTTCAAGTAACAGTTAAACATTGTGCTCAAATAAATTCTTAGATTAAAAAAAAGTCTAATCAATCCAGAAAAACCTGAAAGTAATTTTTTAAAAATATTATATACAGTTGAAGTCATAATTATTAGACCCCCTTTAAATTTTTTTTTTCTTAAATATTTCCCAAATTATGTTTAACAGAGCAAGGAAATGTTCACAGTATGTCTGATAATATTTTGTTCTTCTGGAGAAAGTCTTATTTGTTTTATTTTGGCTAGAATAAAAGCTGATTTAATTTCATTTAAAAACATTTTAGGTCCATATTATTAGCCCCTTTAAGCTATATATATATATATATATATATATATATATATATATATATATATATATATATATATATATTTATAATATTTTTTTTTCGATAGTCTACAGAACAAACCATTGTTATACAATTATTTGCCTAAATACCCTAACCTGCCTAGTTAAGCTAATGAACCTAGTTAAGCCTTTAAATGTCACTTTAAGCTGCATAGAAGTGTCTTGAAAAATATCTAGTAAAATTTTATTTACTGTCATCATGACAAAGATAAAATAAATCAGTTATTAGAAATGACTTATTAAAACTATTATGTTTAGAAATGTGTTGAAAAATCTTCTCTACATTAAGCATAAAATGGGGAAAAAAATAATCAGAGGGGCCAATAATTCAGGGGGGATTGAATTTTGACTTCAACTGTATAGCATATAATTTTCAGTATTTTAAATGATAAAATGCAATAATATTTTTCTACAAAATAACTGGATTTACTTAATTCTGATACTAAAACTGATTATTTGAGTAGTATTACGAATAGATCTCTACGTATTTGTTTTTTTTCATCAGCCTATATTTGATCAGCCTATATTTGTTTATCATCAGCCTGTGTGCTTTCTTTTAACCAGATATTGTGAAACTAAATGTAATATTAACCGAGTTACCCAGCTGCCTTTATAATAGGGGGTCCCTAGTCATGTCACATGACACATTTCAGCTTAATCCAGTCTGGCATTGATCTAAGACCAGGAGTTAGGACTAAATAAAGCATGTTAGCTTTAATCTAGGTCTTTTGGGACGTCCAGAGCTCTAATCTCTCCAGCTGGCGCAGGCACTTCTTAAAGACAAAGGAAGCACCACTGGGCTTACTGTGTATGATCCATTTCTCTCTTTCATCTGGCTTCTTTTTTTATTTCACTTTTTCTCATTGCTTAAGCATTTCCCCCTCTGTGTCTTATATCTCTTTCTAGTCTTTTATTCTCCAGCACACTTTATAGATATCCAGGGGCAACCTGACTAAACAGGTGCGCCACCTGTGTCTTATTCATTAACCACCCACAATGCCGTTTAGCTAGATATACTCTACATTAGGTTAATGTTTCGCTGTGTGTTTTTAATATGAAAGCTTTGTCTTTTTAGCACAAAAAATTTTTTGGGGGATCATACTGAAGCAGGAGCAATAAATCAAACAAAAATTATTTTTGTTTATTATTATTAGTTAAACTTTTTTTTATTCTGTGGAATACAAAATTTAAATTTGTGGAGATTGTCTTGTCTGCTATTATTTATATACTAAAAAAGTGTATGATGACATAGTCATGCAACAAAATGGCAAATTACACTATTTCACTATTTAGAACACTACTACAAGTGCTTATGTAATATAGTGTATTATTTAAATAATGTTATCTTTCTCATTCAAGAACATGATGCTGATTATATTTTAAAAATAATTTTTATACACAAAAAATACTAAACTACTTATTTTAGTACTAATTTCACATAGAAATATGACAATAAATCCAAATTGATTTCTATTATAAGTGTAATGTAAAGTGACGCTGGACAAAGGATGTGAGGATCCAAACGCAGGGTTTATTATATGATGTATGCAGGCAAATCCAGAGTCGTAGTCAAATACACAGGCGAAAGTCAGTACAGGCAGGAAGCAGGCAACATAAACAAACAAACAAGGCAAGGATCAAAAACACGGCAAGACAAGGCAAGGAAAATGCTTCACAAAAGTCTGTGTGTTTGTGTGCTGAAAAACTTGACACATGACCTTGCGTTTCCGGTCTGACACGATTACGTGCGTATGAATGGAAGTCTATGGGGAGAAAAGTCCAGTGTGACCGCAGCTTAATATGGTATTTTACACTATAAGATTCTGACCCGATTACTACGTGCAAATTGCATTTTGCATTTTATTTTTCAATCACTCTTATATCATGTGTTTTAGTGAATCGTGAGCTAAAACAACTCAGACAGTGTGTCCCAGTAGAAGCGTCTATCAGCAGGGACTCTTCATTTTTAGTTGTCATCCCCTCATTCAGCTTTTCTCTCTCATCTCTTCTCTTTCTCATTACTCCAGTGTTGGATGAGTTTCCATCACCATGCCAGACCTGTCACCCAGCTTCTGCTTTCTTCAATATTCTCTTGCATTTTTTTCCATTCTCTTCATCGCTGATGGAGGGACAAGGTCCTGGTGTGGATGGACGACGGGGCAGGTCGATCCGCTCCAGCTCCCTCCTCTTTTCCTTTATTACATTCTCCTGTTCTTTTCTCGGTGGGGGAAATTTGATTAGGCGTGCTATTACCTTCAGCGGGCACCTTTCACCCTGCCATTTATGAAAGGTGTTACTGGAGAATAAGAGAATACTGGAGAATACTGTCAGACAGGGACTGAGAGAAGCATTGGGGAGAAATGAGATTGCATTACGTTTTACAGAGACAGAAAAAGAATGGACGACTTGAGGAAACAGAAGCGTGAAAGGAAGCAGAATGTACAGTAGTTGTGTGTTTGTGTGCAGTCAGCAGCTTTTCTGCTGTATTTGGTGTATTATGCTTGTTGAGTCTGTCTGTTGGAATTTCAGCTTTTGTTTGTGTGAGGAAGGTCAGAGCAATATTGAGTTTCGAACAAGAGTTCAGTGTCTCTTTTACTCATGAAGAGGGCGTCCTGTAAACAGACCTCACGCATGCATACTATAAAATCTGAATGAGATAAAGGATGTGTAGCGTGCAAAGATGGATTTACACATATGCAGCTTAGAGATGATTTGATTCAGAATAGTGGAAAATAAGACACATACAGGATTGTGATGGCAATTCGTCACATACAGATGTCAGCTTTGTTAAAATCATTCCCATTCACTTGGATCTGTGATATGCTACGCCAGCTTTTGACAATGTCACTTTGTATTGAAACACAATGTGCCTGCACACATATGGTCCTGTATTCCATTGATGTTTGACTGACTTATGAAAGTTAAAGAAACAGAAGTGTGAAAGGCAGTTATTGTACAACAGTTGTGTGCTTGTGGGTGTAAGGGTACATCTATTAGTCCAATGATGGAACTAACAGCATTGGTGAAGGTTAAATGTGTGTAAGCCCTTTTAGCACATGTGTAAAGAAGTATTTTTATTTATTAAAATCTATTTTAATTTGTTTCCAACTTTGATTTTAATCTGACTTCAATTTCAAGTGATCATTAAATTTCAAATGTGTTCCTAATAAGGAACTCATCACATTCATAAATGAGGAATACATTTAGATATTTGACTATATTTTAAACATCTCATCTTTTCATTTAATCATTTACCCGAAGTTGCTTATAGTCATGCTGGCCAGTTACATCTGCTCATGGACACAACTTTGGCAGTTGTGATTCTTATGCTGCGTTCACACCAGATGCGGAAGAAGCGTCAAGCGCAAGTGATTTACATGTTAAGTCAATGGAAAGACTCAAATAGACATCCTGCGGCATGATACGTGCGAATGAGGTGGTGTGAATGACATGATTCGCGCAAGTTTTGCGCGATTGCCGCGCTTAAAAGCTGGATTATACTTTCGCCTGGCACTGCATCGCTCACCTCGGCTGACTGCGCGCGCACCTCCAGAAATGGATGAGGCTTTTATACTTGCCGCGTTCGCCGTTGTGATATTCTTTAAAACATCAGGGGGCGGTCAACAAAAACTGACCGTAAAGTCAGACAAATAAACAGAGAAGTAGAAAGTTTCTGGAACTACCTCATATCATTAATATCATTAAAGATTTTTAAACGAATAATTTTTTCTGTTTTTTATAAATTATTTTAATGATTATAAGGATTTTTATAACCATTGAAGATTTTTTTTAATGACACTTTGATGCATCACTTGCTTTTGTTCATATCTCAGACAGTTTTACCTATTAAAGTTTATTGAAATATTATTGACAACAGAACATGAGTTGCTCTACAAATATATATTTTTATCATGGCAAGAATAAAAGCAAAAAAATAAAAAATAAGTACACTTACTTAAAAATACAGATGTTTTTTTTTTTTTTTTTAATAAAGATTTAGCCCGCTACACAATTGACACACTACTGTCTGGCTAGTTTCTGTCCTATACTTATGCTAAAAAGGCAATAATGGTCTAACATTCCTGACCATTATCAACATTAAAGCCTAGAAAAACAGGGCATCAGTATATTGTAAACTGTTAGGTTCAAATATTCCTTTCCAGTTATCAAAGCAATAATGTGTTCCTTAATTATAGTTTTGCAACTATTAAATTGTCTTAAATTCCATATTGCAATATGTACATCAGTATTAAACCTATGACTGGTGGAAAAACTTATTTCTGTAATTGTGTATCTGGGTCTCCACTTTTGCCATGGCCTCTTTTGGCTTTAACAAACTTATCCCTCAGGTTTTTCCAAACCTTTAAACAAAACTGTTCTCCTTTCCCACGGCTGTTGCAATTTCTAGCCAATAATTATTGATCATCAGGAGCCAATCAGGAGCTTGCTCTTGTGGGGGCGTGATTATGACGTAGCGCCTGTTGTTTGTGTCCCAGGAGAAAATCCTCCTGCTGACACCAACAAGCAAACTGGGCTCGGCTTAGTCAGAAGCACCGCTGAAAGCTTCCGTCATCCAGGTTAAGTTTCTGGAAGAGTTTATGAACCCATAGAGCTGGGTGCACCTTCATAAGGCACATAAACACAGCTATTCTCTCAACAAAATCCATGTTAGCCATTTAGCAATGAAGCTAGAGTCATTTACGCGCGAATAGTCTGATTTATCCGCACGTTCTGCGTCTGGTGTGAACACAGCATTAGACAGAAGATATAACTGTAAACTAATTTCCTTTAAGTAACATTAGACCACCCCATGCTTTGCTCATACATAAAGAAAGTTTGATTTAGCCACTAGATTATATCACGCTAAGTCAGTGATTGTCAGAAATCAACAGATCTCTAATGCTGTGCCTATGCTCCATCCATTGAGCCTGACTGTATGAGCAATCCTGGTCGTAGGCTCTGGAAACATCAGCCTAAACATTATACTAGATTTAAATGATTTTTAGTAGAACATAAAATATATCAAATATAAAATTTTATTTGTCAAGATTTCCCATGCCAATTCACATAATTAAACAAAAATAAGCCAATTCAGAAATGTACAACATCAATTACCCAAAGATTAATTTAAGAGTTAGAGATTAATACCTGACCTTGTAGAAGTACGTTGCAGCATATAAGCCTTGATGCAGAGCTCAGAAACTCACACACTGCAACAGGGTATCCTGGCTACAGGTTCCCGCAGACACTTTTGCACCTTTCCCTTAAATACTCAGATCACAACAAACCATTGTAAATTCAAGACAATAAAAGCTTCATGAAAACCCTTGTCCAGTCAGGAATTGATATGAAGAACTTTTTCCCTAGAGTGGAGCATCTGGCAAAGATCTTATCAAAGTCAAAACTCAAATCAACATAAGTGAAATTGTATAATATTACAGTGAAATCAAGACCTCTTTACCAATCACACAGAGACATTTAAAATGATACTAGACATGAATATAGATCCACAAGATACACCATATTAAAAACTTGGACATTCTGTGTGGAGGAGTGTTGGTGACCTGCTTTGGAGGAGAAGGTTAAGGAGAGGGCAGAGAGAAGGGCTCAGGCTGGGTGATCAAGACAGTTGGACAACTGATTTGCTAGATGATCTTCTTCTCAGATTAGAAAGTTTATTGTTTTAATGCCTGACAATTCTCATGGTTTTGCCTCGTGGAATTCCATAACAGTTCTCGGGATCTGCTATTATGCTATTATTATTACATGTGCTTGCAACTTTTCCTATTGTATTTGGTCTATCATGCTTGTTGAATTGGTATGTTGCACTTGCAGCTTTTGTGTGAGGAAGGACAGAGCAATATTGAGTTTGAACAAGAGTTACACATGGTCTCTTTTACTTCTGAAGATTGTAGAGGGCATCCCACAAGCAGACCTCATGCATTCATAATATGGAATCTGAATGAGAAGCATGTGTAGCATGGATGAAATTAATTTAAGCATGCTGCATGTGTAAATCTCAGAGATGATTTTATTTCAGAATGATGAAAAATAATACATGATAAGATATTTATGGTGTGTTTACACAAGAACTGTGTACTAAAGATGGATATATTTTCCTTTGCATTCATGAAATTTGTCACATACAGATGTCAGCTTTGTTAACATGATTCCCATTCACTTGGATCCGTGAAATCCATCCTAAGCCAGTTGTATTTATTTAATTATTATTTTTTTGTTTGCAAATGTCACTTTGTAAAGAAACACCGTGACAAAACAGAAGTGTGAAAGGAAGCAGAACACGCATTAGTTGTGTGTTTGTGTAGTCAGCAGCATTTCTGCTCTTTTTGGTGTATTATGCTTGTTTAATCTGTCTGATTTGCTTGAGATTTTGTGAGAAAGGTCAGAGCAATATTGTTTAGAACAAGAGTTCATAGTATCTTTTACTACTGGTTTATATACACACAGCGCTTGGACAATGAAAATGAAACATGGCTAGCCTGCTGACCAGTGTTTGCACATCCCACCAGTAATAGCAGAGTGTGGTTTAAATAGCAGAGTAATAGCAAATCTAAAATATTGCAATGCACACAACATTATGGGTGACATATCAGAGTTCAAAAAAGGGTACTGCTGGTGTACATCTGTGACCAAGACAACAAGTACATATCAAGAGCTTTGGTAACCAGCAAACACTTGTGAGCCACTTTGGGTTTAGACCCAGATTGCCCTTAAATGATTATGACACATGTTTGCCAACCGTGGCCCATATTTGTCCTCCATCATTTGGGCCAAATTGACCATTTTCCACATGGGCCACTTTAGGCTCACATTCAGATTGCATTTAGCAGTAAGTGCCAAACCTTTGCCATAAATGGCCCATATATGAATTGGAATCGTTGGCCCCCTTTTGCCATTATACAGGTGGGCCACTTCAGGCCCACATTCATTTTGTATGAGCCAAAGGAATACCACCAGGGCCGCAAAACTGCCTAAAGTTGCCCACATTTGTATACTGTTTGGGAGGGTAATGCATATACATGTACAGCATATACAGCCAAGAAAGACAAACCACATCCAACAGGAGTAACTGTGGATGCAAGCGGGAGCTGTCTGAAAGGAATGTCCAGGTGGGTTACAATGTAGAAAAGCCCAAAAGAATGTACCACCCAGACTGTTGCATGCCCAAAGTAAAGCATGTGGGTGGATCAATGATGGTTTAAGCTGCAATATCATGGCATTCTCAAGACCCAATACTTGTGCTAGATGGGAGCATCACTGCCAGGAACCACCGAACCATTTTGGAGGACCATGTGGACCCAATGGTTCGAACATTGTGTCTTGAAGGTGGTGTCGTGTATCAGGGTGACAATACACCAATACACACAACAAGACTGGTGACAGAGTGGTTTGTTGAACATGAAAGTGAAGTTAAACATCTCCCATGGCCTGCACAGTCATCAGATCTATATATTACTGAGCCATTTTGTGGTGTTGTTTAGGAGCGAGTCAGGAAACGTTTTCCTCCACCAGCATCACATAGTGACCTGGCCACTATTCTGCAAGAGGAATGGCTCAAAATACTTCTGGCCACTGTACAGCACTTGTATCTGTCATTCCCAAGACAAATTGATGGTGTACTAATATAGTAATGAATTATAGTGGCCTAAAACCAAAAACCATTTGTTTCATTGTCTAACCCCTGTATATATATATATATATATATATATATATATATATATATATATATATATATATATATATATATATATATATATATATATATATATATATATATATATATATATATATAATTTTTATATTTTTATTTAAGTGAATCTGCCAAAGACAATGCCAAGTTCAACACTGATTTGAGGTTAATCAAGTGAAATATCTAACTTGATGTTGAAAGGAATGTTTCATTATGTTCTGATTGGTTAAAAAAAGCACAAACTATTCATCTACTTAGCCTTGATTTCTAAAGACACCCAATTTACTGATATCTCTTCAAAAAGTCTAAATTGCCTAGATAAATCTATTATCATTCTTGTAATGTCTTCAATCTTGGTGTATTCACTTACAAGTCTGTGAACTACTTATTTGGGACTTCATTGCCCACAGAATGCTTTAGGAAAAATGGACATGATATTTTTTTTTTCTATTGTGTTCAGTAAAAAGTCATCTTGGAATGACGTGGGTAATTTTTAGGTAATGTAACAAAAGACACAGTCCTTCCTCGTTCCAGCGTTTTTGCAAGGACATGATCACCGTGACAGAACTCTGGGACATTCAGAGCTCTCCGGGTAATTTCATACGGTTACAAGATAGCAAAGTCTTTTATTATCCAACTTTATATGTTAGAAAACTATACGATGTCATCCATGCATAAAATGTCAGGTCAACTATTTTACTCCATGTCCCAGAGATGAATTAATAAGTTTAGGAGGAGACGTCTTGTGTCGTTAAGGCTTCCAGCTCCAATCGTTAAACGAAACTATTTTCATCAACTCGCTCCGGTTGCTCATCTGTCTCCATTAGCACTGCGCGGTTATTAGTGCCGTAATGTTCAGATAATTCACCGCGGACGGTCAAAAGACAGAGACCTGCGATGGCGTGCTGGCCTATTTCAGAGCCACCGAACAGCGCCACAGGGGATGATTACAGCAATCACGCTGCATTACAGACGAAGAAAAGAGCACACAGACTGGCTATAGAAACCATCTGCAGTCTCAAGACAAAGAGTAAGGTTGAAGTAGTTATGCTGCATAAGATCAAGCTTTTAAAACTGGTTGGCAGTCATGTCTAGCACAGAATGTTGAACGTGTTGAATGTTCATTAGAATCAAACAGATTCTAAATAGCTGTAAATTCTGATATCATTCCACAGAAATGACCTATACACTATTGTACTTCCTGGTGTTTACACTGAAGTACAGTGCTCAGCTTAATAAAGTACACCCCAATTTGATAATGTATATATATATTTTTTTTTATCAAAACAGATTTATTAAACAGATATATTTATTAAAATAATATGTTAGTCACCAAATATATTTAGAAATTGAAACGTAATACAACAAAATTCAAGCAATATATTGCAAAAAATTTAAAAACTAAATTTTTCAAAATTTTCCTCTTTTTAAAATTTGTATTTAATATTTTTCTATAACATATACATTGGGGTGTACTAGTTTTTGGACCGTTATCATAAGTTATTTTGTTAGATAAGCTCCAGATTTAGCTTCAGTACTGACTAATGTATATGCACAAATATAATATTGTATAGCTTCCTATTAAAAATATGAATTTAAAAGATAGATTTGTGAGCAGTGTACTTATATATGCTGAGCACTGTATGCATGGTCAGACTTATTGTTAATGCTTTAATTTTTGTATCAAACATTCACATTCATGAAGCTGCTTTTGGCCCTTCGGATTAGATATATAGAAGATAAAATGCTGTCTTTAACATATAAAGGCAAAGGCACTTAAGTGCAGCTTAAAAAAGAAATTTACTGTTATGTTTGAAAAGGTCATGTTCACAAACCCAATCTCTTACTGGTCATTTAACAAGTAAAAACTGAATGTGTGAAAGAAGCTTTTCTCTCACAGGTATTCAGAATGTAGGTACTGTATGATAGCACTATTGAAGTTCTTGTATTTTGACAACTATTAGCTAAAATAGGTTTTACAATTCAATAAAGGTTGGGTACTCTGAGTATTTTAATTTTCTGTATGTCTCATTTATGATAAAGAACAAGCTTTTGTTTTTTTTGTTTTTTTTTTAAGCTGTGCTTAAGCCACAGTGTGAGCTTCTTTTCGATTAATTTACCTGGAGGTCAGGAATAATTAGTGCAAAATTCCTGGCTTCCCTATGTTTGACTTCCCCACCGCCAACCCAGTTACAATTAAACACAAATCAATTGTAATGGTTTATATATATATATATTATATTATAGGTGGGCATAGATTAAAATGGCTCATTTGAACTCTGCCGAAGGCATTCAGAATATGTGTGCTACCCATATAATAAGTCTTTGAGAACGGGTTTCTCAAGCCAGGTGACACATTAGACCAGGGGCTCATCTCCTGTTTCCAAAATGCATCACAAACTGCTTGAAAAATCTGTTCTACTATGATAGTTGGTGATGAAAATAAATGATGTTCAATAAGATGTACTTGTGTTTACTAACTGTTTTTTCAGTTAAACATGAATGTTGAACTGTAGGCCTACATAAGCTCCAAACAGCGATTTCATACTTGCTTTTGATGTATGTACATACCGAAAATACTGCTTCGCAAAGGCAAGTTCACAGAGCCCTGACGGTGTGTCAAGCATTGAGTATGGTGGACAATTTCATAATATTAATTAGCAACTTAATCACAAAAAAAAAAAAAATAATAATAAAAAAATAAAATAATAATAATAATAATAATAATAATAGTAGCAAAAAAGGTACTTTTGTGAGGTGATGAAATAATCTGGGACCTTGGGTTTGCTATAACCTCAGGGCCCAATATGTTCTTAATCCAGCCCTGTACATGACATACGAAATACCAGCACAACAGTTGCACTGATTGATATTTTAGAGTAAGCAGTGTGCTTCTCCCATCCAGTATTTATTGATAATAGTAAGCTTAAAAGAATTGCATTTATTTGAAATATATTTTGATAAAGACTGATAAACATTCTTGTCACTTTCACTCAATTAAATGCAATCTTGCAAACATTTAAAAAAGATGTATAAATCTTTAATAAAGTGCATAAATGACAGGAAGAAATTGGTTGGACATATCAAAAGTGAACAAGAAAAACACCAAAAATGGCCTCTCATGTCAAAAAGGTTTCTGACCCTTGTTTCCGATGACTGTTGACACTTCACACTACAACACCATAATAGTTCACACTTCAACAAGCAAAATTGCCCATCAGAGCTGTGAGCCCACAAACACACACTCACACACACACACACACACACACACACACACACACACACACACACACACACACACACACACACACACACACACACACACACACACACACACACACACACACACACACACACACACCATTAACGGACTCTGCACACACTCCCAAGTCCATTTCTCCAGCAAAACAACAGAAGCTGAACTGCAGCCCGGCTGATGTAAATTGTATCTGACAAAGCCAGTACCGAGGGAAGCCATTTCTAGGCCCCATCTTCCTTCTGCCTTCCTCTGTCTAACCTTTCTGCTCTCTCTCTCTCTATAGATAAAGATTTTGAAATATATAATTTTTTGCCTTGGTTAAATCCAGGATTAAAATGGAATATAAATTGAACCAACTCACAGGGAATTTTCTTGAATTTAAACTTGAATTTAAATGTAAATGGTGTGTGAATGAAGCTTTTTGTGCATTACTTTTTCGTTACTGTACAAAATATTTTTCAATTGGTGATGTTTGGTGATTAGTTTTGTGACATTTTGTAAAAATTATTGGCGGCACATTATCTCAGTAGTGACCTCTGAAATAGAGACTAAGCCGAAGCAAAATGAATGAATAAATGAAAAAATATATATTTTACGCACTTTTATGCAGTGTGATAGATTGACACCTTTATTTATAAGTTGTTTTTATTCTTTTTAATGTTTTAATAAGATTATTTTTCAAATTAAAGTTTTTAATTGTGGGTTTATGTATTTAAGGAGACAAAAGCAGCAGTGCCAACTGTTTAATTGTGTTCTAGGATGTGTCAAAATGACAATTTATACCACAGGAAAGGAACAAAATGATCCTGCAATTTTATTTAAAAGCAGTATTTTTGTTTTATTCTGTTAAATCCGTAATTGTTATAAATTTACTTATTATAAAGTAATAAAAGTGAAAATGATCTAGCAAAGTTTGAATTAATATGATGTCTTAAAGGGGCTTTGTGTAAGATTATCGAGGACTATTCAATTATAATAATAATAATTGCTTAAATGTGACTGGTGTATACTGTACACTACTTGACTAAATTCTTTAGGAACAACAAATAATAACTTGACTTCAGGTTAATCATTTGATATCAGAAGTGGCTTATATGAAAGGCAAAGGCCTCTAGTTTACGCTTACTACACCAAAACAAAATATGATCATGCCTTTATTTTTAATTAATTAGGACAGTAAGGTCTTGTCACTTAACAGAAATAATGTACAGTATAGAATATAAAGTCATGGTGCAGTGGAAAAAGTATTAATATTGTGTTTGACTCCCATGAGCTTGGAGGACTGCATCCATACATCTCTAAAATGACTCAAATAACTTATTAATAAAGTCATCTGGAATGGCAAAGAAAGCATTCTTGCAGGACTCCCAGAGTTCATCAAGATTCTTTGGATTCATCTTCAATGCCTCCTCTTTCATTTTACCCCAGACATGCTCAATAATGTTCATGTCTGATGACTGGATTGGTCAATCCTGGAGCACCTTGACCTTGTTTGCTTTCAGGAACTTTGATGTGGGGGCTGAAGTATGAGAAGAAGCGCTATCCTGCTGAAGAATTTGCCCTCTGCTGTGGTTTTTAATGTAACGTGCAGCACAAATATCTTGATACCTCAGGCTGTTGATGTTGCCATCTACTCTGCAGATCTCTCGCACGCCCCCATACTGAATGTAACCCCAAATCATGACTTTTCTTTCACCAAACTTGACTGATTTCTGTAAAAATCTTAGGTTCATGCGGGTTCCAGTAGGTATTCTGCAGTTTTTCTGATGATCGGGATGTAGTTCAACAGATGTTTCGTCAGAAAAATCTACATTCTGCCACTTTTGCTAATGATCAACTAGAAGTCAAGTCATTATTTGTTGCTCTTACAACTGGGATCGATGACAAGACTTTTGCCAGGTAGTGTATTTTAACAAAATTTTTGTAAACCTTTCGTTCTTTTTTTTCTTAAATATTTTTACAGATTGTAAGAGACTTTCTCTGCTTTTTTATTATTTATTTATTTTCATTATTTTTCTTTATTTATTTGTTTACAAAGCAGATTTTGATCTTGAAAAGTATAGTAGTTATTGGTCAAGCAAAATTAGCAATTCATGTTTTAAGACAAAAAAAAGTTGAGCAAAGAAATGGGCAGCATATTGAATCAGTTTTCAAAAACATGATTAAATCTAGAATTATTGTTGATTTCAATTATTAAAAATTGATAAGCGGCAGTGGTGGAAAGAGTACTGAAAAATCATACTAAGTAAAAGTACCATTACTTGCCTAAAAATGTAGTGCAAGTAGAATAAAAGTATCTGTTGCAAATATTATTCAAAGTATGAGTAAAAAGTAGACCTTTCAAAAGTACTCATGAGTAGTGAGTATTACACTGTAAAAAGCTGATGCATTTACATGTAATTTGTGGATGTGTGTAAACGTAACATTCTGTAGTGTATTTAGTCATTGCCCAGCAGGTTAGATTTAGGTTGTGATTTCATTCATTCATTCATTTTCTTTTCGGCTTAGTCTCTTTAAGTTTTTTCCAACTTATCCAGCACATGTTTTACGCAGCGGATGCCCTTCCAGCTGCAACCCATCTCTGGGAAAGGTTGTGATTTCAGATAACCAAAATTCTGACATCATGTTGACATCTTTTGCCTGCTGCGCGTTTAGGGCCATTTCGGTCATCATTACAGTAAGCATCCTTCTCATCAGTGCATGCATCTAAACAGTCTCTGGGTTAATGCGTGTAAAGATTTTGGACATCTTCTTGGACACAATTAATGCTTCCAAACAGTTTGCTGCAATTATAAATCGCCCATGTCTTGAGGTAGTTTATTATGATGCAATTTTTCTTCCATGTGCAATTTGATTGAACAGGAATGATTTTTCTAAACCCCATAGACAAGAAAAAATAAAATTTGTGACCACAGGTTGAGGAAAAGTAGTGGAGTAAAAGTATGGATACTGCACTAAAAATGTACTCAAGGGAAAGTAAAAGTACACATTTATAAAACTGTTTGAGATTGATGAGTTGTTTTTTTTTTTTACAAATTAATTTATGTAAATATTACAGTGCAATGTCAAACGCTCTCTCTTTTTCTCTCTCACTCACTCCCTGCGTCTTTTCTCCAAAAACCCACCTGTTGCTCTATATAACGGCTTCCCATTTTCAGGGCTGTGCTTGTCTTCAAGGAGATTGCTTTATCCACAGGTCCCAGATAAAGTAAATTGCCTTTGTCTGCTTTTGAATGCATGGCAGGAGAAACCCTGGAGGGAAATATGATCAGAAATGAGCAGCAGAAGCAACACATGCAGATATACAAACACGCAGACTAGGACGCGTGCAAGCGTGAGTGCACCACGCTGGGTCCATTTTAATCAGCCGTTCATTCCGATGCCACATTGATAATACGGCTCGCAGCAGGCCCAAACAAACACACACGCAGGTGTTTCAAACATCTTTGATTGAAAAAGTGGAGCAGTAATGAAAATGAGGGGAAGTTCTTTTGACGAATGGCTGCTTGGCTGGGATCGATTCAGAAATTGTGGACTGATTTGTTGTAAATGAAGCACAATGTGTCTGATGCACAGGAACGGTAATATTTATTCATCCATACGAGGGGCCTTTTTATTATGCTTTATCTGGAACATGTAGTGGAGTAACATTTGTTTTAATATACATGTGATTCTTTGATAAAGGGAATTTTTCTGTTTTCTTTTTTCAAACTAGCATTAGCGAGTGCTAGAAAGCATGAAACAAATAAATAATTAAGTTAAAGCAATAAATAATCAAGAATCATTATTATGAAGCAAAAGGCAAAAGCTGAACTGAACTTATAAAAATCCAATAAGTACACATAATAAAGAAAAGGTTAAATTAGATTATCCAAAATGAAATATCCAATAACATATAAACAGTATAGAGGAATTACCAACCTACGTCACACATGACGTCTCACGGGTTCCCGGTTGCAATAGCAAACATGTCATGTTGTGCAGTAGGATGCCAAATTCGAAAAAATAGAAAGCTTAACTTTTACCGTACACCACACTGCTTTAAATGCCTAACGCAGACGTCTTTGACTAAAAGGGAGCTGAATGGAGTGACGACCTAATTAAAAGTGCTTGACTCTGCAGTTCTCATTTCATATCAGGTAAGTTCACGCTATGCTGAATCCTACACAGTACTCATTTTTGATTGCAGCAATTATTTCAGCAAAAACAGTTAAATATGGTTAATTAAACTGTGGACTCTGAATGCTAAGAATGAAATGTAAAAGTGTAAGTTCACATACCCTGCCGTACAGGTGCAGTTCGCTGTCAGAATGCAGTTTTTCTTGCTGATGATTACCCAGGCCTTGTACAGCTCTGTCTTCTTTCCTTGTCTGTGGTTAGGCAGAACCTCGGTTTTTAGCACTATAAAGTTTTGAATCTGGTAATCATGGAACATTATTTATGACCACACAGAACAAATTGTAGGCATATAAAGACTTGTAGGCCTTTAACTTCACTCTTGTAAAATCCCTTGGAGCTTCAATGAGATTGTATATTTCGGGCTGGATGCTGGGCCATTTCGTCTTATCCAATATCCATTGGGAGGGTACTATCGCAAATGGACCTGTCAGACAAACACCGCTCACTTCAACGTTCATTTTGCCGAATAACTGTGCTTATCACTTGGTGAAAAGCTGTTATAATACGCTGAAAGTATTATGTAAATAATATGTATAATATGTAATCAATATAACTTATCTCTAAGACAACAACAAACTCTGTACCACATTGGATGTCATACCCTTGCTGTAAATGCTAGCGCTTACCTTTTTTTTTTTTTTTTTGCAACCTCGCTGCGTGCGCATCCTGAATGTTTACAAACCAGTGATTTTAAAGGTAATATGTAAAAACATTAACTGTCTTTTAATGTCTATAAAAATCTAATAATTAAAAAAAAGAGAAAATTATAGAAACAAAATAATTTCCAAACATTATCTAAATCAGGGCTGCCCAACCCTGTTCCTGGAAATCTACCTTCCTGCAAAGCTCCAAGCCTGATCAAACACACCTGAACCAATTAAACAGGACCTGAACAGCACTTGATAATTAAAGGCAGGTGGGTTTGATATGGGTTGCAGGAACCTTGTATGACATCTGCAGAAAGGTAGATCTCCAGGATCAGGGTTGAGCATCCCTGCTTTAAATGTTTTTATTCAGTACTCCAAAGTTTTGAACTGTACATTCTCAGGAACATGGGCGTTGCTAGGCCTATTTTAGGAAGGCTGTAGCTCCCCAATATTTCAATTCATTCATTCATTCATTTTCTTTTTGGCTTAGTCCCTTTATTATTAATCCGGGGTCGCCACAGCAGAATGAACCGCCAACTTATCCAGCACATTTTTACGCAGCCGATGCCCTTCCAGCCGCAACCCATCTCTGGGAAACATCCACACACACTCATTCACATTCATACAATGCGGACAATTTAGCGCACCCAATTCACCTGTACTGCATGTCTTTGGACTGTGGGGACAACCTGCGCGAACTCGGCTCCTCCCTGTCTTTTGTTTTTCATTCTGTTTTCAGCAAACCACAGCCGTGGACAGCGAGAGAACGAGGTGTGTGTTTATTGATAAATTATTATAATATTTGCTTATTTGCAGTTCTTTGACATAGATAACCTTGTATCACCTGTATTCCAATGTCACGGAGGATCAGTCGGGTTTTCTCGGCATTCACCTCATCAGCACAGCTGTTTCCTCCAGCGAAAAATGTAACTCTTAACGAACATTCCACTATTTTTATTTCAAAATGAACTACCAATATTAAACACTTTACAGTTTGTGTGGCGTTAACTTTGCCATGCAGTCTTGCACAGAAAGGATTAAACAGTGACAGAACCACCTAGAGAATGTACTCGTTATAACTGTCACTGAGTCACTAGCTATGTTTCCATCCAGAAATGCGAATGAACTGGATTATCGAACAAAATCGTCACTTCCTGATTAACTTGCGCCAAATATCAACAGTAAAACTGAGTTTGCTGCAGTAGGAGAAGCTACGTCAATCTTTTCTCCATCTAATAAATTACTTGCGCCTCAGAAGGCAATCCTGACATGCAGTGAACATGAGGTGGTGTTTGAAGGCATCAGACGTGGAGCACAAACGCTCTTAATTCTGGAGGTCATAAATAATATAACAACACTAATACTGAAACGGTATAGCATTTTAGAATGACCAAAACAACATTTCAGATGGTTTACCGTGTGCTCAGCCTGCTGGTTTGTCCATTCACACACATTTTTATCCTCACATCTCTTATAACAAAATCACATGACCTTTTTTAATGGGCACACTGGAATTTGTGCGATAAAAGTGTTTCCATCGTAGTTTATGCACAATTTTCTTATCAAATAAAAAGTGTATCCTACTCAGTTATGCGCATATTTTTTATGTGCATTTTTCGGTTTCCATCAACCGGTTATTTATGCGCATATCCAAAATCTTATTTCTAATGACTTATTTCCCATGTACTTACCTCTCTCGTCTCCTATGATCTTCAGTGTCTGTGTCTTTCCTTCCTAATGTGCTTTCTTCTGGTCCCTTCCCTGGTTGTAGTCTATATCCCAGAATTCTTCCATATGTGTTCCTGATTCCCATATCTTCTCTGGTCCATCCAGTTTCATCCCCATCTACCCTAAATATCCATCTCCATTGAGAACTGTTTATATTATGCCATCCTTACAATAAACGGTTATCAACCTTACTCCTGGTTCCTGTGTCCTTCCGTGAAGCTTCACCACAGTACAGTGGAATATTTTACAAATATCTTTTTGTCTGTATTTAGTTATGATGAGAAGTGACAGTAGAACATATTTCTGCAAGTTTGACAGTTTAAATATTTAATTACATTTCATGTTAAGATCTGAGACTAGGACATTGTATATATACAGACAGCAATCTGAAATAAACATGAAAATAAATACAATTTACATGAACGTCTGCGAGGAAAAACAAATAAATAAATAAATAAATGAATAGGAAAAACCTGCCAGAGTGCAAAACACAAACATCACAATGCAAAACAGTTGCTGTCCAGAAACATAGGTTAAAATCTGTATTGTACACAGCTGTGAGCTCTTATCTTGTTTTCTACAGTAATGAGCCATAATGCGCCTGATGGCCAGGTATGTGGTTTAATTAGCATCTACTGCATGCAAGAGATAATGTAATATTTGTTTATTTGTTGTGTTCCATTAAAGGCATTTATGTCTCTAGAATAATAAAGAAAACATGCAAGAGGAAAAAAGGAAAATAAAAAAAACATGCTAGTTTTTGTTTGCATTGTATTTTGTGTTTACTGATGCATTTGCACAATATTTGTAAACATATAGTTTTGGCTGTACAATTACCCCATAGTACCATTCAAAGTTTTTACATCAATTTGTTTTTTGTTTTATTTTATATGAAAATGAAACTCTTTCTGTTACTGTTAATGATACATGTTCATATCTTCATTCAATGTGCAAATTTTTTGGCGTCATATTAAAACTGTCATATTAAACTTTCATTGTGTGAAAACTGAAAATGGAGACTTTCTAAAACTAGTATTGTTGCATCCCAATTTGCATACTTATGCTATGTCCTAAAAGTATGTACTTTTTTGTGAAGAACAGTATTAATTAATAATATATAATTATTAATAATATTACATTAATAGTCATTCAAACAACTTCACCAAAGCCTTTCTACTTGATGGTTGGTCTTGCACGTCTGCCATGTTTGTAGTTTGTTTACACCTTTTACCCAACTTTGTAGTTCTAATTGAATTCCCATGCACAATGTATTGTGGGTAATATTAAAGGTTAGAGTATGAATGGTTGTACACTTTGAATTTCTTCCGGAAATAATAGATCATCCGTGAACCTTTGGCATACTCTTTTCAACATGTTATTATTTGGGACATACTAAGTGAAGGTTATTTATAAACTAATTTCGGGAGGATTACGAGCTTATGATTGCTTGTGGCTGGTCCCGCATTATTCAATTTATGATTCACCAATGAGACGATTCCTAAGCCACTATAACTACCCTAAATTCCATATAACAGCCATCTTTGTTTTGAAGAAACCTCCCTTCCACCCCTACTCCTCCTCCTTTCCTAGATGGGTGGCACAGTGGCCCAGTAGTTAGCACTGTTGCCTCACAGCAAGAACGTCACTGGTTCTAGTGCTTACCCAACCAGTCAACGTTTCTGTGCAGAGTTTACACGTTCTCCCTGTGCTCACGTGGGTTTCCCCCGGGTTCCCCGGTTTCCTCCCACTGTCCAAAAACATGCAACTTAAGTTAATTGACTAATCCAAATCGGCACCATAGAAATGCTCCTAGTAAGTAGTTATCTCTTAAGAGCAATCACTATCTGTTCATTAGCTACAACAGCAGGGGAGTTCTTGAGATCTACCTGAGCTCAAACTCCCCTCTCACCTTGCAAATGGGAGGGAGCCCCGGGCTCGAGGATCTTATGAGCTCAGGGCTCTCTCCTGGGACAGCATGCCAAACAAGCTTTATAATCAATCATCAGCTAAATGTGAACTCTTAAATTCTATTTTCGAGCACTATTTAGGACAGATAGTATGCAAATTGGGATGCAGCACCAATTATGTGAGATGGGATGTGACCAATTATATGAGTGTAAAGAAGAAACAGGGTGATCAACAGCCCAATCATTCTGTTTAATATGTTTTGCAACATTTTATTGGGGCTGAAAACATCCCTAGTGTAACTTCATTGTTTTGTCTTCTCTCCAGTTAATTGTCAAATAATAATATCAGTTTGTGCAGTATGTTTGTATGCATTTACTGTGTTTACCTGACTATGTTTACATGGACATCAGTAATTTAATTATTTGACTTAATCTGAATAAGACAATAATATGATCATGGTGTTTACATGAGTTGCTTTTGGAATGTTCCTTCCATCATCCCGTTTTACATATTATAGCACATAATTTGATTACTGTCATTGCGTCACCACACTATCCACGTTTCCTATGAAGTTTCTTGTAATTTTGGGTGTTTTATTTTTAATGTGTCGACTTTAACTGCAGTTTGGCACTTTCACTGTCATTCAGTAATATTTCATGCATGCCCCCTGTGGTAAACGAGATATTGGATGCAAGTATGAACTGCTGGAAGTATGAACAACTGTGTTGTTTTAATGGAATTTGATACCGGACGCCGTAGGAAAAAAAAACTGCAGGTGTCTGTGGTCCTTCACTTACTTGGTAGTGTCAAACAGCCGTGAGTGTAGACCAGGGGTGCTCAACCCTGTTCCTGGAGATCTACCTTCCTACAGAGTTCAGCTCCAACCCTGATCAAACACACCTGAACCAATTAATTAGGACCTGAACAGCACTGGATAATTACAGACAGGTGTGTTTGATAAGGGTTGCAACTGAAATCTGCAGGAAGGTAGATCTCCAGGAACAGGATTGAGCACCCCTGAAGTAGACCATGGGTAACCAACCCTGTTCCTGGCGATCGACCTTCCTGCAGATTTCAGATCCTACCCGTATCAAACACACCTGAACCAATTAATTAGAACCCGAGGAGCGCTTGATAATTACAGGCAGTTGTGTTTGATATGGGCTGCAACTGAAAACTGCAGGAAGGTCGATCTCCAGGAATAGAGTTGAGCACCCCAGGTGTAGACTATCCTGCCGCAAAACGCAGCGAAAAGTCCTACATGATGGTAATAGCTTGATTGCGATGTTTACATGTCTGTACTGCACTTGTAGTACTGCACTGCGCATAATGCGACTAAAATAGGCAGACTCCACATGTCTTAATTCGATTTCGGTCACACTTTATTTTGATGGTCCATTTGTTGAATTTAAGTTACATATAATCTATTGAGAATTAATTGGCATGTAGATGCTAAGTAGACTGTTAGGTTGGGGTTAGAGTTAGGGTTGGGGTTAGACTTAGTGTAAGTTGACATGTACTTGCAAAGCTTCTTATAGTCAGTTAAATGTCTGTTGAATGTCTGTATCAACAGATATTAAGCAGACAGTCTACTAATACTCAAATGGACCATTAAAATAAAATGTTACCTCGATTTCTGTTTAGTTCGATTATGACCTTAATCGAATTAAATTAATCCAAAATCATTGTTTACATCAGAGGTGTCCAAACTCATTCCTGGAGGGCCGGTGTCCTGGAGAGTTTAGCTCCAACTTGCTTCAACACATCTGCCTGAAGGTTTCTAGTATATCTAGTAAGAGCTTGATTAGCTGGTTCAGCTCTGTTTGATTAGGGTTGGAGCTAAACTCTCCAGGACACTGGCCCTCCAGGATAGAGTTTGGACACCCCTGGTTTACATGGTAGATGCTTATTCAGAGTATTGTCTTAATCAGATTAAAATCAGATTATTTGTGTCCATGTAAATAAGACTAAACGTATTGTTCAACAGTGCAATGTGAGGATAGTTATACTATTGCACAGTACAGTGACTTTATTTCTATACCACTTCATACAACGTAGATTGTGTCAGAGCAGCTTGACACTGATAAAAGTCAATAATAGAAAAATCAGATATGACATTCAATCAGTCTGAAACAAGTTTAGTACATCAAGCAGTTCCACTGAAATTCTGTTTCAATTCAAGTCGTTTTAGGGATGATTCAGTTTATGACATTAAATGTTGAATGATGTGATTCACCAAATGGAGGTGACAGAAATGGGAGGAAAAATGAGCCTGGTCCAAGTGACAGTGTTAACATTAGCAAATGCTGATAAAAACAGACTAACGTATGCATAGATGCTATTTTTCCTACAATGCTTGTTTGGGAATTGTTTCTCAATTCCATTTGCCAGCTATAGGGATGTAAGCGTTGCATAAACCTATTGCTCTCTGTAGAGCATTTAAGAGACAGCATTTTGAGCTAAAATGTGAAAATGTATGCTTGAAAACAGCACTGTTATTATCTCCTTGTGAACTACAAAAACTATGCTATGTGCAAGTGTATTACCATGATGCGACAAGTCTCCAGCGACAAGCAATTAGTCTGTCTGCACCAAAAACAGCATGACATGACGGAAACATTTAGATACCAACCCCTGCACTCCCGACAAAATGGTATAGGCTTTTAATCTAATTAATACATATTAAACTTCTTACCATTATCAATAGGCTACTGAGTAACTGATGTTGTTGGTTTGCACTGAATCAGTTTTAAATTTCATTTTCAAACCGTTTGCTAGTTTTCTTATTTTCAAAATCTGAGGTGAATCTGCTGCTTTCAGTATGGCAATAAATGACATGTAAAATGGTATTTAAACTCACATTGGGAGCTTTGAACACTGAACAAAGCACGTAATCTGTACCTGTGGTGATCTTTGTCATAGCAGTATATGCTGTTGTTCTGCGAAATAGAAAGCATTTCTAAAGTAGAAAGTTGGAAAACATACCTTTTATGATGTATTGTGAAGATGCGTCACATGTTCTCGGGACGAAGAGTTACATGTTCAGTCTGTAGGCTTGTGCAAGTACTTGACATCCAATACAACAATAGCAGACTCCTGTACAAAACTTAAGGTTCCCAGGAATGTGATGTTTCTTTAAAAGGTCACAAAACACCAAAATGCATTTTTTGAGATGTTGACAGTCATATATATGTGCCACATTGCTAAAGACACTATTAGGACATATATATATTTCACTAAAAAGTGAAAATTGATTGTTTTTGCGTTGTTTAGAGCAAATTTGTTCTCCTGGTTTGAAAATAAATTTTATAGCAACGTCATGGCGATGAGCTCATTGTGTAAATTCCAGCATGAAGATTGGCTGTCTGTACCGGCTGGTACAAAGTGACGTTTTTTACGGATTTGGTAAGTGTGTGATCAACGTTCTTTGTCTTTTGTTTTATTCAGATAATGTTAAGCAAAGTTAGTATCGTCAGCAGTACTCTTTCAGTTTTTAAAGACATACCTTAAGGTCTTTGCACACTAAAGTCCAAAATTTTTGTATGCATTTTTTTTCGTATTCATATGCGACACGTACGTTGTCATGTACACAAACCTTGCACACAGAGTCCAATGCGTATTAATTAATCCATTATGAAAACCGCTAAACATTTTGGGGTCAGTTCAAGCAGTGATGCTTTGTAAAAGAAAGAGGAATATGCTACATATTTTGTTCATCCAATACTGCATAGAGAGGAAGAAATGTTCAGCTCATTAGCAAAGAGCTGGGCTGGATTATTCCCAAATGCAAAGTTTATTACAGAAAATCAGTGGAATTTTGATACATTGCTTGTGATACTTCACACATTTACTTACGTAAACACATCTTGAACAGAGACTGGCATTACCATAGACATTATAATAGATGGTGGCCACGTTGACATGTCGAAGCAATGGATTGAAAGTGCACCATGCTTTCTATTATAATGTCTACAGGCAGTATGTCAAATGTATGGACACATGCAAACCAAGCAGCAGTGGGGGAGAGATGCACCAGTCACTGAATCCAGCATACACTGTCCACTTTATGTGTTTGTCATAAAGTTATTTGTAGCTCAAAGGCAATGTATTTAGCTTTTTTGCTTGTATGGTGGCTCTGAATTGTCAAAACACCCCTCAAAGTGCTTTTTCTCATGTAAAAAAAAAAAAAAAAAAAAAAAAATTTAAATAACAATTTAGTTAAAAATTAATTAAAAGTTACTAAGTTTACAGTGATATCACAACAATATTATGGACTGAAAGTCATCCACCCCCACACAGCTCTCAGATCCACTTTAAATGCTGCTCTCCAAATCACTGTTTATCTACTCTGCATCTGTGTTTGTGTTGTTGGTGTGAAAATTAGCGTGCACATAATAAAAACTCCCCTTTTCATGCAAAACCTTCCCTCTTTTGCCACTCGACACTCCCACCTAAAAAAAGCTGGACTCACCCACTTTCCTGACTTTTTTAACATACTTAACATACATTTGACTGCATTTTTTAGGTAAAATTAACATTATGGAACAGTTTGACGCATACAACTTTTGTTCCTTTTTACATTATATTTTCAGGGACAGATTAGTGAAGAATGAATAATTATTATTGTGCAGTTATTTGCACAACCCCAAATAAATATTACAAAACAACTTAAGTGTGTCTATGATTTCTAGTGAAATATGTAAACAGAGCAACATATTTTATGATTTGCAAAAATGTAGCCTGAGGCATATATTTCCAATGAGCCTGGGTTAAATGAAAGGTTTACTTGTTGTTTTTAGGCAGAATGAGAAGACTGTCTAATCCCAATCCTATTTTGGACACTGAAGCATTTCAAAGCCATGTCGATCATTCAATCCATCAGCAGATGGCTCATATGTCAGCTCATAGACAGATCAGCTGGTTGACGCAGCTTTGAAATGCTCCAGTGAACACAATAGCCAATCAGTTTGAGAACCACCCAACAGTGCTTAAATGTTAGCGGGAAATTGACATTTTTAAAATTTCAACAACGATTGGTAACAAAGTCTATATTCTTGACAAGCCTATTGCAAACACACACACACACACACACACCCTCACAAATATCCTATTACTTTAGCCTTAATGCTGATGTATTTAGACTGTTGATTTTCCATTGGGTTTCAGCAGATGCAGATTGTGATTAATGCCCGCTGGTGGAGCAGGCTAACTTGCAGGAAGAATATGTAAATGTTTGTCATTAAGTTCACTTTCTTTAATTAGTCCACAGATTTCATGACCGAATGCCTCCAATTACAAATCAATGTCTCATTTCTGTGGCAAGCCTCCAGGGTACAATGTGTGCGTTCTTCTCCAGTTCTCTTCCCATGTGTGTATGGCTGTGTGTGTGTGTGCACATATCTGCGAACATCAAAGTCGCTTAATTCTCATTCCAAACCCGATCAGTCAGAATGATGCATCTATCCTCCTTTACATTCTAATAGTTGCTACATATGTTTATTTTATGGAAAACATCTGAACGTTTTCCTCTTATAGCCGACAAACAAGCCTGTGTGTGTGTGCGTAATTAATTTGTAGAGAAACTAATTAGCGTAAATCAAGAAAGTGAAGGTCCTTGCACACACTCACCTTCATTGGCCAAAGGCTTTTGAGGCAGAGCCGAAGATGGAAGGGTGGCATTAAGAAGTGGTGTATTGTATGTAAACTGCAGCTGTGTTTGTTTACCCTAGTAAACTAATGTTAACTAAATGAAGTCTCCTTCAGCTGTTCCTTAGGTTTTAGCAGCGGTGCTTAGGTGTCTGATGTTCACACTGAGCTTGAACAAACTGGCAGCTTTACAGGCCTCATGTGTGATTACTACAAGCTTGTAAACAAGAATGAAACAGCTTGTCTAATGGCAGATCTTGCTGTTCATTGCGCTTTCAGACTTGTTAATGCTTTATTTGAATCATCCCTTGTGTCTCTCGGTAGCCTGTTGCACTGCTTTTGTTACAAGTGGGAGATTGAACAGAGGTTTATCGCCATTGAGAAGTGCAGTGTTTTTGTCCATGTTTTAATGAACTCATCTGTAGTTAATAATCATCTACGTTTTAGTATAGATTGGTGTGGTTTAAAGTGCAGAAGCAGTCGTTAGTGTGCTTCATTTGTTGTTTTCTTAAAAGACGTTTTCTTAAATTACACTTACAATAAAAAAAAATTCCTTAGAGGCTATTAGCTGGATGACTTCATATTTAACAAATAGGAAACAATGTGTGCGCCTTGGTAAAAGTCAATCAGTATACAGAATCAGTAATTGCGGAGTTCCTCAAGGATCCGTTTTGGGCCCTATACTGTTTAGTCTGTATATAAATGACCTCCCACAAGTCTGTCCTATTATTAATATTCAGATGTATGCTGATAACACAGTTCTATATGTGCTCGCGAAAAACAAACAACTGGCAACAAATTATTTAACGGAGGCATTGGTTCATGCCTCTGATTGGTTGTGTGACTCATATCTTAATTTGAAAGTAAAACGATTTGTATGTTTATCTCACAATCATTAACAGTTAACCATCATCCTTATGTATTTGTTAAAGGAGAAAAGCTCAGGGTTGTCTCTAATTTTAAATATTTAGGTCTAATTTTAAATTCACAATTGACATTCCAAAAGCATGCCAAGAAGGTTACTAAAATTGTTAAATTTAATCTGGCCAACTTCAGGCATATACAGTACAACCTTACTTGACTAATGAAGCAACAAAACTTTTTAGGTCATTAAATAAGTCCAGTGGGGAGAGAGATGCATCTAAAAAATGATGTATTGTATGTTATGTGGTAATATTTTGATAATGTGTACATGGAACTTTGCCTGTGTTACGGCACCTTGCTGCGATTTTAGTTTCCCTAAACGGGGTAATAAAGTTGAGTCTGAGTCTACCCTTTTTATTATATTTTCTAACAGAAACAAATATTAAATGATTACAGTGTATATATGAATTCATATTCTAGAACCTAACATTTAATGTCATTAATGTATGTTTAATGTAGGTTGATCCAAGCATCAGCAGCAGCAACAACATTTTCTATGTCTGTGATGTCTCTACTTCCACACTCTATAATGTGTTTTGGTGCATTCACCGATTTAATATTTCTCCACAGCAGCTTTCCCATCTGTCCAGTGGTTTAGAGTGAATCCACTTATTAAGGTAAATAGAGAATACATAAGCAGCAGCTTAAAGCTTAAGCACAACAGAGCACATATACAAGGTATTATCTAATATGTCTTTAAAATACAGCAGAATATTACCTTATTGCAATGCAGCCTACCAGAATAACTACATGATGTTCGGATTTGATATTATTAAGATTTATGTGAGATAAATGTGAGTAATATGGGAAATAACATTATGTATAACCAGGGCTTAACATTAACTTTTTTGATCACCAGCCACTGTGGCTAGTAGATTTCCAACATTACTAGCCACTCGCCATTTTCACTAGCCACAATTTTCTTGTTAGGAAAATATACTTATATGCTTAAATTTGACTTTGACATGATAAAATGACTTGATTTAGATGTGTTATGCCTTCTCATTCATTTAACTTCTTGTGTGTATTGTGTATTAGCTTGCTCAGTGTGCATGAGAAAATGGGTTGTGTCGCAATACAATCAGTTTTTATTTTACTTGACTTTTAAGGGGGCAAAATTAAGGATTTACCAAATTTATCTCTGACCAAACCAAATAAGTATTTCTTAGCCACAATTTTTTATTGTGTCAAAACAAGCAAACTATAGCTGTATAGGTGCACTTTTTAATTCAACAAAACTTTTCTTTAAAAAAAAACATTACATTTAAAAAAAGAATTATTGTCATGTATCTAAAATATGCACAGTAATCTGTCCTGGCTAAAAGTCCCAGATCACCAGTTAACTACACATAAACAGGGATTAATCTCCCATTAAAGGAATGCTATTATAAAGAAATATAATTAAACCATATTAACAAAAATAACTGTAAGCAAAAGAAAGCAGGTGAAACATACCGTGTTTGATAATGAAAGAATGATCACGCGCATGGTTAATATAAGCCTGTAAATGAAAGCAGTGACCGCTGCTGCTTACAAAAGAATATGCGTATTTTTGTTTTAATCTTGAGCTCTTGAAAGCAGAAGGACTGTGGTGTGCACGATCATCGCTCTTTGTCCAGTCTGTTTCAAAGGGAACCGATCGCACCAGTTGCGCTTCCTCTAGGCACGGTGACGGTTGCTTCGCGCAAGTAAACGAGAGCGCGTGCGCGCTTTTTAACAGTCGCGCGCATCACATCATCTGTGCGTGCGAGTGATCATCCTCTCGTTCCGTATTTACCTGCTTTCTGCTCGCACGAACACAGTTATTTTTGTCAGTCGTGCTGCTTCTCGATTCTAAGATCACATTTGCACGAATATTGGGCCACGCTTATTTTCAAACCCTGCTTTTAAGAAAACTACAATTTAAAAATGATTTCCAACCAGCCAACGTGGCTAGTGGAGGTGTCTGTCTAACCCGCCAGAGCTGAAATCTACCCGCATTTGGCGGGTTGGTGGGTGTTAATGTAAAGCCCTGTGTATAAAGAAACCCAGCTCATGGAACAAACATTTTTAACAATTATTAGCCCCCTTTGAATTTTTTTTATCTTTTTTAAATATTTCCCAAATGTTGTTTAACAGAGCAAGGAAATTTTCACAGCATGTCTGATAATATTTTTTTCTTCTGGAGAAAGACTTATTTGTTTTATTTGGGCTAGAATAAAAGCAGTTTTAAATTTTTTTAAAAACCATTTTCGGGACAAAATTATTGGCCCCTTTAAGCAGATTTTTTTCTGATAGTCTTCAGAAAAAAACGATGTTACACAATTACTTGCCTAATTACCCTAACCTTCCTAGTTAACCTAATTAACCTAGTTTAGCCTTTAAATGTCACTTTAAGCTGTATAGAAGTGTTTTGAAAAATATCTAGTAAAATATTATTTAATGTCATCATGGCAAAGATAAAATAAATCAGTTATTAGAGATGAGCTATTAAAACTATTACTGTATGTTTAGAAATGTGTTGAAAAAAAATCTTCTCTCGGTTAAACAGAAATTGGGGGAAAAAATAAAAAGGGGGGCTCATAATTCACCGGGGCTAATAATTCTGACTTCAACTGTATATATACAAAAAATAGCCTTCTATTTTACATACAAACATACATACATACTTACATATAGTACACATACAAACAGTTGAAGTCAGAATCATTAACCCCCTTTGAATTTTATTTCTTTTTTAAATATTTCCCAAATGATGTTTAACAGAGCAAGGACATTTTCACAGTATGTCTGATAATATTTTATCTTCTGGAGAAAGTCATATTCCTTTTATTTTGGCTAGAATAAAAGCAGTTTTTTTTTTAAAACAATTTTAAGGTCAAAATTTTTAGCCCCTTTAAGCTATATTTTTTTCGATAGTCTACAGAACAAACCATCATTATGCAATACTTCAGGGGGTCTAATAATTATGACCAACTGTACATACGTACATATATACATACATAAAAATAGTAAGTGTTTCAACTGTTTTAGGAGTATTTTCTCTTATTGGTAGCCAGTGAGTCACATTGCTGTGCATTTGCATTGAAATGAAACTCAACTTTGCTGCATTGTCAATGTTCTCAGTCACTCATGACGCCTCAATCGACAATTGCTAATGAAAATAAATGACTTCCGGCTCTTTAAGTTTGCTCACTAACAACATGTCAGCTTACTTTTTAGCCTGTGCTTTAGACTTTTGCCAACACGGGGACTTAAGCCTTGATTGCAGTTCATTGATTTCAGAGCTGAAAAAAAAAGCCTCATGATTATTCTGTTATTCAGTTGTGCTGTTTTCTCCATTTTTCTCTCTCTCTTTCTTTGCTATTCTTTGTGCTCAAACAATGCTGACTAGTAACTACCACGATTTTGTGCGCTTTATACTTCTTTGCTGTCTGTCTGAGTGTAGGAGCCAGTGACGCATGGACAGGCATTAGCCAGTCAACCAGAGAAAGAAAGCACATGCGCAGGGCTAATTAACTAAGAGTGACTAATATAAAACAAGAATAGTAATTTGGTCCAATTATAAATTGAAATATCAAAAGGTCTGTCATTTAGCACAGTGCTGCTTGAAGTTTGTGAACACATGAGTAGGCAGTTCAGGCCCTTACAGAAAAACCACATGTGTGTCATGTCTTAAATGTGTAACACATATTGAACACATGTAAAACATGTTAAAATGTATATACTGTACATGTGTGGTTTTGGAACATTTTGTTGCAACCCAGGCTCATTGTGGATACGTCCCCCTGTCTACATTTCTAGAGAGCGCACATTATTTATACAGAGAATGCTACAGTGTGGTATGATGACACTGATGGTTTCTGTTCCTTTTAGCTGACCGCTTACCCCTGTACGAACTGCTTTTCTGGTGTTACCAGTTTACCCAGTGGCTGCTCGCATATGTCAGTGAACTTGGGATGCAGTGCTGAGTTGACCGCTATGACAGGGTTTGAGTCTGGTGAAGAACGGTTCCAGAAACCAGGTCAAACAAAGCAAAACATAAATACAATAAATAAATAAACAACAGGCTGAAAATATGGTGAAATCACGGGGCAGCGATGGCTTTTCTTTTTCTAGATTGCTTTTGAAAACACTATTGGTTGGGTTTAGGGACAAGGTTGGTGGGTTGGTTGGTTCAGTCAGTCAGTCGAGAGCAAGCTGGCCTGGTCGGCTGAAGTATATATTGTGCCCTCTGATGGATTTACATGAGAAAAGGACATGCAAGAGAAATTTAAGATAATAAAAAATGCACATAGCAGGCCTCTGGCAGATTTGCAAAAACAAAAATTGCTAGCAGATGTGTAGATGTGTTATGTATTTCGCTGTCCCCAGAAATGTAGACCAGGGCCCTGTTTCAGAAAGGATGTTAAGTGAAAACTCAGAGTATGTTAACCCTGAAATGAGAGAAAATCTGGGTTTTCCATTTTAAAATTTTGGTTTGAGATTTGTCAAACTCGAGAAAACAGGGTAAGTCAAACCTGTTTCTGAAAGAGAGGTAACTTTTATTCAGAGTCAATTACCATAGTAACTTACTCTGTGAACCTAACCTGGTCAGGAGCAGGTTTTATTCTCTAAATTTGGAGTTTCTGACTGTCTCCTAAAGATGAAGCAATATTTCTCGCTTTATGAGAGCCTTAGTCATTCATTGCCTACATTTCAATCACACAAAGAACAAAGTAGCGAGAATGGCTTGTCCTTTTTTAGGAAAATACAATTAGATTCAATACCATAGTTTTAAGTTTTACCTTTGATATTACTGCAAAAAATAAATAATTAGCTTAAATTCACTGACCTTCGACAGGGACATGTACTGTAACTAGATTAATTGGATTATTACTCCTTCTAAAAACTATTTTTTTAGCATTTTACATTCTAAATGTCATATCAACCTCTACCACTTGATTAATAAGTGAAGTTTATTTATAAACTAATTTTGAGAGGATCACATGCTTATGACTGCTTGTAGCCGGCCCGCATTATTCAATTTATGGTTCACCAATCAGATTATTCCTAAGCCACTATAAATACCCTAAATTCCATTTGACAGCCATCTTCGTTTTGAAGAATCTCCCCTTCCACCCCTACTCCTCCTTTCCTAGATGGGTGGCATGGTGGCCCAGTGGTTAGCACTGTTGCCTTACAGCAGGAACGTCACTGGTTCTAGTCCCTACCAAGCCAGCCAGCGTTTCTGTGCGGAGTTTACAAGTTCTCCCCGTGCTCACGTGGGTTTCTCCCGGGTTCCCCGGTTTACTCCCACCATCCAAAAACATGCAACTTAAGTTAACTGAGTAATCCAAATCGGCACCATAGACATGCTCCTAGTAAGTAGTTTCTCTAAAGAGCAATCACTATCTGTCCATTAGCTACTACAACAGGGGAGTTCTCGAGATCAACCTGAGCTCAAACTCCCATCTCGCCTTGCAAACGGGAGGGAGCCCCGGGTCCAAGGATCTTATGAGCTCAGGGCTCTCTTATAATCAATCATCAGCTAAGTGTGTATTCTTGAATAAAGGCAGACACGCAAGTGAAATTTTAAATCTATTAAAAATTTACTTTAGACATTTTAACTTAACTGATCAACGTGTGTAAAAGTGGGAACGTTAAATTAAACATTTCCACTGAACATTAATCTTGTTTTGTCAAATTTGTTGTAGAAACTGTGCAGTAGCCTATTTTATGTAATTTAATGCAATTTCATCTGAAATTGCCAATTCCCCACTTTTCAAGTGAAAAGTCTATAAACGTCACACATTACATTACAGATTTTTTTTTATACTTAAATATTTAAATACTTTAAATATTTTAAGTGTAAACTTACACATTTATTTGAGCAGCTATGTTTTCCCACACTAACTGTCTCGGTTTCACTGATGCAGTGGTGTTGATATATATATATATATATATATATATATATATATATATATATATATATATATATATATATATATATATATATATATATATATATATATATATATATATATATATATGTCATATTGGCTATAACTTTGCATGAGCACATCAAGTTAAATGCTTATCTTTTTTTTTTTTTTTAATATCTGTGCTCCATCGATATTGCCTTTTTATAGTTGCGGTGTGCACGCTTAACTCTGAGTTAGTTTACTCAGACTTGATTGACCTAACTCAGATCAGCTGTTCTGAAACCGAAAACTGAGTTTTTAATCTCTCTGTAAGTCAACTCAAGAGTTCAAATTTAAACTCTGAGTTGGTTAAACCTCCTTACTGAAACAGCCCCCTGGGTACGTATGGACCTGGGTTGTTTTTATATGTGAAAAAAGACACTTGAAATTGCTTTTTTGGGGGGCTGATTCACATTTGATTCTCACATGAGATTCACAAGTCCAAAGACATACGGGACAGGTGAATTGGGTAAGCTGAAATTGTCCGTACTGTATGTGTGTGAATAAGAGTGTGTGAGAGTGTTTCCCAATGATGGGTTGTGGCTGGAAGGGCATCCGCTGCATAAAACATATATATGCTGGATAAGTTGGCGGTTCATTCTGCTGTGGCGACCCCAGATTAATAAAGGGACTAAGCCGAAAAGAAAATGAATGAATGAATGAATAAATGTATGAGTTTAACTGTTACTTTTACTTTTGATAAATAACGTGTAATAATAATACGTTTTATTGTCGTTATGGTTTTATATATTAATACAAGAACAACAAAGAAACGTATTTTTCTGTACAAATGTATTTTTATTATTTTTTTTATTATTATTATTATTTTTTTTATTATATATAATTGTGACACTGAAGATTAATGGTTTAATTCATAAACTAATAAAATTATGTATTCTAAATTGTAATATTTAAAAAAAAATAGCTGTTTTCTTTGTAACCATTAAAAATTAGCTTGTTTATTTCTTTCACATTTAAACATGTTTTACATGTAATAAGTGGTACTGTAGAGTATTGAACTGAAAAGTTTTAATTTGAATTGGAATTATTATTATTTTTCATCCCCCCCCCCCCTAAACTCATACTCAGAATCTGGCACCTGCATCAGTTTGAACATTGTTTTACCGCAGGCCTGCTTTCTGCAGGCACTGATATCACAAAGTTAATTGCTCAAGAAAAACCATGTTGACTTCAGTGAATAACAATGACTTCATTTAAATTGAGGGGAATAAGTTATAAGCGGTTGTCATTTAACATAAAAAAGCCATAACTGACGTGCTGAGATCATCTTACATTTTCTAACTTCAAAACTTACATAGTATCCACAATCCTCTGTGAAATCCACTGGGTTTGGTGGTCCTCCGAAGAAATAAAATCTGTCATAGCCAATATGGAAGTGAAGAGGAGAACATAGCACACAAATAAATCCATTGGTGGGTGACCTTTACTTTGGCTTTGAATATTTTAAACATAGTTTCAAAATGAATATGCCAATAGTTTTGAAGTATTGAACAGAAGAAAAACAACTAAACTTATGACTCGAATATGATATCTGTCACACTTGTCTACATTAGGGTAGTGAGATTTTTTCACTTAAAGTCTGTAATGGCACAGAGCCAAATTTGACTCATTTATATCACAAAAGGCACCGTAAACTGAAAACACATATAATGAATTCAGCATAGGCTCATTCTGAAAATGTACCCCTATATATTTCTGGAGATCACAAATTATGTAGCCAGAAGTATGCATGGCTGCATTTCATCTTTAAAATAAACACTATCGGGCAGTATGACGCCGTTCCCTTTCACGCTTACCAGCTGACCACTTACCTCCATATGGAGAGCTTTCCCACTGTTACCAGTTTATACACACACGCCACACACGTAAGTCAGTGCAAAGAGCAGTTAACCGCGATGATTATGTATTCTAAATTGTAATATTTAAAAAAAAATAGCTGTTTTCTTTGTAACCATTAAAAATTAGCTTGTTTATTTCTTTCACATTAAACATGTTTTACATGTAATAAGTGGTACTGTAGAGTATTGAACTGAAAAGTTTTAATTTGAATTGGAATTATTTTTCATCCCCCCCCCCAAAACTCATACTCAGAATCTGGCACCTGCATCAGTTTGAACATTGTTTTACCGCAGGCCTGCTTTCTGCAGGCACTGATATCACAAAGTTAATTGCTCAAGAAAAACCATGTTGACTTCAGTGAATAACAATGACTTCATTTAAATATTCATTGTGCCAAACTAGCTTGGATTCCGCAACTGCAGTACACAAGAAAAGAAAGAAAGTATCACAGAAGTTGAATGGTTTTACAATGATTTTAATTGTTAAAAAATACGTGTTTTGCTATTTATTGCTTTAATTGTTTAGTCTGTATTTACTGCTAAAATTTGCCTTTTATTGGTGGAATTGTGAAACCAATAAATCCAAATAAAATATATCCAAAAACACACTAGAAACCTTAATATTGCACTGGTTTTAATGGTTCACATTTGATTTTGTAATTTTTTATGGTATTTGTTGTGGACACATAATCTCTGTGATGCAGTAGGGCACACACAATATTCAGTGCATAACAGTTGCTTTTTGAAAGCATTTTGCACAACAGTGCCACAACTGCTGTCATTTTTATTTGCGGCACACTCCATAATCATGGCATGTGTGTGACTTTGCATTACCAATGAAACAACACGTACACTTTGAAGACACACCAAGGTCATCACAGTCCATTTTTATAACTATCATTACCGTCTGTAATAAAGGGAACTGTAATCTGTCTTTGTGATCAAGACGGCGTTGAGCAAACCTCCCCGACGAGTCTCAGCCAAGGCAATTTCAGCCTGATTGGTTACCTTTGCTGGCTACTGAGAATGCAGCATCTAATTGGCTATTATTACTGGATAAATTACATGTTCGCTGGCGCTGTTCTGCTTTTCACAGTTTATCCCCTCCTGAAATGGGCCGCCTGCTCAAACAGAGGCCCGGACCACCCAATCTCCGGTTTATTTGACAGGCCGATAGTTAACCTTCCCCTGCTATTCACTTTGTGCTTTTAGTTCTTTTCTCTGCGTTCTGGTCGTCCGTGGTGCAGTCATTGATTTGATGCTCAGGAGGATCCCAGTCAATGAGGCCTTGTGTGTGCCCTCTCGCCGCTGTTGCTATGCCAACCGAGGTTGAATTCCGACGCACTCTGTCATTAAGGAAGGACACACTCTTTTCCCTCTCTTTATCTTTCTCACTTTGTCTTTCTTAACCCAACTGTTTTCCCCACGCCAGGTTTTTCTGCTGCTGCAATCTGTCAACTATCATGTGATTTTCTTCTGTCTGTCTTTTGTGGAATTGTGAGGCAGGTGGCAGTACGTTTGAGAAACAAAGGCATACATATATTTTCACAGGAGTTTTCTGATGCTAATGATTTAGATTTTTATGCTAATTTTATTTTCATTAAGTGCAAATTACATGCTTTAAATGGCATTCCACATTTTCTTCTTGAACATTTCAACAATCTAACAAGAAAAGAGAAAATAAAAATGTATACATCATTAATTAATAATTAATAAATAACCTTTTAAAAAGCTAAGTTTGGAGGAGGTGATGGGTCAAACTGATTCAAATGGATTAAGTCAATTGATACATTTAGAATTGAGGGGAATAAGGTATAAGCGGTTGTCATTTAACATAAAAAAGCCATAACTGACGTGCTGAGATCATCTTACATTTTCTAACTTCAAAACTTACATAGTATCCACAATCCTCTGTGAAATCCACTGTGTTTGGTGGTCCTCCGAAGAAATAAAATCTGTCATCTAGCCAATATGGAAGTGAAGAGGAGAACATAGCACACAAATAAATCCATTGGTGGGTGACCTTTACTTTGGCTTTGAATATTTTAAACATAGTTTCAAAATGAATATGCCATAAGTTTTGAAGTATTGAACAGAAGAAAAACAACTAAACTTATGACTCGAATGTGATATCTGTCACACTTGTCTACATTAGGGTAGTGAGATTTTTTCATTTAAAGTCTGTAATGGCACAGAGCCAAATTTGACTCATTTATATCACAAAAGGCACCGTAAACTGAAAACATAAAATGAATTCAACATAGGCTCATTCTGAAAATGTACCCCTATATATTTCTGGAGATCACAAATTATGTAGCCAGAAGTACGCATGGCTGCATTTCATCTTTAAAAATAAACACTATCGAGCAGTATGACGCCGTTCCCTTTCGTGCTTACCAGCTGACCACTTACCTCCACATGGAGAGCTTTCCCACTGTTACCAGTTTGTCCAGTGGCTCGCCACACACGTAAGTCAGTGCAAAGAGCAGTTAACCGCGATGATGGGGTTTGTGTCTGGTAAAGAACGTTTCCAGAAAGCAGGTAGGACAAAAACAAAAGCCAAAAAATAAAATAAGCACGTAAATAACAGGGTGAGAATGTGGTAAAATCTGAAAATGTAGCAAAAATCTGTTTGTTTTTTTCTGGTTTGTTTTTTAAAAAATTGTCGGTTGGGTTTAGGGAAGTCGGTGGGCTGGTCAATCGGTGCTTCTGAAAACACTATTGGTTGTGTTTAGGGAAGATAAAGGGTGGGTCAGTCGATCGGTCAGTCAGTCAGTCAGTCAGTCAGTCAGTCGATAGCAGCCTCTGGTGGATTTATGCAAGAACAGCAGATGCGATAGAAACTTGTGTACAGAGCATCCTCTGGCAGATTTGCGAAAACAAAAACTACAAAAAAAAAACATACCTCCTGGGATGTATTTGGGGTTCTCTAGAAAGGTATACTCTATAGGGTTACATTTTCAAAATTCAATTCAATTCAATTCATCTTTATTTGTATAGCGCTTATACAATGTAGATTGTGTCAAAGCAGCTTCACATAGAAGAATATAGTGAATTTAAACAGTGTCAGTTCAGTTTTCAGAGATTAAGTTCAATTCAGTTCAGTTTAGCTCAGGTCAGTGTGGGTTAATATTAACTACTGAGAGTCCAAACACTGAAGAGCAAATCCATCGATGCGCAGCTCTACAGATCCCGAACCATGCAAGCCAGTGGCGACAGCGGCGAGGAAAAAGCTTCACCAATTGGTGAAAGTGAAGATTTAAAAAACCTCAAAAGAAACCAGGCTCAGTTGGCCATGACCATTTCTCCTATGGCCAAACGTCTTGTGCAGAGCTGCAGTCTAGGCGGAGGATGAAAATGAGCCTGGGTTGAATAAATCCCAGACACTTGATCTTAATATTAATTAATGTCTTTTCATCCAGGCTTAATCCAAAAATCTAACATTAATTAACATAATTTCATCCAGGCTTAATCCAAAAATCTAAATCAAAACATTAATAATGCAAATAACTATAGAGTTGTCAAAAGTATCAACTTTGTTACCAATCTATGTGGATTTTTATATTATTATTAAATGCCTGCTAACATTTGATTATATTCCTAAACACAGCTAATTGGCCATTGTGTTTACAGGCTCAGTAGACATGACTGTTATTGGCTCTGAAGGGTATCTCTTCACCATTCTTCACCACTGTTCATCAAGTGCAAACACAGATTCATGAACACAGAAGCTTTTGAAAGCCACATCTATCAGCTGATCTGTCAGATCTCTTATATATCTGTTTGATATACAGTATGAGAGACAACATTTAACTACACCTGACTACACCTGTTCACCTGTAGGGATCTCCCATGAAAATCGAAACATCTTCCTTTGTTGAACTTTGTTAATCACTTTTTGCTATTTACTAAGAAAATAAATCCACTATCTGCTACTAAAAATAGACAAAACACCAAACATTAATGTAAGAACAAACGAAGCGAAAAAGGTAACAACATAAAAATAAAATGTAGCCAAAAGATGATCATTAGTCACTGTGAGAATCAGAAAACAAAGGTGGAGAGAGATTCGCCCATGGTGCATTCAAGGTTTAGTTAGAATGATGTCACTTCACTTTTAACGACTCAGGAAAATGCTCACTCACATAATTCCATCTAAAGGCTAAAAGAAGAACATCACACCTGGAACCATTGCTTTGTAAAGACGCACATAGCAAAGTCTTTTATTGTACAAATACAAAATTGTATATTTTCATAGAAAGACAGCACAAGAAAAATTCAGTGCAAAATCCTGGAGGGTCTGTGTGTTCTTTCTGTCTTGAAAAAAAAATTCAAAATGTGCGGAAAATGTACCACATGACCACACCACTTGCTGCTTTAGCATCGGTTTGTATAACAGTGTCAACTGGCGTAATATTTACAAACAGACAATCAGTCAATCCAATCAATCAATCAATCAATCAATCAATCAATCAATCAATCAATCAATCAATCAATCAATCAATCAATCATTCAATCAATCAATCAATCAATCAATCAATTGCTTTATAAATGTAAATATTTACAGAAAACATATGCTAAGGCCATTTTGCAGGATGTCAAAGATTCATCAGGCTCAGATTGTGAAAGAAGGCTTAATTTTCACACATAACTTCATCACCATTTGACTTTTACCATATTGAACATCACAATCCAGACATTTCAGGAGGAATTTGTGTGATATTTGAGGATGAAGGATTTCCCAACACAGGTTTATTTGGATTTGTTATGTTGACCAACAGATACGCTTAATTACTTTTCATTTATAAGTTTTGTAAATACTTTAAAACACATTGTTCAGGGTGATTCAAAAAGAATATCACAGCTTTGAAAATCCTTTTTGAAAAGGAGAGCTAAGCTCTTTCTGTCAATGATTTAAGAAAGCTCTAAAGTTTTGAAAAACTTTGTTAAGTACTCTTCACCTAATTACGCAAGGTTCCATCACATTTAAAGTTGTGGTATTCTTTTTAAATCACCCAGCATTCATTTTGCCAGCAAGTACGGTGCCAGTTAAATGTGTGTATACACTAAATCTGGCAAGATGCACAGTGAATAAAATATCACAGATTCACGTGTGCTCTGAAACCAGCAACGAGCAGCCTATATTTATGTTTTCAGTTCAGATGGTTCTCTTACACAGTATTACAGCTGGTCAAGCTAAATCAGTGATTGTGATTAACGGCTGCCAACTATGCTGGTATGCAAATGAAGGATCTGAGCATATTTTCCAAGCAGATTTCAATTTTTTTTTCAGTCACATATGCCACCTGCGTATGTGTCTGCATATACAAATATTACAAAAATAAATAAATGAAGAGTTCAGATGCAAAAGTTGCTAAACGCCACTTCCGCCAAAAATGAGCTAATGACATTGAGCGAATGCTTGAAATCATCTGAATTGCAGCATCAGCCCATTCAGAAATAACAGTTTGTTTGCAAAAGCCTCTAGACGCCAATTGCTTTTGGCTGCAAAAGCTGCTATGTCCCGAGCACCAATCAGAAGGCGCAAATCGAAACATAACTTTTAAATGTAACGACGTACTGATACGCCGGCTTTTATAAAGCAGACTGTTTTATACCACTTCTGATTTAGATTTTAAAAGATGGAGTTTGCCACATCTCACACCTCAAAACTGCATTATAAGAAAAAGAAAACACAATGTACAGTCATAAGTGTAACATGCATTCATATCGTTGTTTTTCATTCATTCATTCATTTTCCTTTAGTCTCTGGTTTATCAGGGGTAACCACAGTGGAATGAATCGTCAGTTACTTGACAGATTTATGTATTTTTAATTTTAGGTGGTTGGTGTAATGTCTTATGTTTGGTAAAATAATTTCCAATTGCATCTTTAGTGATTTTCAACTAATTACACTGTCTTGTCCCAACATGTATATTTAGAGGTTTTTGCAAAAAAAGCACAAGTGGATTTAGCTGGTTTTGACGTAAAAGAAAATCGACCTTCTTAAAAACCAAATAATTGTCTAAAGTGACATTTTTGAAAAAAAGTTATTTTATTTACCAGCTAAAAACTTTTTCATTATGTATGAAATGCAACTTCTGAACCTAATTATAGGAGCCTGATAGAAAATGCTCATTTACAAAAAATGAGGTCTGATGGATTTAGAGGGTTTTGCATCTGAACTCTTCATATATATTTCTGTGTATATATGTTTATTTATATATGTATGTTTGTGTATTTGTGTATGTATATACTGTATGTATATATGTATTTAATTGTATTTAAATATAATACAAACTGAATACAGCGGCATGGTGGCTTAGTGGTTAGCACTGTTGCTTCACAGCAAGAAGGTCGCTGGTTCTAAAATATAATTTACTTCATAAGTACGGGCTGGGTGAGTTGGCATTTCTGTTTGGAGTTTGCATGTTCTCCCCATGTTCATGTGAGTTTCCTCTGGGTGCTCCGGTTTTCCCCACAGCCTAAAGACATGCGCTATAGGTGGATTGGGTAAACAAAATTTCCCATAGTGTACAGTATATGTGTGTGTGTGTGTGTAAATGCGCGAGAGTCTAAGTGTTTCCCAGTACTGGGTTGTAGCTGGAAGGGCATCTACTGCGTAAAACATATGCTGGAATAGTTGGTGGTTCATTCAGCTGTGGCGAACCCTGATAATCAGGGACTAAGCTGAAGGAAAATAAATGAATGAATGAATGAATGAATGAATGAATGAATGAATAAACTGAATACTGTATGATTAGACTTTTTGAAATCTATTTATTATGCTTCATTGCGTGTTTTTCCTCCCACTGAAAAGAACACAAAGTCTTGTACGTTTAGTTTTTTTATTCCAGACTTCCAAGTATTTTTTGCTTCACATCCAAGTTTGTCAGAATAGCACATTATGATGTTCAGCACATTTCTCTCAGCCGTTTAGTGAATATTCAAATAGACAACGCCACACTAAAGGCCTTTTCAAACAATAAGTGTTTGATTCTGTCTGCTTTACTTCTGAAGCTTCAGCCTGAAGTCAGAGGCAGATTGTCTGAATGGCTGTGTGTGTGTGTGTGTGTGTGTGTGTGTGTGTGTGTGTGTGTGTGTGTGTGTGTGTGTGTGTGTGTGTGTGTGTGTGTGTGTGTGTGTGTGTGTGTGTGTGTGTGTGTGCTTGCATAATAACAATCTGATCATCAGGTTGTTTTATTTTTTTTTCAATGTGAGCTGGAGGTGTGTTTTCTGAGAACTGTGAGCTCACTGTGATCTGCAAAAGCCCCTTGTGAGAACGGCTTTGGTTTGTGCCCTGGGCTTGTTATGGTAGTATAATTAATAGTACTCAACTGGCTCTCAGTACGCGCTGCTAGAAAAGGCTTTATAATAAATGAATCATTTAACAGAATCTGATGAATATTAATATACAAGGCTTTTATTTCACTTCTCTAACATATTCAGAGGCTAATTGGAGATTCTACTTTACATGTCCTAGTAGAATACATAAAAGGTGAGGGTTTTACTGCGTGTGAAAGGCACAAGTAATTCACTTAAAGTGTTGGCTGAAGCTATTCTGCATGGACACTAGAGTCTGTGCTAAAATGCTTAACAGACTAAAATAACCGGAACTATAAAAACCAGCGTTTTTTTTGCATTTATGGCCAACGCTGTTGTCAGACATCACAAAACAAGGTATTTTTTACACTATGTAAATATACTTGCAGTACTGGTCAATACAGTGTCTTAGTCATTAAAGGTCCCATAAAATTAAAATTAAAAAAATTTAGATGTTAGTTTCAGTTTGTTAGTTTTAAGGACATCTATATGTTGGTGTGCTCCGAAACAGTGATAAAATTCACGTTTAAGAGATATAAACTGATATAAACATGTAAAGCTTGCAGTTTGTCATTTCTGTCTAAATTCAATTCATCTTTATTTGTATAGCATTTGGTACGATTGCATTCATCCTAGAAGTCAACCGTACCAGAGTTCGCATGAACCGTACCCCAGACCACCTCTTTCAGGCGGACTCGGGTACGGTTCACAAGTGCGCACCCGAGTTCAGAAGACACCTTCACACTAGCTAAAAGTACCGTACTATGACATCAAACGAACCCGGGTGCGGACCAAAAGTGCTAGTGTGAAAGCACCCTTAGTTTTCAGAGTTTAAAGTCAGTTTAGTTCAGTTCAGTGTGGTTTAATTTTCACTGCTGAGAGTCCAAACACTGAAGAGTAATCCATCAATGCGCAGCTCTACAAGTCCCGAACTATGCAAGCCAGTGGCGACAGCGGCGAGGAAAAAACTTCACCAATTGACAAAAGTGAAGGATAAAAACCTCGAGAAAAAACAGGCTCAGTTGGGCACGACCATTTCTCCTATGGCCATTCTTATACAATAACGTGTTTCAAACTACTACAATTGTCCATAAAATTCACTTTAAGTAAAATTTCCAATTTCAAATGTGTAAATTCAAAAGCATAAAACTGGAAAACACCTGTGAATCTCAGAAATACAGAAACTCCTTTCTCAGAAAATTCTTTTTTGAAAACCAGTCACTCTGCCGTTAGCTTGAACTTTTAGCATAAAGCTATGCAGGGCTGCAGATGTGTCGTGTCACATAATGATTGACAGCCTACTGAACCAGTGACTGTGCTGAAAAAAACAACAACTTGTCCAATAGATGAATAAACGTCACCATATTTTGAAAGATCATGCACCCATTGGCTAAATTCTCCATCAGTCAAACTAAAAAGTAAGTTACTGGCTAAAAGTAGCTCACAGATAAGCATATACAGAATGTCAAAACACTCGACTGCTTTGTTTAGATTTTGGTAACTATAACGTATAAACTATAACTCATTTTATTTGTAACATTGTAAGCTATGATATTGACTTGCTTTTTAATAGAAACATGCCGTTTTCGACTGTAAGTAACATAGTAAACAATATAAACAATACTGTAGGTCTCCAGATGAAATAGTGACATAAACAAATTAATAGCCATTCATAATTCAACTCTATTGTGTCAGTGGACTAAATGTGTTTGATGGGATGTTGTTCTAAGGACTCTTACCATTTAAAATAAACCCTGATGTACAGCAATGAATGCATGTGTGTCTTGTTATTACGGTGATATGTACAACATATATAATAAGCGTCTTCAGTACAACTTGCACAAATTTAGCAAATACATTCTTTTATAATCTTCCCATTGAAAAACAACTAGCTACAATGGCTACTTGTAGCTATAGACTGATGTATAGTTTGTCAAGATTACTGAAATGTGCAAAAACAGCACCAAAGTGCATCCACGTCCTGGCTAAGAACTTTCGTTAACTTTTAGTCTGCTTATCTTCGGCTAAAAGCTTGTCTGGCTTTCTTTTGAATTTATCTTTGATTTATTTGCCTTGAACTATGTCAAATTCCAAGTGTAATTATGTGAAGGATGCTTGAAGCATTGCAGTTAAGAGTCCACCCTTTTGTCGCAGGTGACTTTGATTGATCACTCATCCATTTTCTCAGAAAACACAAAAACACTGTTGCTTGATTTGTAAAGCAATTCTCTTCTCAGTAAATAAAGGTCAACAGCTTGGTTCTTGCTTCTCTAAATTCACCCTGCTCCTTCATTCCCACAAGAGAGGCCGGCTCTCTAAATCTGTCCATCTAACAATAGTCGAGCCAGCATTGTTTGTGGTGAGGATGTACAGGCTGACCGTGCTCTATCACACTGACATTTATCACTATTATTTTGTCCTCCCTCTCTCTTTTATTTGACAAGGGCACACGGGGGTCCTGAATCAGCCTCTTTGTCCTTTCTGCCTCTCTTAGTCTTTTTTAAGTTTTTTTTTAGTTTTTTTAAGTCCTTAAGCTCTCAGCCCTGGTGAAATTTTAAGTCTGAAATGGGAATAGGCCTCACAAGAGCTCTTTTTTATGATCATTTCTCTATTTCTCTCTACCAATGATTTTGTCACTGCTGTTCACTTTTTCTTGTCATTCTTACTTCAGCATACGTTCTTTGTACACATTTAAATAAAAATGTTCAAGACCATTTAGTTCAGGCATATGCAGATGTACTTTAATTTCATATTTCCTGATCTGATTTGTTTTCTATTTAAATAGAAAGGACATTTCAATTGTTTGCCATGTATGAATATATATAGTGCGATATAGCTGTATACCGGGAGGCGTGCGCTGCCACAAGGCTGCAGGCCGAGTGCCTAATGCTGTGTTCACACCAGACGCAGTACACGTGCATGCTATTCATGTTAATAGACGCATGAACATTTTAAGTTTACTCTCTTAATTTGCGTGTCAAATCCGCTTTATTTGCGCATCAAATTCACTTCACAATAGATAGTGATAGGCAGGACTTCTGTCTGCCCGGTGACTCTAGCTTCGTTGCTAAATGGCTAACATGGATTTTATTGAGAGAATAGCTGTGTTTATGTGCTTTAGAAAGACTGAAAAACAGTGTCTTTGTTTAGAGCCGTGAGTCCACTAGATCCTTTCAGAGGTGCACCCAGCTCTGTGAGCTCATAAACTTCTCCAGAAAATATACCTGGATGATGGAAGCTTTCAGCGGTGCTTGAGACTGAGCCGAGCCCAGTTTGATGAACTGTTGTCCGGTGTAGACAGGTGCATTTTCCACAGGGACACCAGCAACAGGCACTACGTCATAATCATGCCCTTACAAGAGAAAGCTCCTGATTGGTTAACGCGGCGATAATGTCCACTAAAGTTCAGATTTTCCGAGCAATTCAATCGTCAATCACGCAAAACGCTCAACTAGCACCGCTTCTTTCGCGTGAATCATGTCATTTGCGATATTGAACATGAAAATCACACACGCTTGATGCTTCTTCCATGTCTGGTGTGAGCGCAGCATTAGTGTCCCAGCATTGACGATATACAGCCATATTGCACTGCTACGAGTGTGATATTGCTTATATACAACAGTTTGACGGCATAATCGTGTATATAAAAAAGAAAATCAAACATGTAGAGTCTAAAAACCCTTTTGTATATTGTACATTTACATCTGCGGCTGACGTCAGAACAGCAGAAACCATATCTATTTCACACACACGTCCCTTTAGAGCTAGTGTTTGAATGATTCTCTAGCGTAATGTCTAAAATGATAAAAAAACAGGTGATTTTGCTGACATTTTAAGATTATAAGGCTGAAGTTTAACACAAAAAAACATCATCAACGTAGACATGTAAAACACTATTTTGGTAGGATATGCATGCTTTATTAAAGATTTGGAAATTAACAGTGATTGCTTTGACTGGCTAATTCTGTGTTCACACCACGACCACCAAAGTAACCATTCATTGGGAGCTGGTGGCTAGGTTTGGCAAAAGCGGCATGGTGCATTTTGGGTGGTGTGGGCGTTGAGGAGAGTGGAAATCAGGTCAACTTCATGGTATCGGTATGTTGTGGTTTTGGTGGCATCCTATATGAATGTACAAGTCCACCATCTGAGAGGGTTCTAGAGAATGCAGTCCGATAAGCTTTGATTTCGACTACATAAGATCTCAACCAAAATGAACACAGAGTATGACTCTTGCTCTGTGGGGTTGTAATGTAGAATGTGCACAAGTTAACGTTAATGTGAAGACCAATATTAAACTGCATGTTGAAATTTAGATTATCAATTATACATGATCACAAAAGCTTTAATTAACAAACAGCTTTGAATTGATTTATTTCATTAGAAAACATGTCCAATCGTTAGTGTGCCAACAGTAGGGTGGCCAGAGCAAATTTTGATGCTCTCGTTGGTGGCAGTGTGAACGCATGGTTAGGGTTTGAATTAATCTGGGTGAAAAATATTTGAATTGATCTTCAGTTCATTTAAATGATGACTCAAGGTCATGGGGGAAGGTCACAGAAGCCAATTGAAGTAACACTTGTGAAATTAAAGTCTGATGTGAGGAAGTGTTTCATATTCAAAGGCAGCGATGGTAATGATGAGGTCAACAAAGGCCATGTCCATCGTAACACGTTTTCCTTTAAAAATGTACTGTATGATATTCTCTCTGATTTGGGCTTACTTTCACTCTAAAACAGCTTTTTGACAAATATTCTGGTGGTGGATGAGGAGATTCCACCCAATGTGTAAAGCGCTTTGTGTGTCCAGAAATAAATTTACTATATAAATGTAAAGAATTATTATAAGTATTATTATTATAAAAAAAAAAACAGATACCAAAGTAGATCAATTTGAAAATGTAGTTTTGGAGTCACATTGTACAGTAGCTGTTACTGTAGCTGTAGTGGTGGGACGCGTCACTTAAAGTGTATAATGTTATTGTGCGTTCACACCGAAGGCGGTGAGAGCATCAAAGGTCGCTCAAAGCGTCAAAATTGGCATCAAAGCATCAAAATTAGCTAAATTGATCTCGTATTTAAAGGGGCCATTGCAGCATATCATATCAGTTACATTCCGCATCAAACATGCTTTCTGGCGTGAAAATGTTGCCCACTTATAATCAAACTAATCTAACTACGGAAGATCAAGTTGCATGTGGTCTGGCTTTGCTCCATTTATCCAATATGTGTCCATATGTCTCAAATATCCTGAAGCAGCAATACTGTTTTGTATTGTCGCATGAGATTGCCGTTAAAAAAAAAAAAAAAAAAAAAAAAATTATATATATATATATATATATATATATATATATATATATATATATATATATATATATATATATATATATATATATATAAAACATTAATGTACAACAGTAACTCGTTAACTTTTTTAATGTATGTTCTTGTAAGAAAACATTGCAAATAACTGGAAATCCGACGACTGCAATAATCAAACCCATGGAAACAACTGTGGTCGGAACCAAAGTTTACAGTGACTTTGTTTTCTGGACTCCTCTCAAGCGATGGACATTCCGATTGCTTGCCGCTGAAACGCATCATAGCTCATTACCATAAAGTTGACTTGATTTCAACTCTGATCGACACCCACACCGGCGAAGATGCTCCGCACTGCTCCTCGCCGCTTATCGCTGCCGGCTCTCATAGAAAATGAATGACTTCTTTGACACTCTCGCCGTTTTCGGTCTGAACGTACAGTTAGGATCACATGAAAAGCAATATTCAACATGTCATTGCACCACTTCACTGTCTACACTGCAATTTTTCATGGAGTGATTCTGTTGATCTTCCGCACATAGTACTGAGATATAGAGCTAAAATAGAGAGCTGATTTGGAATGCTTTTATTCTAGCTGAAATAAAACAAATAAGACTTTCTCCAGAAGAAAAAACTATTATTAGACATACTGTGAAAATGTCCTTGCTCTGTTTAACATCATTTGGTAAATATTTAAAAAAGAAAAAAAAAATCAAAGGGGGGGCTAATAATTTTGACTTCAACTGTATGTACATATTTGTAATTCTAATTGTACAAAAAATGCCAATTTTGCAATACTTTGACATGTATGACATATATTTTATATGTGTGAAATCCAAAGTCACATATGTAATTTGCATATATACGTATTTTCATATATCAAATTTCTATTTGGGATACGTGTTTCCATCGGTCTGCTCTTGTGGATTTGGCCACTGATTCTTTTTTACATCACAGTGGTGTTTTCATTAGTCAAAAATCTTGGAAAGAACCTTCTGTCAATGCAAATCTAGGCCTGACATTGGTCTGCTGTGATTGGACTTTCTTGCATAAAGTAATGCCAAATACGAAAACATTGTCTTGTTAAAGTAGTACATGGAACATAGAAATCATATATATAGAATAAGGATGAAATCTATAGATAAAGTAGTCCAGCTGGGTCATCTTCTGTGGTAACTGATGTCATTTGATCTATTCTGAAACTTTCATCATTTGTAATACTGTACATCAGTTTCCATGCATCAAGAGTAATGCACAGGGTTCATACAAATTTAACTACTTAAATTCCATGACTTTTTCATGATTTTTCCAAGACTTTCAAGTAATTTTTCATGACCTAATGTTTCATGCAATGTCTACATATGCGTGGTAAAAAAACAATACATGTTGAAATTTATTACAGCATATCGTAAAACACGCAGCAATCTATTTAGTTTAAATGTATATTTATATATGTAAAATTGATTTAGATAATGCTTACACCACACTAATAGTGTGAGAGTATGTGATTGGCCAAGAACAGAAAAAAAGTAAAGACAACTAACATTCATTCAAGTATACAGATATCTGTTTTCCATGACTTTTCCAAAACTTTGTGAGTTCTTCTGTTTTTCCCAAACTTTTCCAGGCCTGGAAAATGTCATGTCAAAATTCCATGATATTTCCAGGTTTTCCATGACCATATGAACCCTGAATGCAACAGTTATTTATTATTTTTTAGCGTGTGTATCAGTTGATAGTTACATCATGCTAATTAAATGAATATGCAGGTATTTCAAATGTAATGTTTGACTTGCATTTTGAAATGGAATCAATTTGATGTTTAATTGTATCATATTGAAATAGTTTTTTGTACAAATTGGTTTTAGTACATTAACAAAGTATCTTTGATTTGTGTGTATTGTATCCAAGCATTTGAAAAAAAAAGAGTTAAGAGTTATGCAAAAATGTGCTCTTTTGCTAATGGTTGTGAATTTTGTGTCTAGTGTTTTGAAAATTGACACCAGGGTCCTGAAATGGGGGCAACGCAGTGACACAGTAGGTAATGCTGTCGCCTCACAGCAAGAAAGTCGCTGGTTCGAGCCTCAGCTGGGTCAGTTGGGATTTCTGTGTGGAGTTAAGATGTTCTTCCTGTGTTCGCATGGGTTTTCTTCAGGTGCTCCGGTTTACCCCACAGTCCAAAGACATACGGTACACGTGTCCTAAATTGTCCGTAGTGTATGAGTGTGTGTGTGGATGTTTCCCAGAGATGGGTTGCTGCTGGAAAGGCATGCGCTGAATAACTGCTGTAAAAACGTGCTGGATAAGTTGGCGGTTCATTCCACTGTGGGTACCCCGGATTAATAAAGAAAATGAAGGAATGAATGAATGGTTCTGAAATGTCTGGCAAAACGATTGTAAAAAACTGTAAATGTTTCAAGCTGTCAATAAATTGTTCTGTTCTACATCAACAATAACTGCTTTATTTATTTATTTATTTATTTATTTATTTATTTATTTATTTATTTATTTATTTATTTATTTATTTATTTATTTATTTATTTCATTATTCATTCATTCATTCATTCATATTTATTTCATTCTTTATTTATTATGCCCCTGTTGCAGGTAGATTGCACTTGAACTAGTTAAACAAAGTGCTGAGGGAAAAATTCAAATGGAAGTAACTAGTCTACAGTGTTTTAATTGAAATCTTTTGTTGCCCTTCATTCTTCTATTTTTTTTTTTTTTTTTTGTGAAACTGCAATGCAAACAGAACATACTATAAACTGTCTAAAAGTCATTTTTAGAAAAGAAGTAACAAATCTAGCATTTCCACGTGCTACCTAGCATATCCAATCCAACATTCCATTGAAAAAACAAAATAGTTTCCTCAAAACCTTGAAAGAGTTTTCCAAAAAATATCAAAGTGTGTGATTCAGAGTCAAAGATCATACATTTTAACACTGTACTTTGAAAAATGAAATGAAAAATAACATTTTATTTACTTGGAAAAAAAGATCTCAAAATCTACCAAGTTTTAAAACTGCACTTAGTGTAAAAAATCAAGGTCTACAATTAAAAGTCAGAGATCTCAGACACTTCTACATTCTGCTTTTGATGGAAAAACATTGTATTTTTAAGTTTTTTTTCTGCTATTTTCTTTAACTTTAACATTTATACATATAGTTGAAGTCAGAATTATTAGCCCCCCTTTGATTTTTTTTTTTCTTTTTTAAATATTTCCCAAATGATTCTTAACAAAGCAAGGATTTTCACAGTATGTCTGATAATATTTTCTCTTCTGGAGAAAGTCTTGTTTGTTTTATTTCGGCTAGCATAAGAGCAGTTATTAATTTTTTCAACAACATTTTAAGGTCAAAATTATTGGCCCCTTTAAGCTAGATTTTTTTTCGATAGTCAACAGAACAAACCATCATTATGCAATAACTTGCCTAATTACCCTAACCTGGGGTGTGTTTCCCAAAAAACGACGTAACTCGCGGCTGAACTCTCATAGTACTATGCATCGTTTGGGAAAAGAACGATGTAGTGACGAGTGTTTCCCAAAACCCGTAGTTTCTCTGTCGCAGATCCATTGCTTGAACCACGTTAGTTATAACGTAAAACACCCATAATGATGCTCTAAACGGGGTGAAGTAATAACTTCTTTAGAGAAGAACCCCACCATTTATTTGTGCAAATTATATTGTTTTACACAATTACGCATTTAAAATAAAATCCAATATTAGATTTGGTAAAAACATGCACTCGTTTTCCATATATGTAAATGGCACATATAGGGCCTATTATTGAGAAGTTGAACATTACATATTCTATTCTAAAACATAAAATCACTTAAAAAAGCGAACATATTCTAATATCCTATATAAATCATATAAATAAATAAATAATGAGGCAATTTATTATAAAAGGAAATTTAATATTTATTATTTATTAGGAAATTTTTAAAAAATCCTACTTATAATTATTATTATTATTATTATTATTAAGTAGGATATTGTTTATTTATTTATTATTATTTTTTTCAAAAGTCTACTTTTACAATTTGACATATGTAAACCACAGCAGAAAGTTCTAACTAACAGGCCCATGTCATATACAGTACAGATACTTAATAAATAACCCACTATAAATTAAAAGAATTATCGTATGCTATGTTTTTTGTTTTCACAAGCTTTGGAGATGTAACATAAATTCCGCTTTTAAATAATAGGTCACCTATAGCTTTCGCTATGAGGCTGTGTTCAAAATGATATCAATGTTTTCAAAGTGCACTGAGAAGCGAGCACAATTGTAAACATGAAGGTCGCTAAAACTGAACTGTAAAAATACTTTGAAAGCAAAAAATTACACCTAAGAGAGATGACCTTAATGCTTTTTTATTTTTAATAATTCCAACTTTGAATGTTAGAATGTTCTAAATTAATAGGGCATAGGGGGGATAAGTGGGAATAGAACACAGCCAGGAACTATGCTTCTAACTACAGCTCCAGAAGTGTCGTTTCAAGTGTTCAACTTTGCGACGCAGTTTGCGAATGTTCGTTGGAGCGATGGATTTGGGAAGCTGCAAATCAACAAACTATGTTTGTAACGACGGAACTTGCGACCTTAGTTGGCTAACAATGGTGTTGGGAAACGCACCCCTGCCTAGTTACCCTAATTAACCTAGTTAAGCCTTAAATGTCACTTTAAGCTGTATAGAAGTGTCTTGAAAAATATCTAGTAAAATATTATTTACTGTCATAATGGCAAAGATAAAATAAACCAGTTTTTAGAAATGAGTTATTAAAACTATTATGTTTAGAAATGTGTTGAAAAAAATCTGCTCTCCATTAAACAGAAATTGGGGAAAAAATAAACAGGGGGGCTAATAATTCTGACTTCAACTGTATGTTTACACATTCAGCAGCAGTTTAAATATTAAAGCAAAATGTATTTAAATAAAATAATTTTCTTTAATATTGTGATATTTATGACCAATGACCATTTATGACCATTCATATATTGGCTTTTAAATCTGTCATAGATCTTCTGAAACAGTACAGCATCTCTGAATCCAAACTGAAAAGCGAACAGAAGTAAACTTACATGATCTCCAAACATTCATCAATATACAAATTTTATATATAAAACTGCCTAATTTTACAAGGAAAATGCGGAAACCCACTAAGCTTTGGAAGTGTTGACAGACTCAATCTCGGAAACTCAATCTTGGAGAATGGTTCCGCATGATTACATATTCATACAAATGGTCTCATTTGTGTTCAATCTCTTACACAGCATCCTAAAAGAAAGATCTGAGACAAAGTAACTTGATCCTCTTCAAGTCTCCCCAGCAATATGGAAAAAAACAACAGCCTCCAAGCAATAACATTTCCCTGCTTGTCATCTCGCTGAATGCCATTGTGAGTTTCTTTTCCATCAGGAAGCACCTATGGCATGCTGCTTTATTCTTGAAGGATAGCATTGCCATTTCCATGCTACACTTCACAGATCAATGACTCCGGTTCACTTTCATTCCTATTTCGCTGCCATTTTCTATATGATGCACTTCTTTGGCCCTTTTTTTCATTTCTTCAGTGCTTCTCCCCTCCCTCCGTCTTTCTCTGCATAGTGGCTGTTTGCCAGCTGAGTGCTCAGTCGTGGTGTGTCAGATACTTGTATCCGGTTGCACTCTGATGCCCTCAACCGCCCACCTCAGGGGTGCCCGGCTAGGAGAGCAAGAGCACAGACACGCTCTAGTCAATTCACACAGGTCTCACATAGTGGTGCAACATATACAAGGAGAGCACTGCAGTATCCTGCTGAGATACAGTAAATGCTACTAATTCTCATATTACACCTTTAAAACCTGTAGAAACACCCTTCTCTTATGTCTAAATAAGGTAAACAGCGTTTACTTGTGAATGTACCAAACTGTAAAATCGGATACTTTCAATTGTGGCAAACCATTTAAGTTTTGAAATCATCTGGTTTAAGTACTGTAAATGTGTGTGACATACAGTACACACACACATAATTATGTTGATATAGTCAAACATTTAGGCCCAGTTTCACAAACAGCGCTTAGATTAAGCCTGGACTAGGTCTTCGATAAATTAGGCTATTTAAGCCACATTTATATAATGGCCATGGAAAAATACATTACTGGTGTGCACCTGGAGACAAAAAAATGACACCGACGTATTTTAAGACATCTCACTGCAAGTTATTTTGAGTTGAGACAGCTCAAACATGCAATTTAACCTTGACTAGCCTTAAACCTTGTTTGTGAAACCGGGGGTTAGAGTATTAGTAACTTCAACATTTTAAGTTCAATTACACACAAAGGTGAATGAGGAAAAAATAGAATTAATTCATCCATAACTCATTCAGTTTGAGTTCTGCTTAAAATAATGAGTTGGAGTTACCATAACTTTTTTTGTTGCGGTTGGTTGATGTGCAGACAGTGGTAGTTCCAAATGCAGCTTTATTTTACAATGGTCAGGCAGGCAGGGGTCAAAAACCAGCATATACAGTGTAATAGACAATCCAAGAGCAAAATCCAAAGACAGGCAATAGTTCATGATATGTTGGAAAGAATCAAAACGCAACAAACAGTCCAAGGTCAAAACCACAGGAAACAAGGAAACCCGCTTTGATTTGAACGCAACAGCTTAACAATCCTCAGCAATGTGTGTTAAACTAAGAGGTTTAAATAGTCCAGGTAATCAATGACCATGAGTTTCAGCTGTGTGTGTGTCCAAATGACTGTCAGCTTTGGCAGGAGTGATTGATGCAATGGCTTCTGGCATTTGTAGTTCTGCAGGAATACAGGAAATAATCTCCAGCGTAGACAACACCGCTGGTGGTCACAACATTTTTTTTCATTAAGTCAAAGTAACTTATTTCAGGTAGCCATTTTTACTATTAGGTTTTAGTGTGCAAAAATCATGTTGCACTACTTGCTCTTTCAATCTTAAATGAAGTTTATTTATAAACTAATTTTGAGAGGATCACATGCTTATGACTGCTTGTGGCTGGTCCCACATTATCCACTTTATGATTCGCCAGTCAGACGATTCCTAATCCACTATAAATACCCTAAGTTCCATATAACAGCCATCTTCGTTTTGAAGAATACCCCCCACTCCACCCCTACTCCTCCTCCTTTCCTAGATAGGTGGAACAGTGGCCCAGTGGTAAGCACTGTTGCCTCACAGCAAGAACATCACTGGTTCTTTACCAAGCCAGCTGACATTTCTGTGCAGAGTTTACACGTTTTCACGACCAATTTGTTCAGTAAAAGTGTTTTCATCGCAGATTATGCGCATCTTTTCTTATTGAATAAAAGTTTATAATACTCAGATATTATGTGCATGTTTTTTATGTGTATTTTCAAAAGTTATGTGCATCATGACGTTTCCATCAATCATTTTTATGCGCATATCCAAAATGAGCATTAAAATAGGTGGGTGGAAACGTAAGACTAAGGCGAGAAATACAGCTTCATCTTTAAAAAAAGACAGGAGACCGACGGAAACTTAGAGTTTAGAGAATAAAACCTGCTCCTGACCAGGTTAGGTTCACAGAGTAAGTTACCACTGTAACTGACTCTGAGTAAAAGTTCAGTTTCAGAAACAGGCTTGACTTACCCTGCTTTCTCGAGTTTGACAAACCTGCCATTTTGAAACGGAAAACCCAGAGTTTCTCTCATTTCAGGGTTTCATAACCTTCTTTCTGAAACAGGCATGTTTTCAGCTTTCTGTTTGACTTAACTCTTCTGTTGAACACAAAAGAAAATATTTTGAAGAAAGCTAAACATATGTACTGTAGCCATTGACTTCCTTTTTTTTCTATGGAAGTCCAAGTGACCTGTTTTCAGCTTTGTTTAAAATATCTTCTTTTGTGTTCAACAACAACAACAACAACAACTACAGCAACAACAACAACAACAACAACAACAACAACAACAACAACAACAACAACAACAACAACAACAACAGCAAAAAGGTACTCAGAAGGGTTTGGAACCACTTGAGGGTGAGTAAATAGTGAATAAACGTCATTTTGGGTGAATTGTCCCTTTAAAGATGACCAGTTAAAGACTTATCAATACCATTACTTTATGAATGACACTGGACTCTGTTATAGATTTTAGATTTAGCTTTTTGCAGCCATGTTTTTGATGACTTGGCTGCAAAAAAACTTGGCGGAATTTGTGTGCTGTAAGTCTACTTCAGTTGAGTCTTAAATTACACTGTAATGTTAACTTTAAAAATAAGTAAGTAAATAGGTAAGTAATTAAGTAATAAAATAAGTTAACCAGTAAAAAAGTAAAATATGCAATTAAGTAAACAAATAAGTGAAAAATAAAATAAATAGGTTAATAAGTTTGTAAATAAGTAATTAAGTGAATAAGCAAAAAAGTTAATCAAAAAAAATAAATAAATAAATATGTAAAAAGTAAGAAAATCATCAAGTAAATAAGTGAAAACAAATATGTGAGTAAATAAGTCAATAAATACATATTTAAATAAGTACAGGGTAAAACATGTAAATCATAAAAAGCTTTAATAATACTCAGATGTTGGTCTAATCATTAACAATAATCAAGTTGTTAATGATTTAAATGCAACTGTTGACAAAAATCACACATAGATACTGAATGTATAGGTTTCTATTTAGTTGAATTACATTAAAAAGGTACAGTTAATGAGAATGAGGACTCGAGTAAGTATATTAATATTAAACTTCTGTCATATGTTGTTTTGGTCCCACTTTATATTGTGTCGCTTATACCTGTGAACTTACATGGTAATTAGATGTGTAAGTAGTATGTAACTACAGTGTATGTACACACGTTTACATAGTATTTACTTTTGTATTACTGGTGTAACTACACTCATGTAACAACCCACTGAATAGTATGTGTAAGTACAAATGTGTAACAGGACATTGGTAACAACACTAGGAAAGTACACATCTGTAACAAGAATTATGTAAGTGCATTGTGTAACAACAATATGTACTTGCAGATGTTTTCCCACTTCCACACCTGTTTGCAGATCATGCACTTGTGAACACTGTATGGCAGAACTAATGCTGCATTAGAAGGTTTCACCTTGTGATACAAGTGTACTTACATGGTAACTCCACAGAAACTGTCCACTTAATATAAAGTGTAAAATAGTCACAAATTACTGTGTAACTTGTAGAAATATCTTCTATGCAACACTTTAATAACAGTGTAGTTACATGGTAACTCCACAGGAACAGTCCACAATATAAAGTTTAAAATAAAATTCATTTTTGTTTTGGCCTAGTCCCTTTATTAATCTAGGGTCGCCACAGCGGAATGAACCGCCAACTTATCCAGCATATGTTTTACACAGTGAATGCCCTTCCAGCTGCAACCCATCTAAGCCGAAAAGAAAATGAATGAATGTATGAACAGTCATTTGTGACCATTTTACACTTTATATTGAGTGGATCCTGTGGATTTACCAAGCAAGTACACTTGTATCACAAGGTGAAACCTTCTAATGCAGCCATACAGTGTTCACAAGTACATGATCTGCAAACAGGTGTGGAAGTGGGAAAACATCTGCAAGTACATATTGTTGTTACACAATGCACTTACATAATTCTTGTTACAGATGTGTACTTTCCTAGTGTTGTTACCAATGTCCTGTTACACATTTGTACTTACACATACTATTCAGTTGGTTGTTACATGAGTGTAGTTACACCAGTATACACAAGTAAATACTCTGTACCAGTGTGTACATACACTGTAGTTACATACTACTTACACATCTAATTACCATGTAAGTTCACAGGTATAAGCGACACTATAAAGTGGGACCGTTGTTTTTGTTTTTTGTTGCAATATTGTTTTCATATTGTGTCAAGATATTTTAGTTAGCTATAATATTAAAGTCATAGGTTTGATATTGTGACAGTATGTTTCCTCTTCACTTGTAAAATCAAACTCTTTTGATCATACCAGTAATGCCTTAATAGTCACATATGCACAAAACAACAAGCATAGCATATTAGCCTGTCAAAAAACACACAGTTAGTGAGACTGAATATTAAAGACAGCACAAGCACATCATAAGGTTGTGCTTTGCTTTTGTAAAGCATGCGCCACACATGCAATGCTGGAGCTGTCTCCCCTATAGTTGTAGGTTTAGGCTACAAAGCCTTTGTAGTGGAATTGATTCTGTGCTTTGATGTATTATTATTGTCACAGCTAACCAAATTGCTGCCCCGCTCGAAAAGACAGAGCACGGATGTAACAATACAAACCCCATCTTATGTCTGTGCATGAAAGAGAAGCTTATACATACAAGAAATGCTTATAAACATGCATGCGTTTGAAAGTTTGTTTCAGCCTTTTAGTAATAAAACAAAATCTAAGTTTAAAAATAACAATAAAAGTATGTTTAAAGGTGCTTTTTTATAATAAGATTTTAAAACAATCCTTGGTTTAAACACTTCAATCAAGCCCAGTTTCAACCTCATCTGATTTTAGTGATATAATCACATGGGCTCTGTTTACATCTGGTATTGAGATCCATTGTGGTCAATTGGATCACAAGATTACATTCCTGTTAATAGCAGTTTTAATCTGTCCCTTTTGTGCATTTGTTTGACCCTTTGGTTCATTTGCTGGGATGGTCTATACACTGTAAAAAAAAAACATTGCTGCCTTAACTTTTTTAGCTCAAACTGAATAAAAACATTATATATAACTTAAAACATTTAGTTGAAACCTGATTAAATCATTTAAATAAGTTAAAGCAACATAAAATATATATTTGTTGTCTTGACTGTTTGTCATGAACTTTCTTAGTGTAAATGCAAATATATTTTGACATTTTGTCTATCTCGCTCATGTTTATTTTAAAATAAGCTTGCACAGTCTATACTGTTAACCCTAATAAGTTGAAATTATCTAAAGAGAGTGATTCCCTCAGTTCATTTGAGTAATGGAAAATTGACAACTCAGTTAATTGAGTTGAGCAAACGTGGTCTCTTCATTGAGTTAATTTAAATGTTTAATTCCAGATGTTTAAATACAGATAACTTTTATATTGGAAGTTGACATTTAGCCGCACAATGTTGGTGTTTCGTAACATCTTATTTTTACAAGGTGGGACGTTAACCCAACACTCAACCCCCAACCTGGAGGACCAGGACATACACACATACACTATGGACAATTTAGCTTACCCAATTCACCTACAGTATAGTGCATGTCTTTGGACTTGTTGGAGAAACCAGAGCACCCAGAGGAAAACCATGCCAACATGGGGAGAACATGCAAACTCCACACAGAAATGCCAATTGACCCAGACGGGATTCAAACCAGCGACTTTCTTGCTGTGAGGCAACATCGATATCCACTGTGCCACCATGTCGCTCCTGCGTGTACAACAATTAAGAAAAATGTATAAAAGCGTTTACATATCTACTAATTTAACTTTTCTCTTTCGTCAGATGGGTTCAGGTAGTCCTGCTGCACTTCAGCCAAATTCAGCATCACAAGCAAAATGACCACCTTGTGTCATATAACATACTGTATATCGACCAATCAAGGCAAGGCAGAATTTCAAGGCAGAATTGTCAAGGCGGGCAACGCAGTGGCGCAGTAGGTAGTGCTGTTGCCTCACAGCAAGAACGTCGCTGGGTCGCAGGTTCGAACCTCGGCTGGGCTGGGTCAGTTGGCGTTTCTATGTGGAGTTTGCATGTTCTCCCTGCGTTCGCGTGGGTTTCCTCCGGGTGCTCCGGTTTCCCCCACAGTCCAAAGACATGCTGTATAGGTGAATTGGGTAAGCTAAATTGTCCGTAGTGTATGAGTGTGAGTGTGTGTGTGTGTGTGGAAATTCCCAGAGATGGGTTGCGGCTGGAAGGGCATCCGCTGCGTAAAAATCGTGCTGGATAAGTTGGTGGTTCATTCCACTGTGGCGACCCCGCAAGGGACAAAGCCGACAAGAAAATGAATGAATGAATGAATTGTCAAGGCAGAATTTCAAGGTCAACCAATCATTTTAAACAGAGACATGGTGAACCGTTTGAAGAAATTAAAATGTTAAGTTCAGAGAACTTAAAATATTGATTCAAAGATTTTTTACTGCCTAATGAGTAAGTTAAACACACCTGTTTAAGTTTTGATCCCAAAACAATGTAATTTAATATAAGTAATGTAATATACTTAAGTAAGTTATATTTACTTGATATCTTTAGTAATGACAACAGTGGGGTTTACAGTGTACGCATTAAACAAAGTAGCCCTGTGCTCACAAACCCTAATGCTACTTGAAATTAAAATTAAAACTTTCTGTAGACAGCCAGTTACCTACCTGATTTGTTAGTTTACTGAAATGTATCTTTTTATTCTGTAAAAGTATAGTCCCTTGATGAAACACCATACAAACCAGTGTAATGTTGCCATATAACTTCATAAAGTGTTCTTCCATTACATCTCCATCTAGCAGAACAGTCTTTTCTCTTTCGTTTTTCCATTTTAATGGAGTTAACTTAACAAAGGTTTTGCAGCGAAACCACGCCTCACTTTGTATTCTTAACCAATCACTTACTCCCTAAAAGCTTATTTAAGGCAGACCAGCCCTCTAGCACTGTTCTTCTGATTCTCTTGAAACCCACCCTCCCTATCTCTATTTCATTGTTTCCCATTAACAATCCTATAACCCTCTCTTCATTCCTAGGTTGAATGGAGGAGTCCAATCACTCTATCAAAATATTACAGAGATGGTACCCCCATTCTGAGTCTCTGGGCATCATCGTAAGATGTCCAATCAACCTACCTACCTGTTTACTGTTTATCCTCTTACTTCCCTTCCCCTTTGTCCCACTGTTTCCTTACCATCCCTTTCATCCCTACGTCTCTAAAGTAAAGTCTAACTCAAAGTGTGGTGTAGTCCATGCTGGTAAAAATGCAGCGTATAGAGATTGTGCTCCTATTGGACAACATCACTTATGGGATGCAACCCATGCTTAACTGTATTTTGGGTTAGTTTAATGTGTATATTGCCACATATGTTTGCAATGAGGCAGCAAACACATGTAGACTGCAGAATATAAGTGTTTAATGCATGTTTATGCATGGTGTCATATCACTCAGCTCCTACTGCCAGTTTTTTGGAGATGACGTTAAACTGTTTAAGATAATCTGTTTATGCTGAGATTGACATTAAATCCTGCTCCAGTTTTCATATACTTTTAAAACCACAAAATACACCTCTAAATGCATCTCTGTTGGCCAGTTTTTTCAAGAATAATTATAATTTATTTATTATTTCAGTTTGTTAGGAGTTTTCATTCAAGATGGAATCTACAAAAATTTTTTACAATTGTGTCTTTTGACAACTGAAGTATGAATATTTTAACGAATGTCAATGAAACAATTGTGTGTCAATGAAGATATACGAGAACAGATTAAAATATTCAATCAATGCAGTCCCTGTTACCTTTAAGAGGACATTGTGCTTTTTACTTGTGTGTGTGTTTTTGTTTTTTGGCCTTCAAACCAAACTTAAGGTTTCAGGCAGCAAAGTTGAAATTCCATCTCACTACAACAACCCTGATCACACACATTTAAACACTTCTAAATTACAAAAGCAATCCAATCAAATGCAAATTCAACTACATTTGAAACTGGTTTAAAGGGGTCAAGCTCGCGGCTTTTTTTGTATTTACAGTCATTCAAACTTTTAATGTCATACACGTGTGATCAGATTGACAAAACCATGTATAAAACCATGTTTAAACAAGACTAAGTGGTCAGTTGAGATGCATTACCATTTTCATATGGTCATAACATGTTCAAATGTGTCTCTTGTGGCCACTCGTGTTCAGACCCTTTCCTCTTATTTCATCATGCTCTACATTATTTTGGTTGGAGCACTCTATTGAATGAATGAACCTTTGGTATGTGGGTTACAAGCAGGAAGCAAGTGACTTGAATGGATGTGGTTGGGAACTATGCTTTTAATCATAACCTGTGTATTTTGGTTCAACCTAACCAAGTATGATCTTGTTTTAGCGTAGCTTTCTTTCATAACACATCTCTTAACAATCACATATTTGGTCAGTCTGCATAGAGTAGTTGGTGTTTTGTGGCTGGACTGTGCTAACATATTCGGCGACATAGGTTTACACCACAAGAAGAAGTCAAAAGTGGACAACCTCATTTTAGGCCATGTTTACATCTGTGGCTATTGTTGTCTAGAGCTGTTGTAAAAAAAAAAAAAAAACTATTGAAAAATTGATTGTGTGTTTTTTAATTATGTTTCACTGTTCTCCCTTGAATAGATTCTGAGCTTATTTTTTTTGACAGCAGGTGGCACTGTATCCATTACAAACAGCCATATTCTGCTTGCATCTGATTCCTTACGAATACCACTTGAACCTAATCATTGATAAAGTTAGGAAATGATTAAGCAAATTGCATGAGTGTTTATAGCGAGTTAAATCAGTATCATGACGTGAAAGCCAACTTACATGACGTCCTTGTTAACTTAAATACTAAAATATGTAGGTTAAAATATCCTAGTACAACTTCTGCTGTTCAATTCAATTCAATTCATCTTTATTTCTATAGCACTTTTACAATGTAGATTGTCAAAGCAGCTTAACATAGAAGTTCTAGTAAATTGAAACTGTTTAGTTCAGTTTAGTGTGGTTTAATTTTCACTGCTGGAATTCCAAACACTGAAGAGCAAATCCCTCGATGCGCAGCTCCACAAATCTCAAACCAAGCAAGCCAGTGGCGAGGAACAAAACTTCACCAATTGACGAAAGTGAAGGAAAAAACCTAGAGAGAACCCAGACTCAGTTGGGCATGACCATTTCTCCTCTGGCCAAACTTCTTGTGCTGAGCTGCAGTCTAGGCGCTGGAGGCTGTTAACAGCTACGCTCAAAATATCAATGCATTTTCAATACAGCACAGTCAAATTTCTATTATTACTATTCATTTATTTTTATTTTATTTTTTTGCCAAAGCTGTATTGTACTCATATCGTAATACCAATTGATGTCAAATGTTATCTTAAAACCAATTGTAAACACCAAAATTTCAATTGGAATTGCAAAGCACAATGACAGCGCTGCACATGGTGAATCCTTGTTTTGCATATATGCAATGTGGATTTAAAGAAATTTATGAGAATCTGATTGAAAAAATAAGGAATCAAATAAACTTTCAGAAAATATCAACATAAGGTGACGAATGTCACATTGCTATATTTAAAATGAATCATTTAATGTGAATGGAACGCTGGCTAAGCAGTGCGTATTCAAATGCAGGGTTTATTAGGAGAATAGTCAGGCAAGCAACGGTCAACACAGGGGCAATCAGATGTACACAGGCGAATACAGAGTCATGGTCAGTAAACAGGCAGATGGTCAAAAGGCAGGTAGCAGACAACGTAAAAAAAATAAAAAAAAAACAAAGCAAAGCAAGGCCAGGCAGGGCAATGGTCTAACATGGTAAGGCAAGGCAAAGGAAACGCGTCGTAATATTCACAGTTCAGATAAACAAGACTCAGCACTGATGTGTGTGTGCTGTTTAAATAGTCTTTGTAATAAGTCCATAACAATCCTCTGGCTATGTATGTGTATGCAATCAGCAGAAACTGGAACAGGTGCGTGTGAGCGGTCCATGACTGGATCTGTAGTCCATATTATCGTGGATTTGTAGTTCTATGGCAATCTGCATGTTTACCAGCGATCAAAAAGGATTGGATTGCTGATGATTGTGATAATTGCACTATAAAATAACAAGTGATTTTAATGATGAATTTTCTGTTTAATTACTGCATTTTTTTATTACAGTCACATGATACTTAAGAAATAGCCCAGGGAATTATTCACAGTGCTTACATTTTATTTCTTTTTTATGTTATGTTACAGTCCTAAAATGGATTAAATTCATTATTTTCCTCAAAATTATTTATTTTTAGTAAATTTGCAAATATTTCTAATAAACTTTTTTACAGGGGAAATAATGAATTGAATGAATTTTGGAATAAGCCTGTAACAACAAAATGTAGAAAAACGTTAATGCTGTAAAAAAAAAAAAAAAAAAAGTTCCTGTTGCACTGTACATACTGTACAATGATGGTAATTTCATGTGTGAAAAGATGCCTTCATTCATAATCTGACATCTTGAAATATGACAATGAGATATGTCTATCTAATTAAATTTTAATAACAAAAAGTATCCACATTGTTCTAAACATGGATAAGTATACAATGCATCTGGAAAGTATTCATAGCGCTTTACTTTTTCCACTTTGTTTTATGCTACAGCCTTATTCCAAAATGGATTACATTTATTTATTTCCTCAAAATTCCTCACACAATACCCCATAATGACAATGTGAAAAAAGATTTTTTGAAATTGTTGCAAATGTATTAAAAATAAAAAACCTGAAAAATCTCATGTACATAAGTATTCACAGCCTATGCCGTGAAGCTCTAAATTGAGCTCAGAAACATTCTGTTTCCACTGATCATTCTTGAGATGTTTCAGCAGCTTAATTGGAGTTCACTTGTGGTCAATTCAGTTGATTGGACATGATTTGAAATGGCATACTCCTATATAAGGTCCCAGGGTTGACAGTACATGTTAAAGCACAAACTAAGCATGAAGACAAAGGAATTGTCTGTAGACCTCTGAGACAGGATTGTCTTGAGGCACAAGGTGGGGGAAGGTTACAGAAAAAGTTCTGCTGCTCTGAAAGTTCCAATGAGCACAGCGGCCTCCATCATCCGTAAGTGGAAGATGTTTGGAACCACCAAGACTCTTCCTAGAGCTGGACGGCCATCTATGTGATCGGGAGAGAAGGGCCTTAGACAGGGAGGTGATCAATAACCCGATGGTCACTCTGTATGAGCTCTAGTGTTCTTCTGTGGAGAGAGAAGAACCTTACAGAAGGACAACCATCTGTCCAGCAATCCACCAATCAGTCCTGTATGGTTGAGTGGCCAGACGGAAGCCACTCCCCGCCTGGAATTTGCCAAAAGGCATTTGAAGGCATTTGAAATTCTTTGGTCTGATGAGACTAGAATTGAACTCTTTGGAGTGAATGCCAGGTGTTATGTTTAAAGAAAACTAGGCATCGCTCATCACCAGGCTAATACCATCATTACAGTAAAGCATGGTGGTGGCAGCATCATACTGTGGGGTTGTTTTTCAGCAGCAGGAACTGGAAGACTAGTCAGGATAGAGGGAAAGATGAATGCAGAAATGTACAGAGACATCCTGAATGAAAACCTGCTTTAGAGTGCTCTTGACCTTAGACTGGGGTGACGGTTCACCTTCCAGCAGGGCAATGAGTCAAAGCACACCGCCAAAATATCAATGGAGTGGCTTCACAACAACACAGTGAATGTCCTTGAGTGGCCCAGCCAGAGCCCAGACCTAAATCCTATTGAACATCTCTGGAGAGATCTGAAAATGGCTGTACATCGTCGCTTCCCATCCAACCTGATCGACGTGATTTTTCAGGTTTTTTATTTTTAATAAATTTGATTGAATAAATTTCAAAAAATCTTTTTTCACATTGTCATTATGGGGTAATGTGTGTAGAATTTTGAGAAAATTAATGAATTTAATCCATTTTAGAATAAGGCTGTAACATAAAAAAGTGTGGAAAAAGTGAAGCGCTGTCAATACTTTCTGAATGCACTGTATTTGATCTGTTGATCACAAGAAGGCATTTTAAACAATGTTGGTAACCAGTAACTATTGTCTACCATAGAAAAAAAGTGAGAAAAAATGAAAACAAAGTACGTTGGAAGTCAGTACGTTGAAGCCTGAGTAAATGTATTTTCCTTTTTGGGTGAACTATGCCTTTAATTCAAATGTGTTTGTAGATTTTGACCTACTTTGTTATTCTAATCCTTTCTGCGTCTGCAGTTGACTTTTTGGTGTTTCTGTGTCCGTCGTTTCTCTTTTTTTGTTATGCAGCAGCAGTTGACACACACTCACTCCGCACACACTATTTACGTGATTTGTGTGAGGAGAAAATTGAGTAGTTTCTTTCAGGCTGTGGGGTGTTTGAATATGTATGATGGCCGTCGGGTTTTTCTTCTAGTCAAGCCTGGTGCCGCGCAATGACACACTACTTCTGAACACACTGTCTGTCACAGGTATTTATCACTGCGCTTGTGTGTCTGTGCGTGTGTGCGTCCCAAAAAGCAGCTGAGTTGTTCCGGACTGCCAAATAAACAACCTGGCGGAACATTTCTCAACAGGTCTGCGTGTTTGTGCGTCTCTGATAGGAAGCCAGGCGGTCCATCAAAAGCATGCGAGAGGGAGTGTTTTACTGGGACAAGAAAGCAGTCTTGAATAGTGGCATATCATTTTAGAACTCTGCCTTTTGAGCGATGTTTTGCTTTGTGGAAAAAGTAAGGCATTTCGCCCTCGAAGGCAATGTGTGTTGTACTATACAGTATATACCGTGCGTGTATATGCTTTTAAATTGGTCTAAAATCTAAATGCTTGAGTAAATGTCAGTGAGAAAAGATTGCTTGACCTTGAGGAAAGTGTACTTTATGAGGTCAAGTTGTTCTTATTTTGGTCCTTTTCAATTTCTAGGGCTCTTTTGGAGTTTGTAATATAAACTGTAATTTTCTGCGGTCAGATATAGGTGATGCAGGGTTTTACAACACACACAGACATCGCATACTGTACACTCAAAAATGACCTGAGGACATTTAGTACATTTCAAAGATGAAAAATGAAGTGTTTGCTCAATGTGGCCTGTAGAAATATGGAGGCTGACCTTTCAAAGGGGCATATTCTGCTTCATTTTAAAAAAACAAAAACAAATATAATTTCCCACTCAGTGTCCAAGTATGTCTGTTTTTTTGTCATGTCATCAATTATATGTGTAAATAAGTGATTAATTCATTTGGGTGCTCTGGAATCAAATATATATATATATATATATATATATATATATATATATATATATATATATATATATATATATATATATATATATATACAGTTCAAGTCAGAATTATTAGCCCCCCCTTTGATTTGTTTTCTTTTTTAAATATTTCCCAAATGATGTTTAACAGAGCAAGGAAATTTTCACAGTATGTCTGATAATATTTTTTTCATCTGGAGAAAGTCTTATTTGTTTTATTTCGACTAGAATAAAAGCAGTTTTAATTTTTTAAAAAACCATTTTAAGGTAAAAATTATTAGCCCGTTTAAGCTATATATTTTTTCGAAAGTCTACAGAACAAACCATCGTTATACAATAACTTGCCTAATTACCCTAACCTGCCTAGTTAACCTAGTTAACCTAGTTAAGCCTTTAAATGTCACTTTAAGCTGTATAGAAGTGTCTTGAAAAATATCTAGTAAAATATTATTTACTGTTATCATGGCAAAGATAAAATAAATCAGTTATTAAAAATGAGTTATTAAAACTATTATGTTTAGAAATGTGCTGAAAAAATTCTTCTCTCCGTTAAACAGAAAGACGGGGGGGGGGGGGGGGGGGGGGGGGGGATAAACAGGGTTGCTAATAATTCAGTGGGGCTAATAATTCTGACATCAACTGTATATGACATTTCGCTCAATGTATATCATGGAACTATGTGCATCACATACCATTTGCATGAATTTATAGATTATAAAGCTATGCGGATGCTTAATTTTGCCTATCCATGTTACCTGTTCAGACATGATGATGTGCTGTGCAGGCTTTGCTGACATTTTGAATAATCAATGGAGATATGGTGGTTATTTCCCAGTGTTGGGTTGCAGCTGGAAGGGCATCCGCTGTGTAAAACATGTGCTGGATAAATTGGCGGTTATTCCACTCTGGAGACCCCAGATTAATAAAGGGACTAAGCCGAAAAGAAAATGAATGAATGAAAAGTATTATGGTTAGTCATAAACCACAATTCACAAATCACAGGTATACATAATCAGAAAGTGGCCAATGATGCTAATACATTGAAAAAAAGGAAAGAAAGAAAAGAAACCTGAAGATGGTAATATTTATTTATGAGATTAAGATATTTTTTTCTGATAAATCTCACAGTTCCGTTTGTGCTGTTAGTTTTGTTTCAACAACCTCGCTGTTAAAGTTCAAACAAGTGTCAAAGCATCGTGATTCCGTATCACATTGGAAATTCAATCCAGAGCTACAGGCCGATGCCGAGTGATCAAATTAATTGGCTGTGTTGGACGCGTCAAAAAACATACATGCCAGGCCTTGCGTGATTAACTTTATTCTTCCGTCACAGAGATGTCAAAAGAGTTATATAACGTCCACGCGTATTTTATAAAGAAAGAAAAGAAACCTGAAGATGGTAATATTTATTTATGAGATTAAGATATTTTTTTCTGATAAATCTCACAGTTCCGTTTGTGCTGTTAGTTTTGTTTCAACAACCTCGCTGTTAAAGTTCAAACAAGTGTCAAAGCATCGTGATTCCGTATCACATTGGAAATTCAATCCAGAGCTACAGGCCGATGCCGAGTGATCAAATTAATTGGCTGTGTTGGACGCGTCAAAAAACATACATGCCAGGCCTTGCGTGATTAACTTTATTCTTCCGTCACAGAGATGTCAAAAGAGTTATATAACGTCCACGCGTATTTTATAATGCCATCACCAGTCTTAAGCAGTAGATTAAGATAACACTTCACCTTTTATACCCTGAAGTATAATCACAAATACCTGTACCTGCATGTCTGCCATCTTGGTCTCCTTCTACGCTATGTCATGTGACTAAATAGAATGCGTTCTGTGCCCTTTTTTTGTGCGTTTGTGTCTGTCTGACTAAATCCAGTTTTTAGTCTTTGTATCTCACCACATTCAATTCAGACTGCAAACTCACATTACCAACTACTGAAATGTAAAATGTACTGTTGTTCATTGTGGAACTAGATTTTGCCATCACTGCAAAGTAGCAGACTATGGGTTATCTTGGGTAAATGTGTGCAGCTAGGTTAATTTATTCATCTGACTAATTTGGACTGAAGGTTTTGGACTGAACATTTTTTTGCAACATAGTTTTAGCAGTGAGGTGGAAGATCTGAAAGCTACACACACACACACAAACCCTAACGCTGATTAGACCTCACTGGTTGCACACAAAAGCAAACTAACAACACCATTATTCATTCATTCATTCATTCATTCATTCTGCTTCGGTTTAGTCCCTGATTATCAGGGGTCACTACAGCAGAATGCACTGCCAACTATTCTGGCATATGTTTTACACAGTGGATACCCTTCCAGCCACAACCCAGTACTGGGAAACACCCAAACACTCTCGCATTCACACACACTCATACACTATAGACAATTTAGTTTATTCAATTCACCTTTAGTCCATGTCTTTGGACTGTGGGGGAAACCAGAGCAACAGGAGAAAATACACGCGAACATGGGGAGAACATGCAAACTCCACACAGAAGTGCTAACTGGCCCAGCCGGGACTTGAACCAGCAACCTTCTTGCTGTAAAGCGGCAGTGCTAACCACTGAGACACCATGCCACCCTCAACACAATTATTTTAAAGCAAAAAGTGATCTTAACCACATATCATCAGATTTATATATATTTTTATATATATATTTTTTTTTTATCATTCCTTTTAACAATGAAACACTTTTTTTTTAGTGTTTCTCTAATGGAGTGACGCTGACAATGGAGGTGAAGATCCAAATGCAGGGTTTTTATTAACAGGATAGTCAAGCAAGCAATGATCAACACAAGAGCAAACAGATGTATAAGGGCAATCCAGAGTCGTAGTCAAAATAGCAGGCAGATGGTCACAAGGCAGGCAGCAGACAGTAAAACAAGAAAACAAGGTGAGGGTCAAAAACACGGCAAAGCAAGACAAAGGTAACGCGTTGTAATGTCACTAAACAGATAACAAGACTCAGCAACAACAGTGTGTTTGAGAGGTGTATATATAGTCGGTGTAATCAGTCCAAAAGCAGCTTCAGCTGTGAGTGTCTAATCAATGGTGACTTGGAGCAGGTGAGTGTGTGTGTTGCATGACTGGGATCTGTAGTCAATAAACCAGCAGATTTGTAGTTTGTGAATGTCAAAGTTTTCCAGCAATCTCTGGTTGTTAGATGGTGATCGCTGGTGATTGTGACAGTTTAGACTCTGAAATGCAATGCTTATTTTAACGTGTTATCATTTCATTTTATTATTTTAAATTAAATTTAGCAATGGCGACGCATTGACGCAGTAGGTAGTGCTGTCACCTCACAGCAAGAAGGTCGCTGGTTCGAGCCTCGGCTGGGTCAGTTGGCGTTTCTGTGTGGAGTTTGCATGTTCTCCCTGCGTTTGTGTGGGTTTCCCCCACAGTCCAAAGACATGCGGTACAGGTAAATTGGGTAGGCTAAATTGTGCTGGATAAGTTGGTGGTTCATTCTGCTGTGGCGACCCCAGATTAATAAATGGACTAAGCCGAAAAGAAAACAAATAAATGAATGATAAATCTAGCTATTTTTAAGTGAAAATCGTTTATTTTATTTCAGAAAATGTCAAGTTTCATTAAACTCAAGTGTCATTAAAGGTCATTCACTTGTTTTTTAATGAAATTAAATGAAACCAATTAAATGGACTTAATGTGCTTAATTATTGCAGGTGCTGATTGTCAAATTGCAAAATCAGAAATAATGTACAACAGCACGCACATCACTTTTAACTGGGTGCTAAACCAAAACGCAAAATGTGTAAAATATATATTCAAAAAGGCGGCAACACCAAAGCTCCAAAATTGCAAATTTATTAAATTAAAAAGGCTGACACAAAGCGTGTAACGTTTCGAGCACATGATTCTTCATCAGACAGTGTTCATCACAGTAACGTGCACCTTTTTGTACACTTCCGGATCACATGATCTCCTATTATCTCACATGAGAAAACGAAAAAATACACATTTATAAATTATACAACTTAGATATTTTAAGTGAAAATACAAAAACAAATCATAATATTGCATCACAAAATATAGAAAACAAAATATAACAAGGACATACAATTACTTGCCAATTAATTAGGTGTATTTCATTGTTATATTTTGTTTTCTACACTCTAAAAAACCTTGGGTTATTTATTTAACCCAATAGTTGAGTTAAAAATATTTAGTGCTTTGTTGGGTAATTTTGAACACAGAACAGCTGTAATAATATGCATAGGTAATGTTGTTTTTGCGTTATAAAGTTTATTTTAGCTCTAACGCAATAACGTTGTCGTTGTTTTTGTCAAATTACCTCTCTGTGTCGTGTTTTTTATATCCCTTTTAACAGCACTCTTAATTTGATGATACAAATGCGCGCTTCAAAGCCAATCTATATATGGAAAGCGCTTCCTCTACCTCTGTGTTCATTTCTACGAATTATTTTTTTTTTTGGGAGGAAATGATACACATATTTGACATACACATACACATATGATACACACACTTTTTGCCAAAATAACCCAACACATTAGTTATTTTTGTAATCCAAATTGTTGGGTTAACCTTTACAATTCAATGGATTGGGTTATAATAACCAACAACAGGTCAGTGCCAAAAACAACCCAGCATTGGGTTACCTGTTGGGTTATTATTAACCCAACTGTTTTAAGTGAGTATATTTTGTGATGCAATATTATAAGGTCCAATGTGTTTTTTACATGCATTTTTTATTTCTCTTTGCTATTTGGGCTTATTGAAACCTAATTAGAATAAAAATCTAAGTATCATCTTTTTATATGATGCACTTTTAGAGAAAAATGATGTCCATATATGTGGACTTGTGGTCCGAATTTACATAAAACACTTTTTCCTGAATGTTTTTTAATGCATATATAGCATAGACATTTTTACTTGCTTTGACTATCAGACTATAAAAACAACATTTTTTTTCCCATTTTAAAGAGTTAAAATAGGGTTTGAGACATTTCATATGCTGTGAAACAGTTGCAGGATGACACTCTATTTCTGTAACAAAATATAAAACATTCAAAGTATTTTAAATAGCCACTTAAGAGCTAAAATGTGCTGTCCACGTATGTGGACACTCAAGCCCTAAGAGGTTATAGTTTGTTAATTTGTAAGTGTACAAAAAGGAGCACCTAACTGTGATGAACACTGTCTGATGAAGAGTCGTGTGGTCAAAACGTTACATGCTTTGTGTCAGCCTTTTTAATTTAATAAATTAGCATTTTTGGAGCTTTGGTGTTGCCGCCTTTTTGAATATACAATTTGCAAAATATCAAAATTAATTTTGTAATCCTCAACATAGGCTCATCCTGAAAATGAAGCCCTATAGACAAAAACAAAAGCCTAAAAATAAAACAAACAAGTAAATAACAGGGTGAGATTGTGGTAAAATCTCAAAACCTGGCTGCCGCGAAGGCTTTTCTATTTCTGTATTGCTTTTCAAAACATTGTGGTTCTGTTTATTGAAGTGGGCAGGTGCACGCAAGTTGGTGCTTTTTAAAACACTATCGGATGGGTTTAGGGAAGGGGGTTATCGGTCGGTCAGTCAGTCGACAGTGACCTCTGGTGGATTTATGCAAGAAGAGCAAGCGAAAATGCCACTCACAAGAGGAATTTAAGATCTCAAAAAGCGAACACAGCGGCCTCTGGTGGCTTTGTGAAAACAAAAACTGCAAATAAATGTAGCTCCTGGGGCATAATTGGCACTCTCCAGAAATGTATATAAGGCTACATAATCAGAATGAGCATGGTAATGTTTAAGTATTAATTCCCCAAGAGATACTCAAATAGATTCGGTGGAGTAATAGTGACAGTGGAGATGTCTGGTGTTTAAGATGCTGTTTACCACTCAGAACAGTAATTAGATACCAATACTGTCAAAATAGTTCATATTTATGCCCATATTTAATGTGTTTTGTGTGGCGCATCATGTGTACTATAAGACGAGTTATGTCTTTGTCAGAGCAGACACTTCTATGTAATAGATTTTGTTGGGAAAAGGGTATAGGAGATGCACACGCACACAAACATACACACGAAAACACAAGACACTTCAGTTACCCTGATAACTGGATAATGCAGCCGCTTTCAATTATGTCCATCCCTGGAGACCTGGCACTGAAATAAATCACCTCGGTGGGGAAATTGTTTATTTGCTCTGTCACTTGACTCTCCCTGGCATTTAAATGTGCTCCCAGCAGACACTTTCCAGGAGCTCATCTGACCTGCTGTGTCTAGAATCTTCTGGAATGAGGGTCTGGAAACTGCTGCAAACTTCAGCACACAAGAAAAAAAAAAACATTACTTTTATTTTGCAGATGTTGTGCTATCTTGGAATTGACCACTAGTGACAGGGTATACTATAACCCATTTAGTTGTTTTCCTGTATCAGCTGCTCAGTAGCATTTGTGTCCTGTTTTATTTATCTATACCCATTTTTGAGTTTTGTTAGGAGAAGAAAAATAAACCTTTGGGAAGCAGAAAGCAGAAAAACAAAAGAGTAAAGGCTGGATTCACTAAACCGCCTCAACTTAGGTGCATTGTTTCTCCACAAACTCCAGCGTCTTATTCACATTAAATATAGACTAATTATGCGCCGCACATTGTTTTCCGGGCAAACACACCTCCTTTCTATGCAAATGAGGATCATTAAATAAAAGCAAACAACGTTTCTCTGTTGCTACCCGCAGACAATGTGTGGTAAATGTTTGTTTTTAAAAGACTCTTTTATAGTTGGGCAGCAGTAATTTGTAAGCAATTTGGGTTTTATTTTTAGCCTTGTGCTTGAGGACGTGGGTTCAAATTGATAAAACTGTAAACCTGACACCATTGTTAGTGTTTGTATATGTGCTGAACAAGCTTTCAGGGCTGAAATTCAGATTTGGTAATGGGCATTTTGTTTCTGGCATGCACTTGTGGCTGACAGTGGCTGACCAATCACAAACAGGCCAGGATATCTGACCAATCAGAGCAGATAAGATTCTTAAAAAGGAGAAACTGCAGAAACTTGATCCTTAAAATAGTGTAATCATGATAGATACACTGTTTGAAATATGATAATTAGCTACACTCCCCGGCCACTTTATTAGGTACACCTTACTAGTACCGGTTTGGACCCCCTTTTGCCTTCAGAACTGTCTTAATCATTCATGGCATAGATTCAACAAGGTACTGGAAATATTCCTCAGAGATTTTGGTCCATATTGACATGATAGCATCACGCAGTTGCTGCAGATCTGTCGGCTGCTCATCCATGATGCAAATCTTCCATTCCACCACATCCCACAGGTGCTCTATTGGATTGAGTTCTGGGGACTGTGGAGGCCATTTGAGTCCAGTGAACTTATTGTCATGTTCAAGAAACCAGTCTGAGATGATTCGCGCTTTATGACATGATGCATTATCCTGCTGGAAGTAGCCATCAGAAGATGGGTACACTGTGGTCATAAAGGGATGAACATGGTCAGCAATAATACTCAGGTAGGCTGTGGCGTTGACACGATGCTCAATTGGTACTAATGGGCCCAAAGTGTGCCAAGGACATATCCCCCACATCATTACACCCCCACCACCAGCCTGAACTGTTAATACAAGGCAGGATGGATCCATGCTTTCATGTTGTTGAGGCCAAATTCTGACCCTACCATCCGAATGTCACAACAGAAATCAAGACCCATCAGACCAGGCAACGTTTTTTCCAATCTCTTATTGTCCAATTTTTGGTGAGCCTGTGCGAATTGTAGCCTCAGTTTCCTGTTCTTAGCTGACAGGAGTGGCACCCGGTGTGGTCTTCTGCTGCTGTAGTCCATCCGCCTCAAGGTTTGACGTGTTGTGCATTCAGAGATGCTCTCCTGCATAGCTCGGTTGTAACAAGTGGTTATTTGAGTTACTGTTGCCTTTCTATCAGCTCGAACCAGTCTGGCCATTCTCCTCTGACCTCTGGCATCAGCAAGGCATTTGCATCCACAGAACTACAGCTCACTGGATATGTTCTTTTTTATGGACCATTTACTGTAAACCCTAGAGATGGTTGTGCCTGAAAATCCTAGATTAGCAGTTTCTGAAATTCTAAGACCAGCCCGTCTGACTCCAACAACTTTGTCAGATTCAAAGTCACTTAAATCACCTATCTTCCCCATTCTGATGCTCAGTTTGAACTACAGCAGATCGTCTCGACCACGTCTACATGCCTAAATGCATTGAGTTGCTGCCACGTAATTGGCTGATTAGAAATTTGTGTTAATGGGCAGTTGGATGGCTGTACCTAATAAAGTGGCTGATGAGGGTATGTGTCTAGCGCTGGTATAACTGCACAACACTGTAAAAACCCATATGTTAAAACAATTAAAATAAATAAATACATTTTGAACATTGTGGTAGGTAATCACTAAAGCAACACAAAATCTTTCAGTAAAAAAAGCAAATTACAATTAAGTTCAACTTTATTTCAAGAGTTCACACTTATATATTGCTTGATACCAATAACAGGTTTGGCATGCTGTCCCGGGAGAGAACCTTGAGCTTGGAGATAATGGAGCCCACGGCTCCCACCTGGTCAATTAGCACGTAAGGGGCTCTGAGATCAGGTAGCTCTCGAAAGCTTCCCCTGGTAATGAAGGGAAAGGGGGAGATGGGGTGGATAGGGGGAATATTCAAAAACAAAGATAAGGGATGTAAGGTGAAATAGGCTATTTATTGTAGGTTTGGATCAATCTGATTGGTTTATCGATAATTGCAGATGAGAGACCAGCCGCGATTCATTATATCACATGCTCCTCTCAAAATTAGTTTATAAAATTCCCTTTAGTTACGCTGCACTTGAAACTATTGTTTGCCATATATGATGTTTTATATACATAATATAATATAATGCTAAAATATTTAAAGGAATAGTTCAGCCAAATTTTTTTTAAATTGCTTCCATATTTGAAGAGTTCAGATGCAAAAACCTCTAAATGGCGTCTGAAATTTCCATAGAAAATGAACATTTTTTTCAACCTCCTTTGTTTATATTGAGATATTTCACTTTAAAGAACAAAAAAAGATGTATTATTTGTCATAAAAGTGATATTACTGAACATACACAAAGGCGCCTGATAAAAATGCTCATTTAGAGGAAAATTTCAGATGTTTTTTGCATCTTAAAAGGCACCTAGCTTACCCCTTTTTCCAGATTTAATATAAGTATTTTGTGTCCCCAGAATGTGTCTGTAAAGTTTCAGCTCAAAACACCTAGCAGATTATTTATTATAGCTTTGTGAAGTTCTGTTTTATAGCTTTTAACAGCTTGTTGCTGTTTTCTTGTACTGCGCCTTTAAGGCTAGTCCTCCCCACCCACTGTTCACAGGTGCCTGTCAGCGTGCTTCAATCTCCGCCCTCGGCTGCCTCAGGAAGAAGATCTCACCTAACATTTGTGAGAAATACTACAGTAAGACCTTTACCAATGAGTATTTGATGCATTTGTTGTGGAGTTGAAACGATGAGTCACACACAATGTCGTTACAAAGTTCACGCACACACACAGTGCGGACACACACACACACAGTGTGGACACACACACACACATACACAGACAGCACGCTCGTTTAGCTTTGCACTGTTTTTGCACGCAAATGTGACAGGATACAGGTTAATATCCACTGCTGTATGGATATCTTATGTTGATGTGCAAAATAAACCTGATTTAACGTCCACAAACCGGGATTGAAGCGTCTTCTTTTATAATTGTTCTGACACGCGGCTGTGGTGATGAAGTAAAGCTGAAGTAAATCGCTGTAATTCATTACACACATGTACTGTTTTAACACATTTTAAACTTGTAAAACTCACTCTTTATCACATTTGATTATGATTAATGATCCTAGCAAACTGAACAGATTTTTTATTCATGGTTGCTTTGCGCACGTCCTGTCATGTTGATATGATTATACCCGTTACTACGGAGACATGTTAATATGCAGCTGTCAATCAATTTGGTGGGCGCGGGGACCGCACTCCTACATCAAGTTGCGGTCAATCTGAAAACCGCTCCAATTTGTCCACTGTTTTTATGTTGTTAAATTGAAAAAAAGAACTGGGTGTGTTTACATCACCCCAATATGACGGTATATACACTATAGCTACACATATGCCTGTCCAAACAGCTTGAAAAGTAGATTTTTCACCATAGGTGCCCTTTAACTCTTCATTTACTCACTCTCATTTACTCGTTCATCATTTTCTTTCACTTGTTGATCACAAAACAAAAAACAGCAGCCACTAATTAAACAAAAAAAATACTATGTAAGTCAATGGCTGCTGCTTTCCACATTCATCAGTATATATTACTTTGTGGTCAACAGATGGAAAAATAATAATCAAACAGTTTTGGAACAAGTCGGCAATGAGTTAATGATTTCAGAATTGTCTTTTTTGGGTTAACTATCCATTTAATTTAACAGAAATTCTAACTTAAGAAACCTAAAGAAACAAATACAGAAATAAGTACTAATCTAGCTATTTATGTTATTCTATAGTGGAAACAACACATACTATCACTTAACTCCAGTACATATTTTCTGAATTCTCCTTCTGTATTGTTCTCATCTGATTTCCCCCTGATCGTGAATCCTGTTTATATGTTGCTCTGCTTTGCCTTGAGGGAGAGAGAGATATATCGACTGTATAAAGAGAGTTGAGTATGTTTGTTGCTGCATTGTGTCTCTGTCCATGGTGCTGAAACATTCACAGCCTTGACTATGAATCTCATGCCACACTGTTGACATAAATAAATGCGGTACAGTAAATGTCATTGAACTGGTGAAATGTTCTTTGTTTTGACTAAACCCTCTGTGTACATTAGCGTCTCAGGTTAACTGCATCTTAAGCTGTGTCAACACCATTGGTGGCGAGCTGTTGATAAGCTGTAATTGTGTTTATAGTAATGGATAGCATGGACTGATGAATAGAGTGGTTTAAAAGCAGAAATGTAGAGCTCACATTTTTCTTTATTGCATTTTTGTTTGTTTTATTCAAAATACAATAAAAAAGCTACAATTTGGAGATATACACACACATATACAGTTGTAGTCAGAATTATTATCCCCTCTTTGAATTTTTCTTTTTTTTAATATTTCCAAATGATGTTTAACAGTGCAAGGAAATTTTCACAGTATGTCTGATAATATTTTTTTCTTCTGGAGAAAGTCTTATTTGTTTTATTCCAGCTAGAATAAAAGCAGTTTTTATTTTTTTAATACCATTTTAAGGTCAAAATTATTAGCCCCTTTAAGCTGATTTTTTTTAATAGTCTACAAAACAAACCATCGTTATACAATACCTTGCCTAATTACCCTAACCTAACCTGCCTAGTTAACCTAATTAACCTAGTTAAGCCTTTAAAGGTCACTTTAAGCTGTATAGAAGTGTCTTGAAAAATATGTAGAAAAATATTATTTACTGTCTTCATGGCAAAAATAAAAGAAATCAGTTATTAGAAACTATTATGTTTACAAATGTGTTGAAAAAAATCTTCTCCATGTTAAAGAGAAATTAAACAGGGGGCTAATAATTCACAGTTAATGTCACATAATGCTTCAGAAAACAATCTAATATACTGATTTACTCCTAAAGAAATGTTTAGTATTGCCATCATGTTGTGATTTCTTTATTTCACTTTTTGTAACAATATTAAAGTATTTATTGCCACATTTTCCACACTAATATCTCAATATCCTTACTAATATCTCAAAAACTAAAGACATGCTTATTGATTTTCACCATAACTCTGTTTCTAATGCCACTACTACTATAAACTACTATAAACGGTACTTTCGTTGAGACAGTGAGTGAGTATAAATACCTGAGCACCATCTTGGATGATAAACTGAACTTTGAGGCCAACACAAATTTTATTTGTAAAAAGGCGAATCAATGATTGTTTTACGCAAGGAAGTTGAAAGGTTTTAATGTTGATAGGCCTCTTCTTAGGACATTTTATTCTTCTTTTATTGAGTCTCTTTTATATTTTGCAGTAATATGCTGGGATGGTAATTTAGGGGAACAAGTAAAAACAGACTTTTTAAAAATTGTTCATCTTTCTCAAAAGATTTGGGGCACAAATCTTAATAGTATTGGACAGGCGTAAGAGGTGAGAGTCATAAAGAGGGCCATGTCCATTTTAGCAGATGAGAACCACCCACTTTATTCAAAGTTTTGCCTTCTGCCATCAGGCAGAAGGTATACTTTTTCTAGATGGGCAGAGTCCAACAGATATTTGCATTCATTTGTTCCTGCAGTATTTTTATAATTTTATTTTTTTATTTTTTTTATTATTTTTATTATGATACATTTTATTGTTTAATGTTACATCTATGTTGTTAAATGTGACATGTTGCTGCTAACTGTCGGCTATTGCTGTAAATGGTTGATTCTGTAAAGGAATATGCCATTCATTTGGTTCTCAGATTTTTATTTTATTTTATTAAAAACACTTATAAAATTTATAAACGCTGTTTATCTCCTTGTCCACAGCCTTTAATAGTTTTGTTATTCTAAAAATTGTTATTTAGAAGAAGAAGAAAAAACTTCAGAAATAGCAAGTTTAAATTCACATCAATTGATTAAAGACATTAAACCATAAATAAATTCTACAAATAAATAGCATTTTACAATTGTCCCCGTTTCTCTCAGTCCTGTCACATTCGCAATAAATTTAACATAAAATGACTCAGAGGAAGTGACATTATTTGATGAAGAAGAATCTGGCAGTCATCAATGATCATTGAATTGTATGCTTTTATGCTTGTTGGTATATGAGTTTTTTGAGGACTACAAGAATAACGGTCAGGCCCTGTCACTTTTTTTATACATATTTTTTAAGGGGTTTTACCCTTTAATGGATAGAGTAGTGCAGAGAATTGACAGAAAATATTTGGGAGCAGAGAGAAGGCAAGGGTCAGCAAAAGACTTCAAGCCAGGAATCGAACTCGGGTCAACGTGAGCACCATAATGCTATATGCCGGCACACTTAACCACTAGGCTATTGGAACCGACAACCCTGTCACAGTTTTTTATAAGGGAAAATGTATGTTTCTGGTAGACTGTCCCATTTATTAGTAAGGTGCAAATTAAAAAAAAATCAGTGTTCAATATGTCTTTCTGTCAAAAGTGATTTATTTTTGGTAAAACATGGTCTTTCATCTCAGCTAAATATTTTGTAGACTTACAATTACAAATAACAACTATCTATATTTAATATGCATGTGTTTATTCGGTGATTTGCTTGAAAACCATCTGTGTCTCAAGCAAATACAAATAAAGTGACAACACGTCTGTCAAAAAAGAAGATAAGTTTACTTTAGCAGTGTCATTTACTAGAACTACTGTTATTTATTTGTATTCTAGAACAAGCTAGAGCGCGCACACGTGTGTGTGTGTGTGTGTGTGTGTGTGTGCGTGTGTGCGTGCGTGCGTGCGTGTGTGTGTGTGTGTTTGATTATTTAAACATCCTTTCTGTCTTGTTCCAGTTATTCTTCAATTTGTCTTCCTCTTGTGACTTTTGACCATTTGCCCTCTTGACTATAGTACGTGTGACACAACCACATTTCCATCACACTATTTTTACATTATTTTTTTTCTGCCACACCAAATTCATTTAATTATTTATTTATTTATTTTTTTTCTCTCCCCAAGAAAAGCAAAACTGTCAAAGTTTTGGGACGGTTTTAAATGTGTTCAGTGTCCCTCTTTCTTTTTCTTGTCTCTCTTCTCTCTCTCGCTGTCGCTCCCGAAAGACTGCTGTCACCCTCTATTCTGTCGTCCCTTTCCTTCTGCTGTACCTGCCGGAGAAGCTTTCATATCTCTGCAAATCCCCAAAGACTCTTTCTGTCTTCATCTCTCTCATTTTCTGTCTCACACTGGATTCCTGCACATGGACTTCAAAGTGAGAAGGCCAGGGCAAAGTTTGCTGAAGGTTACACACTTTTTATGATGATTCAGATGCTGTTTTTGACAGTCTCATGCTAACATGTGATGTTTAGGTTTTATAAATGTGATTTTTTTCAATACTGTGTGAAAGTTTGTCACCTTAGAATTATAAGGTTTTATCTGACATTTTTGTCAAAATTGAGTTATTGACATATTCTTATTAATTGACAACTTATTTACATTATGGGATGTTTTTTTATAAGTTGTTTACATTATAAGACTTTTTATTTAAAAAAACAAATGTTACACACATATTGTTTGCTATGGAATGCAAAAACATTGAAGCTCATTATCTCAAAATCATTCAGAACGCAGATAGAACCTTATAATTCCAAGGTGACGAAGTTTGATATTAAAATGTATTAATTATTAATAAAAAGTTGTTAAGGTCAGTGGTTGCCAAAAATGTATATGGGCTGAATTTAAACACATTTGGTAATTTAGTAATGTTCAACTTAGTTTGTTTGCAACCACGTACCTTAAACAAATGAAGTAAATCCAATTAATATTAAGCTTTCAGTGTCTGAAAAGTGATGATAATAAAAAATCACTTATTATTAATTAAAATATGAATATTTGGTTTATGAACATTTTAATGACTTGCCAAGTACTGAAATTATTTTGTATAAGCTGAAAGATTAAAATGGTTGCAATTAAATAATTTTTAAAAGCAAATTTATTGTCATTTATTTATTCATTTTCTTTTAAGCTTAGTCCCTTTATTAATCAGGGGTTGCCACAGCAGAATGAACCGCCAACTTATCCAGCATATGTTTTACACCCATACATCCATACACTCTCATTACACACATACAATATGGACAATTTAGCTTACTCAGTTCACCTATACCACATGTCTTTGGACTTGTGAGAGAAACCGGAGCACCCAGAGGAAACCCACGCGAACACGGGGAGAACATGCAAACTCCACACAGATGCGCCAACTGACTCAGCCGAGGCTCGAACCAGTGACTTTCTTGCTCTGAGCCGACAGCGCTACCCACGGCACCACTGCGCCACCTCAGCAAATCTATTAAATGTGATAAAAACAAATTTACTATAAGTGATAAACTAAGCTAATAACATAACATTACATAAAAAAACCATATATAAATAATGCCTATAAAATTAAAACTCAATGAATAGATACTGTAAATTCATGTAACTAATTCTAACTGAATTCACACCATTATAATGTCAGTATCAGGTCAAGGTGAGGTCAAAACAGAGAAAAACAAAACATTGCAGCACTTTTAAGAGTTACAAAACATGTCATCCTGTTGCCATTTGACTGTTCAAAATAATAAAAAATAGCTTAATATCATATTAAAATATTATAAAATAATTATATAACCAATTCTAAAATAGCACACACCACTCCTCCACAACACTGGGTGTCAGTATAAAGTCAAAACACGTTTTGCGTATGTAACGGTCTTGCCTGGGCTGTCTTTTTACTGTACAATGGAGACAGACAGCATGTGTAATTAGTTCCTGGTTCATAAAGAAAATAACCATTTCCACAGCAATGCTTCATTAACTCGGCTCTGTTTTATTTAAAATAGTTTTTTATGTAGTCCTTTTTGAGGGATGTAAACAAAAACAATAGTTTGCTGTTTTACATTTTTAACTTCTATAGCTTCCGAGAATCCAAAAAGAGCCACATATTGATAAATAATGTTATGATAGCAGTTTAACATTAAGTTGTGATTGAATTGCCTCTTCTTACAGTTACAAATTTATGTCACTTTCTCTTCGCTGATAAGATATACCAATGCAATCTCACGGCAATACATTTTGATTTAGTGGCTAACTCGCTAATTTGTACGATCTCATCACCCAATGACGGTTAGGGGTGGGGTTAGGTGCCACGCCTCCTTTTTAAAATTCATACGACTGAACTCGTACAAATTCGTACGAATTAGCCACTAAACTGACAAAACGTAAAATACTTCAGACTGGATCAGGCATAGATCAGGCTGGATATACAGCCAGGTACACAACATTCCTGTGTGACTCAGGCGATACTTCTGGGTTTCTTCCCACCGCAGCCTCGATTTTGCTGTTTAAAATGGTGGCCGCGTGAAATCAGTCTATGGTTCATTAACTCTGCTGTGGGCGGTCTGTACTCCACGTGCTTATTACACCACACACACTGTAGGTGGCGCTGTCCCCATTTAGCGTTAATTTAACACACTTCTTTACTCCGTTACATGGACATTGAACAAGTACAAATTTTTCACCACAATGAATTTGTTTGAAGTTTCAACATGTCTGAGGTAAAGTTATGTTTTGCTATCAGAAAGTTATCGTTTTGTTCGAAAATATAACCAAAAACACCTGTAGAAAGACCTTTTCTCTCTCTCTAACAAGTTACTTTGTATAATCAGTACTTCTTGTGTGTAATGCCTCTTGTTGTTGAATTGCTGAATACCTTCTCAATTGTAAGTTGCTTTGGACAAAACTGAGTGCTAAATGACTAAATGTAAATGTAAATGTTGTAAAATTTTCTAGGCAACAGAGGCATGACTATTCAAAGGCACAGAAAAAAAAGTAGTTGAAATGTGTGTGGTCAATTTGACTATTTTGACCAATCAAGGTACAAATACAGGTACAGTATGTGCCAAAAAAAAAAAAAAAAAGAATTTCGATTGAATTTCATTTATTTCAATAATTTGTTTCAAAAGGTGAAACGTGTGTGTGTGTGTGTGTTATATTAGTTTGTTTCAATTTGACTGGTTATGGATTAAAGATGACAAACCCAAATCCAGTATTTCAAAAATTAAATGTGACCAATAAAAAAGGATCTTAAACACATGTTGGCCTTCTGAAAAGTGTGGCAATGTACTGTATTATGTCCTCAGTACTTTGTTGGGCCTCCTTTTGCACTTATTAGAGCATCAAGGCGGCGTGGCATGGAGGCAATTAACCTTTAACACAGTTAAAGTGTTATGGTAGCCCAAGTTGCTTTGATATCAACCTTCAGCTCGTCTGCATTTCAGAGCCTCTGTTCCCTCATCCTCCTTTTGACAATAGCCTATAGTTGTTCAATGAGGTTTAGGTCAGGTGAGTTTCCTGGCCAATGAAGAACAGGGATACCATGGTCCTTAAACCAGGTACTGGTAGCTCTGGCACTGTTTGCAGGTCCCAAGTCCTCCTGAAAAATAAAATCATCATCTTCAAAATGCTTGTCTGCAGCAGGAAGCATGAAATACTCTAAAACGTTCTGGTATAGAGCTGTGTTGACTGTGGACTTGATAAAAGACAATGGACCCACGCCAGCATATGACATGGCTCTCCAAACCATGACTGATTGTGGAAACTTCACACTGAGCTTTAAGCAGCTTGACTTTTGTGTCTCTCCGCTCTTTCTTCCTCCAGACTCTGAGATCTTGATTTCCAAATGAAAAACAAAATTTGCTTTCATCTGAAAAGAGGACTTGGGACCACTGGGCAACAGACCAGTACTTTTTCACTTTAGCCCAGCACAGACACTTCTAACATTGTTTTTTTATCCATTAGTGGCTTGACGCATGGAATTCCACAGCTGTACCCATGTCATGCAGTTGTCTGTATGTGGTGGTTCTTGATGCTCTGACACCAGCCTCAGTCGCCCTTGCTTTACAATCCTCTCTGCGGTCATACTTGTGCACCTTTTCCAGCCACATTTTCCCTTCCTCTTAACACTCTATTAATAATCTTAGGTACTGCACACCGTGAGCATTCAGTTTCTTTAGCAATTGCCTTTTGAGACTTTTCCTCCTTATGGAGGGTTCCAATGATGGTCTTTTGAGCAACCGTCAAGTCAGCAGTCTTCCCCATGATTCTGAAGCCTACTAGGCCAGACTGAGACAATTTCAAGGCTTTACATTAATTAGCGGACTAGATTGAGACACTAGGATTTTGTATTTTTTTCATCTTTAATCCATAATCATTAGAATTTAATTAAATAAAGGCTTGACATATTTCGCTTTGTGTTTAGTGAACTCATACAGTATAACACACAAGTTTCACTTTTTGAAACAAATTATTGAAATAAATGGACTTTCCCTCAATATTCACATTTTTGGCACATACCTGTACTTGGAAGTCTTTTGTGTTTTGTCATTTTAATAAAACAAGCAAAAATATACACACATTTTGGAAATGTCAGTGTACAATAGCTAGTGGGTTTTATTTTTTTAAAAAGTTGTTAAATTACAAAATGAAAAAAAAATAATGGTCAAAATGACTGCCTTGGTAATTTAGTGGTATTTACATGAACCTCCTTTTTTTAACTGAAACCACTGGATCATTTTTTGGAGTAGAAAACAATGGTGGCAATTTATGTTGTTACTAATAGTGTAGTTCAGCGATTTGTGTGGTTGGATCTACGTCTTTTAAAATGTATCTCTTTCATTCCATATACATATTTTATTCTATTATAGTTTTTTAGAAGAATTAAAGCACAGTTTTTGAAGAAAGTGCATGTCTGTGTGTTCTCTAATATCACAGCGGAACCCTGTAGTGATGTAAGAGAACCTACATACAGCAATAAATCAAAAATAACGAAGAACTAAAATAGTGAAGAAGTCCTTAGATGCCATGTTTGTTATTTACAGAAATAATCTGACATTGTTTTTGGGTCTCAAACTTTTTAATTAGAAGAAGTTTTGACTTCAATACTTGTGTGATGTCAGTTCTAACTCGAATAGAACTATTCTTGTGTGATATAGTGATTGGGAAACATTCCATGACTAACTAGTTTCTTCATTTATGTAGGTACAACCGAATGACAGTATTTAATGCTGGTTGAGAGAATCCAGTAGGAACCAACTGGGGATTGGTAACAAACTTAGTTCATCTTGGGTGTTGATGTTTTCCTGTTTGTTTTGGTAAAAAAAATAAGTATTTGTGGTGAATTTCTATGTGATTTTTATCCAGTGTTGTGTGTTATCAGTTACAAAGTAAGTAAGTTGCAGTAATTCAATTACATTTCCAATGAAAAATAAGTAAGTTAAAGGTAAACTTACTTTTCATTTTTAGGTAATTTAATTATTTATAATGTACCTCTGTAAAATACTTTAAATAAAATCAACAGTAATGTATAAATCAATTAGAGAAGAGAATTGCATATTTGTTTCAACTAAAGACAGTTTCTTTTATAAAGACAATTGATGTTTGATAGAACTGTGGTTGAATAATTGCTTAAGAAACAATTACGAAACTGACATCACTATATGGTATTTATAGAATCTGGAGTCATTCATTTGAAACATTTTTTGTTTGATACTTCTTTGGAGGGTTAATTAATTAAAAATTAATATGTAAGCAAATTATATAAAACTGTTGATCATGATCATGCATAAACAACAACTATCTTACAGTAGTTAATGAAAAAAAACTATATTTACATTCATTTTGCAAACTTTCTGTGCAGCACAAATATCTAAACATTAGACTAACATCCACAGTGTAAACATATTTTGTCTGACATAAAATATGATTATTCTGACTGAATATATATGGTTTTATTGAATCAACCAACTCAGATATTTTTTAATCCATGTTGACTTTAAAGTCATCTGTCTGAAACAATCATTTCAACCACAATACCTGCTCATTAGAACCTTTACAAGTTAATTTTAGAGCTCAAAAGCAAAGTAATGTGTGTGCATTTATATATCAAAAAACTCTGGTTTGACTCACTGTGAGTTTACACCAAAGGTGTAAAAGTTCGTAAAAGTTTGCTCTGGCTTCCCTGGCAACAATGCTGTCAGACATTTACATGCTATTTAAAATGAAACTAATCAGATGGTGCTCTGTGGCACGGCAGAAATATGAACAGTGTCCTGAGTCGTGGCTGGGCACCAAGAATAGCCGCCGACTTGCGGTGCCGGTGTGTGTATCCTGATAAAAACCTTTGTATAGAATTCTGAAATGTGCTTCCGGTGTGCAACCTGCTTAAGGCAATGCACACCTCCATACAGCCATATCTCACTGCTACGAGTGTGATATTGCTCATATATATCTACATTATTGCACATCAACTTGGGAGTAACTATTTTTTTATGTATGTCCCTGTGAGAAAACATCGTAAATAATTGGAAATCCAGCGACCGCAATAATTGAACCCTTGGAAACAACTGTGGTCAGAACCAAAGTTCACAGGACTGTGTTCTCTGGAATTCTCTCTAGCGGTGGACTTCAACATTGCAATTGCTTGCTGCCGAACTGCATGATTGCTCATTACCATAAAGTTGACTTGATTTCAACTACTCTCAACGCTAATCCTCACCACTAACGCCGCCAGCTCCCATTGAAAATGAATGGTTTCCGGCTACTTTGACGCTCTTGCTGCTTTAGGTGTGAATGCGCAGTCAGATTGAAAGAGTTTCATTTCTGTTGTGCATTAAAGTATAGATGGCAAGTCAAGTAATTAAATTCCTTAATGAGTAATTGTTACTTTTCACACAAAGTAATTCGAAAAGCAATTTAAGTACAATTTTAATGGCATGAATAGTAATTAGTTACTTTTTTGAAGCTGCTTACCCAACACTGTTAATATCTATGTGGAATAGCCCACTACAGACCATAACACATTCTATTTCAACATGCTCCCCAAATATCTATTCAAGTCCTCATCTGCAGAACATCAGCCTCATTGTAATCAAAAGTAACTACGCTTTGCAAGACAACAAAAGCTCAGTCAAGTGTTCATTTACTATCCGAAACGGCTGATTCTTCTCTGGGCCTCTGATTGTGACTTTCTGATTGTGTTGGTCCTCAGAACAGCTCGGCATTTGTTTTGACAGTCTGCTTGTTTGAAACTTTGAGGACGTGTGTATCACGGGACCAGTGAAACTAGCAGTGTCAGTGTTGCTCAAATGAAAAGTGTTTTCACCGTTTTCATTTGCCATTCAGGGCACCTTTGTTTTGTCAGGAAAATTGGGTTGTTGATTCACTTCTGGGATGTTTCTTTTCATACTCTGCATCTGACTCTCTCTTGCTGCTCAAGAAGAGGATGATAATTTGTTTGAAAGATGCTCTCAAGAGAGAGAGAAAGAGAGTAGCCGTAATGAAACAGGATTTGGGGTGCTGTTTTTCATTTCACTCTTTCTGTAAATGCGTAATCAGGAAAATTGTATTCACTCAGAATAGTGAAGCTTCTGCTCTTTCTGTGTCTCTGTTTCCTTTTAGTTGCATGACTAAAGCCTATCTGTGGATTGAAATAAAAATGTCAAGTGATCATGTTATCATCATCTTGATGCATGTTTGCTTTTATTTGTGTACCTGTAAGTAGCAGTTATATTAAAAATTCAATCTATTCTAGTGAGTTATTTTGTTCAGATGGTTCAGATGGTCCTCTAAACAAACTGATTTATTAAATGAAGCAGACGTTCCAAATGTTCACTCTCTTTTATGTTGTATACTTGAAAGTCTGATTCATTTAACTCAGCAAACTTTCTCGTTTAGATGTGGCATTAGAAAGTCTGAATCTTAAAAGTGAGTCAGTTTGTTAATATACTAGATCACTATAATATTTGTTTTTTTCATTTCATTTTGTTTTGTTAATATAGATATTACTGATATCATTAGAAAGTATATATTTTTTTTTTATTTAGCATTTTATTTTATTTTATTTATTTTATTAATGCAGATATCACTGGTAATTATTTAATTTAAGTTAATTTAATTACATTTTATTTTATTTTATTAATCCAGATATCAATGGAAATTATGTTATGTTATTTTATGTCATTTTATTTTATTAAAGCAGATGTCACTGGAAATTATTAATTTTATTTTTATTTATTTATTTTCTTTTATTAATGCAGGTATCACTCGAAATTATTTATTTTATTTTATTTTATTTAAAAAATGCAGATATCACTGGGAATTATTCATTTTATTTTATTTTATTTTATTTTATTTTATTTTATTAATCCAAATATAACTGGGAATTATTTTATTTTATTTTATTTTATTTTATTCATCTAGGTATCACTCAGAAGTATTTGTTTATTTATTTTTATTTTATTTTATTTTATTTTATTTTATTTTTATTTTTTATTTTATTAATCTAGGTATTGTGGGAAAGTATTTTTTATTTATTTATTTATTTTTTATTAATCCAGTTATCACTGGGAAATATTTTATTTTATTTTATTTTATTAATCTAGGTATTACTGAGAATTTTATTTTTTTAATTATTATTATTAATCTAGTTATCACTGGGAAGTATTTATATTATATTTTTTATTTCATATTTTTTATGTATTTTTTTATATTCAGAAGTGGCATTGGCAATTCAGATTTAGCAAATCTGTTCATTCAGGCATCCATATTGCCTGTGTGTTGAAAACTCTGATTCATTTAGTGAGTCAATGTCTTTAGTTAGTTCTCTCTAATATGTAGAATTGTAAAGTCAGATTTCTTTTTTGTATTAAATAAGTTGCTTCTGATTCATGAGCCAATTCATTCGAATAGTTCTTCTTATGTGTGGAATATAAATGCACGATTCATTCTAGTGAATTTGTTCATTCGGACAACCTTGGTCTTTTTGAGCTGTAGAAAAATCTGATTAATTATAATGAGTTCATATAGTCAGTTCATTCTGACGGTCCTCTTATGCATTTCATTAGAAACAAATTCCTTATAATGAATTGGTTTATTGACTTTATTCAGACAATCCACAGTTTGACACTGTAAAAATGCATTCATTATATTTATTAATACTAAATTCAGTTCAGATCATATGCCACATTTTGCCATATTTAAAAAGAAAATAATAAAATAAATATTTTATATAAACATACAGCAGAGAAATAAGTATTGAGCATAAGTAAAAGTATTGATTTTTCCTGGGAATAACATTTGTAAAGGAGCTGTTGACATGAAATTGAATCAGATTTTGGTAAAAACCCAAACAATACAAACATAAAAATAAAACAAAACAAAATAAAATCTGAAAAAATTGTTTAATAGTAATAACAATGAAGTAATACAATGAGAAAGTACTGAACAACTAAAATGTATTTAATACTTTATTTAAAAGGCTTTTCTTGGTGTCGGCAGCTTAAGCCTCTCATATGGAGAATGAAGTCACATGCATTAGTCAGGTGTTTTTTACAGACCTCATCAGAGTGTAAAGATCTTGATGGTTCTGTGGGTCTCGTCTATCAAATCTGATCTTTAATTTGTATTTTATATTGGGTTTAGGTCAGGTGATTGGCTAGGCCATTCCACAGCTTGATTTTCTTTCTCTGAAAGCATTTGAAAGTTTCCTTGGCTGTGTTTTGGATCATTGTCTTGCTAAAATGTCCACCCTGGTTTCATCTTTATCCTCCTGATAATGTAGATGTTGGACTAAAACAGCAAATATTCATTTACAATGATAAAGAGCAGAGGGTTGCTAACTACTGAGAGATTTCAGCTGCTGTCTGGGCTTTCACTGCCTTTCTACACCTCCATTTCTTCATGTGTTCGATACTTTCTCCTTGCGTCATTTCATTTTATTACACATAACAGTGTTTCCTCTAGGATTTTTTCGAGCTGTGGCAGCAGGTCTTTTTTACACAGATCTGTCAACTACCTATAGCGCAGTAATACAAGTCGAGATCGCATTCATGTAATATGAGCATGCGAATCTCTTTGCTTGCGCGCCGATTTCCTTTGTTTGTGCACAAAACGTTTTGCACACCCTCAAATTTACACGCTCAAGTGCAGATCTTCTTGTGCGCTCTCAAATAAATGCTGCTGAAGTGCGATTTAGTGCGTTTTTGTGCGTTTTGCGACATTAATGCGTCCTGAAGTAAAGTGAAACGGCTATAAACTCCAGCAAGAAAAAGTCATTATATGCAGAGCCATAGACCTTTATCAATAAAGTATAATTATGGAAACTGTGTTCATCTTAACTGAAAGCCTCACGCATCATGCACCTGTCAGTCAGTCAGTCAATATGTCACCTTAAAGGGTTGAACAAATAGTGCACAGCAATTACAGAAAAGTTTGCGCTGTTATAATTCACTCACCTTTTAATACGTTTCGGTGCGATTATAAGCCGCTATAAAAAAAACACGACTTAAATGTTTTGAATGAGAAGCTGTAATTTAGCCGTGGCGGGATAAATTTTGGTGTGTCGCCCCGCCATGTAAGAATGAATTTAGCGGAAACTGTGCATAACTTTTTTGTAAACTAATTAGATTTGTGTTCTTTGCATATATAGATTTGTTTGGTTGTAACCAACATCCGGGAAAACTTTCAAGTGAACGACACCTTTTGAAATATGTTTTTTTGAGAAAAATGGTGGTGTTCACTACTTATTTTCCCCACTGTATGATTTTTTTTTACATAAAATATATAGCATATGGTCTGAACTGAAGTATGTGTGTGGTGGTGTTGTTGTTTAGGTGTAATGTATCTCCTAATTTTGATACTTTCAGCTTAATTAGAATTGCTCATTCATTTACAACCCCTCACTGTTTTGATTAAAAAAAAAGATATGACTCTAATTAAATTGTAAATTACATCTTCAGATTGTTATATAAGATTTTTAATTTAAAAACATTTCGACTCCTCATCGTAGCTATATATTTTTTGTAGCCCATAATGAAGCTTTAATTTCCAGAGACTTCTAACTACTTTAAATAATGATTAGCTTGTTGCAAACTAAAATAAAGTCTAGCTTCACAACACTGCTACTGTATCTGGCCTCACGCTTGAGGAGTTCTGGAGCCACTCGTGTATAGCTGAAGAAGAGAAAAAAAAACATTATAAAGAGTGTTGTTGTTCTTTGACTCCGTATGCAATTTGAGGCAAGGTGATCACCACCTCAGGCAGAAAATGAAGTTTCTGTTTCTTTGTTTCTCTCTCTCCGTCCGTCGCTCTCTCAGTAGTTCCTTCTTCTGTTGCTGTCAGCTGTAGTCTCTGTATGTGTCTACCTCCATCTGTTCCCTGTCTCTCTATATCACTTCCTTTCTTTTACCTCCTGCTTTACTTTTCCCCTCTGCTGGGTTTCTCTCGCGCTCCTTCTTTTAATGTGTTGCGGTGCGGTAATCGCTGAGAGCTGTGTCATTGCACTCAGCAGCTCTTTTATGATTCCTCTCACTTGCGCTTTTCCTTGTTCTTCGATCGGCTCGTGACAGTAAACTCTAAGTGACTTGACATGGCTTCCAACCGGGGTTTCTCTGGAGACTTGTTACATAAGGCAATCTGTTAAGGGCTGGGATATTTATATATATATATATATATATGTTAAAAATACTGATGACATGACATGATAAAAGGTATATTTTCCATGTTAATCAGGCGCAGCTGAGATGTAACCACTATTGTATCCCTCACCATACTGTAAAACATATTTTATTAATGTGGATTATAAAGACTGACAAGGTTTTTTATACCGAGAGCACTTTGAGGGATGTTTTTAAAATGTATGCTCTGAAAGGTTGTTTAAGTTATCAGAGTCAGATTCAGAATGAGCTTTACATATCAAGACAAGAACACAGAATGACATTTAAATAAGTGGAAAATAAAATAAACAATAAAAAAAAAAAATTCTAAAGTAATATGCACTTTATTAGGTAGACCGTACCGGGTTGGACCACCTTTTGCCTTCAGAACTGCCTTAATCCTTCATGGCATAGATTCAACAAGGTACTGGAAATATTCCTTTAGAGATTTTGCTCCATTTTGACATGATAGCATCACACAGTTGCTGTAGATTTGTTGGCTGCACATTCATGATGCGAATCTCCCATTCCATCACATCCCAAAGGTGCTCTATTGGATTGAGTTCTGGTGACTGTGGAGGCCATTTATGTGCAGTAAACTCATTGGCATATTCAAGAAACCAGTCTGAGATGATTCGTGCTTTATAACATGGCACATTATCTTGCTGGAAGTAGCCATCACAAGATGGGTACACTGTGGTCATAAAGGGGTGGACATGGTCAGCAACAATACTCATGTAGGCTTTGGTGATGCTCAATTAGTACTAATGAGCCCAAAGTGTGCCAAGAAAATATCCCCCACACCATTAGACCAACACCACCAGCCTGAACTGTTGATACAAGGCAGGATGGATCCATACTTTCATGTTGTTGATGCCAAATTCTGACCCTACCATCCGAATGTTGCAGAAGAAATCGAGACTCAGGCAACATTTTTCCAATCTTCTATTGTCTAATTTTGGTGAGCCTGTGCGAATGATAGCTTGTTTTCTGTTCTTAGCTGACAGGAGTGGTACCTGGTGTGGTCTTCTGCTGCTGTAGCCCATCCGCCTCAAGGTTCGATGTGTTGTATGTTCAGACATGCTCTTCTGCATACCTCAGTTGTAACAAGTGCTATTTGAGTTACTGTTGCATTTCTATCAGCCCTTTCCGACCATTCTCTGTAAATCCTAGAGATGGTTGTGTGTGAAAATCCCAGTAGATAAGCAGTTTCTGAAATACTCAAACCAGCCCATCTGGCACCAACAACCATGCCATGTCCAAAGTCACTTAAATCACTTGTCGTCTTCATGTTCGGTTTGAACTGCAGCAGATCGTCTTGACCTAAATGCATTGAGTTGCTGCCATGTGATTGGCTGATTAGACATTTGCGTCAACAAGCAGTTGGACAGGTGTACCTAATAAAGTGGGTGGTGAGTGTATACTGTTATTATATTCATTCATTCATTCATTCATTCATTTTCTTTTCAGTTTAGTCCCTTTATTAATCTGGGGTCGCCACAGTAATGAAACGCCAACTTATCCAGCACGTTTTACGCAGCAGATGCCCTTCCAGCCGCAACCCATCTCTGGGAAACTGTTATTATATATTTAATTAAATTATATGTAGAACTGAAAAATCATATCTAATGTTTTTAATGTAATTTTAAATTGAATTGTTATTGTTTTTAATCTCTTATTGGATGATGAAGTTGTTATTTGTATAATATGTTTTTTGTATGTTAACTCTCTGGGGTCTGAGGATATTTTGGGGGACTGGAGAAGTTCTGATGTGCACTGATATTTGTGCTTTTTTTCAGATGCTTATAAGCATAAGTGGCTAAAGTCTAATACCACTGTGAACAGCACATACTGTGCTACGATAATTCATTAACAACATGTATGTACAAGATTGTGTTTTTGAGAGAGAAATGTTTATGTGTGGTTAGTGGAAAACTACAATTTTAAACTCAGTGAAATAACTCCATGAAAAACAGATAGAATATTTGTTCACAAGACTTCTGTTTCTTTAAATGTTCTGTTTCTTTAAAGAAACAACATGAAAACGGGTAATAATCATAATCAGATGCTGATATGTGCTTCATTTAACATGTCTAATGTGGCTTTCGCATGACCATTTTGCATAATCTTTATAGCCTTAGTAAAATTTACCTCAGAGTTTCCCAGTGTTGGGTTGCGGCTGGAAGAGCATCCGCTGCATAAAACTTATGCTGGAAAAGAAGCTGAAAAAGAAAATCAATGAATAAATGAATTTACCTCAGATCTTATAACAAAAATGGACAATTATGATATGAAATGTGAACTTTGTGAACAAACACAATAACATACAATAATTACACACAAACATTAAAACAAACAAAAAAGACTGTATCAATGGATTTAAATTTGTGTTCATGATGTGTAACAAATAATACTGGTTTCAAAGTGAAGTGGTTTCAGTCATATTCTTTTTTTTTTCATATTCGTTTTTTTTTTTTTTTACTCCAAGGCTCCCATTATTCACAATGAAATATATGCCTTTTCCAGTTGTTTGTGATTTCCTGAATATTGATGTTTTTTAATCACAGTGACAATAATATGTCAACTTGACATATTATTGTCACTGTGATTAAAAAACATCAATATTCAGGAAATCACAAACAACTGGAAAATTGGACATTGAAAATCGTTAACATAAACGAATCATTTATAATAAATTTACATTTTTTTTGTAATTTTTACCAAAATTTATCATTTTAATTCATTTAATTTTAAGCATTATTTCCTTGAAAGGCTGCAGACGTCCCTGGGTTGAGAACCCTGGTGATAATGAACACAAAGCGAGGAATTTTATTCTGAAACTGGCAAGGTTTATTTTTATTTATTTTTTTAAGTTACATTGGTATGCATTCAATGTATGTGTATTTAATGTAATGTAAACATTGGTAATTATACATTGTACAATTTTGGAATTAATCTACCTACAGTATGAAGACTTCTCATAAACAAAATGACTCTATTTCACTATCCCCCTGCCCTAATCTTAGCCCTAAACACAACCCTCACAGAAAACAATCAGTTTTTCTTATGGGGACAAAAATAGCATCCCTACAAGGTCAAAATGTGCTGTTATTGTTATACTTCTAGGAAACGTGGTCCACATAATGGTAGGAATACAAGGTGCACATACATACACACACAGACGTAAGCCCTCAGTCTTCAGAGTCCAATTTATATTAGGTACATCTCTCTTTTCTATTAAATTATGCACTAAATCTCTATAACTCAAATTATCAAGCCTTATAACCTTAGCAATTTCAAGGTTAGGGCGACATAGTGGCACAGTGAGTAGCACAATCACCTCACAGCAAGAAGGTCGCTGGTTCAAGCCTCGGCTGGGTCAGTTGTGTTGAGTTTGCATGTTTTCCCTGTGTTTGCCTGAGTTTCCTTCGGGTGCTCCGGTTTCCCCCACAAGTCCAAAGACATGCGGTATATGTGAACTGGGTAAGCTAAAAATGGCTGTAGTGTATGTGTGTGATTCAGCCATACACTACGGACAATTTAGCCTACCCAATTCACCTGTACCGCATGTCTTTAGACTGTGGGGGAAACCAGAGCACCCGAAGGAAACCCACGCAAATGCAGGGAGAACATGCAAACTCCACACAGAAAAGCCAACTGACCCAGCTGAGACTCGAACCAATGACCTTCTTGCTGTGAGGTGACAGCACTACCTACTGCGCCTGTAACGAAGAGTCTGACAGAGAGGGATTCATCTGCAGTATGTTTATTAAGCACAGTTTAATCAGAAACAAACACCAAGTGCTGGTCGGTAAACTCACATGAATATCAGGCATAAAGAATCTAAAGACAGGCAGCAAACACTCGATCATTGAAACAGCCATAGATCAGGGGCTGGCAGTGTATATCGAGAACGGAGAGAAGAGCAAAGGGTAATTCAATTCAATTCAATTCAATTTACCTTTATTTATATAGCGCTTTTCCAATGTAGATTGTGTCAAAGCAGCTTCACATAGGAGATTATAGTAAATTGAAACAGTGTCAGTCCAGTTTTCAGAGTTTAAGTTCAGTTCAGTTTAGCTCAGTTCAGTGTGGGTTAATAATCACTACTGAGAGTCCAAACACTGAAGAGCAAATCCATCCATGCGCAGCTCTACAGATCCCGAACCATGCAAGCCAGTGGCGACAGCGGCGAGGAAAAAACTTCACCAATTGGAGAAAGTGAAGGTTTATAAAACCTCGAGAGAAACCAGGCTCAGTTGGGCACGACCATTTCTCCTATGGCCAAACGTCTTGTGCAGAGCTGCAGTCTAGGCGCCGCAAACTGGAGAAAGCTGGACCTCAGCGAAGACTCGTCTGTCCTTGGAGCGTCACAGGAATCAGTCTCATGCTCTCCACTCCACCATGACCACCACAGCAGCTGCTCAGGATACGGCCTGGTCCAGGATTATGAAAACCTTAGGATCATTTTGTGGCTGGTCTTGGATCGCATTAGTGGTGCTGCATAGTCTGAGGGCCTGAGGATAAGTACTCCGAGGTGGAAATAGAGAATAATTAGTGTAGCTACTGTTCATAGTGTATATAAACGAGATGCAAAAACCTGCGTGGGGCACAACATGCATCATGCCGTTAAGTGATGCACTGAGTGTATGCTTTGCTAAAGAGATTGGTTTTTAATTTAGTTTTGAATTGCGAGAGTGTGTCTGAGCCTCGGACATTATCAGGAAGGCTATTCCAGAGTCTAGGGGCCATAAATGAGAAGGCTCGACCTCCTTTACTCGACTTTGCTATTCTAGGTACTACTAGAAGCCCTGAGTTTTGAGATCTTAAAGAGTGGGTTGGGTTGTAGCGAGACAGAAGGTTGGTTAGATAAACAGGAGCTAGATTATTTAAGGCTTTATAGGTAAGAAGCAATATTTTATAATCAATAAGAAACTTAACAGGCAGCCAGTGTAAGGAGAATAAAAATGGGGTGATATGATCATATTTTCTAGACCTGGTAAAAACTCTGGCAGCTGCATTTTGTACAAGCTGAAGTTTATTAATAGAGGATGCTGGGCAACCAGCGAACAGAGCATTACAGTAATCCAGCCTACAAGTCATAAAAGCATGAACTAGCTTTTCTGCATCTGATATGGATAGCATACTTCGCAACTTAGCAATATTTCTCAGATGGAAGAAGGCAGTTTTTGTGACATGGGATATCTGATTTTCAAAAGTTAAATTGCTGTCTAATATGACACCCAGATATTTTATAGTAGAGCTAACGCTAATTTTGTATCCCACTTATTGCAGGTTGAGTTGTGAGATCTGCTGTGTACAGGATTTAGGCCAGATAAGTAATAATTCTGTTTTGTCTGAGTTTAAGAGAAGAAAATTGTTGGTCATCCAGTCTTTAACATCTTTAATACACTCAGTTAGCTTAGACAGTTCAGACTTCTCATCAGGTTTAGTTGAAATGTATAATTGAGTATCGTCTGCATAGCAGTGAAAGCTGATCCCATGTCTTTTAATAATGTCTCCCAGGGGTAGCATGTAAATTGTAAACAGCAAAGGGCCTAAAACTGATCCTTGAGGCACCCCATACTTTACTGGCCTGACTTGTGAGAGCTGTCCTTTAATATTCTCAAACTGAACTGGTAACGTCAGCTAAGTATGACTTAAATTCTACAGGTGTCCAAGGACAGGCTCTATAATGGTGCTTCTCTTCCTGTTAAACTGAACAGTCGCATCATCGAGTGTGAGAGCAGTTCGTCGGGGGAGAGGGGAGGGGGCAATTGTGCTTTGGCACAGTTCAAGGCATCTACAGTATACCTAGTTTGTGTATGTCCTAACAGCATTAGAAACTGCTCTTGACTGAATAGAATTCATAAGCTTTATAAAAATGCATTCTCACTTAAATGCAGTGAGAGTATGATCAAGCTGGCAGCTAGCTCTCTGCAACTCTCACATGGTCACCCACTGAAGCTAAGCAGGGCTGTGCCTGGTCAGTACCTGGATAGAAGACCACATGGGAAAGCTAGGCTGCTGCCGGAAGTAGTGTTAGTGAGGCCAGCATGGGGTGCTCAACCTGCAGTCTGTTTGGGTTCTAACGCCCCAGTATAGTGGAGGGGACTCTAAAGTATATCAGTGAGTAAATTATATCAGTCTTTTGGATTAGACATTCTGTGGTCATTAAAAATCCCAGGATGTCCTTTGAAAAAGAGTAGGGGTTTAACCCCGGCATCCTGGCCAAATCTGCCCACTGGTGCGGTCTGGCACAATATGGCTGCCGATGTGTCATTCAGGTGGATGCTGCACATTGGTGGTGGTTGAGGAGATTCCCCCCAAAAAATGTGTAAATTGCTTTGAGTATCTAGAAAAGCGCTATATAAATGTAAGGAATTATTAGTATTATTATTATTATTACTATTATTATTATTATTAATCGTTAGATCATTAGCAATCACAGACAGGGCTTGTGATGTCACAACAGAAGGAAATAAAACACCGTGTTTTGAGAAACTGCTTCTAGAGATTAGAAAAAAGATGTTTTGCCATTACAGGCTGGTGGTTTAACCTTTGTGATCACACATAAAAGCTTAAACACCACATACCTTTGAGTGTTTCATAAAAAAAATTGTTATTTCACAATTTATGCATAAATACAGCTCTAATTACATTTTTCAGGTACAACATTTTTGGTGAAGAAAAAAAAAGTTGGTGGTTCTTGACCTCTAAACATCACGGCATGCATTATTTAAAAAACTATTTCACTGTCTGTTTAATGGCGTTATTAACCTCTCTCTCTCTTTTTTTTTATTCAGTTTGGAGCCGGGCTGGCAGAGGGTTGTTCAGGTGGATCTGGAGGTGGATGGCGGTGGTAGTGCAGTAGGCAGCAGGTCATTTTCCTGGGCAGTGGAATACCCAGGCATCAGGCCTGGCACAGAGGAAACAGAGACGCACATCCACCTGGCACAGAAAGACCTCGTGGGCATCGTGCCATTGGCTATGGTAAGAACAACGTTATTTCAGTGGTCTGTCAGAAAGGCGATGGGTCTCTGCAGGAATTGCTGGGTCGGAAAGATAAAAAGAGGCAGGCGGTCATGCTTTTTTGGCCACTTTGATATCATGTAAAATGAACCATCCTGGTTGTCAGTTTAGCATAATTTCATGTTTTAAATAGTAATGGTCCAATAAAATAAAATAAGACCCATGTTACTAGAATCAAACATGGTAAAATGCTATTATGTTCTAAGTTCTAGATTTTAATTTATAATGTTGATTAATTTGAACAGTATTACTTGTTGTCTATTGTAGCATTTAAAGGGATTTAAAGGAATCCAAAAATGAAAATATACTAACAATTTTCTCACGCAAACTTTTGTTTCCTTTTTCTGTTAGTTTCAACACAAGATAAGTTATTTTGAAAAAAAAAGAATGTTAGAAACCTGTAACCGTTGACTTCTATAGTAGTAAAAATCATACTGTGGAAGTAAATGGTTCCAGGTTTCCAACATTTTTCAAAATAACTTATTTTGTGTTCAACAGAAGAAAGAAACTCAAACATGTTTGTGATGAGTGAATAGTGAGAAATTGATGACGGAATTATTAGTTTTGGATGAACCGACCCTTTAAGGGTGCTTTCACAACTGCCTTATTTAGTTTGGTTGAATCGCACTAGAGTTCGTTTTCGCTCTTGGTGCAGTTCATTTGGGCAGGTGAGAACGTAGCAATCGCACTCGGGTGTGCACCAAAAGCGCACCAAAAAAGCGTACCGAGACCTGCTTGAAGAGGTGGTCTCGGTACGCTTTCAAACAAACACTGGAGCGGTTAGTTTGTGGTGAGAACGTGATCCAAACTAAAACAGACCCAACCGCAAAAAGTACTGCGCTTTTTTGGACTAATGCAGCTGCCGTAGTGCGATGCGCTGTCTATCTTATGGGGTTTGGAGGAAAAATATTTGTTGACAGCGCTTTACCAACAGTTTTAAACAGAGAGAGAGAGAGAGAGAGAGAGAGAGGGAGAGAGGGAGGGAGGGAGAAACATTACCTGATGAATCATTGGTGATATTTCCAAAAGATGACCATGTCGCAGTTTAGCTAAATTATTTCACGCCTTCTCCTAATGCTTTCGCCAATTGCAATGCATTAAAACATTGTTTTCCAGCCCCAGCCGCCCTTCATTCTTGAAATGTATAGTTTGTCTAAAGTGATGCATACAAACTACATAGTATACTATGACCAGGGATACTGCATCAGCCAGCGCAGCGACTTTGTGTGTCTGCCGGTTTGTTTATTTCCGGTAGTTCCACTTGAATTCTCACCAATTGAAAAGCAGTTGAGGAAATACGTTCAATAACATCTGGCCAGTGAGTGATGTAGATTTTGTCACATGACTGCATTTTGGTTCGTTTCAGCTGGTTCGGACCAAAGCAATCAGTGTGGTGTGAAAGGGACCCAAAACGGCAGAAAAATGCTACAATGTATCATTTGTTGCCTTTGGTCCGGACCAAATGAACCGAACCACATATGTGAAAGCACCCTAAGACAAGAAAACTATTAAAATGTTTCGATTTTAAATGACAATTGGTTAATGTAATCCAAAACAAGTGAGCTTGTAGGTGGTCCAATCTTTTATGTTGGCTGATTAAAAGTTACACATTCAGTTTTAAATCTAATTGAACCATAATTAAGAACTAATTTAGAGGAATTATTAAATATAAAACACATATTAAATAGCATCTTTTTTTTAGTTTACCTTTAGTTATACCCACCACTTTCCACCGAGCAAAACAAAGTGTAACAATCATCTTTTACAATTATCTTTTATAATCAGAAGTAGAAAGAAAAGGTGCTTATTGATGTGTTCTTTCATATTTTTTTTTTCTCTGTGGGTGTAGCAACATATCTGGGCTCAGCAATCACTCTGATGTTGCTTCAGTTGTGTGTTATTGAAGAGTTCCAGAATAACTGTGTTTTATTATTTTATTGTAATGTTGTCTTTGTGCTGTAATCGATTTGTCTTGAACAGTCTGTTTTTAGTAAGTCATTTGGTAGTAATTCTGATAATCGCAGTTACTTGTGTGCATGTGCATACACTATCAATCATTCCCTCCTTCTTGTTAATTCATGCATAGTAATTATCCATCGTAAGGAAAATCAATGTGAAAGTGCAGGCTCCAGCTGTGATTTACACAAACATCAACTGCTCCATTAATGAGAATGACAATACACCAATTATGTTGCAATATTAGATATGTCACTTACATTCTCAGTCTCACCTAAAGGTTTAGATTGATATAATGTAATAAAATGTGTACATTTTGTCTAAATTCATCAGATCAATCTCCATCTATCTTTACACTTCTTACATTTCTGAAATCATTTATGTTTTTTATATATACAATGGATGACTTTCAGTCACTGGTTTCATCTGCACCATATGCAACTATGTTGAGGGTTCATATGTTTAATTACTCATTAACTAAATATATTGTGTCTATTAGATTATTATTATTATTTTTTTGTATTTCAGTTTTTATTTCCAAAAATGAAAATATACAATTTTTACAATCAGATTGAAAAATATTTTAACAGCTATTACCCCATGCCCCATCCTCCTACCCTGTTATACTGTATGCACATCAGGAAACACAGAATAACTGTAGTTTAGACCGAGCTATTAGATAAATTACATTGAATTTGAAATCGTAGTATCAGATGAGGGTTAAGTGTCGAAAATTTCTTTGACGTCGCCTATATAGATGTTCCACACCGTCAGAATGTCCAGTTTAGCATGGTTTATCTATGCTGATTACAGTTATAGATACAGTATTTCCAATAGTGAATGCAACCAGTGCTTAACAGAGAGATAATGAGGGAGTTCCCACCTCTGTACCATCATTTTCTTTGTTGCAGTTGAAGCAGCCAACCAAAATTTACGGACCAATGCATTTAAGGGAAATTGAGAGTTATCATTCAATAATAACAATGCAGGATCTTTGGGAAGACCATTTTTTGTAACTTTAAATAACATTTCCAGCACAGAACCCCAAAGGCTTTGCACCTCCGGATATTCCCACATCATAAAAGGTATCTGGATGCTGTAGTTCACAGAACTTACAGTAAGGATGTGGAGATAAACCTATAGGTTATTTTAATTTCTCATAAAACCTTTGGAAAACTTTATTACACTTTTAAGGTTATACATATAAAGTAAAAATCTGGTTTATTGGCTTATTTTGCATTAACTATTTTAACATAATACTTAGTGATCCTAGTGCAAAAATGAATATATCACAGTAAATAAGTTAGATATGTTAGGAGAAAATATACAATAAAGTTGAAATTAGGAGGAAAAATTAAGGAGGGCTTACAAAATGTTACATTTGGTTGAATTGAAATAAGAATTAATGAGTAATACATTTTGCAACACCTCATTTAGAATGTAAGTGTATTATATAATAATATGTATGCACTAACCAGCCACTTTATTAGGTATACCTGTCCAACTGCTCCTTAACGAAAATGTCTAATCATCACATGGCAGCAACATGCATTTAGGCATGTAGACATGGTCAAGGCGATCTGCTGCAGTTCAAACCGAGCATCAGAATGGGGAAGAAAGGTGATTTAAGTGGCTTTGAACGTGACATGGTTGTTAGTGACAGATGGGTTGATCTGAGTATTTCAGAAAGTGCTAATTTACTAGGATTTTCACGCACAAACTTCTTTAGAGTTTACAGAGAATGGTCTGAAAAAGAGAAAATATCCAGTGAACGGCAGTTCTGTGGGTGCAAATGCCTTGTTGATGTCAGAGGCCAGAGGAGAATTGCCAGACTGGTTTGAGCTGATAGAAAGGCAACAGTAACTCAAATATTCACATATTACAACCGAGGTATGTAGAAGAGCATCTCTGAATGTGTTGAACCTTAAAGCAGATGGGCTACAGCAGCAGAAGACCACACCAGGTGCCACTCCTGTCAGTTAAGAACAGGAAACTGAGGCTACAATTCACACAGGCTCTCCAAATTGAACACTAGAAAATTGGAAAAATGTTGCCTGGTCTGATGAGTCTCGATTTCTGCTGTGACATTCGGATGGTAGGGTCAGAATTTGGCATCAACAACATGAAAGCATGGATCCGTTCTTCCTTGTATCAACGGTTCAGGCTGGTGGTGGTTGAGTAATGGTGTGGGGGATATTTTCTTGGCACACTTTGGACCCATTAGTACCAACTGAGCATTGTGTCAATGCCACAGCCTACCTGAGTATTGTTGCTGACCATGTCCATCCCTTTATGACCACAGTGTACCCATCTTCTGATGGCTATTTCCAGCAGGATAGCGTGCCATGTTATAAAGCGTGAATCATCTCAGACTGGTTTCTAAAACATTACACTAGCTATGTTTCCATGCAAAATGCGAATTAACTTTATGCACAAAACTGGATCATCGCATAAAAGACATGCGAATAAAGCAGATCCAACGAGTCAAAACGAACAAAATCATCACTTCCTGACTAACTGGCGTGGTAGGAGAAGCTGCGTAAATGTTTTCTTCATTTAATAAATAACTTGTGCCTCAGAAGGCAATCCTGATGTGTGGTGGTGTTTGAAGGCTTGAGACGCGGAGCACAGACGCTCTTGATTCTGTAGGTCATTAATAATATAATAACACTGATACTGAAATGGTTTCTGTGTTTTAGAACAACCAAAACAACGTTTCAGATGTTTTACAATGAGCTCAACCTGCTGGTTTGTCCATTCACACACATTTTTATCATCACATGATCTCTTATAACAAAATGACATGACCTTTTTTAATGGGCTTAGTGGAATTTGTGCAGTAAAAATGTTTCCATCATATTTTATGCGAATCTTTTCTTATCGAATAAAAAATGTATCCTACTCAGTTTTTTTCAAAATGTATGCACATCTTAACGTTTCCATCAACCGTTTTTTTATGTGCATATCCAAAATACGCATAAAAATAAGTGGATGGAAATGTAGCTAATGAGTTCACTGTACCCAAATGGCCTCCACAATCACCAGCTCTCAATCCAATAGAGCACCTTTGGAATGTGGTGGAGTTTCAATCATTGATGTGCAGCCGACAAATCTGCAGCAACTGTGTGAGGCTTTTATGTCAATATGGACCAAAATCTCTAAAGGAATATTTCCAGTTCCTTGTTGAATCTATACCATGAAGGATTAAGGCAGTTTGGAATGCAATAGGGGGTCCAACCCAGTACTAGTAAGGTATACCTAATAAAGTGGCCTGTGAGTGTATATATACAGTACAGTACATATAAAATTAAATGTGACACACTGCTTGCAGGACTTGGGACAAAGCTCCTAAATAAAATATTTTACTCTAAATAAAATATTACAAAAATAGCCTATAGACATCAAATATTCTATGAGGTTGCTTGAGAATATATGAAATGTAATATATAAGTTTCATTAATGGTTAATTCAGCACAAGAAGCCTCATCATATTTGCATTTGTGTGAGTTATTAGTAAAACACAAACCCTGTGACGGTGTGGTAATTAATCACCCTCCTGTGCCCCCTCATCTGAGACCCCGTTTGGCCGTTTAAGAGACTTTGAAAGTCTTCAGCAGCTGGGACTCGATGCTGCAGTGCTCGCTGTCACACTTCACCGTCCCACCGCTAATCATTTGGCAAAGGGTTTTGGCTCTACTAGACAATGTTCCCGTGCCACTTGCTGCTTGTTGGTTCACCTCGTAATTGTCTGGCACGTGGCTGTGGTGTTTGTGGTCTAACGGGAGAGTTTTGGATGAGGACAGGGCTCTTGCTCCAGACTCTTTTGGGGAGAGTGAGCGCTTTGGCTATCGCTCCGCTCCAGACGAGGTCTCAAGTGGAGGAGCGCAGGGAGTCATGCGTGACCGGCCAGACGGATTTCACTCATTTTTTTTGTATTTGTGGAAAAGGAAAATGGCAGCACTTTTTTCATGTGCTCAGTCATTGTAGTTTTGTCTGTTATTAAATTAAATTAAATGTGTTACATTTTTTTTATAAGATATAATTACTTAAAATACACATTTCTTAATAACCGCATTTGTGTACATCAGTAATTGCTGAGAAAAGCCTCCATGTTATTATTGCAAACAAGATTTCTCTTGTGTAGGAACAATTTTGCATGACATAATTTTGTGTACTAGGCAAGTGTCAGAATTTTTAATTTTTTTTTGTAAATATAAAGCAGTAACACATTAATGTGGTAGTACTTGGCATAGTTGGCATCTTAATGTGTATATCATCATTTTATTAAATAAAGAAAACATTAGTGAGACAAAAATACTTTTATTTTTATAAGCTACAAGGTTAAGACATTAGGTGATAAATTAAACTATTTTATTTATAAATTTTAGTTGCTGATATACATTCAATATTTGTTTAAATGTAATATAATAATAATAAAAATAATAATAATAATAATATGATTTTTTGAGTTTTAGCAGCTGAGAAAAACTGTATTATTATTATTATTATTATTATTATTATTATTATTATTATTATTATTATTATTATAGTTGTTGTTGTTCGCGTGGGTTTCCTCTGGGTGCTCCGATTTCCCCCACAGTCCGAAGACATGTGGTATAGGTAAATTGGGTATGCTAAAATTGACCGTAGTGTATGAGTGTGTGTGAATGAGTGTGTATGGATGTTTCCCAGTCATGGATTGTGGCTGGAAGGGCATCCGCTGTGTAAAACATAGGTAACACTTTTATTTGATGGTCCATTTGAGCATTAGTAGACTGTCTGCTTAATATCTGTTTACACTGACATTTAACAGTCCTTCAACAGACATTTAACTGACTATAAGAAACTTTGCAAGTACATGTCAACTTACACTAACCCTAACCCCAATCCCAACCCTAACCCCAACCTAACAGTCTACTTATAATCTAATGATAATTAGTTGCAATGTAACTTACATTCAACAAACGGACCATCAAAATAAAGTGTGACCAAAACACATGCTGGATAAGTTGGCAGTTCATTCCGCTGTGGGGCGACCCCAGATTAATAAAGGGACTAAGCCGGAAAGAAAATGAATGAATGAATTATTATTATTATTATTATTGAAAAAGCATACATGTATTCCATAAATTTTGACAACAAAACTGTTAAATTGATCAACACATTGAAATATTTCCGGCAGACAAAACTGGTCCTGATGGTGGAAAAGTGACATATGCAATTTACATCTGATTAAAATAACATCAAGAGTAAATTTGTCTAAATGGTGTGTAAATTAATACATTCTATCCAATTAGCTGTACCAAATTAGTGAGTTAATTAGTTAACAGCTCTAATTAGGGATGTGTTGACAGTGATATCAGTGAATCAATTTAAAACTTAATTTTGACAAGCCAGTGTTTTCGGTCTGTGATGTTTTCTGTCTGAATAAAACATCAAAGCAATACATTATGTTTTGATCATCTTTCATGTGGTGTCAATTAAGGACGTACAGTAGTTGTGATATGTGCCACATACAGTACGTACCTGAAATGTATACTAATTTTAGTGTTTTAAATGCAAAATAAACCTGACTTTAATGTTTAAAAGGTGTTGTAGCTGGATGTTTTCCAGCCATTACCTCTGCCTTCCAGGCAAACATCTAATTAAATTGCACTCCACATCCTTTCATGGGTTTTCAATCCTTTGAAAAATGGTGTTCAATTGCTGCTCATTTCATGAATCAGCACATTAAAGAGGAAATCAGACAGCTGCATCACTGCTCAAACATTGCTGCTGTGCCACCTCAACACTATTGCAGATAACAATAGTCAATAATACTGAGCATTACACCCATAGATATATGCTTTATTATTATTTGAGCCACATTTGTCTTTGTAACTTTTCCTAAATCCCTTCAAACTTTCATGAAAAGATTACAGCCAAACATTACAATTTGCTGTTAATTAACTTACCCTCAGGCCATTCAAGTTTTAGGTGAGTTTTGTCTTCATTAAGATTTTAAAATATATTTTTTAGCTGAAACTGTGCTTTGGAAGTCAAATTATTTAATTAATTCAGTATTAGTTACAACATTATTGCCACAGCCTAAATAAATCATGTTTATAATACACTAATTGACAAAAGTATTGTTGTCAATCCCAGTTGTAAGAGCAACAAATAAAAACTTGACTTCTAGTTGATCATTTGGAAAAGTGGCATTAGATTTTTCTGATAAATCATCTGTTGAACTGCATTTCAATCATCACAAATACTGCATAATATCTACTGTATTGGAACCCACATGGACCCAAGATTCTCTGAGAAATCAGTCAAGTTTGGTGAAGGAAAAATCATGTTTTGGGATTACATTCAGTATGGGATGTGTGAGAGATCTGCAGAGTGGACGGCAACATCAACAGCCTGAGGTATCAAGACATTTGTTCTGCCCATTATATTAAAAACCACAGGAGAGGGCACATTCTTCAGCTGGATAGCTCTCCGTATCATACTTGAGCCTCCACATCAAAGTCCCTGAAAGCAAAGAAGGTCAAGGTGCTCTAGGATCGGCCAGCCCAGTCACCAGACATGAACATTATTGAGCATGTCTGGGGTAACGCTTTCTTTGCCATTCCAGATGACTTTATTAATAAGTTATTTGAGTCATTGCAGAGATGTATAGATGCAGTCCTCCAAGCTCAAGGGAGTCAAACACAATATTAATTATTTTTCCACTGCACCATGACTTTATATTATATACTGTACATTATTTCTGTTAAGTGACAAAATATTTTATTTTGGTAAAATAAGAATAATCTAGAGTCCTTTGCCTTTCATATAAGTCACTTCTAATACCAAATGATCAACTAGAAATCAAGTTATTATGTATTGTTCCTAAAATTTGGATATGCGCAAGACTTTTTTCAGGTAGTGTAGTACAATCTAATAAATAGGCTGTTGCCTTCCATTTTTAAGTTGGATCAAATTAGTTTGACAAGCAAGTTCATCTTACATCAATTAAACAGATTTAAAACATCAAGATAAAATTTGTGTTGCTTAACAAGTCAGAACCTGACAGCACCGGGTGCTCCGGTTTCCCCCACAGTCCAAAGACATGCGCTATAGGTGAATTGGATCAACTAAATTGGCCGTAGTGTTTGAGTGTAAATGAGTGTGTATGAATGCTTCCCAGTTTGCGTGGGACTAAGCAGACTAAGCCGAAGGAAAATAAATGAGTGAACGAATGAATGAATGAATGAATGAATGAATGAATGAATGAATGAATGAATGAATGAATGAATGAATGAATGAATGAATGAGAATTAAATAAAAATAACCTAAGAATATCTGCTTCCTGACATCCAAACTATTTTCTTACATTTTATTTCCATGAATCCATGATTATGCGGATTAAAGTTAATAGAGTTGTAAAACATAGTAAGCAACATCATCTTTGACACCATCAAAAGCTAACGAGATCAATATTCTTCTAAAGACCATTTTGAGGGATGAAAACAAAAACAATGGTGCCAACATATTTCCTGTTTTGCATTTTTCATTTCTATAGCTTCCGAGATCAATATGAGCCACATATTGATAAATAACGTTATGATGGCTGTTTTAATATTAAGTTTGATTATGATTGAATTGTCTCTTGTTACATGTATGAAATAGTTTAATAACTATGAGTAAATGTTCATGGGCCAATAACATCACCACATTGAAATGGTCTATGGTAAGTATTAAAGTAGCAATTTAAATTTTATGAATGGCCAAAAGCCACAGTTTCAGCTAATAAATAAATACAAACTTATTTAATATTCTAATAAAGAAAAACAGTCTTGGATGAGTAAACTAACAGAATGTTTTTTTTTTTTTTTAAAGTTATTCCGAAAAGGGAAGTTTCATCATACATGACCTGCTCTTTTAAGGCAGTGAGTTTAGCTGCTGTTCAAACACTTCTCCCAGTTTCCTGGCTGATCTAGCTGACATTAGTGTTGTCAAATCCTGCTGTGTGCTGATGCTGAGTTCAGTGGATGGTCTGGCTGATAATGAAGAGTTTGGTCTTTGCAAGATGACCTGGAGATTGCGTTCTCTGAGAAAAAAAAAAAGTTTCTGCAGAGATGGTAAAGAAGCAGGAGAAGCTGTGCGACTCTGTGAGTGGGCTTGGTGAGGTTGGTGGGTGGTAAAACTAAAGGGTTATTTTAGTTCACTCAAATGCTATATATCCTATTATTTATTCAGGGAATGTACTGTCTATCGTACTGTCTATCGTACTATCATACTATCTATCTATGGTACTATCTGTCATATTATCTATTGTACTATTGTATCTATCTATTAGGAGTGGGAATCACAGGTTAACTCATGATCTGATATTATCACAATATTTTGCCCCTGATAATGATGATATTTCACAATAAAACCATTCATGATATATCATAATATTTGTAAATGAAGGAGGGGGGGATGTATGTATATCCTTACACAGAAACCCAGCTTTGGAAGAGGCAACAGCAGAACAAATTAGTTTTATATATGAAGGGAATGTCCCAGAAACAGTGGCAAAAAGATTACTTGTTGTGTGCAAAACATTTTGCCGGACTTTACGACTTCTAGCAATACAAAGGTGGGCCCTCAAAATGGCTTCTGTTGGTTATTGTTATCAAATGTTTCAGTTTACTCATATGTAGAATCCGACCAGCTCAGAAATTATGCAACGGAGCATTCGTTAAATACAGCAGTGTCACTTTGTATAGATGTATAGATGTTTCGTCACCTTGGAATTATAAGGTTCTATTGGCGTTCTGAATGATTTTGAGATAATGAGCTTCAAAGTTTTTGCATTCCATATAGCAAACAGTATGTGTGTAACATTTGTTTTTTTTTTAAATAAAAAGTCTTAAAATGTAAACAACTTATAAAAAACATCCCATAATGTAAATAAGTTGTCATTTAATAAGAATATGTCAATAACTCAATTTTGACAAAAATGTCAGATAGAACCTTATATTTCTAAGGTGACGGTTTGTTTGAACACATTTCAATTCAATTCAATTCAATTCATCTTTATTTGTATAGCGCTTATACAATGTAGATTGTGTCAAAGCAGCTTCACATGGAAGATTATAGTGAATTGAAACAGAGTCAGTTCAGTTTTCAGAGATTAAGTTCAGTTCAGTTTAGCTCAGTTCAGTGTGGGTTAATAATTACTACTGAGAGTCCAAACACTGAAGAGCAAATCCATCGATGCGCAGCTCTACAGATCCCGATAATGGCAGACTGATCACACTGGTCACACTGATAATGGCAGGCCGCAATGTCAACCAATGATAAATGATATGCATTGTTTATACATGGGGGAGACGACCTCATGCAATCTTACATTTTGTCATTATCATGTAGAAACAGCTTCAAATACTCCACGTCAGTCACACAGGCTAAAGTCAGCAGAAACTTGAATGGATCGGTAGATTTAAAAACCCAGGTGAAAAAAAGTGCACTAAAATATGTTTTATTTAAGTGCACTTACTGTACTTCCACAATGTACTTAAAGTGCTCTATTTTCAGCTCCTAATTTTGTAGGTAATGTACGAATAGTTAATCTTTAGTACCACTTAAAGTAAACTTAAGATAAACTAAGTGTACTTAAAAGTGTGTCAAAATAGCACAGTTAAGTTAACTAAAATATACCTTTAATATACTACTTTAATACCAAAATAAGTAGCAGAAAATAAAGCACTTTAAGTACATTATGGAAGTGCACTAAGTGGAATTAAAATGTATTTAAGTGTACTTTTTCATCTGTAAATGTATTATTGTTAGATTTATAATAATTTATATGTGTATTTTATTTATAGATCTAGCATATTTAAAACAGCAATAAAAGATGGTTAGTGTTGTATTAAAAGTGACATAACATTTTTTTTTTAAATATTAAAGTAGAATGTAAAATGTATACTTTAGTTCAACTCAATGGTGTGTCAAAATAGCACAGTCAAGTACACTCAGTTCATCCTAAGTTTACTTTAAGCTGTATTAAATATTAACTATTCGTTCATTAAGTACAAAATAAGTAGCCAAAATAGAGCACCTTAAGTGCATTGTGGAAGTGCTCTAAGTAGACTTAAAAGTGTATTGTGTATTACTTTTTAATCTGGGAACCATGACCCAGCAGCCACAGAAAGGAGCAAGTGAGCAGCAGCTCATTAGCATTTAAAGAGATGAAGTTGTTTTAGACAGTGAAAAAAGGTGAGAAATGTAACCAACATACTGTATAGTCTTTTCTTAAAGACCCTAAAGTATCATATCAAATTGTGTAAAATGGACATCCAGTGTCACCCTTAACAAAACTCTCTCATCTTTACATCAGATCCAGTAACAAATTCCTCCAGTAAAATCACTTCCACTGTTCAGCCTCTATTTGGCACAGGCATCCCGAGGCCAGTATCTTGACGTTGAAGGACCTTTACTGTCTTGGTGATTGTGTAATAAGAATAAACCTTTTCTTCACTTCACTGAATCATTTAATCATTAAACTCTTGGATTCTCATCATAAGAAACCTGGCCCCTGGAAGTAATTCACTTCCAACAGCTCCAGGTAAAAAAAAATAAAAAATCTGGAGGTGAACATGAGAACCAGAAGCCACTGTACAGACAGAGTCACCTCAGTTAAAATGCTAATCCACTCACGGGCCGGTGTGGGAGTCTCCCCTGAGCCGAGCGCTCCGGCGGTCGGATGTCAGATGAGGCTCGGAGATGTACTGCAACCGACCTTTCCACAGATGCGTTTCCTGGAGGAGGTTATGAGCCCCCCTGTAGGACCTGATCTTTGGAGCCCGATGACATGAATTAAGCGGAGCGTGAAGAGCCGGCGCAGTGAGGCAACGCAATACCGCCACGGCCCGAGTGAGTCCCACATCGAGGGTCACTGTAATCTCGATTAATCACCTCCAACAGATGGCCTCCGCTGAGAGAAAGAGAGAAAGAGAGAGAGACAGCTCATGGCTGTGTTGACAAGAGTGTCGCCCCAGCTTTGCTTTACATCAAGCTTTCATCAGTAATTAGTTTTAATTAGGCTAACAGGCCACAGTGTCTTTGAGCCGCGATACAGAGCTAATAGGGTTATGAGGGGTAGAAATAATCCTTTTAAACGGAGTAATCTACGAGTGACCTCTGCGCAGGTCACGGATTTTGAACATAAATAATCAGAAATGATTCATAGCTCGTGTGCCGTCCATCTATATTTATGGATTATTAGCTTTCTTGGCCCGTATCTGTCTTCCCTCGCTCACTTTCTTTTAATTTGGTGCATATTTTTCAATTAATGGTGTCCTTGCTGTTAATCAATTTGAACAAAAGGACATTTAATAGCTTCTCTAAAGCTCGGTAGCTCAAATGCGCTCCGACAGACCTCTGGGACAGAGAGAAGGAGAGAGTGAGAGAGAGAGAGAGAGAGAGAGAGAGAGAGAAAGCATCAGGGGACAGATGAAGAGAGTTGAAGTTTTATGAGAAAATTTTCCACTTTGAAAAACATACTGCGAGAGCGCTGGAAAGGCTCTCAGGTGTACATCGACTGCCTGACAGAGACTGAATTTGTCATCTATTTCAATACCGCGTGGCAGAAATGACTCTGAGGAGAGGGATGGAACGAGGGATGAAAAAAGGAGAAAAATCAGCCAAGCAGTATGAGTGAAGGAAGGTGAAGATGAAAGATATTTCCCCCATTTGTGTCTTCAGTCCATTGTGTGTGTGTGTGTGTGTGTGTGTGTGTGTGTGTGTGTGTGTGTGTGTGTGTGTGTGTGTGTGTGTGTGTGTGTGTGTGTGTGTGTGTGTGTGTGTGTGTGTGTAAAATGATGCGTTATATGGGTCATGTGAAGATAGATCTGCTGCTCCATAATTGAGGCAGATCAGATTTGTCAGCACAGCAGGAGTCTGTTCTTTGAGCTGACTCGTGCACACACACACACACACACACACACACACACACACACACACACACACACACACACACACACACACACACTCCTGCAGTGATTTTAGCATTGATTAGACTAGTGCCTTCATCATTACAACTGCATCAGAGAAAAAATAAAGGGGAAGATGACAATATTACACACTTCAGAGGAAACATGACATGGAGATTAATCCAACTAGATCTGTCTTTTTAATGACCCACAGACACTTGTAACTGATCTAATGGTGGCTCCACATCAGACATGGAGCACAGTATTTTATTGTGTACACAAAAAGTATGGCCATTTTATCCATATTTAGGCTACATCCACATGGCAACATTTTTTATTTTATTTTTGATTTTGTATTTATTTATTTATTTGGCAGATTCTAAACATGCTGCTTTCATATACATATCATTTCAAGAAATATCTGTGTCCACATGGAAGTTGGAAAACTGGGTTAAATTAGTGTAATACATATGCCACATCTATATGTCGCACTGTAAACAAACATAGACAGAGTCACAGGATACACTAATGGCACGTTTACACTGAGTGGTACAGTACGGTATGGTACAGGTCAGTACGGATCACCTTTATCAGGCTTGCATTTCCACTGCCAAAAGGGTACCAATGGTGGAAACGACAGAAAGTTTCAGTTGACGTCATTCTCGCTTAAGGAAATGTCAAAGTAAAGCTGTATGGGTCGTTTACATATCATATGAGAAGCACTTCTCCAGTGAGCACAAAAAGGCGACGATAATAATTAAACATGGCAGTTTGTTCATCTTTTAGGTTGCTGAAAGAATCATTTGCTCCTTTTTGTCGGGCTTCTCCTTTGTTTTGTCGTGCGTCACTCTCACGTTTGTCCATTTGAAAGGATCAAGTGTTAGCACTTTGGTAACCACACACACGTTATTATGATGTTCGTTATTTAAAAAATAGATATGCGGTAAGCACAAGCAAGACATCGAAACTGATTGCCCTTTAGACGGCCTTGTAAACAACTACAGGGCACAGGGTAGTTCTGCTCTTCTTCTTGGCTTTGTGGCTGTTCATCAAGGTTTGTTTGAGCTCGGGTTGACCATGGCTCATTATTATATGTATATATTACTATGGTGTAATGTCTCGGCTGTGTATTTAAAAATGGCGCTCCTTTGTTTACATTCTCCTGCTTGTCCATAAGCGAGTGATGTATCTCTGTAAACCAATAGCGTTCATCTGCATGTCTAGTTTCACCTTTTGGTAACCTTTTATTGTGCTACGGTACGGTACGGTACGGTTCATTTTTAGGTATCTTTTGACAGTGGAAAGGGTCATAAAAGCGTACCAAACCGTACAACTCAGTGGAAACGGGCCATGAAATTACAGAAGAATGCAGCGAGCATGCACATGAAGTCCTTCTTCAAAGACAAAAACTGAACGATTTAAAAATATCTGATGTGTGTTCACACTGTTAATGTGTCACCGCTGGTCATCAAGTTATGAGGTATATGAGGCACAGGGCACTGCTGGCTGGTATGGGCCCTATGACAACATTCTGGTGGTGTCACAGATGAAAGTGAAGGCTAGGTTGGGGAGGCGGGTGATGTTTGAGGGGGTATCACGGACTAAAGTGAAGAGCGGCGGAGGTGTCATGGACGGAGTGAAGCCTATCTCCCCATACCCCCACCCCAAGCGGCACCCCTGACAAGGCATATACCAGGTGTTGTTGTAATAGTGCTGATAAACTTAGCAGCACCTGCGGCTCAAACACAGCTCTGTAATTTATCATTGTTGTTGTTACCTGTTATTATGTTATGTTGTATTCCTTCTTCTGGTCATGTGGTACTGTCATTATTTTCAATTAGCTATTCAACAGGTGACATTTTGAGATTCTTTTTTTCACACTGTTACCTATTACTCAAAAAGTTTGTTTTAGAGCATTGTCAATGCCAATGTCATATAGAAAAAAAGGCAGACATTTTATTAAACTTTTGTGGATTGACAAAAAGCTGTTGCCATGTGGAGAGGCATCAGGGTGGTGTCAAAAATCAAGTCGTGCCACAAAGAACCACACAAATATTTTTTTTTTCTTCCATTAAATCACATAAAAAATGTCTCAAATGTATTATTATTAAATGCTTTTTTAATAACTATTGTAATTATTTTGCCTTTATTATGATAATACAGTGTATATTGACAGGAAGTGTAGTTGAAGAGAGAGAGGGTGTGGCATCAGGAAGCACACGTGAGAGTCAGGACTCAAAATCAGGACACTCGCAGGACAATTGTGCTCCACAGCAGTGGTCCTCAATGCCCGGGCCGGTCGATTGGTACCGGGCCTCACAATAAATCATTAATTATGTTCATTTTATTTATTATCCGCGTCTGAACGATCTTTTAATTTGAAAAATATTTTATTTTGGAAAAATACCATATTCTCTCAGTTACATCTCGGCCGCTTGGGCGCCAAAATGTAACCCACAAGCTAGCAAAATGAGTAAGGAACAGACGTCTTTGGAAATTTCTTTTTGTGAATAGGAAAAAGCCTAGTGAAGGACCCACGAACTACCAAGAAACGGATCCGCAACCCATTTGTCAGCAAATGGTGAATTCAGCATGTCTGTGCAAGAAGAAGATTGACTGCTGAAGATGACGGCGGTCGTTCACATATCGCATCTTTTCTATGCACAAATTTGTTATTTCCAAAGGAGGCGTGTGGCTTGTGCATATTGGGAACGATGCGTGCAAGCGGTGCAACGCACTTGCGCCTTCTAGGCTCACTGAGTTGAAAACATCTTCAGAATGCCGCGAGCATTCAATATACATATTTCGGTAGCACAGCAGTGATTTTTAATTTTCTTCATAAGTGAAGTTTATTTACAAACTAATTTTGAGAGGAGCACATGCTAATGTTTATTGCGGCTGGTCCCACATTAACTAACGCATGATTCACCAGATGATTCCTAATTCACTATAAATAACCAGAGTATCTTACTTTAGTTATCTTCACCTTGAAGAATCCCCCCTTCCACCCCTACTCCTCCTCCTTTCCCTTTGTAGGGCGGCATGGTGGCCCAGTGGTTAACACTGTTGTCTCACAGTAAGAATGTCACTGGTTCAAATCCTTAACAGGCCAGTTGTCAGTTCTGTGCGGAGTTACCATGCTCTCCCCGTGCTCCTGTGGGTTTCTCTCGGGTTCCCCGGTTTCCTCCCACAGTCCAAATCATGTGTCATAAGTAAATTGATCAATCTAAATTAGCACTATAGTCGAGCTCTTAACAAGCAGTATATATATATATTGTATATATATGTAGCAATTTATAATTTGTCATCAGCTCTAAATTAGAGGGGAGTTCTCAAGACCTACCTGAACTTTCCTCTCACTCTGCAAACGGGGGGAGTCCCAGGCTTAAGGAATTTCTGAACTCAGGGCTCTCACCCCGGACAGCATGCCAAGCTTGCTTTATAATCAATCATCAGCTAAGTGTGAACTCTTGAAATAAAACTTGTATCAGAGTTGCAGCAATGTTTTGTCAGCTTGTCATCATCTGAGAAAACGATTGATGGTTGCCTAGCAATCAACGTACATCCACCCCCTGGGCCATGGTAGAATTGTCAAGCGTTGACAGGTCCGCCGTGACAAAATGCTGGGGACCACGGCTCTACAGTATGTTTATTAAGCTATCGGCACCAACATGAAATACTTTTAAAACCTTTTTCTTTTCATTTAATTAATTTATTTAACCCAAGACGTTTTTTGATGGAAATATTCCAACACAATTCTGCTGTGCCGACCCTTGATATAAGAAGGGAATAAGCCTAAGGTAATTGAGGGAGTGAGTGCTTTAATGGCAGCCCTTTCAGCACCCATTACTACAGCCATCACTATCACACAATCATCCATAGATCATTTTAAATAACCATTTGTTGAAAACAATTATGCTGGTCTTGTCAATATTCTTTTTTAATGAGTGAGTGAGTGTGTGCACGTGTGTGTGTGCCTTGTGTTCCTTACATTTTGGAGGCTAAACGTCGTACCAGTTAACTCTCTCATGGTCGCCCACTAAAGCGAAACAGGGCTGCGTCCGGTCAGTACCTGGATAGACACCACATGGGAAAGCTGGGTTGCTGCCGGAAGTGGTATTAGTGAGGCCGGCAGGGGGCACTTAACATGCAGTCTGTGTGGGTCATTCTCACACTCTATACACACATACATTCACTCGTCACCACATCTGTTGATATTCCCAATAAACACACACAGACACCAAATAGGTTTAGTTAATATTTATTAAACTTATCTGGAGGTTTCATGTCTCGTCTTCCATTGTTTGTTTGTGTGGTGTTGCAGTCCAGGTTACCAGAAGCAACTGGCAAACCTCTGTAGCGGGCTAGAAAGCTTGATATCGCTAAACTTCCACATCGCGTATGCGTGATCGCTCCGGTAACTGGACTGTCTTAAGCCCAATCCCAATTCTATTTTTGTACCTGTGATGGCCAGTGTGGTGGCCTCACATTAAGAGTGAGGCATGCACGCACACACACACAAACACACATACACACGCAGACGCACACGCACACACACGCATACACACACACACACACACACACACACATTTTACACATTCATTTAAGATTATTTATTGGTTTAGTTACATTGAGTTTTGTTTATGTATTTCGTTTCTTTCATATTTGGTTAAAATAAGACGCATACACTGTTTCTCTACTTTTCTTTATTATATGCAGTTCATTTATTACTATTTTGGGTGCACACAAAAGTAGTTATCTGTACTGTATGTTTTATTAATTTAGTTTTCTTTGAGTTAAAGTTACCGTGCTGCAGTGCCGATGAGGAATGGTGGAGTTTCCAGGTGTGGTCCGACATACTAAAGGGCCGTCTTTTGGTTCCGCCTGCCGATACCATTGGCTTAATGGCTTGGAAGGAGAGCTGATGTTTCATTTGATTTCATTAATGATTTGCATTGTTTATTTCTTCAGATTTATGTTTAGTTTTGCTTTATTTTGAGTTTATTTAACTATTATTTACATCTGTAATTAGATATTTGGCTTAGTTTGTTGTTGTTGTTGTAACAGCAAAGTGCGGTAATTTCTACATGTATATCTTTATTTTTTTGTTTGTTTGTTTGTTTTGAGATTTTGCAGCTGGAAGGGCATCCGCTGTGTAAAACATATGCTGGATAAGTTGGCGGTTTATTCCGCTGTGGCGACCCCAGAATAATAAAGGCACTAAGTCAAAAAGAAAGTGAATGAATGAAATGAATGAATGTTTTGAGATTTTTTTTTTCTTTATTTTCCTGATATCCTATTATTTATTTTTTTTACGGATATCTTTTGTACATATTTCTGATAAGTTTGGATGGCCTGTAAAGAGGATCGGACGCTGTTAATAAATTAGCATTGTGCACAACAGTGCTATTGTGGCTCTGCCATATTTTTTGTGACCCGTATTCCATCACGCCTCGTCACAGCCTACTTACCATTCCCATATCATAACTGGCTTCATGACTCTTGTCTCCTCTCCACCAATCAGCTGGTGTGTGGTGTGCAGTCTGCACAGTGGCGGTTCTAGTTTAAATGGCACCCTGGGCGAAACCACCCCAAACGTACCCCTTCCCTCATACCCTGAAAAAATAAAGACACTATGTGGTTGATTTTATATATATTTAAAATATTTAAATATATATTTTAAATATATACATTTAAAATACTTATTATAAAAATATTTAAATATATTTATTTATTTTTAATAAATATAACAAATTGTTTATTATTATTATTATTGTTATTATTATTATTATTCATTCATTCATTCATTCATTTTCTTGTCGGCTTTGTCCCTTGCGGGGTCGCCACAGCGGAATGAACCGCCAACTTATCCAGCACGATTTTACGCAGCGGATGCCCTTCCAGCAGCAACCCATCTCCACACACACACATTCACACTCATACACTACGGACAATTTAGCTTACCCAATTCATCTGTACTGCATGTCTTTGGACTGTGGGGGAAACCGGAGCACCCGGAGGAAACCCACGCGAACGCAGGGAGAACATGCAAACTCCACACAGAAACGCCAACTGACCCAGCCCAGCCGAGGTTCGAACCTGCGACCCAGCGACGTTCTTGCTGTGAGGCAACAGCACTACCTACTGCGCCACTGCGTTGCCCTATTATTATTATTATTATTATTATTATTATTATTATTATTATTATTATTATTATTATTATTATTATTATTATTATATGTATGTAAAGATACAACTGGGGTAATATTCTTAATAATAGACTTTTGCATGAATATTAATTATGACAGTTCAATAGAATACAAAAATATATGTTTTATAGGATTATCTGTTGTTTTAGACCCGACTCATGGTGAAGAATTAAGATTATGATGTCTTAGTTACCTCCCTGACTCATTATTCCTCCTTTCTGCTTCATAGCCATGCTTAGTCAAAGTATCATTATCATTATAAACTTTAATTTTATCGACTTGCATGTCGACGCATATCGGCGTGCATGTAAACAACCGGGATCAGGATCAGCACGTGTGAGGTGCGCGAAAATGGCTTTCTGTCCACATCTGTCAATTTGTTTTCACCAGCGTTGTTTCAGTTGCACATAAAGAATAACAAACTTGCGTGTGCAAAAGACGCCAAATGTGAATAGCCCCTACCATCTTTATTCTGCATAAAGTAAATCTTATCTCAAAGCTTTTACTGGGGCACTTTTTTTTGTCTCCCCAGCAAGATGCCACCCTGGGCGAACGCCCATATTGCCTAAATCGGCCACTGAGTCTGCCACAATATGGCTGTTGTCGCATCATCCAGGTGGATGCTGCACACTGGTGGTGGATGAGGAGATTCCCCCTAATGTGTAAAGTCCAGAAAAGCGCTATATAAATGTAAGGAATTTGTTAAGTTTGACATTGTGAGGAAATTTTTTTTTGTCCCCGTGAGGAAAACGACTTGCTAAATCAGCAATTTACACTTTTGAAAATGTAAAAAAATACAGATTGTTTTCTGTAAGGGTTGAGATTATGGGCAGGGGGATATAATATACATTATTACATCTATTTAAAGCCCCATAAGATTGCTGTACATGTGAATGTGTGTGTGTGTGCGTGCATGCAAGTGTGACTATTATACACTCAACTCATTACCTGAATGAAAGTTTCATATGTTAATAAAAAGTTTAGATTTTAATGGGTAATAGATTTAGAAAGTGCAGAAACAGTTCTGATTGCAATACGGGTGAGGATCATGGGTGAAATATTCATTGGTCACATAGATTTCAAATTTCTGTCCTGTCTGGAGGTTCGATTTTTGTTGGCAGTTACTTTTTTGCTGTACAGTAGACTACAGACATCAAACACGGACGATTACACCACTGACAGCAATAACTGCTATTGTACGCAGTTGGGAAATTTTGAGCTAGGGGAATGAAGTTGAACTCACAAAAGCCCACTAGTAAGTCAACTGTAAAGCTGTGACTGTTCATCACTTTCTTTGTGTTTAAATGGTCTGTCACAGAGCAGTAAGTTCCTGCCCTGGATTTGATGGTCCACTCTCACGAAAGTCATTTTGCTCTTGGCTCAACGTCCAGTTCTGCCAGCTGCGCATTAATAACCGGTAAAGATAACACGTGTTTGCAGCTTAGTGCAATCATACAAACGCCACCTTCCACCCCTGCTGAATATTCAGACACTAGTACACAAAAAATAGAATGTGTTTGTTGCTTTTTTAGAACAGCTGTGCTCAGAAGCTTATAAATGCATCGCTGGCAGTGCATGTTTTCTGGAAAGCAAAAGTTTGGCCATGTTATGTTTTGTGGTGTGGTTTGGTTTCAGCTTAGTAGAGGTATATATGATTTTGGGTTTACTATTGTGGCACAAAGATGTAATATTGAAACTTTGAAGCACTGAAATAAAATGTGAAAACCCTGTGAGAAACCTTTTTATTTCCAGATATATTTGAAATGAGAAAGTGTAAATAAAGTTCAACTTTCTATACTTTGCATTCACAAAGTAATTTAGAAGTGGAGAAAAGCTATATCCATAGGTTCTTTTCTTTCCTTAATTTTCCTTTTCACTTGTAAGTTTCATTTCTTTCCAATCATTTTTCACTTCTTCTTCATTTCCCTTTCCACTTCATTATTCCCCTTTTCCAGTCCACTGCTTTTACAATTCACTTACTTTTAGTTGCATTTCTCCCTCGCTTCCTTTCCTTGTTCTCCCTATTTTCCTTTCTTGTTTTCGCATTTCTTGTTATTCTTAGCTCCTTGTTATTTTCACATTTTCATTTTTAATTTGTGTACTTTTCCTTCATTTCCTGTCTTGACCTCTCCTTTCCATTACATTTTGATCATTTTTATTTTTACCTATTCCACTTTGGCTTTCCTTTCTTTAGTCTTCGATTTAATCCCACTTTTCCCCTTTAATATAATTTCATTTTTTCCCCTTGCTTTGTCTACGTGTTCTTTTCTTAAGATTTTTTCTTTTTATATTTAGTTTGTGCACTTTTCCTTAGTTACCATGTCTTGACCTTTCCTTGTTCCCTTTCCTGTCCATCTCTTACCTTTCTTTTTATTACCTTTTGATACTTTTTATTTTCACCTGTTCCACTTTGGCTTTCCTTTCTTTTTAGTCTTCAATTCAATCCCATTTTGCCCCTTTATTATAATTCTTTTTTTTTCCCTTGCTTTGTCTTCCAGTCCTATTCTTAAGATTATTTTCCTTTTATTTTTAATTTGTGTATCTTTCCTTAGTTTCCATGTCTTGACCTTTTCTTGTTTCCTTTCCTTTCCTTTCCTTTTGGTACCCTTTTTACCTCATCCACTCTTTTCCATTCTTTTATTCTCAGGTTGCATTCCACCTTTCCTATTTCTTTTATTCCATTAACTTTAACACTTACCCTATTTTTATCTTTCCTTTCTTTTCCTTTCCTTTCCTTTCCTTTTCTTTTCCTTTCCTTTCCTTTCCTTTCCTTTCCTTTCCTTTCCTTTCCTTTCCTTTCCTTTCCGTACTTTACCTTTCTTTTTATTGCCTTTTTATATGTTTCCTTTTCACCTATTCCACTTTGGCTTCCTGTTCTTTAGTCTTCAATTTAAACCTATCTTGCCCCTTTTTTTTATTTCCTTATAGGTTTCCTTTATTTTCCAGTCCTTGTGATTATTTATTATTCAATTTAATGTGATTATTCCTTTAACTTTATCATTTTCCATATTGTGTCTTTCAATCTTTCTTGTCATAATTTTCATTTCCTTTCCTTTCCTTTCCTTTCCTTTCTTTTCTTTCATGTCAGTACCTTACTTTTTTGTATTACCTTTTAATACTTTCATTTTCACTTATTCCATTTGTCTACTTTTTCTTTAGTCTTCTATTCAACTCTAGCTTGCCCCTTTCTTTTATTTCCTTATTTTTTCCTTAATTTTCCAGTCTTTGTATTTATTTTCTGTTTCTTTTGATACTCTTTTGATATCAATTTTTACCTTATCCACTCTTTTCCATTCATTTATTCTCAGGTTGCATTCTACCTTTCCTATTTTTTTTTTATTCCTTTAACTTGAACAATTTCCTTATTTTGTCTGCCCATCTTTCCTTCATCATAATTTTCTTTTTCTTTCCTTTCATTGTCCTGCCTATTCTCTCTATACCTTAACTTACTTTTTATTACCTTTTGAGGTTTTTATTACCTTCATTTACTTGAAATTTATTCTTTTCTCCTTTGTATTCCTGTTCTTTAGTCTTCCATTCAATCCCACCTTGTCCCTTTATTTTATTTCTTTTTATGTTTCCTTTATTTTCCAGTCCTTGTGATTATTTTCTGTCCCTTTCCCTTTGATTCCTTTTGATTTTTACCTCATCCACTCTTTTCCATTCATTTATTCTCAGGTCGCATTCCACCTTTCCCATTTTTTAATTCCTTTAACTTTAACATGTTGCATATGTTGTTATCCCATCTTTCCTTGTCATCGTTTTCCTTTCCTTTCCTTTCCTTTCCTTTCCTTTCCTTTCCTTTCCTTCCTTTTCCTCTTTTATTTCCTTATATATTACCTTTATTTTCCAGTCCTTGTGATTATTTTTCCCTTCACTTCTTTTCCCTATTGATACTTGTTTGATACCCATTTTTACCCCATCTACTTTAATCCCTTCCTTTATTCTCACATTGCATCCCACCTTTCCTACTTCTTTTATTTGCTTAACTTTAAAAGTTCCTTACTGTGTCTTCCCATCCTTCCTTGTCATAATTTTATTTTCATTTCCTTTCATTTCCTTTCCTTTCATTGTATTGCCTTTTGATACTTTTCATTTTCACCTATTCCAATTTTTCTTCCCTCTCTTTAGTTCTTCATTCAATCCCACTTTGCCTCTTTCTTTTATTTCCTTATTTTTCCCCACCTTCCATTCATTTCCATTTTCTATCCTTTCTTTTATTTCCTTTCCTCTTCTCCTCTTCTTCCCCTAGGCTTTGATTCAGACTATGCGAGTGTATCACATTACATTTCTTAGCATGCCGTGACACACATTCTTCCCACAATGACAGCTCTGAAATATGAATCCCCAGTGCCTAATCCATTAGTCTATCTCTCCTCCTCTCGTTCTTCCCTCTCCATCACTCACTCTCTAGTTGAATTAGCATGATAAAGTGCAGTAGTTAATTGGAGCAACCATGGAGTTCATATGTGCCATAGTGCAGCTAATGTTAATGATCGCGGCTCTCAAGCGCTTGAGAATAATGTCCGATTCACACACATTTCTTATACTCAATCACATCGGGCAATTCTCGAAACATCTCAGGTGAGATCACAATGTATTTTATTTTCTATAAAAAGGTTAACCTCCCGCAGAGCATTGTGACATACTCATCAGTATTTATCTGCCAAAAACACTTCCTTTTGTGTTTCAGGCGCTTCATTGGTTTTTACGATGACTACTTCAGAAATCATAAGCAAATTGAATGAAAAGCCTAAAGCGAAGCATTGATTCAAAGCTCCTTCAAGCTTAATAGAGCCGCAGTTTAGCCGTCTCATCCTTTGATCAGGGCACAATTCACGTTGTCTAAAATCATATCCTGTTTCCTGCATACAAAAGCACCAATAATCCGAACAGGAAATTATTTTCCCCCTCGTCCGTCAATAAGCGAGAGAAGGGAAAGATGGAGGAAAGGTCTTAGTAAATCTGCTGGCGTAGCATCTAAATCGGCCTTCCATTTAGCTCGCATTTGTATGTTTGATTATTTATTTATGCATTTATTTGTGTTCGCACTGGGCTTTCACCAGCACCTCGAGTGACAGACTGAAGAAAAAAGGAGCTGACAGCCGCAGCAGAGGCAACAAGAGACAATGTTACGGCATGTATATGTGTGTGTGTGCGTGTGTGTGTGCGTGTGCTTGCACGTGGACCAATTGTGGCAGAATATATGAAAGGATGAAAAGAGAATGACAGCAATTATTCCAGCCCACACAGCTCACTGGTCCCCTCCTAATGCGATCCCGCCGCTGAGCTCCTGTTCCGCTGTTGCACCTCTCTGAATGCCAGACCCAAGACACACGCAGAATATTAACAGCGCCGATACTGAGTGAGATTTCAGATGCAATTTCAAATCTGTTTAGTGGCTGGAACATCAGAACACAACTGGAAAGGCATATTCGTTTTAGTGACGGCTTTTCAGCGAGAAATTGATTCAGTTGAAGGATCGCTCAGTGATTTTGATACAATCCATACAGTCGTGCTGTACTCAGAAGTTTTTTTTTTTTAAGTTTGAATAGTGTACAAGTTTTCTGAAATTAATAAAGACGATATAGCAAAATTTTCATTAATATCTGCGTTTCATGTAGCAGACTAATAAAAAGTAAAAAAAAATGTCCTATCAATATTTAAATTTTTTATTTTTTGTGTTATAGTCCAGTGTTTCCAACGCAATCTCACGACAATTCGTAACTTTTTGATTTAGTGGCTAATTCGTACGAATTCATACAATCTAATTCGTACAATTTAGTACGATTTTCTCATCCCCCAAATGACGGTTGGGTTTAGGGATGGGGTTGGGTGCCATGCCTCCTTTTTAAAATTGTACATTTTCGTACGACTAAACTCATACGAATTTGTAGGAATTAGCCACTAAACTGACAAAACGTAAAATACTTACGTTTCCTCGTGAGATCAGACTGGTGTTTCCCACAACCCTGTTCCTAGAGTCACACCAACAGTACATATTTAGGCACAATCGAAATTGTACCCTTTCTCCTAGCCCTTCCCATTACCCCTACCCCTCATTTTGCACGTTTATGTAAAGGAGTAAGGGTGTCCCAATTTTAGCTTAAAGGTGTAAAGCTTAGAGGATGGGCTAGATAGCCCTTGAAATAGAGATTTTTCCGGACCACATTCAAAACCAAGGGCTACAAAAACTTCCCAGAATACACCAGCTACAATGGCAGCATAACTGTACAAAGAAGTCAGGAGATGCACAAGTTGGTTTGTCATTTTTTTGTCGATTATTACGAATTTTTACAACAAACAAGCATATGTTTTAATACATTCATAACAGTGTTCATCTTAAAAAAATGCTTTAAAAAAATGTGATTCAAAAAATTATTTAAAAAATTGTCGCTATTTATAATCCAGAATAACAACTCTTGTACAGTAGTTCCACAACATACTTTCACATCTGTCACTCGATGACACTCAAATACCTTGTCAAAAAATCTAGTGGCTGGGAATGAGCTTTTTACAGTGTCCATAAAGTTAATGTTGTTTTCGTGTGTTTAAATAGATCAATATGGCCATGGTGTAAATATACAGTACGGTTACAAGCTTATTGCCACATAAATCGTTATGATGACATGATAATATTGCCTTGGGTGATTTCCTAAAGATAAATACCAATATTTGATTCGATCTCATATGAAGTATGAACTTGCGATGACATATCATATAATATAAAAAAAATAGAACTGGGGCGACGTGGTGGCGCAGTAGGTAGCACAATCATCTCACAGCAAGAAGGTCGCTGGTTCGAGCCTCGGCTGGGCTGTATAAGTGTGAATTAGTGTGTATGGATGCTTCCCAGAGATGGGTTGCAGCTGGAAGGGCATCCCCTGCGTAAAACATATGCTGGACAAGTTGGCATTTCATTCTGCTGTGGCGACCTCAGATTACTAAAGGGACTAAGTCGAAAAGAAAATGAATGAATGGATGAAAATAGAACTGGGATTGGGCCTTTGGATGTCTCCCTTATCTGACCCATTCATTTCAGGTTTTGGAGTCTCTTTTGATGTTCTGTGTTCTGATGATTTGATTAAGGTGTGTTTGATTAGGAAGAGGTTGAAAATGTGTATTGTTGGTTTGCCTTCAGGAACAGGGTTGGGAAACACTTCTATACCAATATACCAGTCTATCAAATAAATACATTTTACAAATGTCTGATTAATATTGGCAACTGGGATGACCTCTATCCCTGCCTTAGAAAGATGAGAACATTTTGGTCCATCAGAAAATTATTTTATGACTTTTCGTCAAATTAACGCACACTGAAATTTTGTTATTGCTATATTATTGTTTAATGCTATTATTATCTGGGGTCACGGTAGCACAGTGGGTAGCACAATCACCTCACAGCAACAAGGTCGCTAGTTCAAGCCTCGGCTGGGACAGTTGTCTGTAGTGTATGAAAGTGTCTGGGTGTTTCCCAGCTGGAAGGGCATCCGCTGTGTAAAACATATGCTGGATAAGTTGGTGGTTCATTCCGCTGTGGCGACAACTGATTAATAAAGGGACTAAACCGAAAAGTAAATGAATGACTATTATTATCTGTCTGTTTGTCTGTCTGTCTAAGTGCATTGAGTTATTTTTAAGATCATTTATATATTATTATTGTTTTATTTTTTGTTGCATATTCAAAAATGTTAATGCATGTACATGTTATAAAAATTAAATCATTGTCTTGACTGTATTACAATGTTGAAAACCAAGATAGGCTCAATCTGAAAACGTACCCCTATAAATATTTCTGGAGATCACGAATTATGTAGCCAGAATTACGTACGGCTGCATTTCGTCTTTAAAATGAATGCTATGGGGCGGTATGATGCCTTTCCTTTTCACTCTTCCAGCTGACTGCTTACCTCCATATGGACAATCTGTCCACTGTTACCAGTTTGTCCAGTACCTCGCCATGTACGTTGGAGGATTTGAGATGCAGAGAGGAGTTGACCGTGATGACGGGGTTTCAGAAAGCGGGTATGACAAAAACAAAAGCCAAAAAAATACATAAACAAGTAAATAACAGTGTGAAAATGTGGTAAAATCTAAAACCATGGTAAAAATCAGGCTGCCACAAGAGCTTTTCTTTTTCTGGATTGCTTTTTAAAACACTGTCGGTTGGGTTTAGGGAAGTAGGTGGGCACTGGTCAATCAGTGCTTTTTAAAACACTATCGGTTGGGTTTAGAGAAGGAGGAGGGTGGGGTGATCAGTAGGTCAGTCAGTCAGTTGACATCGGCATCTCGTGGATTTACGTGAGAATGCGCGAATGGCACTCGCGAAACGAATTTGAGATCTTAAAAAGCATACACAGCGGCCTTTGGTGGATTTGTGTAAACAAAAACTGTAAAAAAAAAAAAACGTATCTCCTGGGACGTATTTGGCGCTCTCCAGAAATGTATATAGGGGTACGTTTTTAGAATGAGCCTGGGTTGTTTAAAACTTTACTTTAGTGTCACATTATCCTTTTCGGTGTTCATATTAAATGGCTTCCTTTTATGTAATTTCAGAAATATTTCAATCATACCAGTTTATGATAAAAAAAGTTAGAAGATCAGGAGAATTTTACTTTGTTGTCACCCATTCTCAATAAAATATTAATTACACAATATCCAAAACACTAAACTGTTCTAGCTCAAGATCAAGTAAAAAATAAATAAATAAAAAACTTCAAGAATTCAATCCCCAAGCATTCTTTGCTAATGAAATCACTTTAACATTTACAATTCGACTTGTTTATTGAATCTTTTTATGAAACGCATGCTATTGTATCTTCCCACTGTGCCCTCTAGTACAGACTCTGTTCTCAGAGCATAACACCACATGCTGTATATGTCCAGAGAGAGTGTGTTCTTGCTGGATGAGCTTGGTTGAGCTGCAGCGCTATAGATTTAAGCAGAGCTGCGAGCTGAAAGGAGGAAGAAGAGCAATGGCATGGATCAGAGGGCAGAGGCAGAAGGGTTATGTCCCATCGGGCAAAGCTCTGCCGCAGGTGACAGGCCAGCCTTCCATCTGTCTGTTTAAACTCACACAGTCCGCTCTCAACCTGTCTTCCTCCTGGCACCTACTTTTTTTTCTACAGCGTGTTAACTTGTGAAACGGATCAGTTTCAACCATCTCTTCTCCCGCCTTGTTATCCTTCCGTTTAATCCATAATTGAATCACTTAATCCATAATTCATTCAGTAGAGGATGAGATCGCTGCTTATTTAACATCGAGCATAAATTGCTGGTTTTGGACTTACAACGGGGCCATTTGTAGCCAAAAAGGCTTGAAAGGATGGAAATTGAATCTTTTGTGGAGCAAGATGAAGAGCAGAATGGAACAAATGGGAAAAGTGCAAAGATATGTCTTTGTTGAATTCAATATTGAATAACAACATGAAAACAAACCAGGCTGGCAGGAAAAGGAGATGTTTGGAAAGGCCGTGACCTGAATGCACAAGCCAAGGTGGAGATCGAGACCTGAGATTGATCCTGTGGAGACGGTCAGGATATACTGTAAGAGGAGAATGCGCTGCTTTATCTCACCTCTGACCATCTCTTATACATAGCATTGAGGATGTTTCCGTCAAACTTTTCAAGGTATTTACCCAGAAACTTTTGCAGAGGATGAAGTGCATGAATGGACCAGCCATGAATGGTCAAGCTGTTAACAATGTTTCTTTTTTATGTCTTTCTTTAGGTACAAAAGGACATATATTCGCATAAGCTGATATATATCAGTGATGAGCTGTCATGGCTAGCAAAGACTTCTCAGAATCTGATTTATTTTTAGCTTTTTCTCTTGGTTGCGCTGTTTTCAGTGTATTTAAGTATTAAGGCTTTTAACCAATCATGTTGCCAGCATGAAAGAAATCTGCCTGGAGGCCTTCAGCGTCAGTAAGTCAGGCATTTGTAGCATTAAATATATAGCAATGAACCTGTTGCTGTAGCTAATCAGATTTTGGTTGGCTACACTGGGGTCATCTAGCAGGCAAACGATAATGATAGCATTTTTATCCTTTGACTGAATGATCAGAAGCCTCACTGTGAGGCAGTGGGTAGCACAATTGCCTCACAGCAAAAAGGTTGCTGGTTCGAGCCCCGGCTGGGTCAGTGGGCATTTTTATATGGAGTTTGCATGTTCTCCACGTGTTTGCGTGGGTTTGCTCCATGTGCTTCGGTTTCCCCCACAGTCCAAAGACATGTGGTATAGGTGAATTGAATAAGCTAAATTGGCCGTAGTGTATGTGGGTGAATGCAAAAGTGAATGGGTGTTTCCCAGTGTTGAATTGCAGCTGGAAGGGCATCCACTGAATTAAACATACGCTGGATAAGTTGGTGGTTCATTCCGCTGTGGTGACCCCGGATTAATAAAGGGACTAAGCTGAAAAGAAAATGAATGAATAAATGAATGAAGGATCAGACATAGAAATCAGCATCACTGTAAAGAGTTTTTTATTGTCAGGCTTTTATTGCTGTAGATTATCAGGGCATTCTGGAAAAATATTTGCCATCTTTAAACATAAAAAAAGAGGAGAAAAAACAAAGTGCGGATCCACTTTGCATTTAAACATTTAATGAAAAAATTATAACAAAACAAGACAAAAACCAAGAAAAGGCAAAACAAATCAAGAAACACACAGGCATCATGCAAGCAACAATAAAAAAAAAACAGACAACGAGAGGGGATCTCAAACTGAAATATAAAGTTCTCGTAATCAGTCCTTGACAATCCTCCGGCTGTGTATGTGTGTGTAATCAATAGTGATCTGAAACAGCTGTGTGCGAGGTGCATGACGGGACTTGTAGTTTGATAGTGTATGTAATTCATGTGATGTGTGTGTAGTTCAACAGCGATCTACAGTCCCTAGGTCGCTGTTGATGGATACAGTAGTAAACGATTTTAGCATTAATAAATCACCTTAGAAAACAACCACACTTTTGGCCACTGTGCTGTAAAAGCATCATTGTAAAGATGGAGAACCAATTAAGTATTTTCATTTTTTTTTTGAATTCTGTTGATATTTGTTAGATATAAAGCCACATTTAAATCAAAGTGCCTTTGAAATCAAAATAAAAAAAAAATGTAGGTGTTAATTTCAATATATGATCCAAAATAGTGACACAATTCACTTTTAGAAGATCAAAGCTTTAGGTTTGTCATTTCCAGTAAAATGAATCAACATATTACTTGATGTCATTTCTTTCTTCAGTTTCTCATCAAATCTTCTGGCCAATCAAATTCACTTAAGTGTCTGATGCATTCGGCCTCCTTCAATACTCTATTGCTGATGCTGAAATGATGTGTTCAAATTAGAGCTGAACAATAAATAGGCATACAATCACATTTGTGGTTTAGCAAAAGCTGTGATTGTCTTGCACATCATGTGAGGAAAGTACGGATGTGATCAGTAGTAAATCTCCTCTGAAGTCACACTGAGCAACCAAATATACCCAGAAGCAGTGGTGTAGTCGGGGCTATTCGCATGTATACTCCGTATGCCTACATTTTTCCACGAGCTGTTTGGGTATTGCGACTTTTGAGGATCAATAATTGCGTAGACCCTCTGTATACTCGATATACATTTGATTTGCTGATTAAACTTCTGTAATTTATGTGTATTCGCGTCCCTTTTAACTATACACCAAATGTTTTTTTTAAACTTGCATCTTAATTTGTTGCAATTGGTGCATTTTCGTTTAACTTGTGCCATTCCTCTCCCCCTGATGTCCGCAGTCGCTGTGAGAACATTTCGTGAGGGTTTTTTGAAGATGACGACAAGTCATCTGAATGATGCCTCACTGAAACATTCAGGTAAAATTATAAAACAGCCTGGGCATCGCATATTTGCAGTTCTTTGCTATAGAAATACTATTAGCTAAGAATAAATCATTGAATAGGATTAGACTAATAGCATCTTGCTTTAAAATGAACAAATTTGTTTGAATATTTTCCCTTTTAAACTGATATTCACCGCCAAAAAAAAAATTAAATTGTGATCATTTACTCAACCTTTACTTGCTCCAAACCGGTTTGTCTTATTTTATTCAGTTGAACACAAAAGAAGATATTTTGTAGAAAGCTGGAAAGCTGTAACCCTTGACTTCCATGGTATTTGTTTTTCCTTCTGTGGAAGTCAATATTTACAGGTAACGTATGTTAAATAAATAAATATATATATATATATATATATATATATATATATATATATATATATATATATATATATATATATATATATATATATATATATATATTGCTAACGAATTAAAGAAACATTGACTTTCATCATGTTTTTGCCTACTTTTAATATATGGTTTGGGTGGGTAATAGTACACCACCTTTTTTAGGACTACATCACTGCCTAGAAGAAATACCAGTTTATGGGAAATCCTTATAGCTTAGGATAAACAAGATTAAACTGCTTCATAGCTTTAGTTGAGCTTCGAGTACAAATGTCATTATATATGATGTTTGTACATGTTTTCAGGTTTAACATTAGCAACATTTATTACAAAAAGCTGACAGAACCTACCCAAACAGCTGTGAACATGCTAGAATGAATATTTGCGATTTGACTATATCGCATGATGATATTGCATGCAATATTGAGCATAGCTTCATTCCAACTTTCCAATTGTGCATAGCTTGGTTGTGATATCTGGCTCTATGATCTATGGCTCTGCTGCTCCAGCTAGACACACATGCTCGAGATCCACAGCTGATTACAGAGCCGACTTTATAGACAAATGTACACATTTACATATGATTTATTGTTCAGTTCTAGTTCAAATTGAAGGTGTTCCTAAACACCTGCAAATAAAATAAAAAAATAAATGGTAGACAAACTGTCTTGATCTTAACTCCCTATTAACGTTAGTCACATTTGAGCTCAATAACTCTGACTGACAGAGAGTCTTGATAAACACAAAACACTGTTGGCTGATTTTGAAAAGGAGGAGGAGATATTATATTTCCTGTTTCAGTTGAGTGTCTAACATCAAATAAAAATCAACATTTCAAAAGCACTCCAAAGTTTCCATAAGAATTTCAGTTTCCTGAGTCAAGCTGTGTTAGCTGGGCTTTTCCTCTGCCTATAGCTGGCAGAGGAAGACGGTGTGGAGATTTGTGAAGATGAGAGTCAAAAGGTGTGTTAAAACACCTATACACTTTTCTTCGTCATCTAGTATGAATTATTTTAATATTGCTTTCTCACTTTCCCAGCAGAGCAGTTTGTTCATGTAGAGGGCTAGAAAAGGAGACTTGTGGACACAAAATGCTTTGCGAGTCAGTTCAAAGTACATTATTACGAGTTAGGTCAAATTTAGAACACGCGTGTTTACCTTATTTGTTTTATAGTTATCTCTGTGCATTAAATGCAAGAGTTTACACTTAGCTGATGATTGATAATAGAGCTTGTTTGGCTTGCTGTCCCAGGAGAGAGCCCTGAGTTTTTAAGATCCTCAAACCCTGGGCTCCCTCCCATTAGCTGGGCAAGAGGGGAGTTTGAGCTTAGGTAGATCTTGATGAACTCCCCGACTTGTTTCTGACTAATAACATATATAGGGATCACTAAAAGAGATGTAGCCGGATGGCAAGTAAAGAAGACACAAAACAAGCAAATAAAAATTTTCTTAAATGGGGATTTATCTGACTGCTGTTTGACAAGGAAAAGATTACAGCGGTCGAAGGGAGCACAGCGAAAATAAGCTCTTTAAAAACAAATTGTCTCAAAAAAAATTATTAATACAAAATAAATGAACCTGAATACTTAAGCCAAAATTACAGTTAACCTCAGGTTACCAAAATCAGTCACAAAAACCCAAAATGGTACTTTTAGGCAAACACACATTGCGAGATGAGAATAGAAATCTCTTAAAAAGGCCATAGGCAATATTCAACACATAAGAACTGGATTTATCTCACTGACCACAGAAAGATATGGATATTTGGAATGTTCAATTTACTTAAGTCGTGTGTTTTAGGACTGTGGGAGGAATCCAACAGAAATGTTGACTGGTTTAGTAGGGACTTTAACCAGTGACATTCTTGATGTGAGGCGACAGTGCTAATCACTGGGCCGCCGTGTCACCCAATCTAGAAAAAGGAAGGGGAGTAGGGATGGGGGGGATTCTTTAAGACGAAGATACTGAGGTAAGAAACTCTGGTTATTTTTAGTGAGTTAGGAATCAGTCGTGGACAATCATAAGCACATGATCCTCTCAAAATTAATTTATTAATTATCTTCACTAGGCGACACGGTGGCGCAGTAGGTAGTGCTGTCGCCTCACAGCAAGAAGTTTGCTGGTTTGAGTTTCGGCTGGGTCAGTTGGCGTTTCTTTGTGGAGTTTGCATGTTCTCCTGTTTCAGTCCTAGGACATGTAGTACAGGTGAATTGGGTAGGCTAAAATTGTCCGCAGTGTATGAGTGTGAATGAGTGTGTATGGATGTTTCCCAGAGATGGGTTGCAGCTGGAAGGGCATCTGCTACTTGTGAAAAGTTTGGAATTAAGATTAGTAATTGTTTTGTAATATTGCTCATTGAGGCTGCATTTATTTGATGAAAAATACAGTAAAAACTGTAAAAATTTTGAAATATCTTTAAAATTTTAAATATTTGTTTTCTTATTGAATGTAGTTTCAAATGTATTTTAGTCATTTATACCTGAAAGTTCTTAATCATTACTAAAATGTATGTTAAAAATAACAGTTTTATTTGTAATCTTTTTATTGTACATTATAAATACATATGTAATGTTAAAAATATATATTTTGAACTTTATTTTCATAATTCAAGAATCCTAAATGTAAAAATGTATCACTGTTAGCTAAGCACTAATAATTGTATGAAGCATGATTAGTACCAATGATAATACTAGAACAGCAAATATTTATCTTATTATAATGATTTGTCAATGATTAGTGTGACACTGAAGGCTTAAATTATGACAATGAAATTCAGTTTTGAATTATTTGCGATAAATTAAATTTGAAACTACATTCAGTTATTTCAAATTGTAATAATGTTTCACAATTTCACCGTTTTTTTTTTTTTTTCTGTATTTTTCATCCAGCCTTGGTGAGCAGAATTGATTTCTTCTAAAACAATAACAAACTTTTGACTGGAAGTGCATTTTGGTAAGAACAACTATATTTTGGACTATGTTTTTTGTTAGATCCAAGTTGCACAGCTCTGGAATTTTTATTTTTTTTGCTTAAGTAATAGCATTCATTCCCACTACATGAGATACCGGTCTGTTACGCAATGCCCTGTTAGACTGCATTTCTGAGTAATATTTATGTTTTTTTTTTTATTGCCATGCTGTCACTATGGTGGTATTAAAAGGTGGACTAATTTATATAGGATGCAACTGGTGGCCTAAGTGTGAAATGCACCGCCAGCCACTGATTCATATACAGTATATTATGACAGACAGTACAAATAACCGTAATAAAACCATCATAAAATGATCCACACCGTTTTATGAAGCCATAATTGCTTTGTATGAAAAAAAAAATGGTTGAAATATGTTGTTAATCACTCACTGACAATCCTCACAAAAATTAATTAGGTTTGGTGTTGACACAATGACACATTTTGTTATGAGACACTTGAGATGTTTGAAATCACTGGTCTCCATGCTGTTTCATAAATGGCTTATTTGATTAGAGAGTTGCAGTGAAAGTAAGGATTTAGTTAATAACACAACATTCTTTGTAGCCTTCGAATACTTGTATTCAACCCAGGCTCATTCTGAAAACGTACCACTATATACATTTCTAGAAAACGCTAAATATGTCCCAAGAGGTACGTTTTATTGCAGTTTTTGTTTACGTGAATCCATCAGAGGCTGCTGTGTATGCTTTTTGAGATCTCAAATTTCTCTCACGAGTGCCATTCACGCTTGACTGACTGAATGACTGACAGACTGACTGAGCGACTGACCCACCTTCCTCCTTCCCTAAACCCAACCAATAGTGTTTTCAAAAGCACAGATTTACCCGTCCACCCACTTTAAAAAAAGCAATCCAAATATTTTATTTTTTGGCTTCTGTTTTTGTTTTACCCGCTTATTGGAACCATTCTTTGCTGGACTCAAACCCTGTAGTCGTGGTCAACTCCTGGAGCTGGATAATCTAACAAAATAACTTACAATAACATAAATTAGCAGGCCAAATTGATATGCTAGGGACAAATATTAAATAATCACTTTTTTAAAAAGAGGAAAAATCAAGAGAAACAAAATAATGTAATGTAATATGCAATTGTGTTAAAGTTTTGTAGTTGTATTATGTAAATGTATCATCTTTCTATTTCTATAGATGGTCAGTGACTAAAATATTATATAAATAAACCTTTCTATTTAATACTCTGTTTAATAATTAGTAAATATTTTGTTCAATATATTACCTATATTCAGTGAGAAATGGATTCAAATATTTATTTTCAAAATGGAGTGTACTCATTTATGCTGACCACTGTATGTAGAAGTGTTTGTTGTAAACTATTTACATATTATTATTTGTAATGAGTTTGTAATCATCCTCTGTGCATGTGTATTCAAACTGAAACAGAAACAGCTGTGTGCGAGGTGCATGACGGAAATTGTAGTTCATAAAACGGCAGATTTGGAGTGCTTAGCAATCTGCGAGGATTAGATAGCTGGTGATTGTGACATTATTCATATTCATATTATGTTATACATATAATAAAAATAAAAATAACTTTGCCCTGAGAATCCTTAATCAAATATCATAACTTTCTCTCCCACCTTTTGAAATGACTTTTCTTCACATCTGGTCACATGGAATACCTTTAGGATGGGGTTATCAGGGCATGTCTCGTTTCTGCTCTGCCTTCTTCCATTCGCCAATCTTCTTTCATTTTGTTACCAACACCAATTTTCCAACAGTCCAATCAGTTTCCAAAGGATAAAATCATGTACTGCATTTTTTGTCTTTTAATTTTTAGTTTCAGGACCATTTCAAATGGATGTACGTCATGATAGCGGAAAATTTTAACTTTTGTTTCATTTATTTCGTTTCATTTAATTCACTTTACCAGCTCCCAAACATCTTAACCAAATTCACATGAACATTTGTAATATTTAAGAGGTTTATTTTGTTTTTATTGAATTCGCCATTACAATACCCATAAACTAATAAAATATCCATAACACACAATCCTATTCCTCCACAGAATTCAAAGAAAGTCAAAAGTTAGCTTTAAACGCAGAAGGCATGGAAGAACATTTGTGTTGAAGTTCTCCGGAAATATATTGAAACTGCCAGAGAGTTTTGCTTTTGATATCTGACATACCAGATATCACAGTTAAGTGAATATAAACATTCCCTTCATTTGATATTTATTGTGCTCAGAGCAACCATCTGCATGTTTCATGAACATTGTAACATTGTGAAATTCTGTTTTGGAGAGGAAAAGATCATCCATACATATTTAAATATTTATTTTTTCTTAAATTTAAACCATGTACAAATGAATAAATAATTGTTCATTGCATTGCTGAGTAATAAATGGGATTCAGCTACAGATACTCACATCAGTATAATTTTTGTGACACTGTATAACAACAATTAATATTTTTGCATTACTGTGATAGTGTGGTTTGGAATTGGGGTAGAGCTAGACATTAATAAATAAATTGTTTATGGTAAATTAATAAATATTATATGAATAATACTTTGTATAATTACTGTTTTATATTATTGTGATTGTTTGATTTAGGCTTGGGGTAGATGTAGACATCAATAAAATACATTTTTAATGGGTAATTTAAAAAATAATATGATTAATTCTCTGTATAATTACTGATCCTACATTGCTGTAATGGTTGGGTTTAGGATTGGGGTAGGGGTAGACATTAATAAAAAACAATTAATTGACAATTTAAGGTGTCTGAGATGGCGAATGGAAACCTGTGCATCTTCATATATCAAATGAGGGAAAGGTTTAGAAGTATATTCAGGTGAGTGAGACATGACAAGATCATTTTCATCAAAACAACCCACACTGCTCTGGGAATAGATAACAATTGATTGTATTTATTTGTATTCATTATACTTTGAATGTTTTACTCTGAAACAGTTTTGATTGGTTTAGTTGGATTGTAGTTGGTTGATTTTAGTTGGATTTTGGTTGGTTGGTTTGTTGATTGGTTGGTTGCTTTTAGTTGGATTTTAGTTTTAGTTAGTTGGTTGGTTGGTTGGTTGGTTAGTTTAAGTTGAAATTTGTTTGGTTGGTTTTAGTTGGATGTTAGTTGGTTGTTTTTTGATTTGGATTTTGTTTAGTTAACTGGTTTTAGTTAGATTTTGGTTGGTTGGTTGGTTTTAGTTGGATTATGGTTGGATGGTTGCTTTGTTGGTTTTAGTTGGATTGTGGTTGGTTGGTTGGTTGGTTGGTTGGTTGGTTGGTTGGTTGGTTGGTTGGTTGATTGGTTGGTTGGTTGGTTTAAGTTGAATTTTGTTTGGTTGGTTTTAGTTGGATTTTGGTTGGTTGGTTTCATTTGGATTTTGTTTAGTTAAATGGTTTAAGTTAGATTTTGGTTGGTTGGTTGGTTGGTTGGTTGTTTAGTTTTAGTTGGATTATGGTTGGATATTTGCTTTGTTGGTTTTAGTTGGATTGTGGTTGGTTGGTTGGTTGGTTTGTTAATTGGTTGGTTTTAGTTGTATTTTGGTTGGTTGATTGGTTTGTTGATTGGTTGGTTTTAGTTGAATTTTGTTTGGTTGCTTGGTTGGTTGGTTGGTTGGTTTTAGTTAGATTGTAATTGGTTGGTTTTAGTTGGATTTTGGTTAGTTTAAATTTTAATTTTGGTTGGTTGGTTTTAGTTAGATTGTAGTTGGTTGGTTTTAGTTGGATTTTAGTTGGTTGGTTGGTTGGTTGTTTGGTTGGTTGGTTAGTTTTAATTTTGGTTGGTTGGTTAGTTGGTTGGTTTTAGTTAGATTGTAGTTGGTTGGTTTTAGTTGGTTGGTTGGTTGGTTTAAGTAGAATTTTGTTTGGTTGGTTTTAGTTGGATTTTGGTTGGTTGGTTTCATTTGGATTTTGTTTAGTTGAATGGTTTTAGTTAGATTTTGGTTGGTTGGTTGGTTAGTTGGTTGGTTGGTTGGTTGGTTGGTTAGTTAGTTTTAGTTGGATTATGGTTGGATGGTTGTTTTGTTGGTTTTAGTTGGATTGTGGTTGGTTGGTTGGTTGGTTGGTTGGTTGGTTGGATTTTGGTTGGTTGGTTGGTTTGTCGGTTTTAGTTGGATTGCAGTTTGTAGTAGATTGGAGTTGGCCGGTTTTAGTTGGATTTTAGTTGGTTGTTGTTTGATTTGGATTTTGTTTAGTTAACTGGTTTTAGTTAGATTTTGGTTGGTTGGTTGGTTTTAGTTGGATTATGGTTGGATGGTTGCTTTGTTGGTTTTAGTTGGATTGTGGTTGGTTGGTTGGTTGTTTAGTTTTAGTTGGATTATGGTTGGATATTTGCTTTGTTGGTTTTAGTTGGATTGTGGTTGGTTGGTTGGTTGGTTGGTTGGTTGGTTGGTTTGTTAATTGGTTGGTTTTAGTTGTATTTTGGTTGGTTGATTGGTTTGTTGATTGGTTGGTTTTAGTTGAATTTTGTTTGGGTGCTTGGTTGCTTGGTTGGTTGGTTTTAGTTAGATTGTAATTGGTTGGTTTTAGTTGGATTTTGGTTAGTTTAAATTTTAATTTTGGTTGGTTGGTTTTAGTTAGATTGTAGTTGGTTGGTTTTAGTTGGATTTTAGTTGGTTGGTTGGTTGGTTGGTTGGTTGGTTTAAGTTGAATTTTGTTTGGTCGGTTTTAGTTGGATTTTGGTTGGTTGGTTGGTTGTTTGGTTGGTTAGTTTTAATTTTGGTTGGTTGGTTAGTTGGTTGGTTTTAGTTAGATTGTAGTTGGTTGGTTTTAGTTGTTTGTTTGGTTGGTTTAAGTTGAATTTTGTTTGGTTGGTTTTAGTTGGATTTTGGTTGGTTGGTTTCATTTGGATTTTGTTTAGTTGAATGGTTTTAGTTAGATTTTGGTTGGTTGGTTAGTTAGTTTTAGTTGGATTATGGTCGGATGGTTGCTTTGTTGGTTTTAGTTGGATTGTGGTTGGTTGGTTGGTTGGATTTTGGTTGGTTGATTGGTTTGTCGGTTTTAGTTGGATTGCAGTTTGTAGTAGATTGTAGTTGGCTGGTTTTAGTTGGATTTTAGTTGGTTGTTGTTTGATTTGGATTTTGTTTAGTTAACTGGTTTTAGTTAGATTTTGGTTGGTTGGTTGGTTTTAGTTGGATTATGGTTGGATGGTTGCTTTGTTGGTTTTAGTTGGATTGTGGTTGGTTGGTTGGTTGGTTGGTTGTTTAGTTTTAGTTGGATTATGGTTGGATATTTGCTTTGTTGGTCTTAGTTGGATTGTGGTTGGTTGGTTGGTTGGTTGGTTTGTTAATTGGTTGGTTTTAGTTGTATTTTGGTTGGTTGATTGGTTTGTTGATTGGTTGGTTTTAGTTGAATTTTGTTTGGTTGCTTGGTTGGTTGGTTGGTTTTAGTTAGATTGTAATTGGTTGGTTTTAGTTGGATTTTGGTTAGTTTAAATTTTAATTTTGGTTGGTTGGTTTTAGTTAGATTGTAGTTGGTTGGTTTTAGTTGGATTTTAGTTGGTTGGTTGGTTGGTTGGTTTAAGTTGAATTTTGTTTGGTTGGTTTTAGTTGGATTTTGGTTGGTTGGTTGTTTGGTTGGTTGGTTAATTGTAATTTTGGTTGGTTGGTTAGTTGGTTGGTTTTAGTTAGATTGTAGTTGGTTGGTTTTAGTTGGTTGGTTGGTTTAAGTTGAATTTTGTTTGGTTGGTTTTAGTTGGATTTTGGTTGGTTGGTTTCATTTGGATTTTGTTTAGTTGAATGGTTTTAGTTAGATTGTGGTTGGTTGGTTGGTTGGTTGGTTAGTTAGTTTTAGTTGGATTATGGTTGGATGGTTGCTTTGTTGGTTTTAGTTGGATTGTGGTTGGTTGGTTGGTTGGTTGGATTTTGATTGGTTGGTTGGTTTGTCGGTTTTAGTTGGATTGCAGTTTGTAGTAGATTGTAGTTGATTGGTTTTAATTTAATTTTGGTTGGTTGATTTTAGTTAGATTGCAGTTGGTTTGTTTTAGTTGGATTTTGGTTGATTGGTTGGTTTTAATTTAATTTTGGTTTATTGGTTTTTAGTTGGATTTTGGTTAGTTGATTGGATTTAGTTGGATTTTGGTTGGTTGGTTGGTGTGTTTAAGTTGAATTTTGGTTGGTTGGTTGGTTGGTTGGTTGGTTGGTTGGTCTTACACAAATGTATTCAACCCTGTCAACTTGTGGGACGGGGCTTTACATATTCACTAACCTCTGACTGATCTTCAAAGTGTTCTGATCTTCTGAGGATGTGAAGTTTTAGAAGGTATAGCTGTCTGAGATGGTGAATAGAAACCTGCGCATCCACAAATACTAAGGGAGAAATGTGTTTACAAGTATATTCAGGTGAGTTTGAGACATGACAAGGTCATTTTCATCAAAAACAACCCAGATGTGCTGAAAATAGATAGACAACTCTGCCTGCATAGATGAAAAAAAAACTGCAAAAGCATACTTATACTTAAAATTTACTACATTTCCCTGGTAAAAAGTTGCATCTTTGTTCACTTTGCTAGTTAAGGACCTTCAGTTGAGAAAAAAATATATAGATTATATAGTGTCTTTTGTGGATGTCATCTGACAAGGGCCACAAATGTACCAGGAATAACTTAATTTAGGTTTTATAAAATGCAGGTAGATTTACATATTTCCAGTATCCCTAGAGAGAGAAAAAACTATAACAAACAAGAAATACTGTAGTTTACAAATAAAAGTACAATATATCTTGATACTGTATTGTTTTTGTTTGTTTTCTATTCTTTTTTAGCATGTTATATTTTTTTCTAAATTATTCAAATTAATAAATATTAGATTGGTAATACAACTAGAAACCATGTAAACTCCTAAACAAAACTTTCCACCTCAGAAAAAAGTAATAAAAAAGTAATTGGCTTTATATCATTGTGACTTTATACTGTATATCAAAAATTTCCTGCAACTGCAGTTCCATCTAACACTGTGTATCTCACAACTCATATCTCATAACATGTAATGTAATGTTATATAAAACCATCCAACTTCATATAAAAAAACTGCAGTGTTATATCTCTCTGTGTGTAGCTTAATGTATTATTTTAAACTTTCACGTATTTACCCTTTTTATTCTTCACTCTCTGCCTGAAGGCAGCTTTCATGAGTTTTACCTGGAATTTTCTATGAGGACTTTATTTATTTATTTATTTTCTTGCTAGAAAAAGAGATACACTTTTATCTATACAACCTTTAAGATCTGTAAAATGTCCCACCACCTAAACATGACTAAACTAGTTAACAAAAAGGTTTAAGTAACTTCATATCATGATTACATCTCTGTTTCCTATATTTTTAGCTTTGTATCTGATGTTGTGAAACAATTTCTCACAAGTATAACTTAAAATCAGACAGTGCAACTTTTTATCTAAAAACTGCAACTATAAATCTTACCGTACAACTATATTTATCATTTTAAACTTTATCTAATAATTGCCCTTTCTTGGGTCTTGTTGACTCTTTTCTCTTTTATAGCCCTGATATCTGGTGTTTGTGCCTACACTAAAACTTTAAATATCTAAACAAAACCTCACCCAAACAATGTTCAATGTTTTTTATCACATCATACAATTACAATATTTGCTCCTTATAGTTGCAACTTTGCAATTTGGTTGGTTGGTTTTAATTGCATTTTGGTTGGTTGGTTGCTTGGTTTGGTTGGTTGGTTGGTTGGTTGGTTGGTTTTGGTTGGTTTTTTTTTTTGGTTGGTTGGTTGGTTGGTTGGTTGGTTGGTTGGTTGGTTTTAGTTAGATTTTTATTGGTTGGTTGGTTTTATTTGAATTTTAGTTGGTTTTGGCTGGTTTTGTTGGTTGGTTGGTTGCAGTTGGATTTTGATTGTTTGATTGGCTGGTTGGTTTTAATTTAGTTTTGGTTGGTTTTGATTGGTTTTGTTGGTTGGTTTTTTAGTTGGATTTTGATTAGTTGGTTGGTTGGTTGGTTGGTTGGTTGGTTGGTTGGTTGGTTGGTTGGTTGGTGGTTGGTTGGTTGGTTGGTTGGTTAGTTGGTTGGTTGGTTTGGATGGTTGGTTGGTTGGTTGGTTGGTTGGTTGGTTGGTTGGTTGGTTGGTTGGTTGGTTGGTTGGTTGGTTGTTTTGGATGGTTGGTTGGTTGGTTGGTTGGTTGGTTGGTTGGTTGGTTGGTTGGTTGGTTGGCTGGCTGGTTGGTTTTAATTAAGTTTTGGTTGGTTGATTTTGGTTGGTTGGTTGAATTTTGGTCGGTTGGTTTATTTTAGGTGGATTTTGATTGGTTGTTTTACTTGGATTTTGATTGGTGGGTTGGTTTAAGTTGAATTTGGTTGATTGGTTGGTTTTGGTTGGTTGGTTGGTTGGTTGGTTGGTTGGTTGGTTGGTTGGTTGGTTGGTTGGTTGGAGTTGATTTTTGTTTGGTTGGTTTTAATTGAATTTTGGTTGGTTGGTTTTAGTTGGATTTTGATTAATTGGTTGGTTGGTTTAAATTGAACTTTGGTTGGTTGGTTGGTTGGTTTTGATTGGTTTAAGTTGAATTTTGTTTGGTTGGTTTAAATTGAATTTTGGTTGGTTGCTTGCTTGCTTGCTTTTGGTTGGATTTAGGTTTGTTGGTTGGTTGGTTTTAGTTGGATTTTGGTTGGTTGGTTTTAGTTGGATGTTGATTGGTTGATTTTAGCTGGATTTTCATTGGTTGGTTGATTGGTTTTATTTATATTGTGGTTGGTTGGTTTTAGTTGGATTGTGATTGGTTGGTTGGTTGGTTTTAATTTAATTTTGGTTGGTTGGTTTTAGTTTGATTGTGATTGGTTGATTTTAGCTGGATTTTCATTGGTTGGTTGGTTGGTTTTAATTTAACTTTGGTTGGTTGGTTGGTTGGTTGTTTTAATTTAATTTTGGTTGGTTTTGGTTGATTTGTTGGTTGGATTTTGGTTGGTTGGTTACTTTGTTTTTGGTGGATTTTGATTGGTTGTTTTAGTGGGATTTTGTTTGATTGGTTTAAGTTGAATTTTGGTTGGTTGGTTTTAATTGCATTTTGGTTGGTTGGTTTTATTTGCATCTTGGTTGATTGGTTTTAGTTAGATTTTGATTAATTGGTTGGTTAGTTTAAATAGAATTTTGGTTGGTTGATTTTAGTTTAATTTTGGTTGGTTGGTTGGTTTAAGCAGAATTTTGGTTGGTTTTAGTTGGGTTTTGTTTGGTTGGTTTTAGTTAGAATTTGGGCCACACATTATTTTGATGGTCTGTTTGTTGAATTTAAGTTACATTGCATCTGCATGCCAACTAATTCTCATTAGATTAGAAGTAAATTGTTAGGTTGGGGTTAGAGTTGGGGTTAAGGTTAGTGTAAATTGACATGTACTTGCTAAGTTTTTTATAGTCAGTTAAATGTCTGTTGAAGGAGCAGTACCCACAGATATTTATCAGACAGTCTACTAAAACTCAAATAGACCATCAAAATAAAGTGTTACCGGATTTTGGTTTGTTGGTTGGTTGGTTGGTTGGTTGGTTGGCTGGTGTTAGTCGAGTGATTATTTTGTTGTTCTTTTCCCTTGATGTTTATAAAATGTTCAGTTGATCTACTTGCAGATGTTCCATTTCATTTAAACAATTTAAAAATGTATTTATATGAATAATCATATATTTGTAACATGCTAATCTAACATTAGAGTTATTGCAAATTATGTATAGCATTACCTGAGATTTCTAATCATTAAAATCTATTGATATCCCAATCCATACTTTCATCAAATACTCTAAACAAAAACCCCTATAAACAAAAACCCCTATTTTCCATATAATTAAAAACACTTTTCAGGTATTTTTACAGAAAATTATTGATTATTACTGAAAATTCAGGAAAAGACTGTATGTGTGACAAGGGCTAATGGCTTTCTGTCTCTCTCTCACACACTCACAAATACACACAAACGTACATTCCCTGCTTGCCCTTTTGGCTCCCTGGGTCTGACCTTGACTGCTTGGCTCTTGGTAACTGGAAGAAAAGTCTTCTCGTTTAAATTCACCAGGGTTGCCAGGCCCTCCCTTCTGACCCATTGATCTGGGTGGATTGCAGGTGTGGTATTCATGAGAGCGGCTGGGGATTTGTCCTATAAAGTTAAAATATAGTCCTGCTACCGACTGCCATGTTTTATTCAGAAGCTCGTCTCCCTCAACTGCACCGACCGGGTACCAAAACTATTCAAAGTCTTATATTCATCTTATTGTTTCTATTTCCATCTCTCACTTTCTCTCTTTTTTACAGTTACACAAAGCAATGGCACAAAACGCAGCACACTTTAAAGGAGTTGTTCATGCAGAAATGTAATTCGGTCATTTTTTAGACACCTTCATGTTGGAACACTGAAGGTATTTTATATAGAATATCTTATTTTTATTTAGTTAGTTCTTTTTAAAATTTTCAAACACAGAAGATTACCAAAACTATATATATATATATATATTTGTGGATAATTAATTGTAATGTATATGAACTTGAAAGATGCAACAAGCACATTCCACAAAAAAAAAATAATCCAGTGTGAATCATTCCTCTATATTTAGCACAGATGACCTTAACTTCTACAGTATCAAAAATCCATCGAAAAAAAAATAAAAATAAAGCCATTCAATCTTTGAAACAGAAAACACTGTTGCGGTTTTGTAACAGGTTTTAAATGGCTTGTGGGTTGAAGATAAAATGCACTGTTGATATTTCACCAATTAAGTCACTCAGATCAGATGGCCTTGATGCTCATCTGAGGACAGTGTCAATATAAAGAGGGAGCTCAAATCAACTGCAGTTTTCAAATAAATGCCAATCTAAGTCAGGGCTCGGCTTTGTGTGCATCCATAAAGCTCAAACTATGTGCAATTTATCTCAAAGCAATCAAATCCAATTAACGGGTCTGCTTTGCAATGGTAATGTTGGCAGTAAGGACTGAAAGAATGTTTGTGTTTACAGGTAATATAGATTTTATACAAGTTTTGCTTGTAGGCTTCAACACACCACGCATTCTGTCAAATAAACATGTATACAAGCCTCTGATGGCTGGGCACATAAACATAAAACTGAAGTATTCTCACACTAAATACTCATGCTGGTCATTACAAGCTAGATACAGGCAGGTCGGCTGCCAGTGTTTCCATCCAAAGATGCAAATTAAGCTTTTTTTTCTATCATATAAAACATTTGAGAATAAAGAGAACAAAATAGTCACTTACTGATAAACTGCTGCCAGATATCATCAATAATATCTGGATGTAGCCTTGATGATGCTCAGAGATGCAATGTCAGACACAATGCACTCAATGGAGCTGGTGACGTTAGTGTGACTGGTGGGGTTAGGCGTGGGCATTAAAAAGCATTGCATGCAGCTCAGATTGCAACTGCACCAGGTCTGTATCCAGACCCCTCTCAATATCATTTAATTTAAGTAACAATTCACATAATTTACTACTGGTTTATTACCTGCCTATTATTAAGATATTAACATGTTTATTAGCACTTATAAAGTAGGATCTTGTTTTACATCACCAGTCTCAATAAAACGGAACTAAAACTAAATTATTAAAAATAAATGCTTAAAAAAAGCTTATCTATTGGCTGTTTTAGTACTATCATGTTAAAATAATAAACACTATACATTTATTTATATTTAGGCTAAAACAATACTTTATTTATTAATTTATGTTTGTACTTTCATTTTAGTTGTATTTTATTTCTTTAGTTTTAATTTCTAAAATGAATCCTCATTGCTCTTAACAAATTTACAATAGTAATAAAGCTTGTTAACAAGTTTTTAATGATCTATGAAGGGATTATAATGCTTTGTTTTGTTATTTCATCTTCATTTACAAATAAAAGCTTACAAGTTTACAGCTACTGTATATTTCTATATTTCCGCTCACATACCATCCCTTTGTGACCCCTGGCGGCATTGTTATAAAATGCTGTTAAACCTAAAGCCATTTTACTAATCCCTTGGTCCTGTGGCTGTGGTAGTGGTAATTTTGAACTGTCACTCACTATAAACCCAACCAGTGCTTGACATTTACACCCGCCAATTGCGGGTAGATTTCAGCTGTGGCGGGTTAGACAGCCGCCCCCAACTAGCCACTTTGGCTGGTTGAAAATAATTGTTAAATTGCCAGTGCTGGCTTATCACTAAAAAATAGAACTTGGAATCGAGATCGAGAAGCAGAGAAGCAGCATGAGAAGCAGCACGAATTACAAAAATAATTGTTCGCGCAAGCAAAAGAAAGCAAGTGATTAACGAATGAGAGAATCACGCGCACTGTGAGACAGGTGCTCCTCACTCACTGACGAGGGCTTTAGTGTCACGCGCACAGCTGATGTGATGCATGCGAGTGTTTTAAATGCTTGCGCCCTCTCGTTTCCTTACGCGAAGCAACCGTGCCTGGTAAGCAACTGGTGTGATCGTTCTCTTTGAAATAGACTGGAAAAAATGCAATGCTTGTGCAGCCATTTTGTTAATGGTTTACTTTAATTATCATCCTTTACAATAAAATTGCTTTAATAGTAGATTAAATCTCCATTTATGTATAGTGAACTGGTGATCTGGGACCTTTAGCCAGGACAGATTACTTTGTTTAGTTTTAGATTCATGAGAATATTTTTTTCTATGTCAATTGTTTTTGTTGAATAAAAAGCGTATGTATACAGCTATATTTTGCTTGTTTTTGACACATTATTTAAGATTTGTGGCAAGGAAAAAAAATAAGTTGGTGTGGCCAAAAAAAAAAAGGTATATTCTTAGCGTTGAACCCTGAAAAGTGATTAATTACAATGCGATACACTATGAAACCACAACCCATTTGCTCACACACATTGAGCAAGTTCATACACAACACACAAAAATACATGTGGGAATAACACAAAATTTAAATGTATAATTTTTAAGTAATGTAAGCAGGTCAAAGTCAAATTTTTGCATATAAAATATATTTTCCCAAAAACTCAAAATGTGTCTAGTGAAAATGGCAAGTGGCTGGTAACATTTGAAAACTATTAGCCACAGTGGCTGGTGATCAAAAAAGTTAATGTCAAGCCCTGAACCCAACTACTAACTTATTAACTATCAATAAGAAGCTAATTAGTAGTTTAATGAAGTAAAAGTCATAGTTACCTATTTGTTAATGGCTAGTTAATATCGTACATTGTACATAAAAATAAAGTGTAACCTAAATATCTCAAAGAAAAGTGGAATTAGCTGTGGTAAGAGAAGCCACTGTGAGACTTTTCTTCTTATATAATAAATTAATTGCACCTTTGAAGACAAAACACAATGAATGCACTGAGGTTCTGAGAGGTACAAGACAGTTTTGTTGAGCGCAGCCACTGAAGACAGTTCTGGGAGGTAATAATGCCAAACCATTTTGATGACGGACTTTGACTAAGGGTTTTTAGAATGACCAAAACAACATTTCAGAGGTTTTATAGTCAGTCCAATGTTTTGTATATTAATGCCATCCCATCACACCCATTTTTTTTAACCATTTAACCTGTTGGAACTATCATTGGGTCATTATCACTATAAAGTGCCTTTGAGACGTCAGAATTTTCAGTTGTTGTATTAATTAGACCTTAGGCTGTAAGAATTAATGTTGGCCAAGCTCTTACACTTTTTATAAATAAACTGCAAGTTAACAAACCTCAAATTGGGTCAACCCTGTCATGGACAATTTTAAAGTAGTATAAGTATATTCTCATATACATTATAAAATGTATATTTTCAGAAAGGTAATGTGTCCATTTTACAACCCAACTTTATAGATTATGGAAAAAGACTATTTATATTAATGAAATAATGGACAAAACATTTATTTTGCAATAAATTGTGCAATCGATGCTCATTCGTTTAAAAATAAAACCCAACATCTAAAATATTTTGTCAAACTTTCAAACAATATTTATTGTTTAATGAACCTTATTGGTTAATTATGAAATCACATGCGATTTGTTGCTAAGTTTAAAAATAATTTGTTTATTTTCATAAAAGATGACGGTGGAAAACGAGATGACAGGTTGGACATTGGCATGTATTTTTATTTCAAACAGTCAATGAGCTCCATATTATGGACTTTAAAAGGATATCCTTTTGACTGAGACAGATATTGCCAAAAGGTTTGTATTGTCCACTCATGTATTGCATCTACTGGTGTAGTACGTGTGTGTAACATAAAAACTTTACCTAATTAACAATAAAATATTAAATAAATAATTAAAGTGTCAATAGAAATGAGAATTTGTGACAGGGTGGACAATGACAGGGAGGACATTTCTGGCTAAAGATAGCATTTATCTAACACAGGTTGTACCTGCAGCTGGTAAAGTGTTTACATATTTAAGCTCTTTGTACACAGTTTAGAAGCTATATTTTTTTATAATTTTTTTTAAATGAATTATTATTTCACTATGACAGGGTGGACATGTTAAGCTTGACAACATTCAGTTTCAAACACAATATGAGGAAAAATAGGAAACATAAGTGCACAAGTGTGCACAGAAGATGTTTTAACCTCCTCTGAAGAAAGGCCATTTATTCAATAAAAGAATATGGCAAAAATTGACTAAAACATATTTCAAAACATGTTTAATTCTACCTCCATGTGTGTAAAGGTTCATCAGAGTTTCATTATTTCACATTATGTTCATCTTGTGGAACATCAAAGGCCCTTTATAGTGATAATGACCCATACATCACATTACTTTTTTGACTTTTTATTTTCTCAAGCTGCAGTCACTGGACTTTTCTTCCCACAGAAACGCACGTGAATGCGTCAGACCGCAAACTCAAGCTCATGCGTCAAGTTTCGCAGATCGATGCATTGGAAAGTTCAAGCTTGGTGAACTCTAACCTGCGAAATTGCATCACTTGACTGCGTGAGACTAATCGAAGATCAAAACATGACCTCTCTGGACCGAAATTTAAAATATGGACCAATCGCTCGCTTTTTTAAATGTCTAATCATCTTGTTTAATCCTGCCTCTTTTTGCAGTGCCGTACGAGCTCAAACTCTAGTGTGACTGCAGCTTAAGTGTGAAAAGTTATACCTGTTATACACATTTATTTTCTTATTGGATAAAACTTTATCCTACTCATTTGTTTGCATAACCTTGTATGTGCATTTTCAAAATGTGTGCACATCTTTGGCATTTCGTTTAAGCTCTTTTTAATGCGATATTCCAAAATGCGCATATGAATAGGTGGAAAGAAACAGCTTATATTCACTTCTAACGTGGTATTTACACATTATTGATTGTGGCTCAGAGCTGGAATGTATAAGATAATGATTCTGTAAATGTGATGCTAACTATATGTGTGTCCACATCGTCGAATGTTAAAAATCTGTTTATTCCAAAATGGTGCCCTGCTGTTTCAGTGTAATGCAAATTAATGTACTGTAATGTGATTTGCTGTTGCTTTACATATCGCTGAGAGAAAATCAGACTCTGATGGATGCAGAGCTGGCTCACTTTTTCAATTTCAGACACATGGACTCAAGGACTGAAAAGCTTATGAAACTAAACTTGGGTCCTTGAAAGTGCTTGAATTAAAGATGAATTCAATATTGTTAGAGTAGCATGGTGCTAGTGTTGTCAAAAATGCTGGACCTGTGATAAACAGTCTCCGTTTCAACCCAAATTTCAGTTAAATATGGAGAAACCAATTACATTGACTTGAAAATTGTATTCGGAAATAATTATAAATATTCCATGGAGATTTTTACGTTTTATTAAGTTCAACATTTAGGCACAGGAGCATGTGATGGGTAGAGAACGCTCTGGTTACTAAAGTAACCCTCGTTCCCCGAGGGGGGGAACGGAAATCCTATGTGGAAACTTCCACTATGGGGATTTCATTCAGAAAGCCAATCATCTGAAAGAGTATGTAAACGGGCCAATGAAATGCCAATGAGTTGGCAGCTTCAGCTTGCGCACCTGATGCTCGTTGCAATTAACTTGCTATAAGAGTACATGTGCGAGCAAAGCCAAAGCATCATTATTTAGCGGAAGAGACTTTCACCTCAACAGCTAAGGGGCAATCATTATGGCGAAGGAACATAGCATTTCCGTTCCCCCCCTCGGGGAACGAGGGTTACTTTAGTAACCAGAGCGTTCCCCTTCGGAAGGGGAACTTCAATGCTATGTGGAAACTTCCACTATGGGGAAATGTTTGGAAAACGCCATAATGATTGAACCTTACCTTCGCCCCCGATGAGAGGTTTGCCAGGCAAAGAGCGTGAGCGCACCTGCATCACCAGAGGCGCGGTCTTCCAACGTGTTCCCTGGCCCTTACTTATCCCACTTCAACAGAAGATTTACGGATTTAGATATATTTTTCGGGAGCCGCAAATGCGTCTAGAATAATTTCTAGGAGTTTAATACGACAGTACGTTGGGAATGCGTGCAGTCCCGATAGGGAGGACGCTGCGGAGGCCACCTGCTACCCAAGTGGGGAGACTGGGGCAAATAGCATATGAACTAACCCTGAGAAGGGGGAGTAAGCATTTGAAATTAGATGGTTAGCGGTGAGGGAAGACACGGGTCCGCCTGTGAGGGGGGACTGCACCGTGGCAGTATAAGCATATGGGATCGCCTAGTGGGGATCGCACATAGCAGGCACCTATACCCAGAACGCGGGCTGACCATCGGGCAGACCAGCAACGTAACGGGCCAGTGCCTGACTCCTCCGCTGAGTCAGGTGCTGGGGGCCTCGGAGGAATATCTGCAGGGTTCGCCAGCGGGGAACTTTTCTGACAGAGCGAAAAAGCGCACGTATCTCTGGGTTAGAGAGAATGGCGCAGCAAGCGTTTTACAACACCTAACCGAATTTCTCATTCACCGCGTGAGAAAATCGGCTCCCCTCAAGATTAATAAATCTTCTAATAGGTGTCGCCCAGCCCGCAGCTCTACAGTGTCTGTTAGAGAGGCGCCGCGTGCTAACGCCCAAAAAGATGTGCGCTTTGAGGAGCGCGCTCTCACTCTTGGGGGACGCGGCTCGCCCTGGCTCAGATGAGCGAGGGAGATGGCATTCAGAGTTCAGTGGGTATGTTCCAACCTCTGTTTGGATACGGCACTTCCCGTCTGCCGAACACCATAACAGATAAAGAGCTGAGTACGGTCCGTGTAATAGCAAAGTGCGAAGGACCAAATAAAGGGGCTGGGTCTGCCTCCTCCGTGGGCAGCGCTTGCAGGTTCACTACGTGGCTGAAAGAACGCTGTAGGAACCTAGGGCACCTAGGTGGGCCAGGGTCTCAGGTAAACGTGAGAGTGGGCCGACCCAAAACGTTGGCACATTTCGCTGACCAAAAATGCCTCCAGATACCCACCCATTTGGCCGATGCAAACGCGACCAGCAGAGCTGTCTACCTGGACAGAAATCCTAAAGATACTGAGTCGAGTGATCGAGCAGACCTCTCCTAAGAGAGATCTCCAAGTGGGTATGAGAGGGAAACAGGAAAATTAATATTCATGTCTCGCGCCTCTGGGAACTGGATGATGAGACGATACTTCCCAGCGTGCCGCCATCGCCGCATCCTTAGAGCGGGGATGATCGTAACGCCAACCCCTCAGAGCGGAGGGGACAGCCTAGCTCCAGTCAACTGAAGGAGGATAGCATCACTCTGATCTGGCATGTTCAGGGTTCCTTCTCGGGGAAAAAGGTAACCACACAGCGAATAGACTCCACTTCAGGCGTGGGCATGCCTCGTAGAGGGTGCTCAGCCTGAGTGACAGTGTTAACCACCTAATCGGTAAGTCACCTAAGTCCTCCGCGCTCCATCTATGAACCGTACGTGAAGCATAGATCTGGGCGCGGGTGCCAAACGGTGCCTGTCCCCTGTTCCCAGGGGATGTGCCAGGGAGGGGCCATCACGAGGAGAGAGTTGAAAGCAGGTCCGATTGGGCCAGAGAGGCGCAATACGAGAGCTGTTCCTCGACCTCCCTGACTTTACACAGTATCTGTGCGAGTAGGCTCACTGGAGAAATGCGTATTACGCACGCCCCGAGGCCAGCTGTGTAGCCAGTGGACTTTGCAGGGTTCGCCAAGTGGGGAACTCAAGCGAGAGCGCACGAATCTCTGAGTTAGAGAGAGAAAGGCGCAGCACCGAACAGCTGGACAGTCGGGGGTGGAGTCTCCATTTTCCCAGGCGAAACTGCCGTGAGAGCGAATGGGCTGCACGGTTGAGCTCGGTGGGGAAAAAATTGAATGCAGCGATTGCGCCGCGTATGACTCCGGGGGAGCAGACTGCGAGCGAGCTGAGACATGCTGCGAGAGCGGATACCCCCCACACGGTTGATATACGCCCCCGCTGCCGTACTGTTCGTCCTGACCAGTACGTGTTGTCGCTCCGGCACCGGTAAAAAACGGCGGAGAGCGAGAAACACTGCCAACAGCTCTAGGCGATTGATATGTCAATGCAACTGGGTTTTTTCAGCTGCATGCCCCCAACACACGGCTCCCCAGCCAGTGCTGGAAGCATCTGTCAAAACGACAATATGTCTGGACGCCTGTCCTAGAGGCACTCAGGGCTGTAGGAACGAGGGGTCGTTCCAGGGGCTGAGGGCGCGGCGAGACAGCGCAGTGACAGTCACTCGGTGTGTGTCCGCGTGCCATGCGCGTCTGGGGACTCGATCGTGAAGCCAGTGCCGAAGTGGTCTCATATGGAGTTATCCGAGCGCGTACAGCGGCTGCGGATGTCATATGCTCCAGGAGCCTCTGAAAGATTTCAGTGGAACCACTATTTTGCTGTCGAACTCTCACAGACAGTTCAGCATTAGCTGAGCGCGCTCTCCGGAGAGGCGCTCTGTCATGGTGACCGAGTCCAGCTCCAACCCGAGAAAGAGATCCTCTGCACGGGGGCGAGTTTGCTCTTTTCTCGGTTGACCTGAAACCCCAATAGGTGGAGGTGCTGGAGCACCTTGTCTCTGTACATAGTCAATTACTCCCGCGAGAGGGCTAAAAACAGCCAGTCGCCGAGATAATTGAGTATGCGGATGCCCGCGAGCCGAAGGGGCGCTAGGGCACCCTCCGCGAGCTTGGAGAAGACCCGCGGATACAGAGAGAGCCCGAAGGGGAGGACTTGTACTGTCAGGCTCGCTCGGCGCAGACCGCAGAAAAGTGACGGTGGCGTGGAGTATGGAGACATGAAGTACGCGTCCTTCAGGTCTATGCTGCAGACCAATCCCGAGGACGAACGCACAGGAGGATGCGCTTCTGCATAAGCATTTTGAACGGCAGCTTGTGCAGACAGCGGTTCAAAACGCGCAGATCTAGGATTGGCCGTAACCCACCGCTCTTTTGGGTACGATGAAGTACAGGCTGTAAACCCGCTCTCCATCTCGGCTGGAGGGATCGGTTAGATTGCATCCTTCGCCAGGAGGACAGCAACCTTCTCTCACAAGACAGGGGTGGGCACAGGGCTGACCCTGGTGACATACATCCCGTGAACTTGGGAGGCCGTTTCGCGAATTGAATCGCGTAGCCGAGTCTGATCGTGCGTATGAGCCACCGCAAAGGGCTGGGCTGCGCTAACCAGGCAGGCAGAGCCCTCGCTAATGACTGCATCGCTACAATCGCTGACGTACCAGCAGTGGGGCAGCGCGGAGTGGGAGTGCTGATCCGGGGAGCGCTGGGGTCCCGCGGAAGAGCTGGAGGTGAGAGATTTACTCACCTTGCACTCAGACTCCGGAGGAGAGGGCTGGAGGTGTGAGAGAAAGGAGACCGTCCTCCCAGACCCCGTGAGCCACTGGCGAAGTGCGCCGATCCTGCGAGCTGGAAGGCTTTTCATCGCGTCCCAGACTGGCAGTATTCGGGCTGTCACATCCAGGGAAGGAAAGATGCTCTCTCTCTGAGGAGCCCGGCCCCCCACCGGGGAGAGAGCAAGTTCCCTCTTCTCCAGATGGCCGTCTCAAGAGCTCTCGTTCACTCTCTGTCTGAAACTCAGCTGGAGGAACCCTCATCGACTCTCTCAGAAGGCTGTTGAAGTCTCTGAAGTGAAAATGATGCTTTGGCTTTGCTCGCACACGTGCTCTTATAGCAAGTTAATTGCAACGAGCATCAGGTGCGCAAGCTGAAGCTGCCAACTCATTGGCATTTCATTGGCCCGTTTACATACTCTTTCAGATGATTGGCTTTCTGAATGAAATCCCCATAGTGGAAGTTTCCACATAGCATTGAAGTTCCCCTTCCGAAGGGGAACTAGGCAGGTTAGGGTAATTAGGCAAGTAATTGTATAATGATGGTTTGTTCTGTAGACTATTGGAAAAAAATAGCTTAAATAGGCTAATAATTTTGACCTTAAAATGGTTTTATATATATATATATATATATATATATATATATATATATATATATATATATATATATATATATATATATATATTAGGATTTAATCAATAATGATTATTAAACATGAACTAAAACCAGTATATAATAAATATTAAATGCAGGAATATGAAACCTCAAAGTAAACTCTTTCTTTTACAGTACACTGTAGCTTTCTCTCTGTATTGATTTAAAAAAAATAAATAACATTGTCATAAGTAGGCTATGTTCATGTAGGTCGTACAGTACATACTGTAGTACTTCAGTAATAGTGGAAACAAGTGAAGAAGGTCTTTGTTACTGTCAAGACCAACATGAACAAACCTTCATATTATTTGTATTATGCTTGATGTAGCATAACAAGTGCTTTAAAAAGTCCTTGAAAGACTTTGAATGGGGTGTTTATGAAAGCATGGGAAACCATGTGGATTGATGAACTGCTGAACTTTGTGAAGAATTTCATCAGTGTCGTGTCTTTATTTATTTTATTTTACAATTCAATAATTTTTTTATTCATTTTTATGTTCGCTTTCATTTGTACAGCTGTTACCAGCAGATTGTATTGCTAGTGGTTTTCCATATCTATTAGCTTTAAAGCATCTTTGAAAACAGTGTTTAACAGGAAACATTGGCCTGTAGATGTTCTGATCAGTTTTTAACTGTAATTGTATGTGTGTTTTAGAGATGGCAAAAGTACATACATCCTTTATTCAAGTAGAAGTACAGATACTCATGTTTAAAATGTACTGACTACACTTTTGTCCTCAAGTTAAAGTAAAGAAGTACGACCTCAAAAATGTACATATTACTACTACAGTTTTAGTTCACTCCCTTTCCATAAAGAATCTGTCAATGTAAATTTGTTTGGGGACTGGTAAAAGTGTTTTGTGTCTTGTTAATTTTTTTCTTAAATATAAATTTGTTTTGTCTTGTTAAAATTATTTCCCTATGTAATTTTGTCTTATGATAGGTAAAAATGTTTTTCAAAATGTAAATTTGTCAAAGTGTTTTAAACTTTGTAATGTTGTTTTGCACTTCCCGGCCACCGCAAAAAGACGCTCAAAGTGCGCAATGACAAGAAATAATATGGATCGCGCCACCAAACACATGAAACCGAAAGTAACGACCGTGGTTTAAAAATGTGCAGTAAGTACAGATATTTGTGTAAAAATGTAAGGAGTAAAAGAAAAAAGTTGTCAGAAAAATAAATAGTGAAGTAAAGTACTGTTACTAGAAAAATCTACTTAAGTGCAGTAACTAAGTATTTGTACATCTTTACTTCCCATCTCTGGTGTGTTTTGATGGATGAATGATGTTACCTGTAATTAGTTTTTTGTTGATTTGTTTGTGGTGACGCAGTGGTGCAGTGGGTAGCACGGTTGCATGTTCACCTCACAGCAAGAAGGTCGCTGGTTGGGTGGCTCGGCTGGGTCAGTTGGGATTTCTGTGTGGAGCTTGCATGTTTCCACCGGGTGCTCCGATTTCCCCCACAAGTCCAAAGACATGTGGTACAGGTGAATTGGGTATGCTAAAATTGACCGTAGTGTGTGTGTGTGTGTGAATGAGAGTGTATGGATGTTTCCCAGTGATGGGTTGCGGCTGGAAGGGCATCCGCTAAGTAAAAAAAAAATGTGCTGGATAAGTTGGTGGTTCATTCCCCTGTGGCAACCCCAGATTAATAAAGAGACTTAAGGCCGTACTCACACTATGTACAGTTGCCTTGAATCGGGCCACAGCACACTTGTCCCCCCTCCCGTCTCCCCCGACGGCCCGCACTCACATTACATTCGGGCCTGGGCGCGCTTCTGTCATCGATGCTCAGTAAGCGCTCTCGCTCAGCACAGTAGAGATTTAGTTATAAGTTCTTTAGTTATATCGTTTTAGTCGTTTGATATGCGATGACACGCAGTCTAATATTTCGCCGAACAGATCAGCCACTTTTGACGCTCATAAACAATCATAAAGTCCGTGCTGCAGGAATTAGGAGGTTTGCTGAAGGCGCAGTTGACGTGCAGTGAGGGGTTTGCGTATTTAATAATCTACGATAGTTTGCATTCATTGAACAGTACAAATGATTAATTAATCCCTATGAAACAGTCCCTTAAAAGTCACGTCTCGCTTTCAGTTTCGGGCTCAAGCACGCTTGCACTCACACTGTAAGCGTACCGCGCCTGAGCCCAAGTGAACCGCGCTCTGGCCCACCTCTTCCAACCGGGCCAGGGCCACCCAAGTGTACCGTGCCTGAGCCCGATTCAGAGCACTCACACTTCTCAAACGAACTGGGAAACGGGCCTGGGCACGGTTCGGATAACATAGTGTGAGTAAGCCCTAAGCCAGGGGTGTCCAAACTCGGTCCTGGAGGGCCGATGTCCTGGAGAGTTTAGCTCTAACCCTAATCAAACACACCTGAACCAGCTAATCAAGCTCTTACTAGATATACTAGAAACTTCCTGGCAGGTGTGTTGAAACAAGTTGGAGCTAAACTCTCCAGGACACTGGCCCTCCAGGACCGAGTTTGGACACCCCTGGACTAAGCCAAAAATAAAATGAATGAATGGTTTGTTTGTTAAATCCATGTGAACTGTATACTGCCTAATCTTGGCCAGGAGGGCCAAAAGAGATTTTTGCAAAAGAGATTTTTAATCTCAATCTGCTTTTCCTGGTAAAATAAAGGTTATATTATTAATAATAATAATAATAATAATAATAATAACTAATCAAACGGGTGAAAACAGACTTCTCCGTAACGTTGTCTGCCTTTTTTAAACACGCAAGCCTTTCATATTTGAATGGATTCTGACTAGCAGTCTGTTTTATTGTGTATCCACTAGAAAAATCGCTCTAAAGAGTGATTCCAACAATATCTTATTGTTGCTGTGTTCTGAACTCTGCTATTGATCTATATTGAGAACCGTTTTTAGAGCTATATCTTTTTTATTATCATAGTCACCATCATAATAGGTTGATCTCTGTCAGAACTGGCAACATTGTATGCAGCATTGTGTCTTCACACTGAATTTGAGCAGGGATACAAGAACAGTAATTCATCTGAGTAAAAAAAATACACTTTTTTTACACATGGCCATGTAAGATTGCTTCCCCCTGATCTCTCAGATGTGTAAATAAACCACTACTCACAAATGAAGACATCTGAAATGGTGTTGTTTATGACTTTGGTAGGATTACAGTTTGTGTGATCTATAATTGAGGAGATACATCGAGAAGAAGAAAAAAGAGGTAAATGGTTTCCGTCCTCTTCTTTCATTAGATGCGCAACAAAGCCGCGAATGGTCTATTAAAGGCAAAATTGCTTAGAGAGTATAATTGCTTGTACTGTAATCTGTGGAGCTGCTAGTGCTGAGGAGGATATGTGTTGGAGGTTGCATTAAACTCTTTGTGTAATTTTGTTTCGGAGTTGTGGAGGATGTGAAATTGAAGTCCAGTGTTGAGGGATGTCTACATTAAAGAACAAACTCTGCTTGACATACTGTCGTAATACTTGCACACGGTTACACAAGCACATTCACTCACATGCACATGTACGTGCACACATACACACACACTGCAGGAGTCTATCAGAGTGATGGTTGATGGGTCTCCTGAGATCACAGCGCATATCTGATCCTACATATAATAAGATGTGAAGTAGTTTTTGCATTTCTTTGTGCTTGTTTGTTTATGTGTGTGTTTTTGTGTCAGGAATAGATTATTAGAACACTTTCTTGACTTTTTTTTATTATTATTATTCAGTTTTAGTTTGTTCTTTGAAATAAATATTTTTTTTTGTAGTCACGTTCTTTTTGTTCTGAGAAATCTTAGTGCCTTATGATTGTTTTTAATATGGTTATTGTGATCTAATTTATTTATTTTTTAATTTATAAAAAAAAATATATAACTTTTTTTCTTTTTTTATATATTTCCCATATGATGTTTAACAGAGCAAGGAAATTTCACAGTATGTCTGATAATATTTGTCCTTCTGGAGAAAGTCTTATTTGTTTTATTTCAGCTAAAATAAAAGCCGTTATTAATTTTTTTTAAACCATTTTAGGAACAAAATTATTAGCCTCTTTAAGCTAATTTTTTTTTCAGTAGTCTACAGAACAAACCATCATTATACAATAACTTGCCTAATTTCCCTAACCTGCCCAGTTAACCTAATTAACCTAGTTAAGCCTTTAAATGTCACTTTAAGCTGTATAGAAGTGTCTTGAAACATATCTAGTAAAATATTATTTACTGTCATCATGGCAAAGATAAAAGAAATCAGTTATTAGAGATGAGTTATTAAAACTGTTATGATTAGAAATGTGTTGAGAATCTTCTCTCTGTTAAACAGAAATTGGGGAAAAAAATAAAAAGGGTGCTAATAGTTCATGGGGGCTATATATATATATATATATATATATATATATATATATATATATATATATATGTGACAAGATCTCGTACGACAAGATCTCGCGAGATTAAATCATGGCGAGATTTCTCGTCGAGGTGAAAAGTTGTCTCGTCACGGGAGTTGTGATGTTATGATGGAGCATGAGGGTGAAATTAGCATTGACGATTGGAGGCAGAATTGGATTTGATCTGCAAATAAAGTGCTTTGCACACACCTGGCAACCCAGGCTGGCCTCAGAGTTGCGCTTGTCACTCGGTGGGCGGGTGTGACGTAACCGATTTTTTCTCCGGAGTTCAGCAGGTGCCGCATCCAACATAGGCTACAACTACAGCCTCACACATTATGGTTCGTATCCATGCAATGGAATAGCACTTCAGATATGCTGAAAGGTATAATCGTCGTAAACACAAATGGAATTACGACGTAGAGTATTCCTATTTTAGTCGCATTATTGAAGTGCAGATATGTAAACGCCGTAATCAAACTATTAACACCGCGAAGGACTTTTAGCCGCATTTTGCAACTAGACCTACACACCTAGCCAGTCAGTAAAGCACCACAGACGCACACATCTCTAAGCTCGCGCAAACAAACACACACATTCACTGAATGAACTCCTGGAGACTCATCGTCACATCATCATCACGGAACACACGTTTATACTGTCCGGGAAAAGCTGAATTTTTTGTTTTTTCATTCTGCGTGCGGTATCAAACACCATTAAAACAACTCTCCTATCAGTCCTTCATATTCGCATGATCGCATCCAGTAGCTCAGAGGGAGTCACGGGGCCTAAATGAAATTTTGCTAAATGAAAGTGAAACTCATTTATTAAATTAAAAATGAAATACAAAAAATTACATATGTTTGTTTCAGTGTGTGGAAATAAGTTCGATATATCATGTGAAATTGTACGGGGGAGAAGCCAGTCGATAGAGTTTATAGTTAAATATTTAGCATTGTTTGCATGTTCTTTATGACATAGAATTCATTTAAATAGAAATAAAATACCATTCATCACAATGTTTTTAAAAAGCACCTACATTGTTTTGTATTTTGTGATTTTTTTTTTCTATTTGAATAAAAATCTATTTTCCATTCATATATTAGCAAAAATTTTGCTAAAATATAAAATTATATATAAAAATATTATTTTCCATTCATATAGGCTATTAGCAAAATATTTAGCAGTGTTTGCATGTCCATTACTGCGTATAATTCATTGAAATAGAAGTAAAATAACATTCATTACAAGTTGATTTAAAGAAAGCACCTAAGTAGTTTTGTGATTTGGGTTTTTTTCCCAGCTGAATAAAAGACTATTTTCCATTCATATATTTCATCATTGAGGTTTTCTTAAAAATAGTGTAGAAATCTCGTCTCGTCTCGTTCTCGTGAACCCAATCTCGTATCTCATCTCGTCTCGTGGAGTAGGCATCTTGTCACATCCCTAATAAATATATATATATATATATATATTAGGGATGCAACAATACAGTTAGCTTACAGTTCAATACATACCTCGGTTTTTTAACACAGTTTTCGGTTCGGTTCTGATGGCTTAACACATAAGTGTTTTTTTTTTTATTGTTATTCTATGCTTAGGCAATAGGAACAGTAAGAAAGAGAAGAAAATAAAAACGATTTATTGCAATACTCCATTATTTTACTTCAAAGCCAAGAAAGGTACACTAGTTCCTAGTGTATTGTATAATAAAAAAAATTAACACTAAAATCTCACAGCTGCTGGTAGCCTATGTACAAACTGGGCATTAAATATTAATTAAATCTTTTTAATAACTGCTTTCTTATTGTATGTAGTTTCAAATAAAATTATTACTCCAGACATTATTGCTTTTATTACTATTACCATTAAAAATAATAATAATAATAATAATAATAATAATAATAATAATAATAATAATAATAATAATAATAATAATAAAAACAATAATAATTAATATTAGAGTGATTTCTGAAGGATCATGTGACTCAGACTGGAGTAATGAAGCTGAAAATTCATCTTTAAAATCACTGGAATAAATGATTAAATTAAATTATAAACTACTTTTGAACAGTTATTTTATAGTGCAATAACATTTTACAATTTTACAATGTGTGCTTTATTTATGATGAAATAAATGCAGCCTTTAGTTAGCAGGAGAAGCTTATTTTTAAATATTTAACAATCATACTGACCCCAAACTTTTGAGCAGTTGTGTATATATTTTATAAGCGATAATATGCACTTTAATTTTGACACCTACAGACATAAATATAAATCAGAGAGGTCAGACTTTCTCATACAGAGCCTCATTTCAGTTGTCAAGTTTTGTAAAAATCTATTGAATTAATCTATTAAAGAAACGTTGGCTAGAATTATGCATTATAGGCTTAAATTACAAATAAATAGATGAACCGATCATCAGATCATGCATTATATCATGAAGCAAATCAATGTTGATCTTTCTTTCGAGCTGTCAGTGCAGAAATGAACAAAACAGGTCTAATACAACATATTATAAGATTAAAATATGGAAAGATTATCAGTTGGTAACTTCGTTCAATCTTCCTAACTGATAAACAGCTCTCGTTAATATTTCAGCATGCTTTCACTTTCGCATTAGACACGAAACGCACATTTACCGGTAGGAATGACATCCCGCCCTGCTCATCATTCGTATATATATGGCTATTACACAATCATAATACACTGTGGTATAGCCTGGGTCCTTAGTTCGTTGAATTGTTTTGTTACTCACTACAATCGATCTGCTCAATCGAGCAGAGACCACCTCATTCAGGCGATCTCGGAGCGATTGATTTGGTGCGGATTTGAGCGCGATTCCTGGACTCGCATATGCCAAACGAACCGCGCTAACGGGGGGAAAGAAACAGATTCCAAAACAAACGTCTATGTGTGAAAGCATCCTAAGATTGTATTTGCACGCAATTGACAGACAGTCGCAGCCAAACTTTTGTGACAAGGCCATTCTGTACACTGGCCCGAGCGTCTCCCATGCTGGCCCCGGGCCATCGGGCAGTCCTTATTTTCGAGCCCTGTAGTGATTGAATATTTACTCGCGGGGAGGAGTTTCCTCATCTCAGCTCGTAGACTTACAGGGACACACAAACAGTCTATTCGGAGAGAAATAAAACGCACATAAATTATTTAAACGTAAAACCGGAAAAACCGCAATTCACAAGCGCGTATTGAACCGTGGATGTCGTACCGAACGGTTCAATATTGTATTGAGAATTGTGGCATCTCTAATATATATATATATATATATATATACACATATATATATAACGCGTTCTGTGTTCTCGCGGTCTCCCGAGTTTTTCTGATATACAACCAGTATTTGCATTTGGATACTCGTGACCTTAACAGTCTACACCTTGACTAACTCTTGAGTTCTGTCACGTCACAACAGCTTGAAGCGTTTGACACTGAACACAAGTGGCTGCAGATCCATTTCTCCTTCTTGTCAGGTGTACATAACAAATTGAAGGAAGCACCATTTTACTTTGTGGGATTTGTCATGTCTTGCTGTGTTGTGTCCAGTTTAGCCAGAATGACTGATTATTAAATGACTTCTATTGTCTTTTGTCATGTTGCTTACATCTGGTGTAGATACGGTGCAACATGAGGAAAGACAGAACAAACTATAGATCTAGATTGCATACGATGTTGTTTGTTTTGCTCACTTCATATTACTTTGTATTTGGTTTTAAACAAGACACAGGTTGGCACAGACAGATAGACTTAAACTAGGGGATGCAGTGCTGACTGCTGAATATTAGATTGGACAATAATGTCGCAACACACTGGTTTATAACACGGGTGTTTGTACCATGTGTCACTATTGATTTGTCCATTATAGCTAATTGGTAACAATGACCCATATTGTTTTCAGTGTTTAGTAACAGGAACATTCATTCATGCATTCATTCATTTCATCAATATTTATCAGGGGTCACCACAGCGAAATTAAACTGTTCCAGCACCCGAAGGGAAACCCACACCAACAGGAGGAGAACATGCAAACTCCACACAGAAATGCTAACTGTCCCCGACGAGACTCGAATCAGCGACCTTCTTGCTGTGAGGTGATAGTGCTAACCACTGAGCCACCATTTGCTGCCAATTGTGACGTGGCACCTCCAAGTCCGAGGCCATGGTGCTCCACCGGAAAAAAATAGTTTGCCATCTCCAGGTCGGAGGAAAGTCCTTACCCCAAGTGAAGGAGTTCAAGTATCTTGGGGTTTGTTCATGAGTGAGGGAAGGATGGAACGTGAGATTGACAAGTGGATTGGTGCAGCGGCAGCAGTAATGTGATCAATGTACCAGTCCATTGTGGTAAAGAAGGAGCTGAGCCGAAAGGCACAGCTCTCGATTTACCGGTCAATCTACGTTCCTACTCTCACCTATGGTTATGAGCTTTGGGTCATGGCTGAAAGGACAAGATCTTGGATACAAGCAGCCAAAATGGGTTTCCTTTGCAGGGTGGGAGGGCGCACCCTTATAGATATGGTGAGGAGCTCTGTCACCTGGTAGAAGCTCAGAGTAGAGCCGCTGCTTCTCCACATCGAGATGTCAGCTGAGGGAGAAGGCCTCGAGGACACTCTGGAGGGACTATGTCTCTCGGTTGGCCTGGGAACGCCTAGGGAGCTGGAGCTGGAGGAAGTGTCTGGGAAGAGGGAAGTATGGGGTTGTCTCCTAATGCTGTGTTCACACCAGACGCAGCGCAGCGAGGATAAATAAATACATTCGCACACAAATAGATGCATGAACATTTTGAGTTTACTCGGTTCATTTGTGCGCCAAATTTGTTTCATTAGCACGTCAAATTCACTGAGCAATAGATTGCACTACTTTCAGTTGATTTTGCTTTTATTGTATAAAAATAAATAAGAAAACATGTTAAATGAGAATCTAAGATATTTTATGGCATAGTTTAAAAAATGATTTATTATTCAAAAAAGTTTTATTTTGATTGTTTTTTAAATTAATTGGTCTTAAACTTCATTTTTTTTTTCAGATTTCCATATATGTATTAATTATTAATTATAATTGCTTGCATTTTCAGTCCAGTATAATAAAACTTCCTTTGTGGTAGGACCTTTACTTTAATTTTGATTTATATAATAATTAAAAAACACAAATAATGTTTTTTTAATGTCAATTTTAATTTATTACTATTTAATAATTTGTTAACATAATGGGAATTGCACCAGTGAAAAATAAATAAATAAATAAATGTAATAATGGTAATAAGTATCATTAAGGTAAATGAGCTTAATTAGAATGAAAACATTTGTTGGTACCAAAATTACACTTAATTATACCTGATTAATTTTAATGCAATTTTCTTTTCTCTGTTTTGTAGTAAAATGTAACCTGGAATTTCTTCTTCATATTTGCACTAATGTGAATAATATTCTTCCATTGCAGTGGAAGAAAAGAAAAATAATACGACAAGATTAATTGTGAGAAACTGAGACGTCCTTATTGTCATGAATCAGTTCATTTACCAGCCCTGCCTCTTTCTGGTTGTCTATCATGCTGCGCTATCAGAAGTTGTTTTTAGATTTTTTTCTTCTTCCATCTCATTCACTAAACCTGCAAGAGCCAATTATAGACAAAGGCGATGAGCGAGAGGAGAATGTCAGCAGTGCTCAGCTTGTTCACTGGTTCTCAGGATCTCCCTCCCGCAGGGAGTAATGCAGACCAGATGAAGGGACATGTCACAGGCTCTCTCAACCTGCTTGTTAGCACTGTAGCTCAGCTTGAAGGGCATTTATGGTTGCTTTTTTCTTCTTCTTTCCTTTTCGGATGCACTTAATGACTCCCTGGCCTCTTTTCTTAGTGCTCTCAAATGAAGAAATCAGTGAATGTAGAGGTTCTCAGCAGGCCATTTCCGCCATACTCTTATATCATACTTCACACTATAAGAGGATGTGTTACTTTTTGCTATGTATTTATTTAATTTGTGTGATGAAAACAAGGGACCGGTGCACATGAGGACGTGGGCAAGTGAGCAATTACAGTGAAGTTTTGTATGTCTCAATTATCTGACGTTTTTGGGACTGGCATTGCAGCCATAATGAACTAATCATCAAGAGATACACATCACAGAAAGTTAGAGACAGGGCCCATAAAAAAGTGTTTATTAACCATTCTTTAATTAAACATTATTAAAATTTGCCCCAAAACACGGAGTAGTTTCTGAAGGTCAATAAAAATTGTTGACAATTACATGGATCTGGGTCTTACCAGCAGAGACTTACCATCATGGGCTTAATATACAAACGGAGAAAAAGAGAGTAATAGAGATACATGTATATATGGCTTACGAGGACTCTCCATTGGGGTTATGTATTTTATACAATAAAAAATACTTATTATATTGCTTTACCCTACCCTAAACCCAACCCTCACAGGAAACCAGTGAGAAAATTTAATTGTTAAAAGACCCTGTTAAGCCAGGTAATCATAAGAAGTATGATTTTCATAATCTGGTTTGGATTATGAGGACGCACTGTCCTTGTAAACCACCTTAATAGAGTACAGCTAGATCATACCCATGTCATTATACAAATTTGTGTCCTTGTAAACCACATAAACAAACACAAATACACACACACACACACATAGAGTTAGTGATTAGCGCAGAAAGCCACTACCAAGGTAAAACCTCTTCTGCCCCTTGTGCCCAGACAAGGAAGACACATTTAACCATTACATGACATAAATAATGTATTAAAGGGCACCTATTTTACCCCTTTTTCAAAATATAATATAAATATTCTGTGTTTCCAGAATGTGTCTGTAACGTTTCAGCTCAAAACACCCATCAGATTATTTATTATAGCTTTTTAAATCTGGGAAATTTGATTTGTTATAATATTGTAGCTGTTTTTGTTGCCTGTGCCTTTAATGTGAATGAGCTGGTTCTCCCCGCCCATCATTCCCACGTGCATGTCAGAGCCATAGCCTTCACGTAGACAAGCAGCACAGTGACAGACAAGAATGAAGCAGATCCCCCTTACTACAGTAAGAACTTTCCCAACGGTTATTTGTGGTGAAGTTAATTCAAGCCTTTCTGCAATGAGTCACAAACAATGTCGTTATAAAGTTTGCTTGCATGCACACACTCTCACACACACACACACACACACACACACACACACACACACACACACACACACACACACACACACACATCTACACACATTTAGATTTGCACTGTTTTTGCATGGAAAAGTGGTAGGATACACATTAATATCCACTGCTGTATGGATATCCTTTATGTTAATGTACAAAATAAACCACAAACCGGGATTGAAGCATCTTCTTTTATAAATGTACTGACACTATGCGGCTGTGGTGATGAATTACGAAGCGATTTTACTGTCTTAAAGGGTCACGAAACACCAAAACACATTTTTTTAACTGTTGGCAGTCATAAATGTGTCCCACTCTGCTATAACCACTATGAGGACACATATATTGCACTAAAAAGTGAAAATTGGTTGTTTTTGCATTATTTTGAGCAAAATCGTTCTTCCGGTTTGAAACAAATTTTTGAAGCTGCGTCAGGGCCATGAGATGCTTGCGTGTAAATCCAGCATGGAGAGTGCCTGTCTGTCCTTACCAGAACATTGTGACGTATCTGAGGCTGTGGCATTAATTCATGAGAAAGACTTTGTTCAAACCAATCAGCGCGCTCTATTGTGTATGCAGCGCAACTTCATTAATATGCATGATAGCTTCAGAGACTGTTTACCTGTTACAGTGTTCAGACGACAGAGAGACGCCACGTTGTGTTGCCAAAACAAGTGAAAGAACTAGAATTTGGAGACACGGGTCGTTGGTGTTGCATTTATTAGTGTGCTGCAAGGTTTTGTTTTCATTTTTCCTCTATAAGAGCGCTGCTGGACTCACGTGTGGATTACAATGCACGCGACACGCAACAGAATGCGTTTTTAAGGAATATTTTTTACCCAAGAGCTTTTCGCATCTGGAAATTATGAAATCCGGATTTGCTGCTCGTCTCCTTTTTAAAAAAAAGACACGGTTCCAGTGTAATTGTCCAGTCTATACAAATTTGGTAAGTGTCTGCAGTGCAGTGCAGTGCCCTTTGTTTAACCCAGATGGCAAAGTTACTTCGTATCATCAGCAGTGGTCTTTCAGTTTTTAAAGACATACCATAGTCAAAATGATTTAGTTACTAAGTTTACAGTATGTTAATATCACTGCAATATTATAGGCTGAAAGATCCGCTGTAAATGCTGCTCTCAGAGTGTAAACATGTAAACACAAGCTATTCCTGTCGTGCAAGATTTTCGCCGTATTTTGTGACTGGATAGTCTATACACACACAGCTTTCTGACGCTACCTACCGAGTGCATCTAAGTTACAGAGAAATGCGGAGGATTTTTTTCTCCCATTCGCCGTGCGGTATCAAACATATCATTATAACTCCACTCTTCCAGCAGTGCCTCGATTTCAATATCTCGTTTGTCATGAGCGACATGTAGGAAATGTTTCTGAATAAAAAGTTTCAAACTGCAGTTAAAGTCGACAAATTCATAATTTGTCAAGTAATTACATTACTGATGTCCATGTAAACAGTCATTCTCTTTCTTCCCTGCGTCTGCGTGCCCAAACGGAAACTCCCATATTTGCAAATCCTACCCTCTTTCCCTCCCCCAACACTCCTATCTAAACAGAGCTGGACACGCCCACTTTCCTGATTTTTTCCAAACTAGAGGTGTGAAAACACCCTGCTGAGACAGGGGGGGTTCGTGACCCTTTAATTACAAACATGCACTGTTTTAAAAACAATTTAAACTTAAAACTCATTCTTGATCACATTTGATAATGATTGATGATCACAGAGAGCTGAACAGATCTTTTAATCCTAGTTACACGTCCTGTCTTGTGGATATGATTATACGCGTAACTACGGAGACATGTTAATATGCATCTGTCAATCAATTCGATGGGCGGGGAAACCGCACTCCTAGGTCACGTTGGGGTCGGCCTCAAAATGGGAGGAATTTGGATCCTATTTTAACATCAGGAAATAAAAAAAAAGAAACTTATTGTGTTTCTATCACTCCAATATGACCGTGGACACACTATAGCTACACACAGTTCATAGCTACAGGACAGTTTCATAGGTGTCCTTTAAAATTAAAAAATAAATAAATAAAAAAACGTGTTTTAGTCTTATTTAGTCTTAAAATCAAAACAAATTAAAATGCGTTTTTCCTTTTAGAAGAAAAATTTTTTTGGATGCAGTAACAAAGATCACAACCAGATGACAGCCATTTCTTTTGGTGACCATATAAGGACATGCCCTATTTTTGTGTATGGTTTGAGCAATATAGGAACTATATTTAATGGGCAGTTTGGTTCTGTGGTATTTGATTTGATTTTAGCCTCTAAAAAATAGTTTTAATAACTGTGGCAAGCAGGATGTGTTATAGTTGGCACTGCGTCAAACTGAGAATCGTTCATTTTTCAATAATATTTAAAGCATGTTCAGAAAATTATTTCCTAAAATCTTTCCCTTGCGGTTGTAATACAACAAGTATAGTGATATAAACAAATTACTAAGTACTTTACTAAGCTTACACAATAATATACCACAGTTTACAAAACTAAAATTTAATATATTTACTATGTATTAGTTGATCATTCATTCATTCATTTTATTTTCGGCTTAGTCTCTTTATTAATCAGGAGTCGCCACAGTAGAATGAACCACCAACTCATCCAGCATATGTTTTACGCAGCAAATGCCCTTCCAGCTGCAACCTGAAACGGGGAAACACCCAGATGCTCTCACATTCTCACACATACTCTACGGGCAATTTAGGTTTTTCAATTCACCTATACCCGCATATCTTTGAACTGTGGGGGAAACCGGAGCACACGGAGGAAACTCACGCGAACAAAATGCAAACTCCACAAAGAAATGCCAACTGACCCAGCCAGGGCTCGAACCAGTGACCTTCTTGCAGTGAGGTGATCATGCTACCCATTGCACCACCGTGACACCCATTAGTTGATCAGTTCACAATAATTAATACATATTATGAAGTAGGACGCAATAAGTAACTTTGGTATATACAGAGGCAGATAAGAACAAACTGTGCGCAACATAATGAGTAACCATGAAAACAAATCTGTGTTGGAAAAACAGAAACAGAAAAAACAAAACATCCACATTATATGTTACATGTTTTACAGGAAAATATAAATATTTAGTATCTCACTTTCAAAATGTCTCTTTTAATTCAATATGTTAAATTGTGTTAATGCTTGAGATTTATAAGCAAGTTCTGACATAAAAAAAAGCGAATTGTTTCTATACCAATCACATTTTCGATGCAATAAATCCCAATCCCAACCCTCAAACCCATACAGAATCTCCAACATTCATCTGAGATGAATAAACTGAGCTTTAGACTGGCTGAGTGAATTATACAGGAATGTTTATGTTTTGCTCCAGGCTAACATTAAAGGAATAGTGAAGATGTGTCTGTTTACATGTTCCTGAGCCCATACAGCGTTGAATGTGACTTGATCACAAAGAGCAAACCTATAAAAAAGATCTGCATGCAACAGTGCTACGAGAACACCACCTAGCATGAAAGCAACTCATCACAAATATTGGCCTCAATAATTCAATTATCCCTTTGAACAAAGAAACAGGAGAGTGAAACGGAGCTAATTCCGCGCTGCAGTAAGAGAAAATACCTCTGCATTGTGGTGAATTAAGGCCGTCACGTTAGATCGCTTTTTAATACAACACATTTCTGTAATTATGTTATATTTCATGCCCTTGTATTTCATTATAGAGCAGGATTTATATGTCATAACAGAGCAAAGATAGCCATAAAGTGGCCTGGATGAAGGAAGGATGGACAAATGGAGGGTAGCAAAAAGAGATGAAAGGGAAGATAGAGCATCTGTTTTTCATGCCGGTCAGATTACAGGGGCTGACACCATAAATCTTACTTACTCTCGGATGGAGAAAAGGAGGAGGACAGGGAGACACTGACAACGCTCTCCTGAATTTCAACACATTTAGTTGGCAGGGAAACCAGGCTAGCAGACTCGGTCACTGCTCAGAGGAAGTCAACGCGGTTGACATTCGGGTTGTGGGTCAATTTGAGAAATTCAGCTTTGACTCAAATCACGATACTTCCAGATATTTCCAAACACTGAACTCAAGTCTGTTGGCGGTGTTCAGTTTCCGAAACATGGAGCTGCATTTTTAAAATAAGAACCTGGAATGAATGAAATCTTGAAATAGGAGCCAAGTTGTGGGCTTACATCAAATCTCATGGTCACATTATTTATTAATAAGGCAGCATTTGGGAGTTTACTCCCAAACTACATTTTATTCATACTTTATTTAAAATGTTATTATTATTTATTTGTTTGTTTGTTTATATAGTTTTTTCTTAGTTTTGTAGTAGCAGTGATAGTAGTATATAGTAATAGTAGTAGTAGTAGTAGTAGTAGTAGTAGTAGTAGTACAGGTGTCAGACCCCTAGTTTTTCGCGTTTCCGCGATCGATAAATCCAACGCAAAATACACAAAAAGTCACACATTTTTGCGATTCAAAATTCTTAATTATATGCAAAATAATCGAGTTTCATGGCAATCTGTGTTTTAGGTGTGTTACGGTAGAGGAAGCCCTAACACATGTCCTAAGTGAGGTACATGTCAGATGCTCCAAGGAGTGAAATCTGAGAGAAAGTAAGATTGTGGCTAAAAATAAGAGTTATACAAACTTCCTTTGGCTTTATCCCTACCGTTTTAGATCTTGTCTTGACAAGAGACCAAAATAAAGAAGGTTTATTTTTATGATTCTTCCCATACCAATATACTTCTGGTGAACGGTTAATCTGACTTTTTCAATTTTATACAGTTCATTTTATGGCATCGATGTTTTAATGTAATTAAAATATAATCAGTTAAATAGACTTCAGCATTCATTTAGTTGTTGAAGCGTAAACCGAGATGAAAAGCTGTTTACTCGCACTCGCCCGTCAGGATCAGCAGGCTAGCGCAGAAAATTTAACGCAGTGCTTCATGTACATTTTGAGACCCACATTATAGCCTATATCATTTAGGCAGCGAAGATCATTGATTTTTAAAGAAATTGTGTAGATTTTGTAACGGCATACCGTTTTTGACCAAGGTTACCGACAAATTTAAAGTCCTTCTGCATATATCCTATTGTCATTGCACACCTAATATTGTAGGCTACCTAATATGGTAAATAATAAACAAATAATTTTTTTTTTTTTTTGTAGATATTTTTTTAGATATTTTTTTTTATCACAAATATGTCCGCAGATTTCTGGGAATTACCACCACAAGATCAGTCATTTTTATGGCAAAAAATCACACAAAAAAAAAAAAAAACGTGAAGAACTAGGGGCTCTGAGTAGTAGTAGATAGTAGTAGTCTTGTGAATTGAAAAGTGAAAATTGAATGGATAAGTTGATAGATAGTTGGATGGAAGTGAATAAACCTCAAATTCATTGTGTTTGTTGCATAAAATGACAATAAATGAAGAATTCAGATGTCAAGTCCAAGAAGTGCATATGAGCATTTATGTTCAGTTATTTCACTTTAAATTCAATAGAAAGAACCTATTCATTGCCATAAAAGACAAATATTTAAACATTCACACAAGGCCTAAGAAAAATGCTTATCTTAGCAGAAGATTTCAGATGGCACTTGAAGGCTTTTGCATCTGTGAAATAGTATGTAGAATCTTTTTATAGAGGTTTATAGAGTTACTAATTGAAAATGAAAGTATTAAAGTATGTAATGTAGTCTCAAATAAGTCTTTTGTAAGGTTAAATTAAAGTGAAAGCTTCTATTACCTCAACCCTATCAGTAAAGATAACCCTCAGAAAATATTCTCTATTTTTACATTCTCAAAAAAATCTATTCTGAGTTATTTGTAAGCCGTTTTCAACCCATTATGTCCTAATAATTTCAAACATTACTAGTGTTAATATAGTTGAAGGGATATTTGCTCCCCTACAATATAAGAAAACCTGAACCACACACACACACACACACACACACACACACACACACACACACACATCAGCAGAAAATGCCATAATTTTAGTCAGGTTCAAGTCAAGTTGGACTTTATTATAGTTCTGCTACATGTGTGGACGTAAAAGCAGAAATTAAATATATTTCTTGTTATTCTCAGAAAATGTAATATGTATGATTATATCAATAGCATAGTATGCAATATGAATGTACCACTTTTATGCCAGAACATCATTGAAATAGTATATTGAAAATTATGCTATTGTTACTATTTGTGATTACAAATACAAAAGTAAACATGCATTCATACACGATTTCAATAGCCTGTATACGTTTAGCTTCTCACGGATGCAAGCGGTAATTATATACAATGTTGTTCCAGTGCTGTTGTAAGGATATTTAACAACGTGGTAATTTTCTCACCATGATATTCTCAATTCATGGTGTATGTTTGTAAGGATGATGATTTGGTGATTTAAAAGCCTCTTTGTGCACAACACATCATTCTCGTCAGTGTTGTTGGGAATGTTGAAGGTTGCAACCGAATAGCCTAGTTATAATCCATTGCAGTGTACAAAACAATTGCAATGGCAAGATGATGAGCGCAGCAACAATTTTAAAGTAATTGTATTGCTGAAGAAGCCCTCTGATTTCATTTTCAACACCATTGTGACAACGCAAAATGAATTGCATTTGTCATCAAGAAAAGTACATTGAGTACATTAAAAGTACAGTGTAAAAAAATTAATAATAATAATACTACTGTGTTTAACTACAGTGCATTTTTTGTATTCACTAAAATCTATCAATTTTTTTTTGTATTTTTACAAATTTTTTATGTATTTTTATTTACAGAAAATCAAAAATACAGAACCAAAAAACTCTCTGATCTCCAACAACACCGCTGACTCTAAACAGGAAGCAGTCAAGTTTGTCAATGTTAAGGGTTGCCAGATACATTTCTATTGTAGTGTGCGCTATTTGTAGTTTAATTCTGAATTTCCATGTGCTTTGAGAATTTGTGTGCAGTGTATTGTCAAACTGATGATTTTTTATCCAATATTCTTTTCAAGTCACTCTTACTTGTAGCGCTTTTCACAACAATTATCGTTCAAAAGCAGCTTTACAAAACGTTATAATCAAAATCAGAAAGTTAAGGTGTTGTGAATAGGTTGGATACTATATATACATAGTTAACTGACAGTATATATAGTGTCCATTCCAAAAAGATGATATCAGTGTGTAGACACATTATTAATGAAGTGTACTGCTAAAGATTTTGTGTTATGCTTGGAGCAATGGATCGTCTCTTCATGTTCTCGTGGGGTTGGAATTATAAATATGAAACACTCAACCTTCTTTAGTGGACTTTTCTATTCTATGTACTACCAAAATCCCTGAGTTTTGGGATCTCTGGTTGGTTAGATAAACAGCAGCTAGACTTTTTTTAGAAATTGTAGGTAAGAAGCAATATTGTATAATCAAAAATGCAACTTACCAAGCAGCTAACATAAAGAAGATAAAATGTGGCTGTTATTAGCATGTACTTTCTTAACTTGCAGCACATTTGCCATACTAATGGGACACTGTTATGATCACCAACGATCTCACAGCTGCGCATTGCTGGAAAACTACACAAATACCACGTTAACGAACTACAACTCCCAGAATGCACCTCACACACACACCGGTTCCTGATTCCCACTGATTACACACACACAGCCAGATGATCGTTACGGACTGATTTCAAGGACTATAAACTCAGCACATACAGACACATCATTGCTGAGTCTTGTTAAACTGTGAGTGACCATTATGACGCATTTTCCCTTCCCTTGCTGTGTTTGACCCTTTGTTTCTTTGTTTACGTTAATTGTCGCCTGTACTGACCATTTGCCTGTTTAGTTTAGTTTGCCATCCAGGTCAAGTTGGCATGACAGTACTGAGATGACAGCTGATTTATTATATTTGATATTCAATCCATTGTAATTCATAAATCAACCCTACATTCATTTAGTATGTGAACATATAATGCAATACTAAGTCAGCCAGGGCGAAATTCTGCAACAAAGAAACGTAAACGTATACAAAGACTAATGTTTCTTCTTTCAGCAACTCATAATCACAAACTGCATCTCCCGTCTCTGATGAAGTTTCCCAGCTTCAGCGAGCAACCACTTCACTACAGCACTAGACATCAGATTCTTTGACTGGTGAATTTGGCAAGCGAGTGATAATACTCAAGCACTTTGACTATTATACGCCGCTACATCTCAGAAGCAGAGATTACGGCACTCATCATTTTTGTGATGGCTTTTACCTTAACAGTTGGGACTGAATGAATACCTTTGGTGGGTTGGAAATTGAAAGACCCATCTCTGTGCCAAAGATGTAATTTTCTTCCTTTTTTCATCCCTTCACATTTGCGCACGGCCCAATTTACGCTGTCTGAAAAGAACTCCAAATTTCCGATTGAGAGTCTGAGCCATTTTTTCTGAGATTTCATTAATCTCCAGCCTATTCTTTGCTTGGTCTTAGATCTTTTGTACAGAAAAAAAAAGAAAAGTTTTCAGTTCTTATTAGTCTGCCGGGTTTGTTTAGTGACTGGGAGCTTCAAAATGGATTTCTGCATATTTACGTGTTTGGTGCTTCCCTGTGCCCCTCAAGTAATTGAGCGAGCAGATTTGTGGTAATGAGATACTATTGAGGAAATCTTTACATGATATTGGCAGCAAGATGCAACCTGTTTGAAGGCATTTTAGCCAATTATTTCAGCTTGCCCAATCTAGTTGAAATTGGCCCTTCTGTTCATTTCCAGAGCTGGTGTTGGGGATTTTTACTGGGCTTTCATCTTACATGGTTTGCATTGCAAGAGGCTCTATGGCCTTTATCTATATGGGCAGTTGTCAAATAGGCTGTGGAAAAAAAACCTTTTTGTTGTAAAACACCATTTCTGAATAATATATTTATGTATACAAATTGTATACTTCATTCATTTATTTTCTTTTTTGGCTTAGTCCATTTATTAATCTGCGGTGGGCACAACGAAATAAACCACCAACTTATCCAGCATATGTTTCACACAGCGGACGCAATTCAATTTAATTGAATTTAATTCATCTTTATTTCTATAGCACTTTTACAATGTAGATTGTGTCAAAGCAGTTTAACATTGAAGATTATAGTAAATTAAAACTGTGTCAGTTCAGTTTTCAGAGATAAGATTCAGTTCAGTTCAGTTCATTGTGGGTTAATTTTTACTGCTGAGAGTTCAAACACTGAAGAGCAAATCCATCGATGCGCAGCTCCACAAATCCTGAACCATGCAAGCCAGTGGCGACAACGGCGAGGAACAAACTTCACCAATTTGCGAAAGTGAAGGAAAAACACCTTGAGAGAAACCAGGCTCAGTTGGGCACGAGCATTTCTTCTATGGCCAAACTTCTTATGCAGAGCTGCAGTCTAGGCGCCGGAGGCTGGAGAAAGCAGAGGCAGAGGTCACATGTTGGTGTACAGACTGGCCCTTCAGGATCAATGTGAAGACTCATCTGTCACTGTCACTGGGAAACATCCATATACACTCATTCACACACATACACTACAGACAATTTAGCTTACCCAATACCCTTATACCAGTGGTCCTCAACCACCAGGCCGCGGACCAGTACTTGTCCGTGTATCAATTGTTACCAGGCCGCACAAGAAATCATTAATTATTTCCTTTTTTTATTATTATTTGAGTCTGAACGATCTTTTAATTTGATAAATCTTTTATTTGAAAAATGACCGTATTCTCTTACTTACATCTCGGTCACCTGAGCGCCCACATTTAACCCACAAGCAGCAAAATGTATAAGAAACAGATGTCTTTGGAAAGTTTCTTTGCTAAGGGAAAAATGCCCAGTGAAGGACGCACGAACTGCCAAGGATTGGCAACCCATTTGTCAACAATTTGCCTTTTAGCGGGCATTCCTGCGCCGTTCGCATATCGCGTCTTTTCTAGAGTTAGTGCAAATTCGCTATTTCCAATGGAGGTGTGGGGCTTGTGAGCAAAAGCGGTGTGACACGTGTTTTAGATGCATCCACTTGAATGAATGCCGCGTGGAACACACTACAAGGAACGTGATAAGAACTGACCATTCAGCTTTATGGAATTTACACATTTTGTTAGACTATCTTAGACTCCCCCAAGTGCACGGTCATATTGTCAAGCATTGACCAGTTCGTTTGTGAAAAAAGTTGAAGACCGCTGACCTATATCACATGTCTTTGGACCTGTTGAGGAAACCGGAGCACCCGAACCCACATGAAGACAAGGAGAACATGCATACTCCACATAGAAATGCCAACTGACCCAGCCGAGGCTCGAACCAGCGACCTTCTTGCTGTGAGGCAATTGTGCCACCCACTGCGCCACCATGCCGCCCCAATTGTATACTTCATTCATTCATTCATTTTCTTGTCGGCTTTGTCCCTTGCGGGGTCACCACAGCGGAATGAACCGCCAACTTATCCAGCACGATTTTACGCAGCGGATGCCCTTCCAGCCGCAACCCATCTCTGGGAACCAATTGTATACTTATGTATACAAAAAAAATCATCAGTCCAAGGTACTCGAAAAATAAGTGAAAAAGTTAAAATGCCTTTATTAAAAATATGGCTATTATTTATTATTACTTCCAAAAATGGAAATAAGGGCAGGTTTTAATAACTAAAAATGTGGGAGAGCATTGCTATTATGTGATTGTACTGTATTGCAATATGGAGCAATTAAGTGTTGATGTTAAATCAAATGTAATTTACAAATACTTGGAAATGAAATGATTTAATGACAATAATTTGCTATGGTTACAACTGAATCAGTTACAAAATAACTGTATAAAAAGATTAAACTTGAAATCATTAAAACATATGATATTAACTGTACCCAGCTTAAATATAAAATAAAGTTACCTGAGAGAGAGGGAGAGAGAGAGACAAAGAACAGAAAGTAGGCCCCAAAGAGAGCCTGATCGCATTGGATCCAGAGAAGATAGAGCAGGAGAGGAGCAGAGCAGGAAAAGAGAAAGAGCAAAGTTTACCACATATTTTGTATCTTCCTTGACCAAAGCCCAAATACTGAGACATACAAACTGACCAGTCAAGATGTGACCACATCGTAAATACCCCAAAGTCCACACACATCTTAATCATTCCCTGATCTTATCAGTATCTGCCTTTGAAATCTGTATGGGCCTTCTTGGTAAAAAAGACATGTTTTGCAATATAAACAAATGCATATGATAGTTTGCACTCTTAAGGCTCGTACACACCGGGACGCTTTTCGTCTGCGTTTATTGTCAGCGTTTTACGAGACGTTTTTCCAGATTCAAACCCAAGCGATTTTCACTGGCGTTGAGCAGAAGAGCATGCAAAATCACTCGTTGATGTTAGATGGCGCTACACAACTTTAAGCTTCTGACACTTGCTTGTAACACAGAAGAAGAAGAAGAAGAGAGAAAGTTAACACGATTGTTGTTAAAGTTACTGGCAACTCGAACAAGCATGGATGGTTCAAGTAGCAGCTCCAGCTCTAGCGATGAAGAAATGATTATTGTTCACCAGTGCAATAAGCAGCTCCACGTTCATATCGCCTCTGGGCATCTTCCTCAATGTGTGCTCTCATTGACAGTTTTGTGCTTGAGCGCCTCCAAGTGCTGTTTACTGTAACTTCAGTAGCTCCATGCAAGTGAACAAAAGTGGCAATCTGATTGGTGGAGAGGGTTTTGACGCGGTGCGTCAAAACAAAAAATGAGCATGAGGCGCTTCTTTAAAAATGACGCTTTTGCGCCTGGCGTTTTGCGTGTTGGTGTGCACGATCACATTGGAACCCCTTTATTTAGTCACGAGGCATTAAACATCGACGGAAAACGCAAGCAAAAAGCGTCCTAGTGTGCACGGGCCTTTACACCTTCGTCAGGGTTACGAAACACGGAGGTGCACGTGTGTTGTTTTGTTTTTTTTAGATACTATATCTTCATGAATTCCCAATTCAAAGAGCACTGACATATTAATTACCCCAGATAGACATAATATATTTATGTAACTTGAAGTCTGGGGCGTCACAGTGGCGCAGTAGGTAACACGATCGCCTTACAGCAAGAACATCACTGATTCGAGCCCTGGCTGGGTCAGTTGGCATTTCTGTGTGGAGTTTGCATGTTCTCCCTGTGTTGGTGTGGGTTTTCTCCGGGTGCTCTGGTTTCCCCCACAGTCCAAAGACATGCTCTATAGGTGAATTGAATAAGCTAAACGGGCCATAGTGTATGTGTGTGAATGCAAGAGTGTATGGGTGTTTCCCAGTGTTGGGCTGCTGTGGCGACCCCTGATGAATAAAGTGACTACGCCGGAGGAAAATAAATGAATGAATGGGAGCTGTAATTTATATGCCTGAGACAGTCACACCAAAAGAATTTTGCGATTTGGCTGACAAATAAAAAAAAATAATTAATAAAACACATCAAGTTCACAGAAAACAAGGAAATGTTAAAGCATGTATTGCATTTAAAATGATGACGATGTTAATTATGTTCATTTTTGTCATGTGTGAGTGCATTATCAGTGAAAATGCAACATCACACGAACAACCAGTGTGCGAATTATACATTGACGAACAGGGGGGTCAACTATTTCAGTTAGTTTGTGTAATGCATGCTTCAGTCATTTCAGTATTTATTTTTAATTACATCTAGTTTATTAATGAAACGTATTTAAGTTTTCAGCGTTTTGGGGATAATTAGGTTATTTTGACCTACAGAATTCTCTGATTAGCTATTTTAGATGTTACTGTAGGTTAAACAACAAACTATGCGTCTAATTTCATTTTATATTCAGGCTAAATATAGATACAAACACCTATTTTACGAGAAAACAAAGTCTTGCGAACACAATGTCTATTGGTGCTCTAGATCTGCCGCTTTCAATCTTTTTTCTCGAATAGACTGATTGGCGCAATTATGCATTAACAATGGTTTGAACCGTTATAGGGGTGGTCAAATGTATATTTATATGATCTATTATTTTGATTATTAACATTATTATTTAAAATACAGGTCAGAGTGAAATATTTCTCAGTATTAAACAAATGACCCCCTATACATAATTTTAACCTTCTTCTGGGGGGATCAAGCATTAATTAGAGGGGTCAACCTCCAATTACCCTAACCTGCCTAGTTAACCTAATTAACCTAGTGAAGCCTTTAAATGTCACTTTAAGCTGTATAGAAGTGTCTTGAAAAATATTTAGTAAAATATTATGAACTGTCATCATAGCAAAGATAAAATAAATCAGTTATTAGAAATGAGTTATTGAAACTATTATGTTTAAAAATGTGTTGAACAAATCTTCTCCCCGTTAAACACAAATTGGGGAAAAATTAACAGGGGGGCTAATTATTCTGACTTCATCTGTATATACTGCATGCATAACAATGGCAGATTATGTTTTCAGCTGTGAGTACATTCTAAAAGATTTGATGGCTCAGTGTTTAAATCCCAGTGCTGACTGGCACTCATGAATGAGTAAACACTTGGACCAATGGTCCCGCTGGGTTCTTTTGGCTCATGATGTCTCCAGAGCTTTATAATGTAGTGACTTTGACTCTCACCTTCCTCTGTGTGTCTTCTGATGTGACTGGCTGAAAAAAAGATCCTCAATTTCCATAGCCATTCTGTTTTATATTTCCGTTTAAATTTTAATAACACTGCAGAATTGTAATCATGAATTAATCTGAATGGAGACAGAATTGGGTTTTTTGAAAGATTGTCTGTGTTGTGCAGATTAAAACAAAGAAAAGAATGAAACAATTCTCTGATGGAATAAAGTGATTTCAAGCATTACCTGTTAAAGGATGTGACAGGTTTTAATTAAAGTAATGCACAGAGAGATCTAAATCTGCAAACGGTAATTAGGTGCTTAAAAGGAATGATTTAATTTCAAGTGTTAAGATTAAAATCTAGTTTCAGATAATCAGATCATGTTTTCCACAATGTTCATGATATTTTTTATTATTATTTTTTTTACTGAATGAATACAACCATATTTATTTAATACAAAAAGCAGTATATGCAGTGCATTCATAAACTTTGCTTGTGTGTGTGTGTATTTATATATAGTACAAAAATTACTAAACGTATTCCGCAGATTTTATTTACATTTGAACAAAAAGTGCCATGTCTATGATTGTTCATAACCTTCTCAGTAATAAATAGAAAAGCCTTTATTGGCTATCACAGCAATCAAGCGCTTGCTATAATTGCTGATCACCTTTTTGCATGTCTCCACTGGTATTTTTGCTCATTCATCTTTAGCAATGAGCTCCAACTCTTTCAGGTTGAAGGGTTTCCTTGCCATCACCCTGATCTTTAGCACCCTCTACAACTTTTCAATTGGATTTAGGTCAGGATTCTGGCTGGGCCACTGCAAAACATCAATGTCTGCTATTTCTTCACCACGTTTGCTGTGTGTTTTGAGATGCTGTCATGCTAAAATATCAACTGGGACCCAGCAGTGTGCAATCTCTTTTGGACAGTCTGCCTTGTGATGTTGCCACCAGCAGAGCCCAGATTCATTAGGATGGCCTTGGTGGCGATTCTTTTTTTTTTTTACCTCTCACTATTCTCCTGGCCAGCACTCGTGTCATTTTTGGCTTCCCACCACATCTACGGAGATGTTTCACAGTCCATAACGTATTGTATTTTTAAATACTTTCACTGTAGCTGCTGTAGCTTTAAAACATTAAATATTGTTTCATCTTTTGGGAGACACCTGTGTCATTCCCGGCTTAAAAAAAAAAAAAAAAAAAAAAAAAAAAAAACCTTGCTGGTTGAATAAACGTAACTTTAACTTTTTTATTTCAGAATTCGGCAGAGGTATGAATAATTTTGGGCTTGACTGTGCACACACACAAACATGTGTATATATGTATCAAGTAATCAAACACTGAATTAAAAGGCTGGTTGAAGCTGTTTATTGGAGATGACCCAGAGACAACCTGTATTGTAAGGCTGATGAATTGCTAAATCAAACTTGGTGAACTAAAAAGATTAAATAATTAAAATAAAATACACATAACAGGTTTTTCTGGTTGCCAACTGGTCCATATAATTCATAATCAGCCCTTATTTCAGGCATGAAATAAGTGTCCATGCAAACTTATAAACATGGACAGTTAGGCAAATTAGGTGAATTCTAGCAACTTTTAGGACAACAGATATTAACTTTCCTTACAGAGGAGTTAGCAAAATCCCAATGTGACCAAAATAATCACAATGTTAATTCTCCTTAGTTAGTTACAGTGTTTGTACCTTTATTTCTGAAATTGTTCTGTGTTCTTCGTCAATCTCATTCTGAGAAGAAGCATTTACTGTTTAGACAAAGCATTTGTTTAACCGTTATATTCATAATGTTGTGAAGTGAATCTCCTACTTTTGTCAAATCTACTTTGTTGTTTATAATGAGATGAGAATTCATAGTAATCAGTTACATCTATAAAAATGTTTACAAATGCATTGACATTTATTTTTTACATACAGCTATTGTGTAAAGTGATAACACACATGCACTTGCCACATACTTTAGCTAAACAATCTCATAATATACAACACATTAAGTAAACACTTAGCAATAGAAATGACATGCCCATGTGTGCTTGCAATAGCGGCTTGGGATATTTAACCAGTTCGTCCAGTGTTTTATTGTTGAATGTGAGTTTGAATTGTTTTAATATTTTTATATGTTTATCTTTACTCTTTACAGTCACTGATGGAAGAATTCTGTCTACTGAGTAGATCTTTGTGTGTGATAACACACAAATATAACAGACATTTGACCAATCAGAGCAGAATAAGCTCTGAAAAAGGGGTCTAGAAAGAATGATTTTTTTTAAAGATTCTTTGAAAACTCTGTTCATTTTAATGTGTATTATGAGAAAAATTTAAGTATTTTTTGACCTTGGATGTATGTAAATCTACTGTAGGAGACCTCCAAAACAAAACGAGGAGCCTTTACAATAGCATATAAAGAGCAATTTAATTCTGGTCACTGTTCGTTTGCATTATATGGATGAGTGCATGGTGTATGTGTGTGGTATGACAATGAAAATAGAGTATACGCCATTACAAAAACATTAGGGTGAATAAATGACAACCTTATTTTCATTTTTGGCTGATTTGTCCCTGTTATTGTCATAAAGGGTCACTGACATTAACCTTTCAGGCAGCAGGCCAGAAAAGCCTCCTTGTCCAGCTAAGGTTCATAAACCACACAAAACGCAGACATAAAAGGCCAAACTTTTCTTTTTTTTTATGTTGATGTCCTTGAAAGTGAACTTGTTCCATTAATTTCTCCATTCATTGAACAATAAATGGTGATTGAATTCATTTAATTATTAGCAATTCCTATGAATCTTTAAAAGGATACTTTATTAGTTGCTGGTGTGGTGATCATTAATGTGTATTGTGAGCAAATGTAAGTATTGTTTGACCTTGGATGCATGTAAACCTATTGTTGGAGACCTCCAAAACAAAATGAGAAAACTTTGATGACTTTTATTTCAGGATGTTGATGTACTTCCAACTGAAACAAAATATTGAGTAGGGGGTGGGGCTTTCTTTTTGTGCATCATTCCCTCCTAGCAAACTAATGGTAAGAGGATTGTGGTTAAGAATATTTTGGCTGAAACCGTCAATCTGACGTCAAGCAAATGACTGATTTGATTAGGCTTTATTTTTCCACAGTGTTTTGGCTTGTACAGGTTAAGTGTGTTCACCTATAGAATAACAATGTGTGCTAGCAAAATAGGCATTGTAAATGTACATTTCACAAAAACTTTAATACTGGTTTCTATTTATTTTAACAATATGGATGAGTGCAAACTACATTTTTTTTTCTGGTACACTCAAAACATAATGTTTGACATTTAAAATGAGCCTAAAAAAAGTTTTAAAAATCTGTGATGTAGCACTCATCTGCCTGTCCAGAGATGGTGTCAGTTTCTCATTATTATTCATAGCTTATCATTATTATTCTATGAAAAGAGTCTCCTTTTTAATTATTCATGACTGCAGTAGCTTTTTAAAGACAGACCCTCCAAACTGTGAGACGCCACGCAGTATTTAGATGTTCATGAAGGGTTGTATGTGTTTATTTCCATGATCCATGGGGTTTGCTGCATGGTTTTCCTCGTGATGCTGTCAGGGCCGAGACAGCTTTGGTTTGCAGCACACATTTTTGAGTGGTACGGGAATTGGAGAATGGCAGACTTTGTGTTTTATCAGTTGAGTTCGTTACCATTCAGACACGTTTCCTATTTCCGTGCTGCTGTGTTCGCCTATGTTTAAAATCATACAGATTACCAGCAAGGTTAATTGTTGAAATAGATAGGGCAAGACACCTGCTGCACTGTTATCCCCTGTGTCTGCATTCAGAGAGAAGTCCACCTCACTTATTGTGTTTATATAAACATGATTGTCTTTATAATGATATAAGAAATTGTGGTTTTGTGTACATTCATTCATTCATTTTCTTTCGGCTTAGTCTCTATTTGAGAGGATCACTTATGTGTATATATTATATGAAATTACAAATAACCTATTGTATATGTAGCAGGGCATAAAATTACTGTTTATTTCTTTGCATTTGACTTTGTAAACTATAAAAATCATGTGTCTCCTCATGTTTGTGTCTGATTTATTTATTTTTTTTGTCTGATTTTGTGAGCCAACTGACAGTCGCTCATCTCTTTTTCCCTTGCTCTGCTGGCCACGCCCACTCCTCACTCTGCTCACAGCGCTCCACACCCATCATGAAGCATTTTTTGAAAAAAATCTGAGGTATACCTAAACTGAAAGAGGGGGGTTTCATGACATTTTAATAATTAGTTTTTAGATAATAACTTAACTGACCTTATTCTTTGTGTACCAATGGGTGCTGCCATTTGAATCTCTTTTGCTTGAGACTTCTGGTCTCATTCACTTCCATTCATATTTGGAAGTTAAAAACAGCTTTTTACGCTGCTTGATGTTGCAAAATATTATTTTCTTATTATATTATTCTGCTTTGTCTGTATAGTCATGAACACACTTGTTTGTAGAGCAAATAGTTTGAGCATTTTCTGCTGTTTATTATTCCTAGTTATTTCTTCCATGTAATTACGTTTAATTATCCATTATGGAATATACAGTTGAAGTCAGAATTATTAGCCCCCCTGAATTATTAGCCCCCCTGTTTATTTTTCCCCAATTTCTGTTAACGGAAAGAAGATTTGTTCAACACATTTCTAGACGTAATAGTTTTAATAACTCATTTCTAATAACTGATTTATTTTATCTTTGCCATGATGACAGGAAAAATATCTAGTAAAATATTATTTAAAGACACTTCTATACAGCTTAAGGTGACATTTAAAGGCTTAACTAGGTTAATTAGGTTAACTAGGCAGGTTTAGGTAATTAGGCAAGTTATTGTATAATGAAGGTTTGTTCTGTAGACAATCTGGGAAAAAAATAGCTTAAAGGGGCTAATAATTTTGACCCTAAAATGTTTTTTAAAAAATTAAAAACTGCTTTTATTCTAGCCGAAATAAAACAAATAAGACTTTCTCCAGAAGAAAAAATATTATCAGACATACTGTGAAAATTTCCTTGGTCTGTTAAACATCATTTGGGAAATATTTAAAAATGTAAAAAAAAATTCTAAGGGGAGCTAATAATTCTGACTTCAACTGTATATATATTTCATTTTGGGGGAGATTTGTTCCTCTATCAGTCATACAGTAGTTCTGGGTCATTGACATTAACCTTTCAAGCAGCAGGCCAGGAAAAGCCTCTTTGTCCATATAAGGTCTATAAACTGTACAAAACACCACCATAAGAGGCTGAACTCAGCATTTTACATTGATGTCCTTGAGGGTGAGCTCGTTTCGTAAATTCCTCCATTAGCTCTCGGGCTTGCCCTCCAGCATGCTTCCTATCTAGCCCATTAAAACCCATCGGGGGACAGGCCTGTAAACAGTCCGGCCCCACAACTTTGATAATGGCCGTGTCTGTGTCTGTATCCAATTGCAGCGTCCGTCTCAGCCTGATGTCCCACTGTGGCTTATTACCAGCATGCAGTGATCTCGTTCTTGCTAGCAGCTAATGTCCTGCTGCTCACATTTATCCCACTGCGAGTCTCCTAACCCCAAACACGCACGCCATCGGTTCACGGGAACATAGACACGTCCACATTCTCTGGCTCTTTCCCAACATCTGCTGCCATTTAGCCCATCAAGTGCAATGATCATAGCAGGGGGGCTTGAGGGGCATTCAGGACATTCAGGGCAGAGAGCGTAAAGGGACGGAGGAAGTGTTTAGTGGTGAATGAGTCAGGGATTTCCCTCAGAGTGTTCAGATGGTGGGCTTAAGTGAACTGAACAGACCAGAGGCTATTTCAAGGGGTTAACAGGGGTTGAATGTGGGAGTACAGTATACAGTATTTGCTATACATTTACTTTTCATGACAAGACAATATTATTGCAACCTAATATTTGTTTTTATGCTATTTTAAAATACAATGTTTTACTAAAGCTGGATATAGGGCTGGGCCGATAAAAGATATTCAGAATCAGAATCAGAAAGAGCTTTATTGCCAGGTATGTTCGCACATATGAGGAATTTGTTTTCATCACAGAGCTTCTAGTGCAACAGAATTACAGAGACAGGATAAAAAACAGATAATAATTATATTTTTAAAATAGAAGTAGTGAATGCAAATATACAAATTGACGAGTGTATGTACAGGTATATTACTATATACAACGTTATATGTGCAGCTGTTATGTGGAAATTGGCATGTAAAGTGTGTTGTTAAATAAGTGTATATAAAAGTGTATAGCAAGTAGTGATGTTTCTTTCATAATTATTATCATCAAGTGTTCATGAGATGGATTGCCTGAGGGATGAAACTGTTTCTGTGTTGGGCTGTTCTGGTGCGCAGTGCTCTGTAGTGTCGACCAGAACGTAACAGTTCAAAGAGGCAGTGTGCTGGGTGTGAGGGGTCCAGAGTGATTTTGGCAGCCCTTCTGCTCGCTCAGGATAAGTACAGTTCTTGGAGAGTAGGGAGGGTTGTCGCTCAGCAGTCCGAACTATTCGACGTAGTCTTTGAAGGTCAGATTTGCTAGATGAGCTAAACCACACAGTTATTGACGTGCAGAGGACTGATTCAATGATGGAAGTGTAGAACTGTTTCAGCAGCTCCTTTGAGAGGTTGACTTCCTCAGCTGACGAACGAAGTACATTGTTTGTTGAGCAATTATATTGACTCGCAATCAAATTTATATCAATGATAAGTTCTGGACTTTTTTCCTCTATGTTGATCTAAGAGCCAATCACACAGCAGAAATGTGCAACAATGAAAATGTAGAAGTTTGTTGATATTAGTGATGCACCAAATTTTCAGCCACCAAAAATAAGCTATGCTATTTCATGGACCCTCTTGTTTTTGTGGCTTCAGTCATTATTGGGATACTCTTTTAAATTTGAAAGCATTAACAAATGATATCAAAATATATACCGTTATTGTTCAATATGGAAAAGAATTAATCAAGCGGAATTAATCAGCGGATGCCCTTCCAGCTGCAACCCATCACTGGAAATTACCTATACACTCTTATTCACACATACACTATGGACAATTTAGCTTACCCAGTTTACCTATAGTGCATGTCTTTGAACTGGTGGGGGAGACCAGAGCACCCAGAGGAAACCCATGCACAGGGAGAACATGCAAACTCCACACAAAAATGCCAACTGATCCAGCTGAGGCTCAAACCAGCGACCTTCTTGCTGTGAGGCGACAGCGTTACCCACTGCGCCACCGCACCACCGAAATCGATTAAGCTAAATGAATATATTTTTTGCAAACTCTTTTTGTAGAACTTTAGAATTATGTTGTTTCAACTCATTTTAAATTAGTAGTTTAAACAAGCAAAAGTCTTAATTTAAGTATAAGAGTTAAAACATAAAAATAATCAAAATATTGAGAAAATCACCTTTAAATTTGGCCAAATTTAGTTCTTAGCAATGCATATCACTAATCAAAATAAATTTGATATATTGATGTTAGGAAATGTTCTAAATATCTTAATAAAGCATGATTTTTACATAGATTTTTGACAGAAAATAAAAAAGTTTTACCCATACCTTTGTTTTATCCCCATAAAACAAAGACTTAGTGGTGTTGGGACAACATGGAGGAATGTGGAACCAAACCAACAGCGTAGATTTCAGACTTTCAAACACTGTAGTTTTATCTCTGCCAGATATTGTCATATCATAACAAACCGTACAATAATGGGAAACATACTTGTTCATCTTCCAGATAATGAATAAATCTCAGTTTCCAAAAATATGCATTTATAACCGGTTTTGTGAAGCTAAAGAAAAACTAACATGAGGAATGAAGTCAAAGAGCCCTATAAAGCAAACACTATTCACATCAGTGGTGATGTCTAAGGAAAATGTTATTTTCAAAGATTTTCAATAGACATCTGACAAAGATAATCTCAAGCAAGTTAGTAATAAGTGAAGCTGCTGATACTATTTGTGGAGTTGTTTAATGATCCTCTGCTGAAATGTTGAGAGATTGAATGTGTTTGAAGCTGCGGTCACACTGGACTTTTCTTTCCATAGACTTCCATTCATACGCACGCGAATGAGTCAGACCGGAAACGCAAGGTCGTGCGTCACGTTTCTCAGGTCGCTGCTGTGCAAAGATCAAGCTTTGTGAACTCTGACCAATCGAGGATCAAAACATAACCTTTCTGGACAGAAATTTAAAACATGGACCAATCGCTCGCTTTTTTAAATGTCTAATAATTTAGTTTAATCCCGCCCCTTTTCGCAGCGCTGTACGACAGAATTTCACACGCACAAACTCTAGTGTGACCGCAGCTTTATGTCTTAAGTCTGTGACTAAAGTCAGCTTGTGTTTCTCTTCAGCCATTCTGCTTGTTAACAGCAGGTGTTCATCATTAATGCTCAATCAACACTTATTTGATCACTTAAATATATCATTACTTCAACTTAAATGGAGTAAGTTCACAGCACTCGTATAGCTTAGTTTTTTAACTTAAATGGTTTGTAGCAATCAGTTTCCTCAAACGATTTGAGTTGCCTTAACTTACTAACTTACTTAACTAACTTAAATTTGGTTTTACAGTACTCAGTTGGTTTGAGTTTTCTTCATTTATTGAGTTTTACTGTGCTCAAATTGCTTCGTTTACTCAAATGGATTAAGTTCACAGTACTCATTAGGATTATTATTTTTTTTTTTTTTTACTTAAATGGTTTGTTGCAATCGGTTTCCTCAAATGGTTTGAGTTACCTTTGGGTTTTAAACATGATTTAAAATTATCAAGAATTAAACTTAAAACGAAACATGCTACTTAATATTTTTGATGTTTTTTTCAAGGTTTTTTGATAATTAGAGTTGTTAAAAGAATTGTTTTTCATGCTTAACTAATGCACATATGCCACTGAGAAATTATTGCATGCTGTCACATTTATTCAGCAATTTCTGTGAATATTTTAATCAGACGACTCTTTAGTTGCTAATGTGGTAATCAATAATAAATAGTTTAGTTTTTTTGCATTAGTCATAAATTAACTCATAATTATTTGTCCATTAGTTACACAGTTAATGGGTATTAGCTCACCCCTATTGTTAAGTGTTACCAATAAATCTTTCTAAAAAATACCTATTAAACCTTTAGACCATAAGGATTGATTCATTTATAAATATCAAGGTTTTTATGAGATGGTAGATGAAGATATTTTTAAAGTAATTAAATTGGGACTGCAAAAGAGAATGCATTTCTAAGAACTTGAAGCAATGAATTTTGTATTCCCACTACATATTTGCAGTTATGACAACTTGAGTTTATCATGCTTCATACATGGCTTTGTGTGAAAATGAATGTGTGATATTATTATTTTTAATGCATAATTCAATTCATGGCGACGCAGTGGCGCAGTAGGTAGTGCTTATTATTATTATTTTAGTGTTATTTATGTTCCAAGAACTAGAGCAATACATGGCATGGAACTTGTTTTAACTTGTTTGATTATGTTCTGGAGAGCCAGTTATGTGTAAATTTAACTTACACTGTAAAAAAAAGTATGTGTTCCACACAATTCCTATATATATTGTCACAACACAAATCAATGCATAATATTCTTTTTTTCTACATCAATTTCTGTGCATCAATATTTCTCACATATTATTGTAGGACAGTTTGTGCTGAACACAAAAACAAATAAATAAATAAATAAATGTTGGCCAATACTATGTAAAAAGTAGCTGAAATAAGCACAAATGTCAGAGCATGTCAAAACATCTTAGGAGCCCCAGACGGTTAAGTTAACTTCATTGTTTTAACAAATGTAAGGGGATTGAATATAAAAGTATTTATTTGTCACAAAAATAAACCTAAGAATTGTTTTGTTTCAACAAATTTTAGATAAGTTGTTTGAACAAGCAGGGCGATGCAGTGGCGAAGTAGGTAGTGCTGTCACATCAGAGCAAGAAGGTTGCTGGTTCGAGCCTCGGCTGGGTCAGTTGGCATTTCTGTGTGGAGTTTGCATGTTCTCCCCGTGTTCGTGTGGGTTTCCTCCGGGTGGTCCGGTTTCCCCCACAGTCCAAAGACATGCGGTACAGGTGAATTGGGTAAGCTAAAATTGTCCATAGTGTATGTGTGTGAATTAGTGTGTGTGGGTGTTTCCAGGTGATGGGTTGCAGCTGGAACGGCATCCGCTGCGTAAAACATATGCTGAATAAGTTGGTGGTTCATTCCACTGTGGTGACCCCAGATTAATAAAGAGACTAAGCCGAAAAGAAAATGAATGAATGAATGTTTGAACAAGCAGCAAAAGTCTTTTTTTTAAGTGTACTTACTTTTCTACTTCAACAAACAAACCTCTATAATGTATTAACACTTTTTGATATAGTGGTCCTTCCTGTTTGAAATGCTCATAAATAACCCAAAACATGCTTTGGTTTGAACTATTATTGAGTTTCAGTTTTTATTTATTTATAGAGCACATTATATCACAACACAGTGTTTTCCACAAAGTGCTGTACATAACCAACCCCATAGCACATAGCACACAAACAAAAACAACTAAACCTCAAATGCTATAAAGAGAAGCTGCAACTTCAAACGATTCTTAAAAACAATTAAATTTAGGGCTTGCCTAAGGGCTTACTCACAATATGCTATCCGAACCGTGCCCAGGCCCCTTTGCCGGATTGTTTGAGAAGTGTGAGTGCTATGAATCGGGCGCAGGCACAGTTCACTTGGGTGGCCCTGGCCCGGTTGTAAGAGGTGGGCCTGAGCACGGTTCACTTGGTTCACTCACAGTGTGAGTGCAAGCGTGCCTAAGCCCGAAACTGAAAGTGAGACGTGACTTTTAAGGAACTGTTTCATATGGATTAATTGATCATTCGTAATGAACGTAAACTGTCGTAGATTATTAAAGACGCAAACCCCTCACTGCACGACAGCTGCGCCTTCAGAAAACTTCCTAATTTCTGCAGCACGAGGACTTTATGATTGTTTATGAGCGTCAAAGTGGCTGATCTGTTCGGCGAAATATTAGACTGCGTGTCACCGCATATCAAACGACTTAAACGATATAACTAAAGAAATCTCCACTGTGCTATGCGAGAGCACTTACTGAGCAGCGGGTCATCGATGACGTAAGCGCGCCCAGGCCCGAATGTAATGTGAGTGCGGACCATCGGGGGAGATGGGAGCGTGCTTTGGCCCGGTTCAAGGCAACTGTACATAGTGTGAGTACGGCCTAATATGACGCATAATCTTATTCCAACACTAGGGCAAGTATAGAGTATAGTCAAAAATGATTCAACTGACTTTAAAGATCTGCCATGTTTTAACATTGGTAAAAGTTCCATTAAAAAGTAGGGATGTCCAGATCCGATCACGTGGTTTTAGACTTGATCGGAATTGGAAGTTACCTCCCGATCAGGACTCGAATATGTATTGTGGCGAGTGAGGTGGGGCCAAGAGCCATGAGGGCACACGAGGCGTACATACCTGCCAACATTTGTCTCTGAAAATCCAGGAGACCTGGGGGGAGGGGGTGTTCGGGGGTGAGGTCTCTGAATAACACTCTTGAGAACCGGGATAGGATGCAGCGAGTTTTGGGTGGCCACTGCGATCAGGTACTGTAGCAAAGTTGGCAACCCGGGGGTGTTTACAGACTGTACCAAAAAAGGGCAGGGGGGGTGAAATACGGGAGACTCCCGGGAAAAACAGGAGTGTTGGCAGGTATGGTGGCATGAGTGAAATAATCAGAGACACATAGACACATCACCTGCCTTGAGTCTCACGGAGGAGCCCTGGAAGCTAAAAGGAGGAGAGATGCAGTGTTAGACGAGAGAGGACCAGGCCTGGACATTTATGTTTTGCTTTTGGTTTCAGTTTGACAGCAGTCTCCGTTAGGAGCTGCCATCTGTTTGTTTTATTTTTTCATTATTAAAACATTTAAAAGTTTGTCGGTTCTCCGCCTTCTTCTTCCCATCAAACTTCAATACATATTCTCATTATTTTTAACGCATCTATAGTTATGCACAGAGTTAGACCTTTTTCTTGACATCACACAGAAACAGCAATGCGTGTGACATGACATCACTTTGTTGCAGAGACGTTATTGTTATGCCGAGAAATGCAGTCCAGCCACAAAATGCATTCCCTCATAGACTTTCATTAACATTCTAAGTGTACAATTTTTTTTAAAAATCAACAGCCATAATTGATTAAAACATAACATGATTATTATTTTGATGGATAAAGCAAGGACACGAAGTGAAACGCATTTTAAAAAGCACTAGATTTACAAATAAATGTAAAATAATAATACAGACTGTAATGTAGCCTAAAATTAGGCTTTTTGGTCGAGTATAAACAGACATTTAGGCTACATGGAACACATACAATTGCTGTTTTAGATTAAACCACACATTAAAAAATGTACTTAATCATTAGGTATTGTATTTAATTTCAATATATGTATTTATTTATTTATTTATACATCTTCTGTAAGGGAAGGGTTCCATTCATGAAACTCACCTTAGTCACTCTCATCAGCATCATAAATATATTTTTTTTTTATTTTTTTATTTTTTTTTTAATCAATTTCAGTTAACAGATGCACATTTCGAGGGGGTGCATTTTATGGCAGGGATGTTCTTTATAGCACAACACTGGCAAAATAAAACACGGAAGCAGCTTGAAGTGGAAATCGTGAGTATGTCTGCGGCCTTTTTTATGTATTATAGAAGTATCGGATCAGGTTTTGGTATCGGCAGATACTCAAAATCAAATGACTCGAACTCGAGGGCAAAAAAAGCCTGATCGGGACATCCCTATTAAAAAGGTTTATTTAGAGATCATTAACAAAAACTACTAACTTCAAGAGTTCACACTTAGCTGATGATTGGTAATAAAGCATATTTGGCATGCTGTCCCGGGAGAGAGCCCTGAGCTCAGAATATCCTTGAGCCCGGGGCTTCCTCCCGTTTGTAGGGCGAGAGGAGAGTCTGAGCTCAGGTGGTCTCGAGAACTCCCCCGCTGTGAACTACTGGATATATCTGGCTAAGAGTTGCCTTAGAATGCTATTTTGATTAGTCAATTTTCCTATGGTGCCTGTCTTTGAACGATGGGAGGAAACTGGAGAACCCAGGGAAAACCCACGCGAACACGGGGAGAACATACAAACTCCGCACAGAAACGCCAACCGGTCCGGATAGAACGGACCAGCGGCGTTCTTGCTGTGAGGCAACAGTGCTACCCACTGGCCGCCGTGCCGCCCTATCAGAGAAGGGGAGGAGTAGGGGTGGAAGGGGGAGGGGATTCTTCAAACGAAGATGACTGGAGCAAAGAGCTCTGGTAATTTATAGTGTGTCCGTGTTCATCTGATTGGCACAATATGCGGAGTTAAGTGGTACCAGCTGTGTTCAATCATAAGCAGGTGATCCTCTCGAAATTAGTTTGTAAACAAACCACACTTAAAATGAATCCTGAACTTACCAGTGAGAACTGAAATGGAGCTGGTAAAAAAAGTATTGAACATGTCACCATTTTTCTCAGAAAGCATATTTCTAAAGCTGCTGTTGTCTGAAAACGTTCACCAGATGCCAGTAACAATACACAGTAGCATATACAGGAAACAAATTTAATTCGTTTTGAAATTAAGTTATGTGTAATAAAGTTAAATGACAGCAAAAACTTATTGAACACATAAAGAAAGAGAGGTGTAAAAAGGCATGGAAGGTCCAGTGAGCAGCTGAAATCTAGTTAGGGGATGTCAAAAGGTCGGTTTGAATGTTTCATTTGAGAATAGCGTATGATGTCATCTTGATATGAACCCAATTGCATCTTTGCATTTATTATAGCTCTTCACTGACATAATTTAAACAGTCTGTGTGTGTATCTGAAATTAGCCATTCTCTAAGGACAGTTTTGCTCAGTGTCACCAGATGTTACAGAAGCTAAATATGACAAAGCATCTTTTGAGATGCTCTCAAATAGAAAAGCAATTCATAAATAAAATAGCCAATCCTTTATTTTAAAAATGCAAAAAGCTTTCTTTAAAGATAGAGAGATATTGCATGGAGTTTTCAGTTGGGTCTACAAATAAGCATTTATTTTCACAAAGCCAAATTCTGTCTCAAGTAAACTGTCTTCACAAATTTCACTCCTCTTTAAATTATTCAGCACACAAAAACATCTCAAACATTTATAAGCCCATTCTTTGAGGGATTCATACAAAGCGTGACCTCCCTGTTTGACATAAAGGACTGGCTCAAACCAAAGACGAGATAGTGGATCAAAGCACGAACATAGTCTCTTCAGTCGGGATACACACAGACATGATACGGGAATTAAACTGAAAAAGCGAGTCTTGAGTAATAGCATTACAGAAATAACAGGGAATTGTGCCTGTAAGGAGCAGATCGACTTTAAAAATATATATAAATGCAGAGCTGTCAGGACAAATTCATTTATTCCTCATTCTTTCCATTTTGCATGGAAAACGAAAATGGAGAACTATCGGAGACAAGATAGAGATACAGAAAGTGGTGCTCGCGGTAATGGAAATAATAAGGCAGAGAGTTGGTGAGATGGCGGTAAGCTGAGCGTGTCATTATGCATTCATTGAGATTAGGTTATGTCATCTCTCGCTCTCTTATAAAAGAGCGGGATAAAGAGAAAGAAATGAGGATGGAAAGACGGCGCTTACAGTCAATGAATACCGTCTGATTGCAGTAACCGCTCTGCCGCTGTTGGACATTGAGGGCAAGCAGATTGGTTAATTGAAAGTGATCCGCTAATGAGGTAAATTGACTACATTACCCACGTCTGCCTGTCTCTCAGGGATGGCACAATGGGGGCTGAGTTTCTCACGCTGACTGTAATGGTCTCAATTATGCGGTTGTCTGAAACAGTGTGTCTCTGTGGCTGAAAGGTTAAGGACTCGGGCTGTTTCTCTTCTAATGAACCCCCTCCTCAAACTGTCAAACTCACTGCCTCAATGTTTCCTTCCTCTGCTCTTTGGCTGCTTCTCTTCTGCTCTTTTAGTAAGATATTTTTTCAGACCCTCTTTCACTTTGTGTCACCTTCAAGTGGGTTGTGGAAAAAAACAGGGGAAATGGGAAGTGGAATGAAAGAATGATTGGTAAAGGATGGAGAGTCGAGAAGTATGATGTATGAGGATTGAAGATTGGATATAAAAGAGTAAATAATGAATGAATGAATGAATGAATGAATGAATGAATGAATGAATGAATGAATGAATGAATGAATGAATGAATGAATGAATGAATGAATGAATGGTTAAATTATGGATGGATGGATGGATGGATGGATGGATGGATGGATGGATGGATGGATGGATGGATGGATGGATGGATGGATGGATGGATGGATTATTGTTGTGAATGAAGAAATTACTTATGAATTATTAAGAATGACCAAATTAATTAATTGTGGATGGATGGATTATTTTATGAATGAACAAATGGATGGATGGATGGATTATTGTTGTGGATGAACAAATGAATTAAATGATGTATTGATAAATTGTTAGGAATTAACAAAAAATTAATTAATTATGAATAAATAAATCATTCATTCATTTTCTTTTCGGCTTAGTCCTTTATTAATCTGGGGTCACCACAGCAGAATGAACCGCCAACTTATCCAGCAGATGTTTTACGCAGCGGATGCCCTACGAGCTGCAACCCATTCATTCACACACATACACTACTGACAATTTAGCATACCCAATTCAGTTGTATCGCATGTCTTTGGACTTGTGGGTGAAACCGGAGCACCCGGAGAAAACCCACGCGAATACGAGGAGAACATGCAAACTCCACACAGAAACGCCAACTGACCCAGCCGAGGCTCGAACCAGTGGCCTTCTTGCTGTGAGGCGAATGTGCTACTGCTATTCACTCCACCACCGTGCAGCCTAAATAAATCTTTGTTAGGAATAATCAAATTAATTAATCAAGGATGGATGAATTATTGTCATGAATGGACAAATGGATGGATGGATGCATGGATGGATGGATGGATGGATGGATGGATGGATGGATGGATGGATGGATGGATGGATGGATGGATTATTGTTGTGAATGAAAAAAATGGATGGATGGATTATTGTTATGAATGCACAAATGGATGGATTGGTGGATTAATTGATCATTGTTATGAATGAACAAATTAATTAATTGTTGATGGATAGATAAATTATTGTTATGAATGAACAAGTTAATTGCTTATGAATTATTAGGAATTATCGAATTAAATCAATATGGATAGATGCATTATTGTTATGAATGAACAAATGGATGGCTGGATGGATGGATTATCGTTGTGGATGAACAAATTGTTTAAATAATGATGGATTGAAAAATTATTGTTATGAATTAAAAAATTAAATAATTGTGAATAAAAAAATATTGTTTAGACTAATCAAATTAATTAAACATGGATCGATGGATAATTGTTATGTATGAACAAATAGATGCATGGCTGGATGGATGGATTATTGTTGTGGATGAACAAATTAATTAAATATTGATGGATTGATAAATTATTGTTGTGAATTAACAAATTAATCTTGAATAAAAAAATTATTATTTAGAATGATCAAATGAATTAATCATGGATGGACGGATTATTGTTATGAATGAACAAAAGGATGGAGGGATTGATTGTTGTTGTGAATGAACAAATTATTTAATTAATGATGGATTGATAAATTATTGTTATGGATGAACAAATTAATTGCTTATGAATAGTTAAGAATTATCAAATTAATGAATTATGGATGGATCAATTATTGTTATGAATGAACAAATGGTTAGATTGATTGATTGATTATTGTTGTGAATGACAAATTAATTAATTATTGATGGATTGAAAAATATTGTTATAAATTAACAAATTAATTAAATATGAATAGATAAAATATTATTAAGAAGAATAAAAAATAAATAAACATGGATGGATGGATTATTGTTCTGAATGAACAAATGGATGGTTGGATTATTTATTGTTGTGAATGAACAAATTAATTAATTGTTGATGGATAGATAAATTATTGTTATGAATGAACAATTTAATTGCTTATGAATAATTAAGAATGATCAAATTAATTAATTATGGATAGATGGACAGATTATTGTTATGAATGAGCAAATGGATGGATGGTTGAATAGATAAAATTTGTGAATGATCAAATCAATTAATTATGGATGGATTATGGTTATGAATGAACAAATTAATTGCTTATGAATAGTTAAGAATTATCAAATTAATTAATTATGGATGGATCAATTACTGTTATGAATGAACAAATGGATAGATTGATTGATTATTGTTGTGAATGACAAATTAATTAATTATTGATGGATTGAAAAAATATTGTTATAAATTAACAAGTTAATTAAATATGAATAGATAAATAATTAATAAGAAGAATAAAAATAAATAAACATGGATGGATGGATTATTGTTCTGAATGAACAAATGGATGGATGGATTATTTATTGTTGTGAATGATCAAATCAATTAATTATGGATGGATTATGGTTAGGCATGAGCAAATAGATGGATGGATAATTATTTTGAATGATCTAATTAATTATGAATGGATACATTATTGTTATTAATGATAAAATTAATTAATTATGGAAAGGTGGATGAATAAATTATTGTTATAGAATTCATCCATCAATAATAAAATAATTAATCTACCCATCTGTCTATTATTAGATAATGCATTTATTTATCTATTTGGATGGATGAATAGATATATGGTTTAATTATAGATGGATGGATTGAGAATGAATGAATGTGTAACATGTGGACGCTGGACAATGGAATTGAGGATCCACGTGCAGGTATATTAAGAATCGTAGTCAGACAGGCAATGGTAAAAAGGAGGTGCAAACAAATAATGCCGCAGTCACACTAGAGTTTGAGCTATTTCTATCGTACGGCGCTGCGAAAAGGGGCGGGATTAACAAGATGATAAAACATTTAAAAAAGCAAGCGATTGGTCCATATTTTAAATTTCTGTCCAGAGTGGTCATGTTTTGATCTTTACTTGGTCTCATGCAGTCAAGTAATGCGATTTCGCAGGTCAGATTTCACCAAGCTTGAACTGCAACGCAGCGAACTGCGAAACTTGGCGCACGAGCTTGCGTTTCCAGTCTGACGCATCCGCGTGTGAATGAATGGAAGTCTATGGGGAGAAAAGAAAAGTGAGACCGCAGCATAAATCTGGAGGCATTATCAGGTAACAGGCAGATAGTCGATACAGGCAGCAGACAGAATAAATGATAAAACAAAGCAAGGGTCAAAACACGGAGAAACTAAACCAGGAAATGCTTTATAATGTTACAGGGTGTTAACCAAACAAGACTCAGCAAAGTCTGTGTGTGAGTGTGTTTTATATATAGTTCATGTAATCAGTACTTGAGCAGCTCCCAGCTGTGTGTGAGTAATCAAAGGAGAATCATAACAGGTGTGTGTAGTGCCTGAAGGAAGTTGCAGTCCTTCAGCGATCTGTATGGAATGGATCACTGGTAATTATGAATGAATGAATGAATGAATGAATGAATGAATGAATGAATGAATGAATGAATGAATGAATGAATGAAACAAAAACAAATACAAATAAAGGACAACAATAAGGGGGAGGAATAAATAAAGAAAGAATTAGAATAGATGAAAGAAGATGGAAATAACATGGCTAATTGTAAGGATGATTAAACGAATGTGTGCTAATATGAAAATACAAGGGAAGGAAACAATAAATGAATCAAATAGATAGAAGGCAGAATGAGGGAATGACTGAAACTATAGGATGCGTGAAGTGACTGAAGGGACATTATGAACGAATAATGAAAAGAAATGGTTAAAGTAGGATGAAATAATGAATAATGGAAGAACAGACCAGAAAGTAATAAGGAACTGAGTATGAAAGGGAGAATGTTGGAAACCAAAAAGGAAACGATAGATAGATAGATCGATCGATCGATCGATCGATCGATCGATCGATCGATCGATGGATCGATGGATGGATGGATGGATGGATGGATGGATGGATGGATTAATGCATGAATGAAGGATAAAACCGATAATGAAAGTCTCACACACAATAAATACAGAGTATTGATCAATGAGTGATGTAAGGAATAAAGCAAGTCTGATCAATGGTTGTGCTTTTGCTCACAGGAAACAGAGATCCTGAACACAGCAGTGCTGAATGGGAAGACGGTGGCAGTGCCAGTAAAGGTGGTGACTGTTGGCACAGATGGGACCATTACAGATGTGTCAGACACTGTGCAGTGTCAGTCCACTGATGAAGATGTGGTTAAGGTCAGTCTCTTTGTTCTTGTTCTTCTTCTTTGATCGCAATGATTCACTCAGATGAACAAATGAATCAAAGCATACTGTGTCATGTTGACTGTTTTTTTTTTCACACTGATTAAAAAAGGTTATAATGATGGATCATGTATGTACACAGACACTGATTAGAAATCTAAAATCCCTTTAAGAATCAATCTGAACTTCAGTGGATCTGTTTGAATGTTCATTTCATACCATGGCTGAATTAAAATGAATCATTCAAGCACTTTTCTGTTTATTGTCACTACATACATTAGTTCAAAAGAAATCTATTTTTAACTCTGTATATGTTGCAAAAAATCATCATCAGATGTCATGTCTAGGGCCAGACAGAATCAGCAGACATTTTGTAAACGTTTTTGTAAAAAAACAAAAATCTGCGGATTTATGGGGAATGATTTTAGGAGTATCATAACTAAAAACTTCATTCATTTTCTTTTCGGCTTAGTCCCTTTATTAATCCAGGGTCGCCACAGCGGAATGAACCGCCAACTTATCCAGCACGTTTTTATGCAGCGGATGCCCTTTCAGCCGCAACCCATCTCTGGGAAACATCCACACACACACTCGCACACTACGGACAATTTAGCTTACCCAATTCACCTGTACTGCATGTCTTTTGACTGTGGGGGAAACCGGAGCACCCGGAGGAAACCCACGCAAATGCAGGGAGAACATGCAAACTCCACACAGAAACACCAACTGACCCAGCCGAGGCTCGAACCAGCGTACTTCTTGCTGTGAGGCGACAGCACTACCTACTACGCCACTGCTTCGCCAACTAAAAACTTAATATACTGTATGAAATAAAAAATAATAAATTTTTTACTTGTATTTAATGTTTACAATGCAGATCTAATTAGGTCCACTTATTTGGTAAACAAAACAAGTCTATCATATAATATATCTACTAAAAGACAGACAATATTACTTTACTAACTGTATTGTAAATAAATCATATGAACATTTTAATATTACTATTATTATATCACAATAATATTAGTGAAATTAATAAAAAACTAAATAAATATAAATGTACACACATTTACACAAGTAAATACACAGACTCAATGATGGGCTAAAAATCTTCAAAAATTCGCAGATTAATGCACGCACAGATTCCGTGTGGGCCTAGTTATGTCTCATGACTAGCATACAGAACATAAAAGAGTGCTTATATTATAGAATTAATAAATTAGTTATTATAGAAATAAAATAGTTTATGAGAATGTGCTTAGAATAACTGTGAACTGAACGTAAGACCGTTAATTGCTTAAAACGGTCACATGATAATTTGGTGTAATATATTTTTACGATAAAAAAAAATGAAACTTTCATAATATGAAGTGAAACTGTTTCCTATTTAATGTCATTTATTTGGAGATTATTCATATTATATTTTTGTTTATTTAAATTCAATTCACAATTTGTTGCATTGGAATTATAAGGTTCTATATACGTTCTAAATGATTTTGAGATATTGTGTTTCAAAGTTTTTGCATTCCATATAGCAAACAATATGCGTCTAACAGGTCTCTTTTATACATTAACATGACAGAGACCTTAAATGTACTCTTAATGTAAATATGCAAGTTAGGGTAAAACAAACAGGGCAAATGCCTTCTAATTCAAAAAAAGTAATTTTCCGCTTGGAATTATAGGGGTCTATCTGGCACTTTTCAAGAAATACAATCAGTCTGCTTATTCATTTAATTTAAGAAAAATTGGTGTTGTAACAATATGTTGATTTTATTTATTTAATGTTTTAGGATGAATATTTTTTCTTGTTCAAATTAAGCATAAAGCATATTTTATCCAGTACAGCTGTTAATTTTATGTAATTAATAAGATACTATTTATTGAATTGTATGCTTTGAATTATTGAATTATATTTATTGAATTATATGCCCCATGAATTAAATTAACTATGTGCTTTTCAAGACTTAATATCAAATTTAAAGACTTTAAAAGAAAACAATGAGCAAATGAGTTTAATGAACAGTGAAAAATGTTTCACTGATTATATATACACAAATAAAAATATTTTTACATTTTATATATTACATTTTTAATGACTGTTTATTTTTAAACAATGTGAAATTTAACATTTCATTTCAATGTCAAAAAAGGCTTCTAAATCATCACATTTACACACATGTTTTTAATTTCAGGTTTCTTCTCAATTTTTAGAAGAAACAATTTTGTGTTTCTTTCTGGTCTTTCCCGCTGTCAATGAAGAAATCCAGCAAAATGACAAAGAAATCCTGATTGGTCTCGTGTGTGTATTCGAAATGCTGATTGGCTCACAGAAAGAACCTTATAGAGTCAAGCTAGAGTGGTAGATAACCTTGTAGATAAAACCTTTTTTGTTTTTTAAATAATTTTTTTTTAAATGTAAACCACTCATAAAAGAATCACATAAAGTAAATAAGAATTTAATAAGAATAAGTGAATAACTTATTAGAACCAGATAATTCTAAGGTGACAAATTCTATTTATTATTATTATTTTTTTATTTTATTTAAATGACTCAAGGGTTTAGGATTAAGGTCATTTATAATAATGGTAACACTTTACAATAACAGTACATGAATAATGATGTATTAATATGTAAACTAAACATTACTTTATTGTGAATTAATGATGAGTTAAGGTATGCACTAATCATGAACTAACTTGAACTACAACATGAGTCACATGAGTTCATGTGTGAATAATGGCTACCTTAATTACTTGTTAGTACATGTTGTTAATTAATGTATTAGTTAACATTTAGGTTTAAGCTAATTGTAACCAACATGAACTCATGAGCTGTTAATGTATGATTATGTCATGACTTTACTTGGAGGGGCACATCATCATTAACTCATCCTTAACTACTCATGAACTCCTGCTCATGATGATGTTGACAGAACACTTTTCTATTGTTATTCAGTGTAAACAAACTAGTTGGACGTGCATAAGGAGTTCATGAGTAGTTAAGAATGGGTTAATGATGATGTGCCCCTTCAAGTAAAGTCACAACATAATTATATATTGACATCATGAGTTCATGATTAAATTAAGCATAAACTAATGTGGTAATTTATACATTAATTAACAAACAATCATGTACTAACAAGTAATTAAGGTAGCCGTAATTCACACATGAACTCATGTGACTCATGTTGCAGTTAAAGTTAGTTCATGATTAGTGCATACATTAACTCATCATTAATTCATAATAAAGTAATGTTTAGTTTACATATTAATGCATCATTATTTATGTACTGTTATTATAAAGTGTTACCATAATAATTAATTACATTAATATATCAAATTTCAGGATCCTAAAAGTGCTTTTGTTTAGCCAGGGTGCTGAGAACACACCCCTACTATTTTCAAAAGAAGGGGATTTTTAATCTGAAGGATGGTGCTCACCAGTGTTCGATCTATACCATGGCCTTTGGGGGAGCCCACATTTTTTTCTAATGGGGAGTGTTGTCTCTTTGATCTTGAGAGTCCCTTGCCACAGTGATGTAGGCTATAAAACACACAGCATCCCTGTCATTAAACAGCAATGTATAAACAAAAAATCTATAAATATAAAACAAATATTTATGTAATTGTAACTAATATCAAAGTAGTACAAAACACCACGATAGTTTCAGTTTACTGTCTCACTAAAAGGCGCTTGCTTTCCCATCAATAACTTTCTTTGACCCTTGAAAATATCTTTTGAGGGATTTATTTTTACATGCACAAATAACAGCAGCCTAAACAACAGAACATTGTTGTCTTATTTTACCTGCAGTGCTTCTGTGAGAGGAATACATTAATTTTTATAAAATCAACAAACACGAATATGTTTCACTTAACAACAAAATAAATAACCTAGTCTTGTAGCCTATCATTTTTCTATTCGCTCTATAAGTTCAAGATGATGGCACCAAGGACATCATATGTTTTTTTTATTTTTCATAGGGCTATAGAATGTCATAGGGACTCACTTTTCACTCCGGTAAAACATAATCACGAATTCAAAAATGAAAGAAGCACCATTGTACGGGGTTCAGTTTTGTCATGTTTACCTGCTATCAGCTTAATTGTCCAACATGTTAACAGCAATGTCACAGTGTTTAAACATTGTTTTGGATTAATGTATGAAGCAAACAAAACAAAACAGAACGTCACATCATTTGTTTCAGAAAATGAATAAGCAGTGTCTCAACGTCCATATAAAAGCACCTGGCTGTCAGTCTTTGACATGACTGGACTTTGCTCCTCAGCGCCCCCACACCTTGATGCTCATGACAAGAATAGCATTGTGTATTCATCTTTTTAAAATGAGTTGTAAATCGCTGTCATACATGAATAAACAATATTTTTGCACTTTTACACATAATAATTCATGATCACATTACACAATACTGAAACCGCACGTCAAAATGACACATTGGCTATATTTTTTGAAAACTCCCAGCTGATGCCTCATAGGTCCCCGTAGTTCGCACCCTGGTGCTCACTGACAGTATTGTGTCCCCGTCTCTATACTGGGGCCATAGGACCCACGCCGGCCAAAGTATCCCATTTAGGTACTGACCAGCCACATCCATGCTCAGCTTCAGAGGGCGACCCTGTTAGAGCTACACAAAGATAGCTGCCAGCTGTGGTGTGGAAGGAGTAAATGAGTCTTAAGTATGAATATCTTTTTGGGTTTGAGACTTTAGTCTTTGAGACTTCACAGATCTAATTTTTGCACGAACAGCTTAAACACTTCAAGGACAAAGAAAACTGAAATTGCATCTTATGACTGCTTTAAAATGAAAATATAGATTAAATTGATATTATATGTAGTTAGCTTTTGAGTGCTTTCTTAACCCACTTAAGGGTTCAAGTGAATGAAAGCACTTTGCATGTAATTTCATACTCACTCTTATTATGTTTAAAATACGCTTAAAGTGTTCTGCTGAGTGTAGTGACAAGCATTTATGACAACTAAAATATACACTTACCAAACGCTTTGTTAGGTTCACCTTGCTAGTACCTGGTTGGACTTTTTTTTTTCCATAATTTGTCGTGACATTGATCCAGCAAAGAGCTTTTGGTCCATACTGACATGACAGCATCGTGCAGTTGCTGTGGATTTGTTAGCTGCACATTCACTATGCAGATTCACACCCACCCAAAGGTGTTCTATTGACTTGATATCTGATGATTGTGGAGAACATTTGACCATAGTGAAAATCAATATGTTCAAGAGACCAGTTTGAGATCATTTGCTTTTTGTGACATAACACATTATCCTGTTAATAGTAGCGATTGTATGAATGTCACATCACTTTAAACATTGTTCGTATAGTATCAAGCGGCTCAAAGTGTGTCAATAAAATATCCACCACACCATTACTAGCAGCTTGAACCAATAACACAAAACAGTATTGATCCAGGCTTTCTGACTGCATCATCAGAATTCAGCAGCAGAGTAAATGTGTTGTGTGTTCATAGATGCTCTTTTTCAGAGTTCGGTTGTAGTGAGTGGTTATTTGAGTCACTGTTACCTGTTTAAATCAGTCTGGCCGTTCTCATCATCTGACCTTTGCCCTCAACGAAGTATTTTCTCCAAATGACCAATCTCTGTAAACCCTAGAGATAAATGCACATGGAAATCCCACTAAATCAGCAGCTTCAGAAAAAAAACTCAACCTTATCAATAACCAAGCCATTTTAGAGCCACTCAAATCACCTTTCATTCCCATTTGAACTTCAGCTGATTGTTTTGACAATCGGTCCGCTCCAAATGCAATATATCACCCTCCGAAGGCCACTTTGGAGTGAAAACAATCATGACGGCCATATTGAAGTGTTGTTCCAAACTGAAGTGCTCAAAACTAGCCATTCAAACGGACCTTCGGAATGAAATATTTTGAAGAGTACAACTGATAGACACTTCGGACCCCCATAATCCTTTGCGCAGGGAAGGTGATCGGTGTCGCACACACGTTCCATTCAGATAGGCTCATCCCTGTAACCTAATCCCTTAAAAGCTGTGGCTCCTGAGGGTAAATCATATAGGAATGAGTCCTTTGGAAGGTAACATGCTGAATGTCTACAGTACATGCCTAAATCCATTAAGTTGCTGCCATGTGATTGACTGATTAGATATTTATGTCAACATGCATTATATTATTATATACAGTGATCAGCATAAAAGTGTACATCCCTTGCAGATCTATTTTTTTAAAGGACTGTGTGTAGGCATAGTGTGTCCATAGTCATATTGGAGTCATATAAAGGCACAGTCTCTTTTTTTTTTATTTCCTGACAGTAAAATAAGATTCCTCCCATTTTGAGGCCCACTACAGCGTGATGTAGGACTGCAGTTTTTCCATCCACCAAATTGATTGACAGCCACATATTGCAGTCTGGTAGTAACACAGATAATCATATCAACAAGACAGGACAAGCGCAAAGCAACTGGGATTAAAAGATCTGTTCAATCGGCGCCAGTGGTGTAGTGGTTAGTGCGCTGACACATGCACTCTGGTGCTCACGGTGACCCGAGTACGATTCCTGCATCGTGGTCCTATGCCGATCCTTACCCTCTCTCTGCTCCCCATGCTCTCCTGTCAATTCTCTACTGTCCTGTCAATTAAAGGTGAAAACCCTGAAAAAAATACTTTTTAAAAAAAAGATCTGTTCAGCTCGCTGTGATCATCAATCATCATCAAATGTGATCAAGAATGAGTTTAAAATGTTTTTAAAACAGCGCATGTTTGTAATGAATTACAGCGATTTTACCATCTATACTTTATCACCACAGTTGAATGTCAGTACAATTTCAAAAGAAGACGTTTCAATCCCGGTTCCTGGAAGTTAAATCAGGTTTATTTTGTACATTAACATTATGGATATGCATACAGCAATGGATATTAACATGTATCCTGTCACATTTGCCTTGCAAAAACAGTGTAAAGTGTTGTGAACTTTGTAACAAAATTGTGTGTGACTCATTGTTGCAACTCCACAACAAATACATCAAATAATCATTGGGAAAGTTCTTACTGTAGAATTTCTCACAATCGTTACATGAGATCTGCTTCCTTCATGTCTGTCACTGTGCTGTTTATCTGATGCAGCTGAGGCGGCGATTGAGGCACACTCTGACAGGCACGTGAGAACTAGCATTAAAGGCACAGGCAACAAAACAGCTACATTGTATTCAGAGCAGCAAATCCAATATGCTGAAAGGTATAATAAATAATCTGCTGGGTTTTTTTTAGCTAAAACTTTACAGACACATTCTGGAGACACAATCTTAAATCTTGAAAAAGGGGTAAAATAGGTGCCCTTTAAATTAATGTCACGGTTGGTGGGTGGGGAAAAGGAGCGAGGACTCAAACGCAGGGAAAATGGGTATTTATTAATAATTAAATAAAACAAATAGGAAAATAAACAACCCCGAGGGGGAAAACATTAACAAAACATACAAATAAACTTCACTGGGCAGGCTGGCAGGGAACAGGACAGGACAAGGCTACAAACGTCAAGACAAGGAGAAAAGATGACGAACTGGCACAGGACAGCAGACATGAGGAGATTATATACAAGCATAAATTAACACAAACAGGTGAACATGATAAACTAATAATGGTTTAACAAGGAGGGTAGGGCTAGACAATACAAGACTAGAACACATGACAGACACACAAGCACGCGGCGCATGTAAACATGAGTCACGTGCTAAACACAACACCAACAGAAGACTGAACGCGAGACACGAGCACACGATAGATGTAAACATCTTACCGTGCGCTCACACATAAGCACCGCGCATGCTTCATCTCAGCGCCAACCGAAACCAAAACCAACCAGACTGAGACGCTGAGAATGAAACAGCGCGATGCAGACAGAACAAAACACAAACACGAGTACGCACCAACGACGGCGCGCATACAGAGACGCACACAATGACAGAACACAAGTGCCCGACCCGAGAAAACTCGAGCCGAGCACAACAGGGCATGCCAAGACAGAGCTAGTGTCCGGACTCTGCCACCAAACAAGAATTTACAAGACCAAAAAGTGGCAGAACCCTGACAATTAATGTTTAATAGGATGCTCTTCAATAATATACTGTATGTAGACATACACATTAGATTAGTCAAAGCCAAAACTGGATCACAGTCTAAAAATGAGTACACCCAAATAAGTATGTTGTGGAAAAATGTTAAATAAAAAATTAATATAAAATTCCAAATCGCATACTTATGCACTATTCTATGCTACTTTGTAGTATAAATAATGTAAGTAGTGCATTCACACTGGTAACTCTAAAAAGAGTAAGTGCACTTTAATTAACCAGATGCACTTATTCAACCTTTAAAAAGAAATGTGGAATGTTGGACACTTCAAACACTCAACAGTCGCAGCTTTGCTCACGTAGCAGAAGGGTTGGAGCTTTCGGGTAATGATGTTGATTTTGTTTATTTATTTTGAATTGAGAAAGCTAAATTCTCCTACGAGAGTGATTATACTGCCTCTGGATGGTGAATGCGGTTATTCCCATGGCAGGTATTATTTGGTAGTTTGGTCATTTATTTTGCTAGTTTGGCAACAGTCAAACATCATCTGGGAAACGGTTTGAATTTCGACTTAAGAAAACATTAGTATTCCATTTGGGATGACACTACATACATATACTATGCTGTTGAGTGTGCAAGTGTATAAGTACATAGTGTATAGTGTGCCATTTGGGACGCAGCTATACAAAATATATTTAGCTTTTTTTTGCAATAAGTAATTTGAATTTAGATGTATTATCTAAAGATGTTAGGTGATCAAACACTTATTTTAATGAATAAAATGGTTTAATAAAACTGATGTGTTTAAATGCACCAAAAGCTATATTAACTTAGAAATGAATAAAAATATACATTTTCAAAAAGGGGTGTACTCATTTATGCTAAGTAGTGCACAGCAAAAAAATCAGTGTACATTTAACTCAATTTGAGTTTAACTTAACACTCCTTCCCCCGGTTTTAAGGCTAGTCTTGGATTAAATTGCATGTTTGAGCTGTCTCAACTGAAAATAACTTGCAGTGAGATGTCTTAAAATATGTCAGTGTCATTTTTTGTTTACAGGTGCACACCAGTAATGTATTTTTCTAAGGCTGATTTTATAAATGTGGCTTAAATAGCCTAATTTAACTAAGGTCTAGTCCTGGCTTAAGCTAAACCCTGTTTGTGAAACTGGGCCCTTGGGTGTACATATTACTCCCTCCATTTTGGAGTTAAAATAACACTTTCTAAAGTGTGAAATTTGTACATTACTCTCAGAATTCATTTTAACACAGTAAGAGTTTATTCTTACATCAAACTGGAGTGTGTGTTACCCTTCAAAGTGTTAATATATTACCTTTTTTCCTTTATTATCAATTTGAGTGTGTCATAACAGTGATCAAATATGTTGAAAATAGTTTTAATTTATTAAATGTTCATTAATCTTTTCAGAAATAATTTCAACACATTCACCTCTTTGTATTTTAAAATGTAACAAGACCTGTTTCAAGTTTAAGTAAAACATACTTGTTTGACCACTGTTTGTCTAAAAAGAAATAATGCTAATCAAAAGAGTATGAGTTGGCTCTCTACAGAATAAAAATGATTGATTTTATTTTACATTTTTTGCATTTATGAGGAAAAAGCTTGGCTATTGATGTGACATCTCTTTGTTATAGATGTGACAGATACAAAATTGCCACTTGTATAACTTTGGTAAATGAAATATAATTGTTTGAAAACATTGACCGGGACATTGTTGAGTACTTTTACACTACTGTAAAATACAAGCCTACACAAAAACACTAGAAAGGGCTGGTGAAAACTTAATTTTTTTTCATGGCAAGGCTGACATTTACATGGAATTGCTCTATTACATTATGTTAAAGTTTTTCATCTAGTGTACTTTCAATTATAATGAGTAGTAATAAATACATTAGTACAATTACTTTTCCACAAAGGTTTCACTCACCATTTTGCAATTTTTTTGTAATTCTTGACTTTCTGGGTTGCTTTGAAATGCTTCCAGCTGGATTTTGTCACATTTGAGCTCAAATTCAATCATAGCGTATATAATTATGATATGTTTCATTGCGCATGAGAGGAAAGCGGCTAAAGCTTGTTTCTAAACAACATTGGACTGTATGATTTTTTTTCTCAAGAGATGATAATTTGAGTTTGACAGGCTTATTAAGTTGAGTCCGTTTAGACATGAAATGCTCTCATTTTAAATGACCTAAAAGACTTATGCGCAATCAGCTTCCACCGTGGGAGTGATTTGATGCTTATCGACATTCGTAAGAATGTTTTAATTGCTAATTTCAATGTGTTTATTCACAGTATAAAAAAACAGCTGTGCTTCAGCTAAAACTCTGTCTTTAAAGCATTAACGGCTTTGGTCATATGCAAATGATCAAAGCGTTGTATATGTTTACATAGATTGCTATAATCCAACTTTTGCCCTAAAATGTCATTCATATTCATGAGTAAAAGTTTTAGCTTGTCCAAATTCATGCTGAAGCTGAATATGTGCAAATTACACCAGATACGCTGTGAAAATGGAATATGCGCGGTTATTACCTTAAGGAGCCATTTCTACCTGATATTACTCTTAAAACGAGTTTAATCTAATGCAGTCAGGCTGATTCCCTTATTAAAAACCCAGGTTTTAAAGCAAGTAATTTAGATGTCACAACATGAAGCACATATTTAGGTTGGAGTCAGATTATTCCTTCAGCTTCACATCTAACTTTGAACTGTTAACTTTACTGATGGCAGACGGGGGAGTGTTTGTTAAACCGCTCATTATTCAGTGACGCTTGAGGTACAGAAATTGCACACTGCAGAAGCGGAGGATCTCCTGTATGTGGCCTGGCTAGAACAATGCAAGGCGGCACACTATTTATTACCTGAAGTGTGAAACCGCTACAATTGGAGATGAAGTACGTGCAATTCATTTGACAAAATTATTATGTTTTATATAAGATTTTGAAATATTTGAATCCTTACACTTTTTTAGCTAGCTTTGCAAATTAGAATTCACTTCAATATAGAAGTCATTTCATGTCATATTTATTTATATAGGTTTAGAGCGTTAAATTGGGAAAGTTCACTTTCCTGTGATTTTGTTTGGATTATGTAATGGCTGTTATTATTGTTTTGTTTATTTCTTTTTCTTTTTACAGAAATTCTAAGTTACTTAGTTAATGTTTATTTCAGTATTTTTTTGTATCTTTGTACTTTGATCACCAGCGATCCAGCAGTTGCAGATTGCTGAAGTACAATACATCTGCCACCGATAAGAACTACAACTCCCAGAAGTCTTTGCACTCGTCACTCCTGCCACAGCTGATCTTTTAGACACTAGCTGCGTCCTAATTCACATACGTATACTATGCCATAAAAGTATGTACTTTTTTGTAAAGGAAAAGTATGTACTTTTAGGTGTGTAACAGAAGATTGAATGCTTTGGGACATACTACTCCCTCACAAACAGATCGTTATGTTGCTTAGTTACATACCCTGTCAGTCTTCTCAACATTTCTTTCATATTTAATTACCTACGTTATTGGAGATGCAGCAACAGGATAATCTGCCATTTACAAGTCTTGCATGCTAAGAAATGCATCCTCCAGTCTTTGATAATTATGCATTCATAAGTAAATGTTCAAACATATCTTGATATACAGTAAGTTCACATTGTAGTTGCAAATGAAATATAACACAGAAAACGTGGTTTAAACATCTTCCAGTTGGCTAGATATTAACAGTCATTCAAACAACTTTACCGAAGCTTCCCTACTGTCCGCCATGTTTGTAGTTTGTTTTCACTTTTACCCGAGTTTGTAGTTCTAATCAAATTCACGTTCAGCATGCAATGTATTGTGGGCAATATTAATAGTGAGAGTATGGACAGTTCTACACTTCGAATTTTTACCAAAAATAGTAAACCATCCGAGAATCTTTGGCATGCTCGTTTTAATGGTTTGGGACATACTAATTCTATTTTCAAATACTATTTAGGAGGGATAGTATGGGAAATGGAATGCAGCAACTTTCACACAAACACAGCTGAAGCTCATAATTGACTCATTACTTGGACTATTTATACACCTCACATTCTCACACACTTTGCTGAGTCTTGTTAGCTGTGAGTGAGCAGTTAAAAGTGGTTTCTTGCCTTCTAGGTATTAAACCCTGTGTTTTGTTTACTGTTTATTTTGTTTTGCTGCCAGTCATGACCATTTACCTGCTTTTCTGACTTTGGATAGTGATGGGCAAAGTGAGACTTCATAAAACACTAAAACAGTCGAAGCAAATGTGTCGAAGCTTCGAAACCCGTCTCTAGTGGTCACCTAGTATGGTTTTTTTATTTATTGCTCTGGAACAGCTTCAGCAAAGAAACAAGCAAATTGAGCTATTAAACCCCATGTTGTGGAGTTGAGTTTACAAGTGATTTAGTAAAGCGATGAGACTTTCATAATGGTTAGAATCCAGCGTGATGCAGCTACAGATGTTAGGTTTTAAATGCTCTGTTCTTGTAACGTGTTTTGTTTTACCATTGGTCTGACATCCGAATGAACACTTTGTGAATAAATATGTCTTGTTTTGGTCATAAAAAAGGAACATTATTAAAATACATCAAGTCATAATTTCAGAGTATTTGTACAAGTCAGGATTTGAACTTGGGCCATTTGCAGCACAGTTACTCTGTGCACATGCAGGATATTTCTGACCCTGGCAGTCAAACACAGATTCGCCAGGTCTCGAAATGCCTCTAAAATTACCAATGTTTTGAATCATTTTAGTCACATGACCTGGTGTTTTTAAACATCTTAGTCATGTGACCTGGGTGTTTCGGATCATGATTCTGTGTTGTTTCGAAACACTTGCACTTCGGGGTTTCGAAACTATGTCAAAACATACCATTTCACCTGCTTTTCTGACTACGCTTTGGATTAGCTGCATGCTCCCGTCTGTTCCTGTTTTCACCTTTGTCTGGCCGACAATTCTTTAATAAACTGCACGAAGATCCCCACCTCTGTTGTCAACCCGAATCATTACAGCGGCCATGTTTTATAGAATGGTGATGGTAATGGTTTTTCAATTTCACCACCTGTATTATCCAACATAGGCTCATTCTGAAAACGTAGCCCTATATACATTTCTGGAGATTGTGAATTATGAAGCCAGAAGTATGTTTAGCTGCATTTGTCTTTAAAACGAACGCTACTTGGCGGTATGCCGATGTTCTTTTTAGCAGCTAGCAGCTGACCGCTTACCTCCGTATGGACGGCTTTTCCGCTGTTACCAGTTTGTTCAGTGGCTTGTCGCGTACGTTGGCAAACTTGAGACACAAAGAGGAGTTGACCACGATAACAGGGTTAGAGTCCGGCGAAGAACAGTTCCAGAAAGCAGGTAAAACAAAAGATAGAAGATCAAATAAACAAGTAAATAGCAGGGTGAGAATGTGGTAAAATCTGAAAATGTGGTAAAAATTAGGGGGCTTGTATTTTTCTGGATTGCTTTTGAAAACACTATTGGTTGGGTTTGTCACTCAGTCAACAGTGGCCTCTGGTGGATTTACGCAAGAACAGCAGGCGAGAATGGCACTCTCGAGAGAAATTTGAGATCTGAAAAGCACAAACAGCGACCTCTGGTGGATTCGCGAAAACAAAAACTGCAAAACTAAAAACATACTTCCTGTGACGTATTTGACGCTCTCCAGAAATAGGGGTACGTTTTCAGAATGAGCCTGGATTGATGTTATCATGGTAGTTATTACTACATTTTATCTAAACAACAACAATCATCATCATAATAAAACAATAATCATAATATTAACATAATAAAATAATAATAATGATGTTTGACAAAGTCAATTAATGAATGAATAAACAAACAAACAAATAAATAAATAAACAAATAAATAAATAAATAAATAAATAAATAAATAAATAAATAAATAAATAAATAAATAAATAAATATCTCATTATATGTCATATGTTCAAATCGCCTTTTTCCATCTTCAAGTATCTTTCTTCGGTTTATTTTTTACCCAAATATACTAGTATATCAATTTAATTTACATTAATAACAGAAGCACACTATGAAGACTGAGGCATAGAATAAAGCACTGTAATTACTCAGTCAGACCTCAGTTGACCATGTGAGAATATTTTATATGAGACACGAGCAGAATGACAAATCATTTCGACTGAAAGAATTCATGTTAAATACACAAGTGTGACGGCGCAGCTAAATAATGGATCTCTGGGCGTACACACTAATGCATAATAGATTTGCTTGGATCATAATCACTGTAGTGGTTTAGAAAGATGATTCGTTTGAAATGAATTTCCTCTGTCCTTGGAGAGCGATGCTCGATCTGCGTGCTAAAGAACCCGGTAGTAAATGAAGGAGCTGGATGATATAAAGAGTGTGACAGATTTGAAAATATTTCGTTCTCCCCTGAGATTGAAGCAACAGCTATTTTCTCCCTATATCATGACCACCAATTTGGATACTGGATCATTATGCACCATAATGGATCATTTTCTCCTGATTCATTTAATACAGAGGCTCATGAGCCTGCCTGTAGCCACAACAATAGATAGTTAAAGAAAGTAAATGTAATGCATAATGAACTAAATTACACTTTTTTCTTCTTTAGACTGGCAGTGCCCAAAAGCCGAATGACTCAGTTGTGCTGCATTATATTATTTTATTACATGCTAAATAGAAAGCGTTGGTGTCATAAAACCTTTATAATAATGATATGACACATCATGAATAAGAATGAGACTTTATACATGCTTATGACAACTGTCATTAAGTGTCATTCACTCAGTTATGAAATTTTAGATGCAAAGGTGACATTGTTTGAGATGTTTTTATGACTTGACAATTAAATACATGTTTTTGTCATCACAACATGGCTTTACTAAGCAACACAGGCTCATTGTGAAAACGTACCCCCGTATACATTTCCCAGAGCTGCATATTGCTGCATTTCGTCTTTAAAACAAATGCTTCGGGCGGTATGACATCGTCAATGGCTTCTCTTTCTTTTCATTCTACCAGCTGACCGCTTACTGTATCTCCATGTGGACGGCTTTTCTGTTGTTACCAGTTTGTCCAGTGGCTTGCCACATATGTCGGTGCACTTGAGACACAGAAAGGAGCTGACCACAACGATGTGGTTCGAGTTTGGCAAAGAACGGGTCCAGAAAGCTGGTAAAAAAAAATGCAAAAACTAAAATAAGTAAATGACATAATGAGATTGTGGTCAGATCTGAAAACATGGTAAAAACCAGGCAGCCTACAACACTATTGGTTGGGTTTAGGGAAGAGGGTGGGTGGGGATATTGGTCAGTTAGTCGTGCCTGTCTGTCAACAGTGGCCTCTGGTGGATTTACGCAAGAACAGCAGGCACAAATGGCACTCGCAAGAGAAATTTGAGATCTGAAAAAGCACACACAGCATGTACCTCTTGGGACATATTTTGCGATCTCCAGAAATGAACAGGTCAATAATGAGCCTGGATTGTTAACAAGACAAGAAAACATGTCATCATCTTTGTCATGACAACTTGACATTATCGAGACAACAAAACAGGTCAGCATCTTTGTCATGACATCTTGACATTACCAAAATGACATAACTTGTCATAAATCTGTCATAAACATGATTGTCATGAGGCCATTATAATTGTGTCATAGTGTTATAATTTTATAACAGCATCATTAACATTTTTCTTGACCTTAACTAGAGTGGTAGAAATTAAAACTGTCTTTAAATGTCATTTAATGTTAATGATAATATTTAATGACGTTATAATCTTTTTTGACATTGTATTGACACTTTTACAGAGAAGTTTTTATGACATTAATTATGTTCCACTGAAAATGGTGATCAGAAAAATATATATGACACTATTATAATGGGCTTGATTATAATGTTTATGACTGATTTATGACAAGTTATGTTGTCTCGGTAATTTCAAGTTGTCATGACAAAGACAAAGACAATTGGTTATGTCTAGTTGTCATAAAGGGATTGCAAACAAGGTCATTTTTGCATTTAAAATGCCATAACTGATGAAAAGAGGATGAAAAGGGCTAAACATAATATGACAACCCAAATCTTTTTAAATTCCCCTGAGACGTTAGCTGCTACGGATCGACACAAACAACGACACTTTTTGTGGCAAAAAAGTGGTTCGTTTTCCTTACACTAAAGATAAGAAAGAATATTTGATCACCCAAAATATTTTTACAAATGTGTACAGTAAATGCAAAATAAGCTAATTGAAACAAACATGACAGAGGGATAGAAACAAGCGGTGCCAAATCAAAGAAAATTCTAACCTCATGGATTAACAGAGAATCAGCTACATGTATGTAAAATGTAAGTCACGTGACGTACTTCACTTTCACTTCACTTTTAGTAGATTTAAGCAGATTTAGTTTGGATGTTCAGAATAAATGTACAACTGAGAAAAAACTGAAGCAAACCAGAGAATAGGACACACACACAAATGTCAAACAGAAAGACAGAGAAGTCACATAAGACAAAGGATTCCCCTCAGTCTGGTTCAAGTCGTCACTGGAACACTTAAATGACCCCCATCCTCTTCTCATTAATTCACTCGTGAAAACTCTGCGAGCTAATAGGAACACCTAGATTTTAGAAGGACAGCAGACAGCAAATAAAAATGGAAAGGGGAGAAGGGAACAACAGAGCAACACCCCCAGGCACGTAACAATAACATTTGTCAAATAGAATCAAATGCATAAAGTCTCATTTAAATTCTTGACCTATGTCATTTCATGATTATAAAGCTGTCATGACAGTTTTAAGAACACCCACTTAAATTAAAGTGTTAAAGTTTAGCTTTGTTAGTGATGTGGCCATACTGCAGTTTAATGAAAGCACAATAGTACATTTTGTCTAAGCTATTCTGAAATCTGACTAAAATACTAGCTTAAAATAAGGAGTTGTTTACTGACACATTTAGTGGCTTTCTAGACATGCTGTTGTCTTTGTTTGATCAATTTTACTTCTGTAACTCACATCAGTGTCGGTCTGTGCCTTAGAAACCAAGCCACAAAACTCCAAACGTCTGAACCGCAGACTGTAAATACATCCATTTCTGCTTTTGTCACAAATTGTGAGAACGCTGACAGGTAAGGTCATTCTGATAGCAACTCCAAATCAAAGCGCCCGAAGTTCTTTGAAACTTGTCACAAACAACTGGATCAATTCCCAACTTCTGAGAACTTCAAGAGCATATGAGAGGGTTTGATAGTTGACCTTGATTAAAGAATGTAATTCTCACACTGCATATTTCTGTTTCGAACGTTCCTGGAAGCTATATGTGCTTGACATTTGTAGTTCTACAAAGAAGACCATTTCCAATACGTCATAATCACAGTGTGTTCAAAGCTGGTGCTTTCAGCTTTTTTTTTCATGGCAGTTTCCTCCCAATAGACTTGATACTATGTTCAGGGAGATTTATGTCTTCTATGATTTGTAAAGTTGCATCTGTTTGATCTGGTAGTGCTTATGAATATGGACACCTGGTCCCCTTATTGTACCTCTAATTTTAGTGTTTTGAATTATTATGAAAAACAAAAAATTAAATAAATATACAGTGCATCCGGAAAGTATTGATAGCTCTTCACTTTTTTCACATTTTTTTGTTACAGCCTTATTCCAAAATTTATTAAATTCATATATGTCCTCAAAATGTGAAAAAAAGATTTTTTGAAATTGTTGCAAATTTATTAAAAATAAAAAACCTGAAAAATCACATGTACAGAAGTATTCACAGCCTTTGCCTTGAAGCTCTAATTTGAGCTCAAGTACATTCTGTTTCCACTGATCATTCTTGAGATGTTTCAGCAGCTTAATTGGAGTTCACCTGTGGTCAATTCAGTTGATTGGACATGATTTGAAAAGGCATGCACCTGTCTATATAAGGTCCCAGGGTTGACAGTGCATGTCAAACCAAGCATGAAGACAAAGGAATTGTCTGTAGACCTCAGACAGAATTGTCACGAGGCACAAGGCTGAGTAAGATTACCAAAAAAAATTCTGCTGGTCTGAAAGTTCCAATGAGCACAGTGGCCTCCACCATTCGTAAGTGGAAGATATTTGGAACCACCAGGACTCTTCCTAGAGCTGGCCGGCCATCTAAGCTGAGTGATCAGGGGAAAAGGGCCTTAGTCAGGGAGGTGATCAATGCCCCACCCCCACCCCCGCCACCCCCCAAAAAAAACATTTATTTAATAAAATAAATTACTAAACATGTTCATCTGGAGCTGTTTCATTGTAAATAAACAGTTAATCAGTCAGTAATAAGTTTTATTATTATTTTCAAAAGAAAAAAATAAATAGTATACATTAGCAGCAAATAAATGAGCAAACATTTCAGCTTATTAAAATCAATAGCTATTATAAATCAATAGAATTAAGTTATCAAATCTCATTAATCTTTTGTTCACTGTATAACTTACACATTCTGATTAAAGAGCAACGAATGAATCTCTCATTTATTTAGATCTTTTGTTTGATTACATTAAATAACAGAGGCAGTTTAAAAATGGACACATCTAACATTATAATGAAAGCATTCAATTGCTTTCCTATATTTTTATGCTCATTTAGGACAAAATTAGTTGTGTTTGGAAAAAACCCCCACCAAGATTGACATTTTTAAATGTTATTATTATTATTATTATTACTACTATTATGTGTATATGTCTGTTCAAGCACGCACCCAAAACCCATGACAAAATAGTCCAACTAATCAGTCTTTGATCAGCTTAAGCTGTGTAAGTGTAATCAAACGGGACCAGGAACCGGTGTGTGTGTGCGTGGTGCATGCCTGCAACTTGTAGTTCTTGAAATGGTGGATTTGTAGTCCGTTAGCGATCTGTGTGTATACCAGCGATCTGCACAGACTGTATTGCTGGTGACTGTGAAACTAGCACAATATAAACAGGAATAAACATTTGAAGGTAAAGTATGTTGAAAAAAAACACTACAAATATATGTATCTTGTAACCTTTGAATCATTGTTTCACAGAAACACATTAATAAAACAAATTGTAAATGACGTTTAACAAGCCACTGAGTATCCAAAAAAATCTAAAGAGGAGTATTTTGATGAATATTTGTTATTATAGTATGTATGGATATTCAATCTGGACAACTTTAAAGGTGTTTTTTTTCAGCATTTGATTTTATTGAACCAATAGATTACAGACTTTCAAATAGTTGATTTTGGCCAAATATTGTAATCTTTAGTCTTAAATTCTTAGTGATGCCTTAACATGGTCTTTTTAAAAGTGGAAATCAGAGTAGAACAAGTGTCTGTCTCATATTACACTCACACAAGAAAAAAGAAAATTAAGTAAATTAATTGGATTCACTTGTCAAATCTAACTATTATTCACATTTAGTGCTTTATAAAAGTTGGATCCTTTGTATATATGCCGCTTTTTTTAAGATCAAACAAGGGCAACATTTGTTTGATCAAAGCTACAGTAAACCCAACGGCAGTAAGCCGTTTATAATCATTATTGCATATTGCAATATGTTTGGAAAAGTAATATATTGTCAGAGCCCATAGCCTTGTGGACAGTGTGCCAACATGTAGTGCAACTGCTCTTTGAGGGTCCCTAGTAGGAATGCCAGCTCATGGATCCATCCTGTCTCTCTTCTGTCTATCTACTGCTGTTCTATCACAATAAAAAACTAAAAAAAAAAATAAAAAATGTAAAAAGTAATATATTGATGTGATGCTAACAACAAATTTCAAATTTCAGCAAATTTCCTGTGTCATTACTCTAGTCTTCGGTGTCACATGATCCTTCTGAGTCAAATGAACTCTTTTTATTTCCAGTGCTGTGCTGATTAAGGCTTTTGTGTAAAACCATGAGGGTTTTTTGATGACTCAAAAGATCAGCATTTGTAATGAAGAGCAAATATTAAAATCAAATATATTTTTAGGTGTTTTAAACAAGCTGAGAAAGGAAGAGACATTTTTGTGTTTAATGTTTTGCTCCGGTTTAGAAGAGCTTTTGCTATGTTAAGAGTTAATGCAGTGGTGTAGAATGGAGCTTGTGCTCAACGATGAGCGGATGAAGAGTTGCTTTTTATAATGACCAATTACTCTGCTAACATTTCTTTAAACTGGTATCTTCCTTCTTGTTCTTTTGCCTTTCTGTAAAAGTTATTCAGCATTCTTATGTGTGCGATTGCTAGCTACTGTAGAAGTTTCATTTGAGTTTATTTGGCATGCTCTTTATTATTTACAGTAAGTTTACCTGCTACCTGCTGAAGTTTTCTGCTATATTTGATTTGACTTTACAATTTTATCTTTAAAACTGCAAATTAGGTACCAATTCAGAATACAAATACAGTATTATTGATAACATTAACTTTACTTCTACAGCAACTACTATTTAGATTTAATTTGTTATATTTTGTTTTAATAAAATAGTAATGAAGAATTTGAGGCAACAAAATAGTTAGTGAATATACAAGGATGGCCCCCCATACTAAAATGATACTAAAATATTTATAATGTAACACCTATGAAAAAAAAAAACACTAATTCTCATTTATCATTAAAACATTTCTAAATGAATACTCAGGTAACCTTTAAGTCTGTTTCAGTCTTGCACCAAAACCAACATGATTTTATTTTACCCTTTGGACCTTCCCTTTGACATGAATGTTTAAGTTGGAATAGTATGGTTATATCTTTTGAATATAAATAGCAAGCTTTAATGACTATATAAAAAAAGAAAATGAAAATGAGTACATGGAGATTTTTTATTTTATTTAAAATGAAAAAGGTGTTTTTTTGCTTTTCATATAGGCCTAACCATTATCGAAATCTAAAATCTGTGGGAAAAATTGACAAGTATTCACACTCCATGCTGGTGGATGGTAACTGAATGGGTGTTCAAAGTGACAAAAAGAGAGAACGGGCAATGTTTAGAAATTGATTCTGAACTCAAACAGCTGTTCATCAGTGATGAAAATTTGAAAAGTATAGCCTTAAAAGGTTAAAATCTGCACAAAAATGTGGCTTCCGTGTCTGTCAAGACCTACTGAGAGTAAGGGCTTACTCACACTATGCTATCTGAACCGTGCCCAGGCCCGTTTCCCGGATCGTTTGAGAAGTGTGAGTGCTCTGAATCGGGCTCAGACACGGTACACTTGGGTGGCCCTGGCCCGGTTGGAAGAGGTGGGCCAGAGCGCGGTTCACTTTGGCTCAGGCGCGGTATGCTTACAGTGTGAGTGCAAGCGTCCTTGAGCCCGAAACTGAAAGCGAGACGTGACTTTTAAGGGACTGTTTGATATGGATTAATTAATCATTCGTACTGTTCAATGAACGCAAACTGTCGTAGATTATTAAAGACGCAAACCCCTCACTGCACGTCAACTGCGCCTTCAGCAAACTTCCTAATTCTTGCAGCACGAGGACTTTATTATTGTTTATGAGCATCAAAAGTGGCTGATCTGTTCGGCGAAATATTAGACTGCGTGTCACCCCATATCCAACGACTTAAACGATATAACTAAAGAAATCTCCACTGTGCTGAGCGAGAGCGCTTCTGAACAGCGCGTCATCGATGACGGAAGCGCGCCAAGGCCCGAATGTAATGTGAGTGCGGGCAGTCGGGGGAGACGGGAGGGGGGACAAGCGTGCTTTGGCCCGATTCAAGGCAACTGTACATAGTGTGAGTATGGCCTAAAGCTTTCTCTCGTTGAATGTGGCAGGATTGTTGAGTGTAACTGAGGTTGGACGCAGGAAGACACTCATTTTAAATTTCTTAAAAGATCCTGAAAGTTATGGGACAAAAAATTGAGTAGTTGAACCAAAAACAATTGAGGATCAGGTGGGCTGTCCATCAAGACACAGGTCATTTGTCAACCCAAATTTAAGCGATAGGTTACCCAAAATGAGATGTATTTCATCATTTACTCACCTTTCACTTTTTCCAAACTTTTTGTTTAGCACAAAAATATATATTTTGAAGAAAGCTGTATGCCTGTAACCATTGACTAAAATAGTATTTGTTTTTTCCTACTACGGAAGTGAATAGCTACAGGTATCCAGCTTTCTTCAAAATATTTTATTTAGTGATTCACAGAACTGACCTTATTCTGTACTGCAGAAATGTGCTCAATTTTGCAATTGTTTTAGAACTTCCGATTCAGTTGCCTATGTGAGAAATGACGATGAATAATAAACTGAAGAAAACGGTCAAACTTCTTGCTCTACAAACAAGTGTGTTCATGACTACATAAAAAGTAGAATAATATAATAATAAAATATCATAGTAAGTGCAGCAAGTTGTTTAAACATTTACAAATAAATGCAAGTGACTGAGACTGGAAATCTCAAACCAAAAAGATTCCAATGGTCGCATTTTGATGCTGACTGCAGCCCAATAACAATAGAGTGGAGGAACTATGTTGTCAATTTGTATGCAAAAACACGGAAACGAGTTAGCATTTTAGCAGTTCCGCTTCCCTCGTCCCAAAGTCAATGGATTTTTTGAATGGGATTTCGGGTAAATCACTTAAATAAGGTTCGTGGCTAACACAAACTCAAGATACTTTCACGATTTATTCCACGACATAAAACACATCAATTACATCACACTTTTGATTTTTTAAATCGGTTACGCTTCTTTAAAAAGACAGTTGCTATCAAGTTGCTAAAGGGGACTACAGGAGGTGTCGGAGACATTATACGTCATCAAGCTGAACTGGTCTAGAACGCAGCTCGATTGTGTTGGTCATTTGAATTTGTCTGTTATTAAGGTAGTTTCATAAATAATATTTTATAGTTTGTAGTATTTTTCTAGTTAGGAATTCATATTGTGTGTAGATAATGCTTTCACTTGTAGAGACCGTCAGGACAGATTCATTTGTTGATCATTTATTTTAAAAAAAAACAATTTTATGAATATACAGCTGCAGCATGTCTCTTTCCTGCTCTCAGTAATGCAAACATGTGAATACATGTGTAAAAATACATAAATATTAACTGTCATTTTAACGTGATCAATTAATGTTTGTGGTTTTTTCATAACTGTCATAACTGCAATATTTACAATCCTCCTTAAAATGTATAGCATATGTGACTGTATGAGCTGCTTTTTGCTGTACTTCATGACAAAAAAATATTGAATGTTGTTCTCTGTCCATGACGGAACTTGCAAGCATTTGTTAGACCTGTCATCACTAAGATAAGCGGGCCGTATGCATGCGCACAATACACTTGTTTTATGATAATACTATGTAGGCACATTTATAAACATAGAGTACGTGTTTTAAAACTTTTACAACAACTGTAACGCAAAACAAAAGTATTTCCCATGTAAAAACTATCCAAAAGACACTTCAGTCTATATACAGATGTGTTTTTGCGGATTTGTATGTGTCTTCAACAGGGGTGCTCAACCCTATTCCTGGCGATCGACCTTCCTGCAGTTTTCAGTTGCAGCCCTTATCAAACACACCTGCCTGTAATTATCAAGTGCTCCTCACATTCTAAATAATTGGTTCAGGTGTGTTTGATCAGGGTTGGAGCTGAAATCAGCTGGAAGGTCGATCGCCAGGAACAGGGTTGAGCACCCCTGGTCTACAATATATCGCGTGGATTATAATATAATAAACCAACAGAGTAAATCTTTTTCATGGAACATATTTCTAAAAATAAGCTTGAAAAGTTGTCTGTAGCAGGGTGGTGTTGACGTCACAGGTGAGCGACCCGAAGGCACTGTAGTTCATCTGTAGCCTAAGGATTATCTGGTTGGACAAAACGTATGAGTGTAATGAACTGTTTTTGAACACAGAGCTCATTATTTGCAATCTTCAAAAAGTCTATGGGAAAATACTATGGGGATTTTGTCGAGGTCACCAGTTTTATGCTAGCAGCCGATTGGCCTACAAGGTGACGTCATAGTTCCTCCACTCTATAAGATGGCAGAGTAAAAGTATCTGTTGTAAAAAATATATACTCAATATTTGAGTTAAAAGTAGCCTTTTTACAGTAAATGTACTCAGTTGTGAGTAGTGAGTATTATACTGTGAAAATTATTCCACCACCCTGCGGAAAAAATATAGATTACATCAAAGCGTCTTTTTAAGCGTACGTTTAATTATTTGCCATTTATGGAGTGTAATCACTGTACACAAGAAAAAAGAACAAAAATAAAAGGTAATGTCTGCAGGTTGAAGGAAAATTACATGGTAAAATTACTATTACAGCACTAAAAATGTGCTCTAGTGAAAATAATTTTTCAACATAGTAAAGTAGAACTCCAAAAAACTACTTGTTATTTATTACTCTACAACACTGCCTCCCAAATTTGCCCATTGTTTATATTGTTTATTACAATGATAACATATCAAAAATTCACAAATCTACTACTAAATGTTATCTTCTCCTCCCCCTCGCAATAACACTTGGCACTACATCATTCATTTGGTACTTCGATGGTACACCGGGAGGCACGTTGTTATTTGGGAAAGGCAGCCCAGTTCCATTTTCTAGTTTGGCAATCTGTTCATCTCAAGTGTATAATATATAGATGTTGTCTGCACAAACTAAGGCACTCATCAGCAGTGCTACACTGAACACATAAAATAATAGTGCCTAATAAAATGTCATCTTTGAATACATTCAAACCTGGAAGATGGCAAAGGATCTGCAGTAAAAACGAAATTTTATTGACCAAACCTTCATGAGGAAAGAGTATGTGTGCATTTGTGTGGGCTTGCATGCGTGTGTGTGTGTGTGGAATCAATGATTCTTGGGCAATATACCTTGATGCTGTATAGTGTAGATGTGAGAAAGAGCGCAGGGGAGTTTTATCTGGGAATCTTTTCAATGGAGCCAGTGAGTCGTTTGATGTAAAGCACTATTGGGATCCAGTCAGGTAAAACTGATGACCGCATAAAAAAAAGGTGAGTTTAGATTACAGGTTCTCCTGAAAGCAGTGACATAGACAGTCGATGTGGAGAAACATTAGCAGTTCAACTGTGTCCGGCGGATCAGATGAAGTGTTTAATATAAATAGGAGAAAGTAAAAGTTGAATGTACTTTTCTTGGATGCATTTCACCTTCGATTATAAATAACTTCCTCCTTCGCTGAAGACCTGCAGAGTTGTAGTTTAAGACCTGGTTAATTGTGCTGTCAGACCTGTTCAGTCAGACACATGTAGTGGTCCGGTCCTCTCATTCCTCAGACGGCCCCTTGATTGGATGTGGCTGACAGGTAGTTAATTTTCTAGACTGAATAGTCATGGCTGTAACATTGTGGAGGGAGATTCTGGACGTCTGTGGCAGTGATTAATGGCGTGTTGTGTGTTTGTGTGCCTGTGTGTGTCAGTAACTGTAGATTTGAGTTAGTGATGTAGGAATAGTTGAAATGTGGCATATTAATCAAAGCTTTTGCGGTGAACTTCCTGGAATGTTCCTGCAGTTTACTTTGTAGTTAAAAGCACATATCAAAAGTAGTAGTAGTAGTAGTATATACATTCTGTTTTGTTCAATGTAGCTGTTGTGTTGGGTTAAAAATACAGTGAAAACAATAATATTGTAAAAATTATTTAAAACTTTTCTATTTAAATATGTGCTGTCATTTATTGGCAAAGCTAAACTTCCAGCATCTTTAGTGTCACACATAAATTTCATTCATTCATTTCCCTTCGGCTTAGTATTTACTAGGGATGCAACAATACAGTTAGCCTATGGTTCAATACATACCTTGGTTTTTTAACACGGTTTTCGGTTCGGTTCGGATGGCTTGACGCATGTGTTTTTTTTTTTTTTTGTTATTTTATACTTAATGCAATAGGAGAAAAACATAAAAACGATTTATTGCAATACTCCTTTATTTTACTTAAAAGCCAAGAAACGTACACTAGTTCCTGGTGTATTGTATAATAAAAAATGAACACTATAATCTCACAGCTGCTGGTAGCCCATGTACAAACTGGGCAACACATAAATTCTTGCATTTTGAAAATAAACATGCATGTGAAGTTAATAAACATAAATAGACCATTTCAAATAAACATTTGTATGCGTCTCTCGGAAACAGGATGTTTGCTGGGACGATTCAGCGAGGGATCGGAGGACTTTATTACCTTCTCTGCTATTCTGCCTTCAGAGAGTGATATTGCTGGGTGATGGCGCCGCAGATGTGCAGTCATGTTGGAAGTGTTTCAGTTTGAGTAGGCTATACGCAGTGCTTAATTTGTGAATTGCGAGGTCCCGAAACAGATCGGGGTAACAGATCCGACATGTTACCCGTGGATGGAGAGGTTTCGCACATGAAAGTGGAGAGCGGGAGAGGGCGTTGGATGGCGGAGGGGTGTCGCAAACCAAGGACGAAAGTGAAGAGTGTGGGGGTGTTGCGGACGAACGTGAAGAGGGTTGTGGAATCGCGAAAGAAAATGAAAGTGAACAGCGGACGGGGAGGAGGGAGGTTGAGGAGGGGGATGGGTAAAATGAGGCGCCGGATCCGGCGTGTTCCAGCACAAATTAAGCCCTGGCTATACCTGTAAAACAATGCTTGCAGTGCACACAGTCATTTTTTAGCTTACTGTTTTTTCTTCCTCGGCATTATACTCAACGGCAAAACCGAAATGTCCCCACACCGGAGGTTTGAAAGACAGCGGTGCTTCCTCGTAGTGTTTTCTCTTCTCCTCCACTCACCATGGCCATGGAATGATCGTTAAGCACGCCCTAACTTTAGAGCATAGTTATTGAATATATACTCGCGGGAGGAATTTCCTCAACTCAGCTCGTGGACTTACAGGCACACACAAACAGTCAATTCGGAGAGAAATAAAACGCACATAAATAATTTAAACGTAAAACCGAGAAAACCGCAATTCACAAGCGTGTATTGAACCGTGGATGTCGTACCGAATGGTTCAATATTTTATTGAGAATTGTGGCATCACTAGTATTTACAGTATTTATCAAAGGTTGCCACAGCGAAATGTACAACCAACTATTCCAGCATATGTTATATATACACAGCGGATGCCCTTCCAGCCTTAACCCAGTACTGGGAAACACTCATACACTCTAACATTCACACACACAGTCATACGCTATGGCCAATTTAGTTTATGCAATTCACTTATAGCACATGTCTTTGGACTGTGGGGGAAACTGGAGCACCCAGAGGAAACCCATGTGAAATTGCAAACTCAAAAATGCTAAATGGCCCAGTCGGGACTCGAACCAGTGACCTTCTTGCTGTGAGGCGACAGTGCTAACCACTGAGCCATTGTTCCAACCTTGAAGCTCATGAATAAATGTTGAAAATCAATAAATGATTTAAGCATTCTTTTTAGCAAATTTTTCTAACAGAAATTAAATAAAAGTTTTAGTTACAGTATAGGTTGGTTTTTGACGGGCAGATGGGATGTTTGCAAATGTGCAATTTGTTCATTATTAACATGGCGGCATAAAATTAAATTTAGAATATATAAAAAAATATTCGTAAAAAGAGGCAGACAGACGGATGCAAGGATGGCAAGCAGTGTTGGGGAAAGTTACTTTTGAAAGTAGTGCATTACAATATTGAGTTGCCCCCAAAAAAAGTAACTAGTTACATTACTTCTTATGGTAAGTAATGTGATAGGTTACTTTTGAGTTACTTTTGCGTTACTTTTTACTACCTGGCTTGATCTTTATCAGAACTTGTTTTTTTCTTCTTTTTCTTTTTTTTAATAGACAAGCTCTGCAATTAATTCAATTAAATTCAATTCACCTTTATTTGTATAGCGCTTTTACAATGTAGATTGTGTCAAAGCAGCTTCACATAGAACATCATAGTTAATTGAAACAGTGTCAGTTCAGTTTTTAGTGTTTCAGTTCAGTTTAGCTCAGTTCAGTGGGGTCTAATAATCACTACTAAGAGCCCAAACACTGAAGAGCAAATCCATCGCTGCACAGCGCTACAGATCCCAAACCATGCATGCCAGTGGTGACAGCGGCGAGGAAAAAACTTCACCAATTGGCGAAAGTGAAAAATTTAAAAAACCTCGAGAGAAACCAGGCTCAGTTGGGCACGACCATTTCTTTTATGGCCAAACGTCTTGTGCAGAGCTGCAGTCTAGGCGCCGGAGACTGGAGAATGCTGGACCTCAGCGAAGACTCGTCTGTCCCTGGAGCGTCACAGGAATCAGTCTCATGGTCTCCACTCTTCCATGACCACCTCACCAGCTGCTCAGGATACGACCTGGTCCAGGATTATGAGAACCTTGGGATCATCTCGTCGCTGGTCTTGGATCGCATGAGTGGGGCTGCATAGTCTGAGGGCCTCGGAATGAGTATCCCCAGGTGGAAATAGAGAATAAAGAGAATAATTAGCGTAGCCGCTGTTCATAGTGTATATAAATGAGATGCAAAAACTTGAGTGGGGCACACTCATGCGTCACTTATGCATCAATTAACAACTGAGTACTGTATAACCCACACCTACATTTACCTTTAAAAAAAACACATATTTTAGGACGTTATCTGAGAACATTCTGGGCTATATACTGTACAGTTGAAGTCAGAATTATTAGCCCCCCTTTGATGTTTTTTCTTTCTTTTTATATTTCCCAAATGATGTTTAACAGAGCAAGGAAATTTTCATAGTATGTCTGATAATATTTTTTCTTCTGGAGAAAGTCTTATTTGTTTATTTTGGCTAAAATAAAAGCAGTTTAAAAAAAAAAAATTTAAAACCATTTTAAGGTCAAAATTATTAGCCCCTTTAGGCTAATTTATTTTTGCATAGTCTTCAGAACAAACCATTGTTATACAATAACTTGCCTAATTATCCTAACTTCCATAGTTAACCTAATTAACCTAGTTAAGCCTTTAAATATCACTTTAAGCTGTATAGAAGTGTCTTGAAAAAGATCTAGTAAAATATTATTTACTGTCATCATGACAAAAATAAAATAAATCAGTTATTAGAAATGAGTTATTAAAACTATTATGTTTAGAAATGTGTTGAAAAAAATCTTCTCTCCGTTAAACAGAAATTGGGGGGAAAAAACAAGGGGGGCTAATAATTCAGGGGGGCTTTTAATTCTGACTTCAACTGTACTTGCTATATATACAGATTATTGTAAGTTTAACGCAATGTGTTTGTTACTTTTGTACTATTTGTCTTAAGTGAAATCACTGTCCATTGAGACAATCCTCTTTTCCTTTTCTTTGATGCGTTCAAAATAATGAGCACATTCTCTCATTGACTGCATGATTCAACATGACTACTTTAATTTCATTCATTCATTCATTCATTTTCTTTTCAGCTTAAGCCCTGCTCACACTGTGAGATTTCAGCCATGATTTTGTCATCTGAGACAAGTTTGGGAACTCCTAAAAGAATTGGTGATCTTTGATTTGTTTCACTGACAGCCACTTAAAGCCGTTGCGATCAGATTTTTCCTCCGATGTTTTGGCAGTGTCAGAAGATTTCAGACACATTCCTGCAGTGTGAATACAGCTGAGATGAGCGTCAATCCAAGAGCCAATAGGAGCTCCAAATTTGATGACGCGATTCAAGCGACAATTCAAATAACCGTGGAAAACCACGCGTTTTTTTTCCTTTCTGGTTGTATTATTGAGACATCCTTTGTGCAAAATTGCCGCTACAGATTGTTTACGTTTCCTGTGAGGAATTATTTCAGAACGCGGGATAGTGAAAGTGTCACGAGTAAATGACGTCAAACTCTAGGGGCGTTTTCTTTCGTGTTTGGCACGTCTGACTTTATGACAGCTGAGATTTTACAGTGTGACATGGAAACCATGTTCGTGCAGTCTGACATGCTACAATCCATCAGGATTATAAAAAAAATAAAAGAAAAAAAAGAAAAGAAAATTGCAGTGTGAGCCGGCCTTTAGTTCCTTTTATTAATCTGTGATTGCCACAGCGGAATGAACCACCAACTTATCCAGCATATGTTTTACGCAGCGGATGCCCTTCCAGTCACAACCCATCACTGGGAAACACCCATACACACTCATTCAAACACATACGTCACGGACAAATTTGTTAATCCAATTCACCTATACAGCATGTCTTTGGACTGTGGGGGAAACCGGAGCAACTGGAGAAAACCCACGTGAACATGGGGAGAATATGCAAACTCCACACATAAATGTCAACTGACCCAGTTGGGGCTCGATCCAGATTAATTTTTTAAAAGCTAATTAATTAAACTAAAAAGTAACTTGCATTAAGTAACTCAAATATTATTACTTAATTTTTAAAAGTAATGCGTTACTTTACTCGTTACTTAGAAAAGTAATATTATTATGTAACTCGTGTTACTTGTAATGCGTTACCCTCAACACTGATGGAAAGTAACATTTATTGAACATTTTATTGAAAGAAACACAAAAGGGCACTTCAGAGTTTAAAGACAAAAAGGTCATGTGCTCTCAAACAGGTTGTGCCCTACCTTTGTACTTACCTGCTAGTTAATGACCTGATTATCTTGGTGGTTCTAGAGATTATCCTATTAGATTTCCCTGTGGTGTGGGGTGTGTTAGGAGTCACTTAATCTGCTCGGAAGAACATCAAAGCAGCTCCTTTTGCGAATACATGAAATTAATTTGGACAGCAGAGATGGAGGATCCGCTTGTCGCTTTGAGGAAGCAGCATGAATGATTGTTCGTTTATTTATGCGTTTGTCGACCATGTTTGTTGTATGGTGTGTAACGATAACCGATATGCGCAACACGGGCTCATTCTGAAAACGCAGCCCTATATACAATTCTGAAGTTTGCGAATTATGTAGCCAGAGCTAAGTATGGCTGCATTTTGTCTTTAAAATGAACGCTACGGGGCGGTATGATGTCGTTTGTTTTCTCGCTTACCAGCTGACTGCTTACCTGAATGTGGAAGGCTTTCCCGCTGTTGCCAGTTTGTCCGGTAGCTCGACGCGTATGTTGGCAGATTTGAGATGCAGAACGGAGTTGACCGCAACAACAGGGTTTGAGGGTTCCAGAAAGCAGGTAAGACAAAAACAAAAGGCAAAAAATAAAATAAACATGTAAATAACAGGGTGAGAATGTGGTAAAATCTGAAAACATGGTAAAAAAAAATCAGGCAAGGGCTTTTCTTTTTCTGGATTGCTTTTCAAAACACTTTGGTTGGGTTTAGGGAAGGGGGTGGGCAGGTTAAATGGTGCTTTTTAAAATACTATTGGTTGAGTTTAGGGAAGGGGGAGGATCGGTCGGTTGGTCAGTTACACCGTGACTCCCGGCGGATTTGCAAAAACAAAAACTGCAAGAAAAACATAGCTCCTGAGACGTAGTATGCTCCAGAAATGTATATAGGGGTACGTAATCAGAATGAGCCTGGGTTGGACATACGGGGTAAACCAATGACTTAAAATGAGAGGATCTGGCGAAACATACACTCATTTCATAACAGAAAATCGTAATTGAATTTAAATAGTGAGATCATGGTGATGTTTTAACTGACAGAAATTATGACTGCTGACTATATATTTTTGATATGTTGAGTCCTAACATAGGAGGATTGTCATTATGTCCTCGTGAATTATGTCATTTCGTTGTAGCGTAAAAGAACCGATGAACCAGTTCATTGAAACAAACTGTTTGAACGATCTTGTTCATGGAAAAGATCCAAATTAGTGGTGCACTGTCTTTCTCACATTGCAACATACCACACAGTATAGGTAAACCCTGAAATCTAGTTTCGAATCATGTTTGTAGTCTTAAACATTTTGAAAAGCTTAGAAGAATTCATTACAATAATTAAATATTAAATAAATCTTTGTGGACTGGACTGAACTGCCAACATCAGTTATCTGTGTAGTAAAGGACAGAGCCGGCTGTATTTCCTCAGAAGGCTGGCATCGTTTAACATCTGTAAAAAGCTCCTGCATATGTTTTATCAGACTGTTATTGCGATTGCCCTCTTCTATGCGGCAGCTGGGGAAGCAGCATAAAAAACAAGAATGCCTCATGTTCAGACAAGCTGGAAAAGGAGGCAGACTTGATTGTGGGTTCAGAACTGGACATCATGACATCAGAGGCAGAGAATAGGGTGTTGAGCAGGCTGCTGTCCGTTATGGATGATCCGCTACACCCATTATACAGCATCCTCTCTAAACAGAGAAGCAGTATCTATCTATCTATCTATCTATCTATCTATCTATCTATCTATCTATCTATCTATCTATCTATCTATCTATCTATCTATCTATCATCAATTGTGGGAATATCTAACCAATTCCATGCGTTCAATAAAAAAGGTCAGGAGAGGGTTTTCTTCAATGTCAAAAATATTAGTAATTTATTAGATACAAATGAATAATTTGAGGACAGAGCTCTGGGTTACGTTACCCCAATGCAATGCAAGAATTACATTCAGGAGGTTCACAACTAACTTACATTTCCCTGATTCCAGCATATATACACAACTGATATTCACAGGTGGAGTTTTGGTGTAACGTCTCTTATCAGTTAACCTGCAGTCTTTTGGCTGTTGTACCCAAACATACTTCCTCTTGCTGCAACCCTTCTCTGCATACCAGAACTGAACAGTTAAGTGACCTTCAATGTATTTCACAACTTCTACGAGCATCAAGCTCCTTGTGACATGTCTAGACTTCTAATTAGACAGAAGTTAAGTCTGAAGCAGTCTGAAGCAAGGCTCTTGTCAGCAGTTCCTTCTAAGAAGTATGCAACACAGTAAGAAAGAAAAAGTATGCTTGGTTAATATATGGTATCATACAAAAGAAAAAGATTGATTAATCTGTTGTTAGTCTAAACATCTTTTAAATAAAAAATACATTTCTCCCCCTCTCTTTCTATCTATCTATCTATCTATCTATCTATCTATCTATCTATCTATCTATCTATCTATCTATCTATCTATCTATCTATCTATCTATCTATCTATCTATCTATCTATCATCTATGTATCTATCTATCTATCTCTTTTAGTTCATACCCAGCCTAAGATGGTTACTCCATTATTTTGGGATAAATTGTGAATGAAGTATTGATTTCCCTGAATAAAATAGTTCTCAGAGTGTTCCTAACATATCCAGACACATCTACTACATGAAAAAATGCGCTTAAACTAATGAACAAATCATTCCACATTAAAACAACTGTATTCCCTTGTGATTTGGTTTAAAAGCCCCTGTTTATCTAGTGTGATGAAAGCATTAAGTTTGGCAGTGCTAGAAGACAGCGTAAGCATCTTCACGCTCTGACTTTGTTGAAGTAACAGTGATAAAGCTTTAGAGACAGAGCAGGGGGAAACACTGACAGCACACAACTCTATCAATCAGACAAGCATGAAACAAACCCTCACAGCTCTAACAACCCTTAAGTGAAGAAAGCAGCTCACCATGATGTTCTGATACTGGATTAGACATCTCACTCTGCCCTATGAGTGTATGTGTGTGTGTGTGATGTTCACCCAGAGCCAGGGATATGACTCTTGAATTGTTCAGTACTTATAATGATATTATTCAATAGTCTCTTCTCCACATACACTGCACTTACAAAACAAGGTCTGCGACTTTTCAAAATGAGTCATTGTGTTTCAAACGGTGAGGGGGCAAAAGGGTATTTTTAGAAAATGTTGAATAATCATGAGGTCAAATGAATATTTTAACATTTTAGGAGATCTTTTATTTTATCTACTAAAATTTGAGGCACTCTTTTCAAACTCTTTTAAACAAATGGAGTTAAAAGACATGCTTTCAGAAAATGTTGAATAATCACAAGGTCAAATTAATACGTTAACATTTTAGACAACATTTCACCAGGTTACCAAATACATTTTTAGAAAAGTAGTGTATAACCTTCAGAGAGTGTTGAACAATCTGTTAAAAATCAGTAATTGGAATTATTTTTTTTTTAAACGTTGAGTGAAAAGAGGTGCTTACCTTTCAGGAAAAAAAAGTTCTCATGGTCAAACTAATATTTGAATATTTAAGTCCTTTAGACAGGAAATCTGTTCATTCAGCTGCCATATTTGCAATCGCCCAGGCAGTTCATCCAAGACCTGTTTCTATTTAAATAAATTTGGGAATCTTAAAATCTCTAAAACCGCTTTGCTGAACTCACAATTAAATTACATTTTTCAAATCAACATCAAAATCTGAATTGACCTGTCCATTTACTTCTAATTATGTTGTTGCCTCTGGCTTGACTGGTTGGGGCTGGTGGAGCTGCGCATTAATAGATCTGCTCTTCAGTGGATAATTTGTATTACACTGATCTGAACTAAACTGAACTAAACGTAAACAGTGACATTTATTTAAAAAAAATTCAAATCTAGAACTATTCAATTCAATTCATGTTTTTTTATATAATGCTTTTACAATGTAGATTGAGTCAAAGCAGCTTAACATAGAAGATCTACTGTGTCAGTCCAGTTTTCATAATTGAAGTTCAGTTTGGTTCATTTCAGTGTGGTTTAATTTTCACTGCTGAAAGTTCAAACACTGAAGAGCAAATCCATCAATCCACCGCTCCCAAAGTCCCAAACCAAGCAAGCCAGTGGCGACAGTGGCGAGGAATTAAAATCCACCAATTGACCAAATGAAGGAAAAAACCTTGATAGAAACTAGGCTCAGTTGGGAATGACCATTTCTCCTCTGGCCAAACTTCCTGTGACGTCCATCGTGGAGAACTGTAGGTCTGAGTAGGTCACCAACCGGTGATCAGGCCCACGGGATCAATGTGGAGACTCGTCTGTCTCTGGGGTCTTTCAGCTATCAGTCTCATGCTCTTTACTCCTCCATGACCACCACAGCATCAGCTCAGGATACAGCCTGGTCGAGGATTAAGGATACCTTGGCATACTTTCTTCACAGGTCTTGGATAGCGTCAATGGCACTGGATAAACTCTAGAGGAATGAATATCCCCAGGTGGAAATAGAAAATAAAAAAATAATTAGCGTAAACAAACTTAGAAACGAACATGTAAAGCATATGAGTGTTTCTAACAAAATGTCTGGTCCATTAAGACAGGAGGATTGTGTCTACAGGTGGTTTGTCAAGACTACTCACCTGCGTGGAGCACACTTATGCATCATACTATTATGTGATGCATTGTGTGCATGCTTTACTAAAAAGATAGGTATTTAATCAGGTTTTGAACTGAAAGAGTGTGTCGAGCCTCTGACATTATCAGGAAGGTTATTCCAGAGTTAGGAGCCATAAATGAGAAGGCTCGACCTCCTTTAGTAGACATTGCTATGTCCAGAAACCTTAAGTTTTGAGATCTTAAAGAGCGGGTTGGATTGTAGTGAGACAGAAAGTTGGTTAGATAAACAGGAGCTAGATTATTTAAAGCTTATATATGTATATATATATATATATATATATATATATATATATATATATATATATATAAAATATAGCCTTATGTGTATGTGAATGCATGTTCTATTTAAGGGACAACTTTCCCTGTCAAAGTATATCCTGGTTTTCGAACCGATGATTTGGACGTTATTTACAATGTGTTGCACACATAGTTGTGCTACTTCAAGAGTAACAGCTATCAGTGCTTACGCTAATTACTAAATACGCACTGCACACACACTGCATGAGCCATACCTTTAAAGGCTATACAGTAGGTCATACACGAACTGCAGATGGAGTGTGTATGAAACAACTATTTCCAGCTGACCACCTGATCAGTTATGGAAGCACGCTGTGATTGACAGAACCACTGAAGTAAATTCCTCCATCATTTATCTTAATAGTGTGGAGGTGAGTAGTGGTTAACAAAAGAATACCTGATGCTCAAATTGAACATACATGAGCAATATCACACAAGAAGCAGAGCGATTTGGCTGTATATCAGCACTAGTGGGAGGCGTGCGTTGGCACAAGCATAATCTTGTATATAAAAAAGAAAATCAAACACGGAGAGTCTAAAAACCCTTTTGAATGAGGAACTACTTTCTTCCACCATTCATTCACATCGAAAACCGTTGCTACTTCACCAATGTCATTTTAGAGCTAGTATTTGAATGATTCTCTAGCGTAATGTCTAAAGTGATAACAAAACAGGTGATTTTGCTCACATTTTAAGGCTGAACGGCATGAAATGCCATCAGTCTACAGAGATTTCCCAGTATTTCTCTGTTGCAATCAGGAGACACTTAACAGTAGAATAAAAGTGTCACAGAGTAACATACTTGCTGGCACCAGGAGTCATAAACTCATGTAGAAAGGGGCCCAGTCTCCTTTTTGGGATCAATATGGAATTTTACTTCCAGACTGTACGTTACACCAGAGCAAAACAAATACCATAAAAAGTCAATGGTTACAGGTTTCCTGCATTCTTCAAAATATTATAATTTTTTTATAATACCATATTTTATCAACATATTATAATTATTATTATTTAATAAAAAAGTGCCCTTTTTTCCACTTGAGCCCCTGTCCCTTAAAAGGTCTCTGCATGCCCCTGACTCTCATCCCTACCTGAACTACAGGAAAGTTGCACAATTTTAACAGTTTTATTCTTCATCTATGTTAAGCTCCTCTGATACAATATACATTGTAATAGTGCTTAAGAGAAGAATTGAATTGAACTAAAATCATGTCATTTCCAGTCTGCTCCAGCTACTGCACATGCTCACATGTTTAAATGGTAACCAGAGGACATGGAGGAAAAAAAAAACAGATGAAACCCAGAACATAAAAGAAGGACGACACTGGAAAGACATGATATGTTGATGGGATATGATGTGATGGCATTTTTCCTGCAGGACAAGCATGCAGTAGTCAAATGACAGGGATTGTTGTATAAAGCAAACCTGTACAAACCGTATAAAGATTCTGTAAAGCTCTAAAGTTTAATGATTGGCTAATCTGACTGGAAGGCATGACTTTTTTCACTGTAGTGGCCATAGTGTTACAATTTATCCCATTAATAGTAATGTGAGTGCACCATCTTTATATATACTGTAGCATTGTTTACACTATTAACTACATCTGAGACACATTTTCATAACAATTTAGGATAATACAAATAATGATTTATTTGTCAAGTTTTAAAGAATTAAACTTCAATCCTAATTCTAAATTGAATTAAAATTACTGTACACCTTGATTTAACAATTGATGTCCTTGTATAAAAAAAACCACATGCATGCAGCCACATTAAAAGCACATGTGAAATATGTATAAAACGTATGTGAAATATGCATGAAACATATGGTTTTGGAACATTTTCATTTGAAATGTTATCATATGTGACGAATGGGCAATATGCAATCCAATGGAAATGTGAAGTGCATTTAGCATGTGCATGTACTCAGGCTGAGTGGTATTGTGGGTCCGTCAGGTGCAGGTCTGTTGCTCGCTCCAGTGCAGACATCAGCTAATCAGAATAATATACACAAATACAAGTGCATTAGCCAGTCACATTTGTGTAGAACCAGAAAACAGTGGTGTGTCAAAATAGAGAAAAAGCTTATCATCACTCTGTGATATCTATCTATCTATCTATCTATCTATCTATCTATCTATCTATCTATCTATCTATCTATCTATCTATCTATCTATCTAAGTGATAACATTCAAAGTGGGTGGGCTTAGTCTCTTTATTCATCAGGGGTCGCCACAGCGGAATGAACCGCCAACTTATCTGATCTTTATATTATATTCTAATGATTTTTGCCATAAAAGGAAAATAGATCATTGTTCAATGCATTTGTGTCTATTGCTAAAAAATATACCCATGCAACATGAGACTCGTTTTGTGGTCCAAGCTCGCAAATATAAATGGTGTGTATTTATATTATTTACACAGGCTTCTAATGATATTTCTTCTTGGGTGTCACAATTAGTTGGGAAATGTTATCCTTATTTTAGTAAAATGGAAATACCATGGGATTTGTGTCTCTACACTGCTTTTTAAAAAGTCAGCGTACTGTAAACATGGAAGGAGCCCAGTGGCTTTTTAACTTATATCGTTGAGATCTGGATCTTCTAATTGCTCTACAGGGAGCATGAAATGATTGTGCAGCTCTCACACCCTGACAGACTGAGATTTAATATTCCTTATGAGGAAAAAATAGGAACATAAATGTTTTTACAAATATAAGAAAAGAGCCTAGGAGCTCGATTAATATGAAAGGGCTGTGCACAAATTTGGGTTTGCAGCCACGTGTCGGCGTGCGCGCATATGTGTGTGTGAGGCTGTGTGCTTTTGCATGCTTTTATCTTTGCGCTGCTGGCCACACTTTGATGGCGTGTGTTGCTTCTGTAGTTTCCATCCCTGTCAGATCCTGGTTAGAAGAATCAAAGTCGGCCGGAGCCAGTCATAGTGATTTGAGGCCCGCATCAGAGGGGAACACTGTGCCAAGTAATTGCACCAGCGTTTATGAAACGGATGGTTTTGAAATGTGGCCTCATAACTCCTCTGTAAGAGGATGAGATGGCCCTTCTGTCTCCTCTGTGAGTGTGTGTCTTAAGATAGGCCGCTGTATTTACTCATTATTATTAACAGAACTGCTGCCCTTTTCTCCAGCTGCCATCTAGAAAGGAAGGCTGGTTTTTGGTGGCTCTCTCAGCTGTATGTGCCATGCGCATCCATATTTATACACTTTGTGTGTGTTTGTACTGGTTTTGGGGGTTTACAAGGACAGTGATTTGTTTAATGACATTGGTATATGACCTAGTTTTACTCTATTGAGGTGATTTATGAGGACATGTCTTCTGCCCTTGCAAGTGAAAATGCTTAGAAATTATTTGAGGTATTTTGACATTTTAATTTTTTCACAGGTTTCCTGTGAGGGTTGGGTTTGGGAATAGCGGTGTGGTAGGGCAATATAATAAGCATTTTGAGCCTGGTTTCTCTCAAGGTTTTTTCCTTTACTTTCGTTAATTGGTTTCTTCCTCGCCACTGTCGCCGCTTGCTTGCTTGGTTTGGGACTTGTGGAGCTGCGCATCGATGAATTTGCTCATCAGTGTTTGGACTTTCAGCGGTGAAAATTAAAAACTGAACGTAACTAAAGTAAACTTCAACTCTGAAAAGTGGACCGACAAATTTCAATTTACTAACTGCTTTGACACAATCTACATTGTAAAAACACCATAGAAATAAAAATGAATTGAAATGAATTGAATTTGTTTTTACTGTTTAAAATACATTACACCTATGGAGAGTCATTGGATACTACCAATATCAACGTGTGTACATGTGGTTCTGTGTTTGTAATGGTTTTGGTGGTTTGCAAGGACAGAAATTTGCATGATGATGTAGTTTTGACCTAGTTTTACTCTATTGTTGTGGTTTACAAGGACATGCATTCTGTTCTTCTATGTAAAATGTAACAATCACATTTGTAAATTGTACAAATATCACACAAATAAAACATTTTATAAGGATAATAAAATATCTGAATAGCAATTAAGTGATTATACCAAAATTAATGAGTAAAAATCCCACATTTTATTTGATGTAAAATGTACTTATATAAATGTAAATATATGTACTTATATATTTAAGATTTTCAAATTAAATATATGTAGCCGGCAATGCGGTGGCACAGTAGGTAGTGCTATTGCCTCGCAGCAAGAAGGTCGCTGGTTCGAGCCTCGGCTGGGTCAGTTGCCATTTCTGTGTGGAGTTTGCATGTTCTCCTTGCGTTGGCGTGGGTTTCCTCCGGGTGCTCCGGTTTCCCCCACAGTCCAAAGATATGCGGTATAGGGGAATTGGGAAATATATATATAGCGAAATATTATATTAATATGCTTTTAATGCTTTTGGTACATTTATTTAAATATTTAAGAATGCTAAAAATAAAAGGTATTAGTTTTAAAAATTTCAGTTATTATTTGTTGCCTCATCAATATTTTTATTCTTTGCATTAATTTAAGAAATTAAGTTTGCAGAGTAAATGGTAAATAAATTCAATAAAAAGAAAAGTGCAACATAAAAATTGGACATTGTAAGTACAGTTTTATTTATTTTGCATTGTTGATTTTGAATAACCATTGCATCCATTAATATTTTTCCTTAAATGTACTTAATGTTATGATACCATTTGATCAAATTATTTGAATATACTCAATTTCTTTATTAAATCTTAATTCTTTAAGAATATTTCAGAAATTACACAACTTTTGTGAAATTTCCAAATATTTTGAGTGTAAAAATGTTTCACCCAAAAAGTGTAGATCACATGAGTATACTGTAGTACAGTACAGGTATATCAAACGCTCTGGTTACTAAAGTAACCCTCGTTCCCCGAGGGGGGGAACGGAAATGCTATGTGGAAAAACTTCCACTATGGGGATTTCGTCAGAATCCAATCATCTGAAAGAGTATAAAAACGGGCCAATGAAATGCCAATGAGTTGGCGGCGTCAGCGTGCACAGCTGTCTTGAATGACAATCAGCCTGGCATAAAAGGCTAGCATGTGCTCAGCAACGACATCCTTTTCTAGCTGAAGAGGCTTTCACACTCAACAGCTAAGGGACAATCGTTGTGGCGAAGGAACATAGCATTTCCGTTCCCCCCCTCGGGGAACGAGGGTTACTTTAGTAACCAGAGCGTTCCCCTTCGGGAGGGGAACTTCAATGCTATGTGGAAAAACTTCCACTATGGGGAAATTTATGGAAAGCGCCACAACGAAAGAACCTTACCATGTCTCCAGTGAGGGGCGCGCCACGCAGCAGTACGAGCGCACCTGCATCGCTGGAGACACAGTCCTCCAACGTGTCCCCTGGCCCTTACTTACCTTACTTACCTTTTCTGGTTTAGATATATTTTTCGGGGAGTCGTAAAAATACACCTAGTTAGTTTCTAGGAATTTTTAAATACGACAGTACGTTGGGAAAGCGTTCAGTCCCGATAGGGAGGACGCTGCGGAGGCCACCTGCTGCCCGGAGGGGGAGACCTGGTGGCAAATAGCGTATGGACTAGCCCTGAGAAGGGGGAGTGCACATACGAAGAGGTGGTTAGCGGGGAGGGAAGACACGAGCCCGCCTAGGAGGGGGGACTACATCGTGGCTGAGTGAGCGTATGGGATCGCCAGCGGGGATCGCACATAGCAGGCACCTATACCCAGAACGCGGGATGACCAGCGGGCATACCTACAACGTAATGGGCCAACATTTGACTGCTCCGCTGAGTCAGATGCTGGGGGCCTCGGAGGAACTCTGCAGGGTTCGCCGAGTGGGGAACTCAACTGACAAAGCGAGAAAAGCGCACGTATCTCTGTGTTAGAGAGAAAGGCGCAGCAAGCGTTTTACAACACCTAACCGAATTTCCTCATTCACCGCTCGTGAGGAAATCAGTTCACTCGAAGATAAATCTCACAAATGTTCAGGTGTCGCCCAGCCCGCAGCTCTACAATGTCTGTTAGAGAGGCGCCGCGTGCTAACGCCCAAAAGGATGCGCGCTCCGAGTGGAGTGCGCTCTCACTCCTGGCGGACACGGCTCGCCCTGGCTCGATAAGCGAGGGAGATGGCATTCACTGTTCAGTGGGCCAACCTCTGTTTAGATACAGCACTTCCCTTCTGCCGATCACCGTAACAGATAAAGAGCTGCTCAGAGGATCTAAGCTCTGAGTACGGTCCGTATAATACGCAAAGCGCGAACAGGACACAGCAATAAGGGGCTGGGTCTGCCTCCTCCGTGGGCAGCGCTTGCAGGTTCACTACATAGTTTAAACGAGCGCTGTAGGAACCTAGGGCACCTAGGTGGGCCGGGGTCTCAGGTAAACGTGAGAGTGGGCCGGCCTAAAACGCTGGCACATTTCGCTGACCGAAAATGCCTCCAGATACCCGCCCATTTGACCGATGCCAACGCAACCAGCAGAGCTGTCTACCTGGACAGAAATCATATAGATACTGAGTCGAGTGATCGAGCAGACCTCTCCTAAGAGAGATCTTCAAATGGGTAAGAGAGGGGACAGGATATATATCCACGTCTCGCGCCTCTGGGGACTGGATGATGAGGCGATGCTTTCCCAGCGCGTCGCCATCGCCGCATCCTCAGAGCGGGGATGATCGCCACGCCAACCCCTCAGTGCGGAGGGGACAGCCTTGGCTCTAGCCAACTGAAGGAGGATAGCATCACACTGATCTGGCATGTTTGGGGTTTCCTTCTCGGAGAGAAGTACACCACACAGCGAATAGACTCCACATCAGGGCATAGGCATGCCTCATAGAGGGTGCTCTAGGCCTGAGTGATGGTGTTAACCACCTAACGGTAGGTCACCTAAGTCCTCCGCGCTCCATCTATGGGACACACGTGATGTCCATAGAACTAGGCGCGGGTGCCAAACGGTGCCTGTCCCCAAAGAAGAAGTTTCTTCCAGGGGACATGCCAGGGAGGGGCCATCACGAGGAGAGAGCTAGAATACAGGTTTGATTGGGCCTGAGAGGCGCAATGCATAGACCTGTTCCTCGTCCTCCCTGACTTTACACAACATCTGTGCGAGTAGGCTCACTGGAGAAATGCGTATTACGCACGCCCCGGGGCCAGCTGTGTAGCCAGTGCGCAGAACGCACCCATAACAGCTGGACAGTCGGGGGTGGAGCCTCCATTCTCCCAGGCGAACTGCCGTGAGAGCGCAGCGGCTGCACGGTTGAGCTCGGCGGGGAAAAAATGGAATGCAGCGATTGCGCCGCGTATGACTCCGGGGGAGCAGACGGCGAGCGAGCTGAGACATGCGGCGACAGCGAATATCTCCCTTGCGGTTGATATACACCATCGCCACCATGCTGTTCGTCCTGACCAGCACGTGTTTCCCTTCTAACACCGGTAAAAAACGGTGCAGCGTGAGATACACTGCCAACAGCTCCAGGCAGTTAAGATGCCAATGCAACCAGCTTCCTACCACGGAACCACAGCTGCATGCCCGCAACACACGGCCCCCCAGCGCGAACTGGAAGCATCCGTCAAACGACGACATGCCTGGACGCTTGTTCTAGAGGCCCGCGGGCCTGTAGAACACAGGGTCCATCCAGAGGCTGAGGGCGCGGCGACACAGCGGAGTGACAGTCACCCGGTGCGCGCTCGCGTGCCATGCGCGTCTAGGGACCCGATCGTGAAGCAAATGCTGAAGTGGTCTCATATGGAGCATCCGAGCGGCGAGACCGCGGCTGCGGATGTCATATGCTCCAGGAGCCTCTAAAATAATATCAGTGGGACCACATTTTCCTGTCGAACTCTCTCAGACAGGCCAGCATCAGCCCGGCGCGCTCTCGGGGGAGGCGCGCCGTCATGGTGATCGAGTCCAGCTCCAACCCGAGAAAAGAGTTGCTCTGCACGGGGGCGAGGCTGCTCTTTTCTCGGTTGACCTGAAACCCCAATTGGTCGAAGAGCCAAAACACCCTGTCTCTGTGCGTAATCAATTAATCCCGCGAGCGCGCTGAAATCAGCCAGTCGCTTGAGATAATTGAGTATGCGGATGCCCGCAAGCCGAAGCTGGGGCACCCTCCGCGAGCTTGGTGAAAACCCGCGGAGACAGAGAGAGCCAAAAGGGGAGGACTTGTACCGCCAGGCTTGACTTCAGACGCAAACCGCAGGAAACTGACGGTGGCGTGGAAGTATGGAGACATGAAAGTACGCGTCCTTCAGGTCTACTGCTGCAGACCAATCCCGAGGACGAACGCTCCGGAGGGTGCGCTTCTGCGTAAGCATTCTGAACGGCAGCTTGTGAAGCCAGCGGTTCAAAACGCGCAGACCGAGGATTGGCCGTAGCCCACCGCTCTTTTTGGGTACGATGAAGTGCGGGCTGTAAACCCGCTCTCCATCCCGGCTGGAGGGACCGGTTCGATTGCATCCTTCGCCAGGAGGACAGCAATCTCCTCTCGCAAGACAGGGGCGGACGCAGGGCTGACCCTGGTGAAATACACACCCGTGAACTTGGGAGGCCGTTTCGCGAACTGAATCGCGTAGCCGAGTCTGATCGCGCGGATGAGCCATTGCGATGGGCTGGCCCGCGCTAACCAGGCAGGCAGAGCCCTCGCAAGTGGCTTCGTCCGCACGATCGCTGACGTACCAGCGGTGGGGCAGCGCGGAGTGGGTGGGCTCAACCGGGAAGCACTGGGGTTCCACAGGAGAGCAGGAGGCAAGAGCTTCACTCTTGTCTCGCACCCGTACTCCGGAGGTGGGGCTGGGAGGGGGAGAGAAAGGAGACCGTTCTCTCTCGCTCCGCAAGCCACTGGCGAAGTGCACCGATCCTGCGAGCTGGAAAGCATAGCGTCCCAGACTGGCAGTGTTCGGGCTGTCACATCCGGGGAAGGGAAAAAATGCTCTTTCTCTGAGGTTTTGATAGCGTTTTTTAACGCTGTTTAGAAGAAGAGCCCCGCCCTCCAGCGGGGAAAGAGCAAATTTCCTCCTCTCCAGATGGCCCGTCTCAGGGACGCTTCGCGGTTCGTTTACCGAACTTAGCGGCGCCCTGGGGCGGGGAGCGCTGGTTGCCTGCGAGATGCTCGGCGCAGCCGCTTGGCCAGAGGCGCAGGCGGGGGCGACCGAGCAAAGCCGCAGGCGGGCGCTCTCGGCGTGAAGCAGTGGATGTGGATGGCTCGGCGGGGAGGAGCGGTTTTACGATCCCGCCGAGAGATGGTATTACCCATCGCCTCCGACTGCTCGCTCACCGGCGTGAATTCCTGGGCGAATTCACTGACGGTGTCGCCGAACAGGCCAGCCTGGGATATGGGTGAGCTAAGAAAGCGAACTTTGTCAGCATCACGCAGATCACCAGGTTTAGCCCGTGGTGGCGTTCCTGGGCCACTAATGTGACCATCGTCCTTCCCTGGGGCACACACAGCCGACTTCAGTCGATTGCTGTGCGGAGCTCATGCTCAGTCCTGGGTCGGAACCATCCCCGCGCAGCTGGGCCAGCGCCTGCGCTAGGGAGCGCTGGTAGGTGGCCGTAGCATGCATGGTGAGGGCGGAGGCGCAAGCAGCGCACTGCGTGGGCTTCCTGTGCACATCCAGGAAGAAGGGGACGTGGAGGCTTAGAAGGTCTTGCCTTCTTTATCTCCTCCACATCACACCCCTCTAGTCGGTCCGTCCGCGGGGCTGGGGGATAAACCATCTCCAGACCCACGGCCGAAACAGCCTGGGAAGCACGGCTGCAAAGTCTGCTTCTGGATTCGACGCCACGCCCATCATCCCGGAGGAAAAGAGCAGGTTCGAATCCTCATCAGACAATAACAACCAACCCTCCAAGGATGGTGAGGATGAAAGCGCACGCAGATCGGGCAGAAAAAAGTGCCCTCCAAGACTGCGTGAGCTTACTGCGCACTTTCCGGGAAGAAGGGGACGGAAGGCTTAGAAGGTCTTGCCTTCTTATATCCTCCACATAACACCCATCTAGTCGGTCCGGCCGCGGGGCTGGGGGATAAACCATCACCAGACCCACGGCCGAAACAGCCCGGGAAAGCACGGCCATCATGTCTGCTTTTTAGATGCCAACACCGTGCTCTCCACCCCGGAGGGAGGGAGCGAGCGGGTTCGCATCCTCATCAGACAATGACAGCCCATCCTCCGATGCAGCGATGGACATCTGATCCTCGGTGTCATCAAGTGAGAGGGCGACCACCCGAGGATGGAGCGCTTCTCTCACCTGAAGCTTGGATGGAGCGCGTGGAGGAGCGAGAGGTCCGCGAGCCCGAGGGCGGCGGATTTACTCCCACTGAAACCCTCAGAGCTGCCCGAGTGCCAACCGCAGTGCGGGGGACAACTGGGGTGGGTCGCTCTTTTGCAAGAGCGAGCCGCGATCTTAACTGCGCAGCAGACATGACATCACAATGATGGCATGCACTGCCCGCGAGCACCGCATCAACATGCTGGACCCCCAGACATGAAACGCAGTGCTCGTGCCCATCATCCGGGGACAGGAAACCACCGCAACCAGAAACGCACGGTCGGAGCGACGTCTTGAAAAAGACGCGCTGCACAACTGTGTTGCTCTTTTAGGAAACTTGCTTCCTATATACATACCGCTCTTGGAGGACCGGACCCAAAGGACGCCAGGCAAGGGAGAACAACCCAGCTCGACCATCTGCCACTGCGTATACAGGCTCTGGACCGGGAGAAGCTGCTTCTCGATCTCTCTCTGTAGACACAGGTTGGAGATACCCTCATAGACTCTCTCAGAAGCTCGTGAAAGGCTCTGAAAGCGAAAAGGATGTCGTTGCTGAGCACATGCTAGCCTTTTATGCCAGGCTGATTGTCATTCAAGACAGCTGTGCACGCTGACGCCGCCAACTCATTGGCATTTCATTGGCCCGTTTTTATACTCTTTCAGATGATTGGATTCTGACGAAATCCCCATAGTGGAAGTTTTTCCACATAGCATTGAAGTTCCCCTCCCGAAGGGGAACTCAGTTTCTGTAGCACCGCAGCCCTGCAGTTTAGTTCCAACCATGCTTCAATACAGTTACCTGCAGGTTTCAACCAAGCCTGAAGGACTCAATTAGTTTTAGAGTTTGACACCTGTGGTGTAGTATACAGTGATCCACCTATACAGTTGCGATCAGAATTATTAAACCCCTTTTAAATTTGTTTTTCTTTTTTAAATATTTCCCAAATGATGTTTAACAGAGCAAGGACATTTTCACAGTAATAATGATTATATTTTTTCTTCTAGAGAAAGTCTTATTTGTTTCATTTCGGCTAGAATAAAAGCAGTTTTTAATTTTTTCAAAAACAATTTTAAGGTAAAATGTTAGCCCCTTTAAGCTAAATTCTTTTTCGATAGTCTACAGAACAAACCATTGTTATACAATAACTTGCCTAATTACCCTAACCTGCCTAGTTAACCTAATTAACCTAGTTAAGCCTTTAAATGTCACTTTAAGCTGTATAGAAGTGTCTTGAAAAATATCAAGTAAAATATTATTTACTGTCATCATGGCAAAGATAAAATAAATCAGTTATTAGAGATGACTTATTAAAACTGTTATGTTTAGAAATGTGTTGAAAAAATCTTTTCTCCGTTAGACAGAAATTGTGGAAAAAAATAAACAGGGGGGCTCATAATTTAGGGGGTTTAATAATTCTGATTGCAACTGTATGGGTTCACCCTCACAGATCTTTAATTTAAATTCATATTTTCTATAGGATGAGTTAAAATATTATGTTTGTGCATATACATTAGACTAATCCATACTAAAGCCAATTCTGGAGCTAATCTAACAAAATAATTTACGATAACGGTCCAAAAATTAGTAGCTCAAATTTTGTCACGGAAAAATATGAAATACGATTTTTAAAAATAGCAAAAATTGAGAGAAACAAAAAACAAAAAAAAGATTATGTTGAAATTTTGAGGTTTGTAGTATTTTTTTTGCATTATTTCATATTAATTTAAATGTGAAATCTTTCTACATCTAAAGATGTTCAGTGAATAAAATATTTTAATAAATATATATCTTTAATAAATCTGATTTGTTCAAATGCACCAAAATATATGACCTATATTCACTGGGAAATGGATACAAATATAAATTTTCAAAATGGAGTGTACTCATTTATGCTGAGCACTGTATATGAGTACACAGTATAATGAGTGCGTTGAGGCAGAAGAGTGCATGTGTTGAGCTCATATTGGCACTCATCTGTGACTTAGTACGATATATTTTAAAAGCAGTGCATGAATAACTGAGCGCAACCAGAGCAAAATGAGCAAAATTAAGTATGCCTCAATCTTTAGCATCAGAACAGGGGTCTCGAACATATGTTCAATCCAGCCAGAAGGATAAACAATATTGTAAAATAGGAAAAATCATGAAAGTGCGAGTGGTACAATATTTTATTTGAGGCACACCAGACAGCTTAGGATGCAGAAATCTAAAGGACTGTTTGATATTTATCGCCTGCTGTAATGTCATAATTCTGTTTTTTAGCAGTGCGAGAGCATTACACACTTCTTGAGTGCCCACAAATATTTACTGCATGAAGAAGCCTGTTACAATGAGCCCATAATTCAAGATGTGGAGGTAAAAATGCCTTGTAAGAGTTGTTGTTTTTATATTTATGTGATATAAGTATCACATGAACAAAAGTGCCATTTCTACCATTTTATCAGCATGATCACAAATGAACTGACTTAATAAAACAGTTCAATAACAATAAAAACAGTTTAGTATTATAGGAGGAAGTCATTCCATTATGTTGAATGTTGCAATGTCTTACAATAGAAAATGACAATGGCAGTGCTTTGATAGCATTCAATGTATATAAACTTCAATTCAATCTATTTGCTTTGAAGCAAATAACAGATGATTGACACCAATTATTGCCATTATAGGTAAATAACATTGGATTTTGTTTGGAAATGAAAATCAGGTTGACGTCAGAACCCAACGTCAGGTCGACGTCAAAGGTCCATCATCCAACCTAAAATCAACCAAATATCAATGTCTAGTTATGTTACACCTTGACGTTGTGTGGCTGTTACCACTATGACATCTATCAGACGTTGGATTTTGGTCACCTAAAAATTTTGGCAACCTAAAATCAACCAAATATCAATGTATCAATATCAACGTTGTCCTTTGACACCAAGTAATGAAATGTTTCAGGTGTAATTTTTTCTTCTACCTTTTCTTCTTTGGTCTGGAACACACAGCGTTCATTCCTCCTCAAAAATACTCTACAAACATAATACATCTGACCAAAGTACACGTTTCCACTGTGTGATGGTCCATCACAGGTGCCTCCGAGTCCAGAGAAGTCAATAGTGCTTCTGGACACTGTTAACATAGGGCTTCCTTTTGGCACAGTACACTTTTTAACTGGCATTTGTGGATGTAACTTCATACTGTGCTACTTGACAAAGGTTTGCCAAAGTAGTCCTGAGCCCATGTGGTTATATCGCTTATAGATGAATGAGGATTATTGATGCAGTGCCGCCTGAGGGATCAGACATTACAGTAGTTCAGCTTAGGCTTGTGCTTTTGTCTTTTACGCACTGAAATTCGTTCAGATTCCTTGAAACCTTACAGTTGAAGTCAGAATTATTAAACCCCCTGATTTATTAGCCCCCCTGCTAATTTCTTCACAATTTCAGTTTAACAGAGGGAAGTTTTTTTCAACACATTTCTAAATATAATAGTTTTAATAACTCATTTCTAATAACTGATTTATTTTATCTTTGTCATGATGACAGTAAATAATATTTTATTAGATATTTTTCAAGACACTTCTATACAGCCAAAAGTGACATTTAAAGGCTTCACCGTTAATTAGGTTAACTAGGCAGGTTAGGGTAATTAGGCAAGTTACTATATTGTATAACGATGGTTTGTTCTGTAGACTATCGAGAAAAAAATGACCTGGATAGGCTAATAATTTTGACCTTAAATTTAATTTAATTGTTTTAATAATAACTGCTTTTATTCTAACCGAAATAAAACAAAGAAAACTTTCTCCAAAAAGAAAAAATATCAGACATACTGTGAAAATGTCCTTGCTCTGATAAACATTATTTGGGAAATATGTAAAAAAGAAAAAAATCAAAGGAAGTTTAATAATTCTGATTTCCACTGTATGTTATGCACTGATGAAGGTGAAATATTCAAATGTCTTCCCATCTTTCTTTGAAAAACATTTTTGTTTTTAAACGTTTCAATAATTTTCTCACATATTTGTTGGCAAACTGGCGGTCCTCTGCCCCTAAAGGACTAGACCAGGGGTGTCCAAACTCTGTCCTGGAGGGCCGATGTCCTGGAGAATTTCGCTCCAACCCTTATCAAACACACCTGAACCAGCTAATCAAGCTCTTGCTAGATATACTACAAACTTCCTGGCAGGTGTGTTGAGGCAAGTTGGAGCTAAACTCAGCAGGACACCGGCCCTCCAGGACCGAGTTTGAACACCCCTGGACTAGACCTTTCTTGGATGCTGCTTTTGTACCAAGTCATAATAACGCTGATCTGTTGACATCACCTGTTTTAAATCACATCATTATTTTATCCATTTACCTGATGTCTAACCCTAAAATGCTCCTGTGCCAACTTTTTTTGAAATGTGTTGCAAGAACCAAAATTGGAATATGTGTTTATTTTGATATAAAACCATGAGGAATATTAATGTTTGTGGTATTGTCTGCAATGAAATACAAGTCGAAGTAAATTTAGAAATCAAAATTCTTTCTTATTACATTAATTACATTGTACATATTCTATACTATATATTCTATACTGTCCTATAAATAACTTTTTCTGATTCGGGGTTATATATATATATATATATATATATATATATATATATATATATATATATATATATATATATATATATATATATATATATATATATATATAAATATGTATAAATATATATATATATATATAAATATATATATATATATATATATATATATATATATATATATATATATATATATATATATATATATATATATATATATATTTAAAAGACATTTTATATATATCATAAGATAAAAAGGTGAGGTAAGGTTTAAGAAAAGGTTATTTGCATTAAAGAAGTTCTATGACAGTACGTAAATCAAAATGTGGAAGAACTTTGTGATGAACTGATTAATCATGGACAGTAATTTTATGTTCATCACCTGCTTTTAAAGGCAGAAGTCGATATATTCTAAAGGTACAAAATCCATTTCAGTAATCAGAGTATATTAAGTATATTAAAAATATCAGTTAACAAAAAAAATAAATTTAATATACAGTAACTAAATTATATCGCACACACATAATGTATGATTAAACATTATAATGTCCCCTAAGTATTTGATTTCTTTATAATGTATGTTTAACTAAAGACATTTCCAAAGAAGGTTTTGTCAAATCTGTCAAAAATGCTCAAGAAAACCCACACACACATAAGTAGTTATACTTTCAGTCTTCCGTCTTAGATAACAGGGTGCTGTTTTCATCTTGAACATCTATAGTGCTGTTAAATGTGAAAGAGCCAGTAGCGCTTTTATCTTTTCATTCAAAGGTAACCAGTAGAACAACTGAAAGAGATGAGAAAGACTGAGAGATTGTGGAAGCCAAGATAAAAACTCAGCACTGAAATCTAAAGACATGGACTATTTAATTGTGACCCAAGTCTGTGTGGGTGAACATTTCCGTCAAGTCTTTGTTTTAAACCATAAACTCAAGGCGATGCTTAAACTAGAACTTTCTACAGAGAGTCAAGGCTCGCTTTTCAAAATAAAATATTTCCTTAATATAAGCTAGAAAGATTTCACTGTCAGTCTATTTCAAATATACCTAGTGTGTTTTCCTCGGATGCCCTGTATTGATTTTGGTAATCTGAAGTTTACGAAGGTGTCTTGAAAAGATCAATGTACTGTTCTTTTCCTGCCTCTCCACCACTGACATGCTCTTTATTTCTTCTCTTAGGTTTCAGACAGGTGTGATTACGTCTATGTGAATGGTAAAGAGATGAGGGGACGGGTCAGAATGCTGGTGAATTTCACGTACGGTTACCTGAGGGCCCAGCTGGAGGTGAAAGTCTGGATTCCCAAACTGCCCCTGCACATCGAAGTTTCGGATACCGAACTCAGTCAGATCAAGGGCTGGAGGATCCCTGTAAACCCCAACACCCAGAGGTACAAATCTTTATGTTGAATTGTGAGAATATTGGCGATCTGCAGGCTCGCATTCAATCTGCATGCACAGGGAAAACTCAGCAGATTTTTACAGAATTCGAGCACCTGTCACTCATAAAGTTTTGCACATCTTAACGTCTGTTTGTCGGGTTTTGTATCTGGTATGGCCAGGGGTTTGACCTGAGGGTCTGTGAATGTACAACAGGTGTTCTGTGGACAGATATTTTAAACATATATTGTAGTGCGTGAAATGAACAGGTTTTGGGAATATTCATCCTTTTTCTGAACTTTAGTTCAGGTTATATTGTGTTATGGTCTTTAGCTAAGTGATTAGCTAAGTGGTCTTTAGCTAATTTCAATGCAATCTCACAGCAATTTGTAACTTTTTACAAAGATTGCTTATATGTTTAGTATGCTCATCCTCCAAATGATGGTTGGGTTTAAGGGTGGGGTTTAGGGGCACTCCTCCATTTAAAAAATGTTCTATTTTCATATGAATTAACTCATATTAATTAGTTTTAAGAGTTCACACTTAGATATTGTTTGACAAATGTTAACAGGTTTGGCATGCTGTCCCGGGAGAGAACCCTGAGCTCAAATATAATAGAGCCCAGGGCTCTCGCCTGGTCGATTGAGCATGTAAGGGGAGTACGAGATCAGGTAGTTCTCGAGAGCTCCCCATGGTAAAGGAAAAAAGGGGTGGAGGAGGGGGTTTACGGAGTAATTTTAGCTAGGCTACTTATAGAGAGTTTGGATTAATCTGATTGGCTAACTAATGACTGTAGATGAGGCACCAGCTGCGGTCAATCATATCACGTGCTCCACTTGAAATTATTTTGTAAAACTTCACATAAATTAGCCACTTTTTTGACAGTTTGTGAAGCCGTTACATTTTCATGTGAGATTGCTGGTTATTTTGTATCATTTTACAAAGGCATTGCAGGAATAGTTCACCAAAATGTGTTGTTACAAATCCATAATGCTTGCATACATCATAAAACAACAAATGAAGATAATTTTAATGAAATCTTCACTCAAAATATATTTTTATATTCTTCATTCAAAATATAGGTTTTTGTTATTTGTTTAAACTAATTATTTCAAGAGTTTACACTTAGCTGATGATTGATTATAAAGTGTGTTAGGCATGCTGTCCCGGGAGAGAACCCTGAGCTCATAAGATCATCGAGCCCAGGGCTCCCACCCGTTTGCAGGGCGAGAGGGGAGCTTGAGCTTAGGTAAATCTCGAGAACTCCCCTGAGGCTAGTGAGCAATTAGGGATTGTTATGAAGATATAACTACTTACTATAAGCACATCTAGTGCTTATTTGAATTAATCAATTAACTTAAGTTGCATGTTATTGGATGGTGGGAGAAAATCGGGGAACCCTGGGGAAACTCACGCAAGCACAGGGAGAACATGTGAACTCTGCACAGAAACGTTGACTGGCTTGGTAAGGACAAGAACCAGTGACATTCTTGCTGTGGGGCAATAGTGCTAACCACTGGGCCGCTGTGCCACCCATCTAGGAAAGGAGAAGTAGGGGAGGAAGGGGGGATTCTTCAAATGCAGATGACTATGCTATGGAACTTGGGATATTTATGGAGACTTAGGAATCGTTTGATTGGTGGATCATAAATTGGATAATGCGAGACCAGCTGTGAGCAATCATAAGCACGTGATCTTCTCGAAATAAGTTTACTTCACTTAAAATAAGCTAAAACAACACAATTCTTGAGATTTCGTTGGGACAACTTAATTGTTTTATGTTCAATCCACTTAAATTTGTAAAAAAAAAAAAAAAATTAACTTATGTCCTTTATGTTGTTTCAACACAAATCTTTTTTTACAGTGTTTGATATTTCTCTCTATTGACAGACAAGATTAAGAAAAACTTAATGATGTTAATTGTAGCAATTCAGCTAAAGGGATGCTAGTTCAAAGGGACTAGTTATTATGAATAATTATTATTAATATTTTGATCAGTTATAAATTAGATTATTAAGTAATAATGTGATTTTAATTGTGACTGTAAGATTAAAACCAAAGCTATTTTGTCCAACAATTGTTCTGTGTTGTAATAAGTCTCCGAATGTTGTATTTAATGGCCAGATAATATCTTAAATTAGAGCAGGGGTGCTCAACCCAGTACTTTCCTGCAGAGTTAACTAATGCACAACTGCATGATTTTAGCCCAGATTTTGACTTGTTTTGAGCAATCGCAGACAAATGCCTGAAATCACAGGCAATTTTCTTGCTTTTGGTGTACACAAATGTAGATATTTAAAAAAAAATGCTGGTTGCTGGGACCCATTGACATCCATAGTATACTATTGTGGAAGTTATCGGGTTTCAGCATCAATCATTCTTCAAAATATATATTTTTCGTACATTCATTTTTTAATTCATTAATTTTCCTTCAGCTTAGTCCCTTAGTCCCCTTTCAGCTTAGTCTCTTATTTATCAGGGGTCGCCACAGCAGAATGAACCACCAACTATTCTGGCATATGTTTTACGCAGCGGATGTCCTTTCAGCCACTGAGCCACAGTCCCACCCTCTTTTTTGTTCAACAAAGAAAAAAACTATAAACCACATGAGGAAGAATATAATAGGTCATTTTCATTTTTGGGTGAACTATCACTTCAAGGAAACCTGAAAAAGTGTGAATTTAGCACAGATGAGGAGGTCTATCCTTATCAAACACAAAACCGTCAAAATGACCAGATATTCTGGCAAATCACAGCAGTTGTCAGTGTAAATTCACAAAGTATTTTCAGAATTTAAAAAAAAAATTCAAACTTTACAGTGAAAATGCATTAAACTCCTCAAATCAATTTGTACTGAGAGTGGTGCAGTACGAATAATGTGAGAAGCCCCACACAGTCACAGAGAAACAGATCTTACCAGAAGCTCTGGAGTGTGAAACCATTAAACAAACTCTCTGCTGGACAGTACAGTAGTGCCGTGAATCCTTGATAGAACAAAAGACGTGATACAAAGGATGTAATAGGTCTCCTCCTTGGCTTTGAATCAAATAACGTTGTGAATTTTTTCCAGATCTGGTTGGTTTGTTCCACTTGCCTTTAAGGCTTATGGAAAAAAAGAAGTGAAATCCAGAGTGCACACTGTGGAGCTTCATTTAGAAAATGTCACTGCAGCTTCCTTTTATTTCATTAACAGTCATTACACACTGTTCCCCACTAATATTGGGACTAATATTTGAGCAGTAAAGACTGTAAGGGCAAAGTTTATACTGTTAATAAAAAAATTTAGATTTTTGCTCAAAATACTTATCAAAAAGCATGCGTAAATGTGTTTTTCAATGATAGTGTAGGCTTTTTACTTGAAACTCTTTCAAGCAATTTGTGGTGATCTTGGTGGCATTGGATTGCAGTTCTCGAAACTTCTTGTGCCAAGATTCAACCAATTTCTGCTATTCCCAAGCTCTGTTTCTTGGAGATTTATTTTTTATTTTTTGTGTTGGAACAAAATAGACACGTTTCCTCTTCAAAGGTTGATTCATAGCACTTCCAGTCACTTTCCTTTTGCGTATTTCCTGCTTTTATCAGGGGTTGCCACAGCGGAATAAACCACCAATTACTCAAGAATTGAGGTCAGCACAAGCTCCAAATGGCCTGTTCAGCTCCAACTGGCTGGGACTTGAGTTCCAAGTGGACTGTACAAACCTCCTGGGTTTTTTTATTGATTTATTTAATTACTTGTCCATCACATGTAATCCAAACAAGGTCTAAACCAGGGATTTCAAACTCAAATTGGCGAGGGGCAATTTCAGTGACTGACAATTCATAGTAGGGCCATTTTAACATTCAAGCACAAGAAAAAAGTGGACACCTGAAATAATTAATGCATATTAGGATAACAGACATGACGTTTATAGTTCAAGCTTTACTTGTCACTTGTGATAATGCAAATCAGCATCGTGTCACACATCAGCTGTTGAAATATATCTGTGGTTGTTGTGTGTATGGCCGAGCATCTTGTTGTAGCTATGAAAACACTACAAATAATAGGCATAATAATTATTATTCTGTCCCAACCAATTGTATTGTCCCGATAGCGTAAGAACAGCAGAAAGCAGTTTGAGTAACTTAAATGACTTTACTGGCAATTGTTCTGTTCAATATCTTTCCTTTTTTTTGCAAAACTGAATGAGTTCAATTCAACTAGCAGTACAATTTTACTAATTTACATAGTTTTTATGCAAATCTTAGTAAGCATATGAGAAAAATGTAGTTAGTTGTTTGTAACATTAGTAACATTTGTAAGAGAGAGTGGCTCTGATAGCAATGAAATCAATATCTTCCTCTGTCCATGTTTTGGTGTGGAATTTCATGCGATTGCTTTCTGTGTCACATATCACTGAACAATTTTCACATAAACATGTCCGTGTCCTGTGTACATCTGTCTTAAGGTGTTCATTATGGTGCCAAGTGCTTGTCTGTTGTTGGGATATGCTGGTCCAGTATCCCATTATACTATTTTAACAGGAGGGTTTATGATTGCTCATTTAGTTTTTTCAGGTACATTTGTTTTTAGTCAGATTTTTATAAATCGCATTGCTTTAAATCTAAGGTGAGGCAGCACGGCGGCTCAATGGTTAGCACTGTCGCCTCAGAGCAAGAAGGTCGGTGGTTCGAATCCCATTGCCATTTATGTTTGGAGTTTGCATGTTCTCCTCGTGTTCTTGTGGGTTTCCTCCAGGTGCTCCGGTTTCCCCCACAATCCAAAGACATGCGGTATAACTGAATTGGGTAAACTAATTTGGCCGTAATGTATGTGAATGAATATGTGTATGGGTGTTTCCCAATACTGCCGGTTCATTTTGCTGTGGTCGACCTCTGAAATAGTGACCAAGCTGAAGGAAAAAGAACAACCCATTCTGAAAACGTACCTCTATATACATTTCTGGAGACCGCCAAATACGTCTCAGGAGCTATGTTTTTTTGCAGTTTTTGCTTTAATGAATCCACCAGAGCCCGCTCTGTATGCTTTTTGAGATCTCAAATTTCTCTCTCAATCCTCACCGGACTCGAACGTTATGGTCATGGTCAACTGCTCTCTCCATCTCAAGTCCAATGATGTACATGGCGAGCTAAGTGGACAAACTGGTAACAGTGGGAAAGCTGTTCATACAGAGGTAAGCGGTCAGCTGGTAAGCACGAAAAGTAACGCCGTCCTACCGCCTCGTAGCATTCATTTCAAAAATTGAATGCAGCCATACATAGCTCTGGCTACATAATCCACGATCTCCCGAAACATACATAGGGCTATGTTTTCAGAATGAGCCTATGTTGAAAATGAATGAATCAAAGGATGTTTAGCTGCGATTCAACATAACTATTTGGTCTGATTTTTTATAATGCTTTAACGAAGACTTAAAGATACCTATTTGGAGAACGAATAGGAAAGAGTGCCAATAGAAGCACCAATACAGTCTGCTGGTTGAGCTGTCAGTATATAAAATACATCAAAGAAAGAGTGTATTATGGAGCGATCACAAAATTCAGCCAATTAACGCAAACAGAAGTCAATTCCAAAGCTTTCTTTTGGTCACTGACCTACTTGAATTCATTGAAAATGTAAGGGGGGTATATTTTACCCTCATTCCATACTGATAGTTACTAAAAAACATAACCTAGTCTTTTAAAAAAAATGCTTTATCTTATATCTATTGTAATGTTTCATTAAACTCTGCATGTTCATTTAAGATCATACCTTTCACGCTCATGCCATACTGAGAGTTACTGAAAATATAACCTATAGTCTTTTTAGAAATGGTTTACCTTACACTGTAAAACCCAAAGAGTTAAGGTAACTCAAACCATTTAAGTTCAAAAACTAATCCTTATGAGTACTGTGAACTTAATACATTTGAGTAAACAAAGCAATTTGAACACAGTAAACCCAATAAATGAAGAGAACTCAAACCAACTGAGTACTGTAAAACCCAATACGTTAAGGCAACTCAAACCGTTTAAGGATAGCGATTGCTACAAATCATTTGAGTTCAAAAACTAATATATATGAGTACTGTGAACTTCATTTAAGTTGAAGTAATTGGGTATTTAATGAACTCATTACCTTCAACACTGAGTTCAGAACTCTTTTCAAATGAGTAGAATTAACATTCAGTAAATTTTGAGTTAACTACACTCATTTCATTTGATAAAGTTGACTGTTGGGTTTTACAGTGTACATATATTGTATGTTTCATCAAACTCTCCATTTTAATTTAAGATCAAACCATTACCATAAACAAAACACTCACAACCTTCTTCTTTAATGTTGCCTGGTCTTAACTATGAGGGCTGTTCATGTAATTATGTTCAGAAGCACTTCTGAACATAATGTCAAAAATGCTTACATAAATAGAAATGCCTAATGAGCAGGTTGATGTAAAAACAAAGAATAAAAGGGAAGCATTTAGCATTCCATGTTCATTCTGTGCGCACAAATAGAGCATCACATTAGCAGTAAATGGCTTTGCAAAGTGTATCCATAACCACCCCCCACAAAATTATGCACGTCAACTAACAAACCACTATGAGTTATTTAGATTCTAGTAATGTAAGAATCCAAGGTACAAACAATTAAGCAGGCCCTGCCTACAGGCAAGGAGCCTTATGAGCCCCTTTATCTCATTTGAAAGTTTTGCACTGGAAAAAAGGTCGCCAAAATAGAAGCATACCTTTTTTAAATAAGAAAATTTGCTGAACTAAACTGCTATGAATACATCACTGTCAACTATATTTCCTTCCAGTGCACTGTCAGCCAGCTGAACTGCCTATTTTGCCTACATGCTATTTAAAAGTAAAGCAGACAGTGTACATGTCAGGTGTTATTTGTCGAAAAGTTGAGCAGAGAAGTTTAGGAAAGAATGCCACCACACAGTGTTTGGGATTTCCCGTCTAGCTCAACTCTCAATGAATCTGTATTTTAACTGTCTCTAGAGTTTCCCTCCTGGAGTCTGGATTGTCATTCATGTACACGTCGAGTATCCCATTGGGAACTTCAGATTTCACCTATGAAGAGCTTCATATTTTATATTCTGTATCCTCGGTTTCTCACATGCATTGCGAATCACAGGGCCACATGGGACATGTGGAAATGGAGACATAAAGGAAACTGCCTCCATACCTCCAGGAAATCTTATATATTGACTTTATTCTATTTGGAATTCACAAGCCCATGCTTCCCTGTGGGTTATGAGGAGAAAGGTGAAATGTATTCCCATACTTCACTTTCGAATGGCTACAAAATATTAACGCTGCATGCTGGGAAATTGCAGCCAGGAGCATTTGTAATGGGTTTGAAAGGATCGACCCAAACAATTTGGCTGTTGTAGGATTTGCAGCTTTCACAGATTGACAGACATCCCACATTTTTAGCCAACCCCAGGACTCCTAAAAGCTAGTTTTTCTCAGTACACGTATGCTAGCAATAACAACACTTAACAGAACACCACTAAATTCATAAATTGTCACACCCCTACAGTTGAAGTCAGAATTATTAGCCCCCCTGAATTATTAGCCCACCTGTTTATTTTTTTCCCAACACATTTCTAAACATAATAGTTTTAATAACTCATTTCTAATAACTGATTTATTTTATCTTTGCCATGATGACAGTAAATAATATTTGACTAGATATTTTTCAAGACACTTCTATACAGCTTAGAGTGACATTTAAAGGCTTAACTAGGTTAATTAGGTCAACTAGGCAGGTTAGGGTTTTTAGGCAAGTTTTTGTATAATGATGGTTTGTCTGCAGACCATCGAAAAAAAAATATAGCTTAAAGTGGCTAATAATATTGACCTTAAAATGTTTTTTAAAAATGAAAAAACTGCTTTTATTCTAGCCGAAATAAAACAATTAACACTTTCTCCAGAAGAAAAATTTTTATCAGACATACTGTGAAAATTTCCTTGCTCTGTTAAACATTATTTGGGATTTTTTTTTTTTTTAAACAATTCAAAGGGGGGCTAATAATTCTGACTTTAACTGTATATATAAACATGAACCCATATAGACCTAATAAGCATTATATGCTGATGAGCCTAAACAACATGACCAGGGGGAGGTATATATCTTTGCTTATCTCCCAACATAGATATATTAATGACTTTGACAAGGTTCAATCTATAATGGCACAGCATCATTCGGACGAACTGGATCAACAATATCAAGCCACATCAGTGTGCACCTTGCCACCTACAGGACTTAAAGGATTTGCAGGACACCTTCAGAGGTCTTGTGGCGACCATGCTCTTATGGGTCAGCACTTTTGTGGTGGTGCAGGTAGTCATAATGAATTATCTGTACAGTTCTCTCTAATAATATTGCCACCCTGAGCAAATAATGCTGTAATGACAAAGGATTTAGTGTAACATTGTTTATTTTGTTGCTTAAAATATTCCCCCATAAACAAATATATGTGTACCACAATTATTGACACCTCTATGAAATCATTTGAGCACTCACTCACCATCCTTTGGTTTAGTCCCTGAATTATCAGGGGTCACCACCAATTACTGTAGCATATGTTATATGCAGTGGATGCCCTTCCAGCCACAACCCAGCACACACACACATTCACTATGGGCATCTAGGACTCAAACCAGTAACCTTCTTGCTGTGAGGCAACAGTGCTAATCACTGAGCCACCATGCCGCATTCATATCCAAAGGCGATTAGTAACAGGAAATGGTTTAACCATGGCTTTCTGTTTTATAGAGGTATAAATGTGAAGTAACACACATGCTAAATTAAAAATAGTGTGTTCCAAATGGTATATATCGGCCTTCGAAGGGCAGTTTGGAATGAAAACAATCATGGCTACCCTATTGAATTGTCATTTCAAACTGAAGTGCTCAAAATTGGCCACTTTGAAGAGCCCTTTGGAATGAAGGATTTCGAAAGGTACGACTGATGGACACTTTGGGCCCTCATGATCCTTTGACAGGGAGGTTGTTTGGTGTCACACCCTGTGTTCCATTTGGAAGGGTTCATTCCTATGTCGTAATTTCTTCAAAGTTATCACTCTGAAAGGTAAACTCTCCGAAGGGATTAGGGCATAGGGATGAGCCCTTCTGAAGGGAACGCAGTGCTAGTCATTTGTTACAATAGGTAAAACCAAAAGCACAGCTTTATGGCAAAGAATTGTTGAACTTCACAAAATGGAAAGTGGCTATAAGAAAAAAAGGCCACTGCCATTATCCAGTTGACTAGAATATCTTAATTCTTGCCTGGAAGTGCTATAGAGTGGTTAAGTGGTTAACACTCTTGCACTGCTTTAGGTTCTGGCTGGACTAGCAGGTCTTTCTGTGTGGAGTTTGTTTGTTCCCCCCATGTCCAAAGATATGCGATGTAGGTTAATTGGATAAACTAAATTGGCCATAATGTGTGAATGGGAGAGTGTGTGGGTGTTTACCAGAACTGAGGGTTGTATTCTTTGGAAGGGCATCCACTGTGTAAAACATATGCCAGAGTAATTAAAAAAGGGATCCCTCCAGCCTGGAAACTTCCCAGTGGGAGAGATTTGTGCCCCAATTAGGTTGAGTTTAGAGTTGTGGTAGGTGCATGTTGATAAAAAAACTACAGGTTATTGTGAGGTTGGGTTTAGCATTGTGGTTTAGAGTTTAGACCAGGGCTATCAAACTGCCGGCCAGCAGGCCATTTACAGCCCACCCTCCTCCTCCCTCTGGCCCACAACTGATGTCAAAAATATAACGAGATTAGGGATGCCAAAACATATTTTTGAACCACTATCATTGTTGTACAGTCATGTCTAGCCACTTGGGGTTTTGACCTGCCACCTAGGCAACATTTAAAGTACTGCATTCAGATTAGTTTTACTTTCATTTTCTCTTAGTGTGCGGTCGGGAGTAACACACATGCGTTTTAATTCTGTGGCTGATTTAAACGTTGAAACACTTATGTCCGTAAGTGCTTCATTTTTACTAAAGCTCTATTTTTGTAAATATTCAAGGGTCATTTAATTATTATCAGTTTTATACCACTTTTTGTTGTGCAGGGCTTACACGTTATGCTGGTGGTGTAACAAATATGATTAATTTGCTAATATTTTATTCAAATGGTCTCATTTAATGTTACTCGTTGATTAGTTCATTCATTCATTTTCTTTTTGGCTTAGTCCCTTTATTAATCTGGGGTCGCCACAGCGGAATGAAACATCAACATATCCAGCATATGTTTTACGCAGCTGATGCCCTTCCAGCCGCAACCCATTACTGGGAAACATCCATACTCACTCATTCACACACATACACCACTTGTGGGGGAAACCAGAGCACCCGCAGGAAACACAGGGAGAAACTCCACACAGAAACGCCAACTGACCCAGCCAAGGCTCGAACCAGTGACCTTCTTGCTGTGAGGCTATCGTGCTACCCACTGCGCCACCGTGACGCCTTCATTTATTAGTTGTTGTAATTAAATTATTTGTTCTAGGAAACAGTGGCGGCTGGTCAATAGAGGGCGCTGGGGCGCCGCCCCCGTCAAGTTAGACTCCTTTAATATGTCAATATTTGTTATCACAAATATTAACAAAATAAACTGATTTAATTATAACATTCTAACATTTATTGTAGTCATACTAACATTTATTGAAAAAAAATGTATGAACAATATTTTTTCATATGTGTACGGGGCGCCGGACTAATAGGTGTCTATGTGGGTACACGAACTTTTGCAAAGCATGTGATATGACGATAAGCTCTAATTGGCCTGTTTTAAATTGTCTTTGGGGCGCAGCGCTCTGTGTCCCGAACCCTCCCATTTTGTTGTTAGAACGAATCATATTTGTTTTTATATGATTGGCCTTATGTGATTGGACCATTCTCACTTACACCGTTCACTCAGCAGCAGCTCGTCAGTTAGCTGTGCTGACCTTTAATCATATAGTGAAAGCAAGTGCAAGATGAAGGAAAATTCTGTTGTATCTTTGCAAAGATATCCGTTCACAAGGCGTTTGGATGAAGAAAAAAAAAGAATCAAGGAGCTTGGACCAGATCGACCTTCCTTGCAAAACTAATGAAAACAAATTTACCAGTAGTCAAGAGATCGCGAGCGGGCGTATATTCGGGGCTTTTCCAGCACTGTCATGACAAACGGAGTTGGCTGGCAAGTTGAGATGTAAGTCATGCCTTTTACTGTTTTCCGTGTTTGCTGTTTAAAACAGCATGACGCAAGAGAGGCTGAATTCATTGGCCATGCTGTCAATAGAGAAGAGACTGGTGACTGAGATGACTGACTTTAACCAAAAGGTCATTGAGAAATTTGCAAGCCAGAAAGAAAGGAGAGCAAAATTAATTTTTAAGTAGTGCTACTGGCCAGTGATTAGGCAACATTTGTGTGTGTGTGTGTGTGAGTGTTTACTGATTATCTTGATTACTTCATTACTGATAAACACAAATTGAACTAAAATGAACTGATTTGTGATGCATTTATTGAATGCTTTAGTCATTTTTGTTTTTTGGTACATCACCTGAAAAATGGCTTTTAAAATGCGCCCCCCTCACATTTTTTAACACCAGCCGCCACTGCTAGGAAAAATCAAAAATACATTTTTGCAGTGTTGTGTGTCTGTGTCATTGAATGGAGGCATTTACGCAGCACTGATTTCACCTAAAATGAGGGAACATTTTTATGTGTTGTGGCTGTTAATTTACATTACAACAGGATTGTTTAAGGGCCTGAAAATGCACATTTTTGACAACATTTCAATGGGCAAGTTTGTAGAAACTGATAAGAAACGTAACTAAAAGAAAATGGTAAAACTGCAAAAACAAATTATGATGCAATGCTAATGCATATAAGTTCGGCTCTTATTCAGGGACAAGTAAACAAACAAAAGAACAACACTTGATTGTACTGGTTATTCTCAAATCGAAGGACACATCCTAGTAAATAATCACTGTCAGAATAATCAATCTTCCTAGACCAGTCCTACCACTGCTTTAAGGCTACAGTCCTTCTCACTATATTAAAAACTAGGAATAAGAAGGGGTGTCCAAACTCAGTCCTGGAGGACCGGCGTCCTGCAAAGTTTAGTTCCAACCCCAATCAGACACACCTGGGCTAGCTAATCAAACTCCTACTAGGCACCTACTAGTAGGCTCAGAAGGCTGTTATAATCTATTAACATGGTTAATCAACTATATATCATATACAACTGCGGGCGGAAGTTAACAAGAATTAATTATATTATTTATTAAATTTCCCAATAATTGTACTTCATTAACGTCTACCCCTACCCCAACCCTAAACCCAACCATCACAGTAATGTAATAACAGATCTGGATCTGGAGTCTTCTCTATTACACAGTAAAATCCTCAGAGTAAAATTTACTAAATTTAGAGAGGGACCAAGTATTCTCTGAACTGAGTAAATGTTACTCAACAGCAGAGTTAAGCCGCGGTCACACTGGACTTTACTCCCTATAGACTTCCATTCATATGCACGCGAATGCGTCAGACCGGAAACACAGGGTCATGCGTTGAGTTTCGCAGGTTGCTGCAGTGCAAAGTTCAAGCTTGGTGAACTCTGACCTGCGAAATCGCATCACTTGACTGCGTGAGATCAATGCAGGATTAAAACATGACCTCTCTGAACAGAAATTTAAAACATGGAGCAATCGCTCACTTTTTTAAATGTCTAATCATCTTGTTTAATCCCGCCCTTTTTCGCAGCGCCGTACAACAGAGTTTCGCAAGCTCAAACTCTAGTGTGACTGCGGCTTTTCTCATGTTTGGTACCCTTTGAAAGGGTGCCGAATAAGTGGTACGGTACGGTTCGGTACACCTTTTGACAGTGGAAACAGCCATAAAAGCGTACCGTACCGTACCACTCAGTGGAAACGGGCCATAAAGGTTTCTTAACAAAATACATTAAAGAACTATTTTATTAAATAATTACAAAATTATTGATATGATTTAAAATTATTTTATTTTCTGTCAAGTTGTTTATGCACAAATTTTAAAAGTGTCATTGATGTACCTTGTTCTTTCTGGGAAATTTCTACTTAAAGTGTAGCTCACTTATTTTGGGAATGTCTTTTTGTTCAATCTTTTTTGGAATAAAGTGCTTTCATTATCCACAACAATCTTAATCATTGTTTAAGACTTAATCAAAACACCTTGTTTTGGGTTTTACATTAATATATATTGGAAAGTTTTATATCTATACATGTAAATAAATGTAAACCTTTAACCTTTTTAGCATATTCAAACAAGACGTATTAGCCAAAAGACTGATGTTTAAACTCTTAGAATTTGTGCTTATTGCTTTGTATTTAATAGGCCTATTTGTTTTCATGTTTATATTACCCTCTCGTTTCTCCTTATTTCTCGCATGAGTTTCTTATATAGCCTTGTTGTTTAAAACATTAACTATAGTTTGTAGACACTGTATTCTTTTTTTAGTTGTACTGTAAATATTTTGTTGTTGTAAATAAAACAATTTAAAACAAGATCATGGCGCCATGTGATCGGTCATCATGACTGCCGCAACTTTGAACCCCGAAGTGTCTGGCTTGATGTCTTCGTTTTCAACACTGCCTCCGCCTGTGCTTGGCTAATCTCGTTGATCACCAGCTGCAGCCGGGTTAAACTAAAGTGTTACCAATGTTTCAGCTGCCACTGTCAGGGTGCAAAAGTACTGTTATAACTATAATTTGAAGAATATGTTCATTAACTGACTTATTATTTGTAATAACAGGCAACGACAACTCTATGTGTTCTTTCAATGGTTTACATACGCACAGTTAAGTGAGGTTATAGCAAACACCATAACGCAATCATATTCAAAATCCATTTCACTTTTTTTTTTTAAATTGGAACACGTGCAAGGTTGTTGGTGATTGAAAGAAACGAAGGATACACCTGATGCATCTTTTAAAACAGACCAAATGACACAAAAAGAAGGCCGTCTACTCAATTGGGTCCTTCGACATAGCTTGATGGCATAGCCTAGATATGCGTCTTTCCATTTCTGAACAACACTGTGTAAAGACATGTAGTAACATTGCCAACTAATGGTCTGCTATGCATAATTCAGCAGTTTTTTAACACAAAAGAAAAACGTATACTATGCGGTTGTGATCCAGACATACCTTCAAGGGTGTACTCATTTAAAAGCTCTACTGAAATGAACATGAAAGTAATCAGCGACTAATGATGATTCCATGGACAGCACAGGTTAAATTGAAGCTAAAGGAGCCGAGTGAGAAATCCTTACACCAGCAGGATCTTCACAGAGCTCTTTCTCCAGCAGTGGGAGGTTGTCTGTCATGGTGGATCGAGTGGCCTCTAATGAGGGGCTCAATTGCCGTCCTCCTGACAGCCTCAATCTCGGAGAGCACTAACAAGATGGCCACCTGATGCAATCATATTCTGATTCGGTGACAGAGCCCAAAGTCCATTCTAATGTCGCAGTCCTGTGGCAATAATGCACATTGCTGTGGTGACACCTTCAGAACCCACTCACTCATGTTGTGTAGTATTCATCATACTAGTTACTTCGGCTTCACCCACACAGCGCTTGCAGATGCTTGTTCAGTCAAACTTCGGTTTTAAAAACAATTGTTAAAAATGGTGGCAGGGACCACATTGGAAATGACATGGCTATAGTTTTGCCTGTGGATATTAATTGGCTTTGCTGTCAGTGCTGGCTAATGCTGGACTGCCTTATCACGTAACCTGATGAATAATCATGAGTCAAGCCAGGGCCATAGTAGGACAGGGAATGTCCTGTGTAGACATGCAGCCTTGCAGGCAAACCAGTGTGGAAATGGAGAATCTGACATTTCATGTTTGGAATATGAAATGAATGAAATGAAGTATGAACATGCGCCCTATACTGACACTGAGAAGAAACTGTTGAATAAAGTTATTATTTTTGTTTTATGTGCACACAAAAGTATTCTTGTAGCTTTATAATATTCCAATTAAAATACTGAAGGCATATGGTCTGTTTTGATTTTTTTTTTCTGGACTTTGAATAGACCTTTAGACCTTTTGACAGCATAGGCTCATTCTGAAAATGTAGCCCTATTTATATTTCTGGAGTTCGCGAATTATGTAGCCAGAGCTACATATAGCTGCATTTCATCTTTAAAATGAAATCTACTGGGTGGTCTGATGCTGTTCCTTTTCTCGCTTACCAGCTGACCGCTTACCTCCATATGGGCGGCTTTTCTGCTGTTATGAGTTTGTCCGGTAGCTTGACACGTATATGGGTGGACTTAAGGCACAGCGCGGAGTTGACCGTGACAACAGGGTTTGAGTCTGGTGAAGAACGGTTCTAGAAAGTGGGTAAGACAAAAACAAAAGCTGAAAAATAAAATAAACAAGTAAATAACAGGGTGAGAATGTGGTAAAATCTGAAAAATCAGGTGATTTTTTATTTTTGGATTGCTTTCTAAAATACTGTGGTTGGGTTTAGGGAAGAGGGTGGGCGGGTGAATCGGTGCTTTTTTAAATGCCATTGGTTGGGTTTAGGAAAAGGAGGCTGGGGATCGGTCGGTTGGTCAGTAAGTCAGTCAGTCAACAGCGGCCTCTGGTGGATTTACGTGAGAATAGCAGATGCGAATGGCACCCGCGAGATAAATTTGAGATCTGAAAAAGCGTACACAGTGGCTTCTGGTGGATTCACAAAAACAAAAACTGCAAAAAAAACGTACCTCCTGGGACATATTTTGCTTTCTCCAAAAATGTATATACTGTAGGGCAGGGCTATTCAATTGGCGGCCCGCGGGCCAAACCCGGCCCCCGAGGCAATTTGTTCTGGCCCTCCAAATAGTGTGACCAAGACATCAAGAATAAATTTAGTTCAGTCAAAAAACGGCCGCTATAGTTATGAAGTGACGTGCATCTGTTCAATACAGCATGAGCTGCGCAGAGCGTGAGTCACCTGACAGTGGCGAGAGCAGCCGAATACATTTGAATATGTTTGTAGAAAAGGTCTTTTGTACAATGCACTGATATCGTTATTAGGGATGCAACGATTAACCGATTTCACTATTAACTGCGCTTTAATTCGTCATGGTTAATTAATCGTAAAGGCTTCTAAGCCGCATTTCTGCATTTCTGTTCTGCCGCACGAAACGAAACTGCTGAACAAAGTTACGCCAAGTTTCCAACTGTGCGCTAGTTTAAAGTTCCGAGCTTGTCCACCGAAGCTAATACACACGCACACTGTAATAACTATAGCTGCGGGCCGTTCCCATATCACGTCTTTCCCGCGTGCAAGTTTGTTATGTCATAAGAATATATGCCAATATGCAGGCGCAAGCGGAGCAACGCGCTCGCGGCTGTCTGGGCGCACGCAGTAGAAAACATCTCATGCTGTAACGGTGAGAGTTGTGCTTAGTTAGGGATGTCCAGATCTAAATCTAGCTAATATAAAGCTTAAATTTACATTAGACGTGATAACCGTGAAACACTGATTATTCTTCACACTATATAATCGTACAACCAAAATCTATAATTGTTGCATCCATAATTGTTATGCAGTTCAAAACAGAACATATGAACGTATCTGAATGTAGAAGAAGCCTACTTAAGCAATACACTGATTTTGTTGTGCTGTGAAATACAACATTTGAATGTTTGTTAAAAAAAACTTATTGTACAATGCAGTGATATTATATAGTTTCAAAATACAATATATTAACATTTTAATGTAGACAAATACAACATGGGTGTCTAAAGGAGCAAAAATACATAATTGGCTCTTAAATGCAGTTGTTTCATCATTTATATTGCAAGTCATGTCTCTCCGGCCCTTCGTTTGGGATGCTTTTCATGATCTGGCCCCCGTGACAAACTAATTGAATAGCCCTGCTGTAGAGGTACGTAATCAGAATGAGCCTGGGTTGCCTTTTGAATATACTTCTTTAGACCTTGCTGTCTATGGAGGATGAGGGAGCTCTCAGGTTTCAACTACAACATCTTAATTTGTGTTCTAGAGATGACTGAAAGTAATGATTGAATTTTCATTTTTTGGGTGAGCTAACACTTTAACTAAGATTTTCCAAATAAGAAATGCATAGTAAGAAAATAACAAAGATTACTAGATTTTTACAGTTAACATTAACAAACTGTTGTACATTGTCTATTGACAAGCATTAGTTATATTAGATTTTACAATGTATTGTGTGGTAGCCAGGGGGGGTTCGGGGGGTTCAGAAGACCCACCCCTCACTGACAAAGGTCCAGAATTTGTCCCATACATGAGCTCATTTGTATTATTTTGACTGCTATGCCATCATAAATAGTAAAAATAACCAAAAGGTTTTTAGACGATGAGGAATCCTCTGTTAGGTGTCGCTTCGGTGTGACTTTAGCTAATCAGTTTTTCCCAATGCTAACAAATATTTTTAATGAGTCCAACATTCAGCTGTGCAAGAAAAGCATCATCTTTTTACTACTGTATTGTTTTTAAATGGAGAAAACATTTTATGAGTAACTTTTATTCTAAATCTTGGACCTTGTTCTTGAAACAATAAATGACCAATAAAAAGTTGTGCACCAAAAGCAGCCCATATTAAAACTCAGTTGAATACTATGTTGGCTATTGTTGTTATCCATGAATTTTCAAAATTAACTTTTTACAAGAGAGGCTGGAAAATTATTATTATTGTTATTATGTTTTAATTACTTTTTATCCAAATTCTGACTGAGGAAAATTAAATGTAAAAAAAAAAGTCTCATATTTAAATATAAAATGAAGCGTATAACTGCAAAACAGTCCATATTTGGAGAAACAAGAACCACCCCTTTCACCAGGCTGCCCATGGGCCTGTGTGTAGAACATTAAAGACGACTTCTAGCTAAAGCTGTGATCCTTAGACATTCATATAATGAAGGTTAAAGGCAACCAGTTCTTGGAGAGTCAAAATAATAATAATACATTATAGGTCTTACGAAGCACAACAAAGCTCATAAATAATTCCTAAACAAGCATAATTTTAAAATGAATTGCCAATTAACTAACTTTAAGGCCTAAGAGGTAAAGGATTCTGCAAGGAAACAGGATCTTACATGATACCGGTATTGAAAAAACGTACGTTTTATTATCAGCTGAGTAAGTCATGTTCAAGGGCCTCTCAGGTTTCAGCCCCCCTAGTTAATGTTAATTTGCTTCTTGTTAGCAAGGTTGTTTCGAGGTATCAGGACATGAAATTTGTTGAATTTTTTACCCAAATGGCAACATCTCGGCATGTAGCCTCTAAAATGCATGCTGTTAAATGAAGGACTTCATCGTCAGCACATCACGGCTAATTATCCTGCCTCCGCTAGCCACGCTCACCTAGCGCTCCAGAAAGTCAAGGGCCTCTGTCAGCAGTTTATGAACACGTGTTCGTCTGTCCAGACGCTCATTAGCCAGTGGAAGTTTTGGCTCGCACAGCTGCAGTCCGGTCTACAGAGTGCATGCCAAAGTACATCCATCTTCCGCGAGATTAGCACAATGCGAACATGTTTAGCAAGGATGAACGAGCATGTTAAAAAAAACCTCTGCAATGTCACCTCACGTTTGTGTTATTTGACCTGGAGACGAGAGGAGAAAATGTCAGTTTTGGCTTCTCAAAATGTGTGTTTTGCATTCACCACTGATTTCCCTCTCCACACATTCTCATTTCTATTTATCGGCGCATAACAGGCATGACCTTGCTGATGTAACCGCATTACGGTTTGGTGCTAGCAGGCACTGATGATCCATTTGTTTATGGCTATATGTGTGTGTGTGTGTATCTGAGTGAGAGAGAGAGAATCGCAGGCTATTCGGATTCTGCCAAACACACTGGCAGTTGGTCTGTGTATCGTGCGAAAGGGAAACTGACCCCGAGAGAGCGTTTTTGTGCTCATGCCAAGCCTGTAGCATATAGAGTGCCAGGCTGCCCGCACTTTACGCACTGATGTTAACAGTGTTCTCTCAACGGCAGGCAGACGTGATAAAGTCCGGCTGCTGGGAATGACTATTTCTGTCAGTATTAAGGAAAGGCTCTGTGAGAGTGAGATATGTGGAGCCCCCTTAAGGGACGTCTGTCTGCTCTCTGGAAAATATTGTTTATTGAATCATCTTCCGACCTCCTGTGTAGGTAAATAACCGAGCGCTGACACTGTGATCTCACCCACAACTACTGTAGGCTAAAATCATAAACTGTCCATCCTTTCCTCTGAGAACTTTGTTGGTTATGAGTCCATGGGTGGATTTTTACATTGTAATAAAATCACACTTATTTATTTATTTTCTTGCTTGCAGTTCAACGGTTTGGCGAATAAATGTCGTCAGGTTGCAGTTTGAGAGAGTCCAAATACATTTTGGGGCATTTCATATTTTATATTAAGCCACATTTCAACAGGTTTTGAACGGCAATGCCTTAAAGTATGTAGTATTCATTTAAAAGGTACTGTGATGATGACAAAATGTGTCATAAAAACCAAGCTGAGGTTTTCTTTGTGCTTTAAAATAATTTTTTACACGACTTTCTGGAATACTTGATTCTTATTGGTCAGTCGTGACATTGCAAGATATGCTATGCTTCGATAACAACTGATGAAGCTATTAGCGCAGGTTCGTCAGGGTATATACATATCACTTTACTAGCGTGCTAAGCCGCTACTCATTTTAATTAATCAAAAATATTCGTTTATGACCACTTATTAGTCATATCACACATTAAAGTAAATTTTATATAAAATCATGGAATATGTTGGAATATTCAATTTTCTCTGGACTTGCTTATAACTATTTATTATTATATTATATTATATTATATTATATTATATTATATTATATTATATTATATTATATTATATTATATTATATTATATTATATTATATTATATTATATTATTTTCAACACATTTCTAAACATAATAGTTTTATTAACTCATTTCTAATAATTGATTTATTTGATCTTTGCCATGATGACAGTAAATAATAATTGACTAGATATTTTTCAAGACACTTCTATACAGCCTAAAGTGACATTTAAAGGCTTAACTAGGTTGATTAGGTTAACTAGGCAGGTTAGGGAAATTAGGCAAGTTATTGTATAGCGATGGTTTGTTCTGTAGACCATCGGGGAAAAAATGGCTTAAAGGGGCTAATAATTTTGACCTTAAAATGGATTTTAAAAAAATTAAAAACTGCTTTTATTCTAGCCGAAATAAAACAAATAAAACTTTCTCCAAAAGAAAAAATATTATCAGACATGCTGTGAAAATGTCCTTGCTCTGTTAAACATCATTTGGAAAATATTTTAAAAAGAAAAAAAAATTCAATGGGGGCTAATAATTCTGACTTCAACTGTATATATATATATATATATATATATATATATATATATATATATATATATATATATATATATATATATATATATAACGAAAGTATTACATTGCTTTGTAGATGTTTTTTATTACCATGTGTTGAATTTCCCCATACAGTTTGATTGAGCGATTAGACCCGAAGCCAGTTCGCGTGATGTCACACTTACCAAGCGGATACAAACTAAAGAATAACTAACGAACTGATCCTGTACTCAATTTAAATGGGGTAGACTTTTGTAGTAAACAAAGTTATTAGATTATTATTATTATTTTAAACAAAGCCGTAAAGCCTAGAGGAAAAAAAAAAAAATTCTGAATGTTTTTTTGAAGATATTGTGTGGAAAAAAGCTTAGTTGCTTCCTTTTCATTTCTGCATAAGTAATAAACATAGAGAACTGCATTTAAAAAACCCTTCTTAACATTTATGTTAGCAATTATACATTATCTAAATTTATGCAGACTGATGGACATTGCTCATTCTGTTTAGATCACCCAGTCTTTGGTTCATTTTTTTTATGATAGAGCAAGGAAATTTTCAAAGTATGTCTGATAATATTTTTTTCTTCTGTAGAAAGTCTTATTTGTTTTATTTTAACTAGAAGAAAAGCAGTTTTTAATTTTTGTAAAAACCATTTTAAGGTCAAAATTATTAGCCCATTTAAGCTATATTTTTTCTCGATAGTGTACAGAACAAACCATCGTTATACAATAACTTGCCTAATTACCCTAACCTAATAAATGTAGTTAAGCCTTTAAATGTTGCTTTAAGTCTTGAAAAATATCTAGTCAAATATTATTTACTGTCATCATAGCAAAGATAAAATAAATCAGTTATTAGAAATGAGTTATTAAAACTATTGTGTTTAGAAATGTGCTGAAAAAATGTTTTCTCTATTAAACAGAAATTGGGAAAAATATACAAGGGGGCTAATAATTCAAGTAGGCTAATAATTCTGACTTCAACTGTAAACCTTGTTTGAAGGTTTCTATTATAGATTTTCATTTATTTATATATACTCACTCCAGTTTTTTAATAGCAAGAAATGTCAAGATACAATTATAGTTGCAAAGGAGTTGAAGTTAATTGAATAGTAAACTTGCTGTCAATTGGGTAGGTAAAATAATCCCTTAGTTATATTGTCATTGTAAAGGTTTCTATATTGAAGTTGTGTTTTTATTTGATTATGTATTTTTTTGTATTTTTGTTTATTTTATGTTATTACTAGTTACATTTGTATTATTTGGATGTCATGTTTAAATTGTATGTGTGTTGTTGTTTAAAAATGAATAAATAAATAAAGGATTACTAACATAAACTGCTCCCTTATAAACAGCATTTCGTTGTAATCGTTGTATACCATCGGTAAGAAATGTCTCAGCCCTTCAGTAACACAAGCAATATGTCTGATTTTTTTTTTTTTTTACACATTTATACATTAATACGCAGGACAAAAAGGAACACTCAATACATTTAATCACTGACATTATGACTTGTAGCATTCTTTGAGTGTCATGAAGAAAAGCAGCACAATGTGTTCTATATTTAATAATTATATGCGCTGTATCTGTGTGGTGAGAGAGAGAGAGAGAAATAATTAATAAGGTGGAACAAAGCAATTGTTCTGCATCTGAGTGGAGGAGTTCTCCATGCTGTAATTGTTGAATGCGATTGCATTATGAAATGAGGCTCAATTACAGTGCTAGAAAAGTCAATCTGCCACATTAACACATACACACACTGTAATTTGACCCCGAGGACCTACACACACATCTCACAGAGAGATGAAAATTAATTAAATGTATAGTCACTTGTAAATGTTAAATATAAAAAGGAGATTTTCTTTCTGTGAATTTTATGTTGCACCACGCAAAAGCCCATCTGAGGAACACTATGACCTTTACTTCATTTTTTTAAAAATATATACCCATAGACGGTGTGTGTGGGCATAAATAAACATTCACAAAGTGATTTTTTGTCTATAATATTTGAACTGATCTTTACTTAGTAAAAAGCACATTAAAGTCTTTTGTTCAAATATGAGTTGGTTTTCTTTGTCAAACCTTTACCTTGATCCTGTGACTTCCCACATCAGATGACAGAGATGGCTTTAAAAGAGGAGAAACTGCACTGTAGTTTGCTGTAAAAGTCCTATTATGCTGTGCTGATAAGCTTAATTAGCTTCCCTTGATTAGGTGCACCAGATTAATGAAGCTTAATGGATAGATGTTATTTCTGTCGAATAAAATTGAAAAACAAATTCGCAAAGGTTTTTTTAATAAAATATTGGTGAAACAAAAACTATGCACGTCAGATTAGATATTGAAGTTTTTTTTATGCCCTTCATTGTGTTTTAACTGTCTAATGTAAATAAAAAAATCTAAATACACTTTTAACAGTTATTTGTCTTGTAATATTTTGTCTGTGGATTCCATTATGCAAAACATATACAGTTAAAGTCAGAATTTTTAGCCCCCCTGAATTATTAGTCTCCCTGTTTACTTTTTTTCCTAATTTCTGTTTAACGGAGAGAAGATTTTTTCAACACATTTCTAAACATAATATCTTTAATAACTGATTTATAATAACTGATTTATTTGATCTTTGCCATGATGACTGTAAATAATATTTTACTAGATATTTTTCAAGACACTTCTATACAGCTTAAAGTGACATTTAAAGGCTTAACTAGCTTAATTAGGTTAACTAGGCAGGTTAGGGTAATTAGGCAAGTTATTGTATAATGATGGTTTGTTCTGTAGACTATCGAAAAAATATATAGCTTAAAGGGGCTAATAATATTGACCTTAAAATGGGATTTAAAAAATTTAAATTTTTAATTTATTCTAGCCGAAATAAAACAAATTAGACTTTCTCTAGAGGAAAAAATATTATCAGACACACTGTTAAAATTTCCTTGCTCTGTTAAACATCATTTGGGAAATATTTAAAAAAGAAAAAAAAATCAAAGGGGGGCTAATAATTCTGACTTGAACTGTATATATTTTAAAGGTTGTACTCTTAAAATGTGTGTTCTGCTGCAATGAGCCATAAATATCCACTACTTCCACTTTTTAATATCCATATAAACATAACCAATACTTCTACTATTTAAATTCTGTATTCTGAAGGGATTTGTTCATACATAAACATTTTGCCTCACAAAAAAAAAAGAAACATTATTTTAAACCTGACTTTACATTTTTGCACTATACATATGTGCATATAGCATATATTTAATGAAATTGCTAAGACTATTAACCCTCTTCTAAATGCTGTATTTTTTGCAACTGTAAATAGTGTTTAATAAAATAATAAAATGAAATAAATGTTGCTTTGTTTAAATGGCATGAGACTTGGAACAGCAGTCACATTATCTATATATACACTGTTTACAATTTCCTGTAGAATCTACAGTAACCTACTAGCAGCAGTTTGCCAGTAACTTACTGTAAATCATTTACAGCAAAAATACTGTATTTACATTTACAGCACCATTTTATATGCATTTACAGAGTTGTGTATATTTAATTTAAAATATACAGTCATTTTCACAATGCAAGTTTAAAATACAGCATCACTGCGTAACTGTCATACTGTAAAATACAGTTCATATTACAGTTAAATACTCTGCAGTTTACAAAAATTGTTAACGGTTTAGCTGTAGTGCAGCAGTTCAGTATCATACTGTAAATCAATTACAGCAAAGATACTGTATTTACCTTTACAGCACCATTTTTCTTGCTGTATATGTATTCACACTATTGCATATTTACTGTAAAATATACAGTCATTTTCACAATGCAACTTTAAAATAGAGTAACATACTGCTTAACTGTCCTACAGTAAAATACAGTTCATATTACAGTTAAATACTCTGCAGTTTACAAAAATTGTTAACGGTTTAGCTGTAGTGCAGCAGTTCAGTACCATACTGTAAATCAATTACAGCAAAGATACTGTATTTACCTTTACAGCACCATTTTTCTTGCCGTATATGTATTCACACTATTGCATATTTACTGTAAAATATACAGTCATTTTCACAATGCAACTTTAAAATAGAGTAACATACTGCCTAACTGTCCTACAGTAAAATACAGTTCATATTACAGTTAAATATGGTGTAATTTACAAAAACAGTTTAGTTGTAGTGCAGCCGTTCCCCAGTAACTTACTGTAAATCAATTACAGCAAAAATATCATATTTACATTTACAGCACAATTTTTCTTGCTGTATATGTATTTACACTATTGTATATATTTACTGTAAAATATACAGTAATTTTCTCAATGCAACTTTAAAATACAGATGCATACTGTATAACTGTCCTACAGTAAAATACAGTGCATATTACAGTTAAATACTGTGTAATTTACAAAAGTGGTTAACAGTTTATTTGTAGTGCAGCAGTCCACCAGTAACTCACTGTAAAGCAATTACAGCAAAGATACTGTATTTACATTTACAGAACCATTTTTCTTGCTGTATATGTATTTACAGTGTTGTATATATTTATACTATTATAATATTTATACTATTATACTATATTATACTATTTATACTTGTATATATTTATTCTATTTCCAGGTCCGCACGTGACAGTGAAGATGAAGATGATGATGAAGAACGCAGAGGAAAGACCTGTACTCTTCAGTATCAGAGGGCCATGGTGCGAGTGCTCACACACTTTGTAGCCGAATCCTCTGAGATGCGAGGTCAGGTGACACACATGCTGGGCAGTGATTGGCAGGTGGATATTACAGAGCTCGTCTGGGACTTCCTGAAAGTAGAGAATCCCCGAATCGCCAGACTGAGAGAGGGACGCATTTTGGAGGGCATAGACAGAGGAATGACCAGCATTCAGGTATATAAAGTAAATATATAATAGAGACAGTCAGTCTCTTAAACTGAAACATTTCACCCCAAAAAAATAATTTCCTTATCATTTACTCAAACTCAAAAGGTTTTACACTTTATGAATGACTTTCTTTTCTTGAACAAAAAACAAAATTTTCTGGAGAATGTTGGGGGAAAAGCAGCCATTGATATTTAGAGTGGGAACAAAACATGCTCTGAGAGTCAATCGCAATATTTTCTAAAAAATTTTCAGTATATCTTCCTTTGTGTTCAACAGAAGAATGAAACTCAAACGTGTGGAACAGTGGAGGATGAGTAAATGATGACAGAATTTCCATTTTTGGGTGAACTATTTCTTCAAATAATGTCTAAGAATCTGATAATTTTCATATACACAGTTTTCTGTATTTTGTGATACTTGTGCTCCCCCCCACCCCATTTGTTTTTAATTTAATTTAAAGTAAGTATATCATCTGGGTTGGTGTTACAACCTCGATGCCACAAGCTTGGCACACCTCTCTTTGGGAATTTTTGCAGTACCTCTCAAGCTCTATCAGGTTGGATGGGAAGCGACGGTATACAGCCATTTTCAGATCTCTCCAGACATGTTCAATAGGATTTAGGTCTGGGCTCTGGCTGGGCCACTCAAGGACATTCACTGAGTTGTTGTGAAGCCACTCCATTGATACATTCATTAAGGGTGTCTCTGTACATTGCTGCATTCATCTTTCCCTCTATCCTGACTAGTTTTCCAGTTCCTGCTGCTGAAAAACATCCCCACAGCATGATGCTGCCATCACCATGCTTCACTGTAGGGATGGTATTAGCTTGGTGATGAGCAGTGCCTGGTTTTCTTCATACGTAATGCCTGGCATTCTCTCCGAAGAGTTTAATTTTAGTCTCATCAGACCAGAGAATTTTGTTTCTTATGGTCTGAGAGTCCTTCAGATGCCTTTTGGCAAATTCCAGGTGGGGAGTGACTTCTGTCTGGCCACTTTATCATACAGGCCTTGGTGGATTGGTGGATTGCTGCACAGATGGTTGTCCTTTTGTAAGGCTCTCCTCTCTACACAGAAGTACTCTGGAGCTCAGACAGAGTGACCATCGGTTGATCATCTCCCTGACTAAGGCCCTTCTTCCCCGATCACTTAGCTTAGATGGCCGGCCAGCTCTAGGAAGAGTCCTGGTGGTTCCAAACATCTTCCACCTACACATGATGAAGGCCACTGTGCTCATTGGAACATTCAGAGCAGCAGAAACTTTTCTGTAACCTTCCTCAGCCTTGTGCCTAGAGACAATTCAGTCTCGGAGGTCTACAGACAATTCCTTTGTCTTCATGCTTGGTTTGTGCTTTGACATGCACTGTCAACCCTGGGACCTTACATAGACAGGTGTATGCCTTTTCAAATCATGTCCAATCAACTGAATTTACCACCGGTGAACTCCAATTACGCTGCTGAAAATGTGAAGAATGATCAGTGGAAACAGAATGTACCTGAGCTCAATTTTGAGCTTCACGGCTAAGGTTGTGAATACTTATGTACATGTGATTTTTCAGGTTTTTTATTTTGAATAAATTTGCAACAACTGTAGAGTTGAATTTTCAACATCAAAAGTTAACAGAGCAGAGATCAAGCTTCCACAATGAAATTCACAACCTTAAATAAATGGAAAATCCAGAAATATGTAAACTGTTAATTAACAGATATTTTTTTACAGTGTTGCAAAACAATAAAAGTTTTATTTTTACAAACTATGCATCAACTAATAATACTAAAACAATAAATATACATAAATACTAGTTTATTGATATACAAAAACAGTGGTTTGGCATTCGGCAAGTCACAGAGTGATTTTTGAAAAATATGAGAAGAATAATAAAATAAAATAAAAATTACCATAGCAATATAAAACAAACTAACATTAAGCATTTAATGATGTCTATAGACATACTAATAACAATTTTAAAATGTTTTCAATCAGATTAGTCTTTTTATTGATTTATTAATTCTTTTTTTTTTTTTTGCAAATAATTCACAGCATTGCAAGTATTTGCTATTGCATATCAAGTGGTTCATTTACACTTTTCAGTCAAAAAGCAGAATAAACCAGTTTTTAGCTTAATTTTTTAGCTCAACTCAATTAGCTGGATAGATTTGTGCATATAATGACATTTCTTGGGGAGTCACAGGTTTTAATATTTCTCACTTGTAAACCTTTAATGCACACTACGATGTCGAATATGTCGGCATCTAAACTGTTGTCACTCATGTTACAGCAGCTAAAAGCTGTCTTTTCTGGATGCAACAACACGAACAATCCAAATCCATTTATCCTTCATGTTAGTAGCAAGAGTGCTCAGAGTAAGCCATAAAAAAACAAGCCATCAGTTTACTGTCAGAGATCCAGAAGTAAATCATTGAGTAAAATGGGCTCTGCTGTCTTTAGTCATGTTGACAGTGTGAAACAACCATTACATTATTTGGTAACACTTTACAATAAAAGTACATGAATAATGATGTATTAATATGTAAACTAAACATTACTTTTTTATGGACTAATGATGAGTTAATGCATGTGATAATCATGAACTAACTTCAACTACAACATGAGACTCATGAGCTCATGTGTGAATAAGGGCGACCTTTATTACTTATGAGTACAACATTGATTGTTAATTCATGTATTAATTACCACATTAGTTTATGCTTAATTTAACCATCATGAACTCATGACGTTAACGTATAATTATATCATGACTTTACTTGAAGGGCACATCATTAACTCATTCTTAACTACTCATGAACTCCTTATGCACATTCGTCTAGTGCGTTTACACTGAATATGTCACGGTTGGGGATCTGTCTGTTCCTCTTGTGTGTGTGTGTGTGTGTGTGTGTGCGTATGTATGTGTGTGTGTTTGTTTGGGTATCTTTCACCGCGTGGCTGTCTGTGTTTTCATGTCATCAGCTGGGCAGTCACATGCTCAGCTGTCATCAGCGCACCACAGGTGCAGCGCATTACGGCAGCTTTATCTGTTCAGCGTTCGCGTCTCTTGTTGTCAGTTCATTGTTGTTTCACGTCTGTGTCTGTTCCTGTTGGGCTCTTCCCGCTGTATCCGCTGGTGGTGAGTTGATCTTAGAGACTGTTGCTTTTGGAAGTGTCAGCACTGCTGATTTCACCGAAGTACTGTTACCGATGTTTAATGTTGTCGACACTTACTGGATATTCACTTCGCATTGCTGCACTGAGGAACTGTTACCGCTGTTTGGCGTTGTGGAATTCTATGAGAGATCTCCCTGGATCTGTCTCATTGAGAAACTATACTGCTGTTAAGCGTTGTCGATTTCCTTGAGAGATGCATCATTGCTCTACCCTAACCCTCGATATCTTTTTGAGATCTATACCAGCTGTTATTTCCTGTTATCCCTGTTTAATAAATCACTTGCATTCACTTGCATTTGGGTCTCCTGCGTGATTGTGACAGAATAACAATAGAAAGTGTTCTGTCAACATCAACATGAACCGTTTAAACAGTTCATGGGTAGTTAAGCATTAGTTAATGATAATGTGCCCCTCCAAGTAAAGTCATGATATAATTATACATTAATAGTCCATTAGTTCATGTTGGATACATTTAGCTTAAACTTAAATGTTAATTAATACATTAGTTAACAACATGTACTAACAACTAATTAAGGTAGCCGTTAATTCAATTCAATTCAATTCATCTTTATTTGTATAGTGCTTATACAATGTAGATTGTGTCAAACAGCTTCACATGGAAGATTATATTGAATTGAACAGTGTCAGTTCAGTTTTCAGAGATTAAGTTCAGCTCAGTTTAGCTCAGTTCAGTGTGGGTTAATAATCGCTACTGAGAGTCAAAACACTGATTAGCAAATCCATCAATGCGCAGCTCTACAGATCCCGAACCATGCAAGCCAGTGGCGACAGCGGCGAGGAAAAAACTTCACCAATTGGCGAAAGCGAAAATTTAAAAAACCTCGAGAGAAACCTGGTTCAGTTGGGCATGACCATTTCCCCTATGGCCAAACGTCTTGTGCAGAGCTGCAGTCTAGGCGCAGGAAGCTGGACCTCAGCGAAGACTCGTCTGTCCTTGGAGCATCACAGGAGTCAGTCTCATGTTCTCACTCCACGATGACCACCACAGCAGCTGCTCAGGATACGGCCTGGTCCCGAAAACCTTGGGATCATCTCGTCGCTGGTCTCGGATCGCGTCAGTGGCACTGCATAGTCTGAGGGCCTCGAGATGAGTACCCCCAGGTGGAAATACAGAATAAAGAGAATAATTAGCGTAGCTGCTGTTCATACCACAAAATCAAAATCATACCACAAAAGCAAAATCATGTGTGGGGCACATCATGCGTCATACCGTTATGTACTGCACTGAGTGTATGCTTTGCTAAAAAGATAGGTCTTTAATCTAGTTTTGAAGAGCGAGAGTGTGTCTGAGCCTCGGACATTATCAGGAAGGCTATTCCAGAGTTTAGGGGCCATAAATGAGAATGAGAAGGCTCGACCTCCTTTACTCGACTTTGATATTCTAAGTACTACCAGAAGCCCTGAGTTTTGAGATCGTAAAGAGCGGGTTGGGTTTTAGCGAGACAGGAGGTTGGTTAGATAAACAGGAGCTAGGTTATTTAAAGCTTTATAGGTAAGGAGTAATATTTTAAATTCAATACGAAACTTAACAGGCAGCCAGTGTAAGGACCATAAAATTGAGGTGATATGATCATATTTTCTAGACCTGGTAAGAACTCTGGCAGCTGCATTTTGTACTAGCTGAAGTTTGTTAATAGACGATGCTGGGCAACCAGCAAACAGAGCATTACAGTAGTCCAGCCTAGAAGTCATGAAAGCATGAAAAAGTTTTTCTGCATCGGATATGGATAGCATACTTCGCAATTTAGCGATATTTCTTAGATGAAAGAAGGCAGTTTTTGTGACATGGGATATATGAGTTTCGAAAGTTAAATTGCTGTCTAATTTGACACCCAGATCTTTTATAGTAGAGCTAACGAACTAATCACAAATCACAATTACAAATCACAAATGAACTCTTGTGACTCATGTTGTAGTTGGTTTTTGATTAGTGCATGCCTTAACTCATCATTATTTCATAATAAAGTATTGTTTAGTTTACATATTAACACATCATTATTCATGTACTGTTATTGTAAAGTGTTACCTATTATTTTCATTTGAGAGTTTAGCACTTTCTTATAAACATGATCACTGGAATATTTATGCATTATATTACTAAAATTGTGCAAGTATATTTTTAAATATCATTGTTATCACTAATAACTAAATCACATCTTTAATTTGACCCCTTACAAGTCAACTGACATTTGGAATTTACACTTTAAAATGATAGGTGATGTATGCATATTATACAGTTTGTCAAGATAAGAAGTTTTTTTTGTTATTGTTTGAAAAATGTTCACATTCAAGATTTGGAGAGCTAGACTTGACTTGAGTTACCTAAATATTTTAGTAAGAAATCGGTATTAATGTACTCCATATACATGCTGACACACACTTTACTGAAGCCTATAAAGTTAAAAGTAGACTCACTCGAGGTCAGGATTTTGCTGCTAAGTTAATACTTAACATTTACCAAGGCCCACCACAAACACAACTCTCAATGGGATAGTAGCAGATCGTACGCAAATGTACAAATGATATTAGAGCAATTTACAAAGTACTAAATCTATTATAAATTGCCATAAGAATGTGTAGAATTGACAGACAAGCATACAGTTGTAAGATGTAAGTTGTGCAGCACATCTCAAGTGCATTAAGCAGCTCTGACAGCAAGCCTCCCAGGTTATAATTTAGTTTGAAGCTCATATTAATGGAAAGCTTGTCTTGGATTCATTAGTTTTTTCACTTGTGTTCACATCATCAAAGTACTGATATAAATGATAGTGTCATATCTTGAGGGAGAATTCGCAGTTTGAAATTATTTTCCACACAGAGAGTTTCACACATGCAGTGGTGGACTCATTAAGTACATGTGCAAATCAGAGCAAAAGACCTATAGCAAATATGTCCAGTGCAAATATGTAAGGCGGCACGATTAATCAAAGGTGATTTTTGTGCATTTTGTCAGTTAAGCTGGTTGAGTTAGTATTAAATCTCCAGCAGCTGCTTTCAGATGGATGCGACATTTACTACAGAAAGCCATAGTTCTCTGACAAGCTAGGCAAAATATTGTGGATGTTTTAAATAGTGCAATTCTGAAATCAAAGATAATATTTCTGAGATTTGACAGCTGTTTGCATTGCTTTTTAGTGAATTATTATTAGCCGCGTTGATAGAATTAAAGCATTATATTGTATGCCTTGTTTGATTTCCTGGGTCTCTACACTCTCAGAAATAAAGGTACAAGAGCTGTCACTGGGGTGGTACCTTTTTGAAAGGTACATATTTGTACTTGACGGGAATATATTGGTATCTCAAAGGTATATATTAGTACCTAAAAATTTTAAAAGGGTACTCTTTTGTACTTCTTAGGTACTAATATGTACCCTTGAGGTATTAATAAGTACAAATATGTACCTTTCAAAAAGGTACATCCTCAGTGACAGCTCTTGTACCTTTATTTCTGAGAGTGTACTTTGCTGCATATTTAGAGTGTCTGCACAGAAGGCTTTTGGAGGAGAGCTACCACTGATCACAGAGCCGTGCTTTCCTGACAAGATGTGCAGAATAATCACAGCTTTTGTTGAATTGGAATTTCAATTTAATCATACAGCCCTACAAATATGTGTAGTCCCACTTCTACTCTAGAAGCTACAATTTATATATTTGCTCCTAGGAGTATTGGACAATAAAACTGAAAATGCCTGGTTTTAAAACCACTAATTCAGGGCCTCTTTTTGTAATCAGTACAGCATCAATTTGTCTTGGGAATGACAGATACAAGTCCTGCACAGTGGCCTGAGAGGTTTTGAGCCATTCTTTTTGCAGAATAGTAGCCAGGTCACTATGTGATTCTGGTGGAGGAAAATATTTCCTGACTCGCTCCTTCAAAACACCCAAAACACAAAAAGTGTCTCAATAATATTTAGATCTGGTGACTGTGCAGGGCATGGGAGATGTTTAACTTCACTTTCATGTTCATCAAACCACTCTGTCACCAGTCTTGCTGTGTGTATTTGTGTATTGTTGTCCTTATTCAAGGCGCTGCCTTCAGGACACATGTTTGAACCATTGGGTGCACATGGTTTTCCAGAATGGTTCAGTAGTCCTTGGCAGTGACGCACCCATCTAGCACAAGTATTGGTCCTAGAGAATGCCATGGTATTGCAGCCCAAACCATCACTGATCCATGACCACTTACCATGCTTCGCTCTGGGCATGAAACAGTCTGGGTGGTACGCTTCTTTGGGCTTTCTCTACAGCGTAAATCACCTGTATAAGGGAAAGATAGTAAAGGTGGATTCATCAGAGAACAATACATGTTTTACATTGACCACAGCCCCAGATTTTTGAAACCAACATTTGGCATCGGCATGAGTGACCAGAGATTTGGCTATAGCAGCCGAGCCATGTATATTGACCATACCTGCCAACATTTGGTTTGTAAATTCCAGGAGACCGTGAGGGGGGGGGGGGGGGTGGGGGGGTGTTACGTCATACGCTAATTTGCATATTACTGGCGTCATCGCGTTCTACCATTTCTGTTTGTTTAACAGCCTATGGTAAATAAATGGGGTATTTTATATTCGCACTACGCTTTATGTAAGCTTGTTAATTTAACTAAATTTATTGCTGTTTGAATACAGTATATCATTATAGATGAGTAGGGAATTTGCAGTAATCTCTCAGATGTAATATACTTAGACAAGTTCTGAAACTCTCACTTAAAACATCTGTGATTGTGCAACAAGAATAAACGGTCAAATTAAATTGTTAAAATAAAGGAGAAACAGATCGGGTTGACTGTACAAGGGAAATACCTTCAAACTGCCACCTGTTCTAAATCATTTGACAGACAGAACAATACGGGAGATGGGTCTGAAATACGGGAGACTCCCGGGAAAAACGGGAGTGTTGGCAGGTATGATATTGACCCTGTGAAGCTTCAGTGGAAACAGGAGAGCTGAGGTGCACATTTAATTTAACAGATGTCCCAGCGAGGCATGCACCAATAATTTGTACATAACATAATGTCATGTGCATTGGAATATTTTAAGCAAAACTGTGCTATTACTCACAGGTGGAGTGTGAAATCAATGAAGATTGGCCACCAGGCTGGTTAAATTTTGCCATGAAACCTCCAACACTAATTTGGCCGGTGTTTCAGTTTCAGTCCAACCCACACTGCTCAAAAAAATAAAGGGATCGCTAAAATGATATCCTAGATTTGAATGAATGAAATATTCTTATTAAATACTTAATACTTACTCAATAAAATCACTCAAAAATATCAATGGAAATCAAATTTATTAACGCATGGAGGTCTGGATTTGGAGTCACACTCAAAATTGAAGTGGTAAATCACACTACAGGCTGATCATACTTTGATATAATGTTCTTAATACAAGTCAAAATAGTTGTAGTGTGTGTGGCCTCCATGTGCCTGTATGAGCTCCCTACAATGCTTGGGCATGCTCCCGGTGAGGTGGCCTCCTCCTCTCCTGAGATGGTCTGCTCAGGGATCTCCTATCAGACCTGGATTAAAAGATCCGCCAACTTCTGGATAGTCTGTGGTGCACTGTGGTGTTGATGAATGGAGCGAGACATGATGTCCCAGATGTGCTCAATTTGATTCAGGTTTGGGGAAAAAGCGAGCCAGTCCATAGCATCGATGTTCAACCACTGGGTGTCAAGCTTACATACTGCACCTTTAAAACACGAGGCTCGCAGGGCGCATAAGCAGTGTGCACAACAGTCGCACCCGTTAGTAAATCATTCAAAAAAGGCGCCTCTCAACACAAAGAGTGCATTCGGTGTGATCAGCCCCTAACTGTGCAGTTTGATTGACTTGGAGTTACACTGACATTTTTGAGCAGTGTATGATGAATAAAAAAAATCTTCTTAAAATTACTGGATTTTGCCTCTGAAATACCCACAAACAATAGTAAATATGGCCACATACATACAATAATAATAAAAAAATGTTTAGAAAATTATTGTGAATATAACTAGGATGTGTAAACTAAATGCATTCAATATGTTAAGAAAATATAGTATATGCAGATGTCAAATAAAAGTAAAAACTATTATTAAAACATTAATTATTGAAAAGTTTTTTTTTGTTTTTTAACAATAACAGATAGATTCTAAAAACTTGCCACATTTCACTTTCCTTTTTTTAGTCATTGGCTCATGCTGTATATTATAGTATCGTCATCACTGTACCAATATTGCAAGTGCCAGTCTTTTTTTTTTTTTCCATAATGCTGAACACAGCTAATACAACTGTAAGTTGTTACCTTTTCTGCAGCCCAGTTTTTTTTTTCATTTTCCATAAAAGTGGGCTGATATTGCAAGGAACATGTGTCTGCGGAGGTGTTAGTCATCTGGATTTATTTTGTTTTTCCTGTCTGCTTTGAGACCAGATACCTAATATGTGCTCGTCTGCAGTGAAAGTGTGGGCAGGCAGGAGACTGTCTGTAACACCTTTTTATTGCATCAATCACTAGATGGGTTTACAGCTCAGTGTTTTTGATATTTCTGTCTGTAATTGGAGGTCGTCCCTGTGGGCAGAGCTGTATCCAACAACCCAGATTGCTTATGATGTTTGTATTTAATAATGCATTTTTTTTCTGTGTGTGTGTGTGTGTGTGTGTGTTTGCTCAACTCCAGGTTCTGTCCCCGCTGTCAGACTCCATCCTGGCGGAGAAGACGGTGGGGGTTGTGGATGATCGAGTGACCATCACTGAACTGGGACTGCAGTTGGTCAGTGGTCTCACACTCAACCTTCAGCTCAGCACAGGAAGCAACCGAGCCATCAGTGCCACAGCAACCACGCAGGAAGTGCTCAGCAATCCTAAACAGGTACTTTGAGACATTCAGAGTTCATAATATTATGTACAATCTCGCCAATATGCTGATATCTCACAATAATCAGCTTAATGAAATCATCTGTGGTCTTGGTTTGCATGGAAACCAATAACTTGGCAATCCTAGTAAACTAAATATCCAAGACCTCAGTAATAAATCTGTTTGTAGTGACTACAAGAAAATAATTAGCATATCTAACTCTGAGCATTGGAAGTTGTGGTCTATTATTTGTACCTTGCTTAAATGATCTAAGATGATTTGGCAGATCCTTGATTTTTTAATTGTGATAACTGATCTCTGGCTAATTTGGTTCTTCAGCCAAGTTTGCGAATCAGATTAAAATATCTGGATCAATTGATCTGATGTTCCTGCGTGTGCTCATGTTTGTTGTGAAGGACAGATCTATCCATCCTCTAAATTATGATCATCAGCGGCTGATAATGAATTGATTAATTGCTTAAGCTTAGTGACATCATCTGATCAGCCATGTGAGCAAAATGACATAAAATTCATAGTGAGTGATATGGTTTGTTAAAGGGTTCATATCATGCAAAATCTACTTTTGGAAGCCGTTTAGACAGAAATGTGTGTTAGAATAATGTGCACACAACCCTATTAAAGTGGTATAAACATATCAAGTCATTTTTAAATGTATATTCTAACATTAAATGAGGATGCAAATCCCAGTAATTTTGAGGCCCACCACACTGAGACTTGGTGGTTATCCCCACACATTGATATTGATTGATAGGCGGTATTATCATGTCTCAATATTAACAAGTATTATCATGTACAAAGAACAGGATTTGCAAAGAAACTGAGATTTAAAGGGCTATGAAACCCCCCTCTTTCAGTTGAAGTCTACCTCAGATTATTTTTCAAAAAATGCTTTGTGATGGGCGTGGAGCGCCGTGAGCAGAGGGAGGAGTGGGCATGGCCAGAAGAGCAAGAAAAAAAAAGCGGAGCGAACTGTTGTCAGTTGACTCACAAAATGAAACACAAAACCGTGAGGAGACGCATGATTTTACAGTTTACAAAGTTAAAATGCAAAGAAATAAACAGTAAGTAGTTTAATGCCCTGCTACATTTGTTATTCGTAATTTCATATACACATAAGCACATTTTTTTATGTTACTATACAGATAATCATGTAAACACTATAAATGAGGAGGACTTCTCTCCTCCTTAATGCCCGGGTCTGAATGCAGATACAGAGGATAGCAGAGCAGCAGGTCTCTTTCCCTGTCTATTCCAACTATTAACCCTGCTGGTAATCTGGATGATTTTATACATAGGCGAACACAGCAGCACGGATATAGGCGATGTGTCTGAATGGTAACAAACTCAACTGATAAAAGACAAAGTCTGCCATTCTCCAATTCTTGTACAGCTCTCCTGACAAAAGCCAACAGCTTTGCTGTATCGGCCCTGACAGCATAGCGCGGAAAAATACGCAACAAACCCTGTGGATCATGGAAAGAAACACATACAACCTTTCATGAATGGCTAAATACTGCGTGCCGTGCGCAGACACAGTCTCACCCAGTCCCATGATAAGAAAGCTCAGCTAGGAATAATAATGAGAAACCGACGCATCACTAGCAGATTTGCACTACATCACTGATTTTGATCCCCTCCAAAAAATTATTTTAAATGCGGAAGATGAAATTAACTGACAAAAGCTCAAAATTATCCAGTTTTCCCCACAATTAAAGCTGATAGATGCTAATGTTGTCTTAACCTCACATAAATCTGTTAAAGTTTCCAAAAAAGTACTGTACTTGAGGATTTCTTGAACCTTTAAAGATCAGTTCCAACTATCTGTGATATCCAGCTGCAACTCAAGAAATAGGCGCTACTCTTAAAGAAAAGACTGTGAAATCAACAACTGAAATCACCAGAGCTGCATATAGTGTAAGTACAACTATAAGTGAGGAAGCTTCCATCATGCAACAAAAGTCATGGTTTGTGGATGTCCAGTGAAATTAAAATTTTTTAGATGTTTGTATCAGTATGTTAGTCTTCAAGGATATCTATATGCACTTGAGCTCAGCCACTCTCACCTACAGAGCTGTGGTAAAAACAAAACGTTATTGGCTATTTTTTTCAAAAGGGGAGGAGCTACTATATGTCCCCCCCTCTTTTCTATTTTCAGTTGAGATTACGTCAAACATTGAATAAAAAAATGCACATTTCAAAGCACTTCACAGGACCAGTAGGTGCAGTAGGTGATCTGCCTAAATGCTATCCATTAGCATAATATCTTTCAAACACAGTCCCTCCCCTGCAGTCCAAAGCCACAACTCCTGAAATCACAAACGCGCAAATTAAAGCTAACAGTGACCCACTAGATCATGTCATTCTCCAGTTAGAAAACATTATAGTACTTTATAATACAACAATTCCAAATGAAAAACTGTTTCATATCTAGCACATTTTCAGTTGTGTAGCAAGCAAAACTTGTCATAATGTGCAATATTTCATGCATGTAGGAATGCATGTAGGAATGGCCGGTGGGGTGCAAGAATTACAGGTATTACTAAGCCATACTTACATGCTATTTCAGACCGAATATTCAGAGTAGCATGGTAAACAATATAGGGAGCGCGTCACAGACTGTCATTGTTCAAAAATGAACCACTGTGAATATAAAATCAACTTCACCTCAGTAAAGCAGGCTAGGCGGAATAGCGCTATTAACTTGTGTTTTGTTGTTAAACTAAATAAAACTCTACATTATGGATGATGTAAAAGGACCATATGAAATTGAAAATAGTTACATCTATCTTTTCCCGGAAGATTTCAGTGGCTGAACAACACTTCCGTGCATATAACCCATTCATAAAACAACACAAACTACATAAGCTTTGCGTGACTAAAATAGTTTTAAAACATAACATTACCTGTCTAAGAGAAATATAGAGCCATAGTGTCGTCCTCCCTCCAGCGTGCAAAAGTAATTCCAATATTGATTCACCATTTAAAAAAGTTCTGATTCAGCTTTTGTTTTTACCGCTGTCACTCCCTCGTGTGCACGTGAACATCCATAGACGCACAAACGGTTGATCTGTCTGTGTGAACGGGTGGACAGATGTACAAATCTACATTTGTTGACAGACAGTTTGGGCTACTTTAAAATTATGGGAATTGTTGGCCTGACAAATTTTATTTGGATGAACATTTTTTTAGTCTTATGCCTTACCCAGAATATAAAAATACATGTAAATACATTAAGATCATTTGCTTTAATCAGTACTATTGGAATGTGAAGAGACTTTCAACCATTCATTCATTCATTTTCATTTCGGCTTAGTCCCTTTATTAATCTTTATTAAGCACATGTTTTATGCAGCGGATGCCCTTCCAGCCGCAACCCATCTTTGGGAAACATTCATACACACTCATTCACACGTATACACTACGGACAATTTAGCTAACCCAATTCACCTGTACCGCATGTCTTTGGACTGTGGGGGAAACCGGAGCACTCGGAGGAAACCCACGCGAACGCAAGGAGAACATGCAAACTCCACACAGAAACGCCAACTGACCCAGCCGAGGCTCGAACCAGCAACCTTCTTGCTGTGAGGCGACAGCACTACCTACTGCGGCACTGCGTCGCCGACTTTCAACCAGCACAACAAAAAATGTTTTTGAAGACAATCACCTACTGCACCTTTAAATCATGTTTTCGTAATATGTAACATATTAGCAGCATGACCAAGTATGATGCACATAAAGAGCAGAGCTCTCTCGTGAACGCACACCCTATACTGACACAGAGGAAAAGAAACTGTTGAATAAAGTCATTATTCTTCTTGTATGTGCATACAAAAGTATTCTCGTAGATTAATAATATTTAAGTTGAACCACTGAAGAGAATCTTGCTGTCTATGGAGGATGAGGGAGCCCTCAGATTTCATCTAAAATATCTTAATTTATGTTCCAAAGGTAATTGAAGGACTCAGGGGATTAATGTAACAGCATCAGCATTGAGTGATTGCATTTAGTGTGTATCACCATTATCTGTAGCTATAAGTTTCTCTAAAGTCTAATCCCTGAATGTTATAACATTTGAATTTCAAACAAAGAAAAGTATGATATATTCCTACACAATGTCTTCCTGTCCTGTCCTATATATTCATTATATACTGTCAGAAAACAGCTCTACACCAGGAATGGGCAAACTCAGTCCTGGAGGGCCGATGTACTGCAGAGTTTAGCTCCAACACTACATCAAACACACCTGTCTATAGCTGTCTAGTGTTCTTTAAGACCGAGTTTGCCCATCCCTGCTCTACACGATGCTTGCTTGTGATAGACCCTAGTAGCCAGGACTCGTCTGTATGTATACAGACTTGACATAATGGAGCAAAGATGAATGACAGCAAGCCCACATATTACTGAAAAAAAAACATAGAAACCATCATTACAAGCTTACCATTGTGAATCAGGCTAAGGCAAGTCTGTGAATCACACTCAAAAATTCACTTTGAATGATTTTTGACATAAAAAAGTTCTGAATTGCAGCTTTAATCTGATATGTTTGTTATATGTGTAAAAAAAAAAACATTAAAAACTGAAGAAATAGCATACCACACTGTAAAACATAAATCCGTAAAATTTACGGTAAAAAAACCGGCAGCTGTAGTTGCCAGTATTTAACCATAAAAAATACGGTACAAACCGTAAAAGTAATTTCTCATTTTTACAGTAAATTACCGTATTTCGTTAATTTATAGAGGTAATATGTCTGTATTTTAAATTAGCAACATCTACACATCTTTTGTTACACAGATAAACACATTAACACAGCATATGCAGGTGGTGATGAGAAAGTTCATACATAATGAACCAATGCTCATTACTAACAACTTTTCCCACAATCAGAAAAGTGTATCAGTGAGAAGAAGGTGCTCAGTGTCATTCACACAGCTACTAAACACCAGTATGGTAACACGCATAAAGCTAAAGTCATGAAATAAACATTGTTTATCAACATTAGATGTAACATAACTTACTAATATACATTACTGATGGGGAAACAACTAAAAAGATCCATATTAATGTCAACAAAAAGCATAAAAAGTGATGTGGCATGCAGGGAATTCTGGGAAAGTCAATTTACGGTTATTCGCCGTATATATTAAGGAAACATACTGTTAACCAGTTTACGGATTTGTACTGTAGCATTTTTACAGTTTTTTACCGTTGAAATCACGGCCATTTTTTACTTTTTTATAATTGTTTGGGTCAAGAAAGTATCTTTTGTGGTACTGTACATTCCTTCCTATCTTACTGTAAGTCAATTTCTCTGTCTGAATGACTTAATTCTGCAGTAAGGATGCATTCTTGTCATATATCACACATGCACACTTCAATAAACTGACAAGTTACTGCATTTACATGCTGGCAAAATCAATGTAAATGGCAAAAGTCTAGCTGTGATGATCAGTTTATGCTTAAGTAATTTATATTTAAGGAAAACTGGTTAACACATTTACATGCATTGTTGGCTTATTAAGCATAATTGGTTTAAGCAAGTGTGTTGTGAGTAAAATCAGATGCAGTATGTGCTGTTTACTCCCACACGAGCTAATAATAATAGTAATAATCGTATAAAATGCCAACAAAGCAGAGAAAAAGTAAGTGACTTTGAGTATCATTGAAGAAGAATCTGTAGGGGTTTTATATGCAGCTCTGTGGTGGTGTTGTTCTAAACACTGCTTTTAACCCCCGAGTAACTTCACACCTGTAATTTAGAAGATCAGCATTTTGCCCGGAGTTATAAAACACAGTGTTTGTACTGTTAAAACAATGTGAATCTATGCAGTGTCACGGTGCGGTACTATGGCTAGATGCTTAGCAACCGATAGCCGATCATGTGCCTCATATTTATGTTATTTGGACAGTTACAGAAACCCTACGCTTTATATAAACAATCCTTTCAGTAACTGTCAGATGGTGACAGAATATGTGTCAACTAGAGTGAAGAAGAGACCGTTTCATTCTTTTTTGTCCATTCATGAAGAAAATAAACTTGTCAAATGCACGTTGATGCCTATATCATTTACGTACAAGAGGCATGCTCTGAATCCGTCAAATAAATGACACTGACTACACAAATACACAAATGAAGTGTGTAAGAGAGAGTTTAGGTTTTTACAGTGTGAAATATCAGCAAAGGAATAGCCAGGATTAATTGTCGACGCTGGCTAAATGAGCAATGTATAATGTGAAGTGAAACTACTCCGAATTCTGGTAGTCACAGGTTTACTTTTAACCATTACAAGTGTGAAAAGTCCTTTTAAGCTTTTTCATTTTGGGGGGACATGAAACCTACAACAAAATCTCCTAAATCAATCAACTTTACATTCAACTACAATATGCAGTATAAACTTGAGTCATATGATTGCCAGCTTTTTGTATTTATATAAAACTTGTTTAAAATACATCTATTTCTGTATCTGTTTTCTTTGATTTGAATCTGAGCATAAGCTAAAACACTAATAGCAGTGAGTGTGTGTGTGTGTGTGATGTCACATTAATTGTTCACCCAATAATGAAAATTTACTCACCCTCAAGTGGTTCCAAATCTACCGTATATGAGTTTCTTTCTTCTGTTCAACACAAAATAAGATATTTTGAAAAAAGCTGAAGACCTGTTACCATTGAGTTCCATGGTAGGAAAAGCATATAGTAAGTCAATGGTTACAGGTTTCCAACATTTTTCAAAATATCTTATTTTGTGTTGAACAAAAGAAAGTAACTCATAAATGTTTGAAACAACTAAAGAGAGAGTAAATAATGGCAGAATATTCATTTTTAGTTGAACTATTCCTTTAAACTGAAATATACACTTACCGGCCACTTTATTAGGTACACCTTACTAGTACCGGGATGTACCCTCTTTTGCCTTATGAACTGCCTTAATTCTAAATGACATAGGTTCAACGGGAAACTGGAAATATTCCTGAGAGATTTTGGTCCATATTGACATGACTGCATCTCAGTTGCTGCAGATTTGTCGGCTGCTCATCCATGATGCGAATCTCCCGTTTCACCACATCCCTAAAGATGCTCTATTAGATTGAGTTCTGGAGACTGTGGAGGCCATTTGAGTACAGTGAACTCATTGTCATGTTCAAGAAAGCAGTCTTAGATGATTCGCGCTTTATTACATGGCGCGTTATCCTGCTGGAAGAAGCCATCAGAAGATGGGTACACTGTGGTCATAAAGGGATGAACATGGTCAGCAACAATGCTCAGGTAGGCTGTGGCGTTGACACGATGCTCAATTGGTACTAATGAACCTAAAGTGTGCCAAGAAAATATCCCCCACACCATTACACCACCACCACCAGCCCAAACCGTTGATACAAGGAAGGATGGATCCATCCTTTCATGTTGTTGACGCCAAATTCTAACCCTACCATCTGAATGTTGCAGCAGGTGTACCTAATAAAGTGGCCAGTGAGTGTATAAATATATATGTTAATAATTTAAAAGATTAAATATATTTTGCTATGATGTTGAAATCCAAAAATCTAAAATTAAGAGCTCATATAAAAAAGATTATTATCACTAAGTAAAAGCACAAACTGCATTTTACTTAGGTAAATATATATTTTTTCGTTTATAAAGAAAGACTTGGAAAATGAATAAATTAATAAAATTCTTCAGACATATAACAAGTGTATTCGCGTGTATTATTTAGGTAAAATTTTTGTTCAATTTGGGGAATTAGCTTGAGGGTGAAAAACAAAATGATTATACTGCAAGTCCACTTATTTTTTAATAGCAAGTCAAATGGAAAACACATATTTTAATTCACATTAACAAATGAATGATTGCCAATCACCACAAACTGTCAATAATTAGTCAGAACATAATAAAAAAAAATTTTAAAGATATTTTTAGATATCCTTTTGTGCATTTTTTTTCAGGAAATTATTCTACTCATACTCACCACCAGTAAATATATAACATTATAAAAAAAAAAATCCTAAAAACTGACAGCAATCCTCGTTTTCTATTACTCCAGAAGAATGTTTCTTTATTGATAGCTTTCACATGATGTCACCCCAACTGGCGCCCAACTGGCTGGCAAAACAACACTATTTCCCGCTGCCCACTAAGTCCACAAGTTGAGTGATCTAGTTTTAGGATATACTAACCAACAGGGAGACATGCTTCTACAAAATACCTTCAAAAAATAAAAGTCAGGAAGGAGAAATTTGTGGATTTGTGCCAAACAGCAGCGTTATTGACCCATACTAAAGTACCTGCCTGTACTTTTTTTTACCGTTTCTTTTCTAAGTTGCAGTTCAGTGCAGTTAAAGTATGCATTAAAATGTAAAGTCAAAGAATAAATAGTTGAAGTAAAGGAATAAAAGTTCCCTACCAGCAAATATTCATCTAAGTAAAAGAAACAGACACCAAATAAAAAAAACATTATATTCCACCATCACTGAAAGATTCTCCACAAGATTAATATAAATAACATCAAACTGGAGTACTGGAATTGACTGTTTTTAACCCCTTCAGACCTGAATTATGTTGCAAGTTACAGAAAAAGTGTCTCTGTTCTTAAGGTGTCAGTCAAATAAAAATAATAAAAATGTCAAGATCTTTTAATAAACATTTTTTCGCTGATTGCAATCTACAAGTCAAATCACAGTTGTGCTGAAAAAGCAATATACCAACTTGAAATAAAAAATAAAATACAAATTGTTAATCTTTACTTGAAGTTTCTTCTGAAGTGAAAATTCACTCATTCAAAATTGAACAATATAACATTCTGAGTTTGATTTTGTGGTTTTTGATTTATGAATGGCACATTGGCCTCTAATATTTACAATAATTTTTTTTATTAGAAATGCAATCCTTCATTTCACTATAAGTTATATGACATATTGTCAAGCATATCAATAAATGTGAATAAAACCACTGAAAATGTTACTTCAGGTTTGTGGATATTTTTCAAATTACAACAGGCAAAAGCATACTGCTGTTTAATTGGATGACAATATCATGGACAGTATGACCTGGCATGTGATATCTATTGATAAAGTACAAAGGGTTAATGACTGTACTGTAATATGGCAGTGGGTGTACAGTGGGTACGGAATGTATTCAGACCCCCTTCAATTTTTCACTCTTTGTTATATTGCAGCCATTTGCTAAGTTAATTTTTTTTCCTTATTAAAGAGCCCCTATTATGCATAAAAAATGGTCATATTTTGATTTTGGGGGTCTTTAACAACAGGCTGATATGCATGCAAAGTCAAAAAACACTTTCATTGTCTTTTAATATGCATTTATTTTTATCTAATTATCCCAATGACTCCCATATGATTCGTTCAGTGATTCATTTGTTCCCAAACCCCTCCTTAGCCAATGCTAATCTGCGCTGATTGGTCCGATGACTCAGTCTGTTGTGATTGGTCAACTGCGTTCAGCGCAAGACAAAGAGAAATGCCCACCACAGCTTATCGGCAATTTTGAAGTAGTCAGAGTGCAGAGTGCATGTGTGAGCCCAACGAAGGAGTGCATTTAAGCAATGCAGTTAAACATCAGCTTATTGCTCATTCAGTATTAATCCACACAGTGGCAAAAGCTGAACTATTTTGAAACTTGACTGCCACATGCTTGTAGGAACAGCTGACAGTGGCTATAGCAACGACAAACGGCAGTAAATCTCGAGCTCACAAATGCATTTATATCTGTAAACAAAGCAGCACGTGTCGCGTTTTTAATGTGGTTTTAGATGCAATATGAAAATATAAAGGGTTAACTAGATACACAACAGGCCGTGTGAAGCGGAAGTAACTTAAGTAAATTGAACAATATAACATTCTGAGTTTGATTTTGCGGTTTTTGATTTATGAATGGCACATTGGCCTCTAATATTTACAATATTTTTTTTTATTAGAAATGCAATCCTTCTTTTCACTATAAGTTATATGACATATTGTCAAGCATATCAATAAATGTGAATAAAACCACTGAAAATGTTACTTCAGGTTTGTGGATATTTTTCAAATTACAACAGGCAAAAGCATACTGCTGTTTGATTGGATGACAATATCATGGACAGTATGACCTGGCATGTGATATCTATTGATAAAGTACAAAGGGTTAATGACTGTACTGTAATATGGCAGTGGGTGTACAGTGGGTACGGAATGTATTCAGACCCCCTTCAATTTTTCACTCTTTGTTATATTGCACCCATTTGCTAAGTTCATTTTTTTCCTTATTAAAGAGCCCTATATTATGCATTAAAAATTGTCATATTTTGATTTTTGGGGTCTTTAACAACAGGCTGATATGCATGCAAAGTCAAAAAACACTTTCATTGTCTTTTAATATGCATTTATTTTTATCTAATTATCCCAATGACTCCCATATGATTCGTTCAGTGATTCATTTGTTCCCAAACCCCTCCTTAGCCAATGCTAATCTGCGCTGATTGGTCCGATGACTCAGTCTGTTGTGATTGGTCGACTGCGTTCAGCGCAAGACAAAGAGAAATGCCCACCACAGCTTATCAGCAATTTTGAAGTAGTCAAGAGTGCAGAGTGCATGTGTGAGCCCAATGCAGGAGTGCATTTAAGCAATGCAGTTAAACATCAGCTTATTGCTCATTTAGTATTAATCCACACAGTGGCAAAAGCTGAACTATTTTGAAACTTGACCGCCACATGCTTGTAGGAACAGCTGACAGTGGCTATAGCAACAACAAACGGCAGTAAATCTCGAGCTCACAAACGCATTTATATCTGTAAACAAAGCAGCACGTGTCGCGTTTTTAACGTGGTTTTAGATGCAATATGAGAAAATAAAGGGTTAACTAGATACACAACAGGCCGTGTGAAGCGATAGTAACAAAACACAATTAAATACATAATTTGCAAGCTAGAGAAAACAAGGAGTCAACCATTTTAATCGCACTTAAGTTACTTACATTTGTGAAATGGAGGAAGAAACTGATCCTTGAACTGTGTACTGTAAAGTTTTTGTCAAGCTCTGACAAAGTCCCAAATAGTCTTTTCTGATCCTTCCTTTACCAAACGGCCAATGAATCCCCCGTTGTAAGCATGTAGATTGCTGAAGCACTTATCAGAAAAATGACAGGAACACAGCACAAGGCTGGGGCTATAATGCTGAGGTATTTTTGCACAAATAAACTTCAACTACTGACTCTTCACAGCCTCATCTTTGGGTAGGGAAAGTAACACTAACATTTTTAGAAAGTAATTCTTTCATTCCGAGTTCATAATAGTCCAAAAGGTGATGATAATAGTTAAACATGGTAGTTTGTTCATGTTTTAGGTTGCAGAAGCATCATTTGCTGCTGTTTTGTCAGGCTTCTCCTTTGTTTTTCCGCTCTTCACTCTTGCGTTTGTCCGCATCTGAATGGATCGGATATCAGAGCGCTTCAATGATCACGCGCACTTTAAAAATATGAGCTCAAAAAGTTCGTTATTTCAAATATAGACGTGATTGCGAGCTCTCTGGACAAAGTGAAACCGCTAGCACTTTTAGACAAGCTCGTAAAGCAACAACAGGACATGGCAGAATTTGTTGTTCTTGGCTTTGTGGCTGTTCATCAAGACGATGACAAGGTTTGTTTGATGCTTGGGTCAACCATGGCTTGTTATTATACGTATACCCATTTCAATGATTTATTTTCACCAGTGAAACCAATATAACATCTCAACATTCACAAATATTTCTGACATTCAAAAACAAAACAAAAACAAATCAGTGGCCAATATAGCCACCTTTCTTTGCAAGGACACTCAAAAGCCTGCCATCCATGGATTCTGTCAGTGTTTTGATCTGTTCACCATCAACATTGTGTGCAGCAGCACCCACAGCCTCCCAGACACTGTTCAGAGAGGTGTACTGTTTTCCCTCCTTGTAAATCTCACATTTGATGATGGACCACAGGTTCTCTATGGGGTTCAGTTCAGGTGAACAAGGAGACCATATCATTAGTTTTTCTTCTTTTACACCCTTTCTTGCCAGCCACGCAGTGGAGTACTTAGACTCGTGTGATGGAGCATTGTCCTGCATGAAAATCATGTTTTTCTTGAAGGATGCAGACTTATTCCTGTACCACTGCTTGAAGAAGGTGTCTTCCAGAAGCTGGCAGTAGGACTGGGAGTTGAACTTGACTCCATCCTCAACCCGAAAAGGCCCCACAAGCTCATCTTTGATGATACCAGCCCAAATCAGTACTCCACCTCCAAATTGCTGGCGTCTGAGTCGGACTGGAGCTCTCTGCCCTTTACCGATCCAGCCATGGGCCCATCAAGACTCACTCTCATTTCATCAGTCCATAAAACCTTAGAAAAATCAGTCTTGAGATATTTCTTGCCCCAGTCTTGACGTTTCAGCTTGTGTGTCTTGTTCAGTGGTGGTCGTTTTATCGAGTATTGCACACCTTGTGCTTTTGGGCACTCCAGTGATGTTGCAGCTCTGAAATATGGCAAAACTGGCGGCAAGTGGCATCTTGGCAGCTGCACGCTTGACTTTTCTCAGTTCATGGGCAGTTTATTTTGCGCCTTGGTTTTTGGTTTGGTTTTTCCACACGCTTTTTGCGACCCTGTTGACTATTTTGAATGAAACGCTTGATTGTTCGATGATCACGCTTCAGAAGCTTGGCAATTTTAAGAGTGCTGCATCCCTCTGCAAGATATCTCACTAATTTTGACTTTTCGGAGCCTGTCAAGTCCTTCTTTTGACCCATTTTGCCAAAGGAAAGGAAGTTGCCTAATAATTATGCACACCTGATATAGGGTGTTGATGTCATTAGACCACACCCCTTCTCATTACAGAGATGCACATCACCTAATATGCTTAATTGGTAGTAGGCTTTTGAGCCTATGCAGCTTGGAGTAAGACAACATGCATAAAGAGGATGATGTGGTCAAAATACTCATTTGCCTAATAATTCTGCACTTCCTGTATGCATAAAGTATTACGATAATGTCTCGGCTGTGTATTTAAAAACATTTAAAGCCTTCATTTGAGTCCATCTGTGTTTGATTATACTAAATATTTAAGTGCCTAAAATGTACAATTTGTGTTCATACAGCATATCTCTATTAACTTTTTGTTCTGCTGATATGTGATCCAAATATGTGTAGCTTGAAGCAGAAGAAAATTTGACTGGCTTGTGCAGAGTTTCTATGGAGATGCCAGTTTAAGCTGCCATTACAGCCCATTGTCTCCGCACAGGCCTCGTGACTGAAAACCATCAATAGTGGTCATTTGTTGCACAAGTGTGATGTATAACCCTGCGATGAAAGTGGTTGCCCATGGTTACAGCTGTCATGCTTAATTATGGCTTTTGGTAATAGACTCGGTGGAGGTGGAGAATGTGCACAGCCTCAGTACCTGGACTCATAATAATTATCTTCCAGTTGACAGTCTTAATCAATATGACACACTTCAGTTCAGCAGAAACAGCGCTGTTAGCTCAATCCTTAAGTTGTCTATTTCAGACGCTTTAACAGTCCGTGAATTCCTGCAGAACCAGGTGTGACAATACATTCAAAGCAGATCCAGAGGTGCTTGAAATGTATGTGCTTTCCTGAAAATCAAGTCATCGTGATTAGAGATTCACCAAATGTTGGATTTCGCTTCAAACACATGATTGGCAACCAGACATTATTTATTTATTTATTTATTTTTCATTCAGGCGATTTTTGTCTGGACTTGAATACAAACTGCACTGCGGTGTTTTTATGCTGCAAAGTGTGTAAACACAGCATTAACAGCCCAAATGAGTTGAAGATAAAGCAAAGATGAGCCAACTTAAGCATATAATAAAAAAAAACACACAAGATATTCTGCATTGACATGACTTTTGTGTTTGTGCTTTTTGCGTTTGCATTATTCACTGTAAAAAAGGATTAGTTACTTAAAGCGAGTAAACCAATTCCCTTTAAAGCAACAAGATGAAGTATGTAAATGTATGTAAACCCATTGTCACTTTTAAATAAAAGTAGTTTCCCAGCTTTTCTGTATCTAGCAAAATGACATACAGTAAAATAAATCTGCTCTTCCAGACTCCAGTGTGTCTTCTAAATTCAATACAGGCTATAATTGTAGATTTTATAGACTTAGTGAAGCACCAAATATGTAATATTGTGATAATTACAGTAATTATTTGAAAACAGAAGTGCTAATATAGTCTGGCACTGTAAAAAGGAATTAGTTCACTTTAAAAAAGTAAGTACAATCAGCATATTTATAAAAATTCGGTCAATTTAACAGTTCCAAGTTGTAATGTACTTTATTTTTGTAAAGTCAACTTGTTGCTTTCAAGGCAATTGGTTTACTCGCTTTAAGTAACAATTTTTTTTTACAGTGTAGTTCATGTCTGGCTGCATTAATTGGAGTTTTATGTTTCAAAAATAAGCATATGAACAGGTTATATGCTAGTTTAATCTCGTTATACTGTGTATAATTGCACATCTGTTGATTTTATTATGGCTGTATTTGAAAAACACAACAGCAGTACAAGCTCACTGTTGAAAAGCTTCCATCAGGATAAAGGCATAACATTTCTCCAGCCAGAGGAAATGCTTATAAATAAATAAATAAATAAATAAATAAATAAATAAATAAATAAATAAATAAATAAATAAAAACTTTGTCTCAATTGCAGTTATAATAAACCAGAATATTGTTTGATGAGAATATAATGTTATTATTAATTACAAATTGAATAATGATTTGTAATGTGACCTTGGATGACAAAACCAGCCATAAGGGTATTTGTTTTTTTAATTGAGGTTTATATATTACATGAAATATAACATTATTATTAATTACAAATTGAATGAAGATTTATGAAGATAAGAATAAAGATGTATATATATATATATAACATGACAATTGAATAAGCTTTCCATTGATGTTTGTTAGAATGCGATATTTGGTAAAGAGAAAAAAAAATAAATTGAAAAAAAAAAAATACTGTGAAAAATTGCCTTTAAATTGTCTAAGTAAAGTTCTTAGCAACATATATTATTTAGGTTTTTTGTATTATTTAGGAGTCTTGATATATGTACGGTATAGGAAATTTCTATCAGGACTTGCATACAAACTGTACTGCAATGTTTTTATACTGCAAAGTGTGTAAATGGAGCATTAACAGGCCAAATGAGTTAAAGATAAAGCAGAGATGATCCAACACGAGCATATACAGTAATACAAAAAACACACAAGATATTCTGCAAAGACATGACTTTTTTGTTTGTGTTCTTTTGTGTTTGCTTTATAGTTCATGTCTGGCTGCATTGATTGGAGTTTTATGTTTCAAAAATAAGCATATGAACAGGTTATATGCTAGTTTAATCTCGTTATACTGTTTATAATTGCACATCTGTTGATTTTATTATGGCTGTATTTGAAAAACACAACAGCAGTACAAGCTCACTGTTGAAATGCTTCCATCAGGATAAAGGCATAACATTTCTCTAGCCAGAAAAATACTTATGAAACAAAATAAATAAATAAACAAATGTATAAATAAATAAATAAAACCTTTGTCTCAATTGCAGTTATAATAAATCAAATTATTGTTTGATGAGAATATAATGTTATTATTAATTGCAAATTGAATAATGATTTGTAATGTGACCTTGGACCTTAAAACCAGCCATAAGGTTATTTGTTTTTTTAAACTGAGGTTTATATATTACATGAAAATTGAATAAGCTTTCCATCGGTGTTTGTTAGAATTCAATATTTAACCGAGATACAACTATTTAAAAAGTCTGGAATTTGATCTATATAAGAATGAAAAAAAATAAAAATAAATTTCTAATACCTGATCCTAATGATCTGAGTGATCTATTCAGTGAGCATATCTGTAATGTATTGAGGTCCTAGGCCATTTAGTTATTTATACTATTATATACAGTTGAAGTCAGAATTATTAGCCCCGCTGTTTATTTTTTCCCCAATTTCTGTTTAACGGAGAGAAGATTTTTTCAACACATTTCTAAACATAATAGTTTTAATAACTCATTTCTAATAACTGATTTATTTTATCTTTGCCATGATGACAGTAAATAATAATATACTAGATATTTTTCAAGACACTTCTATACAGCTTAAAGTGACATTTAAAGGCTTAACTAGGTTAATTCGGTTAACTAGGCAGGTTAGGGTAATTAGGCAGGACTTCTGTAGTTCTGTAGACTCTTACTTTTCCCAACTATGATGACTTCCTAGAAATGTGAAAAGGGTTAATTGGCAAACATATACCACTGTGATTGGTTTTGTGGTTCAGGCTTAAGGAATAGTATAGGGCTGCGTTTGTAATTTAAACTTGTGTAATTTATCATTATGTGTTGTCAGTGTGCAATGTCTTTTAAGAATCTGTGTAGATGGATTTGTCACAAGTGTTATAGAAAAAAAATCAGCTCTGTGAAAAGCAGAATTCACAATAAAGTTTAAACTAAACTAAACAGAATGCCTCTGTTCTAAAACCTATTAAGCTGCCTATTTTCTACAAAGGCAGCATCCTCTGCAGGGCATTTTACACAGCATGCCGTATATTCTGTAAGCCATGTCTCATGTGTGGAGCCACTTTTCCACACACGTGAACAACAAGCTGTAACGGTTATCTTTCATGGTGTGCCGTCCCTGATCTGTAGTCTGCCACAGCTCTTCTATTGAAAATGAACTGACAACATGCAGATGGTTTGCACCGTGCAAAATGAGCTTACAATGTCCATAGCTGAAATGGGACCCTATAAATGACTGCTTTGGAACACGCTGTACTGGTAGCAATTCTGCTAGTGCATCATGTAAATAGCAGCATTTTTTATTCATATCTCATTTTTTCAGAATGTAAAAATGACAAATCTGACTTCAATTTTTTTTTGTTTATATAATAATAATAATAATAATAATAATAATAATAATAATAATTATTATTATTATTATTATTATTATTATTATTATTATTATTATTATAATGTAAGATAATCCAAAATGTGAAACATGTAGTCAAAATGTAAAAACAAACAAACAAACAAACAAATAAATAAATAAATTTAATTGTAAAAAAATAGATGTCTGGATTTAGATTAGGTTGAAATTATCTTAACTTTTCAAGCCTCCTTAAAATAATAGGACATGCAACTCTCAAAATACATAATAAAAAAGTTATAATCTTTATTTTATAAAGCACTTTTAAAAGCAGCTTCTTAAAGCACTGAACACTATACAGGCAATACAATACAATACAATACAATACAATAAAGAACAACAATTTTGTAAGGTAGTGTGGTAGCAGGCCATGTGAAGCTTTAAAAATAAGCATCACCATTTTTAAAATTCACTGTAAACTTGAGCGGAAGTCAATGCAAAAGATTCTAATACTGGAGAAATGTGGCTTGCATTCCTTGTCGCTGATATTTGAGCTATTACATTAATATTTAGAAACACTGGCTAAAGGACAGTAATAGTTACAACAGCATACCTGTCAACCCGTTTTTGCCAGGATTCTCCTGTATTTTACCATTCAATCCCGCTATCATCCCGTTTAACTATTTTCCCGTGTTTCTCCCATATTTTTAATCTTTCTATGAAATCATTATATGCAAATACCCTGCAGGCACAGGACGTCAACATCATTATTTCATATTGACGTTGTACCCCAACGTCATGGGGATGTTGGATTTTGTTTGGAAATGAAAATCGGGTTGACGTCAGAACCCAACATCAGGCTGATGCAATGTCAAATGCCCAACCTAAATTCAACATAAAATCAACCAAATACACAGTTTCGATTTACTAGAACTTCCATGTGAAGCTGCTTTGATACAATCTACATTGTAAAAGCGCTATAGAAATAAAGATGAATTATTTCTGTAAGGCCATTGATTTTAATAGGCTAAACTTTTTATTACATTTTCAATATTTTTGAATAATTGCTATGTATTTATCAATTGAAGCTCGTTTCTTTCCCCCCTGCCATATTTGTAATGCTTTTAACTAGGCATATATACTTAAACTGCTCTGAATGAACAGATTAAGAAGTTTTGCCATGATTTTGGGAGTTGTGTTAGATTTATTTTTTGTGGGGGTAGGGTATCTCGTATTTTAAAAATCCAATGTTGACAGGTATGCAACAGTAGTCTAACCATAAGATGGTAAAAATTATATTATCTTACATGTTATTATAATATGTTCAGACTGCTTCGTTGAGAGAAATAAAGAAAATCTTTGTGCCTAAATCTCATTATAATGGTAATAGTGTAAATTTAAACAATAGGCCCAGGAAGGATACACAGTGAGTTTAAAATATCTAAGGGCTGTTGTTATTTTCTGCAACCACGGCTTCATAGATATTACTGTTGAATACACTGGTGAGTGGGCTTGACAAACCACCTGTATAAAACATTCTTTCATTTTTCTGAGACTTTAGCCAACACTTGCACCAGTTTTGCACTGGACATGTTCTTACAACATAGAATTTAGAAGTTCATAGAAAAATATAGTTCTCACGCCATATCTTTAAAAAAAAATGCATTTATGAAGCGTGCTTCACACAGGTGAATGGGGTTGACAAACCACCTGTACAAACCAAGGTTGTAATAGTTTTGTATTTTTCATTAGTTTTAGTTTCTATTTCGTTTTGACTTTTAGTTTTCAAATTCAGTTAGTTTTAATTAGTTTTTAGAGGTAGATTTACTAGTTTTCATTAGTTTCTAAATTGTGAAATGACTTAGTTTTAGTTTAGTTTTTATTAGTTTCAGTTTTTTTCTAAATAAGGATATTTGTTAGGTGCAAGATTCAAAATCAATAGAATAAATATTGTATAATAAAACATTTTTTAAAACCTGTATTTAGAGGACACATGATCACTATCATCTACCACTACCGTACCCATTCTCAAATTCAAATACAACAGCCCACAAGATAGCAGCCTTAAGTACAATATGTGTGCAAGGCTGCTCTGAGGTTAGATACACAGATGGATAGTTCAGATATTTAACGTGGATGTTAGGACTCAACATACCAAAATTATGTAGTCAGCAATAGTAATTTCAGTCAGTTGAAACATCACTTTGATCTGAAAAATGTCTTACAGTAAAGTTTTGCAACCCAACTGAATCATGATTAACGTTTAAATTCTATTACAATTTTTTATTATGAAATAAACTTACATTTTTTACCAGATCCTCTCATTTAAACCCTCGGTTGACCCGCAGTGCTGTTGTTCAAGTTTAGTTCAGTCACAGCAGGCTGTCATGTGCTGTTTGTGTTTAGTTCACTGAATCATGCATGCGCAGTATTATCATTTCACCGCTTCTCAAATTTGATCTCAGTGTAACGTTACTGTTCTAATAACTGAATGAGAGTATATATTGGATTATTTAGAGTCAGAGCGGGGTATTAGGCTTGTTAAAAAGTAAGTTGTTTGTGGATAAATGCTTACTGGAGACGCAAATAGTTTCAAATGATTCAGTTCGCTTTGTTGAACTAGTTCAACCGGTTCACTTAGAAGATCCGGTAAAGATTAGTTCGCGATCGCGATACAGAACTAAAACCCATTATTGGGCACAAATGTGTTAAAGTAAAAGTTTTAAGTGCCTGTAATGCTGTCACCGTGCTGCTGTCATGTCCACTCGTTGTTTTTGTCGCGGGAGCAACAGCGAGGACTGACAGGAGGAGACTGGACTCGATCTGGCCAATGTCAGCAGGATTACAGACTCTGTGGTGCGAAAGGGTCAAACACCTGCAGCGCGAATTAGATTTACTTTTAAATGGCTTACAGTTAGATTATGTATTAAATACTTTCACCAATACGAAAACGAAGGAGTTTTTTGCTATACATTTTAGTTCGTTTCAGTTAGTTTTGTATGTACACAATACAGTTTCAATTCTAGTTTTTTTTTTAAAACTCTCTCATTTTTATTTTTATTTCAGTTAACGACAATATTGTACATTTTAGTTTTCGTTTTTTTGTTCGTTTTCGTTAACTATAATAACCTTAGTACAAACACTCTTCTCTTTCTAAAAGACACTCCCCTTTATTCTAGCACTTAATTATCTTAATTAACTCCTCAATTGTACATCAGTTTGGACAAAAGCATCTGCTAAATGTCTGTAAATGTACTGCTTTTATAAGTATTCAATGTGTGCAGGAAGTTGACTGAAATTGGAATTTTTGCCAAGTATTTTACAACCGCTTTGAACGCAGCGCAACCAATCAGAATCAAAGGCCAGAACATTTTGTTTTATAACAAAACATTTACTTCAAGTAATTATTCTCATTGCACAACAAATCACTTAAATTGAACAGGATTCACAACAGTCAATAATAATAATAAAAAAGTAGCAGAAATCAAAGTGGCATTCATTTCAAAATAACACCTTTATTATAAACGCCAGGCCTAATCAAATATTTCAAGAGCAGAACTAGAACTACCGGCACAAGATAAATGTGTTGCGCAAATAAAAAATTGGGCTCCCATAGCTCTTGGATTTGGCTCAAATCCAAATGTGCGAACCTTGCAAAGAGACAGCTGAAAACTCATCTCTTCTGTGAGCTCTTAACTGCATCCTGACAAAAATGAATTCTCTACTTTCCCTGTTTCCTTAATCCCTCTCTCTCTATTATAGCTTTTCTTTCTTCAAGACAATGGCTGGAACTCAGCATTACTAGACTTTACATGATTATTTGAATGTTTATAAGGAATCCCTTGCTGTTTTCCTTATTTGTAAGTTGCTTTGGCTAAAAGTGTCGGCTGAATAAATAAATTAAATTTTACAATTAAATGTAACATGACTTGTATTGTTGCAATGCATTCATTGATAAATATATGTGCTTGCAAGGTTTTTAAACAGCAAATATCAGTATTGGAATTTCCAGTGATAAAATAACAATTAAACTTCAACTTCTTTATTATGGAGGCAGATCAGTCTCAAAAATAATGCATTTACAAAGTATAATTCATACATGCACAACGTAATTCAAATAATAAAAAAAAATAACTCAAAAAACGATTCAAATATACACATCCATTTGTAAATTCAAAACACGATTCATAAATACACAAATCCAATTTAAGAATTTAAAACACAATTCCTAAATAGACAAATCTAATTCGTAAATTCAAAACACAATTCATAAATACACAAATCCAGTTTGTAAATTCAAAACACAATTCAAAAGTACACAAATTCAATTAATAAATTTACAACACAATTCATAAATACACAAATCCAATTCGTAAATTCAAAACACAATGCATAAATACACAAATCGAATTTGTAAATTCAAAACACAATGCAAACGTACACAAATTCAATTAATAAATTCACAATTCATAAATACACAAAACCAATTTGTAAATTCAAAACACAATTCAAACATACACAAATACAATTCATGAATTCAAAACATGATGCATAAATACACAAATCCAATTCGTAAAATTCAAAATATGATTCATAAATGCACAAATCCAATTCGTAAAATTCAAAATATGATTCATAAATGCACAAATCCAATTCGTAAAATTCAAAATATGATTCGTAAATACACAATTCTGATTCCTGAATTCAAAACACGATTCATAAATACACAAATCCAGTTAATAAATTCAAAACACAATTCATAAATACACAAATCCAATTCATGAATACAAAACACGATTCATAAATACACAAATCCAGTTTGTGAATTCAAAACACGATTCATAAATACACAAATCCAGTTAATAAATTCAAAACACAATTCATAAATACACAAATCCAATGCATGAATACAAAACGCGATTCATAAATACACAAATCCAGTTTGTGAATTCAAAACACGATTCATAAATACACAAATCCAATTCGTAAATTCAAAAATCCAATTTCGTAAATTCAAAATATGATTCATAAATACAAAAATCCAATTCATGAATACAAAACATGATTCAAAAATACACAAATCTGATTCATTTGGTCAAAATATTTATGATTTTTACTTGTGAATTAATGAATTGTGTTTTAAATTGGATCTTGAAATTGGAAATGGGATTGGAAATTGGATCTACAAATTGGATCTTGTAAATGTGAATCGTGCTGTGCGTTCATAAACTTTATTTTGTAAATGTTTTATTTTTGAGACTGATCTGGCTCCATATTTATTTGTATAGCACATTTAACTGCTAGTTGAATTGGCCAAAGTGCTTCACATAAGACGTAAAACTGTCAAATATATAAATGACATGGACAACGAAGTACAAACATTAAATAAAACAAATCCACAAGCATTTCTTAGATCACGTCAAATGTCAAACTGAAAAAAATGTGCCTTTAACTGTGACCTACATACCTCTACAAAGATTATGCTTCTCAAATGTACAGGGGAAGACAATTCCACAATATTGGCCCTACCACAGAAAATGTGTGGTCTTCTTTTGATTTCTTTTTGGACCTTGGTCCTTGGAACAGTTAACAATGACTCAATGCCTGAGTGACCTAGTCAATGTACAGTATGAGACCCTACGAGCTCAATTATATATTTTAGGGAAAAGTGGTGCATACTTTTAAAACAGGGATAAAATCTTAAATTAAATATAAGACCTATACACTTAGAAATATCAAGTGCTCGATTTACAAGTATGCTTGCTATTTTAAAAATAAAATATATTTATAAATGGTTTGTTGACACAAGGTCACATTTTCACTGTCAGCCATGATCGCATAAATAAAATTGGTATTGTTGTAATTTAAAATGAAGTAAATGGTTAAACATCTGAGGGGTTCAGATACAAAAACATGCCATTTGAAATCTTAAAATTAACATTGGCAAAGAATATATCCTTTTCATTGCCTTTAAAGTGGACTGAGAACTGAGAAGAAAATGTTCAGATGGCACTAAACTCTTATTTGTCTTCCATTTACCTCTTGTTATAAAAACCACTGTCATTAAATTTTTTTATCCAAATCTCAAAACTGTCCTATAGTGCAACCGTCTCAAGCATAGCTCAATAAATTACAACTCTTATAAATTAAAAAAAATATCAAGCATATCATTACATTTGAATAAATAATACCATTGCATTGCAAATCCAGTATTTCTAAACAACACAGCAAAATCCTAGTCGAGCTCACAGTGTGCTTTTAAAGTATTAGAGATATCACCATGCGCACCTCCCTCGTTTCTGCGTGATTAGAGTGCTCTGATAGTTTCCCCTCCTCCACAGAAGGATTTGTGGAGTGTTATTTGCGGACAGTGGGCATTGATGTCTTGGTAAGCGAAGAGCTTAAGATGCTTGTGTGTTGCAAATCCCTGTATGGAGCCATATATCCGTAATGGCACTGTGTTATCTCATATCTGTTAATCTGATTTCTTCTGACCCACCAAGTAGAGCAGGGAGCGCTCTGATCTCATGGCCTACATTAAAGGATTGCTGTGGTATCAGACACGGTATGTTAGTAAAGTCACACACAGTGACACGTGGGCTCCACCTCTGATCTTCACTGTCTACTGTTTACATGGGAATCATAGAAAGACGGCATAGGCTTTTCAGCAAATGCCATTGAACAACCACTGACAGACTTATGGGGGCTCTAAGAAAACTTTGTGCGTAATCCTTAATCTGAAAAGCATGTTCAGAGCAGTTTTACTGTTGACTACAATTTTTTTACAAATGACTGAAAATTGTAATATAAAAAAGGAAAATTACATAAAAAGGTCAAATATTATTAGGGCTGAGCAAATATGACAAAAAATGTCTGCATATCCTGATAGCAATATACAGTAAGTAAAGGTAAGTAAGTTAAGGTTTATTTATATAGCACCTTTCCCAGACATTGAGTCACAAAGTGCTTTACAAGAAGAGAAAACAAGTAAAAGAACACATAGCAATAAAAGAAAACATGTTAAAACATATTAAAACAAGTTAAAAATCCAAATACAGAAACACTAATGCTGTTAATTAAAAGCTTGACCAAAAAAAAGATGCGTCTTTAAATGCCTTTTAAAAAGTTCAACTGATCCCAGAGATCTCAGTGCTATAGGGAGAGAGTCGGAGAGAGTCGGAGAGATCCGTGGAGCCACCACACAGAAGGCACGGTCACCTTTGGTCTTAAGATGAGTTCTGGGAATGGCTAAAAGACCTCAGAGACCGGCTACATGAGTGACTGCGTAAAAGATCTTGAATATATAGGGGTGCTTGACCATGCAGAGCTCTATATGTAATGACCAGAATCTTAAAATTTACTTTAAAATTAATAGGAGTCAACATTCAAAGTGGATCAAAACAGTTATGCAAAGTTGTTCTAAGACAAGAACGGGTGTTGTTCAATAGTTTTAGGACAAATTTGACAAGGTGATCCACTTTAAATGTTGACTTCTGTATATCACGATATAGTTCTTTTTTTTTTTTTTTGTAAATTTAATTAATTAATAGTTTACAAATTTTCAACAAGTATAAATAACCATTTCTCTTATTTATTTATTTATTTTTTACATTTTAAAGTATATACTCGAAAATCTTCTCATTCATACAGATTCAGGGCAAATGTTTAATTAAGATTGTGAAAACATAAAATAAATATTAATTAAATATAAAACATTTTTTTTTAAATGCCCAACTTAAAATAATTCTAAATAAAATGCTACATGTTAGGGTTGGGCCGATAGATGATGCCATCGTCCATCGCTGATGGCTGACCAACTTCAGAATGCTGAACTGTCATCGCGATCTATCAACCCACCCCACATTTATATTGATATATAACTTATTATTTGCATGTCATCTTAATAGCAATAACGGTCTTTTCATGAGCTGTGTTAAATTTTACATATAGCTCCCTCTTGCATGGCTGACAGCATCGTGAGGATTAAGTGAAGTTTAGTTATAAACTAATTTCGAGAGGATCACGTGATTATGATTGAACACGGCTGGTTACACGTTAACCACTCATGATTGTCCAATCAGATGATCCCTAACTCACTATAAAGAGCCAGGGTTTCTTACTACAGTCATCTTCGATTTGAAGAAACCCCCCCCCCCCCCCCCCCCCTTCCACCCCTACTCCTCCTCCTTCCTAGATGGGTGACACGGTGGCCCAGTGCTTAGCACTGTTGCCTCACAGCAAGAATGTCAATGGTTTTAGGCTTTACCAAACCAGCAGGCATTTCTGTGTGGAGTTTGCACGTTCTCCCCGTGCTCACGTGGGTTTCCCCCGGGTTCTCCGGTTTCCTCCCACCGATTAAAAACATGCAACCTAAATCATTGTCTAAATCAACACATAGACTTGCTCCTTACCTAGTATCTATCTCGCTAAAGAGAAGCACTATCTGCTCTTCAATCACCACGACAGGGGAGTTCTCGAGATCTACCTGAGCTCAGAGCTCCCCTCTCGCCCTGCAAACGGGAGGGAGCCCGGGGCTCAAGGACCTTTTGAGCTCAGGGCTCTCTCCCGGGACAGCATGCCAAACTTGCTTTATAATCAATCATCAGCTAAGTGTGAACTCTTGAAATGAAGGATTATACAGTACCTCTCACGCTTAAAATGTGTAGATTCAGTACCAAACGCTGTTACTTGCAAACCCCGATCCACAGACTTTACAGTGAATGGCTTTAGTTATTTTCATAGCGGACTTGAAGCCACTGGATGCCCTTGTTGATGCCCTTGTCAATATGACGTTGCTTTAAGATGTTGGCTTGGAAAAGCCAAGAATAGAAAAGCTTTTTTTGCAGTGTAGCTATACATGACAAGAGATGGAAAAATGAATGATGAGAAAAAGGAGAGTGAATAAAAACATGTCTTTAGTCTTGCAATGCAAAGTGCAAAGTGAATATACCTTTGCGTTTCAGGTGCTGGATCATTGCCGTGGTGCTCCCACCATCACTTTTGCATATTTGCCCGTTAACACACTTTTTTTGTTGTTTGTTTAGTGTGAAATGCCACACAGGGTCGCACAGATTTCTCTGCCTTCGCCTTGTATCTTTTCTCTAACGTTACCTCCACTTGTTTTTTTGCTCTGTCCTGTAAAGTTTTTTTTAATAATCAAACGTCTCCACTTCGCGCAACATGACGAATCGATTATGAAAATTGTTGCTAACGCTTTTAATACTCGATTTTAATCGATTTAATTGGTTCGTTGTTGCAGCATTAATATTGACATGAAATACTGACATTTATTCATCAGGTATGGCAACCAAAATCCAATATCTGATAGACGTCACATTGATAACGTCCACACAACATCAAACTGTAACATCATTAGACGTTAATATTTTGTTGTTTTTAGGTTGCATTAGAAAGTAACCAAAACGCAATGTCTGTCCAACGTTGGACATTGACGTCGGCCTGATATTGGGTTCTGACATCAACCCAATTTTCATTTCTAAACAAAATGCAAAGTCCCACAACATTAGGGTACAACGTCAATCTGACGTCATATTGACATCCTCTGCCTGCTGGGAAGGTTACATTTTACCAGAGGGGAGCAGTAAGGACTCCCTAGGCCCTTTGTGAATGACTAAACTACTCCCAAAAACAATATTTACCCATTTAAAAACTCTAACTCTGAACTTATCCTGACAAACTACGTATAAAATGCATATGTCACCTATAATTTTTAAGTGTGAGTTCCATATGTGGGTTGACAATTAAGGGCTAATTAACATTTAAAAAAGAAAAGAAAAGACCCTGACAGTCTCATTTGGGTTTTACGTGCATTTATATAGTGTTAAATATCTGATGATTCTGTTTGATGTACTTGAGCAATGCTTTCACTGATTGCTTCTGCGTTGTCTTCTCTTGATCTTATATATGGATATTTTGTACTCTTTACGAGGCAATAGCATGCCTGATTTGGTTATGCAGGAAGTCCAACGGCACACCACTATAAAGGAAGAGAACATATTCTAGCATTCTACTTTCTTAATCATTGGAAGCCAACATCTAAAATTCACCAAATCATACAGCATTAGTCATTAAATCATCTGTGAGATCAAGGAGGGCACCCTGGTGGTTCAAAAGCCCTACACAAATCACTTACAGTACTGTGAGTGTGGAGGACGGGAACTGCACTCAAAGACTATTAAAATATGAACTAACTTAAGGAAGATTTACATGACAATGGTGTACTAAAAAGGGAAAAGTTTCACATACGGATGGCAATGTTGTCAGAACAATCCCCATTCGCACTGATCTAAAAGACAAAGCATCAATTATGCAAAACTCATTTATTTTAACCGTTATGTACTGTTGGGGATGTTTTCAACTACTCTGGGGTGATTTTGAGTCTCCATTTGGCCAAAGCTTTCTCTGTGTTTCAGCTAGCAGAATGATTTTTGGTGACAAATCTTTTTGTAAAAATGCTTTGAATTTTATTTAAAAATCTCAATGATACACTCAAATTTACTACCCTTTTGTTATGTTAGGGATGAAAACATCCACTAATATTAACTACTGTAGAAACGCATCAGTTCAAATTTAGAATTTTTTTTTTTAGAATTTTGTTTAGAAAATAACAGGATTTTTAACTCTTTAATTGTCAAATTCATAAATGATGTCACTGAAAAAACACACAAAATGTTGTATTTTCAGAGGTGGGTAAAGTATCCAAAATCTATACTCAAGTAAAAGTACAAGTACTTGCGAAAATTTTACTTAAGCAAAAGGAACAATCTTAAAAGTTACTTGAGTAAAGGCTTGTACACACTGGGACGCTTTTTGTTTGCGTTTATCGTCAGTGTTTTTTGAGACATTTTTCCAGATTCAAACCCAAGCGTTTTTCACTGGTGTCGAGCAGAAGAGCATGCAAAATCACTCCTTGATGTTAGATGGCGGTACACAACTTTAAGCTTCTGACACCTGCTTTTAACACAGAAAAAGAAGACAAAGTTGACACGCTTGTTGTTAAAGTTACTGGCGATTCGAACAAGCATGGATGGTTCAAGTAGCAGCTCCAGCTCTAGCGATGAAGAAATTATTATTTTTCACCAGTGCAATATGCAATATGAAGTTGGGGCCGCGGGTCGTGGGTGACCTGGTCCGATAAACTCACTGCACAGACAGTGTGACCGTGCTTCTCGAAACCACGGATGACGACATGGCGTGACCACAGTATAAACTCGCACGTCTTCCTCGACTTCAGCCATCATTCCAACACAGCCTCGCGTGCGCTCTAACCGAAAGCGGGAGACATGTCTCTATAGCAAGCTCTCGCAGCACAACCTCTCCAATGCGCCGCCTCACGATATTATAAGTCGTATGAATCATATTTAATATCATTTGACAGTAACAGAGGAACGCCACCAAATTTAGCAAAGAGTAATGATTTTTCTCTAATCATTTACTTGAGTAAAAGTACACTTTTTTAAATGTACTCAAAAAGTACATGTTACCCTACAATTTTACTCAAGTAAATGTAATGAAGTACATGTAATTCGTTATTACTCACCTCTGCGTATTTTCAATATTAAAAGTAATCGTAGACTAGATTTTTTTTTTTACCTTTTATCAAAGTCACATGAAACAACATTGCCTTTGATGCATTGTTTTTGATTAATTAAAATTTTTGTTCCTCCCTAATTTACTGTTGGTGGCTGTTTTTGTCCCATTGACTTCCATTATAACCACTTTTTTTGATTACAAAACCATTACACCATATAGTCATGGCTTTTTGGGAAGAGGTACAATTTGTATTTTTTGCTGTTGATCATCAGTTGGCACTATTAACCCTTTAGATAGGTCTGTGCAAAAAAAAAGCTTAGTTTCTGAATTTTATTTGGAGTATTACAGCAAATTAAAGTGTGTGTGTGTGTGTGTGTGTGTGTGTGTGTGTGTGTGTGTGTGTGTGTGTGTGTGTGTGTGTGTGTGTGTGTGTGTGTGTGTGTGAGAGTGAGTTTACGCACTTACCTTGATGTGAAAAATGTAAAATATGCATCTCAGCTCTCAAAACTACATGACGTAAACAAAAACAAAGACTGTATTTATGCACCATAAAATGTGGTTGTAATGCAAGTCAATGGGGCAAAAACAGCCACCAACAGTAAATTAGGGAGAGAAAATTAAAATCTAACAATGCATCAAAGCCAATGTTGTTACTAATCGTTCACATGTTCAAGACTGTAAAAGGTAAAAGAAATCCAGTGCACAATTACTTTTTATACTGAAAATATGTCATTTTGTGTGTGTTTTTCACCAAATCAGTGGCATAATTTATGAATTTGGCAATTAAGATGTTAAAACCCTGTAATTTTCTAAACAATTTAATAGTTTTGATCAGGATGGAGGTTGATTAACAAATTTATGCCAAAATAATTAAATAAATATTTATCTGCTGCATTTTTACAGCAGTTTAATTTAGTGGATGTTTTCATCCCTAACATAACAAAAGGGTGGCAAATTTGAACAGCGCACAAGGGTTAAGTGCTGCCAGTGTTAATGCTTATATATTCAGATGTATTGATTTTCCCTTTTGTGTGTTCTGTAGGAGGCGCTGATCAGTGCTTGGCTGCAGTTCAGTGATGGCTCCATGGCTCCTCTGGACCTGTACAACCCTGATCACTTCATTATGACCGCTACCTCTCTAGACGAGGATGTGGTGTCCGTTCGGCAGGATGCTACAGGCCAGTGGCCGATAATTTCCGCACAAGCTGAGGGTCAAGGTCTGCTGGTGCACGTCGAAATGACGGTCTGTGAATTATGCCAGAAATTCAAGCGGCGAAGTGTCTTGGCTGCTGGAAACTGCAACATCCGGGTAAAGTTCGGTCGCAGTGAAAGCGCCTTAACACCTGGCGACTATGGCCAAGATGGAGAAGACATGAACAGCAGACCAGGAGACCGCAGACAGAACCCTTCTCTCCCTGACAGGACCGGAATGGACAACCATTACTACGGAAGCTCCATCTCAGACATGGAGGATGGTATCATGAGACGAATCACCACCACGACCAAAACGGCAATCATAAGAAGACCTGGTGGAGACAAACTCTCAGATGATGGAAGCCAGTTGCCTGGCATTCCCATTGACTTCTCAGACTTTCCCGCTCAAGTGGACCTTCCCCGAGGAAATAATGTGGATGAGGATGACCTTCAAATACCTCACGGACTTACTGACCTTGAAATTGGGATGTACGCTTTGTTAGGAGTCTTTTGCTTGGCCATTCTGGTCTTCCTCATCAACTGCATCTCGTACACTCTAAAGTACCGACACAAGGAGATGTCGATCGAGGGCCAGGAGAGCATGAATCACGCACATGATTGGGTGTGGCTTGGAAACGATTCCGAACTGTTGGAGAGCCACGTGAGCCTGTCTCCACAGACTGATGAGCACATCACTATTATGGACTCCAGCTTAGGAGGGTTAGAAGAAGGGAGCCACCTTCTCAATGGTGGATCTTTGCAGAAAAACATTCAAGGCCAGGTGCACCGAGGAGCTGACACTGCGACGGTCTGCACCGGGAAGGACAGCAAAGGTGATTCGCCAACGACCAAAAGAAAACGAGTCAAGTTTACCACGTTCACCACCATTCCAGTGGAAAGCATCAGTCCGGCTAAGGAAAAGCTAGGAGTTGATCCTGACGATGACATTAAGTGGGTATGTCAGGACGTTGAGCTCGGCGACTCCAAGGAACTACGAAACTACATGGAGCGACTAAATGACAGTGCTTTGAAGGATGTGGCGTAGTCGAATCAACGCGTGCTGACTGAACTCACCCTTATGCCTTTGTAATAGAGAGAAGTACGAGCCAGGGAACAACTGCTACATAAACCTTACCGAACACAACACATCAGCCATTACATAAAGGATGTCTAGCGTTCTTTTGGTTTGACTTGCCAGCGGTAGGACAATGCTGAGATCAGTAGACTTGACATTTAACAAGACGAAACAAATCTTTTTTTTTTTTTTGTATGTTCATTTATATTATGTTCTCAATGCTCTTTGTTTTTTTTTAATGATTTTATTTTAGCACCTTTTGTAGTAAAACAAACTAAAAACTAAACTCTATTTCCAGGCTTGCCAACGCTCTGCACTCACTTATGAGGCTACAGGACTGTATGCAGATGGTGACATGTAGATTAAGGATTGTAATATTAAAGAATCATTGTAAATAAAGTGCACATAGAATGGTTTGGATTTTGAAGCCTTATGGGTTTTATTTGTCAGTGCATTGCTTGCTGGATATATTTAGATTATTCACCAAGAGACCTTGAGTCACCAAGTTTGACATTTCTGTCTTGGTCATAGTTTTTTTTTTTTTTTGGTAAAGAATGTCACAGAATTTTTTTTCTTAGCCCGAACAGTAAACATATTTTACAGCCCAGTACTGTCTAACTAAATCAATTACACATTTCCTTGAGGCTCTGTTTAAATTATACTCTATCTCAGTTATAACCTTTTGTGGCTGGAAGCATCAAGAACAAGCTGCTTCAACTGCGATAGGAACTTTATTAAAGTACTAAAGAGAACTTATGATTGGCCATGGAAATTTTCTCAGGGTGGAAATGGAATCAATTATAAATTCCAAAACATTAAGACAATCAATTCCAGACTAATTCACAACAATAGCTCAAACATTGGAGTGAAAAAGGGCAGTCCAAAGATGCCAATATTTATGCTGTATATGATAACGCTCTAGTTTGAAAAAGGCCAAAAGCATTCTATAATGGTGGTACTCCATGTTAATGTGACATTTCCGATGCAATCCTTCAAGCCAAAATATTGTAACCTTTCACTACACAAATGCCAATTATTGTCTAATTAACCTATAGCAGATACCTCTTGCAAGTGCTCAATGGTATTGCCTTCTCAGTTTTATTAATGGGAAACTATCAGTCTTCAGTGAAAATCATTAACAGCCTCAGACCTCTGCGAGTTGGACGGAAGCAAGTGATTCTGCACGCCAAATCGATTAAAGAAGAGATAGAGAATCAGTGTTATTGATTCATTCAGAGTTTAACTTGGATAAACTGCAAGAACGCTGTCTTATATTTGTTTTTTTGCAGCCAAAATAGTTAAAAAAAAAATATATTAATGAATTCCATCCATTCTCCAAACAACTTTATTCACTATCATATAATAATTATGTTTGGTTCTATGTGGATTACAGTGTGACTACGTGATTGTACATACTGTATCTCATGATGCATATTTTCAGTAACACTATTTTGATGGTCCATTTAAGTATTAGTTGACTGTCTGCTTAATATCTATTTATACTTCTCCTTCAACAGACATTTAACTGACTATAAGAAACTTTGCAAGTACATGTCAACTTACACTAACCTTAACCCCAACCTAACAGTCTACTTATAATCTAATGAGAATTAGTTGGCTTATAGATGCAGTGTAACTTTAATTCAACAAATGGACCATCAAAATAAAGTGTGACCCTATTTTCCTACTAACAGAAGGACATCTGGATGTGGAACCCCTTGAGTCAGATTTTTTATCCAAGGGGTCTACGACATTCTTCCCAGCCCATCTAACTTTACACATGGGGCAGCGTAGAGACACCTGCATGCACACTGTGTTCCAGGTCAGGGACACTAGAACACATCTTGAGCAGCTGCTCCAAGGCACTAGGTGAGGGTCGGTATCGAAGGAGACACGATCAGGTCCTTAAATCCATTGCTGAGGCAATCAGCAAGGGGATCAAGGACAGCCAATACTCCCAAGCCACAGCCAAGGCCATTTACTTCATTAAGGAAGGACAAAGGTCAGAGAAAACATCAAAGAGCTGCCCTGCTGGGTTGCTCTTCACGGCCCGAGACTGGGTGATGTCAGTTGACCTAGAGAGGCAACTGAAGATTCCACCACACATCACCTAGTCCACATTGAGACCTGACATAATCTTAGTCTCTGAGGCCACAAGACAACTAATCCTGCTAGGGCTAACAGTGCCCTGGGAGGAGAGGATGGAGGAGGCTCAGGAGAGAAAGAAGGAAAAATATCAGAAGCTGGTGGAGCAGTGTCGGACGAATGGGTGGAGGATTAGGTGTATGCCAGTGGAAGTGGGCAGTAGGGAATTTGCACCCTGAACAAGGCCTATGGTACACTGAGAATAACAGGCGCCAACCGAAGAAGAGCCAGACGGCTCTGGTTGAAGAGGGGGGAACGGTGGGGGCGGTAGCATGCCACTTGGACACAGGCCGGGGTCTGATCAGCCTCGGTTGGGTCGACTGGAGAAGGGTGTCTGTTGCAAGACCCGAAACACCCCTCGAGTCCAGGAAACAACACTGATGATGTGTCCAAGGTTGTGCATTCTGTAACTAACCAAATCAACAAACTCAAATAAATAATCAATGCTCATATGATTTTATGCTTATATAGGCATTAAATATTATTTGATAGTATTAATGGTAATTGATTTAAATATTTTCTTAGCTCTTAAAGACATGCATTGCTTGTTTATGACATGTTATATAAATTTTGTTCATAAAAGAAATCAATTTTTTTTTTAATATTGACATTTTTCATTGGATAACTCAAATATTGCCTCTATCCCTCATGACCAAGGGGATGTTTGCAACTATGTTCATACTTTGCTTTTGAACGGAGTTTAATGAGGACTAGGACTTTGGGTGGTGTGTTATAAAATGTAAAACTACTGATAACAACATCAAAAAAGTTGTTAAAATAAAAATCCAACAATTCAACTTCAAAAACTCCATCTCAAATTCAATTCTACCATTTCATTCTAAGTAAAATGTCCTTATATTTTTCAGCATAGTAAGTCATAACCCAGCTTTGTGTGAGTGACAATTTTGAGATCATTAACAACTAACAGTGTCAAACCTAGCGTGACATGTCTTCATGCACCATATCTAAATGTAGGTGAACACGGATGATACCGGGCTAATGATTTCAGACTGTTCCTCCTCACTCAAAGCAATCATACGGCTTCAGAACGCTTGCAATATGGCACACACACCAATTTGGGCTGTTTTTTTTATTTTTTAGTTCCCAGCATATGTCGTTATTTTTTGTGTGTGTGAAAGAATGTGCATTCCAAGGATAAGAGACAGTCACTAAAATGTAGCTGAGCAAACATGTAAAATGTTTGGGTGACCAAATCCCAAGTCAATCAGAGTGAACTAACAGCCCACAACCACTAAAAGCCCCAATAATAACAGACTAGCATGACATTTCCAGCTAATTTTCAGGTGGAAATAAAGTTTGTATCAAGAAGACAAAACAATTGCTCAAAGTAAACCATATAAAAAGTATGCTTTGGCTGGTAAACTATCAGTACTCGCAATGGTTAGTTATATTATTATACAGTTATGTTAGTTAAGTGAGACTCCACCTTCTTTAACTTAGAAAACTTCTCATTTAAGCCCCCTCAAGCTAAAATGACGAATGATTCAGTCAACACTATACATTTTTTAATTTGTTTACACAGTTTGAAACAGCTTACCACCAAATCCAACTTTTTGTGGGAGTTTGTTTTATCTCCTTAAATCCTTTGAGCTACTGTCTATAGATTTTAAAGACCGAGGAGGGGATCACACACACCGGACAAAAAACATCACGTCACGCCATGTCTTAACACTGCTCTATTCTGTATCTGTTCATGAAAAATAGAAAACAATGTAAAAGTGGTGCATTTACAACCACCAACCTACTGCAGTGTGGGGGTTTTGGGTTTGGTTTTGTCTGTGGGGTCAGACGTCTATGAGTAAAACCAAATAGAGAAGAGCTGATGTATAATAGAAAATAAAACAGTGCAACGCTGTTCAGGTATTTGATTTTTTTTTAACCCTAAACAAAAATGAGAAAGAACTTGCTGCACTCTCAGAAACAAATAAGATGTCACTGTGTCAATGGCTTTTAAAAAGATACATTTATTATTATTATTATTATTATTTTACTTTTTAGAAACATTAATATGTACACTTTAATTATGTGCATGTACCTTTTGAAAAGGAACCTTATAAGAAAGCTTAAAGTCTATATACACTGTAAATAAATATCTGTTTATTTAAAAACGTCCCCCATAGCTCATGTTTGCTAGGTAATTTGCATATATAAATGTTTTCTAATTGCATTACGGAACACTGATCTCTGCTCGGGCAGCTTTTGATGTTGAAAATTTAACTCTCTATTTTAAAAAAGTGACTTTTAATGGCATTTTCTTTAGATTGAAACCAATATGAATTTTGTATAAGAAATTACATATATAGAAACAAATATGTAAAATAACTGAAAAAGTACTGGCAGCTCATTATCTAGCTTTTGAACACTTCAAACTAAATCAAAGACCTGAAATGACATTAAATCATCAAAATCCAGTCAAAACTACAGCTTAAAACAGCTCACAATAGCTAACTTTTGAGGGAGTTTGTTTTGGCTCCTAAACCATTGGTCTGTGACAGTTACGCAATCATTGGGTGTGATCTGGAACTCCACCTTCTTTATCGTGTGATTGATTCATACATCATCCATGGAGGTCAGACAGGAGAACAACATCCAAAACAACACCACCAAGGGTTGCATAGCAGAGCTGGCATGTATCAATCACAGAGAGATTTTAAAGGCTAAGAGAGGGTCACATACTGGACAAGAACACCATCACATCGTCCCATGTCTTATTAAGTTCTTAACATTGCTCCATTCTGTGTCTGTCCACAGCAAATATAAAGCATTGTAAAAATGTGCACTTCTTGTGCAACAGGCTGGAGAAGGTTTATGAAACTGTTTATAAAACTGTTCTTCTCTGTAATGCTATCGTTTTTAGGGGGGTTAAGTGTGAGCAGCATGACACATTTACAACCCCACCTGCTGTAATGTAATGTGTATTTATATAACGCAGTTATCGTGTATGGCCATACACCCAAAGCGCTTCATAATCATGAGGGGGTCTCTCCACACCACCACCACTTGGATGATGCAACAGCAGCCACAGAACAACTCACCACACACCAATTCGGTGCATGGGGATGATTGGGAGGCCATGATGGGTAAGGGCCAATGACGGAAATATTGGCCAGTTACACCTCTACTCTTCAAACATTAAGTGCCATGGGATTTTTAATAACCTCAGAGTCAGGACCTCGGTTTAACGTCTCATCCAAAAGACGGCACCCACTGACAGTTCACTTTTTACTGGAGCATTAGGACTCACACAGACCACAGGTTGAGTGCCCTCTGCTGGCCTCACTAACACCACTTCCAACAGCAACCTAGTTTTTTCCCACGTGGTCTCCCATCCAGGTACTGACCAGGCTCAGTCCTGCTTAGCTTCAGTGAGAAACCGGTCTTGGGCTGCAGGGTGATATGGCTGTGACTTCAGTGTGGGGGTGTCAGAAGTTTCAAAAACTCTATACCTTCAATTAGCCCTTTAAAAAGTACTTCTCCCCTTAAACGAAGAATGAAAAGAACTTCATTTGAAGTATACCGGGGCCTTAACTACACAACTAGAAGTTTCTCTGTCTATAAAGATATCTTTTAACTGACTTTTTCAATCCGGTGTGATTCAAAATGGTCAAAACATGAGTGTTCAGTTGTATATCTCTTCATTTTCACTTGTGATCTAATCTAAACTTTCTCTGATAATCTTTTTATTTCGTAACTAGGAGACCCAGAAGACCTGTTACCCATTCTAGATATGTGCTACTATGGCAGGGGTGTCAAACTCAGTAACTGGAGGGCCGCAGCCAACCCTGCTCCAATACACTTACCTGTAGGTTTCAAACAAGCCTGAAATACTCAGTTAATTTGACTGATAAATTAGGGTTTAAGCTAAAATGTGCAGAGCTGTGGACCTCCAGGAATGGGGGCTTTAATTTGTGTAATACACATAAAACACAGACTGCCGTAAAAAAAAAAACTCATCAATGACTGGGAAATTGACAAGATATTTTATCAATGGCAAGAAAAGGGTTAATTTACATGACCAACCCACACTATATATAGTTTCAAACTACTCAAAATGTCAATACAAGTATCTTTGGTAAGCTTTTTCAACTTCAAAAGCTGTCAGACTAGAGATCAAGGTCCTATAATTCAACACTAAATTTCAAACAAAAAGAAACGCCAATGAATCATGAGCCAACTGTTAATTAACGGGTATTTTTTACAGTGCAGTCAGAAACCTAAATAGGATGACTACGTAACTTGAACAGAATCTCTTTTTAATAACGACTCTTGCCCTCATGCACAGAGCTGTAATTATTTATTAGTTAATCTGCTTTCCGCATTTCCACTTTTGTTGAATACGCAGCGCTAGCATCACGTCTACACAATTACAGTAGCTGAGTGAGTGTTGGCTTATTGATCTCCGGCTCTAAGCCTAATGAAAACAACCGTAGTGAATAGGGCATACGATGTTTCTAATCCGCATTTCTCCTCCTCCGCTCCTCTCTTTTATCAGAAGTATCATATCAATCACATCCTCTCTTATTGCCCGGGGCTCTTCTCTTTTCCTGTATCCTGTCTAACACGATCGCACCTTCTGTCTTTCAAAGATACGCACACACACACAGTTTTGTTTTCCAGTATCCATGATGAATTACACTTTTAGCTCTGTGTTTTTGTTCGGCCTCGGTGTCATTAAATTTGAATGCGTCTCTATCAGCGGCGAGATGGATATATGGAGAGCATTGTGAACCGAGGTGCAGTCTGTGATCTGTGAAGGGCACTTCAAGCTGAGCTGACTAGGGGAGGAATAATCTATGGCGCAGAGAGAGAGAGAATGACTGATGGATCTCTGGCTGTAATTAACACATCTTTTATAATCACGTCTTCTCATTTTCCAGCATCATCAGCAGGGGGGAGCGCTTCATTGCAGTGTGACGTATAACATAAAATCCTGTTCTTCGTTTATATATATAGATACTGCTTTTTTTTCATGCACATCTGCCTCTCACTAGGTGGACATGTTGAACTTCAGGATCATTAGTCACATGTAAGAGGTCAAGGTCTGCTGGGTTAGCATGGTCTGGTTGGTCCCTGCTGGTTTGTGCGGTAACTGCGCCATCTGGCAGCATAAAGCCTTTTAATCCACTGGTGGTATGGGATGAATTCTCATTATGTAAACAACATTTTTGTGAAGTTTAACACCTCCTGTAAAATTAGTACAAATAATAATTTCTGAGATCATCGGTTAGTCCTATTTGTAGTTTGGAGAATAATAAAAGAGCTGTTTTTAAGCATATTTTTATGGCAAAAACATTTCATTACCCCTTAAACTGCCTGCTCTATCAAATGGTTGACCATGTTTTTACTGTTTAAAGAATGATAAACATAATCATGTTGCACTACTACACTTGATGACCTACTGCGCCACCGCGTCGTCTAAACTGGTCTTACACTTCATATTTTCAGATTTTCATAGTATAAGTCAGGGTTGCTTAAGTCTCTTAAGTTGCTTTGTCCTTGAGGGCCGGTGTGCTGCATAGTTTAGCTCCAACCTGCTTCAACACACCTGACTGGATGTTTCTTGTATTCCTAGAAAGAGCTTGATTAGCTGGTTGAGGTATGTTTAATTGGGGTTGGAACTAAAATATGTTGGACACTAGCCCTCAGGACTGAGTTTGGACAACCCTGGTATACGTATTCCGGTACTTTTACCATAAACCGTCATATCAACCATTTGGTAGAGGTTGATATTTTAGAAATTATGGGATGTGTTGAAAAAAAAATGCATTGAGTGTGTCTAGCTACATTAGGAGTTAAGAAATGCAATCCAATTTTTTTTCTCGGTGGGGCAGTTAAAGAGTTAATAAACACACACATACATTAAATGTTTATATATGATAAAAAAATAAAAAAATTCCTGGTGACACTTTGCTAAATATCTCCTTGAATGAGTTTGTTCCATAAAAAAAAAATTTGCAGTCATTGAAAGCAGGGCGGTCCAGTAGAATGTGTTTTACAGTAAGAGGAATGATCAAATCTAGTCTTAAAATGTATTAAAGGGCACCTATGATGAAAATCATCTTTCAAGCTGTTGAAACAGCAATCAAGCTGTTTAGACAGAACTGTCTGTATGTATAGTGTGTCCACAGTCATATTAGAGTGATATAAACCCAACAAGTCTATTGTTATAATTATATTACATTATTGTTATTATTATATAACAATATCATTTGCACAAAGAAATTATGGGGTTCTTCTCTAAAGAAGTTGTTACCATAAATATATAATGTGGTTCAAACGATGGATCTGCGACAGAGAAGCTAGTTTTTGGGAAACACTCGTCACTACATCGTTCTTTTCCCAAACGATGCATGGTACTATGATAGTTCAGCCGCGAGATACATCGTTGTTTGGGAAAACGCACCCCTGTATGGGACACTTCTTAATGTATATTCTGAACCGCGGATCACAGGGCGCACCGAACCTTGGGAGGACAACAGGACGATACAATTTTTTTTACTGAGAACTGTTGCATTAGTGTGTACAGCATTTGTGGGAGACTCATCATTTCAGAAAGGCTTGAATAAACCCTACCACAAATACGTTAATTAAACTTGCTTGGTATTTTTGACTAATGAGCTGTATTTCAGCTTCATCCATGTCTTTATGCAGTGGATGCCCTTCCAGCCGCAACCCAACACTGGGAAACACCACACAACTAAAATAAAAGTACAAACATACACAAATAAATAAATAAATAAATCAATAAATAAAGCAGTGTTTTAGCCTAATATAGAGAGATGTACGGTGTTTGTTATTATAAAGTGATAGGACTAAGACATTTACATTTCATTTACATTTTCTTTGTAGATTAAATTTTTCTCATTTTATGTCTTAATCACTGTACATAAATAATAAATGAATAATTAAATAGGCCTAAATAATTATTTATTTAAAGACATTACTGTCGAAAAATAGTGAAACGGTCCAGCGCATGGTCTAAAGGGCTCTTAAGACAAATGCTACTTCTTAAAAATTTTAATAATTTTGCAGCAGGACATAAATTAACTCTGCATGTTTATTTTTTAATAATTATGTTTCAGTACAGTTTAGCTTTCAAAACATCAATGTTCTCCTTCAAATTATAATATTTTTTTTTTTTACTTTTTAAACTATTAATGTCCTACTATCTTTTGTGTTTTAATTTCAATTTCAATCACCTTGCATATGCGTGTGAAATATAATGCGCGCATAACAGCATAAAAAAGGAAAGCACAGTTCAAAGTTATAGCTAATTTATCAAAATTAGCTATATTAAAATACATCAGAAGTATAAAAACAAAACACCTTGTCAAAACAGTCTGTTTATAGGTTATTTAGGCTATTTTTATACACACTCACTTTTCTTTGTCTTATTCCCTGCTATAATCAGAGGTCACCACAGCAGAATGAACGCCAATTGGAAATTTTTATACACAGCGAATGCTCTTCCTGCCACAACTCAGCACTGAGAGTACAACCCTTAGTGCTGGGAAACACTCGCATACGCTCCGATTTACACACTATGGCCAATTTAGTTTATCCAATTAACATATACCGCATGTCTTTGGACTATAGGAGAAAACAGAGCACCCGGAGGGAACCCACGCAACATGGGGAGAACATGCAAAGTCCACACAGAAAGGTTTCTTCATCCAGCCGAAACTCAAACCTGTGACCTTCTTGCTGTCTGGCAACCATACTAACCAAATAGCCAATGTGCCGCCAACACATATTCAATTAATTCATTAATTTTCTTTTCAGTTTAGTTCCTAAGTTATTAATCTGGGGTCGCCCTAGCAGAATGAACCACCAACTTATCCAACATATGTTTTTCACAGCGAATGCCCTTCCAGCTGCAACCCATCACTGGGAAACATCCATACACACTCATTCACACACATACACTATGGACAATTTAGCTTACCCAATTCACCTGTACCACATGTCTTTGGACTTGTGGGGGAAACCGGAGCACCCGGAAGAAACCCACACGAACATGGGGAGAACATGCAAACACCACACAGAAACGCCAACTGACCCAGCCGAGGCTCGAACCAGTGACCTTCTTGCTGTTGGGGGAATGTGCTAACCACTGCGCAGCCCCATATTCAATTCAATTCATCTTTATTTTTATAGCGTTTTCACAATTTGGAGCTTAACATAGAAGATTATAGTAAATTGAAACTGTGTCAGTCCAGTTTTCAGGGTTGAAGTTCATTTTAGTTCATTTCAGTGTGGGTTAATTTTTACTGCTGAAAGTCCATACACTTAAGGGCAAATCCATCGAAGTCCCAAACCAAACAAGCCAGTGGCGAGGAACAAACTTCACCAATTGTCGAAAGTGAAGAAAAAAAAACCTGGAGAGAAACCAGGCTCAGTTGGGCATGACCATTTCTCCTCTGGCCAAACTTCGTGTGCAGAGCTGTAGTCCAGGCTCCGGAGGCTGGAGAACGCTGGACGTCCATCGTGGAGAAGCTGCATATTTACTGCAACACCTATATCTGTGCTATGTAGCACCTCAACAACCCCATACAGCCCCTGAAGGACCATTACAGTTTCTTTGTGATACAAACCGAACCAACGGTTTTGTGAATTGTTCCACCCCTAGTCTGTTGAGTGTGTGGAGCATGGAACTGACTACAGATGGCTGTTGTCTTGTCAGTGAAGAAAGTATCAAAATCACCAGCTGATAAAGAGGTGGTGTAAGATGGAAAAGGACAAAGCAGTGAATTAAAGAAGAGCTCGCGGGAGTCTGAAGTCCTGTTGATCTTGTTGTGGTAATCAGTTTTGGCAGTATTGATCATGCTGGTGGAGAAAGATGCAAGAATAGATTGGTACCTGTTCAGAGTGCTGTAGCCTGGAGTTGATGAAGAACATTTACACTGGCCTGGTGGAGAGAGGACAGATTTTGTCTAAACAAGAGGTTAAATGGAGCTTAACTATTTGGAGCACTATATACAGTGCTCAGCATAACTGAGTATACCCCATTTTGAAAATGAATATTTTTATCCATTTCTCAGTGAATATGGGTAATATACAGGTTTTTACATCAACACCCGAAAACCTGCCAATTGCGGGTAGATTTCAGCTCTGGCAGGTTAGACAGACACCTCCACTAGCCACTTTGGCTGGTTGGAAATCATTTTTAAATTGTAGTTTTCTTAAAAGCAGGGTTTGAAAATAAGCGTGGCCCAATATTCGTGCAAATGTGATCTTAGAATCGAGAAGCAGCATGACTGACAAAAATAGCAGAAAGCAGGTAAATACCAAACGAGAGGATGATCACTCGGACGCACAGATGATGTGATGTGCGCGACTGTTAAAATGCGCGCGCGCGCTCGCGTTTACTTGCGCGAAGCAACCGTCACCGTGCCTAGACAACGCGCAACTGGTGCGATCGGTTCCCTTTGAAGTAGACTGGACAAAGAGCGATGATCGTGCACACCACAGTCCTTCTGCTTTCAAGAGCCCAAGATTAAAACAAAAACACACATATTCTTTTGGAAGCAGCAGCGGTCACTGCTTTCATTTACAGGCTTATATTAACCGTGTGCTCGTGACCATCCTTTGATTATGTTTTACCTGCTTTCTTTTGCTTACAGTTATTTTTGTTAATATGGTTTAATTATATTTCTTTATAATAGCATTGCTTTAATAGGAGATTACTCCCCGTTTATGTGTAGTTAACTGGTGATCTGGGACTTTTAGCCAGGACAGATTACTGTGCATATTTTAGATACATGACAATAATTCTTTTTTTAAATGTAATGTTTTTTTAAAGAAAAGTTTTGTTGAATTAAAAAGTGCACCAATACAGCTATAGTTTCCGTGTTTTGACACAATAAAAAATTGTGACTATGAAATACTTATTTGGTGTGGTCAGAGATAAATTTAGCAAATCCTTAATTTTGAGCCCTGAAAAGTCATGTGAAATAAAAACTAATTGTATTGCGACACAACCCATTTGGTCATACAAACTGAGCAAGCTAATACACAATACACACAAGAAGTTAAATGAATGAGAAGGCATGTGGACATAACACATCTAAATCAAGTCATTTTATCATGTCAAAGTCAAATTTATGCATATAAAATATATTTTCCCAACAAGAAAATTGTGGCTAGTAAAAATGGTGAGTGGCTAGTAATGTTGGAAATCTACTAGCCACAGTGGCTGGTGATCAAAAAAGTTAATGTTAAGCCCTGGTAATATATATTGGTGCATTTGAACAAAACAGATTTATTAAACAGATATATTTATTAAAATAATATTTTAGTCACAGAACATCTTTAGAAATGGAAAGATAATACATTTAAATTCATGCAAAATATTGCATATAACATTTTTTAAAAAATTCTATATTCTTTTGTTTCTCTAGATTTTTGCTATTTTTGAAACTTATATTTAATATTTTTCCCTAACATAAATTTGGGCGGCTACTAATTTTTGAACCATTATTGTAAGTTATTTTGTTGGATTTATCTCCAGATTTGGCTTCAATACTGACTAAACTAATGTATATGCACAAATATAATATTGTAAAGCATCCTATGGAAAATATTAATTTAAATGAGAGATTTGAGGGGGGTGTACTCATATTGTCACACCCTCGGCTCGTTCCTGCACTCCCAACCACCTCAGCCAATCACCAGCCACCACACCCCACTCACGTGAACCATCACCCGAATACTAACTGCCCACACCTGGTACCCCAATCATGCATTCCCTTTAAAGTCTCACCTCCTCCAGTCACTCAACGGCTGGAATCAACGTCAGATGGTCTTCCTCATCGGCTTTCCTGTGATCCCCTGTGCTCTCAGGTGGATGTCCCCCTTTCTCCTGTGGATACAAACAGCCTGCTCAAGGCAAGGGAAGTGTCTTTAATGTGTGTGTGTGTGTGTGGTGTTATCTACAAACTGGACTCACCATATAGGACTTTGCTTCACGCTTGTTACGCTTGAATAAATACTTGAAAGTCTTAACTCCCATTGTCTTCCTTGTGTGGCCGTGACACATATGCTGAGCACTGTACAAGTGAGAATTGAGCAGGTGAGGGAAGAGAAGCTGATACAATGGAAGAAAAATAGGAGGAATATAGTAATAGAAGTGGATTAGAGAATAAAAAGAGCGGATCAAGATCACAGCAGAGCAGTGAGAGACTCGTTATGTCCAGTAGCACTGTACATTTACTGAGGGGTATGCGGATTCAAGTTTTGCTAATCACCCCCCCCCCCCCCCCCCCCCCACCCAATTTGTTTTCCTCATCAACATGTCGATGTTCTAAACACAACTGAAATAGTATGCAGTAAAAGTATAATTACACTAAGCATGTTAAGTCACAAAGAATTACATCTCATCACACCCCAAATTTCTTAATTTAATTTTCCTCACTAAATGATTATAGCACCTCATGCCTTGCTCCTGTACATTTGTCAAAACAAAATGATAGATATGGGAGTCAAGGGCAAAAGAACTTAATGTAATCACTTCTCACATGAATACTGCGAGAGGTGTAAGGTCTGTCTTTGCATGAACAATTGACTGAAACTGCTATTACACCTCTCACAAAGTGACATATAAAAAAAGACTGTAAAATGTTTTTTTTGTAACTAAATTGAAATAGTTTTGAGCAAAGTAAGTTACCAAAGGGCCTGATGTTTTCATTGCACTGTTATCAAACTAAACAGTGGATCAAACAGAGGTCCATTTGCTGCTCTTCACTAAATAACTGTAGTAACTTTAATCAATATTTAAATGCAGTAAATACAAATTTTATCCCATAGAATTATACTGTTTTTCAATTATATACAGGATGGAAGTATGAAATTTTGGACGCAGTCTAGGTGTGGCCGTGCGTCACTGCACCCCTGCCTGGACAAAACCACCTCGTCTGAAATGTGTATATATCTATGGTCTGAAATTATGTTAAGTAAAAAAAGCCAGCCCATGCAGTGACTGTGGTGATAATGAATAATTAATGATATGGCGGCCCGTCGCTCCCAAAAACATTAGAAGTTGATTAAAAGTATGGTAATAATAGTGTGGGTTAAGCTCTTATATCCAATTTGTCATGGCAGTTTTCATTTTAAGGCATTTTGTTCTTTTTTTCGTTTTCTATTTTGCGCTCCACGTCTCTTCACTCTTCTCTCCATTTTGAACATGTGACTGTCACTGTAACCGAGCAACGGATCAATCAAATGGTCAACGGAGGGGTAGGGGTGGTATAATTTTTTATTTAATAAAATACAATATTATATTCATATAAAATGCAGGATAAACATTTTTAACCAAAAATATTTATTAATTTTTATTATTTGAAACTTTTAATAAGGATAATTTCAAAATCCCCCCCCATGTGTGACACCCCTGTGCGCCACATATACTGCATACCCCCTTTTTGCGCCACTGCTTCAGAACTGCTCTTTTAAGCAGACACATTAGAGCAATTTCTTGCAAACGTCAACCTTACCATGAAAAATACTACACTCTTAAAAAATGTTGAGTTATTTATTTAACCCAATGTTTGAGTTAAAAATATTTGGTGCTTAGTTAAGTTATTTTGAACCTTTATTGGGTTATTTATTTAATAACTCAACCAGTTTTGTTCATTTTTGAATTTCAACAGTCAACTGATTTAACTGACACATAACAGCTGTATTATGCGTACGTGATTGACGTTGTTTTTGCGTTATAAAGTTTATTTAAGCTCTAACGCAGTAATGTTTTTTTTTTTTTTTTTAATCAAATTGCCTCCGTGTCATGTTTTTTTTATATACGTTTCACTTGGACTCTTAATTATTGATGATACAAGCCCGCGCTTCATAGCCGATCTATATGCGGATAAAAACTTTCTCTCCCGTGTTCATCTCTACAGTTGTTATGGAGGAAATGATACACATATTTGAGATTTTCGCCGTCGTTATCGCCTTTAGGACCCAGCGGAGACATCAACCCGGAGTCGCGTCCATTCATGGTTAAGGTATGTTAAATAAACACTCGCTAGGAAACTATATTGTAACATCTAAATGCTAATATAGACACATACACATACATATATATGCATATGCATGTTACATTTTAAATGAATCTTTTAAATTTCTTAAAAGATAGATGGTTGATGGTTTTCCCAAGAAGTACGGAATCGGAGCATTATATTATTATTGGTTATTATTCGCCGCTAGAGGGCGCTGAATGGATCGCAACATTTCTTTCTGTAGACTAACTTTAGTCATGAAGAAGTCTTCCTGGACAAGATCAGAGCAGAAGCTTGCTATATCATCTTTTATCAGAAGAGGACTCGTTATCCATTTCAAGGTACTTGATTATTAACTATTGAAAGTTAAATGTTATTATTACTGTTTGTGTGTACTAAATTAAAGGCCCTGAAAACTGCATTTTCCCTACATCTTATACTAACCTACAGTAATGAAACCACACCCTGATAATGTTAGATGCTAATAGAAATATGTATAATAATAGTAGTAATGTATGCTAATAAACAATAATACAAAGCCCTTAAACATTGCCCTTGCCCAGTTTTCAATGCAGGTGAGATTTTAGTGATACTGTGACCACTGAACTAATAAATGTTGTCTGTCAGCTCATGTTTATTTGTGGTTTATTATTTTTTGTTTGTTTGCTTATTGTAGGTTGTGCTGGACAAAGCGAGCTTTGGACCTCCTTGATAATCTTGTTGAGAAAGGTAAAAAAACAACAGCTCTGTATTTTGTAATATTTACATGATGTAAAAATTCACCGATACTCACAGTTAAGCAATATCATATATTGTAAAGGTGTCTTTACATCACCATATTTTTTAAAATCAAATTAGACATTTCTAATTCTTCTGTAAATGCATTTATACATCTCTGAACAGCACTGGTAGTGTGTTAAGACACAAATGCCTCTTTCAAAGTGTTTCTGTGCCTTATTTGAGTGTGAATTTGGTATTAGATTCTGTATCAGGCATGAGGCCACAGGTAAGTACAGATGACTGATATAGGCCCAGTTTCACAAACAGGGCTTAGCCAGGACTAGACCTTAGTTAAATAAGGCTATTTAAGCCACATTTTTAAAAACAGCCTTAAAAAATACATTACTAGTGTGCACCTGTGGACAAAAAATGACACTAACATATTTTAAGACATCTCACTGCAAGTTATTTTCAGTTGAGACGGCTCAAACATGCAATTTAATCCATGACTAGCCTTAAACCTTGTTTGTGAATCCAGGGGATAGAGTCTAAGCACAGTTCAGAGATTTCAGAACTCCACTCCTGGAACACCAAATAAATTGAGATATTACAGACATTAAACTGTTTATATTAGTTATTGCATTATGAAAATTTACTGACAGATGCCAGTTATTTGAGTAGAAATCGGTGATCAAGAGTTTGACTCTTTTGCAAGGTTCTGGGCATGAGAATTAAGCACATTGATGAACATCAGTCCACAATTGACCATGTAAAATAGACCTTATTTGCCCAACAAATTTGCAAATGTGATGCAACTTAAGAACTCAAGACTAATCCTGCAGCTAAAAGTTTATCTTTATTTGTTTAAGATACCCCTGGAGATGACCACTTGGAGCCTTCCAGTTATCTTTTCTCCATTGCTAAACTGGGTAAGTACATGATTTTTGTTGTTATTTGGTCCTGCATACATGTTCAAATTTACAATTTAAAATTGTTTTTTTAAGGTTGGAGCAAACATCATTTAGTATATGGGGGATTAGGTAACTAAACCATTCTTGGTCCACAGTGAAATTCCATAGCATTTTTTTCTTCTGTTGAAGTCAGTGGGGACTATCAAGTTAGATGCTTTGTCGTTTAAGTTTTAGAATGCTTTGTCCTTTAAGTTATCATTTGTGGTCAGCAAAAATAAAAAAAATCAATCAAAACTTGAGGATGAGTAAATGAATACACCCAAAAATCGGTGAAACACCCATACACTCATTCAGCAGCAGAGGCGAATCCATCATGTCCTGGAGCTGGGTCAGTTGGCATTGCTGTGTGGAGTTTGCATGTTCCTCACAGTCCAAACATATGCAATATAGGTAAATTTAATAAACTAAATTGGCCATAGTGTATGGGTGATAGCTTAAAAGACAAAGCAAATCTAAAACTTGATAGTCCCCACTGACTTCAACAGAAGAAAACAATGCTATGGAATTTCACTGTGGACCAAGAACGGTTTAGTTACCTATATTGTTCAAAATATAATGTTTTGTTCATCAGAGGAGAAGTTTAAAACAAGGGGAGGGTGAATTATTGATGACAGAATTTCCATTTTTGTGTAAAATATCCCTTTAATAAGTCCAGTGTACTGTTTGTATGGCATGGATTTAAGTGCTGTTTTTGTTAATTTATTTTTAGATTGCTCAGGATGGGTATTTTATACCCACACACTAAAGATAAACTTTTTAAGGTTTGGGGAGATGCATCACTGCGGATTCTCTCGTATTGCAAAAAAAGAGAGCCTTGGATCTACTAGTTCAAGCAAACATTTAATCTGGTGAGAAAATCTTGCATAACAGCTCTGTTTTAATCCCAACTTGTAGCATTTCACCTTTGATATAGGGGGCTTGTTTTGAGTTTAATTATTGTGTTTTTTTTCTGTTTGATATAAAGACAGCCTTGGAGATCCCGCTTTGGAGATGGTGCTTTAACAACTCTGCCAGCTATCCTTTCTCCACTGCCATACAGATTGTGCAGCAAGAGGATTTAGCCTTCATACCAGGAGGCAAAACAAGAATTTGTTGATTTGCGACCTCTAGGTGCATTATTTATGACAATAAATTTTGGACGTTATTTAATTTATGTGTGTATACTTGTATTTCGTTTAGTACTTAGAGGAGGAGGAGCAACAGAGACAGAACCTTCTTGTCCTGCTGCTTGGGGATGAACTAAACTGCTCTCAGGCATTTGTTATTGTGGGAGGAGTGGCACTAAATTCATGGATTTAAATAAAGCATTGCAAATGTATTAAAAAGCTGTGTTTTTTTATTTACATATAAAGATGACGACTACTACTATAATAATAATAATAATAATAGTTTATTATTATATAGTGGTTAAGACACTTTTTGGCAAAATAACCCAACAAATTAGTTATTTTTGTAACCCAAATTGTTGAGTTAACCTTAACAACCCTGTTACCTGTTGGGTTATTATTAACCCAACTGTTTTAGGTGAGTATGTTTTCACCAAAACTGTGAAACTTTTTCTATTTTTTGTAAGCAAGTAACAAAGTTTTTTTCCTCATGAATGTAAAAGAAAATAAAACCAATCTTTTTTGTTATAGTGAATATCCTTTTGTCATGTCATTTTCATCTGCTTATCCGTGGCCGGGTCGCAGGGGCAGCAGTCTTAGGAGAGATCTCCAGACTTCCCTCTCCCCAGACACTTCCTCCGGGGGGATCCCAAGGTGTTCCCAGGCCAGCTAAGAGACATAGTCCCTCCAGAGTGTCCTGGGTCTTCCCTGAGGCCTCCTCCCGGTGGGACATGCCTGGAACACCTCCCTAGGTAGGCGTCTTAAGCTTTGATATGAGACAATATTTCAGTCGGTCATTCAGAAAGACATTTGTGAATGAATCAGCTGTTCAAACAACTATTAAATGAATCATTCAGTGACAAAGACGGAGACCTGACTCCACCTACTGGAGGTTGTAGTTTCAAGTCTCATGACATTTTTATTTTTTAATTTCATTGCGTTCATGCCCATACCTGTCAACCCTCCCGTTTTTCCCGGGATTTTCCCGTATTTTACAGTTCTATCCCGCTGTCATCCCATAAAGCCGCGGTCACACTAGAGTTTGAGCTTGCGAAATTCTGCCGTACGGCGCTGCGAATAGGGGCGGGATTAAACGAGATGATTAGACATTTAAAAAAGCGAGAGATTGCTCCATGTTTTAAATTTCTGTCCAGAGAGGTCATGTTTTGATCCTGGATTGGTCTCACGCAGTCAAGTGATGCGATTTCGCAGGTCAGAGTTCACCAAGTTTGAACTTTGCACCGCAGCAACCTGCGAAATCTGACGCATGACCCTGCATTTCCGGTCTGACGCATTCGCGTGCGTATGAATGGAAGTCTATGGAGGGAAAAGTCCAGTGTGACCGCGGCTTAAAGGTATTTTCCCGTATTTCTCCCGTATTTTTTATCTTTCTGAGAAGAGCTGATCCTCCCTATATGCAACCCATACCGCCGAACCACCAGGGGCCGCCCTTGCTCTTAAATGTGAACCAGTTCTGTGCTTTCATTTTATTTAGGCATGGAAATCTGATGGAAACACTTTGAAATGAACATAAAAACAGACCGATTCATTTCCTTTTCATTACAGGTGCAATCCTCAAAACAGTCAGTTTATATAAAGATGCATGTCTGTCAGCTGATGCTCTCCATAGTGATAATAGACGCTGTTTCCCAAGCGGATTCTGTACGTACGTGATTTGATGCTGAGCTCAAGTGGACACTGGGTTTTGGGTGCGTGTTTGAACAGACATATACACATCATCATCATCATAATAATAATAATAATAATAATAATAGTAGTTCATTCCGCTATGGGGACCCCAGATTAATAAAGGGACTAAGCCGAAAATAAAATGAATGAATGAATAATAATAAGAACAACAACATCTAGACATGTCGATCTTGTTGGGTTTTCTTTTAAACACAACAAATTTTGTCTTAAATGAGCATAAACCGTTAGGAAAACAATCAAATGCTTTCATTATAGATCTGTGCAGTTTTAAAGTGACCGCTCTGTTATTTAATGTAATCAAACCAAAAAAAATCTAAACGAGAGATTCATTCGCTGCTCTTTAATCAGAATGTTTAAATTATACAGTGAAGATGAGATTTGATAACTTGATTCTATTTCTTTATAATAGCTAATAGTTTTAATGAGCTGAACTGTTTGCTAATTTATTTGCAGATTTTTCTAATGTATACTAATTATTATATCCTTTGTAAATAATAATAAAAACGTATTTCTGATCGTTTCAGAAGTTTATTTACAATGAAACAGCTCCAGGTGAACATATGTATTTATTTTTATTTATTTATTTATTTATTTATTTATTTATTTATTTATTTATTTATTTATTTATTTATTTATTTTTTTTTTTTGGGGGGGGGGGGGGGGGGGGGGGGTTATCCCTTTATTTTAAGTATCCCTTATTTTTACATCCCAATGTTGACAGGTGTTCATGCCACCTCAAGGCCTTTTTAATCAGTCAATTAATAAATAAACAGTAAATTTATCTGAAATGCTAACTTAGTTTTTTTTCTTTGCCATCTTAATTGTGCCAAGAGGAATTTTGTTGATTTAATCTGATTGTAAGATATTCTTTCTGCTATTATTTCAGTTTATGAAAAAAAGCTCATGTAGTTGGGCCACATAAGGTAAACAAAGTGTTGTAAATAAAAAGGTATATTTAGTCAAACAGTTGCTGGTAGTCAAAGACTTACATTGTCAATAATTTTTTTGTCCCTTTTAATTGTATGATTTTCTTAAAAATCACATGCTTAAGATTATTTAAGGTTGGTGGTTATTTAAAATAAAAAGCATTTTCTCAAATTAAAACTGCATTTAGATCTATTTTGTTATCATTGTGTGTGTAGCTACAGGACAACACCCAACCACCAGCCCCCCACCCCCCATCACTATCACCCCCCCACCACGAACCATCCCCCTTGAAGTCGATCATTGGCCACATCCATAACGCATAATGAATTTGCTAATTTAAAATATTGTTTACATATTTTTCTGATCGCATAACTCTCTGGTTAGTTGTTTTGTCAAATATATTTCTTAAGTTATTAAATGACTTTAAGCTTTATGATTGTTGATATTAAAGGGTTTTTAGGTCAAGATGGTGACGGTCTTTGGTGGTGATTAGGCATGGGTCAGTATAAGATTCTGATGGTATGATAACCTTGGCTAAAAATATCCCGGTTTCACGATATTGTGATCACTGCTCTAAAATATATTATTTTTGAATGTTGGGTAAAAAACAAAAACTTTTTTTCTTATTTGAACACAATATATATTTTTTGAGAAACATTTCCAAAATATTTTAACAGTAAATGTAAACATGTCAGACTAAATAATTATTTTCTGCTGGAGATACTGTCCTAAAAAACAACAGCAAAACAAAAAAAAAAAATCATACACATACCATAGGAACGATATAGTAGAACATTTGGGGGTTTAAAACCTTGACTTTTCCAAACCAAAAATGGTTATCGTCCCATGCCTAGTGGTGATGGACAAACACTCTTAGTAAAGGAAAATTTTACTTTTTTTTTTTTCTGTTTTTTTTTTTTTTTTTTTCAAATTTAACCCAAAATTGGACATTGAGGGTTGCACCAATGTTTTCTATTTTATTCATACTGAAAGCTAGAGACCACCCTTGCACATTGACTTCAAACTCGTAAAAGTAACATGAGGTAGTAACATAAGATGTTCCAGAGTTCAAAATGTATACCCTTATTATAATAATAATAATAATAATAATTATTATTATTCTCTGCATCAGTCCACCAATTTAGTCCATTACACTGACAGCATAATGACTGTACACTAATTATTGAGGTGCTTTTTGGAATTCAATATGTGCATTCAATAATGCAACAATACTTTTTTAGACACCATCTATCTCCAAACAGATCTTTAAAAATGACTTTTCCACCAAAAAATGCATATCAGAAAATAAGGTACTGTAGGCCTACTCAATTCCTCTCAGACATGTCAAGATAAGCAAATCAAATGCTCAGCAAGCGCTGTGTTGTTTTCTATTTGGTATTTGATAAAATCCTCATGTGAATTTGCTATTTTTCAGAAAGGCCTACAGTATTGAAAGCATACATTAGGCTCTGTTTAAAGCATATCACACAAGGTGATGTTTTACCAGCGTTTGTTGCTTAAAATATCAGTGGTTATGAATGCCAGGCACATTAAAGAGGCTAATATTATGAAAACATGTCAATATGAGATACGACACTTTTTAAGAAATCAGTTAAGTGGCATACAATGTAAGTTAATAATTAGTAACTTACAATAAATGGTTCCACAGCATATAGTTCCTTAATGAGCGCGGTGTTATCAATTGATTCAATGATTACATGATTCACCCATTTGTCGCCACCTAATGGCATTTAAGAATCTAACGTTTTGAATTATTAAAAATCCCCCACACACAAACAAAATTTTGAAATGTGTGAACACTGACGAGCAGAGTGTTATAAATTGTACTGGTGGACAGCATCTGAAGGCTACAAGAACAGTTTACAAAAGCAGCAGAGCTTACCTTGTTTCCACACGAAAATTCCTTATACAGTTACACTGTGTACAGTAGGTATACACTCACCGGCCACTTTATTAGGTGAACCTTACTAGTATCGGGTTGGACCCCCTTTTGCCTTCAGAACCTCCTTCCTTATAGATTCAACAAGGTACTGGAAATATTCCTCAGAGATTTTGGTCCATATTGCTGCAGATTTGTCGGCTGCACATCCATGATGCGAACCTCCCATTCCACCACATCCCAAAGGATACGATGCTCAATTGGTACTAATGGGGCCAAAGTGTGCCAAGAATATATCCCCCACATCATTACTTCACCACCACCTGCCTGACCCATTAATACAAGGCAGGATGGAGCCATGCTTTAATGACACCAAATTCTGACCATCCGAATGTCACAGCATAAATTGAGACTCATCAGATCAGGCAATGTTTTTTTTTCTAATCTTCTATTCTCTAATTTTGGTGAGCCTGTGCAAATTGTAGCCTCAGTTTCCTGTTTTTAGCTGACAGGAGTGGCACCCGGTGTGGTCTTCTGCTGCTGTAGCCCATCTGCCTCAAGGTTTGACGTGTTGTGCATTCAGAGATGCTCTTCTGCATACCTTGGTTGTAATAAGTGGTTATTTGAGTTACTGTTGTCTTTCTATCAGCTCGAACCAGTCTGGTTTTTCTCCTCTGACCTCTGGCATCAACAATGCATTTGCACCCACAGAACTGCCACTCACTGGATATTTTCTCTTTCTCGGGTCATTCTCTGTAAACCCTAGAGATGGTTGTACGTGAAAATCACAGTAAATCAGCAGTTTCTGAAATACTCAGACCAGCCCATCTGGCACCAACAACCATGCCACGTTCAAAGCCACTTAAAACACATTTCTTCCTCAATCTGATGCTCGGTTTGAACTGCAGCAGATCATCTTGACCATGTCTACATGTCTAAGTGCATTGAGTTGCTGCCATGTGATTGGCTGATTAAAGTTAACAAGCAGTTGGACAGGTGTACCTAATAAAGGGGCCAGTGAGTGTATACAGGCGTCTGAAACACGTCTTGTTCACCCCCAAGAGAATTACTTAGTTTTGAGTCATTTACATATTTTAGATTTGTCTTGCGTCACTATCCCTTAGCTACAGGGCCAGTAAAATGGCCAGTGTCCCAGTAAAGGTTTAGTTTTTTTATAGGCTATGTAAATGTATTAATTCAGAGTGGTCATCCTAGAATAAAGATATTATTCTCAATGTTGAACCAGATTTGTTGAGCTAGTTTCCGAAGAAATGTATTGAGATTAATTAAAGACTTGATATCTTTCTCTTTGGCAGATTGGCATGGAGCATGTGGAGAAACAGGGAAACACACCAACATTCCACATTGTGTGTAAGCAGACGATTAATACACCATTCAATACATCTTAGTTTTCAGGAGGGAAGATAGTGTGTATGCTATTCCTACTGTTTGGAGTGAGGATTATTTATGCATTGCTTATTAAGTAAGGATTATTTATGCATTGTAAATCCCTTATAAATGGAACTTAAAGGCTGCCATATTCTTAACAGAAAAAGGAATTGACAATGAACATAAGTGATTCAGCAACAAAAGCAATATTAATTTCAAGATACAACAATGAAACGGTAAAACTGCATGAAATAAAAAATAAATCTTTGCAATTTTATCTAATGATAAAATGAATGTACAGTTTACACACTGCTGAATACCTAGTGTCAAAATACCTGTTTTGTGCATACAACAAATTTAACAACAGCAATAGCCTATAATTCAAAATATAACAATATGATCAAACCTTTCAGTGTTATTTAGCAATATTTAAACTGAACTTTATGTTATTTTTTGGAGATTACAAGTATCTGTATGCAGCCTTTCTCTCAGCGATGCAATGTTAGACACAATGCACTCAAGTGACATCACGTATAAATGCATGCAAAATATAAAACATATAAAAGAAAAACCCTTAAAGGAATTTCAAGTCGTTAAGCAACCAGAACTGTAAATAGGCCTATACTCCAAAACTAAACTCCTCTTCTCTATGCTAATTATGTATACCCGATCTTCTTCTTTGTTTGCTTTTTTTTCTTATATTTTATGCTAAAATGCTATTGTAAGATTTATTGCATTTGTTTGGAAATGTTCAGCAATATATATATATATATATATATATATATATATATATATATATATATATATATATATATATATATATATATATATATATATATATATTTATATATATAAATAAAAGAATATAAGCAGAATAGAAATTAGTCAAATTGTGAATCAAAGTTCCTATTATTTATATACTTAAAAGATAGCGTTACAGGGACCCAAATTCTTTACTGAATTATTATTATTATTATTATTATTATTATTATTATTATTATTATTATTATTATTATTATTATTATTATTATTATTATTATTATTATTATATTCTGCAGTGCTTCACGGAAATCGCGCACTGGACCTTTAAGATGATTCAATATGGCGGCGCGGTGCCGTTGCTGCGGTTACCATAGTCCGAGGCATTCCAAAATAGAATGTGTTCGAAAAACGTCAGATGGTGAAGAGAAACTGCATTGAGTGTTTGACCATCGCATGGGGCGGTATGTAAAGATTTTTCTAAATGTATAATTTTAGATTATTATATGTTTCGTCGTGGTTTTGCTGAAGGAGATTATATATTTTTTAGTATGTCTCTCGGTCATATCGTTTCAGATTATTACATTAGTTTCTTCACGTATTTTTTTGGTTAGACTGCAGTTTGTAACGTTACGGAATGTTGGTTGGAATTGGAGATTACTATTTTGTCAATTTGTCAATTTTAGGATTGTATTTTTATCTTCTTTAGTAGCCTATTTATAATCGTAGAATGGCATTTGTTGTGTTGTCAGGTTGGTAGACCAATAGATACAATATTTGTGTTTGAATGCTTCGGTTGTATATTGCTGTCTTGTTTAATATTTTGCAGATTGTTATTTTCTATATCGTCAGATAAATTGATCAGTTCAGTTGTAATGTTTTTGTACGCTGTCAGCTTTACCACATATTAAATATTACTGTAAGTCTATTGGTGGATAGATTGTCTGCTGTTGTATTATTTATTTGTCATTTATGCTGTCGGCCTGTTCAACATTTGTAGCTTTTTATTGTTATTTGTTCTATTTACATTTTTACTATTTATTGTAACACATTTATCTGTTCTAAGTTTATAGATTGTTATATTGTAGAGTATTTATTTATAGCTGTGAAATATTATTTGTTAGTCTTGGAACAGAACCAGACTGGAGACAGTGTTAGATGAAACTTCCTAAGAACGGTATTGTGATAAATTAATGACTTGATATCTTTCTATTGTATTGTGCAGATTGGAATGGACCACATGGAGAGAAAAAAAGGAATCACACACCTCAGCAATGACTGGAAATTTATGGTCAGAAATTTATTTAAAATTAATTATTCCAAGATGAAGCAGGCAATGGTTGGTATAGATAGTTAGATAGGGCTTGTCTGTGTCAGGCTTTTGTTTTTCAGGTAATGGAGAGAGAGAGCAGGCAGAAGAGGGAGACTCACAAGAGCATCAATGGACATTTATATGAAACAGAGCAGGTAGGGCTCTGTTGGTGCTGTCTTTGTCTTTTGCAGGTTGAAGTGGAACAGGAGAAGGAGACTCACAGCGCTGGAGATATACTTGAAAATCTGGAGCTCAGCAAACAGGTAGAACTGCTTGAACTGACTAAACAATGGAGTTAGTTTCCAAAGAAATGTATTGAGATTAATTACAGACTTGATATCTTTCTCTTTGGCAGATTAGCATGGAGCATGTGGAGAAACAGGGAAACACATTTCAATAATGACAAGTACTGTACATCATAATTTGAAGTTATATACGTTAATTTTTTTTTACAGCGTAGAGTAGCGAGACTAGGGAATTACACATCTCAGAAATGATAAGAAAATGATCGTCAGGTATCGCCTATCGACGACAGATGTCCTTCCAAAAGGAAGGGGGTGGTGGTGGGCTTAGATAGTTAGATAGATGCACGTGCCCCAGTAAAAATGGCCAGTGCCCAAGTAAATGTTTCGTTACAGTTTACTTTATATACATTTAAAGTCAAAATTATTAGCCCCCCTGAATTATTAGCACCCCCTGTTTATTTTTTCCCCAATTTCTGTTTAACTGAGAGAAGATTTTTTCACCACATTTCTAAACATAATAGTTTTAATAACTCATTTCTAATAACTGATTTATTTTATCTTTGTTATGATGACAGTAAATAATATTTTATTAGATATTTTTCAAGATACTTCTATACAGCTTAAAGTGACATTTAAAGGCTTAACTAGGTTAATTAGGTTAACTAGGCAGGTTAGGGTAATTGCCCAAGTTATCGTATAACGATGGCTTGTTCTGTAGACTAAAAAAAAATTAGCTTAAAGGGGCCAATAATTATGTCCTTAAAATGGTTCATAAAAAATGTAACTTTAAAACTTTTAAATTTATACTGCTTTTATTCTAGCCAAAATAAAACAAATAAGAATTTCTCCAGAAGGAAAAATATTATCAGACATACTGTGAACATTTCCTTACTTTGTTAAACATAATTTGGAAAAAAATTTTAAAATAACAAAAAATTCAAAGACTTCAACTGTAAGTGTAGGGAAGAGCGAGAACGAAAGTACAATTTTTCATTAACCTAATTTTAAAAGATAATGTTTTTAGGAGAAATAGATTTTTGCTGTGGTTACGAACTCACTACAGCGGTCTTTCAAAATCGGGTATTATTTTGTATTGTTGTAGAACAACTCCAATATAATTTCACTTTAAACAAAAGTTTAAAAGCACAGTGTTACTTTTGACCCCATAGACAGGGATGAAAGTAACAGCAATATTTGCTAGATTTACTGACTATGACCTTTAATGTTCACTGCAAAGATATTTTGTCTTTTATTTTTGCAAAAAAAAATTAAACAGCATTTTCATTTTAAATTTCAGTTCCAGCAACCCAACAACGTAAAATGTTAAAAATGTCTATAATTTTTTAATATGTTTGTATTATTATTGGCAATATGCATTAATCTTGCAAAACATATGAGTCAAAACACTCAAAACTAATGTGGAAGTGAAAAATAAATGCAAGGCTATTAGCAGTGGGACAAAAACAAAAGTTACATTTGTCCCCACAGGAACACTTGCCATTTAAACCTGCTTTACTTTTAAACTGAAAAAACTCAAGACATTTCAAACTCAAGAATGTGTTATTGCACTGAATAACCTGTAGATTGATCATTAGTGTGACATGAGAAGAGAAACACAACTTGTGATAAGGAAAAAAAGAACCACGACAATAATTTACTTTTTTCACTTAAAAACAGAAATTTGGAGCTCACTGTGGGACACGGTCCCCAAATCACATGATATTTAGAAGCTCCATCAGGGGTTGCATGCTGAATGTGCTGTTATAGCCTGGAAAGCAAATGTTGTCAGGGCTTTGAGGAAATCACTTTGTTACTTTCGTGCCACTCTGTTATTTATTTAGAATAATAATTGTATAATAATAATACTTTTATAATAATATTACTTTTATTTATTCATAATATTAGGATTTTAATTTATAATATTCAGTATAGCTATTTATATAAGGGTAAACTATTTTTGGTGCGGTGCGGTTAATGGGGGCTGTCTAGCAACACTCTTGAGACTCACAAGAGGAACGCTGGAGATATACTTGAAGACCTGGAGCTCAGCAAACAGGTAGAACTGCTTGAACTGACTAAACAATGGAGTTAGATTCCAAAGAAATGTATTGAGATTAATTCAAGACTTGACATCTTTTTCCTTGGCAGATTGGCATGGAGCATGTGGAGAAACAGAGAAACACACTTCAATAATGACAAGTACTTCATAATCTATTAGGTACTGCCTTAAATTTTGAAGTTGAATCAAATTAACTTTAGAAAACTTTTAAAATTATATATTTAAATTTTTACAGACTGATGTTCAGGAGTTTCCTTGAGATAGACAGAGATAGATACAATATTGGTGTTTGTTTGAATGCTTCATTTGTATATTGCTGTCTTGTTTAACATTTGCAGATTGTTAATTTCTATATCGTCAGTTAAATTGATCTGTTATAATGTATTTGTACGCTGTCAGCTTTAACACTTATTGCATATTACTGTAAGTCTATTGGTGGATAGATTGTCTGCTGTTGTATTATTTATTTGTAATTTATACTGTCGGCCTGTTCAACATTTGTAGCTTTTTATTGTTAGTTTTTTGTTTACAGTTTTACTATTTATTGTAACGCATTTATCAGTTCTAAGTTTATAGATTGTCATATTGTAGAGTATTTATTTATGGCTGTGAAATATTATTTGTTAGTGTTAGAACAGAATCAGGTTGGAGACAATGGTGGATGAAACTTCCTAAGAATGGCATTAAGATGAATTTATGACTTGATATCTTTCTATTGTATTTTGCAGATTGGAATGGACCACATGGAGAGAAAAAAGGGAATCACACACCTCAGTACCGACTGAAAATTTATGGTCAGGAATTTATTAAATAAAAGAAAATTACTCCAAGATGAAGTGAATGGTGGTTGGTATAGATAGTTACATAGGTCTTGTCTGTGTCAGGTTTTTGTTTTTCAGGTAATGGAGAGAGAGCAGGCAGAGGAGGGAAACTCACAAGAGCATCAATGGACATTTATATGAAACAGAGCAGGTAGGGCTCTGTTGGTGCTGTCTTTGTCTTTTGCAGGTTGGAGTGGAGCAGGAGAAGGAGACTCACAAGGTTGATATACTTGAAGACCTGGGGCTCAGCAAACAGGTAGAACTGCTTGAACTGACTAAACAAAGGAGTTAGATTGCAAAGAAATGTATTGAGATTAATTAAAGACTTGATATCTTTCTCTTTGGCAGATTGACATGGAGCATGTGGAGAAACAGGGAAACACATTTAAATAATGACAAGTACTGTACATCATAATTTGAAGTTATATACGTTAAATTTTACAGACTAAGTGATGGTTGAGTATTGAACAAGTCAGTAGAGTTTCATTGATGTTGTTTTTGTTTTTTAACAGCGTAGAGTAGCGAGACTAGGGAATTACACATCTCAGAAATGATAAGAAAATGATGGTCAGGTATCGCCTATCGACGACAGATGTCCTTCCAAAAGGAAGGGGGTGGTGGTGGGCTTAGATAGTTAGATAGATGCACGTGCCCCAGTAAAAATGGCCAGTGCCCAAGTAAATGTTTCGTTACAGTTTACTTTATATACATTTGAAGTCAAAATTATTAGCCCCCCTGAATTATTAGCACCCCCTGTTTATTTTTTCCCCAATTTCTGTTTAACTGAGAGAAGATTTTTTTTCAACACATTTCTAAACATAATAGTTTTAATAACTCATTTCTAATAACTGATTTATTTTATCTTTGTTATGATGACAGTAAATAATATTTTACTAGATATTTTTCAAGACACTTCTATACAGCTTAAAGTGACATTTAAAGGCTTAATTAGGTTAATTAGGTTAACTAGGCAGGTTAGGGTAATTGCCCAAGTTATCGTATAACGATGGCTTGTTCTGTAGACTATCGAAAAAAAAATTAGCTTAAAGGGGCTAATAATTATGTCCTTAAAATGGTTCATAAAAAATGTAACTTTAAAACTTTTAAATTTATACTGCTTTTATTCTAGCCAAAATAAAACAAATAAGAATTTCTCCAGAAGGAAAAATATTATCAGACATACTGTGAACATTTCCTTGCTTTGTTAAACATAATTTGGAAAATTTCTTTAAAAATAACAAAAAATTCAAAGACTTCAACTGTAAGTGTAGGGAAGAGCGAGAACGAAAGTACAATTTTTCATTAACCTAATTTTAAAAGATAATGTTTTTAGCAGAAATATATTTTTGCTGTGGTTACGAACTCACTACAGCGGTCTTTCAAAATCGGGTATTATTTTGTATTATTGTAGAACAACTCCAATATAACTTCACTTTAAACAAAAGTTGCACAGTGTTACTTTTGACCCCATAGACAGGGATGAAAGTAACAGCAATATTTGCTAGATTTACTGACTATGACCTTTAATGTTCACTGCAAAGATATTTTGTCTTTTATTTTTGCAAAAAAAATTAAACAGCATTTTCATTTTAAATTTCAGTTCCAGCAACCCAACAACGTAAAATGTTAAAAATGTCTATAATTTTTGAATATGTTTGGATTATTATTGGCAATATGCATTAATCTTACAAAACATATGAGTCAAAACACTCAAAACTAATGTGGAAGTGAAAAATAAAGGCAAGGCTATTAGCAGTGGGACAAAAACAAAAGTTACATTTGTCCCCACAGGAACACTTGCCATTTAAACCTGCTTTACTTTTAAACTGAAAAAACTCAAGACATTTCAAACTCAAGAATGTGTTATTGCACTGAATAACCTGTAGATTGATCATTAGTGTGACATGAGAAGAGAAACACAACTTGTGATAAGGAAAAAAAGAACCACGACAATAATTTACTTTTTTCACTTAAAAACAGAAATTTGGAGCTCACTGTGGGACACGGTCCCCAAATCACATGATATTTAGAAGCTCCATCAGGGGTTGCATGCTGAATGTGCTGTTATAGCCTGGAAAGCAAATGTTGTCAGGGCTTTGAGAAAATCACTTTGTTACTTTCGTGCCACTCTGTTATTTATTTAGAATAATAATTGTATAATAATAATACTTTTATAATAATATTACTTTTATTTATTCATAATATTAGGATTTTAATTTATAATATTCAGTATAGCTATTTATATAAGGGTAAACTATTTTTGGTGCGGTGGGGTTAATGGGGGCTGTCTAGCAACACTCTTGAGACTCACAAGAGGAACGCTGGAGATATACTTGAAGACCTGGAGCTCAGCAAACAGGTAGAACTGCTTGAACTGACTAAACAATGGAGTTAGATTCCAAAGAAATGTATTGAGATTAATTCAAGACTTGACATCTTTTTCCTTGGCAGATTGGCATGGAGCATGTGGAGAAACAGAGAAACACTCTTCAATAATGAGAAGTACTTCAGAATCTATTAGGTACTGCCTTAAATTTTCAAGTTGAATCAAATTAACTTTATAAAACTTTTTTGAAATTATGTTTAAATTTTTACAGACTGATGTTCAGGAGTTTCCTTGAGATAGACAGAGATAGATACAATATTGGTGTTAGTTTGAATGCTTCAGTTGTATATTGCTGTCTTGTTTACATTTGCAGATTGTTATTTTCTATATCATCAGCTAAATTAATCTGTTATAATGTATTTGTACGCTGTCAGCTTTAACACTTATTGCATATTACTGTAAGTCTATTGGTGGATAGATTGTCTGCTGTTGTATTATTTATTTGTCATTTATGCTGTCGGCCTGTTCAACATTTGTAGCTTTTTATTGTTAGTTTTTTGTTTACAGTTTTACTATTTATTGTAACACATGTATCTATTCTAAGACTATAGATTGTCATATTGTAGAGTATTTATTTATAGCTGTGAAATATTATTTGTTAGTGTTAGAACAGAATCAGGTTGGAGACAATGGTGGATGAAACTTCCTAAGAATGGCATTAAAATGAATTAATGACTTGATATCTTTCTATTGTATTTTGCAGATTGGAATGGACCACATGGAGAGAAAAAAGGGAATCACACACCTCAGCAATGACTGAAAATTTATGGTCAGGAATTTATTAAATAAAAGAAAATTACTCCAAGATGAAGCGAATGGTGGTTGGTATAGATAGTTAGATAGGTCTTGTCTGTGTCAGGTTTTTGTTTTTCAAGTAATGGAGAGAGAGCAGGCAGAGGAGGGAAACTCACAAGAGCATCGATGGACATTTATCTGAAACAGAGCAGGTAGCGCTCTGTTGGTGCTGTCTTTGTCTTTTGCAGGTTGGAGTGGAGCAGGAGAAGGAGTCTCACAAGGTTGATATACTTGAAGACCTGGAGCTCAGCAATCAGGTAGAACTGCTTGAACTGACTAAACAATGGAGTTAGTTTCCAAAGAAATGTACTGAGATTAAATAAAGACTTGATATCTTTCTCTTTGGCAGATTGGCATGAAGCATTTGGAGAAACAGGGAAACACACTTCAATAATAACAAGTACTGTACATCGTAATCTGAAGTTATATACGTTAATTTTTACAGACTAAGTGATGATCGGGTATTGAACTGTATTGAACAAGTCAGTAGAGTTCTATTGATGTTGTCTTTGTCATTTACAGCGTGGAGTAGAGAGACTAGGGAATCACACATCTCAGAAATGATAAGAAACTGATGGTCAGGTATCGCCTATTGACGACAGATGTCCTTCCAAGAGGAAGGGGGTGGTGGTGGGCTTAGATAGTTATACGTAGATGCACGTGCCCCAGTAAATGTGTTTCGTTACAATTTACAGTTTACTTTATATAAGGCATCTAGCAACACCCCTGAGACTCACAAGAGGAACACTGGAGATATACTTGAAGACCTGGAGCTCAGCAAACAGGTAAAACTTCTTGAACAGACTAAACAATGGAGTTAATTTCCAAAGAAATGTACTGAGATTAATTAAAGACTTGATATCTTTCTCTTTGGCAGATTGGCATGGAGCATGTGGAGAAACAGAGAAACACACTTCAATAATGACAAGTACTTCATAATCTATTAGGTACTGCCTTAAATTTTGAAGTTGAATCAAATTAACTTTAGAAAACTTTTAAAATTATATATTTTCATTTTTACAGACTGATGGTCGAGTGTTTCCTTCAGATAGACAGAGATAGATACAATATTGGTGTTAGTTTTAATGCTTCATTTGTATATTGCTGTCTTGTTTACATTTGCAGATTTTTATTTTCTATATCATCAGCTAAATTAATCTGTTATAATGTATTTGTACGCTGTCAGCTTTAACACTTATTGCATATTACTGTAGGTCTATTGGTGGATAGATTGTCTGCTGTTGTATTATTTATTTGTAATTTATGCTGTCGGCCTGTTCAACATTTGTAGCTTTTTATTGTTATTTGTTCTATTTACAGTTTTACTATTTATTGTAACACATTTATCTGTTCTAAGTCTATAGATTGTCATATTGTAGAGTATTTATTTATAGCTGTGAAATTTTATTTGTTAGTGTTAGAACAAAACCAGACTGGAGACAGTGGTAGATGAAACTTCCAAAGAATGGTATTAAGATGAATTAATGACTTGATATCTTTCTATTGTATTGTGCAGATTGGAATGGACCACATGGAGAAAAAAGGGAATCTCAAACCGCAGCAATGACTGGAAATTTATGGTCAGGATTTTATTTTAAGAAAATCCTTTCAAGATGAAGCACGTGGTGGTTGGTATAGATAGTTAGATAGGTCTTGTCTGTGTCAGGTTTTTCTTTTTCAGGTTATGGAGAGAGAGCAGGCAGAAGAGGGAGACTCACAAGAGGAACGCTGGAGATATACTTGAAGACCTGGAGCTCGGCAAACAGGTAGAACTGCTTGAACTGACTAAACAATAGAGTTGGTTAACAAATAAATGTATTGAGATTAATTAAAGACTTGATATCTTTCTCTTTTGCAGATTGGCATGGAGCATGTGGAGAAACAGGGAAACACACTTCAATAATGACAAGTACTGTACATCGTAATCTGAAGTTATATTCGTTACATTTTACAGACTAAGTGATGGTCGGGTATTGAACAGTATTGAACAAGTCAGTAGAGTTCTATTGATGTTGTCTTTGTCTTTTACAGCGTGGAGTAGAGAGACTAGGGAATCACACATCTCAGAAATTATAAGAAACTGATGGTCAGGTATGGCCTATTGACGACAGATGTCCTTCCTAGAGGAAGGGGGTGGTAATGGGCTTAGATAGTTATAGGTAGATGCACGTGCCCCGGTAAATGTGTTTTGTTACACTTTACAGTTTACTTTATATAGGCTGTCTAGCAACACCCCTGAGACTCACAAGAGGAACGCTGGAGATATACTTGAAGACCTGGAGCTCAGCAAACAGGTAGAACTGCTTGAACAGACTAAACAATGGAGTTAGATTCCAAAAAAATGTATTGAGATTAATTAAAGACTTGATATCTTTCTCTTTGGCAGATTGGCATGGAGCATGTGGAGAAACAGAGAAACACACTTCAATAATGACAAGTACTTCATAATCTATTAGGTACTGCCTTAAATTTTCAAGTTGAATCAAATTAACTTTATAAAACTTTTAAAATTATATATTTTCACTTTTACAGACTGATGGTCGAGTGTTTCCTTCAGATAGACAGAGATAGATACAATATTGGTGTTAGTTTTTATGCTTCATTTGTATATTGCTGTCTTGTTTAACATTTGCAGATTGTTATTTTCTATATCATCAGCTAAATTAATCTGTTATAATGTATTTGTACACTGTCAGCTTTAACACTTATTGCATATTACTGTAGGTCTATTGGTGGATATATGGTGTAATTTATACTGTCGGCCTGTTCAACATTTGTAGCTTTTATTGTTAGTTTTTTGTTTACAGTTTTACTATTTATTGTAACACATTTATCTATTCTAAGTCTATAAATTGTCATATTGTAGAGTATTTATTTATAGCTGTGAAATATTTTTTGTTAGTGTTAGAACAGAACCAGACTGGAGACAGTGGTAGATGAAACTTCCTAAGAATGGCATTAAGATGAATTAATGACTTGATATCTTTCTATTGTATTTTGCAGATTGGAATGGACCACATGGAGAAAAAAAAAGGAATCACACACCTCAGTACCGACTGAAAATTTATGGTCAGCATTTTATTTAAAATAAATTCCTTCAAGATGAAGCACGTGGTGGTTGGTATAGATAGTTAGATAGGTCTTGTCTGTGTCAGGCTTTTGTTTTCAGGTAATGGAGAGAGATCAGGCAGAAGAGGGAGACTCACAAGAGCATCAATGGACATTTATCTGAAACAGAGCAGGTAGCGCTCTGTTGGTGCTGTCTTTGTCTTTTGCAGGTGTGAGTGGAGCAGAAGAAGGAGACTCACAAGGGGAACACTGGAGATATACTTGAAGACCTGGATCTCAGCAAACAGTTAAACAGAATAAACAATGGAGTTAAGTAAACAAAGAAATGTATTGAGATTAATTAAAGACTTGATATCTTTCTCTTTGGCAGATTGGCATGGAGCATTTGGAGAAACAGAAACATACTTCAACAATGACAAGTACTTCATAATCTATTAGGTACTGCTATAAATTTTTAAGTTGAATCAAATTAACTTTATAAAACTTTTAAAGTGATATATTGTATTTTTTACAGACTGATGTTCAGGAGTTTCCTTCAGATAGACAGAGATAGATACAATATTGGTGTTAGTTTTTATGCTTCATTTGTATATTGCTGTCTTGTTTACATTTGCAGATTTTTATTTTCTATATCATCAGCTAAATTAATCTGTTATAATGTATTTGTACGCTGTCAGCTTTAACACTTATTGCATATGTAGGTCTATTGGTGGATGTATTGTCTGCTGTTGTATTATTTATTTGTAATTTATGCTGTCGGCCTGTTCAACATTTGTAGCTTTTTATTGTTAGTTTTTTGTTTACAGTTTTACTATTTATTGTAACACATTTATCTATTCTAAGTCTATAGATTGTCATATTGTAGAGTATTTATTTATAGCTGTGAAATATTATTTGTTAGTGTTAAAACAGAACCAGACTGGAGACAGTGGTAGATGGAACTTCCTAAGAATGGTATTAAGATGAATTAATGACTTGATATCTTTCTATTGTATTTTGCAGATTGGAATGGACCACATGGAGAGAAAAAAGGGAATCACACACCTCAGCAATGACTGGAAGTTGATGGTCAGAATTTTATTTTAAGAAAATCCTTTCAAGATGAAGCGGGTGGTGGTTGGTATAGATAGTTAGATAGGTCTTGACTGTGTCAGGCTTTTGTTTTTCAGGTATTGGAGAGAGAGAGCAGGCAGAAGAGGGAGACTCACAAGAGCATCGATGGACATTTATCTGAAACAGAGCAGGTAGCGCTCTGTTGGTGCTGGCTTTGTCTTTTGCAGGTTGGAGTGGAGCAGAAGAAGGAGACTCACGAGAGGAATGCTATTGAGATATACTTGAAGACCTGGAGCTCAGCAAACAGGTAGAATTTCTTGAACTAACTAAACATTGGAGTTAGTTTTCAAAGAAATGTATTGAGATTAATTAAAGACTTGATATCTTTCTCTTTGGCAGATTGGCATGGCGCATGTGGAGACATGTGGAACATGTGGAACACACTTCAATAATGACAAGTACTGTACATCGTAATCTAAAGTTGTATACGTCAAATTTGACAGACTAAGTGATGATCGGGTATTGAACAGTATTGAACAAGTCAGTAGAGTTCTATAGATGTTGTCTTTGTCTTTTACAGCGTGGAGTAGAGAGACTAGGGAATCACACATCTCAGAAATTATAATAAACTGATGGTCAGGTATCGCCTATTGATGACAGATGTCCTTCCAAGAGGAAGGGGGGGGGGGCGCTTAGATAGTTATAGGTAGATGCACGTGCCCCAGTAAATGTGTTTTGTTTACAGTTTACAGTTTACTTTATATAAGGCATCTAGCAACACCCTTGAGACTCACAAGAGGAACACTAGAGATATACTTGAAGACCTGGAGCTCAGCAAACAGGTAAAACTTCTTGAACAGACTAAACAATTGAGTTAGTTTCCAAAGAAATGTACTGAGATTAATTAAAGACTTGATATCTTTCTCTTTGGCAGATTGGCATGGAGCATTTGGAGAAACAGATAAACACACTTCAATAATGACAAGTACTTCATAATCTATTAGGTACTGCCTTAAATATTCAAGTTGAATCAAATTAACTTTATAAAACTTTTAAAATTATATATTTTCATTTTTACAGACTGATGGTCGAGTGTTTCCTTCAGATAGACAGAGATAGATACAATATTGGTGTTAGTTTTTATGCTTCATTTGTATATTGCTGTCTTGTTTAACATTTGCAGATTTTTATTTTCTATATCATCAGCTAAATTAATCTGTTATAATGTATTTGTACGCTGTCAGCTTTAACACTTATTGCATATTACTGTAGGTCTATTGGTGGATAGATTGTCTGCTGTTGTATTATTTATTTGTAACCTATTTATCTATTCTATGTTTATAGATTGTCATATTGTAGAGTATTTATTTATGGCTGTGAAATATTATTTGTTAGTGTTAGAACAGAACCAGACTGGAGACAGTGGTAGATGAGACTTCCAAAGAATGGCGTTAAGATGAATTAATGATTTGATATCTTTCTATTGTATTGTGCAGATTGGAATGGACCACATGGAGACAAATAGGGAATCACACACCACACACAGCAATGACTGGAAATTTATGGTCAGAAATTTATTTAAAATAAATTCTTCCAAGTTGAAGTAGATGGTTGTGGGTATAGATAGTTAGATAGCTCTTGTCTGTGTCAGGTTTTTGTTTTTCAGGTAATGGAGAGAGAGAGCAGGCAGAAGAGGGAGACTCACAAGAGCATGGATGGACATTTATCTGAAACAGAGCAGGTAGCGCTCTGTTGGTGCTGTCTTTGTCTTTTGCAGGTTGGAGTGAAGCAGAAGAAGGAGACTCACAAGGGGAACGCTGGAGATATACTTGAAGATCTGGAGCTCAGCAAACAGGTAGAACTGCTTGAACAGACTAAACAATGGAGTTAGTTTCCAAAGAAATGTATTGAGATTAATTAAAGACTTGATATCTTTCTTTTTGGCAGATTTGCATGGAGCATGTGGAGAAAAAGGGAAACACACCTCAGTAATGACAAGTACTGTACATCGTAACAAGTTATATACGTTAATTTTTACAGACTAAGTGATGGTCAGGTATTGAACAGTATTGAACAAGTCAGTAGAGTTCTATTGATGTTGTCTTTGTCTTTTACAGCATGGAATAGAGAGACTAGGGATTCACATATCTCAGAAATGATAAGAAACTGATGGTCAGGTATCGCCTATTGACGACAGATGTCCTTCCAAGAGGAAGGGGGTGGCGGTGGGCTTAGATAGTTAGATAGATGCACGTGCCCCAGTAAAAATAGCCAGTGCCACAGTAAATGTGCTTCGTTACAGTTTACTTTATATAAGTGTAGGCGAGAGCAGGGACGAAAGTAACATTTTTCATTAAAACCTCATTTTAAAAGATAATGTTTTTAGGAGAAATAGATTTTTGTTGTGGTTACGAACTCACTACAGCGGTCTTTTAAAATCAGGTATTATTTTGTAATAATGTAGAACAACTCCGGTCACACTTTACAATAAGATTCATTAGTTAATTAATGCATTTAATTAACTAATGAATCATGTTAATCATGTTAATGCATGTTAATTAATGCATTTACTAACATGAACAAACAATGAACAATACATTTACTACAGTATTTATTCATGTTAGTTAATGTTAGTTAATGAAAATACAGTTGTTCATTGTTAGTTCATGTTAACTCACGGTGCATTAACTAATGTTAACAAGCATGGACTTAGATGTTAATAATGCATTAGTAAATGTTCAATTATGATTAATAAATGCTGTACAAGCGTTGTTCATGATTAGTTCATGTTAGTAAATACATTAACTAATGAACCTTATTGTAAAGTGTTACCACAACTTCAATATAACTTCACTTAAACAAAAGTTGTACATTGTTACTTTTGACCCCATAGACAGGGATGAAAGTAACACAGCAATATTTGCCAGATTTACTGGCTTAATCTTGTTTATTTCAAATATACCTGACTATGACCTTGTTAATGTTCACTGCAAACATATTTTGTCTTTTATTTTTGCAAAAATATAATTAAACGGCATTTTAAATTTCAGTTCCAGCAACCCAACAATGTAAAATGTTAAAAATGGCTATAATTTTTTAATATGTTTGTATTATTATTGGCAATATGCATTAATCTTACAAAATATGAGTCAGGAACTCTTGCCATTTAAACCTGCTTTACTTTTAAACTGAAAAAACTCAAGACATTTCAAACTCAAGAATGTGTTATTGCACTGAATTAACCTGTAGATTGATCAATAGTGTGATATGAGAAGAGAAACAAAACTTGTAATAAGGAAAAAAAGAACCACTACAATAATTTACTTTTTGCACTTAAAAACAGAAATTCAGAGCTCACTGCAGGACACGGTCCCAAAATCACATGATACAGTATTCGGCCGCTCCATCAAGGGTTGCATGCTAAATGTGCTGTTATAGACCTGGAAAGCAAATGTTGTCTGGGCTTTGAGAAAATCACTTTGTTACCTTAGTGCCACGTTACTTTCATCCCCAATTTTCCCTAATAATTAAGAGTGCTAAAGCAAGAATGAAGATGTTTTTCTCTATGTACAACCGAATCAAAGCTTGCGAAAGCAATATAGTTTAATTGAAAACAAACTGACAAATACATACAAAAAAACATTCCTGCACACCTCACACGCTGCACCCACTCCCTGTGTGAATCCCAGTTGTTTAACATGTACGTCGAAAAAGGTATGTTGATTTCTGTTATTTATTTGGAATATTAATTGTAATAATAACATTTTTTATTTATTCAGAATAATATAATTTTAGTTTATGATATTCAGTATAGCTATTTATATAAGGGTAAACAATTTTTGGGGCAGTGCGGTTAAGGGGGATGTCTAACAACGTGAGACTCACAAGAGGAACGCTGGAGATATACTTGAAGACCTGGAGCTCAGCAAACAGGTAGAACTGCTTGAACAGACTAAACAATGGAGTTAGATTGCAAAGAAATGTATTGAGATTAATTAAAGACTTGACATCTTTCTCTTTGGCAGATTGACATGGAGCATTTGGAGAAACAGAGAAACACACTTCAACCAGGACAAGTACTTCATAATCTATTAGGTACTGCCTTAAATTTTAAAGTTGAATCAAATTAACTTTATAAAACTTTTAAAATTATATATTTTCACTTTTACAGACTGATGGTCGAGTGTTTCCTTCAGATAGACAGAGATAGATACAATATTGGTGTTAGTTTTTATGCTTCAGTTGTATATTGCTGTCTTGTTTACATTTGCAGATTGTTATTTTCTATATCATCAGCTAAATTAATCTGTTATAATGTATTTGTACGCTGTCAGCTTTAACACTTATTGCATATTACTGTAGGTCTATTGGTGGATAGATTGTCTGCTGTTGTATTATTTATTTGTAATTTATGCTGTCGGTCTGTTCAACATTTGTAGCTTTTTATTGTTATTTGTTCTATTTACAGTTTTACTATTTATTGTAACACATTTATCTGTTCTAAGTCTATAGATTGTCATATTGTAGAGTATTTATTTATAGCTGTGAAATTTTATTTGTTAGTGTTAGAACAGAACCAGACTGGAGACAATGGTAAATGAGACTTCCTAAGAATGGTATTAAGATGAATTAATGACTTGATATCTTTCTATTGTATTGTGCAGATTGGAATGGACCACATGGAGAGAAAAAGGAATCACACACCTCAGCAATGACTGGAAATTTATGGTCAGGATTTTATTTAAAATAAATTCCTTCAAGATGAAGCACGTGGTGGTTGGTATAGATAGTTAGATAGGTCTTGTCCGTGTCAGGTTTTTGTTTTTCAGATAATAGAGAGAGAGCAGGCAGAAGAGGGAGACTCACTAGAGCATCGATGGACATTTATCTGAAACAGAGCAGGTAGCTCTCTGTTGGTGCTGTCTTTGTCTTTTGCAGGTGTGAGTGGAGCAGAAGAAGGAGACTCACAAGAGGAATGCTGAAGATATACTTGAAGACCTGGAGCTCAGCAAACAGGTAGAACTGCTTGAACTGACTAAACAATGGAGTTAGTTAACAAAGAAATGTATTGAGATTAATTAAAGACTTGATATCTTTCTCTTTGGCAGATTGACATGAAGCATGTGGAGAAACAGGGAAACACACTTCAATAATGACAAGTACTGTACATCGTAATCTGAAGTTATATACGTAAATTTTTACAGACTAAGTGATGGTCGGGTATTGAACTGTATTGAACAAGCCAGTAGAGTTCTATTGATGTTGTCTTTGTCATTTACAGTGTGGAGTAGAGAGACTAGGGAATCACACATCTCAGAAATGATAAGAAACTGATGGTCAGGTTATCACCTATTCTGGACAGATGTCCTTCCAAGAGGAAGGGGGTGGTGGTGGGCTTAGATAGTTATAGGTAGATGCACGTGCCCCAGTAAATGAGTTTCATTACAATTTACAGTTTACTTTATATAAGGCATCTAGCAACACCCATGAGACTCACAAGAGGAACACTGGAGATATACTTGAAGACCTGGAGCTCAGCAAACAGGTAGAACTGCTTGAACAGACTAAACAATGGAGTTAATTTCCAAAGAAATGTACTGAGATTAATGAAGACTTGATATCTTTCTCTTTGGCAGATTGACATGGAGCATTTGGAGAAACAGGGAAACACACTTCAATAATGACAAGTACTTCATAATCTATTAGGTACTGCCTTAAATTTTCAAGTTGAATCAAATTAACTTTAGAAAACTTAAAATTATATATTTTCATTTTTACAGACTGATGGTCGAGTGTTTCCTTCAGATAGACAGAGATAGATACAATATTGGTGTTAGTTTGAATGCTTCATTTGTATATTGCTGTCTTGTTTACATTTGCAGATTGTTATTTTCTATATCATCAGCTAAATAAATCTGTTATAATGTATTTGTACGCTGTCAGCTTTAACACTTATTGCATATTACTGTAGGTCTATTGGTGGATAGATTGTCTGCTGTTGTATTATTTATTTGTAATTTATGCTGTCGGCCTGTTCAACATTTGTAGCTTTTTATTGTTATTTGTTCTATTTACAGTTTTACTATTTATTGTAACACATTTATCTGTTCTAAGTTTATAGATTCTCATATTGTAGAGTATTTATTTATAGCTGTGAAATGTTATTTGTTAGTGTTAGAACAGAACCACACTGGAGACAATGGTGGATGAAACTTCCTAAGAATGGTATTAAGATGAATTAATGACTTGATATCTTTCTATTGTATTGTGCAGATTGGAATGGACCACATGGAGAAAAAAGGGAATCTCAAACCGCAGCAATGACTGGAAATTTATGGTCAGGATTTTATTTTAAGAAAATCCTTTCAAGATGAAGCACGTGGTGGTTGGTATAGATAGTTAGATAGGTCTTGTCTGTGTCAGGTTTTTCTTTTTCAGGTTATGGAGAGAGATCAGGCAGAAGAGGGAGACTCATAAGAGCATCAATGGACATTTATCTGAAACAGAGCAGGTCGCGCTCTGTTGGTGCTGTCTTTGTCTTTTGCAGGGTGGAGTGGAGCAGAAGAAGGAGACTCACAAGAGGAACGCTGGAGATATACTTGAAGACCTGGAGCTCAGCAAACAGGTAGAACAGCTTGAACTGACTAAACAATGGGGTTAGTTTCCAAAGAAATGTATTGAGATTATTTGAAGACTTGATATCTTTCTCTTTGGCAGATTGGCATGGAGCATGTGGAGAAACAGAGAAACACACTTCAATAATGACAAGTACTGTACATCGTAATCTGAAGTTATATTCGTTACATTTTACAGACTAAGTGATCGTCAGGTATTGAACTGTATTGAACAAGTCAGTAGAGTTCTATTGATGTTGTCTTTGTCTTTTACAGTGTGGAGTAGAGAGACTAGGGAATCACACATCTCAGAAATTATAAGAAACTGATGGTCAGGTATCGCCTATTGACGACAGATGTCCTTCCAAGAGGAAGGGGGTGGTGGTGGGCTTAGATAGTTATAGGTAGATGCACGTGCCCCGGTAAATGTGTTTTGTTACACTTTACAGTTTACTTTATATAGGCCGTCTAGCAACACCCCTGAGACTCACAAGAGGAACGCTGGAGATATACTTGAAGACCTGGAGCTCAGCAAACAGGTAAAACTTCTTGAACTGACTAAACAATGGAGTTAAGTTCCAAAGAAATGTACTGAGATTAATTAAAGACTTGATATCTTTCTCTTTGGCAGATTGGCATGGAGCATGTGGAGAAACAGAGAAACACACTTCATTAATGACAAGTACTTCATAATCTATTAGGTACTGCCTTAAATTTTGAAGTTGAATCAAATTAACTTTTATAAAACTTTTAAAATTATATATTTTCATTTTACAGACTGATGGTCGAGTGTTTCCTTCAGATAGACAGAGATAGATACAATATTGGTGTTAGTTTGAATGCTTCAGTTGTATATTGCTGTCTTGTTTACATTTGCAGATTGTTATTTTCTATATCATCAGCTAAATTAATCTGTTATAATTTTTTTGTACACTGTCAGCTCTAACACTTATTGCATATTACTGTAGGTCTATTGGTGGATAGATTGTCTGGCTGTTGTATTATTTATTTGTAATTTATGCTGTCGGCCTGTTCAACATTTGTAGCTTTTTATTGTTATTTGTTCTATTTACAGTTTTACTATTTATTGTAACACATTTATCTGTTCTAAGTTTATAGATTGTCATATTGTAGAGTATTTATTTATAGCTGTGAAATGTTATTTGTTAGTGTTAGAACAGAACCAGACTGGAGACAATGGTGGATGAAACTTCCAAAGAATGGTATTAAGATACATTAATGACTTGATATCTTTCTATTGTATTGTGCAGATTGGAATGGACCACATGGAGAAAAAAGGGAATCTCAAACCGCAGCAATGACTGGAAATTTATGGTCAGGATTTAAGAAAATCCTTTCAAGATGAAGCACGTGGTGGTTGGTATAGATAGTTAGATAGGTCTTGTCTATGTCAGGTTTTTCTTTTTCAGGTTATGGAGAGAGAGCAGGCATAAGAGGGAGACTCACAAGAGCATCAATGGACATTTATCTGAAACAGAGCAGGTAGCGCTCTGTTGGTGCTGTCTTTGTCTTTTGCAGGGTGGAGTGGAGCAGAAGAAGGAGACTCACAAGAGGAACGCTGAAGATATACTTGAAGACCTGGAGCTCAGCAAACAGGTAGAATTTCTTGAACTGACTAAACAATGGGGTTAGTTTCCAAAGAAATGTATTGAGATTATTTGAAGACTTGATATCTTTCTCTTTGGCAGATTGGCATGGAGCATGTGGAGAAACAGAGAAACACACTTCAATAATGACAAGTACTCTACATCGTAATCTGAAGTTATATTCGTTACATTTTACAGACTAAGTGATGGTTGGGTATTGAACTGTATTGAACAAGTCAGTAGAGTTCTATTGATGTTTTCTTTGTCTTTTACAGCGTGGAGTAGAGAGACTAGGGAATCACACATCTCAGAAATTATAAGAAACTGATGGTCAGGTATCGCCTATTGATGACAGATGTCCTTCCAAGAGGAAGGGGTGGTGGTGGGCTTAGATAGTTATAGGTAGATGCACGTGCCCCAGTAAATGTGTTTTTTTACAGTTTACAGTTTACTTTATATAGGCCGTCTAGCAACACCCCTGAGACTCACAAGAGGAACACTGGAGATATACTTGAAGACCTGGAGCTCAGCAAACAGGTAAAACTTCTTGAACTGACTAAACAATGGAGTTAAGTTCCAAAGAAATGTACTGAGATTAATTAAAGACTTGATATCTTTCTCTTTGGCAGATTGGCATGGAGCATGTGGAGAAACAGAGAAACACACTTCATTAATGACAAGTACTTCATAATCTATTAGGTACTGCCTTAAAGTTTCAAGTTGAATCAAATTAACTTTATAAAACTTTTAAAATTATATATTTTCATTTTTACAGACTGATGGTCGAGTGTTTCCTTCAGATAGACAGAGATAGATACAATATTAGTGTTAGTTTTTATGCTTCATTTGTATATTGCTGTCTTGTTTAACATTTGCAGATTGTTATTTTCTATATCATCAGCTAAATTAATCTGTTATAATGTATTTGTACGCTGTCAGCTTTAACACTTATTGCATATTACTGTAGGTCTATTGGTGGATATATTGTCTGCTGTTGTAATATTTATTTGTAACACATTTATCTATTCTATGTTTATAGATTGTCATATTGTAGAGTATTTATTTATGGCTGTGAAATATTTTTTGTTAGTGTTAGAACAGAACCAGACTGGAGACAGTGGTAGATGAGACTTCCAAAGAATTGTATTAAGATGAATTAATGATTTGATATCTTTCTATTGTATTGTGCAGATTGGAATGGACCACATGGAGACAAATAGGGAATCACACACCACACACAGCAATGACTGGAAATTTATGGTCAGAAATTTATTTAAAATAAATTCTTCCAAGTTGAAGTAGATGGTGGTTGGTATAGATAGTTAGATAGGTCTTGTCTGTGTCAGGTTTTTGTTTTTCAGGTAATGGAGAGAGAGAGCAGGCAGAAGAGGGAGACTCACAAGAGCATCGATGGACATTTATCTGAAACAGAGCAGGTAGCGCTCTGTTGGTGCTGTCTTTGTCTTTTGCAGGTGTGAGTGAACCAGAAGAAGGAGACTCACAAGGGGAACGCTGGAGATATACTTGAAGATCTGGAGCTCAGCAAACTGGTAGAACTGCTTGAACAGACTAAACAATGGAGTTAGTTTCCATAGAAATGTACTGAGATTAATTAAAGACTTAATATCTTTCTTTTGGCAGATTTGCATGGAGCATGTGGAGAAACAGGGAAACACACCTCAGTAATGACAAGTACTGTACATCGTAACAAGTTATATACGTTAATTTTTACAGACTAAGTGATGGTCGGGTATTGAACTGTATTGAACAAGCCAGTAGAGTTCCATTGATGTTGTCTTTGTCTTTTACAGCGTGGAGTAGAGAGACTAGGGAATCACACATCACAGAAATGATAAGAAACTGATGGTCAGGTATCGCTTTTCAACGACAGATGTCCTTCCAAGAGGAAGGGGGTGGTGGTGGGCTTAGATAGTTAGTTAGATGCACGTGCCCCAGTAAAAATAGCCAGTGCCACAGTAAATGTGCTTCGTTACAGTTTACTTTATATAAGTGTAGGCGAGAGCAGGGACGAAAGTAACATTTTTCATTAAAACCTCATTTTAAAAGATAATGTTTTTAGGAGAAATAGATTTTTGCTGTGGTTACGAACTCACTACAGCGGTCTTTTAAAATCAGGTGTTATTTTGTAATAATGTAGAACAACTCCGGTCACACCTTACAATAAGATTCATTAGTTAATTAATGCATTTAATTAACTAATGAATCATGTTAATCATGTTAATGCATGTTAATTAATGCATTTACTAACATGAACAAACAATGAACAATACATTTATCACAGTATTTATTCATGTTAGTTAATGAAAATACAGTTGTTCATTGTTAGTTCATGTTAACTCATGGTGCATTAATGTTAACAAGCATGGACTTAGATGTTAATAATGCATTAGTAAATGTTTAATTATGATTAATAAATGCTGTACAAGCGTTGTTCATGATTAGTTCATGTTAGTATATACATTAACTAATGAACCTTATTGTAAAGTGTTACCACAACTTCAATATAACTTCACTTAAACAAAAGTTGTACATTGTTACTTTTGACCCCATAGACAGGGATGAAAGTAACACAGCAATATTTGCCAGATTTACTGGCTTAATCTTCATTCATTCATTCATTTTCTTGTCGGCTTTGTCCCTTGCGGGGTCGCCACAGCGGAATGAACCGCCAACTTATCCAGCACGATTTTACGCAGCGGATGCCCTTCCAGCCGCAACCCATCTCTGGGAACTTCCACACACACATTCACACTCATACACTATGGACAATTTAGCTTACCCAATTCACCTGTACTGCATGTCTTTGGACTGTGGGGGAAACCGGAGCACCCGGAGGAAACCCACGCGAACCCAGGGAGAACATGCAAACTCCACACAGAAACGCCAACTGACCCAGCCCAGCCGAGGTTCGAACCTGCGACCCAGCGACGTTCTTGCTGTGAGGCAACAGCACTACCTACTGCGCCACTGGGTTGCCTGGCTTAATCTTGTTTATTTCAAATATACCTGACTATGACCTTGTTAATGTTCACTGCAAACATATTTTGTCTTTTATTTTTGCAAAAATATAATTAAACGGCATTTTAAATTTCAGTTCCAGCCACCCAACAATGTAAAATGTTAAAAATGCCTTTATTTTTTTAATATGTTTGTATTATTATTGGCAATATGCATTAATCTTACAAAACATGAGTCAGGAACTCTTGCCATTTAAACCTGCTTTACTTTTAAACTGAAAAAACTCAAGACATTTCAAACTCAAGAATGTGTTATTGCACTGAATTAACCTGTAGATTGATCAATAGTGTGATATGAGAAGAGAAACACAACTTGTAATATGGAAAAAAAGAACCACTACAATAATTTACTTTTTGCACTTAAAAACAGAAATTCAGAGCTCACTGCAGGACACGGTCCCCAAATCACATGATACAGTATTCGGCCGCTCCATCAAGGGTTGCATGCTAAATGTGCTGTTATAGACCTGGAAAGCAAATGTTGTCTGGGCTTTGAGAAAATCACTTTGTTACCTTAGTGCCACGTTACTTTCATCCCCGCTTTTCCCTAATAATTAAGAGTGCTAAAGCAAGAATGAAGATGTTATTCTCTATGTACAACTGAATCAAAGCTTGCGAAATCAATATAGTTTAATTGAAAACAAACTGACAAATACACACAAAAAAACATTCCTGCACACCTCACACGCTGCACCCACTCCCTGTGTGAATCCCAGTTGTTTAACATGTACGTCGAAAAAGGTATGTTGATTTCTGTTATTTATTTAGAATATTAATTGTAATAATAACATTTTTATTTATTCAGAATAATATAATTTTAGTTTATGGTATTCAGTATAGCTATTTATATAAGGGTAAACAATCTTTGGGGCAGTGCGGTTAAGGGGGATGTCTAACAACGTGAGACTCACAAGAGGAACGCTGGAGATATACTTGAAGACCTGGAGCTCAGCAAACAGGTAGAACTGCTTGAACAGACTAAACAATGGAGTTAGATTGCAAAGAAATGTATTGAGATTAATTAAAGACTTGACATCTTTCTCTTTGGCAGATTGACATGGAGCATTTGGAGAAACAGAGAAACACACTTCAACAACGACAAGTACTTCATAATCTATTAGGTACTGCCTTAAATTTTCAAGTTGAATCAAATTAACTTTATAAAACTTTTTAAATTATATATTTTCACTTTTACAGACTGATGGTCGAGTGTTTCCTTCAGATAGACAGAGATAGATACAATATTGGTGTTAGTTTTTATGCTTCAGTTGTATATTGCTCTCTTGTTTACATTTGCAGATTGTTATTTTCTATATCATCAGCTAAATTAATCTGTTATAATGTATTTGTACGCTTTCAGCTTTAACACTTATTGCATATTACTGTAGGTCTATTGGTGGATAGATTGTCTGGCTGTTGTATTATTTATTTGTAATTTATGCTGTCGGCCTGTTCAACATTTGTAGCTTTTTATTGTTATTTGTTCTATTTACAGTTTTACTATTTATTGTAACACATTTATCTGTTCTAAGTTTATAGATTGTCATATTGTAGAGTATTTATTTATAGCTGTGAAATTTTATTTGTTAGTGTTAGAACAGAACCAGACTGGAGACAGTGGTAGATGAAACTTCCAAAGAATTGCATTAAGATGAATTAATGACTTGATATCTTTCTATTGTATTGTGCAGATTGGAATGGACCACATGGAGAAAAAAGGGAATCTCAAACCGCAGCAATGACTGGAAATTTATGGTCAGGATTTAAGAAAATCCTTTCAAGATGAAGCACGTGGTGGTTGGTATAGATAGTTAGATAGGTCTTGTCTGTGTCAGGTTTTTCTTTTTCAGGTTATGGAGAGAGAGAGCAGGCAGAAGAGGGAGACTCACAAGAGCATCAATGGACATTTATCTGAAACAGAGCAGGTAGCGCTCTGTTGGTGCTGTCTTTGTCTTTTGCAGGTGGAGTGGAACAGAAGAAGGAGACTCACAAGAGGAACGCTGGAGATATACTTGAAGACCTGGAGCTCAGCAAACAGGTAGAACTGCTTGAACTGACTAAACAATGGAGTTAGTTTCCAAAGAAATGTATTGAGATTAATTAAAGACTTGATATCTTTCTCTTTGGCAGATTAGCATGGAGCATGTGGAGAAACAGAGAAACACACTTTAATAATGACAAGTACTGTACATCGTAATCTGAAGTTATATTCGTTACATTTTACAGACTAAGTGATGGTCGGGTATTGAACAAGTCAGTAGAGTTCTATTGATGTTGTCTTTGTCTTTTACAGCGTGGAGTAGAGAGACTAGGGAATCACACATCTCAGAAATGATAATAAACTGATGGTCAGGTATCGCCTATTGATTACAGATGTCCTTCCAAGAGGAAGGGGGTGGTGGTGGGCTTAGATAGTTATAAGTAGATGCACATGCCCCAGTAAATGTGTTTTTTTACAGTTTACTTTATATAGGCCGTCTAGCAACACCCCTGAGACTCACAAGAGGAACACTAGAGATATACTTGAAGACCTGGAGCTCAGCAAACAGGTAAAACTGATTGAACAGACTAAACAATGGAGTTAGTTTGCAAAGAAATGTACTGAGATTAATTAAAGACTTGACATCTTTCTCTTTGGCAGATTGGCATGGAGCATTTGGAGAAACAGAGAAACACACTTCAATAATGACAAGTACTTCATAATCTATTAGGTACTGCCTTAAATTTTCAAGTTGAATCAAATTAACTTTATAAAACTTTTAAAATTATATATTTTCATTTTTACAGACTGATGGTCGAGTGTTTCCTTCAGATAGACAGAGATAGATACAATATTGGTGTTAGTTTTTATGCTTCAGTTGTATATTGCTTTCTTGTTTAACATTTGCAGATTGTTATTTTCTATATCATCAGCTAAATTAATCTGTTATAATGTATTTGTACGCTGTCAGCTTTAACACTTATTGCATATTACTGTAGGTCTACTGGTGGATAGATTGTCTGGCTGTTGTATTATTTATTTGTAACACATTTATCTATTCTATGTTTATAGATTGTCATATTGTAGAGTATTTATTTATAGCTGTGAAATATATTTGTTAGTGTTAGAACAGAACCAGACTGGAGACAATGGTGGATGAAACTTCCTAAGAATTGCATTAAGATGAATTAATGATTTGATATCTTTCTATTGTATTGTGCAGATTGGAATGGACCACATGGAGAAAAATAGGGAATCACACACCACACACAACAATGACTGGAAATTTATGGTCAGAAATTTATTTAAAATAAATTCTTCCAAGTTGAAGTAGATGGTGGTTGGTATAGATAGTTAGATAGGTCTTGTCTGTGTCAGGTTTTTGTTTTTCAGGTAATGGAGAGAGATCAGGCAGAAGAGGGAGGCTCACAAGAGCATCGATGGACATTTATCTGAAACAGAGCAGGTAGCGCTCTGTTGGTGCTGTCTTTGTCTTTTGCAGGTTGGAGTGAAGCAGAAGAAGGAGACTCACAAGGGGAACGCTGGAGATATACTTGAAGATCTGAAGCTCAGCAAACTGGTAGAACTGCTTGAACAGACTAAACAATGGAGTTAGATTGCAAAGAAATGTATTGAGATTAATTAAAGACTTGATATCTTTCTCTTTGGCAGATTGGCATGGAGCATGTGGAGAAACAGGCAAACACACCTCAGTAATGACAAGTACTGTACATCATAACAAGTTATATACGTTAATTTTTACAGACTAAGTGATGGTCGGGTATTGAACTGTAGTGAACAAGCCAGTAGAGTTCTATTGATGTTGTCTTTGTCTTTTACAGTGTGGAGTAGAGAGACTAGGGAATCACACATCACAGAAATGATAAGAAACTGATGGTCAGGTATCGCCTATCAACGACAGATGTCCTTCCAAGAGGAAGGGGGTGGTGGTGGGCTTAGATAGTTAGATAGATGCACGTGCCCCAGTAAAAATAGCCAGTGCCACAGTAAATGTGCTTCGTTACAGTTTACTTTATATAAGTGTAGGCGAGAGCAGGGACGAAAGTAACATTTTTCATTAAAACCTCATTTTAAAAGATAATGTTTTTAGGAGAAATAGATTTTGTTGTGGTTACGAACTCACTACAGCGGTCTTTTAAAATCAGGTGTTATTTTGTAATAATGTAGAACAACTCCGGTCACACTTTACAATAAGATTCATTAGTTAATTAATGCATTTAATTAACTAATGAATCATGTTAATCATGTTAATGCATGTTAATTAATGCATTTACTAACATGAACAAACAATGAACAATACATTTACTACAGTATTTATTCATGTTAGTTAATGTTAGTTAATGAAAATACAGTTGTTCATTGTTAGTTCATGTTAACTCACGGTGCATTAACTAATGTTAACAAGCATGGACTTAGATGTTAATAATGCATTAGTAAATGTTTAATTATGATTAATAAATGCTGTACAAGCGTTGTTCATGATTAGTTCATGTTAGTAAATACATTAACTAATGAACCTTATTGTAAAGTGTTACCACAACTTCAATATAACTTCACTTAAACAAAAGTTGTACATTGTTACTTTTGACCCCATAGACAGGGATGAAAGTAACACAGCAATATTTGCCAGATTTACTGGCTTAATCTTGTTTATTTCAAATATACCTGACTATGACCTTGTTAATGTTCACTGCAAACATATTTTGTCTTTTATTTTTGCAAAAATATAATTAAACGGCATTTTAAATTTCAGTTCCAGCAACCCAACAATGTAAAATGTTAAAAATGGCTATAATTTTTGAATATGTTTGTATTATTATTGGCAATATGCATTAATCTTACAAAATATGAGTCAGGAACTCTTGCCATTTAAACCTGCTTTACTTTTAAACTGAAAAAACTCAAGACATTTCAAACTCAAGAATGTGTTATTGCACTGAATTAACCTGTAGATTGATCAATAGTGTGATATGAGAAGAGAAACACAACTTGTAATAAGGAAAAAAGAACCACTACAATAATTTACTTTTTGCACTTAAAAACAGAAATTCAGAGCTCACTGCAGGACACGGTCCCCAAATCACATGATATTTGGCAGCTCCATCAAGGGTTGCATGCTGAATGTGCTGTTATAGCATGGAAAGCAAATGTTGTCTGGGCTTTGAGAAAATCACTTTGTTACTTTAGTGCCACGTTACTTTCATCCTCGCTTTTCCCTAATAATTAAGAGTGCTAAAGCAAGAATGAAGATGTTATTCTCTTATGTACAACTGAATCAAAGCTTGCGATAGCAATGTAGTTTAATTAAAAACAAACTGACAAATACACACAAAAAAACATTCCTGCACACCTCATATGCTGCACCCACTCCCTGTGTGAATCCCAGTTGTTTAACATGTACGTCGAAAAAGGTATGTTGATTTCTGTTATTTATTTAGAATATTAATTGTAATAATAATAATACTTTTATTTATTCATAATATTAGGATTTTTATTTATAATATTCAGTATAGCTATTTATATAAGGGTAAACAATTTTTGGTGGGGTGCGGTTAATGGGGGCCGTCTAGCAACACCCATGAGACTCACAAGAGAAACAGTGGAGATATACTTGAAGATCTGGAGCTCAGCAAACAGGTAAAACTGCTTGAACTGACTAAACAATGGAGTTAGTTTCCAAAGAAATGTACTGAGATTAATTAAAGACTTGATATCTTTCTCTTTGGCAGATTAGCATGGAGTATGTGGAGAAACAGAGAAACACACTTCATTAATGACAAGTACTGTACATCGTAATCTGAAGTTATATACGTTAATTTTACAGACTAAGTGATGGTCGGTTATTTAACAGTAGTGAACAAGTCAGTAGAGTTCTATTGATGTTGTCTTTGTCTTTTACAGCGTGGAGTAGAGAGACTAGGGAATCACACATCTCAGAAATGATAAGAAACTGATGGTCAGGTATCGCCTATTGATGACAGATGTCCTTCCAAGAGGAAGGGGTGGTGGTGGGCTTAGATAGTTAGATGTTTTGTCTGTAGCAGGTGTTTCTTTTCCAAGTATTGGGCACACAACAGGCAGAAGAAGGAAACTCATAAGAGCATCAGTGAAGATTTATCTGAAGAACACTGGAGAACATCGTTTATGGCTGAAGATCAACCAGCATGTAGAGCTCTGTTAGTCTTGGTCTTGTCTTTTGCAGATTAGGCTGGGGCGTGTGGAGAAATGGAAATCACACCTCAGCAATGACTGCAAACTGATGGTCATATTAGGTATTTCCTGGATTGGATGAATGGATGGATGAATGCATGGATGGATGGATGGATGGATGGGTAAATAGATGCCCTTCCGAGAGGAAGGGGGTGGAGGTGGGAATAGATTGTTAGATGTTTTCTCTGTGGCAGTTATTTAAATTGTAGGTAATAGAACCACAACGGGCAGAAGGAGACTCACGAGAGCATCAGTGGACATTTATCCGAAGAACTCTGGAGAACACTTTGTTTCTTGCTGGAGTTCAGCCAGCATGTAGAGCTCTGTTAGTCTTGTTTTTGGCTATTGCAGATTAGGCTAGGGCATGTGGAGAAATGGAAATCACACCTCAGTAATGACTGGAAGCTTATGGTCAGGTTAGGTATTTCCTGGATGAATGGATGGATGGATGTCCTTCCTAAAAGGAAGGGGGTGGAGGTGGGCATAGATTGTTAGATGTCTTGTTGTGGCAGGTGGGCATAGATTGTTAGATGTCTTGTTGTGGCAGGTGTTGTTTTTTTCAGGTAATGGACACACAACAGGCAGAAGAAGGAGACTCACAAGAGCATCAGTGGAGATTTATCTGAAGAACACTGGAGAACAGCTTGTGTATTGCTGGAGTTCAGCAAGCATGTAGATCTCTGTTAGACCTGACTTTGTCTTTTACAGACTGGAGTGCAGCATGTGGAGAACAATAGGAATTACACACCTCAGCAATGACTGGAAACTGATGGCCAGATTAGGTATTTCCTGGATGGTTGGATGGATGGATGTCCTTCCAAGAGGAAGGGGGTGGAGGTGGGCATATATTGCTAGATGTCTTCTCTGTGGCAGTTATTTAAATTGTAGGTAATGGAACCACAACAGGCAGAAGAAGACTCACAAGAGCACTGTTGAAGATTTATCTGAAAATTCCTGGAGAGCAGCTTGTGCATTGCTGGAGCTCAGCCAGCAGGTAGTGCTCTGTTGGTATTGCCTTTGTCTTTTGCAGATTGGAATGGAGCTGAAGAAGGAGACTCACCAGGGGTGTCGCTAGACCCCTTTTTACTAGGGCACGTGCCCCTGTAAAAATAGCCAGTGCCCCAGTAAATGCATTTGTTTACAGTTTACTTATATAATTCCTTACTTTATGTAGCACTTTTCTGGACACTCAAAGCGCTTTACACATTGGGGGAATCTCCTCATCCACCACCATCCACCTGGATGACCTGACAGCAGCCATATTGCGCCAGACTGCACACCACACACCAGCTGATTGGTGGAAAGGAGACAGAGTGAATTATGATATGGGGATGGTTAGGAGGCCATGATGGACAGAGGCCACTGGGCAAATTTGGCCAGGATGCTGGAGTTAAACCCCTTCTCTTCTTATTGTTGTTTTTTAATGACCTTAGAGAGTCGGGAACTCGGGTTAACATCTCATCCGAAAGAAGGTGCTCACTGAGCAGTATAGAGTCTCCGTCAATATACTGGGGTGTTAGGACCCACACAGACCGCGCCCCCTGCTGGTCTCAATAACACCACTTCCGGCAGCAACCTAGCTTTCCCATGTGGTCTCCCATCTAGGTACTGACCGTGCTTGGCTTTAGTGGGTGATCATGTGATCAAGTGTATTAATTAAGAGTGGTAATCCAAGAATAAAGCCGCAGTCACACTAGAGTTTGAGCTTGCGAAATTCTGTCTTACGTCGCTGCGAAAAGGGGCGGGATTAAACAAGATGATTAGACATTTAAAAAAGCGAGAGATTTGCTCCATGTTTTAAATTTCTGTTCAGAGAGGTCATGTTTTGATCCTGGATTGGTCTCACGCAGTCAAGTGATGCGATTTCGCAGGTCAGAGTTCACCAAGCTTGTACTTTGCACTGCAGCAACCTGCGAAACTCAACGCATGACCCTGCGTTTCCGGTCTGACGCATTCGCGTGCGAATGATTGGAAGTCTATGGGGAGAAAAGTCCAGTGTGACCGCGGCTTAAAGACGTTATTCTCTATGTACATCGATATACATTGTTTTATGTTCTCTATAATTGTCATACAAAATTAAAATTCATGCAAACTATTTATTAGAAGATCATATATCACTTCAGTTGTGTCTTTACATTGAACTGATTTCTGATATTTATTTAGAATAACTATAATATTTATAGGTGGGCATAGATACATTTTTTTAAATATAGATTAATCTTAGTGTAATTTTGGAATTAATCTAGATTAAAACGGCTCATTTGAATTCTGAAGGCATTCAGAAAATGTGTGCTACCCAAATAAAGTCTTTGAGAACGGGTTTCTCAAGCCAGGTGACGCATTAGACCAGGGGCTCATCTGCAGTTTCCAAAATGCATCACAAACTGCTTGAGAAACTGTTCTACTATGATAATTGGTGATAAAAATAAATGCCGATTAAATAAGATGTACTTGTGTTTACTAACTGTTTATTCAGTTAAACATGAATTTTGAACTGTAGGCCTACATAAGCTCCAAACAGCGATTTTTGATGACCTTAATCCGACTAAAGTCACAACTGAACTAAACAGAAATGGAATTAAGATGTGGAGTATGAATATATTAGTGACACAACTGAAGTAAACACCGCAATCAAACTATTACCGTCATGTAGGACTTTAAGCCATAGTTTCCGACAAGATCCACACACGCGGCTGTCAGTAAAGAACCACAGACACACACACACATCGCTAAATGCGGAAGTGTTTTACTGTCCATTTGGCGTCATTATTAAATTCTATAACACTCTCACCAGTCTTTACTCCTTATTTGCGTATAATACCCCAGTTTGTCGTGGGGGCATGAATGAAATATTGATGAGTTAAAGTGAAACTGCCAAACTGGAGTTAAAGTCACCTAAAAATACAGGAAACTCTTACATGAAAGCACTTCACGTAAACACCTTATTCTATTAAGGCAAGTAACTAGATTACATATGTCCATGTAAACGTAGTCAGTAGTGTGTTCGAAGTAAGTGAAAGATCCATAAGGGCATCCTGCTGATTTGATTCAGAATGGCACTGTTTTGTCAGACGGCTCACCGGTCAGGTATACATCCGTGCTAAAATATCAAGGTGAAAGTCATCATAGCTTGCGTAGAATAAACCCAGCTCCAAACCCAACTTTGAGAATAGATTAACAGCGATATTATTTTTGTCACACGGTAAGAGTCTCGCGTTAACGCAGCACATATCGCGTTAACGGCCCACCACTAATAATAATATTACTTTTATAATAACAATAATACTTTTATTTATTCATGATATTATAATTTTCAATTAGTAATACTTAGTATAGCTATTTATATAAGGTTAAACAGTTTTTTTGGGGGTTGCAAGTGAGGGGAGGGATGCATGCGCCAGTAGAGCTTTATGTCTAGCAACACCTGTCTTACTGTACGTTTGCCAAACTTACAGGTCTATAAAATAAATAAATAATCACACAAACACTTAGCAAAGCAGCTTAGAAAAAAAAACGAAACTTTCATTTCATTGTGCCGTTAAAAGAATAGTTCACCCAAAAATGTACATTTTCTTACCCTTTACTCTTTCTCAAGTGACTCCATATCTTAATGAGTTGCGTTTTATGCTGAAACAAAAAGTTACTTTGAAGAACGTTACAGTAGAAACGTGACCATTGTTGGAAAAACAAGTCAATGGTTACAGGTTTCCATTTTTCCAAATAGACTTGTGTTCAACAGAAAAAAATACACTTAAGCAGATTTGTGACAAGTGGTAGCAAAATGATGACAGAATGTTTAGTTTTGGGTGGACTATCACTTTAACGTGGCACTACATTTCACAGCAGAGGAACTAATAAGAAAAAAAGTATAATAAAGATCAAAACAAAGATGCTATTTCTACTTCTCAGAACCCTAAAATGTTATACCATAAATGTGACTGCTATCTATCTATCTATCTATCTATCTATCTATCTATCTATCTATCTATCTATCTATCTATCTATCTATCTATCTATCGTGCTCAGCATATATAAGTAAACCCCTCAAAAATCTGTCTTTTAAATTCATATTTTAATAGGAAGCTCTACAATATTATATTTGTGCCTACAGTATACGTCAGTACTGAAGCCAAATCTGGAGCTTATTTAACAAAATAACTTAAGATAACAGTCCAAAAACTAGTACAGCCAAATTTATATTTTAAAGAAAAAATAATAAAAAAATATAAATCAAGAGAAGCAAAAAAGTAGAAAAAATTAGTTTAAATTTTGTAGTTTAATTTTTATTTTATTTTTTTGCAATATTTTGCTTGAATTTAATTTTATTATCTTTCAATTTCTAAATATGTTTGGTGATTTAAAACCTGACCTTTATTCCTGCGATGTGATTCCCTAATGTCTCCACTCCATGCTGCAAAAGACAAAGACAACAGCAATAGAACTCTACATGCTTGTTCAATTCTATCTATCTATCTATCTATCTATCTATCTATCTATCTATCTATCTATCTATCTATCTATCTATCTTGGCACAGTTAAACCATTATAGCAATCATTTATTTTTATATACTCAACGTTAAAATGTTCCAATCGCTTTCATTTGTAAATAAAAATGTGGATTAAATTAATTCTTCAGACGTAAATGTTGAATACAGCAACAGTAAGAGCTCTGGAATTCAATCCTAGCTAAAAAGGATCTTGTCGATTAAAAAGAAAATAGATGTGTGCCGTTTTGAAAATAAGACTCGATCACGACCGCTTTAACAAGCCATACTTTCATAAGACAAGAGCACTGACCTTAGATTTTTTTAACAGACTCGCATAAAACATCCGTCACATTATTCATATACACTGCTTACACCTTCAGCTTCTGCTTTTTTTTAAATAGAGCGTAGCACTGTAATAAAAAAAAAAGAAAATGATGGAGGCGGTAGAAATATATAGGCTGTGTCAACAGTCTGAGTCAGAGTGAGAGGAAGGGAAAGAGCCGCGAGTTCAAACAGCTTCACTGACAGCCACACTCTCAGCGAATGACTCGTCAGCCTGGATCTGCTTTGGGTGAAGAGCGATGATGTCCTGATTTCACACACTCACCTGATCAAATCAGACAAATGCAATTCAGCTGGAGGCGTCGCAAGCTTGCCACTTGAGAAGGAAAATGAGAGGACTAATAAACTTGCTTTCTCAAAAGGTCCAATGCATTTTATTTTATTGAACAACAAAGAAACAACTTCATTTACATGATGACAAAATCAGGAAAAAAAAGAAATTCACATGTATGTTTTCACCGCACACACTCAAACATGTTTCAGGAACTGTGTAATTGTATGATGACAGACTATGTGGGGGAATCATTTACATATTTAAAGCACTTTAAAATCATATTTAAATATGGCCAGTTGAATTGAATGAAGCCTTTTCCTCCTACTGTTAATTGACTGTTTGACACTGCCGTCAATACTGTCTGTCAAAAGGATTTTGTAAAGATTGAGAATAAAAATAAAAAGTCATGTGGAGCAACTTTGGCTTTGAAGGCACAGGGTGTAAGAACTGCTGACAAATACAAGCCGAACAGCAGGAACTATCAGTGTGTGAAATCACATAAGAAAGGACCAGCATAGGAACATAATGGAGTAATGTTACTAGTGATGCAATGAAATTAAATTTCTAGTGAGAAGTTGAAATTTCAGGATGCATTTGTTTGGGGAAAAAAGATTGATTGATTGATGTTTTTAAATAATTTACTGTAACATTAATAAGAAAAAAAAACATTCAATTAAAATAAAGTTTAATGACAAATGCAAGTACTTGGATTTATTTAAAAATAATCAAATTAAAAATAAAATTAAAACAGTAAAAAAAAAAAATACACAATGCACTTTTATATCTAATTGGTATCTAACTAGTTTATACAGTTGAAGTCAGAATTATTAGCTACCTTTTGAATTTTTCTTTTTTAAATATTTCCCAAATGATCTTTAACAGAGCAAGGAAATTTGCACAGTGTGTCTGATAATATTTTCTTCTTCTGGAGAAAGTCTTCTTTGTTTTATTTCGACTAGAATAAAAGCAGTTTTTAATTTTTTAAAAACAATTTTAAGGACAAAATTATTAGCCCCTTTAAGCTATATATTTTTTTCTCGATAGTCTACAGAACAAACCATCATTATACAATAACTTGCCTAATTACCCTAACCTGCCTAGTTAACCTAATTAAGCTAGTTATGTCACTTTAAGCTGTATAGAAGTGTATTAAAAATATCGAGTCAAATATTATTTACTGTCATCATGGCAAAGATAAAATAAATCAGTTATTAGAGATGAGTTATTAAAACTATCATGATTAGAAATGTGTTGAAAAAAATCTGCTCGCCGTTAAACAAAATTTGGGGAAAATAATAAACAGGGGGGCTAATAATTTTGAGTTCAACTGTATGTATGTGCATATATATATATATATATATATATATATATATATATATATATATATATATATATATATATATACACACACACACAAATCATGACTATCAATTAAAACAAACACCTACAGGGAAATTTAATTCTTTTGCTGAAAACATTGACTTCAAGTTTAAGAGAAAAAGTTTTTGCTGATGTCAATGGTTAGTCCAAAAATTATTTTCCAACATTTTTTTAAATATATATTGTGTTCACCAAAAGAAAGAATCTGTCATTTCAGGAGATCACTAAAAGGTTATTTGGAACTATAATGAATATGTAATACAGTTCACATAATTAGCAACATGCTGCTGTTTTTTTTTTCCAGCCAAGTGATACAGATATGGAGATTGTTGATATTTTCAATGAAAGGCTTCTGTGAGGTAAATGTTACAAGCTATATAAGCTTCTCTAGCTATATAAGCTTCCACGGTTGAAACACTGATTGACAGATTATATAAGAGCATGCATTTTCAGTCATTCTATACGAGTTAAACATTCTGATGTTCATTTAGTTATTGCTCCTTATAGAACTACTCAGAAGTAAGAAAAGATCAGTTATTATTATGTGCTTCACTCATGTTGTTGCTTGAATTGATGCCATCATTACCCTGATCTGTCATATTCAAGAGAGTAAAACAACAAGCAATCATTCAATTCTACTACAAAATTGGCTCAATTTGAAAACCGAGACTTTGTATTATATTCAAACTAATGCTTATTGCGATTATTGTAAAGCGGACACTCTATACTAGTGTTCACGCAATAACAGATCAGCCCTGAGATTAAAACATCATTAAATCTTTAGTAAAATATTAATATTTATACATTTTATGAACACTAGCAGTCAAAAAGTGAGTATTTCAGCCCTTCAAAATCATCAAGGGATAGTTTATAGAATTCAGCCATCATTTACTCACCCTTCACTAGTTCAAAACCTATTTGAGTTTCTTGTCCCACATTATATTAAGTGGCCCCTTAACCAATATGTACCTACACTGAAAATAATCATTTGTCGCAAGGTACTTACATTATTTATGACTGATTAAATACATGCATGTGATTACATCTGCAATTATGTTCTGAAATTACATCTTTAATTACATTGTTGACCAACCCTTACCCCCAACCCTGCCCATAACCCTACTCGTATTCCAACTCAAGAGCATTCTGCAGTACATTATGAACACAGTCAGTACATTCTGTTTATTTTTTAAGTACATAGTAGTTAATGCTACTTAATATAAAGTGGGACCGAGTTTCTTTCTTCTGTTGAACCTAAACGAAGACATTTTGAAAAATGCTGGTTGTTGGCAACCACTGACTTCCATTGTATTTCTTACTATGGAAGTCAATGGCTGCCAACAACCAGCATTCTTCAAAATAGCTGCATTTCCACTGTCGGGTCAGTGCGAACCAGGGCTTTTATCAGGCCGGGCCGGGAGGTTGAGCAGTGAGGCCGAAATCATGTCGCGTTTCCACTGACAGGCCAATAACTCACAGCGCGGCACACAAACACCGCCCCCAGAACACCCCACGAATCAAACGTCACACAACCAGCCCAGTTCAGCAGGAATCAGGCAGACAAAGCAAAGCATTACATAATCACAAAACGCTTAAAATGGAGACAACCAAGCAAATGACACGTTACTGTACAGCAAGGGTCACCAAACTTGTTCCTGGAGGGCCAGTGTCCTGAAGATTTTAGCTCCAACCCTAATCAAACACACCTGAACAAGCTAATCAAGGTCTTACTAGGTGTACTTGAAACACCCGAGATTGGTGACCCCTGCTGTACAGCATTACAATTTATGTCTATGCGCATAGACCTATGTATTTTCATTCATTGTATTTGTTTACTCGCCGACCGACAGTTTGCATGGTACATCGAGTGCGAATAACGGAGGGATGACCCAGCGCACCATCCATAATATAAAACCAGAGAATTTATCCGTTAATAACTCCGTATAAAGCTTTTTTATAGCATCCTTGTTTCGGCAGAACGGCACATCTAGACTGATTCTCCCCAAAGCAGAATTACGGTTTAAAATATGAAATATCCTTCTGATTTAAAATGATATGATTTAAAATTTTGCACGTCATATAAAACAAACACTTGTTTGAACACATTTTTAAGTGCAGTTTTTCCCAATCTGTTTATAAACTGGACTGGATGACAGAAAGGAATTGAAAGGTAGTTTCTGATGCTTTTGCTCACCTATAATGCTCTGTTTGCACGATTTGATTAATATCATCGTATCCAAATACTTTACAAATAATATTTCAAAACTCCTCCGTTGTTTATTGTTTTTAGAAAATATCTCAAATCTTTTATTCAGATTTGTTAAATAAAAGTTTAAAACTTAAAACAGTTTCATTTATTTGTATTGTATATAGCTCAATTGTTATAGCTTTTGTTTGTTTTATATTAGTTTATTTAATCAGTTTTATTATATCCAGTATTTGTAATTCTTTAAATGATTTCAGTAGCCTATAGCTTATTTTATCTAGATCTATGACACTACAAAAGTGGACACGTAATTTGTAAAGTTCTATGTCTTACTGTTGTATTCATATTTTGTATTATCTCCAAAATATATCAAGAAAGAAAGAAGCCGCTCACAGTAACAACAGAGCTGTGAAGCGATCGCTCTTTCACCGGGTCTCAAACACACACATGCATCTAAACGCGCATGTTTCATGCACAAACACACCTTTTAAACTTGACAAAAACTCTCGACAACTGAAAGGTACCGGCTGCTGTGTCTTTATTATGGTGTAAATATTATTATGCGTTATTAAAACACCAAGAAGGATGCAGCAAATAAATGTCACTTGTTAAATTAAAACTACTTAATTATTATTTTATGCAACAGCCTTAAATTTAAGAGGGAAACATAAGTTACATAACATAAGGAAACGTAACATAACTTATTTATTTATTTTGTGGCACATGTACTTGTGCGTGATGGAAAAACTAGTGTAATGACAGCGACACACCATCTTGCTTTCACTCCGCCCCGAAGCCCCAGCTGGCTTGCTTTGGCCCAAGGTATTCTGTGGGCCAAAAAAGACCAGCCGCTGGCCCTAAGAAAGCCTCGCTTTGGCCCGATCAGGCCCTGAAAGTGACTATGGAAGCGCGACTGGCCCTGGCTTGCGATGGCTCGTTCGCTTTAGCAAACGCAGGTGTCGTCTTTTGTGTCCTACAGAGGAAAGAAAGTCTTACAACCACATGAAGGAGAATAAATGATGAGGGAATTTTCATTTTAGCCTGAACAACCCCTTTAAGTTTGAAACCAAAAGATTTCAGTCAAAAATTTGGTGCATCTCTAGTTGCTACTATTGTGTTAAGCTTGCATTACAGTGAAGCCAGCAGACTTAGTTCAGACTTAATTAGTTGGCAAAAAGAGCACCAAAGCGGTTGCCGTTGCAAAATCTGCATAAATATTACATCAAGCAAGACGCTTTCTACAGCATGATGACATTATGAAGCTGAGGTATACATTTTATGAAAGATGTATCATAAGCCTGCATGTAAAATTGATGACTTTAAATACTCAATTATAAATGTGTTATTTATACAGGAGATTAGTGCAAATGTGATTTCACTACAGAACCTCATTGAGAGCTTTTAAGGTCTGCTGTTCATCAAAAAGCCTTTAAAAAAAGCTCATGAATCATTACAAACAAGACGCAGGTGCTCCGAAGGAAACACTATTTATTTGAGTTTGCAGATATATCCCTGCTGTAAAGACGTCAGCTGAGGTTTGTCGCATTATGATATCAGCAATCGTTGTGCAAATTCATCATTTCTCAGAAGATATACTCATCAGCAGTGTTGGGGAAAGTTACTTTTGAAAGTAGTGCATTACAATATTGAGGTACCCCCCCCCCCCCCCCCCCCTCAAAAAAAAGTAACTGATTGCGTTACTTAGTTACTTTTAATGGAAAGTAATGCATTACATTAGTTTTGAGTTACTTTTGCGTTACTTTCCCTTACCTGTCTGAAGTTTGATCTCTTTCACAACTTTTTTATAAAGAAGCTCTGCTTTTAACAACCACCTATAAAACATACACCTTCATTTTCCTTTAAAAAATGTAGGATAATATTATATTTTGAGAATTGTCTGAGCCCAGAGCTATACATGCTGTATATACAGATTAATGAAAGCATGTAAAGTAATGTGTTTGCTCTATTTGTACGTTTTGTGTTATTAGTTAAGTAAATTCCCTGTCCATTGAGATAAAGATTGCAATAAAGCCTAAGAATACTTACATGAAATAATTTATATTGAGGTAAAAACACCTAAAATAAATCTTCGATGAGTTTAAAATAACAAGACTCCATTGCAAAAATGTAAGTCTCCTGTTTCTAAAATGTCTGGAGTGATGATGGCCGATTCGCGAATGAATCGTTTGTTTTTAATTGGATCTTCTAAGTGAACCGGTCGAACCAGTTCACCAAATTGAACTGAGTCGGCATGAAACGGTTGCATCTTCAGTAGGCTAAGTACATTATTTTTTAACATGTACTTACTTTTTAACATGCTGGATACCCTTTCTGACTCTAAATAAACCAATATCCTGAGTTATTCAGTTACTAGAACAGTGCACGGACTCATCTATCAAAAGAGACCTGATGATGATGATGAGTGCGAGTCGACTGTCTGTTCCCTTGCAGCACGCTCTCTCATTGAGTATGTGATTCAATCAGACTAATGTAATTTTTATTCCGCAATATATATTTTTAAAAGCCAATTAAGCAAGGTAAAATGTAACTCGCATTACATTTTTCTAAAAGTAACTCAAATAATATTGCTTATTTTTAAAAGTAATGCATTACTTGACTTGTTACTGCATATTATTATGTAACGCGCTACCCCCAACACTGCTCATCAGACACTATAAAAATGCTTAATGTTGTCCCAACACAAATCGATTAAGTTAACTGAATTGTTCATACAAATTTAAGTAAATTGAACAACATAAAACAGTTAAATTCAGTTTTCAAAAAAAAAAAAAAACTCTACAATTGTGTCGTTTCAGTTCATTTTAAATAAGTAGTTAAGAACAAACAGCAAAAATCTTTTATTTATTTATTTATTTATTTTTTTTGAGTGTAAGCATTATAAAGAGTGACGCCGTGCTTGGGCTTATAACTTATGATCAAAATCTTTAAAAACAAGCTAGTAGGAATCTAATAGCTGATAAAAACGTCATCTAAAAAGTGAGAAAAGCTTGTAATGCCACAGGTTTAGTACCAAAGATACAAATGTAATCAAACTGTTAAGGACACAATTATTATAGATCTGACTATTTAAAAATATATCATCAAGTCTTTTGCGTTGCATGTTTTTCAATTGCTTCACTGATGATACTGTATGGACTACTTGTGATTTATTGGCTGTGCATATGAAAAGAGTAGCCAATCAAAAGAGTTGTCTTTTATTAGACATCAACAATATTTCAAAACAAGCCAATTAGTATCTAATAAATTAAAATTGATGAAGTGACCAAAGAACGCACCATACAGCGCAATAGTGCCAAAACTACCCTAGAAGTAAAACTAAATAAAAAAAAAAAGTACCACAAAAACAAGACATGCTCAAAAATACCATTTTAAATACGTTTGAAAAGGAGTGGTCTAACCTTGCTGAGCATTAATCACTTAAAAAGTCTGAATAAATATTCAATTCAAATTGGTGATGTGGCATAACCCATTGTAAACAAATCTAAAACACCTTCGATTTAAAAGAAAGTGTCATTTGTGGACTGTATAATATAATTATCCACTATATTTTGTGATATAGTGGACAAATGCAGTCAAAATAAGCAAAAAAGTGTTGCCTAAACATACCCATACCTATCAAGTTCACTAATGGAGTCATTAAACCTAATTTCCAGCCATTTCATACAGTACGAAACATTAAGGCCAGGTCCAGCAAACGCATGGGACTTCAAGTTTTCGCGTCAAATATTGTAAAATCATACCTCATTATTAGCAAAATGTTTGGCACGTGATTTGAGGGCTGAGGAATGAGTGAAGGTGAGAGAGTATGGCTGTTTAAGGCTGGTGATGAGTTAAGGGGGTCATGAGTTACTCATAGACGCTCTATGGCTCGCTGGTTTTGGCTTCTGCTTGTCGTACTTCACAGACACAATGAGGAAGACGAGGAGTGTGACTCCCTGGATGGCGGCCAGGAGGAAGAAGTAATAATTCAGTCTGCACTCGTTGATGTTACCTGCAGAGAGAAGAAAAAAAAAGGATCATTTGGATGTGAATATCAAAATTTCAGTAGCGGATAATAATGATTTAAATGATTTGCAGCGCAGAAATCACAACACCACTACATAATAGCTGAAACTAAATTCTAGCATATTGTTTCAGTGGTAGGTCTCAATTTTTTGCACAGGAGAGTGTTAATTAATAATTGCAATTTATAACTAAGAGTGCATTCTAGTCTAGTTTGATTTGATTGAATTAAACTCAAGTTCGTTTCTCCATTTGTTGCGGCTCTTTTGGGTCAGTTGTGAATAGTGAATGGGAGCGTGTTCTGAGAATTTAAGCCACAGGAGCCTGGATCCCATTGATCTCCATAGGTTTATTGTCTCATATATACTGTACACTTATTTGTAGGGCTGCACAATGTATCGTTTCAGCATCAATAACGCAATGTGAACATTCACAATAGTCACATCGCAATGTTGAGTCTGTATTGTAATTCATCATTTGCATGTGTTTTTGAGGCTTGTGAATATATGTGGATTTTAAAAGCATTCAGGCATAGGAAATTGTACTGTTAGTAACTTTAATAACAATTAATTTTGAGTTATTTGTATATTTACTGTTATAGATTTGGAAAACGATAAAACACAGTTTTTTTTTTTCAATTGTAACTTCTCTTTATTGTATTTATCTTTGATTTTAATGTGTTTATTAGATGTTATGCAGATGCACTCCCCTACAGAATCAGCCCAATCAATCTAAAATGATCAATTCTTTCTGAATAAAGCTATTTAAGTCATCTGATGAAATTGTGTTCATATCGCAATATCAGGGATTGAAATACATGCATAAAGGTAATACCTTTTTAAGACTTTTTAAAGACCTTCTCAGAATATTTTAAGACCTCATCGCCTCTTCAAGTTCTAATCAGTATCAAACCTTTGCCCTAATAAACAGTTGTTAATATTACACGGCTGTTTTCAGCAACAGGCTTCAGCCATTGTTTAAACTCATCTTTCTCCAACCTCTATGGTTTCGCTACATGTGGAGAGAGTCACGTCACCTTTCCCACATTTGTCGCAAATGACTTGGCCGGACGTGCCCCGGCCCGAACCAATCGCGTGGATCAAGTACGCCATTGTTAATATTAGGAGGAAAATAAATATAGTTATGCTTTTTTAGAGTCAAATACTTTGGACAACAGTTGAACAAAGTGTAAGACCTTGTAAAAATGTGATTACGACTTTTTAATACATTTTAAAGGGCCTTCATTTTCACATAATTGATTTAATCAACCTTTTAATACTTTTTAAGACCCCGCGGACACCCTGAATAACAGACTAACAAAATATCGCTATGTTAGATTTTTCCAATATCGCGCAGCCTTACTTATTTGCAATAAGCTAAGCAATCACACAACAAATAAAGAAGAAAACCTCTAAAAAAAGACATGTTTTCTTGCTGCAGTTCATTAGTTCCCTGTCACTCATGGATAAGTTTGTTCATTTATTTGATCCGATCCCTCTGTGTCCATGCTCAGCTTCTTTAGATCCACTTTAGCGCTGGAGACTGAATATTGTGGAATTTATATCTTCAGTTTCTCAGATACACAAATAATATTTTTTAATAAAGATATTTACACATTAGTCCATTTTATTGTTTGTGTTTGTAAGATTTTTTTCCCTTCAAAAAGTATTAAAAAACTGTCGACTTCTCTGTGCTTATATGCATTGGTTTATAAGTGATCTCCTGAGAACGTGGTGGAATGCAACTCGCCATGATGTAGCTTCACATTTTCTATATAGAAATCACACTCTGGTGTGCACCAAACAAACTCACCGATACATAGCTGAAGAGCTGGACTCGGTCACGATTACCAGCGATCTAACCTAAGCAGATCGCTGGAGAACTGCACATCTGACACTGAACTGGACTACAAATACTGTCATGCACCTCGCACACACCAGTTCCTGATACCCTCTGATTACTCACACACAGCTGGAAGCTCATGATGAACTGATTACAAGGACTATATATACATCTCACTCACACATACAATTTGACAATACAATACGAGTCTTTTTGTATTTCCATAGCATTACGAAGAGTTTTCCTGGTCTTGTCCTGCCATGTTTTGACCCAGTGTTCTGTTTATTTGTTTCTGTATTTTTGCTGCCTGCCCTGGCCATTCGCCTGTTTCTGACTATGCTTTTGGATTACCCTTATGATACTGTTTGTTCCTGTTTGACCATTGCCTGCCTGGCCATTCTCTGTTTAACAAACTGCATGTGGATCCTCAACTCCGTTGTCCAGCATCCTACAGTTACAGTCACAGTCTGCTTTCAAACAAACTTTGGTACTTTCATTTCAGGTGTGAATATGGTCCAACCTTGATCCACCACATTCACAGGAAAGACCTGTGCCTTTTTAGTTATAATTCCACAGTTTGAGTTGTGCACCCATGGCGTCTACCATTACCAAGCAACTCAGCCACAGTATCCAATGAACTACCACTAACGAACCCTAGTCTAGGTCCCAGAGTTGTGGTGTTCGGCTGTTCTGTGTTCCTCTGAGGTAACTAGTCTATTGTTATAACTAAAATGTGTATAATAAACATTTTTACACCCATGTTGCTCTCTGATTGTGCCTGTCTACATTGAAAATAAATAATTTGTGCAAGCAAAAAACACAATGTTGAAAACAAGAGACACAATAAGCAGGACAGATGCCACACCAAGGGAGTGCATCTATTTCTGTCCAAGTCAAAATTTCTGATAAACTGGTGCCAAATATTGAAGAAATGGAAATTGCTGTGGTAAGAGAAGCCACTGTGGGTCCTTTTTCTTATATAATATGACATTTGCACCTCAGAAGACGAAACTGAAATGCAATGAACATGCAGTGGCTTTTGGAAGCGTGAGACATTTAGGAACACAGATGCTCAAGATCGTTCTTGGAAGTAACAATACTTAATCACTTTGATGATGAACTGAAGAGATGAAGAGATTTCAGAATGACCAAAACAACATTTCAGATGTTTAACAATGTACTGGGTCTGCTGGTTTGTCAATTAATGCCATCTCATCGCACCCATTTTTATCATTACATAATCTCTTAAAGCAAAATCACATTCTTTTTTTGATGCACATGGTGGAATTTATTTGTTATATGTGTTTGGTATATTTATTCTTTCTTTTCAGATAAAACGTTTATCCTACTCAGTTGTGCGCATAATTTTCAAAATGTATGCACATCTTGGCATTTCCACTAAGCATTTTTATGCATTTTTCTAAAATGCGCATATAAATAGGTGAATGGAATAAGCAAGCGAACTAGCAGACTTTGCAGATATGAATAAACCATAAATATCTTCCATAACTCTTTAATTTACTAGTACTACACTGTAAAAAAATATCTGTAAATGAGCTTTTTTCCGCATTTATGAGATTTATGTTTTTATTTTTATTTTTTTACCAATTTATTTATGCTTTTGAATTGCATTATGGTACCTTGATCTTCCTTCCAACTACTTTTAACTTTGAAAAGTTGATTAAGTGACTTCTATTAACATTTTTATTAAAGTAATATATCATCTGGGTTGATGTTGTATATAATGGCAGGGGTTCTTAAATTTTTCATAAAACAAACAAAAGCTATAACAACTTAGGTATAAACAATACAAATACATTAAACTGTTTTAAGCCATTTTAAACTTTCATTTTAAAAAAGACTTCACATATTTTCTAAAAACAATAAACAACGGAGGAGTTTTGAAATATTATTTATAAAGTATTTGTATACAATGATATTAATCAATTCGTGCATATTGACAACACAAAAATATGCAACAGTCATTTATTAATTTGTTTAATTTTATAACCTCACCGAATGATACTGGTGGGCACAATGTTTTCAGCACAAGTCTAATTTTGGTTTAATTTTGAAGACCACTGCTCAGAAATCATTCTCAATGTTCAGTTGTGTCCTGTATTTGTTTTGTATTTGATTGCCATAAAGGTGTTAAAGTTTACCCTGGTACTATAAAATCAATCTGCTACATCTGACACTATTGCAGTGTTGTTAATAAAATATAGTAATTCTAATAGTTTTTTTGTTATGAAACAATAGTCTTGAAACAAAAGTCAAATTTTGTCCTGCAACCCCGACTTTGGGAACCACTGTATTATGGTACAAAAACCTTGTAGTCAACTCCCAATACGTTTTCTGTTATTTTACAGAAACATCCCATAAATTATTTTATTTTAAACTACTAAAATGTCAATACGCGACATGCTGGTGCAGTAGCTAGTGCTGTCGCCTCACAGCAAGAAGGTCGCTGGTTCAAGCCTCGACTGGGTCAGTTGGCGTTTCTGTGTGGAGTTTGCATGTTCTCCCCACGTTCGAGTGGGTTTCCCCTGGGTGCTCCGGTTTCCCCCACAGTCCAAAGACATGCGGTACAGGTGAATTGGGTAGGCTAAATTGTCCGTAGCGTATGAGTGTGAATGAGAGTGTATCGATGTTTCCCAGAGATGGGTTGCAGCTGGAAAGGCATCTGCTACGTGAAACATATGCTGGATAAGTTGGCGGTTCATTCCACTGTGGCGACCCCGGATTAATAAAGGGACTAAGCCGAAAAAAAAAATGAATGAATGAAAATGTCAATAAAAGTCACTTTGTTCAACTGTACAAATGGATTTTCAGCATCAAAAGTCAACAAAGCAGAGATCAACATGCCATAATGCAATTTGCAACCGTAAATAAATGGAAAACACTCGTGAATCACAAAATACGGTTTCTCACAGAATAACAAATCATTTTTACAGTGTACTCAGGGCCGGCCCTGTACATTTGGGGGCCCTAAACAGAATAATTTTGGGGATCTACCTTGCTCTAAATAGTGGAGTATTGCCATTGCAATTCGGCTGACAATATTTTATTGATTTGATTGCTTATTAAATACAATCAATGAAACAGAAAAGTAAAGCCTGATTTCTTCTACTTAACTGTCTAAATGGTTTTACATTTTAAAACAGGACTGTTTTTATCAACTAGCAGCTTCAAAAATGAAGAATTAAACAATCTTTAAGGAAGGGACCAGTGATTCCTACTTTTTTTGCTATTAATTTAGCAAAAAGATTGAAGATTCTATAAAAAGATTGTAGGTTGAGTTTGTTTGTTTTTTGTTTTGTTTTTTATAAATCCCAAAAGCAAAAACACTGCATTGAAACGACATTAAACAATAGATAATTAAATGCAATCCTTAGTAATAAAATAGACATTCTGAACTCATAAAAAAACAACAACAACAACAACAACAACAACAACAACAACAAAACAATTAACATTAATGCAAAGATTGATCCATAAATAATAACATCAATACGCAAATAATATAAATATGAAAAATATTAATATAAAAAACATATAAGAAAAAGGGAAGCAACAAATACTGGGTTAATGTTAATACCCAAACACAAACTATATTATTTCCTTCAGTCACCTTCCCTGTTCCTTACATTTGCGATGCAGGGTCTAGAGCTTATTTAAATATTTATTTATTTTATTTATTTAAATATTTATAAATAAATAAATATTTATTTATTTAAACTATGATTAATTCAATTAGGACATAACTTTTAAAAACATGTCTCAGGAAAAAAAAATATTACCAGTGTGCAAATTATGTCAGTGAAAGACATTTGAGTACTATTGCATTTCAGTAAAATGCATTTTAGACTAAAAAACTGGTCTGTAGAACCAGGAAAAAATTTTATATTTCATATAAAAGATGTTTATTAATCTGTAATTGCCAATTTTGATAAATGTGCTATTAGATTGACATCATCATTAGCACTTAAAAGTGATGCTTAAAATGATTTTGTGCTTTTCTCTTGTCATAAGTTTTCCCCTCAGTTTTTCTACGCCTGAAGAATAACGTTAGTTTCGTTTCATTTTTGCAGTCTAATTTCCAAAATAAATCAGGTATATAATGGGGCAAGCAATGAAGCAAAGGCCATGCCGGCTGTGTCTGTTCACGGATTCGCGTTCTTGTGGTGACCGGTCGATCTTGCAAGTTACCTTGGAAGAGCAAACTCGAACTGCGAGAACGCATATGAGAAATGAGATGCTGCAAGCTTCCTGTTGATCACATGACCTTCACACGAAAACAATTTCAACTTTAATAAAATTGTGATTTTTTTCTTTTAAGTGAAAATCTATAAATATTTAAGTGCTAAAGCACTATCAATGAAAATAATTGTAAAATGCAAATAAAAATGATTTTAGCAAGAAAAACGCTTTGCACCGCTAGCGGGTTGTGGGGGCCCCTAGTGGCGTTGGGGCCCTAAGCAGCCGCTTAGTTCGCTTATAGGGAGGGCCGGCTATGAGTGTACTACTAGTTACATTCAGTTCCAGTCTATCTTTCTAAAAGAAAAATAGTAATATACTTTACATCACAGTTTCCCTTCTGATATTACTCAATATCCTTTCTTTGCTCACTTGATCAGTGGAATGAGATTCCTGATTAATTACAAAAGCCTGAGCACAGGTAGATTAGGAGAAGCTGAACATCTGCGTGTGCATGCTGCATTCATATGTCAAAAGAAAGCATAAAGCATATGTTTGCGCTTGTTGGATCCCTGAAGGCATCAGAGCGAACAGGCAATCTGCTCCCCTCATGCTACCCTACAGCGGCAAAGGAGCTTTAACTGATAGCATGTCTGCCCGCACCGCTTGTAAGCATCCATTGCAACCTGCAAACCCATCTGACTCTGGTTTATTGAAGCAAAACCTAAACAAGAATTCCTTCTGCATCCAATCTCTCCTTCAATTCGCCTCTCTATAAAATGCTCGAGAGCAGATAGAGGGCTAACATCAATACTTACAGGGGAACCGTAAACAAAAAGCCACATCTTCACGGGATGAAGGCAGAGCCTGTAATTCAGCATCTTGGGAGCTTAAGCGAAGCACACACTTGCTCTGATTCTGCTGGCATTACAGACTCTGAGCTCTCGGGTCTAGACTAACTCTCCTGTTGTTCTGACTGCTCACGGCCATCATAGTCTTGGGTGACAACTGTGTGTGGTATTGAATTTCACCCTCTGTTTTGGCTAAATTCAGTTCACTGAGAAATCCTTTCACAAATATTGACTGTATTATGAATCATATGCCTGTGCCCTTCTCTATCTTTCTCTCTTCACTGTAAAAAAAAAATCTAAAATTGACAGTAAACAACATTTGCAGCTTTGGTTGCCAGAATTTTACTGCCAAAATTATGGTAAATATGCATCTCATTCATTTAATTCAACGTTTTGAAGTATTAACATATACATTGTACCTTTGATATACAGCGGTCCCTCGCTATAATGCGGTTCACTTTTCGGAGCCTTGAAGTTAACATGGTTTTTTTTTCTACAGCACATTAGCCGTGTTTCAACTGTCGCACCTAAAGCGAGCGAGCCAGGGCCAGTCGCGCTTCCATAGTCACTTTCAGGGCCTGATCGGGCCAAATCGGGGCTTTCTCGGGGCCAGCAGCCGGCCCAACAAATACCTTGGGCCAAATCGAGCCAGCTGGGGCTTTGGGGCGGAGTGAAAGCAAGATGGTGTGTCGCTGTCATTACACTAGTTTTCCCATCACGCACAAGTACATGTGCCACAAAAAAATAAATAAGGGAAAGAAAAAACAACTACTGGTCAGTTTAAGATATTCCATAAAACATCTTATAGACTAGGGGTATTTAGCTTTAGATCACCCTTATGTTTCCCTATTAAATTTAGGGCTGTTGCATAAAATAATTAAGTAGTTTTAATTTAACAAGTGATATTTATTTGCTGCGTCCTTCATGGTGTTTCAATAACGCATAATAATCTACACCATATTAAAGACACAGCAGCCAGTAATACAATATATGAATACAACAGAAAGACATAAAACTTTACAAATTACGAGTCCACTTTTGTAGTGTCATAGATCTAGATAAAATAAGCTATAGGCTACTGAAATCATTTAAATAATTATAAATACTGGATATAATAAAAACTGATTAAATAAATAAACTAATATAAAACAAACAAAAGCTATAACAATTGAGCTATATACAATACAAATAAATGAAACTGTTTTAAGCCATTTTCAACTTTCATTTCACAAAGATTTGAGATATTTTCTAAAAACAATAAACAACGGAGAAGTTTTAAAATACCATATATAAAGTATTTGGATACGATGATATTAATCAAATCGTGCAAACAGAGCATTTTGGGTAAGCAAAAGCATCAAAACTACCTTTCAATTCCTTTCTGTCATCCAGTCCTGCACCACTTTATAAACAGATTGGGAAAAACTGCACGTAAAAAATGTGTTCTTTGTCCTCAAGCAAATGTTTATGTTTTTATATGTGGTAAAATTAAAATCATAAATTTTAAATGTAGAGCTTTATCAGAAGGATTTTTAATATTTTAAACCGTAACTATGCTTTGGTGAGAATCAGTCTAGATGTGCCGTTCTGCCGAAACAAGGATGCTATAAAAAAAATGTTAAATGAGTTATTAACGGATAAATTCTGTGGTTTTATATTATGGATGGTGCACTGGGTCATCCTTCCAATAGTGGTAAGACCACTGGATGTACTATGCCAACAGTCGGTCGGCAACATGTCATTTGTTTGTTTCAGTTGTCTCCATTTTAATTGTTTTGTGATGATGCGATGGTGTGCTTTGTCTGCCTGATTCCCGCTGAACTGGGCGAGTTGTGTGACGTTTGATTCATGGGGCGTTCTGGGGGTGACGAGCTGCGAGCTACTAGCCCAAAAGTGGAAACGCGACATGATTTCGGCACCACTGCACCCGGCCCGGCCCAATAAAAGCCCTGGCTCGCACTGGCCTGACGATGGAAATGCGGCTATTGTGTTCTGCGTCCTGACTGACTGTAGACCATTGTCAATCAATCTCCTCCATGCCATGTCTCCTGTACAGTACAAAATGTGTTCAGCTTGCCAAATTTACATAAATCTTTGAGTGCTAGCAGTGTGACTCTGAATTGCTGTACTGTATGTTTGCAAGTTTTCTCCCCACAATGTCAACGGAACGTTCTGCACCGTCAAAGGTACCTGCGGTAGCACCCAAAATTCTATAATACTGACCTATTTTTGTCTACGAAGGTTTGAACTTTGAGAGTGTTTAAACAAGAGAGAAAGATGTGTTAATGTCTGTCTAAGAAAAGTGTATAAAGTGAGCAGTAAGGGGTTTTATAGCCCCTAAAACATCGCCTTTTAAAACATCTATAATAATTGTAAAAAATCAAAGGGGACTACTTCACGGATCTCGCCTATTGCGGGTTATTTTTAGAATGTAACTCCTGCAAATAACGAGGGACCACTGTACACACAAAAACAGCACCAAAAGCAGATGGTGATAAGAAAGTCATAAAATGAACCAAAGCTCATAACTAAAAGCTTTTCAACAAGAAGAAAAACATACAGTATTAATGTGTAAAATGTCCTTCACACAACTACTGTACTAAACACCAACAAGGTAAAGCACTATGAGCTGACTCTAAAGTAATGCAATAAACATTCCATACAGAATCAACATTACATTTTATAATAATCTCTAGTGCACAAAACTGATGAGAATAAAAACTACAAAATTCTGGGTTCCACACATTTCCTTCATGTTGTCCCAACAAATTAATTAAAGGGCCATGAACCCCCCCTGTCTCACCTCTAGTTTGAAAAAAAGTCAGAAAAATGGGTGAATCCAGCTTTGTTTGGGTGGGAGTGTCGAGTGGCAAAAGAGGGAAGGGTTTGCATGAAAAGGGGAGTTTCAGTGCACGCGCTGATTTTCAAATCAGCAACACAAACACAGATGGAGGGAAGATAGACAGTGACTATGTTTACATGGACATCAGTAATCAAATTATTTGCCTTGATCTGAATAAGACAATAATATGATTAAGGTGTTTACATGAGTTGCTTTTTGAATGTTCCTTTTATGATCCCTTTTTACTTGTTATAGCACATAATTCGATTAACATCATTGCGTCACCGTGCTATTCACATTTTCTCCAGAGTTTCATGTCATTTCGGGTGTTTCATTTTTCATTTATGGACTTTAACTGCAATTTGGCACTTTGACTTTCATTCAGGAACATTTTATGAATGCCCTCCATGACAAACAAGATAATGGATGCGAGGAACTGCTGAAAGAGTGTAGTTTTAATGGAATTTGATACCGCATGCCGAAGGGGAGAAAAACACCCTCCACATTTCTCTGTAGATGCCAAGACTCTGTAGGTGAAGAGAATATTGTCAAACAGCCGTGTGTGTATAAACTATCCTGTCACAATTATCACAATTATCCCTACACGGTGAAAATGCTACACAACAATAATAGTTTGATTATGGTGTTTACATGTATACATTTAAAGAGCAGCATTTACAGCGCCTCTTTCAGTCCATTTGATTGTAGTGATATTACTGTAAACTTAGTAACTAAATTATTTTGACTAAGGTATGTCTTTAAAAACTGAAAGAGTACTGCTGACGATACCAACTATCTTAGCCATCTGAATAAACATAAACAAAGAGCATTGATCGCTCACTTACCAAATCTATAAAGACAGGACTATCAACACCAACTGGATCTGCGTTCTTTTTTAAAATAAGACGAGTGGCAAATCCGAATTTCTCCTTTTCCAGATTCGAAAAGCTCTCGGGTAAAAAATTATCCTTACAAACATATTTTTTCACATGTTAGCAGACCACTGAAACCCACACATATGGGTCCACACGCGAGCTGTGCTCTCAGCGTGGGGAAATGAAAACAAAACCTTCGTTGCGGCACATTTATAAACACAACACTGACGACCCATGTGTCCAAACAATTCTCCTTCTTCCACTTGTTTGAATTATGGTTGGGAACATAATGTGCATTTTTCTGCCATCTGAACACCGTAACAGGTAAAAGGTTCAAAGCTATATTGTGCATATTAATGAAGTTGCATCTCATTCACAATAGTGCACACTGATTGGTTCGAACCAATTCTTGCTCATGAATTAATGCTTAAAACTCAAAGACATTACGGTGTACCGGCCGGTACAGACATCAAGTCTCCACGCTTGAATTTACACAATGATCTCATTGCTGTGACGTTGCTTCAAAATTTATTTTCAAACCGGAAGAACAAATTTTCTCGGAGTAACGCGAATACAACCAATTTTCATTTTTGATTATTATACCTGGTCAATTCATTTTATAAATTATTTTGTGAAATATATGTGTCCTAATAGTGTTTTTAGCAATGTGGGACATATAGATTTCTGCAGATTTTTAGTCCATTATTGAGTCTATTTATTTACTTGTCTACATGCGTGTAAACTTATATTAAATTATTTAGTTATAATAATTATTGTAAAGAGCACTATACAAATAAACTTGAATTGAATTGAAAGAAAGAGTCAGACAGAGTTCTGGCAAAGTCAATTTACAGTTATTTACTTTATATAATAAGGAAACCTACTGTTAACCACGTAACAGATTTTTACTGTAGCATTTTTACATTTATTTTACGGTTAAAATCATGGCCATTTTTTACAGTGTAAGCTAAGCTGAGGAAAAGCTGTTTAACACTTCTGATCTGTTCAAAAGAGGTAGTCAAACCTCCAGGGTTCAAGACCATCAAAGAGAAAGTCTTAATAAGTAATTCTGCAAAGGGACCATCGATCCTCAGGAGTGTTTTATACCAGCTAAAACAGGGCCCTGTTGTGCTGCTTAACATTACCCATTTCAATGTCTAAAAAAATGACTATCTGTGTGAATGTATTAGCATTTCATATACACATATCTTGCCAAAATAAGGTCACTGATTGGAAGATGGTATTTAACTTTTAGAAGATTCAACTAGTTTGAACGTGTCATTGGATGAAAGACAAGATAAAGCATCTTTTAGTAGCAACCAAGGGGCGGAGGGGGAAAAAATGAAACAGGACTGCTGACCCACAGCTGAACCTTCATAGGGAACTCAATGAGATATAATTACCCATGGTAATTATATATAACAACTGCTGAAAATTAGGAAGTTGAAAACATGAAAGGAACTCTGAACACTAAGGAGAAGCAATGCACAGTCATCACAAACATGTACAAACAAAGATCCAGGTGGCGACTTTTGATTATACATCATGTTTGATATGACATTTAATTCATTTATTGTGTTTAGCAAGGGCTTCAAGATTTTTAGTTACTCTTGAAGGTCCTTTGCCCAGTTGCATAAAACACCTTAAAGGTAATTTTCCCTTAAGATCGCCCGTATGTTTTCCTTAAACTCAAGTGAGTTGCATAAAATAACCATTAAATCCTACTTAAGGGTTTTCCATCATAAACCATATAGAATTTTCTGTAATTGTCTATTTTTCCCTTAAGAAATCCCTTAAAAGTGTTGCATAAAGCAACTTAACACTCCTTTCCCCAAGTAAAGTCTTCACAAACACAATTAATGATAAAAACTGTTGCTAGAATATGAATTTGATTGCAGTGCAATCTATAAGATCGCTATAACACTCAATATAACTGGAAATTAACCTCAACCATTGCCAGCGCATATAATTTAATGAATAGGAAAACTAATACAGCCAAACATTTTAATAATGTTGATGATATTGTTTTTTATTTAAGCCAATTATTTTACTTTTCAATTTAATACGTTATTACTTCATTTCCGTTGAAGTTGTTTGCTATTTGTTTTGATTAGCACAATAAACTTCACACTGAAGACTGTGAGAGACACTAGACTAAGTTTAGTTATAGATGGAGTTAAATTTATAGGCCCAGAAGCGATCCAGAAGCATTATCTGACACCCTAGCTAGAGAGCAATGATCTGACCCTGGAAGGTCACTTCCTTGTAGAGTTCAGCTAAAACCTTGAATAAACTTACCTACATGTATCTGTGATTTATGAGCAACTCTGAAGACTTTGACTAACTTTCTCAGTTATTTTTGCTTAAGGTTGGAGGTAGAACAGAGGCCTAGCAAAAACTAGACTGATAGCCCTACTATATCTCTTTAAGCATGCCTAAAAAATATAACCTCTGTCTCCAGGACTGCTTGAAAATGATTACACTGTGTGTTTTGGCTGTCTGCACTGGATGCGACAAGACAGAGAAATATAAATAACAGAGCCATCTAAAAGCACAGAATAATGCACTGCACTACTAATGAACCCAGCAGGCAGAGGGCACCAACATGCATTTTGTTTGTAAATGAAAATCGGGTTAATGTCAGAACCCAACATCAAGCCGACGTCAATGTCCAATGTCGGACAGAGTTGCATTTTATTTACTCTCCGACGTATCCTAAAAACAACAAAATATCAACAACTAATGTTGTTACAGCTTGAAGTTGTGTTGTTGTTACCAATATGAAGTCTATCAGACATTGGATTTTGGTTTGCCATACCTAATAAATGTCAGTATTTGACGTCAATATGACATTGGTTTAAGAAGTTGGCTCGATGTTGGATTTTGGTCACTTTCCAATACAACCTAAAAATCAACAAAATATCATTGCCATTTCATGTCGGTTTAGGTTACCTTAGATGCCTAAATCTAACCTAATATTAAGATCTTATGACGTTGTGTGTCTGCTGGGAATTGGCAAGGTTAATTAATACATATTAAATCTCATTAACATTATTACAAGTACATGCTGAGTGACTGATATTTGTTGGTTTGCACAGAGTCAAATTTCTAATGTTAATTTTCAGACTATATGTTCGCTAGCCATTTTATTTTTAAGATTGGAGGCAAACTATCTGCTTACACTTTCAGTATGGCAATAAATGTCACGCAGAATAGTATTCTAACTCATATTAGGTGCATTTAACACTAAATAAAGAACATAATTAGCACCTGAGGTGATCACTGTCATAGTAGTTTATGCAGCCGCAGCATCACAGAAATAGAAAGTTTCTAAAATAGATTTTTTGAGCATTGCTGTTACGGATGGTTAGGAATTAAAACTTACTTAAAGATGGAAAAGTTATCTTGTATCATGTTGTGTAGACAGGTATGCTTAATTAGAGCTGGAGCTAAACTTGGAGGACAGTGGCCTTCCAGTATTGGAGTTGCCCACTCCTGCAATAGAGTGTCCTTTTACATTCCAAAAAAATTCTGGGTTGTTTTAACCCAACGATAGGTCATACAGGACCAAACCAAAATTTTTTTAACCCAATGGTTGGGTTTATTCATATTTGACCCAACACCAACTTAAAACAACAGAGTTTTTCTAAAGTGTGGTTATTTAAATATTTACTAGGGTGCCCAGCAGAGTTGGGTGCAACACGTTCCACAGTAATGAATTACTGTATTCTAATTACATATTTGAGGAACACAGTAATGTAACGAATTACATTTTAAATTTGATTTTGCTGTGAAATGCAGTCTATGTCCAGTCTCTAAAGAACATTTGGCTGCTTTTAACCAGCAACTTGTTCAAGCACTTGAACAGAAAGCATTCTATGACAATACTTGTCACCAAGGAGGACATCGGCCCAACTTAATTTTTGTGTAAGATTGGGAGTGAAGGTATCTTCTGAATGTGAAGAGAAGCGTAGCTGCTTATGGGGCCATCCACATATCATGTCTTTTGCGTGCGCAAGTTAGTTATTTCCAATGCAGGTGCGTGGCTTGCGCACACATATTCAGAGCGCATATTGTGTGCACTCGCATTTTCCAGGCGCACCAGATGAAAACTGGAACTGACTGATCAGCTTCATGCTTTATGCACATTTCAGTAGACTAATTACCTCAGACAAACACAGAACACCCAAACACTGCAGTGCTTTTTCAATGGTTACAGGTATCCAGTTTTCTTCATGTCTTATTTTGTGTTAAAAAAAAAAAAGTTGAGCGAACTCTTTAAGTCTTTTGAATAGCCTAAGTCAAGCTGCTGTGATCAACCCATTGTAAAGTTTTTCAGTGAATATTAAATTACTGAAAAAGCTGCAGTTTATTTAGTATTTTCTAGGTATGTTTTATATGTTTTAAAAGTAACTTCAAAGTAAAGTAATTAGTAATCTGATTATTTTTATATTAAGTAATTAGTAATGTAATCAGATTACAATTTTCCAGTAGTAGTCATAATTTGTAATTTATTACTTTTTTTAAAGCCACTTACCCAACACTGGTGCTCTTTTAGTTAAATTTGTAAATATTTAAAGCTGTATTACTTCAACATATCTTTAACTAAGAAAACTGCAAGGTGCCATGTGCAACGAGTAGATTTATAGCAGGTATGAAGGTGTCAAAACCAAAGCCTCACGCTGATCAAGATGTTCTATAGCAACAGATTCAAATCAAGTTCAAATAGGTTGAAATCCAACCAGACCCCATCCCATCCCTGTTTCAATCTCCAATAATTTCTTCCCTTCTCTTCACTGGTCTCAGTCTAATAAAAGTGACAAGCCATGTTATGGCTACAAGAACCTTTTGATCAATTTCTCTGCTGCTTTAATATACTCTGTAACAGCAGGCGCTCCCCAATGACAACAAGTGTTACAAGAAAGTGGACAGTTTGACTGAGAGAGCAATAGAGCTCAGGATCGTACTGCCCTCCAGCAAGGAGAAAACAAATGCCCCTGTCTGCGAAAAACGCTGCATTTACAATACCCACATGCCAGAGCAGAACTAAGAGCAAACCAACAATCAATACCATCAAACAGTCTCCCATTCAAGCCACACGATACACAAAACTCATGGAAATAAAAGGAGTCAAATATTGTGCGCTATTGTTTCGAGTTGAGTCCCTCCCCGCTATTCCCGGTGATGTGCGTTGGCGGGTGACGCGGCTGTTCTTCCATTGCTTCTGGGAGATGACATGATTTAACGGCAGCGCTTGGCAGGATGTGGAGGTGCTGGTCGCCTCCCTGAAAGACAAGGCCGTAAAGAATACTCAGTCAAAGGACAGAGTGGGAGATATATCATGGCGACACGCTCGGGGAAGATTGCTCACACTTCCCTCAGGAAAGTGGCAGCTGTCGCAGATTTGGCAGAGTTTGGGCGGTAATGGAAAAATAAACATTACTGTAGCAAAACTGCGCATTCCTGATCAGAATCTCAAAAGAGAAAAGCAGCGAGCGATGAAAGGATCAAAGTAAGTTGTAGGATTTAAAAATAAATGTTCTTTTAAGATGAGAAAACTGCTAAAGATTGATCAAACTCGTCTTGTTTTTACTGAAAATTCATTTTAAAGAATACAAAATAAATACAAAAGCCAAATCAATTAGTACTGGTACTGTATTTTAACACTTTAATCCCTTATCTCCATTTGTTTTGTTCTACAGTCTGATAACTTATTACCGTTTTCCACATTTCAGAATAGGGCAACATAATATATCATTTCAGTATCGATATCGCAATGTGTCCACCCGCAAAACGAGATATTGGATGCGAGTATGAACTGCTGGAAAAGTGTTGTTTTGATGCAATTTAATACCGTACGCCACAGGTGTCAAAGCCAGTTCCTGGAGGGCCACAGCCCTGCACAGTTTAGTTCCAACCCTGCTCCAACACACTTACCTGTAGGTTTCAAACAAGCCTGAAGGACTCAATTAGTTTGATCAGGTGTGTTTAATTAGGGTTGGAACTAAAATGTGCAGAGCTCCGGCCCTCCAGGAACTGGCTTTGACACCTGTGCCGTACGCAAGTCCGCAGTCCGTCTGTGGTCCTTCACTGACATCAAACAGCCTTGTGTATAGACTATCCTGGTGCAATATGTGGCAAAAATCGAACACAACGGTAATAGTTTGATTAAGGTGTTTACATGTCTGTACTGCACTTTAATAATGCGACTAAAATCGGCATACTCCACATGTCTTAATTCCATTTATGTTTAGTTTGATTATGACTTTAGTCAGATTAAGGTAATAAAAAATGGCTGGTAGACTCTTAATCAGAGTATTGTCTTAATCGTATTCAAATCTGATTATTGGTGTCCATGTAAACACACTCATTGCAGAGTTTAATCAAAAGAGTACAAGTTTATATTCATATGTTCCTGCGTTCACCTAAAAAAGTTAACTTTACTCTATATTTTAATTTTACCCTTCAGTTGTTTCTAACGTCTGAGTTTCTTCTTTATGTTGAACACATAAAAAAATAATATATTTTAATAAATCATAAATGTTTGAACAAGTGAAGGGTGAGTAATTAGTGATTCAATTTTCAATTTTGGGTGAACTATTCTTTTAAGGCCTGTAATTGTGTGAACATTTCAATCTGTCAGACTTCAAAACATCCATTCACAAGAAATTATAATCTTTGCAAATTTCATTAAGATTATATACAATGAAGAATATGCAGCGTCGATTGTTCAATATCTGTACCTGAATACTGTTAGACTATCCAAAAAACTATAATTCACTTTTGTCTTTGCTGTATTGTATTTATATATAATTTTGTAATTTATTTAAAAATCACCCTAATTAATCTAAAATGAGGAATTCTTTCCAAAAAAAAAAAAAAACTGTTTATATAATCTGGTGAAATTGTACACTGTAAGAAATGCGGGGTTCCACACAATTCCTTCATGTTGTCCCAACACAAATTGATGAAGTTAACTTATGCCGGATTCAGACTGCATGATTCAGTAATAATAGTCAAAGTAGTCGCGTCAGAGATGTTTTCTGCATGACTATCTGGGGTAGCATTCCGTCGCTGCTGTGTTTACTCTGCAAAATGAATCGGCGACAGGGGGGTTTACACTGCATGACTTTACAATAGGAGAATCACAGACAACTTTGTCTCTGTCCGCAAACTACATCTCACAACCTAACACACGCGAAAAGTGACATGGAAACAACGCAAGGTAATGTAGTATATATTTTGTTATTAACTACATAATGAAAATGTACTTATTTTTGCTCACCTGGCTTTTAAAGAGAATTGGCAATTTCTTTTTACTTTTTCGATCCGGTTGTGGTATTGCTCAGATGACACGTCAAACAGACACGGGTGCTCCTGTCAAATTTACACTAGTTTTTCCTTCATTTTTTGGGTCCAAATAGACCAAAAATAAGCACTTTTAACTTCTTTCCCCAACCTCCCGCTGGCCTGCAGGTACCCATACTAGTGGATGCTGCTCTGTCATGAGCTGTAGGTGATCGCCGATGTTATTTTCAGTCAGAACACATTTCACATGGCATGATTTGAATCACCGACAGCTCCAGATATTCAGCATGCCAAATATCTGACAGGTGTCAGTGACTCAACTGCGATTCTCTCAGATCTCGTCTTTGATAGTTTATACGGTGTTATTGTTACTCACGTAAACCAGCGCTGATTTGCCTGTGATTTCAGACATTTGTCAGCGATTTCTCAAAACCTGTCTGCAAGTCAAAATCATGTCTAAAATCATGCAGTCTGAATTGGTAGAACATTAGAAATCGAGTCAAAGAATCCAAGTAAAGCAACTACTGTTCTCTTCAATGATGACATCTTAAAACACAAAAAGTGGTGTTTTTCATTGCTGTTGTAAAAAATTACTTAATGAGTTAATTCTCAATAACATCACTATATGGAATTTTGTAGAGTCTGAAATAAGACCAAACAGGTTGGTAATAAGTGAAGCTGCTTTGTTTGTGGAGTTGCTTAGAGTGTTGATCCTCTGCTGAGATTTTGAGAGATTCAACGTGTTTTATTTCAGTTTATTTCATCCTAAGGCTGTGACTGAAGTCAGTCGTAGTTTTGTGTTTCTCTTCTGTGTTTCTGTGACCCACGGCCTATGCCTTGTGCGTAGCCGTGTATTTACATTCACTGCGTTTCTGTTGCTCTGCAATAACACTTCCGAAATGCTAGCTGGCAGTAGGTGTTTATGTTCCTCTGTGTCGAGTTTCTTTGCTGGTGTTTTGTTTTTTCTAAATGCTACCTTAATGTACTAGTTGCTAAACTCACTCATTTTGAGGTGGGAATCGGCAGACGTGCAACAACTTTAATCATAAGGTAAACACAAAACAAAAGTGTCCATCTATATCATATTGATATATTCATATTGACACACTTCTTCTAAAACTTTCGTCCATCATAAAAAAATTCGAACGAGGTTTGATTTTTTTTCCGCTTTTCGCATCCGAAAAATCACTTTAAGAGGTGTTTTGACAGTTCAGAGTCACTGTATAAGCAAAAAGCTAAACACAGAATGCTGTCATTTGAGCTACAGATAACACAGTGCATAAAATAAACACAAAATGTGGCGGACAGTTGAGAACCCGTGACTAGATTAGTGACTGGCGCACCTCTGTCCTGCTGCTGTTTGGTGTGTATGCGTGCCCATACATTTGATGCTCTGCTCATAGACATTATAATAGAAAGTATGGTCCGCTTTCGGTCCGTTGCTTTGACACATCAAATCGGTCGGCGATTTCTAAAAACATGTCGGAGACTCATTATCATGGCTAAAATCATGCAGCCTGAACTCGGTATTAATTGTTTATACAAATAATAAGTGGATTAAACAAAAAACAATTAGGTTGTCCCCCCAAAAATGTAAGAAATGTGTTGTTTCAACTCATTTTAAATAAGTAGTTTGAACAAGCAGCAAAAGCCATTTTTGAGTGTATTTACATTGCAATATTGACCTTATTCTTCAATGCGGAAGTGCGCTTGTTTTTGCTATTGTTTAGAACTTTCGATTCAGTTGCCTATGGGAGAAATGACTAGGAAAAATAAACGGCAGAAAACAGTCAATCTACTTGCTCTACAAACAAGTGTGTTCATGATAATACAGACAAAATAGAATAATATAATAAGAAAATATCAGTTTGCAACATCAAGCAGCAAAACGAGCTGTTTTTAACATCTAAAAATGAATGGAAGTAAATGAGACTGGAAGTTTCGAACCAAAAATAATTCAAACGTCTGCGCCCATTCGTACGCGGAGAATAAGGTGAATATAATCACAGAAATACAAAATATCACAACGTACAATTTTTTCCAATATCGTGCAGCCTTATTTCAGAATAATAGTTTCAGTAGATGTATCTCAAATTCTGACTGGTCACAAATTTCCCATCTGTCATACTGTAGCCCCCCATACACCGTTGCATCATTTGCTCTCCAGCTTTCAAGTCCACATGCCCTCATTTCACGTTACATTGCACATTCAGTCTTATATGGCAGCTACACCAAGATAACAGCAGGCACCTGGAAGTCTCACTCTACGGGGGCCGGCAACTGTATTTGTCTTGCTGCAGGACCTCTGCGGTCCATCACACAACGATTTTATTAACCTTTCCCTGACATGCCGTACCGTAAGTCACAGACGATGCTCTTTGTGTTCGTTTAACAAATATAGGTATTTATCACATATGCTTCAAAAGGGTACAACTGTCATATATGAGGGCTTATCTGGGGTAATTGGAGAAGCGGGCAAATTAAAGGTGGAGTAGTAACCAGTCTTTCAAATGGATCAACTTAGACCTTTTATCCGCTTTAATAGAGAGAAAGAAACAGGGGGATGCAATGGGGAATGACAGAGCAGAGGGTGAAGTACATGAGACAGATTAAATGTTGTAATATGTAATGTGATCTAAAAATAATAGCTGGACTTATTATGTATTTTGATCATCGTTCTGAATCTGATCTGAATCTGAGTTGCTGCTTTGTTTTCTGTACAAGCAGAGGCTTACTTTTGAAATACTGCATTGTTCAGCATTTTATGTTTTGTCAAGAAAAAAAACGGCCAATTTGTTCAAATTCATACAATTTCAAATGAACAACACGTAGAAGCTCATTGGAAATATATGTGCTTCAGTCTACTTGTGACTCAAACATACATTTAACTGCAGTTTCCATGTAAAATGAAAGCTATGGACTAGTACGACACACAACTTTTGTTCCTTTTTACATTATTTACATTTTGAGACACATTATTGACAAATAAAAGATTATTTTTGAGCAGTTCTTTGCACAACACCAGATAAATACCACAAAACACCATAATGGTGTTTATGATTTGTAATAAAACATGTAGCTAATTTTGTATGGTGTTGTACTTGTGATGCAGAGCGCTCGGGTTTGAATCCAGTGAATGACTGTTCCACAAAAGAGATATAGCAATGTAAACTCAAGGTAAAACTACATGGTCACATTTTACTTTACTATCTGATGACAAGCCCCATTTTCTCATCTCATATACAAAAGAAAGTGTATCTGAATTCTGAAACATACAACAAAATGTATTTCAGACAGGAGCCTTTAGTAGATATGAAACGTGCAACTAAATGCACATATTTCAAGTTTCACAAAAAAAAAAGGAGGCACGTATTTCCAATGAAACTGGGTTGCATACAAAAACGTATGATTTTTATAAGTGGGAAATCACTGGTGGATAAGCAAATCATACTAAAATGTATGAATAATATTGGACTTTTTTTTAAGTTACGATATTTCTGTGTGTGAGGTTGACGAATCAGGAAGGCGCGTAGTGGTTTCTCAATATATGGTAAAATGAGAAAATCCCAAAAAAATGATAGCACTACTCGCTGATGTAACGTACAAAGTGATAGTTTATTTACAGTGTACAAGAATGAAAACCAAAATAACCCAAAAACCCAGCAAAGTAACAAAATAGCCAAAAAGAAAATAAACATATGTACAAGCACACTATTATACAGAGACAAGTCACAAATTGCTTACGGCACCACAGTAGCTTGCTTGCTCGCCAGATTAACGGTAATGTGTACTTAGGTCAAACGGGTGGACGTTCTATTGTTCAGATACTGTATTTACACAATTACATTTTCTCAAAGTCCTAAAAATCAAAATGCTGGTACTGGCTGACAACAAAAGAAAAGAAATGTGCTTGAAAAATATCTTCCTGAAACACTTTGATAAATGCAACATGTTTAGAAAGAAATATTTGACTTGGTGGGGGACTAAATTATCCTTTTGGCACAGTTTGCTTTGTTTGATTCTTTTGGTTCCTGTCATTATTAATGTACAATTTCACTGTTAAAAGACTGAAGCTGAAATAATAATAACAAACCAGATAGATGCACAACCTCAAAGCTCAGAGAATGCCTTTATAAATCATTGTTAAAACGCACGCGTAGGGTCCGGCGCAGCCTTCGCGCGGTCGCATAGCCCTTGCCGTGGCTGATGCAGATGCTCACCTCTCAAAAAAAATGTAATTACACGTCACAAAACGCACAATTTTTTTTATTACAAACAAATTTAAAGGAGGTCTCATTTAAAATTCTGCATAATTTTACCCCGTCAAACATTTTCTTTCCAAGTTTAAACAGGATATAGATCACAACTGTTTATTTTGTTTGTCACAGCCAGAAACTGTGCCACATATTTTTTGGAATTGTCAATTCCTAAAGAAAATACGGTAGGAGATCTCCAATTTCAGAAATGACAAATTATTGCCAAATTTCCATTTAGAATACCAACATGTTATTTTTGGATTTTTGAAAAAAAGAGAAGGAAGCTTATGTTATTAATATTTTAATAATATTTACAAAGTACTATATTCACAGATGCAAATTTCATCCTGCTATCCTAAAAGAATTAGAACATTATACGAACAACATAAAGCAAAGCACTAATAAAAAAGGCCCTTCTCCTTTCTTAGTATGTATACTTACACATATATTTGTTTGTCTTATTTATATTTTGTTTTTTGTACACCCCTGACACTTTTTTTTCTTCCTTTCTTTTTGCATTGTTATGCACTTTGTTCCTTAAACATTAATTAAAAAGCAAAAAATAAAATGTCGCAACGACGTGTAGCGCAAGCTCTGTGATTGGTCGGCTTGGTAGCAGTGATGAGCGTGGGCAGTGCTGAGAGCCACGAGCTCGATGGAGCGATTGTTTACAAGTGTCGAGTCACGTGAAGGAGTTTCAGATTGACACTTTTGTTTTGTGTTTACCTTATGATTAAAGCTGTTGCATGTCCACCAGTTACAGCTGCTGAATGAGCATGTTTTAGCTGCTTGTAGCGTTCAGAAAAAACAAAACATCCATGAAGAAACATAACACAGAGGAACAAAAAACCTACTGCCAGCTAGCGTTTCAGAAGTGTTATTGCAGAGCAACACAAACAGCACGCAGAAGTATAAAGGCACGACTCTGCGCAAGACTTGCGCCGTGGGTCACACCAATCACTCGACGCAGAAGTATAAATCAGCCTTTAGTCCCAAAATAATCTGTGTTGGACTAGTTGGGCTACTGAAAGCTAAACAGAGAAATGTTTTATCCCACTGTGTTAACACAAATTAAGTGAGTTTTTGCTTGACTCTACATTCATTTAAGATTTTTAACAGAAACAAAACAAGCCATCCATTTCATCGACCAGTACCTCGCTGCTCTGTTTCACTTTTAAACACAGTAGAAGCTCCTCCACTATAAAAACACTATTACTTTCTATTGTCCGACACAAATTGGCCAGCACACACAGCTAGACATGCGCTGCACTTGACCTAAGAGTTCAGGGAGTGTCTGTGGCGCTTCCTCGCTGCTGCTGAATAATACATACTGCACAAGTAAAACAATGTGCTCAGCAGGCCAGCCAGAAGATTTGAGGAGGAAGTGTGTCTGCTGATCAATACAACTCTTCAAACACATTGCTGCACAGCACACTGAGGGGACAGTTATCGGCTTAATTAATGCAGATGCAAGGTTAGGGACAGGAAGAAAAGGCTTTTTTAAACTTTTACACATAGTACACAAATTTTCTACTTTCCTTCTAGTACTGAAAAAGACAGCTTATCTAAATATTAGGGCTGGGCAAGTTAATGCATTATTATTGTGTTCATGTTTTAATTAATTAATGCAGTCAATAATTTTATTGCATGTTAATGCAAGTTTTATTATTCTAAAAGTCTGTTGCTCACTTGCTCTGAATATACAGTGTAAGATATTCTTGGGATTTTAAACCCAAATTGGGTAAAATATGGAATAGGCATGGGAAGATAACTGGTTTAAGGTTTACTGCAGTTTGGAAACGCAAAAAAAATCTGTTATAATGTTGTTATGGTGTACTGTATATAAGTTTTTTTTTTGTTAAGCATGTTTTTTATGGCTGTTTTATTTAGTTTTTTTTTTTTTTTTAAGGGCAGCTTTATCTCCACAAATGTTTCTTAAAAATATTCGGTTTAATGGAGGGGGAAAAAGTTGTTGTTTGTTACCCAGACATTTAAAAAGAACATATTTTAGAGCAGTAATCACAATACAGTGACACTGTGAAACCGTGATATATTTTATCCAAGGTTATCATGCCGTCAAAATCTTATACCGACCCATGCTAATATTGCCTAAACGAAACATTGGGTTAAATTTGGTTTTATTTATTTAATCAAAACGTATTACACCAAGAATTGGGTTGGAATAACCCAGCATTTTGAATGTACACACAATAGGTCACAGTAGCGGTGGGATGTTAAACAGTACTGGCTTTGGATGGACGTCATCACGCATCTCAATCAATGAAATCATTTGGAATGGGTCTAATGCTAGGTTTATACTTAATGCAGAGCACCGTGCCACTCGCTCTAGCTTACTTATAGGAAACATTCCACTTAAAGCTAAATTTCTGCTCGAGCTGAATTATTTGAACTTAAGGCTGACTTGCATTACTGCATCGATGCCTTGCGCATAGTCGTGCATTTATACAGTACTTCTGCATGCTGTTTGTGTTACTATGCAATAACACTTCCGAAATGTGAGATTTTTATGTTCTTCTGTGTTGTGTTTCTTCACAGGTGTTTTGTTTTTTCTAAACTCTACCTTAGGGCGTGCCCAGGCCCGTTTCCCGGATCGTCTGAATCAGGCTCAGGCACGGTTCACTTGGGCGGCCCTGGCCCAGTTGGAGGAGGTGGGCCTGAGCGCGGTTCACTTGGGCTCAGGCACGGTACACTTGCAGTGTGAGTGCAAGCGTGCCTGAGCCCGAAACTGAAAGCGAGACGTGACTTTTATGGGACTGTTTGATATGGATTAATTAATCATTCGTACTGTTCAATTAAAGCAAACTGTCTTAGTTTATTAAAGACGCAAACCCCTCACTGCACGACAGCTTCACCTTCAGCAAATCTCCTAATTCCTGCAGCACGGACTTTATGATTGTTTATGAGAGTCAAAAGTGGCTGATCTGTTCCGCGAAATATTTGACTGCATGTTAAACGACTTAAACGATATAACTAAAGAAATCTCCACTGTGCTGAGCGAGAGCACTTCTCTTCCTAAACTGAACAGCGCATCATCGATAACGTAAGCGTGCCCAGGCCCGAATGTAATGTGAGTGCGGGCCGTCGGGGGAGACGGGAGGGGGGACAAGTGTGCTTTGGCCTGGTTCAAGGCAACTGTACATAGTGTGAGTACGCCCTTAATGTACAAGTAGCGCAAACTCGCTCATTCAGAGACGGGAACCGGCAGACATGCAACAACATCAATCATGAGGTAAACACAAAACAACAGATTCCATCTGGAGCTCCTTCACGGGATTTGACACTTGCAAGCAAACACTCACTGCAATGGGTCCGCGCGACTCTCTGTCCTGCCCACACTGGTCACAGTTACCAAGCCGACCAATCACAGAGCTTGACCTACATGTCGTTGAGACGTGTACTTAAATTTTTTGAGAGGTGCACATCAGCGTCAGAAGTATAGTATAAATCAGACTTTACGCAGAAGATGTGATTGAGGTGAATTTTGCGCACTTGTGGCAAACATGCTGTGCGTTCCATGTCGATTGCACTGCAAAGTGGAAATTTGCATATATTCATTGACTTTGTATGTAATCTCTGCATGCAAACATTTAATTTAGCTTTGCGTTTGAACTTAGCATATTATGATACATTGCAGTCAGTGGAAATCCATGAATGAATGTTCTGAAGTGAAGTAAAGATTTCCAGTGCTCAGATTAGTAATGAACACTGTACAGCCCCAACTATGAGTTTTTGAAAATGACCTTCCATGCAGTGTGTAACACAGCACTAAATTACTGAAAACATCCAGCTGTGGTTTAAATCTGAAAGGGCACCATGTTTAAAACTATTGATTCCTTAACAAAATAGTCGACTCAGTGTCGAATAAATGAATCGAGTTGGGTTCGGATCTTTTGCTTGAACGTGTCGACTTCGATACAGTACATCACCAAATATGTAGCTTTCTCTTTAGACACTAGCGGAGCGCGGGGGATCATGGGACTGATGATGACGTGAGTAGATGACGATCACTGACAGATGGAAATTCGGCTGCGGGGAATAAAGGGTTAAAGCTCATTTTCACAACAATATCACAGTATAGCCAATTGTGTGCTGTGTTTGTTCCTGTCATTTTTTGGATTTTTGATACAATAACCTACGCTGCAACGTGGTATTCGCCGGCTTGTATTGTATCTCTCAGGTTAAATCTGTATGGAGTTGTTTACATTTTGAGTCCAAAACCACTTTGAAAACGCAACTCGTGCTTCTTCCTTTACCGATTTAAATGCAGTTCTGAACTCGCGATTCTCTGCTGTTTGTTGCTATGGACACCGTCAGCTATTCCTCACGCACGGCGCGGTTAATTTTCAAAATAGTTCAACCTTTGCCACTGTGTGGATTAATACTGAATGTGTGTCGTTGTTATAATTCGGGGTTAGCGTTGAGAGTAGAGTAATATGCTGGTGTTTAACTGTGTTGCTTTATTGCATTCCTGCATTGGGCTCTCACATACTCTCTGGCTGCTACTTCATAGCCGTGGTGTGCGTTTCTCTCTGTCTCGCGCTGAACCCAGTCGACCAATCACAACATACTGGGTCACTGGTCCAATCACTGCAGATTAGCTTCGCGCTAAGGAGGGGTTTGGGAACAAGTGAATCGCTGAACTAAACATATGTGAGTTGCTGAGATAATTAGTTACAAATAAATGCATATTATAAGACAATCAAAGTGTTTTTTTGACCTTGCATGCATATCAGACGGTTGTTGGAGACCCCCAAAAGCAAAGTATGACCTTTTATAATGCAAAATAGGGGCTTTTTACTTTTTAGAAATTGTGCAATACACTACTTTTGAATTCCTTGTTGATTTTTGCATTCCAAAAAAAATGTGAGTAATCGCAAACATTTGTGATTAATCGCAATTGAAAAGCTAAATCATTGGCCAGCACTAAATATGAATGCTTTTTTTTTTTATGTTGAAATTTTTTTACTTTTGCTAATATTATTCTAAAGAGGTATTGTATGTCTTCACTTCTTATAAGGAAAGTAAAATGATATGTCAGTTACAGTAGATGTTAACGTTCCACTATATTATACAAATGTACAGTAACTGAATGGTGACATATATATACCACACAGGCCATAAATCATACGTCACACTTATAAGTAATGTAAAATACACTTATAAGTCAATGAAGTAAATTGTCTGTAAAAACAGAAATGTAAGCGCTAGTTAGCTTTGTTTTGTTTTGCCTTAATTTATTCCTCATTGCTTTTGCTGGCCACACACTCCTCATTAGAAACACAACGGGCTGCCAAACACTTGCAGAGTTTCCAATTATGTCCACAAAGAGAAAACAAGAGCTGCCCATAAAAGACATTAACCAGCTCCATAAATGTTTGGCAGAGTGAGAGAGGAATGTGGAAATTGAAAAAGTGCAGCTTGATTTATTTAAGTGGAATCAAGGAAGGAGCTATACTGAGGAGAAAGAGAAATTAAGATACATTATAATTTGTCTTTGCATTTTTGCATATGTATTGCACACTGCATATTTCTGATAAAAAAAAGACAATCAAAAGGGTAATATTGCACAATGTTATTAAAATTTAAAAGGGCTGTGTGTAATTTTTTTGCTGTACTAAAGCATAAAAAAAACATAAAATGTTACGAGATTTAGGAAAAATGCAGAGTTGACATATTTATTTCTCTAAAAAACAACGGAACAACTAATAAATATATTTGGAAATTATTTGTTCCGTGTCAAAATGCCTGTTTTTGTGTTGGTCTGTTTAATCCCGCCCACAGCCAGTTTAGCCAGTGGTATTTACTCAGTCCGGGTTGCCAGTTGGCAGAAAAAAAACACAGTGTAGAAAGAGTGTAGCCATGGAAGACAGCAAACAAAAGTCAAGCAGCTGAAAAAAGTTATAACTGAACTAATATTAAATATTAAATATATAAGCATCAACTATGCAACATAGTAAACAGATAAAATCTCTTTATGTGTGTCAAGAAATGTTTTACTGATTTTTTTTTTAGCTGACTGACAACTCATCTCAACATTCAAGATTCAGTGGAGTGTCTTTATCTTTATTCCACAAAAGAAATTGACAAACTTGGGGTCAGAGACCTGAAAACGGATGAAAAAATTCTAAATCAATAGCTGGATGGAAGTAACAGCCACTACGACGGGAGGGGTGAACGGATTTAGTTGATCCAGACATCACTGGATGTCACTTCAGTGGTTCAACTGCAATCATATGAAGCTCTAAAAACACCTTTGTGTTCCAAAAAACTGTAAATATGACTCTGCTCACAGTATATCTTCTCTCCTGCATCAGGTCATCAGAGTGCATGTTTACTGCAGACACGAAGACATATTACCATTAGACAGTCAACAGAAAAAACATGCAAGTGTCATACTGCTCATAGTAAACGCACACCCTGATCTGTTGCGAACGTTTTTTTGGTGCACTAAAGTGACATGGAAAGTTTTTGGTTGCTTGTTATAACTTTTCTGAATGTCTAGAGACTGTTGCTATCTATGGAGGATGAGAGAGCTCTTAGATATCATCTAAAATATCTCAATTGTGGGTTCTGAAGATGAACAAAAGTAGAGCTGGAAGATTAAAACGGAATCGATATTTAATGATCGTCAATAATTATAAAAAAAAAGCTTGGTATGAAGGCTGCTAAGCATGCACCTTGAAAGGAATGCTAATAAGTTTGTCATTTCCAATGGAGGCACCTGTCTTTTAGAGAAAATAGGGATCGACCAAAGGGAGTGATGTGCATATGGTGCACCTATGCCACGAGCACACTGTGAGTGCACCACAATTCATGTAAGTACCAATCTGCTTCACACTTTGTATGGCATATACACATTTCAGTAATGGTAGACTAATTACCTCAGACAAACACAGTGCACCCAAACACTGCAGTACTTTTTATTTTCTCCAAAACTTGTATCAGAGCTGAAGCAATGGTTTGTCTGTTTGTCATCTTCCGAGAAAACGGCCACTTTAGGTTAGAATAACACACATGACAATAATTGCCGTATAGCAGCATTGAGGAGATTGTAAATGAAAAAGGATGTAGCCAGAGTGGCTTTTTGGTTTCTTTTCTTGTGCACCCCAGCCACTAGCACCCCATCTGAAAGATTTTTTAGCATGGGGGTAATGTAATCATCCAACTTCACAATTTGTAATGCTGCAATATGTATTTAAATAATGATGGTTAGTTCCTTTGTTTGAAAGCTCAGATTTGATGATCATAATTTGTTTTGTTTACATAGATTGAGGTTTACTGTATCATTATTATTCACACCTTAAAGTTTGCTTTGACTGTTCAGCATTTACACTTTACCATTGCACACACTTTGTAACATTTTAATAATCAAGTTTAAGAGTCTCTTTAACACTTATGTTTATTTTATTATAAAGAGATGGTATATTATTGTTTAAATATTTTTTTGTTTTTGACTATTAAAACTATTTGCCTAAAAACATTCCTAAATAGATTGTTAAAAATATTCAATAATTATCGATCCCAAATTATATCATGATGCATTTTTTTGCTATATCGCCCAGTCCTAAACAAAAGTCTCAATGCATTGGAATGACATGAAAGTGAGTAAATAATAATACAATTTTCTTTTTTTGGTTGAATTAATCCCTAAAAGTCCATTGTAAAGTGAGCTTGTTCCTGTTGTAGTTGTCAATCTGGCAACCTGTGTAAGCAAATATTCTAAATTTGGATTGCAAGAGGATTTTGTTAGGGCATATCTGTTAAGTATGTCTCTTTGACAGAAACATTTAAGCAGGGACACAGAGCAAATGTCTTTCAACCCACAGCATAAGAATAGGCATGACCACAACAGTCCTTTCCCCTTTGGCTAACAGTCCTATATCTGTGTGTGCCAATCCAAACAACAATATTTCAGCACTGTTCGTCCTCATGCCTTGACGGCTTTTCTACAGGAGATTACACGAGTCAGCACACAGAGTTCAATGCCATTTGTCAGGGTCCGCAAACGCAGAGATGTTCATATTTTATGGCTCTCTTGTCTAGAGGGATTTCAGTGAGCAGCAGTGACAAAACGATGAATTTAAGTCCCTGCTTAATGCAAACAAGCAGAATGCTTCGTTGGCCAAGTTAAATGAAAATATAAATGATTTAATATAAGTAGTTGTACTGAAATGTATTTTTAAAAGTACTCAACAGTGTGAACACAAAAGATGTGTCAAATGGTGAATTCAAAATGATACAATTTCTACAAAAAGATGCTTATACATAATAAAGCATATTATTTATATGATACATGCTATTTATTAAAAAGTTGGAGAGCATATAATGATTATATTATTTTTTTGTACACTATTGTTCAAAAGTCAGAAATAAAAAAATATATATATTTAACTTAGCAAAGTGTCAAAAATATGTAAAAATTTACAACATTTTAAGCATTTTAAGATAATGATGAAAGCAAATCAGAGTAAATCAGACGTCTGACACAAAAAAAAAAACAGAACAATGGCTGAGAAAAAAGCATCACAGAAATAAATGTTATTTTGAAACACATTACAATAGAAAACAGTGATTCTGAATCAAAGTTAAAGTCGTTTTAAAATAAAAAAACATATACAATATTTATCTTTTTCGAGCGCACATTGGTTTTTTTTAGGTGAACGATTAATCAACTAAAGATAATCCACTAAAAAAAATATTTTTTTTAGTTTTAGTTTTTTAAAAAGTCCATTTGACCATTTGCTTCCACATTTGGAGTGGTGGTCTTTTTCTCCAGATGTTAGTCTGACGCATACCTGTCAATCCTCCTGTTTTTCCGGGGATGCTTCCATATTTTACAATTTTATCCTGCTATCATCCTGTCAAGGTATTTCCCCATATTTAGAATTTTTCTATGAAAGGTAACATCAAATAGGTTATCCTTCTTATACGCAACCCATACTGCCGAACCACCAGGGGATGCCCCTTGCTCTTAATCTGTTCTGTGTTTTCATTTTATTTAGGCTTGAAAACACTTTGAAATAAATATAAAAACGTCGCGATTCCCTTCCTTTCCATTACAGGCGCCGTTGCCCCTCCTATGTATTCCTCAAAACAGTCAGATCATGTGCGTGACTATCAGACGCGCTTAGCATTGATAAATAGACGGTTTTTCCCAAATGGATTCTGTACACGTGATTTGAAGTGGAGCAAAAGTGGACATTCTGGATTTTGGGTGCGTGTTTGAACAGACATATACACATAATAATAATAAAAATAATAATAATAGTAATATCTAAACATGTTGATCTTGATGTTTTTTTTTTTTAAACACAACAAATTTGGTCTTAAACGAGCATAAAAAGTTAGGAAAGCAATCGAATGCTTTCATTATGAATTTGTGTATTTGTTAAGCGACACCTCTGTTATTTAGTGTAATCAAACGCAAAATCTGAATGAGAGATTCATTCGCTGCTCTTTAATCAGAATGTTTAAATGATACAGTGAAGAAAAGGTTAATGAGATTTGATAACTTGATTCAATTTCTTTATAATAGCTATTAATTGTAATAGGCTAAACTTTAATTTATAGCGTTTTTTAATGTAGGCTATTTATTCTATCCTTTGTTAATGAGAATAAAAAACAACATTTCACTGTTTTACATTTAGTATTATGGGGTATATCCCTTATTTTCACATTCCAATGTTGACAGGAGGTATAGTCTGATGTCATAAAATTCTTAGCTAGACCCCTTTTACCATTAGTTTGCAATGAGGAAATGATGTGCAAAAGGAAAGCCCAGCCTCCCACTCAACATTCCATCTCAGACAAAAGTACAATAGCCGCATTTCCACTGTCAGGCCAGTGCGAGCCAGGGCTTTTATCGGGCCGGGCTGGGCCAATCACCCGGGAGGTTGAGCAGTGAGGCCAAAATCATGTCGTGTTTCCACTGTCGGGCCAATAACTCGCTTTTAACTCTACATTTAAAATTACATTTTTTAATTTTATCACATTTTATCACACACTTATTTGAGAACATAGAACACATTTTTAAGTGCAGTTTTTCCCAATCCGTTTATAAAGCAGTGCAGGACTGGATGACAGAAAGGAATTGAAATGTAGTTTCTGATAGTTTTGCTCACCCATAATGCATGATTTGATTAATATCATCGTATCTAAATACTTTACAAATAATATTTCAAAACTCCTCCATTGTTTATTGTTTTTAGAAAATATCTAAAATCTTTTTTTCAGATTTGTAAAATAAAAGTTGAAAATGGCTTAAAATTGTTTAATTTATTTATTTGTATATACCAAAATGTTAACGTTTTTATTTGCTTTATATTCGTTTATTTATTTATTTAGTTTTTATTATATCCGTTATTTGTAATTCTTTAAATGATTTCAGTATAGCTTATTTTATCTAGATCTATGACACTACAAACTAGGTCACATAATTTGTAAAGTTTTATGTCTTTCTGTTGTATTTATATATTGTATTATCTCCAAAATAAATAAATGAAGAAAGAAACTGCTCACGGCAATGACAGAGCTGTAAAGTGAGTGCTCTTTTGGACGGTTTCTCTCTCTCACACACATGCATCTAAACGTGTGTGTTTCATGCACAAACACACCTTTTAAATTTGACAAAAACTCTCAACAACTGAAAGTTACTGGTGTTAATATGGTGTAAAGATTATTATGCATTATTGGAACATCAAGGAGGATGCACCAAAGAAATATCACTTATTAAATTAAAGCTACGTTAATTATTATTTTACGCAACAACCTTAAATTTAAAAGGGAAACATAAAGGCGATCTTAAGCAAAAGACCCTTAGTCTAAGATGTTTTATGGAATATCTGAAACTGACCAGTAGCTGTTTTTTCTTTCCCTTATTTATTTATTTTTTATGTACTAGTGCGTGAAGGGAAAACTAGTGTAATGACAGCGGCACACCATCTTGTAAACTCCGCTTCTGCTTTCACTGCTCCCTGAAGACCCAGCTGGCTCGCTTTGTCCCAAGGTAATCGGCAGGCTCCTGGGCCCGAGAAAGCCCCGCTTTAGCCCGATCAGGCCCCGGAAGTGACTATAGAAACGCAACTGGCCCTGGCTTGCTCGCGTTACTGTACGTTCACACCGAAAGCAGTGAGAGCGTCTAAGGTCGCTCTGGCCGCCATGGCTACAACGTTGTCTGCCGTGAGCTCCGGCGGCGAGAGCGTCAAAATTCGCTACATTGATCTCGTATTTAAAGGAGCCGTTGCAGCATATCATATCACTTACATTCCCGCATAAAACATGCTTTCTAGCGTGAAGGTGTTGCACACTTATTATCAAATTCACTTAACTACGGAAGATCTAGTTGCATGTGATGTGGCTTTGCTCCACTATGTGTCCATATGCCTAAATATTCTGAAGCAGCAATAGTGTTTTGTGTTGTCGCATGAAATTCCCGCTTTTTTAAAGAAAAAAATATATATAACATTGATGCACATCAGTAACTCGCCAGTAACTTTTTTAATCTACGTTCCAGTAAAAAAACATTGCAAATAATTGGAAATCCAGCGACCGCAATAATTAAAGCCTTGGGAACAACTGTGGTCGGAACAAAGTTCACAGTGACTGTGTTCTCTGACTTCTCTCAAGTGATGCCGCCGAACCGAGTCATAGCTCATTACCATAAAGTTGACTTGATTTCAACTCTCCTTGACGCTCACACCGGCGAAGACGCGCCGCGCTGCTCCTCGCCGCCAGCTCCTCGCCGCCAGCTCCCATTGAAAATGAATGACTTCCGGCTACTTTGACGCTCTCGCCGCTTTCAGTGTGAACGTACAGTTAGCTGCGACATTGGAAACGCGGCTATTGACATATACTGAAATAAAAGTCTCAGCAACTTCCAATTCACATAGACTTCGAACTTAATTTTTTACATTATTATAAATTAATTAGCATTTTTATTACTATTTTACATTATTTCCAATAAAATAGTGTATTTTTGATAAAACAAATATATCCCTTGGAAGCATCACATACTTGTCCTTAAAAAACATTGGAACTGTATAGTGTGTGTGTGTGTGTGTGTGTGTGTATATATATATATATATATATATATATATATATATATATATATATATATATATATATATATATCCACAGGGCCTTTAACTGACTCAAGGCAAAGTACAGAATAAAGCTGACACAAACATGTTTGACTATCATCTCTTTGTTCTGTCATATTCCTTTGTACGCGCTCTCCTAAAAGACACCTTTCTTTCCTTTTGTCATATTCAGTGAACACTACCTCTTCTTCCCCGAGACTCTTGGCCTCGATTAAAACATTGACATTTCTGTAAGTGGCAGATACTGATTCTAGACCAGGAAGAGAGGGTCACGTCTGTGGACCCTGTGGCTCTTTGCATGTTTTTAAGCTGACCTGAGATCAGAAAGAGTATCGCGTTGACGTTCACCTTGTGGGGAAAAGAAAAACTGGAAGAGCTCCCTGGGAGTCCAGTGGAGGAAAAAAAAAAAAAGATCTGAAAGAATTCATTTCACCAATACCATGAGGCAAAGCCGTGCCTGGTGACACCTGCAGTCCCACAGATAAAATAAAGGATGAGGGGAAAATGTCTCTGAAAATACTTATCAAAGCCTGCATCGTGGGTTGGCGAAAAGTAATAAAACTTCTGGGAAATAGAGCAAAAGGTTTGTTATAAAAGTTTGTAGAAAAGGGCACATCTACAACACAGAACATCTCGCCCAGTTCAAAAAAAGTTCATTGTTCATTGTTCTTTTCATTCTTAAAGTTAATTATACACTAATTAAACTTGTTAAGTGCGACACACGTACATACTTACTTAAATATACATTGACAAAAGAATGCATTAATTAAAGTAGATCAATGCTTTTTAAACATTCTATTTTTGTGTGTAAAATGCTGTGTAAGCATGAACAAGATCTGCAAAGCTACAAAGCACATACTCTTGAGGGAGTTGTTCTTTATAAAAGTTCTGACGGGTGGCTTACAAGGCTGACAAGGCTTTAAAACACATGCAGATATTTTCTATGCAGATAAGTGTTCTTTTGAAAGAGGGGGTTAGAAACAGCAGCTCATTTGCATTTAAAGTGACAAAAATGTGTGTTTATACATGGTGTTACAAATCATTTTGGATTTTTTGAGATGTAACTTTAGATAAAATTGAGAAAGTTCTATTATATCTTGAAAATCAAAATCAAAATATGGCCCTTTTGTTTAAAAAAAACTAAAACAAAACTATAGATAAAGATAAAAAAAAAATGTGAAGTGTACCTAGCATTTAAAAAAAGTTGACTTTTATGTGTGTTTAGAACACAAATTAAGATAATATTTAATGAAATACTGGAGATTTCTGTCCATCCAGTTTTTATGATCGCCAGCTGTGTTTGCCTTTGTGGATCGCTGGGAAACACTCCCCGAAACTACAAATCCCATAATGTCCTACAGCAACACACCTGTTTCAGTTTACCTTCCAATTATACACAGCTGTTGACTAACAGGACTAATCACACACACACACACACACACACACACACACACACACACACACACACACACACACAACACACCACACACACACACACACACACACACACACACACACACACAAAAACACACACACAGATAACAGATACACTATATAAACCCTCAACTCATTCTAGCGCTATACTGTAGTAAAAACGTCAAAGCTTTTTCCCTTGTTTTGCCTTACTGGCAATGGTAATGCAATGCTTATTTAACGTTTATTGATTGTTTGCCGCCTGTCTTGACCCTCTCACCTGTCTCTTGGTTAATGATTTGGATTATCTCTAGTAAGTAAGTAATGTGTATTTATATGGTGCTTTTATCATGTATGGCCATACACACAAAGTGCTTCCCAATCATGATGTGTGTGTGTGTGTGTGTGTGTGGGGGGGGGGGGGGGGGGGGGGGGGTCTCTCCACACCACCACCAGTGTGCAGCATCCACTTGGATGATGCGACATCAGCCACAGGACAACTGCACCAGTGCGCTCACCACACACCAGCTATAGGTGGAGTGGAGAAACAGTGACAGAGCCAATTCGATGGATGGGGATGATTAGGAGGCAGATGAAGAGAATTTGGCTAGGACACCGGGGTTACACCCCTATTCTTTAGGAGAAGTGCCATAGAATTTAATACCACAGAGAGTCAGGACCTCGGTTTACTGTCTCATCCGAAAGACGGTGCTCACTGACAGTATAGCGTCCCCTTCACTTTACTGGGGCATTAGGACTCACACAGACTGCAGGATAAGCACCCCCCTGCTGGTCTTACTAACACCACTTCTGACAGCAACCTAGTTTTCCCAAATGGTCTCCCATCCAGGTACTGAGCAGGCTCAGTCCTTCTTAGCTTCAGTGAGTAATCTGTCTTGGGCTGCTGGGTGATATGGCTGTATCTATATGACTGCTTGCTCCTGTTTTTACCATTGCCTGCCTGACAACTTAAATAACGCTGCATTTGGATTCAAACCATATTGTCTTCACATCTCCAAACATTACACCATTCAAGAGTCGACACATAGATGATGACTGATAAAAAAGTGTGTTTAGCATGCTGTCCCGGGAGAGAGCCCTGAGCTCAGAAGATCCTGGCTGTTGCTAGATCGGATACGGTTGGGGCCGAAAGTTAACCAGAATTATTTATATTATTTATTAAATTTCCTATTTATTGTATTTTATTAACGTCAACCCCCACCCAAACCCTAAACCCAATCGTCACAGTAATGTAAAAACAGTAGTTGTACAGAGTATTATTTATGTTATGTATTAATATACTCAATAAATTGTATTTTTTAACGGCTACCCCCACCCCAACCCTAAACCCAATCATCACAATACTGTAAAAATATTAATAATTGTTATACAGTGTCTTTAAAAAAATCTATATGCATATTGCACTTCTGGCCGGCCGCATATCCGATCTAGACTTTTCGGAAGCCCGTGGCTCCCTCGCGTTTCATCAGGAGAAAGGGGAGTCTGAGCTCAGGTAGGTCTCGAGAGCTCCCCTGAATTCGTTCATTCGGCCTATTCCTTGATTATTAGGGGTTGTCACAGCAGAATAAACCGCCAATTATACCAGCATGTGTTTATGCGGTGAATGCCTAGTACTAAAACATTCATATACTGTGCCAATTTGGTTTATTCAATTCACCTATACCGCATGTCTTTGGACTGTGGAAGGAAACCGGAGTACCCAGAGGAAACCCACACAAGCACGGGGAGAATATGAAAACTCCACACAGAAAAGCTAACTGGCCCAGCGACCTTCTTGCTGTGAGGTAACAGTGCTAACCACTGAGTTGCCATGCCGCACTGTCCTGGATTAATCTAGAAAAGAGGGGAAGTAGTAGGGATGGATGGGCGTAATTCTTTAACCCCCAGGGGTCTAAGGGTGTTTTGAGGCCCTGGAGAAGTTTTGACATGCACCTTTCTTTCCTTTTGTCATATGTCAATGAGGCGACAGGAGAGTCCTTACTTTTATACGGATTACATGAGAAGAGATTATTTGTTTTCGACTTGAAATGGTTTGTGCAAAACTAGACATATCAAGCTTTCTATAGATATATCTCTCATGCCTCTTTGTTGAGTATTTGCTGAGTTTCAGTTCATTTTAATGACGTGTTTTTTCTGACCAGTCTGCCTGTTGCGTGCGTGTCATGCAGACGATTGTATTAACAAAGCCTAGTGGGCGTGGTAGCATTAACTCTAATGAGCTCAGACTGAGAAACTAGACATAACAATCGTTTCATACTGATTACTTTATCAAACAATATTTGTTTTCAACATGCATTTAATCATTTCATCGCTGCATTTAAAAGTAGACACTTGAGGCTTTCTATAGATATATGTCTCATGTCTGTGTGTTTTGTTTTCGCGGAGTTTCAGTGCATTTTACTGACACGTTTCTAAAAACAGTTCGTAAAGACAGAAAAGAGAAAGTGCCTACACCAGAGCTATATATAAGGTTTTTCTGTGCTTATAGGGCTACACAATTTAATTATGTGTGTGTTTATAGAGAGGAACGGGAGAAAATAATATAATAATAATTGTTATAAAGGTCGGCGCCAATATTTAGATTAACTGTTGTTATCATCTGCGTTCATACATACATAGTCATTTTAATAATAGTTCGTCTAACATGTCTTTTGTTTGCATTGCACTGAAAGCTAAGCACAACTCTCATCGCTACAGCATGAGATGTTTTCTACTGCGTGCGCCCAAAGCCACGAGCGCGTTGCTCCGCTTGCGCCCGCATATTGGCATATATTCTTAAACTTGCGCGCGGGAATGACGTCATATGGGAACGGCCCGCGGCTATAGTTATTACAGTGTGCGTGCGTATTAGCTTCGGTGGACAAGCTCGGAACTTTAAACTAGCGCACAGTTGGAAACTTGGCGTAACTATGTTCAACAGTTTCGTTTCGTGCGGCAGAACAGAAATGCAGAAATGCGGCTTAGAGAAGCCTTTACGATTAATTAAGCGTGACGAATTAAAGCGCAATTAATAGTGAAATCGGTTAATCGTTGCATCCCTAATAACGATATCAGTGCATTGTACAAAAGACCTTTTCTACAAACATATTCAAATGTATTCGGCTGCTCTCACCACTCGCCACTGTCAGGTGACTCACGCTCTGCGCAGCTCATGCTGTATTGAACAGACGCACGTCACTTCATAACTATAGCGGCCGTTTTTTGACAAAACTAAATTTATTCTTGATGTCTTGGTCACACTATTTGGAGGGCCAGAACAAATTGCCTCGGGGGCCGGGTTCGGCCCGCGGGCCGCCAATTGAATAGCCCTGGCCTACACTGTTTATTATCCTTATTTTGCAAATGCACACACATTTGTTGTCATTGTGAGTGTGCACAATAAAAATTAGACACTTAAAAGATTCAATTTAAGTTCATTTCAGCATTATGAGGTGAAGACGCTTCAAAACGCATATACGCGGTCTTCGACCGCTGGGGGTTAAGACAAAGATGACTTAGCTAAGAAAATCTGGTTATTTATATATGTTTGGACTCATTTGATTGGTAAATCATATGATAGCTAATGTGGAACCAGCCATGGTCAATAATAAGCATGTGATCATTAAGTGAAATTTATTTATAAACAAATTTTGAGAGGGTCACTAAAAACACTTACGGGTTAATCGGTCAATTCACATCAATTTATTTTATAATATGTTCTGAAGATGAACTAGTACTACAATTAAATGGTGTCAAAACCCAAAATTTTGAGTGAAGTTAATCTAATTAGTTCTTTATAACTGCTTGATTTACCTGACCTAGGGCTAGACCAAGACCTGAGATTTCTGGCATCTACTGAGAATTTGATGAATGCAAAAAAGGAGAACAACAATACTGGACAGAACAGTAAGGTCTTGAGATGTGTTTGTAAACTTATTTCAGCGTGACAATTCACAATCCAAACTTGCAAACTGCTCAAAGAAGAAAAGCACAAGCTGTGACGAATTAAAAATGCATGAAATAATAAATCAATAATAAAATAAAACATCTCCAAGAGGGTTTTTATCATGCAAACTGTCAAACAGCAAGAACTGTGTCAGCACAGTGTGTAATATACAGACGCAAAATAAATAAATAAAACAATGAGAAAGAACTATTGATAAAAGAAAGTAGAGGGTGTCTGTCATTTGCCTTTAGCCTGGCATATGCAGCAAAGATTTATCACTGATGTACGATGAGTTGCACCTGCTAGCCTATGGGGACTATGGAAGTTCTCTGTTGATAGTTCTCACTTGAGTGATCCTGTGATGTTGCGCGAGTTGATAGCCCTGTGGGTAAACTGCCTCCACTTTTGCATAGGTTATCATCAAATGCTGTAGGATTTTAATAGTAATAGGGTTTGCCGAACTCCGAGATAGGTTTGATCTGCTAAATGGTACACTGGGAAGATGCTCACATTTGCGATAATAAGGGCTGGAGAGTGTTACGGAGCTGAATGCTGGGTAATCAGGCCCTGCAGCTAGTGATTAATACCTGGGCATCCGATCCTATAAAAGTTGGGAGTCTGTATATGCGTCCGCAGGCACGCCACAGGCTTGGATGGCGTCTGTGTGTACATACACTTTGAAAGTTCTCTACTCCACGCTGCATAATTCCCCCTCGCTCTCTTTGATTCCTGCAGAGTCCGACACCACAGGAAACAGGGAGAGAGAACAGTAATGGAGTAACCAGCAGAGATAAAGAATAACATTATGCTGCTGGCCAAAAAAAGAAAAACAACAACATGAAACCCGGACCGATCCTTCCTGTTGTTCAGACACAAAGTCATCTTGGGCATCTAATTCAGATTTCACAAGTGTGTGATAGTCTGCAGGTGTCTTTTCTTCTTCGCTTTGGGAAACAGAGGACAGATAGAAAGAATTTGATTATGTTAGAGCCACAGTCTAGCGTCTAACATGCGTGCTAACCAGCGGTGGTAACTATGTGGGCATTGCAGGTTTGAATCTGCCTTACATAATATCCTGATTTTTTACACCTCCACTTCCAATTCTGTCTGCAATATCAAAGTAAGTAACAAAAACAAAAAAAAGATGAATGCCACTGGAACACATACACATACCTGGGGTGCTCAAATTGACCGTGTATACATTTGGCTGCATCACATGAATCTCTTCCTTTCACTTCTCATAATTTCCAGCCTTCTGCACTATCGCTAAAGGCTGTGACACAACAAACTGACATCAAAGGCCAAACAGTGAAAGCCGACTGTGTTAAAGCTTTGAATAGCCGATGTCCACCAAAGTCCGACTGCTTAACTGCTTATCATTCAGTCCTCACTCTCTTCATTCCAGGCAGATATGTCGTTGAGGGAAAATAATTGCACGTTGGATGCTGGTAAGATGAAGTTGAAATTTTGAAGAGCCATCTGTGCGTGCCATCTTGACATTGCCGTTTGCTTTAATCCATGATTTTCACTTGTACTTCTTGCGCAATTCTTTGCCAAAGCATGAAATAATGATGCTTGAACAAACAGAAAAAATTACATCTATTGGTCACCCAGCATGTACTTTATGTACAGCCATGAGAGGAAATAAGAGACGTCATATGCAGTACTGGAAGTAGTATCCATCACAGAACCAGGGGAAATGAAATGTGGACATAAAGTGATTCCATTCCATTCCATTCATGATCATCTTAATCAGTCAGTCTTAACTTTTTTCATTCCAGACGCCATGTTTTAAGGAGAGTACTTGCGTACTTTAAGGCTCAGGTAAGATGAAGATGAGAATTTGAAGAGCCAGCTGTGTGTGCCATCTTGACTTTACCAATTGCTTGTTTTTATGATTTTCACTAGTTTCCCAAACATTTCTACTTGAACAAACAGCTAAAAACTAGAGCGATTGGTCATTTTGTACAGCCATGAGAGGAAATAAATGAATTAATCAGTAGTTGGAATCAGTAAACATTCATAAGTTGAACATTCATTCATTCGGCTTAGTCTCTACTTCAGAGGTCACCACATCGAAATGAACCACCAACTATTCCAGCATATGTTTTACGCAGCAGATGCCCTTCCAGCCACAACCCAGTACTGGGAAACACCCATACACTCTCACATTTACACACACAATCATACACTATGACCAATTTAGTTTATTCAGTTCACCTATAGTGCATGTACAAGGAGAAAACATGCAAACTCCACACAGAAATGCCAACTGGCCCAGCCAGGACTCGAACCAGCGACTTTCTTGCTGTGAGGCGACCACTGAGCCACCGTGCCACCCCATAAATTAAACAGAGAAATCAAAATTAGATCTGCATATATAAAGTTATTGTTTTACATTCCATTCCATCCATGATAAATATGTCTTCACTTTCTTCATTCCAGACAGCCATGCTGTAAGGAAAATACTTATGATCTTAAAGGCTCAGGTAAGATGAAGATAAATATCTAAAGAGCTATCTGTGTATGGTAGGGATACAAAGATTTATTCAACTCACGATTTGATACGATACTGATCTCATGATATGACTTTTACTTTTTTTTTTTTTTTACAAAATGAGCTGAGGCATTTAGAAATAAAAAAGTGTCCTTTTAGTATTTTTCAAATGCTCCACATTTCTTTGTAAAATAAAATATATTTTAAATAATTAACAAAAGAAAATAGCAATTTTAAAAGAACTTGAAAAATCAAATAAAAAGAGAATAATACAAAAAATAAGTCAAACTAAGCCTTTCTCTGCTTTTCTTATCTTGGATCGTTTACTTTTTTAAGAAACAACAGCATATCCATGTTTTCTGGCACAATGTCCCGGATTTAAAATGTTCTCAGAAGAAAAAACAAATAAACAAACAAATAATAAACCTCTTCAGAATAAAGAGTCTAAAGCAGGGTGTCCAAACTCGGTCCTGGAGGGCTGGTGTCCTGGAGAGTTTAGCCCTAATCAATCACACCTGCTAATCAAGCTCTTACTAGATATGCTAGAAACTTCCTGGCAGGTGTGTTGAAGCAAGTTGGAGCTAAACTCAGCAGGACACCCAGGCCCTCCAGGACCGAGTTTGGACACTTCTGGTCTATTTTTTTTTTTAAATGACAGCAGACAAAACAAATGTGCTGTCGTCATTACCATTAATAATCAACAATAAAAGGCTAAATCAACACTGTAAATGGTAGATTACAAGGCTATGTATTTTATGCTGATGTATGGTATTTCTAAATGGTATTCAAGTGTTACAAGAATGGATTTATTTTTCATGTAAATTGAATCAAACCAAAAACCATGACCACAGAACTGTGATACAAATCAAACCAACAATTTTTGCAAACCATCCCACCCCAACTATCTATCGATATCAGCTTGTCGTTTTTTAGTATTTGTCATGTTTACTGTCATAGATTCTATTAAAAACAACTGAAGTGGTAAAAATTGGCAGAAATGAAGTGCACCAAAGTGAAGATTACTAGATGAGCAGACATGCGCACATCTGTGGAGCGATCTCTACTTCATGTACTATCATCTCAGTTCATTTTTACAAGCTAGTTACGGTAAATGGTATTAAATCAATGACATTGAACAAAAAACATAAAGATGTATGTCATACTCCCCGTGTGATGCTGCAGACCAGACATAAGATTTTGTCAGAATTCTGCCACTTAGGTCTTGTTAATTCTTGTTTTAGTGGCAGACACTAGTCCAGTCTTGTCTAGTATGTTGTGCTCAGCTCGAGTTTTTTTGGGTTGAGCACTCATATTTCCTATCATTGTAGGTCTCGTCTTTGTATGAGTGCCTTTTTGGCACAGTCAAGGCATGTTCAGAATGCGCTCTCTCGTCCTGGTGATTGTGTTTGTTTTGTCTGCTGTTTTATTCTCAACACCTCAGTCTAGTTGGTTTCGGTTGGCACTGGGATGGAAAATGCACATCGCATGTGTGAGTGCACGGCAAGTGTTTTCATTAATCATGTGCTTGTGTTTTGCGTACTGTTTGTGTTGGTGTTGTGTAAGCATGTGGCTTCATGTTTATATTGTGGCTACGTGGTGTAGTGTTTTGTTTCATGCGAACATGCGGTTAATGAGTTCTCTCATTGGCTGCTGTTCTAGTCCTGTTTTTTCGTGAGCACATGACTTGTGTTGTCTTTGTGTCATGTGGTCTCCTGTCTATTGTCTAGGCACACCCTCCTTCTTGACCCATTATCAGTTTATTATGTTCACCAGTTTGTTAATTAATTATTTCTCCTTTATAGCTCCCTCTTGTCTGCTGTCCTTTGCAAGTTCGTTGGTGTTCTTCTCGAGAGGCATGTCTTGTTCCTTGCTTGCCCAGCCCAGCTCAGCCCAGCCCAGTCTAATTTGTATTTTTAGTAATGTTTTTTCCTCTCTGGGTTTTTTTTACATTTTTTAAAAATTATTAATAAACCCATTATTTACTGCACTTGAGTCCTCACTCCCTTTCTCTTCCTGAAAACGTAACAGGTTTCTGTAGGCTAGCACTCCTCTGGCAAGAATGAGGATGGGGCTGTCTCTGTATCACCTTCCAGACTCATTATTGCTATACTACAGTACTTTTAACTACTTTTAACAGTACTTATAACTACACTATTTGCTACAACTTGTAACAAATGGAGGAAGATCAAACAGACTTATTTCTTTATAACATAAACTTTTTAAGCAGCCCCCAGAAACCCACCCCACCGGGAGGTCATATGTCACATACAGTTGAAGTCAGAATTATTAGCCCCCTGAATTTTTTTCTCCAATTTCTGTTTAACGGAGAGAAAATATGTTCAACACATTTCAAAACATCATAGTTTTAATAGCTCATCTCTAATAACTGATTTATTTCATCTTTGCCATGATGACAGTAAATGATATTTTACTAGATATTTTTCAAGACACTTCTATACAGCTTAAAGTGACATTTAAAGGTTTAACTAGGTTAATTAAGTTAACTAGGCAGGTTAGGGGAATTAGGCAAGTTATTGTTCTGTAGTTTGTTCTGTAGTCTAATTGAAAAAAATATATAGCTTAAAGGGGCTAATCATTTTGACCTTAAAATGGTTCTTAAAAATTTTTAAAACTGCGTTAAGTCTAGCTGAAATAAAACAAATAAGAATTTCTTCAGAAAAAAAAAAATAATATCAGACATGCTGTGAAAATGGTACCATGGTAACAATCTTGATAGGCAAGCTTCAAAGACTTTCACACTTACACGTGAAAAGAACTAGGCATTTTTTAAATAGCCATTGTTACATCCTAGAATGTATGTAATGTATTTGTGTCTATGTTCATGTTCTTGTTCACAGGTAGACTGCTATGTCTGTGCTAAATAGTGTTTATTGATGATTTACTGGTGGTATAAATTTGGTGGTATAAATTTGCATATACTCTATATGCAAAAACACTCAAACAACATCACATAATTGTTTGGTACGTACGCACAGCTAATGTGGTTTAGAGAACAGAGTTGTATGCACTGTATTTTGGTAACATATGTTGAGATTATAAAAACATTTATCTTTGACCACTACTCAACAAGCACATACAAATCACCAGACATGAACAATAGGCCATAAAACAGGCTAGAAGGCAACATCCCATTGGCTAACTCACCCTCTGAGTTCATGACATCAGCAATCCTGTTTAAGGAATTGAACTCCTCTTACGTATCCCTCTCTTGTTTTTCTTAGCCTTTTTACGCTCTGAACCCTCTTCTTCACTCGGTCATCAGCCAAAATGTGACCCAGGCCTTAGGCCTCACCCAAGCTGAGGCCAGGCTTGGGCATTCTAACTCTTCAGTCTCTAACTCTAAGTCTCTATTCTGGCCAATTTCAACTCATAACCTCGCTGGAAGGCTGATCAGCCGATCAAAATGGGGAAGAACCAGCAAAAACCAGCTAAGTGGTTACCAGCACACTGTGCAAGCCACAGACAAAAGAGCTATGCGAGTTTAATTTAGTTATCAGATATGCTAGTTTATGATTCCCTTTTGTTAAAACAAGGTGATTCAATTTTCTTTGATGATTGGTTTAGGTTATTGATGTTGAATTTGCAACTCTCTTTTGCCCTGTCATTGTCTAACCCACACTTTCCCTCTCTCTGGCTCTCTCTCTCTCTGTTGCTCTCGAATACATGCATGCTTGTAAATAGATGTGTTGTCTATACCTTTTTGTCACCATTATTAAATGTTTGAGCCCAAGCGGATCGCTTGCTTTTTACACAGAGAACAAGTTACTTTAACTCAAAGATAAAGCAACAGGATGTACTAATCCGTTAATGTAATAAGATTAATTATTCTACCAGACCATGAAATTTATTGATCTTTGAATAGACAAATATATTGTAGGCTCCAACACACAAGCAGTTCAATTTAATGTACTTTTAGTTCGGCTACCATTACCAATAAAGTCAACCCAAATATTCATATTTAAATAATAACTTGTTATTATTTATTATTCATATTCATAATTTTATGAGCTTAATTGGCTACAAATTTGTTCATCTCCATTACGCAAGCAGTATATGCATACACACAGTGTTGTCTTCTGCATGGATTCCTCCAAAACCTCAATCAATTTGAAGAGTCACATATTTCAATCAATTATCAACTGACTCGCTGTGAATCATTACATCCAGTGTGCATCTTAACCTTGACATTTTCTAGTACACATGACTTTCACTTTTATTTCTTATGCAATACATTGCAGAAAAGCCACCAATGTTGAACAAACAACAAAAACTAGCGCCATTGCTCACCTAGCATGCAGATTCCTTACAGTGACTTTATCAGAAGGTAGAAGTAGACTATATTCATCATTCAGACAGAGAAAATTAAATATACCATAAAGTAATTGCTTATAGATGCTGAAAGCTCTTTCAAAGTGTCAAAGAAGAAATAAAGAACTGCAATTTGTCCTGTCCTCTGTCTGCTATCCCTAATTGTGGCAAAAAGTCTTCTAAAAAGAGTCATATAATTCATATTAAGGCCCACTCTAATATGCTTGCCAAACAAAAGGAGCAAAAGAGGGACAGCATTAAAAGTAGGTGCACTCTCACCGCTGCCATTAGCCGAAATGCCTCACACCTGTCTGAGTGTGCTGTATTATTGAGTGCTGAAGCGGTTTGTGGGTAAACTGTTCATTTGTCTCACGTACAACGAATGGGTGCGAGTACATCTGGACCATTGAACTGTCATTGCGATGGAAATCCCATCCATCTACTGACTCCTTTGTGCAATTCATCGTCCCCACTGCGACAGATTTACAAACCCATTCTGGTGTATGTCTGACATGACCATCAATTAGCGCACACATTCATAATATGAGACCTGGCATTCAGGTGTTGCTTTCATTCTCCTGGCATTTCAGAAGTTTACTTTATTCGAATGCGCCAGGGACAATATGAAACTGCTTTTGACAATGACAATGCATTTAATTAAAAAAAATTAAAAATACAAATAAAATAAACAGAATTGGAAAAAAAATATGTAGTCAAAAAAAGTTATTTTAATGTAAAAACCGGCACACACTGCCATTGGGAATCTATCAGTTTAATTTGATTGGTGTGTTCCACATGTCGCTCTCGTCGTGGGTCATGTCTGAAGAAGTCTGATTCAACATCAAAATTGGCATCTGTGAAAGAGAGGGATCTGATTGGCTATTCAGCTACGAATTGGAGCGCGAGAACAAAGACTGAAGTGACGAAACCAAGCAAACAATGCAAGAGGGAACACAAAGAAGCCAGCTGTCATTTTGTCTTATTTCTTAAATATTTGCAAACAATATGGATTATCAGAGATATTTGCATGAGCGAATCCCTCTTTGGTGAGAGAAAAGTACTGTGAAAATGGTATGTACTGTATGTGTGCAGCACTTGTCAGACCCCTAGTGTTTCACGTTTTTTTTTTTTGCAATATTTTGCAATAACAATGACTGATTTTGTGGTGGTAATTCCCAGAAATTTGCAGACAATTTTGCGAAAAAAAAAAAAAAAAAAAAAAAAAAAAAATATATATATATATATATATATATATATATATTATATATATATATATATATATATATATATATATATATATATATATATATATATATATATATATATATATATTTTTTTTTTTTTTTTTTTTTATATATATACAAACACAGACACACACACATATACAGTTAAAGTCAGAATTATTAGCCCCCCTTTGAATTTTCTTATTTTTTAAATATTTCCCAAAAGATGCTATAAGCAACAGCTGTCTCACTATATGAGGATATGAACACACTTCACAAGCATTTAATTTGAAAACATTTATACACAAATAAAGTGTCTTATCAACAACCATTAAAAAAGTTTTAAATTGAAGAAATTATAAAATAAATACAGGCTTAAGTTATTGTTAGGGTTAAGTGTAATGTGTTAAATTGCATATTTTTTATAATTAATTTAAACAATTTATCTGTATAAGTTCTAGCATAACCATTACAAAATTGTATGGAAAAATAATAGAATTTGGGACAATAATGGAACTGTATAAGATATCCATATTTTTAACAAATTAATATGCATTAATGATTATTGCTGGAGACTTATAATTATTAAAAAATAAACATACCTAATAAAAAATAACTATTGTTTTAACTCCATAGATGATAATGTTTTTAGATTAATCCAATATTATGATTTGAATCCATTGAATCCTTTGAATCTGGATCAATACAGGGAAGTTGCATTACAGTAGACTGAGCAAAATTCTACTATGTGACCTATATATGTATTCAAAAACAATTCAAAATGGCTTTCTAAAATGACAGAAGAAGTCATTTTAGAAAAAGACACGAATGTTTAAAAAAAGACACAGTTCATCAAAGCTTGCTATATGCATATGTTAGCATATTTTTCATAACCGGTTATTATGTACTGACGTCATTTATCTCCTATGCGCTATGTCGCGGTAGCTTACTATGGCGAGGGAGGTGAGCGCGAGTGTTTACAATGCTTCGCCTACTTGACGCACAAACTGTGTACAATTTCACTGCATGTGTGTTTTCTGGACACTCTTTCACTGACACTTACAGCAGAAGCCCCTATTTCACTGCGATTGAGAGAATGAAAGTAAACTCCATTACTCTCGCTCTCTCTCCTCTCTCTCCTCTCCTCTCTCACTTCCTCCTCTCTCTCTCTCCTCTCCTCCTCTCGACTCTCTCTCTCTCTTCTCTCGCCTCTCTCATCCTCTCCTCTCTCTCTCTCTCTCCTCTCTCTCTCTCTCTCTTCTCTCCCTCTCGCTGGGGCCCATTGACTGCTGGCTGACTTTTTCTCTCCTCTCGGCTGATACGGCAATACTTCTGGATAGAGGTCTGCATTCCACGGGTTGTAAGGCGGGAGCCGCTGGACCAGACCAGATTTCTTGCAGCGCGGAAATAAATTTCCGAATAAAGCGCGGTAGCGGTCGGTAACTCTGGCGTAAGTTGAACGGGAGCGGGCGGGTCCTAACAATATCGCTCCCGGAGCAGCACGTGTGTGTGTGTGTGTGTATGTGCTTATGTGTGTGAATGAGAGAGAGCGATGCTGTGTGTTGCTGTCTATGTTTGTGTGTGCGTGTATGTGTGTGAATGAGAGGGCGTGATGCTCTGTGTCGCTTGCTTGGTGCTGTGTGTCTATGTGTGTGTGTGTGTGTGTTTATACAAACAGCCCCAAATATAAAACTGTGTTTGGGGAAAGCATCGACAATGCACCGTTATGCACCGAGAAATCGAATTGAACCGAATCGATGGCATGATAATCGTAACCGAACCGAACCGTGAGACCAGTGTAGGTTTACACCTCTAATCATTACTCATTCAAAGATCTAACAATTTCCAGCAACTGAAATGGGCAGAGTATGCGAATAAACAAACGCACAGTCAAAAAGTGACCAAATGAGCAATCACCCCAGGGGTTTGGCTAGAGATGACTGCACTCAAGCTGCTGGACGTGTACACGCACACATAAAACACACATCATCCATCAGGCATGTGTGCTCACCGCGTCACTTCATCTCTGACACGAGCGAGAGCTGAAAGCTATACGACCTCTTTCCTCATGGCATAATTACAATAAATTGCATCTAAACAGAATGCTGATCATGGACCATCTTTCTTCATCGATTCCATTCATCAAGACAGAACATAGAAGTCATTGATTTTCAGGATATTTGAACATCATTTGGCTTAGGGAAATGAAGATGGCATCAAAATTGTGTTTCTTAAGAGCACCAAATTGCTTGAAAAAAGCTTTATCTTTTTAAAATGACCTATTATAATTATTATTATTATTACCTTTAACATCTTGTTTATTATAGCTCTTTGTAGAGTCCAACGATTCACAAGATCAAACTATACAATACATTTAGTTATCGTCTCCCAAGAAAAAAAGAGCCAAATTGCAAACCGCCTGAAACAACTCATCAATAATCATCTTATTTCAGACAGATCAACATAGAATTGGACTAAAATTGCACAATACCAGCCTATGGTGTTCATTGGCCGCCCATTCAGCATCTGCTTTGAGCAGTCTTTATATGGAATAGCTGTATTTGATGCTTGTAAGTGTTTGGTTTAAGTTGTCAACATGCTGACAAAAGATGACTTTCTACAAGCCAGTACCAGGACGTAGACACATTGGGGTGCTGTTTTTGCACATGTCAGTGTTTACGAATAGATTACATCAAAAAGTACATGAGTAATCTTGACAAACTATACATCTAGTATAAAGCTACAACCCTCAAGCAGCCATTGTAGCTAGTTGTTTTTCCAATGGTAAGCATATAAAGAATGTATTTGCTAAATTGGTGTAAGTTGTACAGAACACGCTTAGATATGGAGTACAGACTTATCATCGTAATAACAAGACACACACGCATCCATTGCTGTGCATTACGGGTTATTTTGAAAGGTAAGGATCCTCAGAACAACATCCCATAGAACACATTTAGTCCAATGGCACAATAGTGTTGAATTATGAATGGTTATTCATTTGTTTATGTCACCATTTCAGCCGGAGACCTGTTGTTTACATTGTTTACTATGTTATTTACACGCGAAAATGGCATCTTTATAGTAAAAAGCAAGATAATGTCAAATAGGACCTATTCAGCCAGTTTTTACAAGATGGAAAATAAGTCTCTGAATTCCCTAGAGTGTGTAAGTGAAGTTTCAGCTCAAAATAACAGACAAATAAAGTTTTAAAACTCTTTGAAACTGCTCCTTTTAAGCTTTAATGAAAATTGTGCCATTTTGGTGACTGTTGCATTCAATTCAAAACATTGCGCTCTTTTTTAAAAAAAAGTTGCTACAAACACCTGAGGGTCAGTTTAACGGCAGATTCAAAACATGACTAATATTATCTCTATGAAAAACTGAAAATCTGAAAAGAAGCATCTCAGAAGAAGGCAGACTATGGAGACTACAGTGTTCATTTGTGCATCTAAAACTTCAGATTTATAATCCTGATCACTGACAATATCTTCAGCAGGTGAAAACTGGAAATGGCGGATGGCTGCTTCTCACTCAGGGCTGTTATTATGCTAATGAGGGAGATTATTATCAATAATGGACGGGGCTTTCCACCTCTGACATGTATGAAGGGAGAATGTCAATCAAAGTATTTCTGCAGACTGTTTTTATCGAGTGTGATTATAAATATATATAATTAATTCATTTTTACCATTAGAGACTGCATATATTCACACACTGCTGTGACAGAACTGTGTTTAAATCCCTCATAAAAGAGATTTTTGCATAATAGGTTCGCTTTAAAGTTATCTACTCTGCATCAATTTCTAAAGCAATGACAACTTTGTTACCATTTGGATCATTATGTATACAAAGGCAGAGGAACCTTCCAGGCTGAAAATCAGATATGCCAATGGACTTTTTGTAAATTAGTGGTAGACCAATCACAGCAGATGGGGTGGCTAATGACTAATTAAGAGAAAAGTAAGCTTACGGAAATTAGTGAATCATTCTACGGATCTTTACCATTATGTTTATTTTAGGAATGGATCGACAGACAATGCCGTTGGCCGATAGATACTGAGCCGGCATCATGATCCTCCGCTTCACCCCCTTCGCAGCAGCAACCCGCTCATGAAAAATGCACACTTAGGCACCGTTTACACTAATATGTCTTAGTTTTAAAATGGCATTTTAGAACGAAAACGATCTACATCCACACTATACCGCATGGGCTGCAGCATATGCGCACGTCTATCTAATCGACTCTTCTGTCTTTTGAATCTATCAGGTAACGTGTCACAGCATCAGTACACTGCTTCAATCTTTCGCTTTCACGCTTGCACTTAGTAGTTTTAGTTGAAACCTCAGATACTGTTGGTTGGTTCCTGTTGGTTGTGCACTTTTTTTTTACCAACCAAGTTTGTCAACGCTATTATAATAACACAGATCACCCCGCAAAAAAAGAGTCCCGCGAAAAAAGTGATTGACAGGTGGTAATTTGTGTGTAACTTATCTTTATTTATTTATGATTTGGTTATGGGTAAAACAAAGACCATGTGGGTCAGGTAGTTGAAACGGTAAGCTACAAATAATTTATTTGTTAAGCATTAATTAATTATTCATAAATAATTAATTCACCGCCGCCTATGGCGACGATGACATTGTGCGATGCCAAATTGGTCGCCCAACCCTAGTTTCCATTCACCTTTTTTCATGTGCATTTTGGAATATTGCATGAAAACAATGTTAATGGAAATGCCAAGATGAGCCAAAATTTTAGATGGATATAACAATGGAATCCCATTTACCGAATAAAGTCCAGCATGCGCATCAAAATTGTTTTAACATATCATATGATTATAAAAATGGACTGTAATGGAATGACATTATTGGACAAACCAGCGGACTGACCACTTTGCATAACATCTGAAATGTTGCTTTACTCATTCTAAAATGCCTAAACAAAGTTCTTCATCAAAGAACCCAAAAAGTGGTAAAAGTAATGCCTCTCTCAAAGCCGCTAAGCATTCATTGTGTCTTTGTCTTCTGAATAAATAAGAACAAAGACCCAAAGTGGCTACCATTTTTACAACCCTTTATTTTATATCTCTCTGACTCATTGGATGGAATCGGTTATCCTTTATTCTAAATCTAACAAATTTGTTTTATATGATATTGCAATTTTGTGTATACATCTAAATAGCATATTTGGATGGAAACATAGCCAGGGTAAGAACAGAGATGATTCTGTGATGCATATGAATATGTTTTTTGACCTTGGACACATTTAAACTTACTGTAGAAGACCTTCAAACTTCAGGAACTTTAAAAGAGAAGACCAAACTTTAAACTGTGCAAAATGATAGTGTTATTTTCCCAATTTGACCCTCAGACAAACCTTTCTGTATTTACCATTTTCATAAAGTCATAATTAAGTATGCTTACCAAGCCTTGTTTCTCAAAGGTCTTCGCAATATAGCTAATTTTAGCTTTTCTGATCATTATGGGGACATTTGGTACACTCGGTGCAGCAAAACCTGACCCACACACACATGCGCATTAATATTCATGTGCACACTCATATAAATAAACACACTAATCAAAACCCAGGCATCTGTTTCATTACAGATCTTAATATTCACATATGCTGCTCTACCTTCTCAGGCTCTCACACGAGTCTTACCGAAGTCTTTATGAGAAGACATCCATCCGATGGCTTTGAGCGAGACAATAGCTAGAAGTCCGGATCCCACAAAAGAGCCGATCCCGGAGAAGAAGAAGAACAGGCCCATTATAGCGCTCTGCATGGAACGAGGGGCTGCGGAGTAGGCAAACTCCAAACCTACAAACACAAGCAGATGCAGAAATCAATGATGAAAGTCTGAAGTTTGCTTCGAATGCATGATTACAACCTGAAAAAGCATCCTAGGCACTCTACGCTTCACATACACAAAAAGCAAAGTCTTTTGGGGGAAAAAAAATGATGTGCAACAGTGATTTCATTTAAAAAGCCCTCTGCACGTAGAAATATATATAGTGCTCGCAGACAGACACACGGGGGATTCAGTGATAATGAATTGCACTAAAAGCACTGTTTATTGGCACGGCTTTCTATATTTTTGAATTAAAAAGCAGACAAACAGCTCTGACTTTCTGGTAAAAGATGCAATCTATAATAAACCACATTTGCATAGGAGTGTGCGTTTGCATTTAAAAGGACGGCTGTAACTTAAATACAAATGGCACAGAGCTAAACATATGCATATATAGCCTGATATGCAACATAAATATAAATAAAAAATGCAAATAAAATAATATTTAATGTATTGAATTTATGTAGAAATGTGCATTTTCATTTGAAAGGATGGCAATAACTTAATATGCACAGTGCAGTGCTAAATAAATGGATATATAGCCCAGTGGTTCCCAAAGTGGGGGTCGCGGGACAACGACAGGGTGTCGCTTGGTGATTTCTAAAAGTCAAAGAAATTTTATTTAACTATTAGAATTACCATATTTTATCCATAACCCACAGAAGATAAAAATAGTAGTTAATAGTTACATAAAAAAAATCAAATAAAAAGCCATCAGCCTTTTTTTTTTTTTTTCATACACTGTTAAAAATTTCCTGTAGAATCGACAATAACTTACTGGCAGCAGTTCGCCAGTAAATGAATTACAGTATAAATACTGTATTTACATTTACATCATCATTTATCTTGCTATATATGTATTTACGTAATTGTTGTACAGTATATATTTACTGCAAAATATGCAGTAACTTATCGCATAACTGTCCTACAGTAAAATACAGCTCATATTACAGTTAAATACTGTGTAGATTACAAAAATCGCTAACAGTGTAGGATTGTGAGTTAGATTACTGTAGATTGTATGTTAGATTAAGAACCCAGATTGATTTTATAGCACAGGCAACAACTGAACATTGACGATGATCTCCAAAATTAAACGTGCTGAAAACACTGTGCCCACCGGTCTCATTAGGTGAGGTTAACATTAAATTAAACAAACTAATAAATGACTATATAAATTATAGCCTATGATTGTTAGACTGTTGGATTTTTTTGTTGTGTTGGCAATACACTCGTGTTTATATAGGCCTATTGTTGTGTGTGCAACATTTGTACACTTATAACCACCTCCAAGAAATGTGGAGGTTGCGAATCACTGGAAATGTTATTTTGGGGGTCACGGGCTGAAAAGTTTGGGAACCCCTGATAAACCCTGATATGCTGCTTAAATGTCAACAAAAAAATAAATAAATTAAGTTTAATTTAATTAATTTACAATTTGCATAGAAATGTGTGTTTGCATTTAAAAAGATGGCAGTAACTTAAACACACAGTGCAGTGCTAAACAAATGCATATATAGTAGAGCTGCGCGATATTGGAAAAATATGATATTGCGATATTTTTTTTCTGCGATAAATATTGCAATATGAATACAGCTTCACAAGATGGTTTGAATAGCTCTTTTTGACAGTTTTCTGAGGAGTCCAACAGTATTCAGGTACAGATATTGCATAACCACAATGCAAAAAAACACAATGCTTTTCTTTCAAATCAATTAAATTCAATCCAAGTGTATTAGTTACCCTAACTTTATTAGTTGCTAATTCTTACTTTGCTTTGTCTCATTGTTAGTCCAAGTATCAAAAAGATTCTTAGATCAACTAAAAATATTGTTTTGTTTTCAACTTACAAAGAAATAAGTCAAAATTAAGTTTTCCCCTAAAACAAGTGACATTATCTGCCAGTGGAGTAAGCAAAATATTTTTGTTTTCACTTTGAAATCTAGATAATTGGACGAGAAACAAGACAAAAATTCTAAATATAAAAAAATAAATAAAAAAATTGGCATAAATCATAAAAATTGTGTATAAATACAGCAATTAAATACAATTCTGTAGCTCCTGGTCAACTATAATTCAGACTCAACATTGCATATCTTGCTATATGACTATTGTGAATGCACACATTGCGATATTAATGCTGAAACGATATATTGCGCAGCCCTAATACATAGTCTGATGTGCAAAATAAATATAACATAAAAATAAAAGCAAATTAATTATAAATGTAATAAATTAATCAAAAAAAGATCAAAAGACAAATTAAAAAGAATAAAAAACTTGTATATGGTTTATTTTATTCATACTTAAAAATGTAGTTATAATGTACTTTTTTATTTTAACATCCAATTATTTATTTTATTTAGTTTATTTATTTATTCATTCATTCATTTTCTTGTCGGCTTTGTCCCTTGCGGGGTCGCCACAGCAGAATGAACCGCCAACTTATCCAGCACGATTTTACGCAGCGGATGCCCTTCCAGCCGCAACCCATCTCTGGGAACTTCCACACACACATTCACACTCATACACTACGGACAACTTAGCTTACCCAATTCACCTGTACGGCATGTCTTTGGACTGTGGGGGAAACCGGAGCACCCGGAGGAAACCGACGCGAACGCAGGGAGAACTTTATTTATTTATTTTAGAGTGTTTATATATATATATTTCAACATTTAAAGCGGACCTTACTAAATGTAATCTAGTTATCATATATCATAACCTGTAAGTGAAAAAACACTTTTTTTGAGAAAGGATATGATGTGTTTGCTCAGAAACCTGGTTGTCAGACAGCATGTCACACTTTCAGCTGTCAAATGCACAATATGTTAAGTCAAGTAACATCTGTGAATGTAAACGACTGGGAAAGGAATCACATATGATCTGTGCATTAAAGTAACATGAGTGTAATATCCAACTGCTTCCGGCTGACAAACTTCAGTAGCCATAACACGAATCCATTTCTTACATTAATAGTGCTGTTAAATCATCTTAAAAGAAGATAAACATAGCAGACTGTGTACAGCCTCCTACGCTGGTATATTCTTGAATGGCTCATTTGGAGACACTGTTCATGATTTATGGGACATCAAATGATGAGGATAGACAAACCATAATAGAGTTGTGTACACATTGCAGGCATGCACATAATTATAATCAAAAACAACGTTAAGTAGAATTTTGCTTATTATATCTGCTGTAAAAACATTTTATGAATAAAAAAGGTTTAACCTGTCTGTTTTTGAAATAAAATCTTTCCTATGCTTAGTTTTACCTGTATCTATTTGAGATTAAATATACATTATTTCTCAACATCCCTACAAAGCACAAAAAAAGCATTTTGGAATACTGCGTTAAAAATGCTTGATCAACACATCTAGATGCACATCAATTTTGAAAATGCACCTAATAAAAAAAAGCATACGCGTACAATTGATTAAAATAAACATATCGTTAGTAAACATCAACCCTCTTTGCTCTAATGGTGCGTTCACACCAGACATGGATGAAGCATCAAGCGCGAGTGATATACTTGTTAAGTCAATGAAAAAACTAAATAGACATCCTGCGGCACTATTTGCGCGAATGACGTGATTCGCGCAAATTAAGCAGCCCAAATTGAGCGTTTTGCATTTGACAGGCTCAATGCGCGAATCCCTTGTTTGGAAAATCTTTACGGACATTCACGCTACATTAACCAATCAGGAGCTTGCATGGGGCGTGATTATGACATAGCGCATGTTGTTGGTGTCCCGAGCGGAAATCCTCAGGCTGACACCGGACAACAGCTCATCAAACTGGGCTTGGCTCAGTCGGAAGCACCGATGAAAGCTTCTATCATTCAGGTACACTTTCTGGAGAATGTGATGAACTTACAGAGCTGGGTGCACCTCTGAAAGGATCTAGTAGATTCAGACATGGCACCGAACGAATATACACTGTTTTCAGCCTTCCTAAAGCACATCTAAAGCCATTTAGCAATGAAGCTAGAGTCACCATGCAGACAGAAGTCCCGCCCATGATGCGAATCACTGTTTATTGTGAAGTGACTGACCCGCGAATGAAGCTAGTAAACTCAAAATGTTCATGCATCTATGGACCCTTTTCACATGACACATTTAACGGTCATCATAATCTTGAAAGATTTTAATATTTTGACTTTAAAAATAATGTATGAACATTTATAAGGTATAAAGGTATTAACGGTGTTCCGTACACAATTAAAATAGTGTTCCGTACAGGGCACATAACTTTAATTCACCGGAAAAAATGGCCATTGTTTGAAGTCTTATTAAAAACTTATGTCAGAATATACTATTATTGTGTTTAACTTGAAGTTAGTGTTATATTTAATATCGTTTTATAAAAGTTTGCAATGAAAAGAACCTTACAATCACTTAAGTTCTAGATCATTCTTATTTTATTACAGCGTGGGAATTTAAAATATTAAAACATTAAATTCATGTAAGTTAAGGCCGTCTTTCGGGATCTCTCTGGCGGAGTTGCGCCGTGGATATCATCATTCACAAATGACGTTTAAATATCCCCATTTCAAAATATTTATTCAAGAAAATGTCATTTATTTAACAATTTGTGATAACATGATATTCATTTCAAAAACACTGTAATACTGTGTTATCCATAAATTAAATTCAAATGCATATTTTTCTTGCTCCAAATGTCTCCCCTCTCAAGCGACACTCACACCTTAAGCTTGCCCACTGTTCATTTTCAAGCGCATTAGGTGGACGCAGCAAATTTATTACTTCTCCGGAACATTTGTTGGAAGAGTCTCTGTTATGATCAGGGATGAAAGAGAGAAAGACAAAGATTACACTGATATATAGCTTGTCTACAACCTGTAAGTATTTATTCAGAGGTTGGTGATAAAATGTAATCTGTACGGAACATCGTTGTGTACGGTATATGGTTAGTCTACGTTATATAAATAAAGATGAATTGAATTTACAGTAATTGAAATCGATAAGAAAAAAATGTGTATAAACTACAAAAAAAAAAAAGTGTATATCCCTACAAAGAAAACATTTTGGGGGGCGCATAAGCTAAAATATGTTGTTTTAGCATGTCTGGAGGTGAGTCTCTACATCCACGGCACTCAGAGACGGTCTGGCAACAGTGACTCAGAAAACACCTCCTCCGCTGCCCAAATCAGTACACATCCCCAAATATTTACTGACAGAAACCGTTAGAAAGAAAGAAAAATATAAAAAGGGAAGCAGTTTGGGAGGACGCTGAGTGGGGAGGAAGAAAAGATGAAGTAGTTTGGGAAGATATGTGGATGTAGAAAGAATGCAAAAAAAAGAAGATCAAATCTCTTTTTTTTTTTTAACCCTGAGTGGTGGCTGCCTGCTGGCTGACATTGATAATTTCATGGCGTCTCAAACTTGTCATTTTTAAAATTATGGCTTGTGGGCACAACTGTCAGACTCGTTTACTGAGCCTGGTTAGGCCATGAATCTTCTGTGATAGATGGACAGATAGTGAGTGTGTGCGTGAGTGCATGTGTGTGAGAATGAGAGAAGGAGATAGAGCACAAGGCTAAAACAGCTCAAAAGAAGAGGGAGGGACTCAACCAAACGAAGCAAAAAGAGATCATCTAATCCCATCCCACAATCCCACGCTCACTCTGCTCTGAAACAAATGCACATTAGGAGATGTGGAGGCAGGAGGGGTGGAGAGAAAAAGAGAAGGGAGAGGGAAAGAGAGAGAGGGAGATGAAGGAACGTGGCTGCTCTATTACAGTGTTTATAGCTGTCTGAAGGCATGGTTGACCTTTTCTAAGTGCTGTTTGTGTCATGAGAACCGTGTCTGCATCCTTAGACGACAGAGATCAGATGTTTGAGAAGCCCTGGGCTTAAGAAACACGATTAAAACAATAGTTCCAAATCAATGAAGACTGTGAAAATGTCATGAGCTAGATTTTTTTCTAGCAGTTCAATGTACGTTATTTGGTTACATATTGATGTCCGTCTAAAGGTGACTCATGTTGAATGATCGCTAATGCACTGAACTCTATTGAGTCTCTATAAACACCACATTTCCTGCCTTATATGCTCAAACCTGCATTTATTTTATTAATAAACACAGTAAAACCTGTCATATTGTAAAGTAGTATTACAAATTACAGTAACCATTCACTCAAAAAAAAAAAAAAAGTGGCCAATGAAAGAGCCGGGGGTGGTGGATTAGGGGTGTTTGTGAGCATATGAAACATTGTTACTTGCCATTTGATTGGTGACTTTAATTCAAACAATACCAAATAAAATAGATGCTTTCGAGTGATTATCAAAATGCGAATGTTATTATTTGTTATTTCAAAATATGTTATCTAATGTGCTGTGTTTTAGTGAGTTTAAGGGTGCTTTGACACTTGATTCAATTGCCTGGACCGAACCCAGGCTCGATTGTCCCCCTTGCCACCTTCTCGGCTGGTTTGTGTTCACACCATCTTTTTTCCTTCTGAATCCCGGTGCGTTTGCGTCAACAAGCTGCTGTTTTGTGTACAGCTGTTGTTAGGCGACGGCCACGAAAGCAAAGCAGCAAAATAGAGACACACGCATACCACAGTCATTCTGCTTTTAGTGAATCTTTTGTTTTTGTTACCAAAATCAAAATACAGAGAGCCACTTGCATCTATCTTTAAACAGAGATGCTGTTAGTCAAAAAGATCCGGATGTTGAATTGTATGTGCAGATTTCTTATAAATATACAGGTTATAAGGTGCTGTGTACCAATGCGTATGGAGAAAGTATTGCATTGTATATTGTTATGAGGTGCTGTGTACAAGTGCGCATGAGAAGATATTGCACGTTTATTGCACAGTAGGGATATATGTGTGTGTGTGCTGGCGCTCACCGGCTGCTTCACGTGCACACGCGTCAAGCAACTGAAGCAGAGCTTGAAGGTAAACAAACAGCGGTTATCATAAGGATTTATCGATAATTTTTTACACAGCTGGCATTAAGAACGAACATAGAAATGTTATCTGACTAACAACTAGCAGCTAAATGTGTCTGGAAAAATATTCAAAGGCTTTTATTTTCATAAACAACACGGATGTGGATGTGTTTGAATGTTCTGATTGGCTGGAGTAGACGTCTCACGTCATCGTGTTCTAATCGTGAACGGACTCTTTCAGGCAATTTTCCTTCTACGTTTACACAGAGTAGCATTCCGGAAAATTATTGAAAAAAACAAAACAAATTTAACGGTATTTTCAAAAAGGGCCTGTTCACACATGATCCCTTTCTGGAAAATTGCCTGTGTGAAAAGGACTATTATCACTGTTTGGACTTGGTTAGTCCTGCCACGAATGATGCTAAGGATGTCATGCAAACTAAAGTTTATTGTACAGTTGGTGGTTCACTTTCGTTATTTGGATGATTGCATTCATATAAGAAGTGAACCGTACCAGAGTTCGCACGAATCGTACCCCAGACCACCTCATTCAGGCGGACTCGGGTACGGTTCGTGGGTGTGCACCTGAGTTCAGAAGACAGCGTTCACACTAGCTAAATGTATTGTACTCTGACATCAAACGAACCTGGGTGTAGACCAAAAGTGCTAGTGTGAAAGCACCCTAAGTTGCTTATAATATACACACATGATGAAACATGCACTGTGTGCCAAAAATCGTAATAAGAAAGGTTTATGAATAAAGCACAAAATGTACCAATAATTCACTCACTATCCTTCGACTCAGTCCCTGATTTATCAGGGGTTGCCACAGCAGAATGAACCACCAATTACTCTTATATGTTTTTTTGCTTTAGTTTTTTCTTCCAGCCCCAAACCAGCTCTTGGAAACTGTACCAAGAACTATTGTAAGTCAACGTGACTTGACTTGACTGCGGCAAAATGTTAATATTAGGCTTAGGGTTCTCATTTTTAAACGTGGTGTAAGCACAAAATAGCGGTGGAAACGTGTATGCCCAGCCTGATCTCACAAGGAAGCTTTACTTATTTTACATTTTGTCAGTTTGTACAATTTTAAAAATGAAGTGTGGCACCCAACACTACCCCTAGTAAATCGTACTAAATTGTATGAATGGGATCATACAATGCATACGAATTAGCCACTAAATAAAAAAAAAGTTACGAATTGCTGTGAGATTGTGTTGGTATGCCACTTCCCATGCAAGGGTTGCGATCTACAGTATAAGAAAAAAAAAAAAAAAAAAAAACTTGACAGGAGAATGTGCATGGTTGCAAATAAACTTTAAGTAAATACATTACACTTTTTTTTATTGCCCTTTTTAAAGTCTAATTGAACCACTTTAAATCATCACATGACTCATAATAAATAATAATTGCATAAATAAACAAATACATGCATAAATAAATGCATAAATAAATAAATGCACAAATAAATGCATAACTAAATAAATAAATAAATGAATAAATCTGACATACATTCATTTTTAGAAAGGTTTCTATGTAAAGTTTTATAAATGAGAACTCTGGTCTGTACAGTTACTTTTAATCAATTTAATTCATCAGTACATTAAATGCCTCTTCTTAATTTATTAAATGTATCTTAATAACTCTTATTGTCACCAAACATTTAAAGAATAGTGCCCATTTTGTTACATATATGGTGCTGAGGTCAAACAATTTCAGCTCTGACCTTTTTTGCTATGGCCAATTCATACTTCCCTCGTGTTTGCTTTTACTGTTCTCATTGTTTCCTACATTGCCAACTTTATTATTTCCCACCAACCCCATAATGCAGCCGTCCATGCGGAGAACACATGATATTTGCACTGAGAAATGTGATTAAATTGAAGCTTGATTAATAAAATGAACTCTTCAGCAAATCCTTCGAGTTATTTTAGTTAAGCAGTTCAGTAAAATTAAGGACTAAAAGAAAATGAAGAGAAAAAATATATTAAGAAAAAAATATTAGGAGAAAAATTATATATTAAAAAAGAAAATCCGTAAGGTATCTTAACATCCCAAACAGCCAACAAATGTGCAACGACATGGCCGTCCACAATATCACGCAAGAAGAAAAATAAAATCTAAAACCTGACCTTTAAAGCTGAATTATTCAAAGCCCCAAAAAAGAACTTTAACTTGAAATATTCAGGTTTCATTCTTCCCTTTGCAGAGTAAGGCCATGGACGATTTTTCTTTCTCTGCAAGAACATTAGCCTTTAACATTTTTCGAAGAGAATGATATATAATTAAAATTCCCAGTGGAGAGGGGGAAAAAAGAATCAGGTTTTAGGTCCATCCCTTCAGCTGGAGTCCACACACGCTTCCCGCAGGTGGTGTGTGTGTGTGTGTGTGTGTGTGTGTGTGTGTGTGTGTGTGTGTGTGTGTGTGTGTGTGTGTGTGTGTTCGCGTGTACGTGTGCATCTGCAAAAAAGTGAAAAATCAGAATCAACTCGACGTGAACTGTCAGCCACGACAAAGCGAGCTGGCAGTGGACTCCATTAGAAAGAATTTATTCAAACAGAATAGGGCCAGAGGAGGGAACTTTCCAGAGACATTTGTCACATTACTTGTCATCCAATTTCCTGGAGGTTCCCCAGGGGTACATATGGAGTGCTGAGGCTTTATTTTAAGGGTGCTTCGTGCTATCAGGAGGCATTTGCATTTCATGGGAGGGCTGGGACACTGGAGACCTGGGGTGAGATGGAGAGAGTTGACTACAAAAGTGTGTCAGCGCACTGCCGCGCAGACATGAAGTTATCAGAGACAAACCTGTGTTTAACTTCTGTTGCGGTCGCATTAAAAATTAGTCTGCTTGCCTGAAGGAGATGTTGAGGTGCCTTGTGCAAAGATAAACGTCTCGCAGTTGAGCTTCTGGATAATCTTCTGAACTAGCATGTTACCGTCCATCTCAGAGCAGATAAAATGTTAATTTTAATGCAGCTGAGAGTAAGTTTTCGCTCTGTCGCCCTCTCTGTTTGAAATGCAACTGCAGTTTATAGTTTGTTACACTGTTTGTTACATTGTAAATAAACATTTAAATGGTCAGTAATATGTTTTATTATTATTATTTACAAAAGAAAAAATAAATAGTATACATTAGCAGCAAATAAATTAGCAAACAGTTCAGCTTAATAAAATTAATATCTATTATAATGAAATAAAATCAAGCTATTAAATCTCATTAGCCGTTTCTTCACTGTATAACTTACACATTCTGATTAAAGAGCAACGAATGAATCTCTTATTTATTTAGAGTTTTTTTAGTTTGATTACATTAAATAACAGGTGTCACTTTAAAAATGCAACCATCTAACGTTATAAAGAAAGCATTCGAATGCTTTCCTAACTTTTTATGCTTATTTAGGACGAAATTAGTTGTGTTTGAAAAAAAAAAACCCCACCAAGATCGACATCTTTAGATATTATTATTATTAATTATGTGTATATGTCTGGTTAAACACGCACCCAAAACCCAGACTTTCGCTCTGTTTCAAATCGCGTGTACAGAATCTGTTTGGGAACGGCCTCTATTTATCACTATGGAGCGGGTCAGTTGACAATCACGCACCGCCATATGACTGTTTTGAGGATTGCATATGAAGGGGACGGCACCTGTAATAAAAGGAAAGGGAATCCCGCCATTTTTATATTTATTTTAAAGTGTTTTCATGCCTAAAATAAGCGAAAGCACAGAACAGACCCACATTTAAGAGCAAAGGGCGGCCCCTGGTGGTTTGGCAGTATGGGTTGCGTATAGGCAGGCTCTGCCCTTCAATGTTTATTGCCACGCCTCAGAGAAAGATTAAAAATACGGGAGAAATACGGGAAAATACCTTTACGGGATGATACCAGGATAGAACTGTAAAATACGGGAGAATCCGGGGAAAAACGGGAGGGTTGACAGGTATGTCTTGAGACAACATGAAGGAATTCAGTTAGCTTATTAATTCTTACAAATTATTATTATTATTTTTTTTTCAAGGTTTTCACCTATAATTGATAGAACAGTCGAAGAGTACAGACAGGAAAGTGTGGGGAGCAGAGAGAAGGGAAGGATCGGCATAGGACCTCGAGGTGGAAATCAACACAGGTCACTGTGAGACCACTGTGAGAACCACTACGCAATTGGCGTCGACAGTTCTTACAAATTTAAGTTGACTGGACATAAAACGATTAGGTTGTCCAAAAACACTCAAGGATTGTGTTGTTTCAGCTCATTTTAAATACATCATTTTTTTTTAAGTGTATATGGGTTGAGCTCTAATATCTTGCTGCGTGATTGTGGCTGTCAATCACAGACCGGGGAAGATACTCACAAGATAAGTCACAGATTCTACATCTTGTCAGTTTGACCCAAATGGGAAGTTTGATTGAAAACTGTGATATGAACAAATAAATAACATATCTACCACTTCTGACTGACTAGGGCTGCACAATAAATTGTTTCAGCATCGATATATAGATTATTCGCAATAGTCACATCATAGGATATGCAATGTTGAGTCTTGGATTATAATTCATAATTTGCATGCGTTTATGAGGCCTGTGAGTGTACGAGGACTTTAAAAGCATTTAAGGACTGTTTGTAACCTTAAATAAAAATCAATTGTATTCATTTATTTATAAAACGAAGACTATGCAGTATTATTTTACATTTGATTATTCACTTACTGTACCTAAATACTGTAAGACTCATTGGAAAACAATAAATAAAACGTTTTATTTCATTTGTATCTTTTTCTTTGTTGGTTTTATCTATACTTGTATATTGTTTATTAGGTTTTATGCAGATGCACCTACAGAATCATCCCAATCTATATATTAAAACGACAATTTTTTTCCAAATAGAATTATTTAAGTTATCTGGGGAAATTAATCGCAATATTTATAGCAGAATAACAAAATATCACAGTGTTAGATTTGATCACGCAGCCCTATTCTTAACCACGGCCCTCTTACCATTAGTTTGCTATAAGGGAATGATGCACAAAAATATTCAGTGAGCAGCAATTCTGTTCTCGCAAATGCCTTGTTGATGCCAGAGGTCAGAGGAGAATGGCCAGCCTGGTTCGAGCTGATAGAAAGGCAACAGTAACTTAAATAACCACTCGTTACAACCGAGGTATGCAGAAGAGCATCTCTGAATGCACAACACGTCAAACCTTGAGGCGGATGGGCTACAGTAGCAGAAGACCACACCGAGTGCCACCAAAATTAGACAATAGAAGATTGGAAAAATGTTGCCTGGTCTGATAAGTCTCTGCTGTAACATTCGAATGGTAGGGTCAGAATTTGGCATCAACAACATGAAAGCATGGATCCATGCTGCCTTGTATCAATAGTTCAGGCTGCTGGTGGGGGTGTAATGGTGTGGGGGATATTTTTTTGGCACACTTTGGGCCCATTAGTACCAATTGAGCATCCTGTCAATGCCACAGCCTACCTGAGTATTGCTGCTGACCATGTCCATTCCTTTATGACCACAGTGTGTCCATCTTCTGATGGCTACTTCCAGCACAATAACGCACCTTGTCATAAAGCGCGAATTATCTGAGACTGGTTTCTTGAACATAACAATGAGTTGACTGTACTCAAATGGCCTCCAAAGTCACCAGGTTTCAATCCAATAGAGCACCTTTGGGATGTGGAGGAACGGGAGATTTGCATCATGGATGTGCAGCCGACAAATCTGCAGCAACTGCGTGATGCTATCATGTCAATATGGACTAAAATCTCTGAGGAATATACTAGTACCTTGTTGAATGCCACGAAGGATTAAGGCAATTCTGAAGGCAAAAGGGGGTCCAACCCGGTACTAGTAAGATGTACCTAATAAAGTGGACAGTGAGTGTATATACAGTAGTGACATGACATAACGGCACAAAGATAACTATGGGCTTGCTCATATTTTTCACTGAAAACCTACCGGTACACTTCCTATTATAGAACATTATTACAAGCTTACCGCTGTGAATGAAAATGACTTCAAATCATATGCACAACTATACCGCGTTAGATTTTCATAGAATGATTTTGCACTGCTTTAAACAATCTCTGGCCATGGCCATTTCTGCCCAATCATGTTCAGATGTAAAAGCATTATTCAAGAAAATGAGAAAAGAACAATTTATCTTCGTTTCAGCGGGTGACACGCTATTCAGTGTCTTTAATCTTAATATTTTTGAAGCAGTCTTCGCAGCTCTCCAATTTCTCTATCATTTCACAGCTGTCTGTGATCAGGAAGCTGCCTCACGTATTGATTTTCATAGCTTGATGGCTCTCTTCAGGTTTAAAAAGAGCCTGTGCAGATAGCGTCTTATGGCTTTCCACAATACTCGAACCCCTGGAGACGTGATGGAGGAGCGGAAGATTACACTTAGCCTTCCCCATCTCCCCATTCTGCTGGAAATTCAATCAGGGGCCGCTACGTCCATCGCGGACATATTATTCCACCGGCGCTGCGCCTTTTTTTCTTTCAATTTTTCAGGTCCGCAGATAAAAAAATATGAAATGAAGATGTTAACTGTAAGGGACAGCTACTATCCCCACAAGAAGACAGAAAAAAGAGAAGGAGAAAACAAAAGATGGTGCTTGTTTCTTTTGGAGTGGACTGCTGTGTTAACAAAAACAGGGTAAAATGCTGCTATTTAACCTGATGTGATGAGATGTTTCTGGTTGAAAGTCATGGTCACACTTTACAGTAAGGTTCCATTGGTTAATGTATTTGCTATCATGAACTAATAATGAACAATATGTGTACAGCATGTATTAATCATAGTTTAACATTTACTAATGCATTATTAAAATCCATGCTTGTTAACATTAGTCAGTGCACTGCGAGTATACTTTGTTTTCATTAATGTTAACAATTTGTAATAACACTATGAATAATTTATTAAGCATTAGCAAATAGTTAATTCATCATTTGTTGAGCATTAACTGCAGGGCCGTAGCCAGCCGGGTGAAAGGGGTGGTTCTTTTTTCTTAAAAAGTGGACCTTTTTGTAGTTATACGCCTCACTTTCTATTTAACTATGAGATTTAAATACTGCATTGTAGTGACATTTTAAGCAGTACTTTTTTTTTTTGCTCGATTAGCTAGTCAGATGTTATCATAACCACACATTTTTATGTACTAAAAATATTTCCTAAAATTTGCAATAAAGAAAAATTAAAACAAGACTAATTTTTAAAATATAAATTTGTTACATCATATATCTTTAAGAAAAAATAGGAATCTGTTAAAGTTTTACAGTAAAAAAAACGGTAGCATACTGTCATTTATTAGACAAAACTGTCCTCAGTTACAATTTGGCAATAAAAAAAAAAAAATTAAAACATAACAACAATAATAATAATAATAATAATAATAATAATAATAATAATAATAATAATATTAATAATAATAATAAAATAATAATAATAATAATAAAACAATAGTAATAATAATAATAATAATAATAATAATAATAATAATAATAATAATAATAATAAATTAATAATCATAATAATAATAATAATCATAATAATAATAATAATAATAATAAAACAATAGTAATAATAATAATAATAATAATAATAATAATAAAACAATAGTAATATTAATAATAATAATAATAATAATAATAATAAAACAATAGTAATAATAATAATAATAAATTAATAATATTAATAATAATAATAATAATAATAATAATAAAACAATAGTAATAATAATAATAATAATAATAATAATAAAACAATAGTAATAATAATAATAATAATAATAATAATAATAATAATAATAATAATAATAATAATAATAATAATAATAAAACAATAATAATGAATTCTTCAAAAATTTTCTAGCCTCTTTAGTAAAAAAAAAAAAAAAAAAGTACTTTTGAAAATCCCTGGATATCAACAATAGCCAAAATATATTCAAATTAATTCAATATGGTCCGCTTCTGATGCTTCACACCTTTTTATTGCTCATTTTTTATCTCAGGAATAAGGTCCAAGACTTAGAATAAAAGTTACCTGCAATGTTTTCTCTGTTTAAATACAATACAGTAGTGGAAGAAGACTTCTCTTATTTAAATCTGATTATAGTCCCACCGAAGCAACAGCCGACAGAGGATTCCGTTTGGTCTTAAAGCGTTTTTCGATGGATTATTTTCATTATTTATGATGGCATAGCAGTCAAAATAGGACAAATGAGCTCATGTATGGGGCAAATTCTGGACCTTTGTCAGTGAGGGTTGGGTCTTCCGAACCCCCCCTGGCTCCCCTGTAAAGTTAGTCCTGAAAAGTTAGAACACATATTTTATGTTTATAGCAAACATGTTTTTAATAGAATTTTGGTTGTAAAAGCGCACCTACAGGTGTTTCAGGCGCAGGTCAGATTTTCTCCAGGTCATAATTTTATAAAATGTATTTTATTTATATAAATTTTGTCTAAAAATGATTCGACCTGTCCAGTTTCATCTGGAATGCATCCCAGGTCACCTTCTGAAGTGGTTTGAGTGATCGGATTTATATTCAATCAGAATAAAACAAATGAATTGACCAAACATCCTCAAAAACACAGACGTGACGCAATTAGCGCCTTTTGTTGTGAAGTGATATCTGACGGCTGAGGACTCCGCTTGCCATTAAAGCCTTCGTTGGACAGTTATTTTAAAAAATAATGGCAAAAATAGGGAAAGGGAGGTCATGTACTGGACAAGTCAATAAATTTAGAACGTCCTGGCTAATGCGGCCAGTTAGCCTAGAACCTCATGGATAGGGACATATTTTCATCTGTTGGGAAGTAAGTAAATTTAGGCTTACCCTGTTTGGCAGTCTGTTTGCCATATGTTCAATATTTTGCGATAATGACGCCACTGCCTGCCTTTTCTGCCACTCTTTCTCTTTTCGACCCATAGCGTTACCCAGTATGGATGTTGCATCAAAAGATTGAAATGTTACCACTCAGTGTGTTATGTCACATGACTCGCGTCACATTATTGTGGCTTTGAGGCTCCATGGGATTCGAATTACTGGCCATAGTTATTTAAAATTACACTTTATTACAATATATATATATATATTAAATATAAATATATTAAATTAATTATATAATAAATATATTATATAATATTAAATTACATAAAATAATTAAAAGGACAAATTCTGGACCTTTTGGCCGTAGGGGGTGGTTCGTTTGAATGCTCGATGTTCGATGCTTGACGTAAAAAAAAAAAAAAAGTTGATCCATTTAGGCGGAAATGTCAAGCTTTACATGTTTGTATCAGTTTTATATCTTCTAAACGCAATTTTGTTATTGTTTTAGAGCAGTCTTAAAAACTAACAATACTGATACTGTCGCGCTACGTTCTGGTGTCCCTGTGTTTGTTGTGCCATGTGACTTCCCAATGTGTTGTTCCATGTGGTCCTGTGTTATTACATGTGCTTCTGTGATTATCATGTGCTCCTTTGTTCTGTTTTCCCGCCACTAGTTAGTTTCATGATTTTCACCTGTGTTCCTCCCCTGTGTGTTATCAGAGATAGTATGCCCTTTGTATTCATATTCCTGCGTTTGTTTAGTTCCTTGTCTGGTCTCAAACGTCATTCTGAACGTCATTCCTGAAGAACCGTGTGTTCCTACGTGTGTATGTTCTAGTGCTTGTAGTAAGAGTCTTTGTAAATAAATATGTGTTTTCTTGTTAACTCCTGCGTTTCCTGTGCGTTATTGAGAGTGAGACTAAAACGTGACAGATACTAACATCTAAAAAACTTTTGCTGCGTCCCAATCCGCATACTATCCTTCCTAAATAGTATGTGAAAAAAAGAATTAGTATGTCACAAATCGTAGTATGTTGAAAAGAGTATGCCAAAAATTCCCGGATGGTTTACTATTTCCAGTCAAAATTTTAAGCGTAGAAGCGTCCATACTCTAACCGCTGATATTGCCCACAGTACATTGCCCGTTGGATGTGAATTCGATTAGAACTACAAAACGCGGGTGAAAAGTGTAAACAAACTACAAACATGATGGACGCGCGAGACCAACCGTCAAGCAGAGAGGTTTCGGTAAAGATGTTTGTATGACTGTTAGTTAATATCTAGCCCACTGGAGAATATTTAAATACTGTTGTCTATGTTATATGTCATCTGCAACAACAATACTGAACTTATATAAAGACGTGTTTGAACATTACCGTCTGAATGCAGAATTATTCAAAGACCTGAGGAGATTTCTCTGCATGAAAGACTCTTGAATGGGATATTATCCTGCTGCTGCTTCTCCAATAAGGTAGGAAATTAAATACGACAGAAATGTGGATGATTGACAGGGCTCTTAACTAAGCAACACAACGATCTGTGTAACAAGGAAGTAGTATGTCCCAAAGCTTGCATACTGTTCTGTTACACACTCAAAAGTATTTATTTTTCCTCCACAAAAAAAGTACCTACTTTTAGGTCGTAGTATAAGTATGCGAATTGGGACGCAGCCTTTATTTTAATTTTATAGGACCTTTAAGTATTGCATAATTTACAAACCAGTTATTTAAGAATAGTTTTTATTATAAAGTTACCACTTTAACCAATACAACTTTTTAGTAAAGTGTTACCAAAATCATATATGAGACTTCTGAAAAGTTCTGAAAAGGAGGGCAGGATGTTCAAAAATAGGTATTTCTTTTAGGCTACATTCACACAGTCAGCGTCTGGGATTGAAAGTCAATGTCAAACAACTGTCCAGAATAGAATAAATAAATACAAATCCACATGTTGAGGTCTGTAAAAATGGTTTCTTTGCATTCATGCTGGTTTTATATGTTTTTGGGAAGAAAAACAGATTATTAAACTTTCAGTTTAAAAAAAAAAAGTGTAAATGCACAACAACAAACAGCACCACATGCCAGTTTTACACTTGTTTTTAGTGCAGTATTGATTAAACTGCACTAAACACAGAAAAGAGTTTTCTTCTCTGAAATGGGTTTAAAAATTGCTTTTCTGGTTCAGAACTTCATATAAAAAACACTATAAGCTTATTCATAACAAGAATGATAAATATAACTATAACTATAATAGTTACGCAAGCAATTACACAATAAGAAGATATAATTTGGTTTATTATAATCCTGAATTGCAGTGTAGTTGCCTGTCACTTTAAATGCATGGATCTCATGCTATCAGGATTGATTCTGGTTGGTGATGTTTTTACAATTCATCGCATAGAAAAATAAATATTCTGTAGGTGATTGCACCCATATTGCTTCTCTGTGCAGTTATTGTTATAACCATGGCGTGAACTTTGCTATTCTTCAACATTAATATGATTTTTAAAATGATATTGTAATAGCTGTCATTACAGTTATCATCCTTGATGTGAGCAGGCCATAAAGGGTAATATGCTGTATCTTCAACAGAACAAGTCAAGGGTGAGTAAATGAGATGACAATTTTATTTTGGGGTGAACCATCCCTTTAAGACCTTCTCAACCTTACATCATCATTAAAGGGTTAGTCATCCGAGGTTAAGACTTTTGTTCGTCTTTGGAACAGAAAATGTCAAAATTACAAATCAAATCCAAGATATATTTTATTCTTCCACTCTAAAAAGTCTAAAAATATACAGTTTTATGCAAGTTTGGGCACCCCTCTGTGGCTGCATAGCTTTTTGCTCTTTCTTTATAAAGGATGATCACAGTGAAATGCCATTTGGTTTCTTGAGAAAGCTAGCTGATGTCATGTTTTTTTAGATAGAAATCGGTAGTGTAGCAGTATTGAGATGTGTAAAATTACACTGAAACTGAAAAATAGGCTATGCAAAAGTTTAGGTACCTTCTTATTTGTGTGGATTTCAAAACCTGTAGTCACTTAATGCTGATTGATTACAACACAAAATTGATATGAGTGATTCAGTGAACCTTAACAATCCCAACACAGGTGCAACCAATTATGAAAAGGATATTTAAGATTCTCCTTACGTCGCTGTTACATTAGAGTTTGAGTATGCGAAATTCTGTTGTGCGGGATTAAACAAGATGATTAGACATTAAAAAAAGCGAGCGATTGGTCCATGTTTTACATTTCTGTCCAGAGAGGAAATCTTTTGATCTTCGATTGGTCTCACGCAATCATGTGATGCGATTTTGCAGGTCAGAGTTCACCAAGCTTGAACTTTCCAACGCAGCGAACTGCGAAAACTTGCAGCACAAGCTTGCGTTTCCAGTCTGAAGCATTTGCGTGCGTATGAATGGAAGTTTATGGGGAGAAAAGTGTAGTGTGACCGCAGCTTTATTGTGAACAAGAAAGTAGCAATATGGGAACCTCAAAAGAATTTTCTAATGACTTAAAAGCTAGAATAATTCACCAACATGAATTAGGAGAAGTATGCAAAAAGCTATCACAAAAGTTTAAAGTCTCTATCTCCACAGGCAGAAATATAGTAAGAAAATGGAAGGCCACACACTGTAAACCCGGATTTTGTGCTAATGAAACATTTTAAGTGATCATTACTAATTATTTATTGTTCTTTAAGAAATTGTGTCATTACTAAATCAAATTAGCTATTTGCACTAATCAAAAGAAAAAATGAGTGTACTGATCATGTTAAGCAGAGACAACTCCGTTCCTTATGTTTTTGTTAGGGAGGGGAGGGGCCTTGATTGGCTGAGGTGACGTGAGCAAAACGCTCAGTGAGTGCCTGCAGCTTTTAGGATGCTGGGTTACCGCGGATTTTTGAAATCAACATGAAACGGTAAGTGTGCAAAGAAGCTTTTATCAGTTTATATGTTCCTCTGACAAAAATTATAACTGAAAATCCACACTGATGCTGAACTCAAAATATGAGAATGAATATGTCAGTTAGCGCTATTTTCCCTGTCACTTCACAGTTAGTTTATACTATTATCATATACATTTGCCTTTTCTGTCTAGTCATCGTTTATAAAGTTAACGTAATCTACTGTTTCTCTGTATGTTCACTGTTTAAAGCATGTTCCCTGTAAACCGTGATCGGCTAATTATTACACGTCGTGTTGGTTCATAATAGCACGAGTCCATGCGTGAGCACATGCTAGCGGCTAACGCTAAATATAATAAATCTTTAATGACGCTAAAAGTTTCACATGAGTTATTTTTTTTTGTCTGTAAGGGGCGAGTTTACATTGCTACTTAAACTGTGTAGAAGTTGAGGTGACAAACGCTAGCAAAATTGATTTACTTTCACAGTAGTTACAATTATATTTGCAGCTTTTTCTGAACTTTTTTTTCTTAAACTTTCTTATTTGCCGTTTAAAGATGGACCTTATGTGTGCACTTAGAAAAAAGAAGTGGTGGAGTCTTAGCCTGCAATAAGCCTGATCCTGCTCAGCTGGCCTGCACTTTATACAGTAGATCAGGTAGGTTTAAGAATGTAATAACATTTATCTATTACTTTATCTCACTGTTAAGTGTTACTTAGTCTTTTGTGTCACTTTATTATTTCACATACTTATGGGACAACAAAGCTGTGCAAAACATGACCTATTTTTTATTTATTTGAAGTATCATTTTTGTTATTAAGTGATTTAGTTTAGAAATATTAATATTTTGTATTTTCTCTTGTTTTGCAGGTGTTCTTAAAGTTCAGCAGAATAATGGAAAAGAACCTCAAGCAGGAATTTGGTAACACTTTATAATAACTACACACTATGAACCATTTACTAAGCAATAGCAAATAATGAATTTATTATCTGTTAAGCATTAACTCTACATTAATAAACGTTAGTAAGCAGTTTATAACTGCAGCTACAAATGCTGTATTCTTGACTTACAACCACATTTATAATGTGCTTAATAATTGTACTTCCATACATCGTAGTGATTTATTTTTCAATACTAAATTAAGTATTGCATTATTTATAAACCAGTTATTTTTGTTTTTTCAGATAATTCAGAATGAGTTAGTAAATGATTAATAAACTATTGAAATTAACATTTATAATTCTTATTATTCAGGCATAATAGTTAATTTGTATGTTAATAAATGCTTTAACTCAACTTTATCCAGTTTTGTGACCTAATCTAAAGTGAGGACTATTTGTGCTTTATAAATGCCTTATAAATGATAATTAAAGACTCAGTTATATTCTAAACAGGAAAAAAGTACAGAAACAATATTATTTATTCCTATTCGTTTGAAGATACATAAATTATACTGTACTTCAAATGAAAAAGTTACATTAATAAAGCATTTATTAACATACATAGTAACCATTACTACATGCCTGAATAATAAGATATATAAACGTTGATTTCAATAGTTTATTAATGATTTACTAACTCATTCTGAATGATCTTAAAACCCACCAACCACTCTTAAATAACTGGTTTGTAAATAATTTAATACTTAATTTAGTAATGAAATTTTGTTTTTTAACAAAGTATGCAAGTACAAGTATTAAGCACATTATAAATGTGGTTGTAAGTCAAGAATACAGCAGCATTTGTAGCTGCAGTTATAAACTGCTTACTAACGTTTATTAATGTAGAGTTAATGCTTAACAGATAATAAATTCATTATTTGCTAATGCTTAGTAAATGATTCATAGTGTGTAGTTATTATAAAGTGTTACTGGAATGGGTGATCGACACAGTCTGTTTATTTGAGATCTTTCAATCAAAGAGGAGGAATGTTGGAGAGCTGTTGTCAGATCTTTTACAGCAAATCAAGGTTGGTTCATGTCCATTATACATTTGCATTCTTTTTTAACAGTTAAATTATTGAAAATTTCCCAAGTGTTATATTGTTTGTCTAGTACAGTTGTTCAACATTATTTATTTATTCATTTATTTATTAACAGACTCAAGAGCCTACGGATATTAGGTCCTAAAAGTGCTTTTGATTCTCCTGGAGGACAAGCCTGCAGACTTCTTTAAACCATGCTTTGTAAGTAACTTATTGTCTCAAAGGAAATATTAAAGGACCACGAAAACATTCTTTCCATTAATGCATGGTCCCTATATTTTATGAAAGGTTCACACTTAGTTTAAAACATTGAAACTTAAGAGTAGCAAAACATCTTTCCAAACTCTCTAACATGTCATCATATATTCAACCCACAACATTGTTTATCTTCAGAACACAGTTTAAGTTATTTTTAATGATACCTGTGATTTTTGTGATTTTTAATGAACTTCAATTTAAAGATAAATTGGCTTTGTGACTTTTAATTGAGGGAAAGATGAAAATAGTCTGATAGTTAAATTGGGAATGAGGGTCAATATTAAATGCTAAATTTAACATTGTAGAATGAAATAAACCTTTTGCAGTGTAACTAAAGCAAACCAATTCACATATTGTCTTGTCTCTGTCATTAAAAAGTTATTTGTTTAACATTATTAATGATTATGTAATGAGAAACATAACTGTTCTTCTCTGTTGGTAGGACTCTGATGATCCAGTCATTCCACCACCTTGAAATCCTACTTATCGCGGAAGAAGCCTCAGTTAAGATGATCATTGAGGGACAACTTGTGATGGACAGCATCAAAGACTTGCCAAAAGCTGTGCATTCTCTTTGGACTACTACAGCAGTATGAACCGCCAACTTATCCAGCATATGTTTTACGCAGCGGATGCGCTCCCAGCTGCAACCCATCACTGGGAAACACCCATACAAACTCATTCACACACATACACTACGGACAATTTTAGCTCACCCAATTCACCTATAGCACATGTCTTTGGACTGTGGGGGAAACCGCAGCACCCGGAGGAAACCCACACGAACACAGGGAGAACATGCAAACTCCACACAGAAATGCCAACTGACCAAGCCGAGGCTCGAACCAGTGACTTTCTTGCAGTGAGGCAACAGCACTACCTACTGCGCCACCGCGTTGTCCTCTGTAGAACTTCAACAAAAATAAAAATTAAAAAAATTGAAAAGTTGTTTGATTCTTTGTGCTTAAAATTGTAAAATTTCAGTGGTATTATTTTTAATTATAATAGATTACCTAAATATAACAATTATCATTGCATAAAAGCATTTTTTTTTTTATTAATATGATGTGTTCAATTTAATAGTCATTTTACAAAACATATTCTCAATAAAATTAGTAATGTGAACTAATGATTTTTAGTAAAGACTACTAATCCAAGTTTGATTTATCTTCTACACCCACTAAAGATTTTCTTTTAATACAGCTTAACCTGTTTAGTTGAATATATGTAAAAACTAAACTTATTTCGTGCAACGGGTTTCCACGCAACAATCTAGTAAAGTCAACTAATCCGGGTTTACAGTGCAGGAACAGTTCTTGTGAAGGAAAGATGAGTAGGCCAAAACATATCAGAAAGGTAAAGGTGAAGAATTGTTAGAAAGGTCACAGACAAACCACAGTCCACCTCCAAAGAGCTCCAGGAATTCATTGTAGATCGTTCCACATTGCAGTGGATTATTTATAAAGAACAGCTCAATGGAAGGTGATGCAGAAAAGCCTTTTCTGCATTCTGCCAACAAGAGGAGTCATTTGAGATATGCAAAGGCTCATCTGGACAAGCCTTAATCATTTTGGAAAAATATAATGTGGACAGATGCCACAACCATAGGCGCTATGCATGGCAGAAAAAGAACACAGCATTCCAGAAGAACATGCTCCCTACTGTAAAATATGGTAGGCGCTCCATCATTCTGTGGGGATGTGTGGCAAGCACAGGTCCTGGAAACCTTGTCAGAGTTAAATGTCACATGGATTCCACCCAGTATCAGCAGATTCTTAAGAACAATGTCCAGGAATCAGTCAAGAGGCTGAAGGTATGGGAGGGTTGGATGTTTTAGCAGGACGATTACCCAAAGCACAGTTCCAGATCTACCAAGGAATTCATGCTCAGGCATGATATGATGTTCTAGAATGGTCATCCCAGTCCCCAGAACATCATCGAAAATCTAAAAATTCATTTGAAAAGGGCCGTTCACACCCGGCACCCATCAAACCTGACTGAACTGGAGAAATTTTGCAAGAATAGTCCAAAAATGCCTTTAGCAAGAATTCAGGGACTTATCCTTGACTATAAGACTACAGCAGGGATGCCCAAACTCAGTCCTGGGGTCCTGCAGATTTTAGCTCCAACTTGCCTCAACACACCTGCAAGCCTAGTAAAAGCGTGATTAGCTAGCCCAGGTGTGTCTGATAAACTAAACTTTGCAGGACACCAGCCCTCCAGGATCGAGTTTGGGCATCCCTGGTCTACAGGCTGTTATTTCAGCAAAATGTGCCTGTACAAGACATTGATGTCATTATTCTGTTGGTGTGCCCAAATGTATGCTCCTGTCTGTTTTTTGTTATGATTTAAATTACATTGCATCTGTTGATTAAATAAATGTGTCAAAACTGAAATGTTGCTTTTTCACATGGTTTTTTTTTTTTATATAAAAAATATATTCAAATGAAATTGCTGATTTGAAAGGCCAGTAGACTATGGCTTGCAATTACGAAAATTATCAGGGGTGCCCAAACTTTACATTTTGCAATGCTGTGAATCACTATTCTAACATTTAGTTGTATGACCACAGTTTTTTATAACTGCTTCACATCTGTGTGGCATGGAGTCAACCAACTTGTGGTACCTTTCAGCTGTTATTCCACTCCATGATTCTTTAACAACATTCCACAATTCATTTACATTTCTTGGTTTTGCTTAAGAAACAGCATTTTTGACGTCACCCCACAAGTTCTCGATTGGATTACGGTCCGGGTATTGGGCTGGCCACTCCGAACCAAGACTTTGCTCATTTACTAGTGTGTTTGGGGTCATTGTTTGTTGAAACAATCCTTTCAAGGGCATGTCCTCTTCAGCATAAGGCAACATGACCTCTTCAAGTACTTTGACATATGCAAACTGATCCATGATCACTGGTATGCGACAAATAGGCCCAACACCATAGTAGGAGAAACATGCCCATATCATGATGCTTGCACCACCATGCTTCATTGTCTTCACTGTGTACTGTGGTTTCAATTCAGATTTTGGGGGTCGTCTCACAAACTGTCTGTGGCCCTTGGACCCAAAAAGGACAATTTTACTCTCATCAGTCCACAAAATGTTCCTCCATTTCTCTTTAGGCCAGTTGATGTGTTCTTTGGCAAATTGTAACCTCTTCTGCACATGCTTTTTTTAACAAATGGACTTTGCGGGGGATCATTGAAAATAGATTAACTTCACACAGACGTCTTTTAACTGTCACAGTACTTACAGGTAACTCCAGACTGTCTTTGATCATCCTGAAGGTGGTCATTGGCTGAGCCTTTGCCATTCTGGTTATTCTTCGATCCATGTTGATGGTTGCCTTCCGTTTTCTTCCACGTCTCTCTGGTTTTGCCCTCCATTTTAAAGCATTGGAAATCATTCTAGCTGAACAGCCTATAATATTTTGCACCTCTTTATACAGGGTTTCGGCAGGTTTCACAGAGTTAAATTTAAGACATTAAGACATTTTTAAGACCATTATGAATGAAATTTTAGACTCATAAAGGGCTAAAGGCTAAGGAATTTTTTAATGGCCCAGATGGAATTTTTTTTTTTTGCCCTATCAAAAAAAAATATTATAATTTAATACATTTAATAATACAATAATAATAAAAATAAATAAATATTTTAGATTTTTTTTACTTAGCAAAATATTTTAAATATTGTGTAAAAACAAGCAAGCTCTACTTGTATCCATACACTTTTGTTCCCAATATAAACTTTCTTTAAAAAAAAAATGAGCAAATGTTTTAAAAGTAAAAACTAAATCTATGCACAACAATCTGTCCAGGCAGTAAATACATAGTGAACTATCAAACAAAAGTTATTGTAAGGAAAATTAATAAACCATTATGATAAACAGAGTTAAAAATTACAGTTTAAAATAAAAGTTTAAAGTTTTATTGAGATTTATTGTTGGTGATTGTATGGGTTTTGGCCAGACTGAGTGGCAATACATGAACAATGAAAAATTAAGAAAAGTAAAGAATTACAGAAAAAAAAAAGAAAAAAAAAACAAGATTTAAGACCTACAACACAATATTTCAGTAAATGTAAGACTTTTTAAGGCCTAAAATTTGGATTTTGAGATTTAAGATCCTGAAATTTAAGATTTAACCCTGTTGTAGGTTTCCCCTCTCCAATCAAATTTTTAATCAAAGTATGCTGTTCTTCTGAACAATGCCTTGAACGACCCATTTGCCTCAGGCTTTCAACTGCATTTTCAACAAGTGCAGGCTTCATCCTTCAATAGGGGCCACCTGATTCACACCTGTTTTTTGTTTTTTTTTACAAAATTGATGATCTCACTGATTGAATGCCACACTGCTATTTTTTTGAACACACCCCTTTTCAACTAATTGCCCAATTGCTCAGCCTTAAGAGCTTGCATATCATGAATGCTGTGTCTTACCTACTGGTAACTTGTTTGCCATGTATCAATAAAAAAAAATACTAAAAACCTGGATTATTCTGGTTAGTCACGTTGTTCTGCTATTATTTTGAACAATACTGTATAAATCACCTACACATTAAATTTCTGAGATCAAATCCTAACTGTAATTTTATTTATAGCATAAGTTTTTTTTTACAAACACTGTGATTATTAATATAGTGGTACATGTTGCACCACATGGCATAATTCATTTGGAACTAATCTTTCAAAAAGGTTAAATTATCTGATATTTAACAGAGATATCGACTAAATTAAGGAATGATTAGATCCAGATAAAAAAGCAAGACAGAAAAACATTTCCAGCAGTCGACATTTTTTTTTTAAAAGACCTTGAAAGTCCTTTCAATCATCCTGCTGGAATAATATCCCGTTATTTGAAATAGCATAAACCATGAGTGACAATCTGATTTGAAACACCTCTTCTAAGGGGTTAGAGGAGAAATACAGTGATCAGCACAGTGTTCTCTACAATTCAGCATGAAGGGAGAATGTTTTTTCCTGCCTTTGCCAAATGCTTCTTATTAGGCTTGTTGGTTCATAAAAGCTAAGAGGGGGGACGAGCAGCCTTTGATTTACTCTGTGCGTGAAATGGGTGTGAAATTACCGGTGCTGTGTGTGTCTAAGAGGAAAACCAGCATATTTGAACATGACCTTGGAAGAGAAGCTAAAGGGTCGAAATGAACAGCTGTTTGTTTGGGGAGAAAGGAACATTGCTAACCTGCGAGAAAATGTGTATGAATGAAGACAGGTGCGCACGTAACCAGCTGTAAATATACAGATGATACGAAAAACACAAACAAAACAAGTGCCATAGATAACTGTAATCGGTTTAACTATAGGGATGAGAAGATTCCCCAATCCATTCAGTGCAAAAAGTTAATAATATGATGCGTTTAAAAAGTGTGCATCACATAAAAGTTAGCATTAAAATCACAATGCACTTTGTCTAGCATATTTGCTTGGTAAAATTATTTATTCACTATACTTTAATTGTGTAAAAGTGACCAAAAATATTTTAGATGTACCGGGCTCAATCCCAATTCTTCCCCTTAGCTCTTCTCCTTACCCCTCGTTTCGCGCGTTCACGTGAAGGGGCACACTTCAAACACAAATGGGTATGAAAGTTTTCTCTGACTACACCAGCTACAGCAGCAGCATCACTGCAAAACCAAGCAAGGAGATCAACAAATGTAAATAAGCATTAATAAGAATTTTTACTACAAATAAGCATCTGATTTGTTACATTCAAATGTGTTAATGTGCCACGGTCATGATCTTCCTGGGCATCTTGCAAAACCTGGAGGTACGCTATATGCAGCCAAAGACTATAGAATACACAAGACATGTCACATGTATAGTTTTGAATGAGAAAAAATGCTGAGGTCAATATGGTGAACGAAGCCCCACCTACTAGTACAGGAGCCAATCATCGATCGCTGTAGACCAGGGGTGTCCAAAGTCGGTCCTGGAGGGCCGATGTCCTGGAGAGTTTAGCTTCAACCCTAATCAAACACACCTAAACCAGCTAATCCAGCTCTAACTAGGTATACTAGAAACTTCCAGGCAGGTGTGTTAAAGCAAGTTGGAGCTAAATTCAGCAGGACACCGGCCCTCCAGGACCGACTTCGGACACCCCTGCTGTAGACTGACGTTTCTTCGGGGGAGAAGCTCAGGTCAACAAACGCACTGGAATCTCAGTGAATACTTGCTTCACGGATATGAGAAATATATCCAAATAAAGGTCGAAATTTGTTCTTTTAAATTAACTTACACTAGAAAACAAAAGTGTTTTTGGTTTTGTAATCTGTGTGAAACGACAGTTACAGTCTGTCCTGTCAAGGAGAGCAACTACTCAAATGCCCCACAATCTTATAAATAAAGAGTGACTTTCATTTCTGGAGGAGACTCGCTATCAAGACCAACTTGTGAATTACTTCAGAAAACTGGTGCAATCTGACGAAGCATTATTAAGAGGATGATAATGCGTAGAATGGCCATAAATGAGGTTGGTGTCGTGATCTTGTTCCTTTCGAGTGCACCTGAATGACTTGCCTTAAAGACACTTTTATGCGGAGCAATGCCTTTTGTTGCACTTTTTGGGTCCTATTTTAACAATCTAGGCGCAAAGTCCAAAGCGCAGGGCGCAAAAGCATTAAGGGCGTGTCAGAATCCACTTTTGTTATTTTAAGGATGGAAAATTCTGCTTTGCACCGCAGCGCATGGCTTAACAGGGTTGAGCTTATTCTCTTAATGTGTTATAGGTGTGTTTGGAGAATAAACCAATCAGAGTCTCATCTCCCATTCCCTTTAAGAGTCAGTTGCGTCGCACCATAGCGCATTTGGTATTTACACGGATGACTTTGTATGTGGAAAAACTGAACGCTTCACTAGTGAGAAAACAGTTAAACAGAGCATCTACAGCGCGAGAATGAAAGAATGAGCCTCCTCATTCTTTACTTTCACTCTTGAGGATAAGGAAACGTGCTGTACTCACAGACATCCATCAGCTTATACATGATTAATTTTGTTTGTTAAGCGCAAAGATTTGTTTCAAAACTATTTCTAAATTCAGTTCTAATTTTTAGCAAACAAATAAAAGAACAATAATAATGAAGGGTGGTCAAAAAACTGAGTTATATCCAAATACACATGCTATGCCCCATTTGGTCTAAAACCTGACAGGTGGCCAAATCTAAGCTTGTTTTTAATAAAACAAATATAAATATGCATATAATAAATAATACTACTACTACTAATAATAACATTTTAGAAAAGCAATTTGTCATGAATAAACTGAAAAAGCCGCCCGAGATGAAGAAGGCATGGAGGCAGTGGTTTTTATATTTATGTGGGCTAGAAAATAATAATTTATGGAATGTTTTAATCCTTTAATTCTTTTTCATTTGTAAAGATATTTGCATATTGCTCTACATCCTGTGTGTATTAAGCAATGTTTAAGCGAGGCGCACAACTAACACGCTCTGCGCGCTTGACTTTAGACCTCCTCTTAGGTGGTCTATTAAACAGTCTATTCTAGTTTCTCAAAATAGCAACGTACCAGCAATGTGCCTCAACACACCTTCTTTTTTAGACCAGAACGCCTATGAGCGCAAATGCATTTGCTATTTAAACAGCATGCAAAACGTCAAAATGACTCTTGCGTCGAGCTGAAACTAGCAAACAACAATTGAGTCGTGCCTTAAGCCGAATTGTGCCGGGTGTATGATAGGGCCCTTTATGTTACTAGGCAACCACTGCATCCACAGTCTTGGTGTTGGAGCTTGTGATCTTGAAAACAGAAGATTTCAAAACAGAAGTGACGTTTCCATACAAAAGATTAGCATAACCGGTCTCACGGTGAATTTATAGCTCAACTTCCTTATAAATTAATTAAAACGCTTGCTCTGTGGTGAACCTGCGGTACTGATGACAAAATGGCGTGTGCAATAGGGCTGTCCCATTTCTTGGGGGGGCATTTCAAACCCATATTTCAAGGGCCAAAGGGAAGGCAATGGGAAAGGGGTATGAAATTTTGATCAGGCCTAAAACTTGTATCAGAGCTACAGCAAGAGTTTGCCAGTGTTGGATGTGGTTTCTTGCAGCTTGTAGCTGATGGGAGAGCAAGCTAAAAAAAAGCGTGTTGCATGTATTGAAGGAAGTGGTGTGCCTTGCTACTTTTTTCATATGGATTTTAGAAGCAATATGTGAACAGCCCCTAAACTGTCATCGATTAGTCAATACACCATGGGAACTAGCAAAAAATGTTTAACTCTGTAATGTTTTGATGCATTGTGTTTTCCTCAGTGCATGACCAACATGTCACAGGTATATTTTTCAGCTGTAAATGTTAGAAAGTCATGCAAGCATCTTTTGTTCTTTAGAAGTAGGCGAGTGAATGAGCAGGGCTGTGCGCATGTGTGCTAAACAGACTGCAAACGCAAACATTTAAGTATGCATAATTAATAAATGTTCATTCATTCATTTTCTTTTCAGTTTTTTGTTAATCAGGGGTCGCCACAGCGAAATGAACCGCCAACTTATCCAGCATGTGTTTTACATAAACACCCATACACTCTCATTCACACACATACACTACAGACAATTTTAGCTTACCCAATTCACCTATAGCGCATGTCTTTGGACTGTGGGGGAAACTGGAGCACCCGGAGGAAACCCATGCGAACACAGGGAAAAATGGCAAACTCCACACAGAAACGCCAACTGACCCAGCTGAGGCTCGAACCAGCGACCTTCTTGCTGTGAGGCGACAGCGCTACCCACTACGCCACTGCATCGTCCCACATGTATTTTGATTAACTCAAATCAGATTCAAGCCTTGTTCATATGTGGGAATTTATCCAATATGAATCGGATCCGTGCCCTGATGTCTGCAGTGTAAGCAGGTAGATTGAATTAAAAACCTTAACAAATGATGTCAACTCCACGCCATGCCAACACAGGAAGAACATGCAAACTCCACACAGAAATGCCAACTGACCTAGCCGAGGCTTGAACCAGCGACCTTCTTGCTGTGAGGTGACCATGCTTGCCACTGCACCATTGTGATGCAATTAATAAATGTATTTTTCTAAAATATTTGTTGTTGACATTGAAAGTCATTTTGAATCCACATACATATGCTTTTAAGGTAGTAGTACATGTTAAGGGAACAATATTAAAATAAAATGTAATCTACAGTCCTAAGCTTAAATGAGTTTTTTAAGGTTTCTTAGAACAAATGTGGAATATTTAGTTCTTATTTATTTTTAGGTATTTTAACTTTAGTGATTTTAACATCTTAAAGATTTAGATTGTAAAGTTCTGTTCTGCTATTTGTTTAGCCAACTATAAAATGTAAAGCGATCATAAAACCAAATAGAAAAGCTGCATGTATATAATAGTGGTCTATATGAGAGAGTCAGGAGTAGTTCTATTCATATTAGTCTGTTTTAGTTCGGGGAAATAATTCAAAAGACATATTTCTGAAATGTTGTCACCTCAAATTACTGATTTTGTCTTTTTTTTCCCCTTCCAAAATTTGCAACAATATTTGTGTGCATTTCTTGTGTTGTTTAGCATTAAAAATATACACATTGTAATTCTTCATTACTTTTTTGACCAAGAACATACCAATTTATATCAAGGAAACACTTAGAGAAACAAAGAGAGAAATCTAAGTGTTTACATCTTAAGCCTATAAAGTCTACTGCATCATATTTAATACATTAAAGGTGCAGTATGTAAGTTTGACACCCAGTGGTTGAACTAGGTATTGCAGTCCTGAATCATAATAAAGGTACGCCGGGTTGCCAGTTTGAGGGATTTTAAACTGTGTTCTAAATAAAAGCAACGACACGCGATTGAGGGAATATTCTCCATATTAAAAGGAGTTTTGGTTCTAACCAACACCTCGAATTGATTTATTAGAAGCGGCTTCTATTTCTCACAGCTGAACAACAGAAACCTATGACAGATCACCTCAGGGAAGCCTCGTGTGCTTTATTCAGTGCTAAATGCTAACAATGCGAGTTTGAATGCATTTTACATGACGTGTATTACCATATACTGAAAGCAGAAAGTTCACTTCACCTTTAATGATGTTAAAGAGGGTTAACATGTATTAAATAGATTCTAAACCTTACCGTTTTGTGAGTGAGTGCATATTCTGTGCTTCTGAAAGGCTGTATTTAAATTTCTGCCGTGTTTTGTGGTGCAAACAGCCAAATGGCTCATCACTCATAACAATCTCGTCACAGCGTGTTGTTAGGACACGCGATGTAACCTGCTCATGTTCCTAATATTTATGTCATTTGCTAATTAACGTCATGTGGAACTGAATCTGTCTCATTTTGACATCTGATACTTTCCACTACACTGTAGCATTTCGCTCATGGACGCATGCTTTCAGAGTCTTTCTGAATGAATGAATGAATGAAATATGCTGTTTTCCAACAAGGCAACCCGGGGTGCTGAATTATAATTGGTTAAACTGGCATGTGCATATGAAAATTACCTAAACAAAGACATCGTTCCGGCACGGAAAAAAACATTTTCAAAGCAGAATATCTGACTTCAGCATTGTTTGTCAGTTAAACAAGTATGTTCACTTGGGATGTTTCTTAAATATCTGCACACATATTATTGTATTTTTATGCTTTAGAAGAGTCAAAAACTTACATACAGCACCTTTAAGGACTGATGATTGAAATGAACCGAAAATCTTTTCAACACGAGTATTACAAAAATCAAGCTAAAATATATGTATTAAATATGAGTATTTGTTTGTTCAATAGATCAGCTTTGTAGGCATTTGTTATGCCCATCATAATATTACAGTGCTAGACAATTTACTGTTGTGGCGTACATAATCTAATAGTAAAGGAAAAACACTGGAATGTAAAAAAAACAGTAGCCAATGACTTCAATAGTACTTTTTTTGAGGGAATTTTCATTATTTGGTGAACTATCCCATTAAAATAAAGGTACAGTTGAAGTCAGAATTATTAGCCCCCCTGTTTATTTTTTCCCCAATTTCTGTTTAACGGAGAGAAGATTTTTTCAACACATTTCTAAACATGATAGTTTTAGTAACTCATTTCTAATAACTGATTTATTTTATCTTTGCTATGATGACAGTAAATAATATTTTACTAGATATTTTTCAAGACACTTCTATACAGCTTAAAGTGACATTTTAAGGCTTAACTAGGTTAATTAGTTTAACTAGGCAGGTTAAGGTAATTAGGCAAGTTATTGCATAATGATGGTTTGTTCTGTAGACTATCGAAAAAATATATAGCTTAAAGGGGCTAATAATTTTGACCTTAAAATGGTGTTCAAAAAATTAAAAACTGCTTTTATTCTAGCCGAAATAAAACAAATAAGACTTTCTCCAGATAAAAATAATATTATCAGACATACTGTGAAAATGTCCTTGCTCTGTTAAACATCATGTGGGAAATATTTAAAAAAGAAAAAAAAATCAAAAGGGGGCTAATAATTCTGACTTCAACTGTATATGAGGGATTAATGATCAATATACAACCATATAAGGTATAGTCATCTTTCCGCATTATTAGTTTGTCTGCAACATCTAAAAATTTCATAAATATAAGTTTGGTCATTAGCTTTCAGACACATTATTATGCAAACAGACGAGGGGAGTTCTCAGCATGAAAGCCCCGTGACTGACAGATCAATGTGCTACTTCATTTCTCTCCAGTACGGTAGGAAATTAAACGAAACAAAATGTGGAGGATGTTAACTGTGACAAGATGATTGACAGGGCAGTTTAAATGCTGACAAGATGCATGTAACTAAGCAACAGAACAGTCGGTTAAAGACTCAATTATGATAAAGCTGTATGTCCCAAAGACTGCCTACTCTTCTGCTATACGCACACACACAATAAGTTATTTTTTCCTTCACAAAAAAAGTGTACACTTTTAGGGCACACTAGTATAGTAGGTGAATTGAGACTCAGAATGACAAACATAAGTATCTTTATGAATAAATGGCTCTTTTGAACTGATTTTTTTTTTTTTTTTGACTAAATAAATCTACTTGCTTAATAATAAATGAGGAAGGCACCTTCAAATTCACTCTTGGTTCACCAAAAACTGACAATTTTCATCATTTACTCACCTTTCACTTGTCACAAACCCATTTGAGTTTCTTTTATTCCTGACCTGAACACAAAAGAAGATAGTCTGAAAAATCTTTAAAACATGTAACCATTGACTTGACCATTATATTTGTTTTTCCTACTATTGGTGTCAATGGTTACGGCTTGCCATCTTTCTTCAAAATATCTTCCTTTTGTGTTCAGCAGAAGAAAGACATTAACAAAGGTTTGGAACTACCTGAGGGTAAGTAAATAGAGAATAAATATAATTTTTTGGGTGAACAATAACTTGAAATCACTAATTTTCTCAATCAATCAGAGTAGTTAGAGCTCACACTCTGTTATACTGTATACAACACAGTTTACAATACTGAAATCAGTCTAAATACTAAACATTGGCTGCATAATAAATCTCATACTTCCCTATTATAAATGAACAGCAGTCAAAACAAAGGCACAGCTAGGATGACTTACCGTCTAATAAAACATGGTTCTTTACACATGGCAGCAGTTCTATTTAGAATATCCTGAAGAAGCGAAGTGCAGTGTTCTCTTTGTCGACGCTCTGCCCACAAGGCTACCAGTGCATAGAATACACTTCGATGCTAGTTCTTCATTCATTCATTCATTCATTTTCTTTTCGGCTTAGTCCCTTTATTAATCAGGGGTCTCCACAGCAGAATGAACCGCCAACTTATCCAGCATATGTTTTACGCATTCACACTCACAACTGTAAACTGCACGTCTATTTATCCAAAAAAAACATTAGAATAGTAAGCAAAGGTTATGTTCCATGAAGAGATTTTGTAGATTTCAAACTGTAAAAACATTCAAACTCAATTTTTGATTAGTAATGTGTTGCTAAGAACTTATTTTTGGACAACATTATAGGCAATTTGCTCACTATTTAGATTCTTTTTTAGCACGCAAGTTTAAAATGTTCTAATTGTTGTATCTCCACCAAGTACTTTACTATGCTAACGAAGTATACACTGATTGAACTTTACTTATTATTTATTCAGATTTCAGATTATGTGTTTTTTGTAGTACAAGGTCACATTACTAAATATTAAAAAAATAATAATAATAAAAAATAAAATAGTTAATTAGCACCAAAAAAAGAGCTCTGCTATTGTTACAAGTCAAAGAATATTAATTCGATACTGTTAAGAATCATTAGATCAGAGTGCATAACTTCCAGCATTCCATTAAGCGACAAATGAATACTATCTAGAACATATTTTTTTATGCAATTAGTTAAAAATAAATACTGTCTCACTTTTAAGAAAATAGAATTAACAATAAGGCTGGGCAATAAAAACGGTATCGATATTTATTGACCAAACAAAATCGATAAATATCGATTTAAAAAAGTTTGATATGAAGATTTGGTATGAAGAGCTTGATTTTATTAAAATGTGGCTGAAAAATAAAAAAGGATGTAAGGATGTCGCCAGAGTGGCTTTTTGGTTTCTTTTCTTGTGCATCCCAGCGACTAACTCCACATCTGAAAGAGTTTTTATCATATAGGGGGTAATCATTCAACTTCACAATTAGTAATGTTGCAATATGTACTTAAATAATGATGGTTAGTTCCTTTACTTGAAAGCTCAGATTTGATTATAGATTTTTGTTTTGTTTACAGAGTTTGAGGTTTACTGTATCATTATTATTCACACCTTACAGATGTTGATCTACCTAATCTTAAGGCCCAAGGTGTTTTTTTACATGCATTTTTTATTTCTCTTTGCTATTTGGGCTTATTGGAACCTAATTAGAATTAAAATCTAAGTATCATCTTTTGATATGATGTATTTTTAGAGAAAAAATATGTCCATATATGTGGACTTGTGGTCCGGATTTACACAAAACACTTTTTCCTGAATTTTTTTAAATGCATATATAACATAGACATTTTTCTTTTAACTTGCTTTGACTATCAGAGAGTAAAAACCATTTTTTCCCCCCCATTTTGGACAGTTAAAAATAGGGTTTGGGAGCTTTCATATGCTGCAAAACAGTTGCAGGATGACACTGTATAAAAATCATTCAAAGTATTTTAAATAGCCACTTAAGAGCTAAATGTGCTGTGACATGTGACATGTGACATGTGGACACTCAAGCCCTAGGAGGTTAAAGTTTGCTTTGACTGTTTAACATTTACACTTTACTATTCACACACTTTGTAACATTTTATTTATCAAATTTAAGAGTCTCTTTAACACTTGTGTTTATTTTTTTTATAAAGAGATGAGATATTTTATGCAAATATTTTAGTTTTTGACTTACAACTATTTGACTTAGTAATGTTGGTAAATTAAAATAAAGTGGTTAAATAAAAAAAATCCCAATATTTCTAAATGTACTGTTAAAAAATATTCAATAATTATCGATATTGAATGATTTGAAACATGATATCGTGATAATTTGTTTTGCAATATCGCCCAGCCCTAATTAACAATTTATTGTAATTATTATAATCAGTACTACTTTTATTTACTAGACTTTCACCAACTGTAAAAAATCTACATCTTAAGTGAAATCAGAATGGGAATTCTCACAGTTCTCATCATGACACAAACTGCTGTAATTATTGTACTTTTCAGCAGTCAAGGTGGTAATACTACCGTGCATTTTTGCTCGTACAAATGCTGTGTTAGGCAATTTGGTTTCCTTTTATCCGTTCTCTCATTAATCTCAAGCCTGCTAGCTGAAGTCTGCTGTGATATTTTCTTAGTGCGTTCCAGCAGGAGCGAGATGTTTTCCCTGGCCGTCGTAACTGCGCAACTGCAATAATGTATCGCCAAGTCCCGATCGATCTCTCCTGATTGATACAGCCATGGATTCCTTAGCAAGCAATTTCAGCCACGGCTCAGACAAGAGCAACTACACAAAAGGCAAGGCTGAGAGAAGTTTACTGCAGGTTTTAAAAGGACATGCATTGATTAGCATGGTCATTAGGACAGATGAATGATCCTACCGAAAAAAGAAAAAAAAAACTTGGAGAGAGACTGATAACCAAAAAGGCAAGTAAATAGATAAATAAATAAACCACTTGTGATAGCACATGCATAAAACAACCACGTGCATTTACTCAATTAGAAAAAGGTATTCATTATATGCATTTTAGTTGATGAAAAGCCATCCGCCACAAGACGAATGTCAGCAAAAAATGTGCTGGAAGTATTTCTCATGACGTTTCTCCAGGCTCACCATGACTTAAGGGGTCATTTCATGCAGAACATCAATTTAAATACACTGATGAGTTATGATGACACACTGCTGCATTCAGAAATTGCACTTGCATCAAAACAAGTAATACATTATTGTGTGACAGTCTATGTTTACATACAGTATCCACACCTAATCATAGTCAGGATCAGAGTTGGGTGTAACGGGATCAACAGTAATGGCTTACTGTATTCTAATTACATTTTTGAGGAACGCAGTAATTTACAGAGTAATTTGATTACAGTTACTAAAGTCAATGTTATTGCGCTACTTACGTTACAATTATAGTTTTTATGCACTTTTAAATAGCTGGAGAATGCAAGCTGAAATGGCTGCTGTCGAGAGTGGTTGCTTCTTCAAGTGGAAATACAGACATTACTTTGATTTCATTGAGTGTAAAAACCAAAATATTGCTGTGAATTGCAGTCTATGTCCAGTCTCTAAAGAACTTTCGACTGCTTTTAACTCGACCAGCAACTTGTTCAAGCACTTGAGCTGCAGTTTATTTTGTATTTATATAGGTATATTGTATGTTTTAAAAGTAACTTCAAAATAAAGTAATTAGTAATCTGATTACTTTTTTACATGAAGTAATTAGTAATGGAATCCGATAACAATTTTCAAGTAGTAATCAGTAATTTGAAATAGATTACTTTTAAAAAGTAACTTACACAACACTAGTCAGGATCATATGTGAGTTTGGACAAACAAAACATATTTGATCATATGATTTTTTTTTTTTTTTTGTATAAATAAGGATTTATAATTAAATCGGAAGAGAAATAAATAAGCTTTCCATTGAGGTATGGTTTGTTATGATAGGACAATGTTTGGCCGAGATATAACCATTTAAATATCTGTAATTTGAAAAATAAATAAATAAAATAAATAACGAGTAAAATAAGTTCTTAGCAATGCTTATTACCAATCAAAAATGAAAATTGTTTTTTATGTTTTTATGGTAGGAAATGTACAAAATCTTTAAGAAAAACCAGTGATTTTAGCTCATATGATGTACTGTATTGTTGGCTATTCCTAAAAATACACCTATGCAACTTAAAAGGGATAGTTCACCAAAAGAATAAAAGATTACTCATCATTTGGTCATCCTCTAGTTGTACTATGAGCTAGCTTCTGTTTTCTGTTAAGCACAAAATAGGATATTTTGAAAAATGTTAGAAACCTTATTAACCGCCATATTATTTGTTGTTTCTACTATGAAAGTCCATGGTTACAGGTTTCCAACATCTTTTAAAATATCTTATTTTGTGTTTAACAGAAGAAAGAAAAATTTGTGATCAGTGATGGTTGAGTGAATGAATTTTCAGTTTTGAGTGAACTGTCTCTTTGAGAGTTAGTCACGATCACCAGAGATCTAGGCTTTGCAGATGACTGGAAAACATGCATTAACACCTGGACTATAAATCTGCCACTATTTGAACTACAACTCCCATCAGGCACCTCCCACACTCACCAGTTCTGGATCACACCTGATTAGACACACACAGCTCGTAACTTGTCTTTTTAAAAAAATCCGTTATTTTACTTTTTTTCGGAAATTTTTTTTATAATAACGGCCGTTAAATTACAGAAATTTTCTTAAATTTAAATTTCCGGTAAATTTCTGTAGTTTACCATCTGTTATTTTATGGTAAATGTTTGTAATTTAACAGGCATTATTTATTGTTTTGTCTGAATCATCTCCGAGCCTAGTCTTTCCATGTTCCTTGACCCTTGCCTTGTTTATGGTTTTCTGATGTTTGCCATTTGTATTGACCATTTGCCTGTGTCTTCAATATGCTTCTGGATTTCCCTGTATGTACCCGTTTACTCCTGTGATTGACCATTGCCTGTCTGACGATTCTAAATAAAGCTACACGTGGATCCTCACTCCGTTGTCATCCGACTTTATGGTTACAGTTTAGTTAACTATAACTGTTGTCATATACAGAAGTAATGCAACATATTGGTCTTAAAAAATGTTAAAATAACAATTTAATTTCATATTTACACACTCCCAAGCTGTTCCAAACCTATACAAAGTGTTTCTTCTGGTGAACACAAAAAGAAGATATTTTAAAGAGCGTTGATATCCAGACAGTTGACAGTGGAACAAAAAAAAGTCAATGTCAGAATTCTTCAAAATATCCTTATTTGTGTTTAACAGAAGAAAGAAACTCTTTGAGGTTTAGAACAAGAGGAGGGTGGGTAAAAACCCTAGTAGTAAAAATATTAAAAAGAAGCACAACTCTTCCAGGGTTCCTGCTCTTAGCTAAATGTCAAAGACATTCACAGACTAAAAAGCTGAAATTTCACATCCTACAATGAGCAGAAAAACAAGGTACTGCTGTGCCTTGCATAAAATTAAATAGTTTGAGCTTGATTATCATTTTTCCTTAATGTAATAGTCATTATTAGAGCTACAATGAATAATTTTTCTTTGATTTTGAAAAGAAATTAAAAGAAACAAGAAGTAAAGTGGTGATTTTGCAGCCAAAGCTCTTAAAATGTACCTTTTATTGGCAGGTTTGTCTTAGTAACCAGTTACAGCTACTGTAAGTGACTACACTTAACTTTAAAAAAACAGTGTTGAAAATAGCCAAACCATGGCAAGCCGCTTGTTAAGTTGTGATGTATGGAATATTGCTTCCGGGTCCAAGACGCTATTCATTTGAATTGAGAAAATATTTGTTTATGAAACTTTTTAGTCATAAAACACATTAAAGTGAATTTTCTATAAAATAATAGTGTACATCATCACAGACATCATCAGTTTTGCATCACAGACATCAATATTTTATCAATTTATAAAAAAATGTATCACTTTCTGGCTATTACATGCCTAATATGATACATATTGGGCATCGGTGTATATATATATATATATATATATATATATATATATATATATATATATATATATATATATATATATATATATATATATATATATATATATATTATATTATAGGTGGACATAGATGAATTTTTTTATCTAGATTAATCTAAATTAATCTCGAAATTAATGTAGATTAATCTAGATTAAAACTGCTCATTTGAATTCTGCCGAAAGCATTCAGAACATGTGTACTACCCAAATAATAAGTCTTTGAGAATGGGTTTCTCAAGCCAGGTGGCGCATTAGACCAGGGGCTCATCTACTGTTTCCAAAATGCATCACAAACTGCTTGAGAAACTGTTCTACTATGATACATAAGCTCCAAACAGCGATTTCATACTTGCTTTTGTTGAACGTACATACAGAAAATACTGCTTCACAAAGGCAAGTTCACAGAGCCCTGACGGTGTGTCAAACATTGAGAATGTTTACATGGGCAATGATACTTTAGTACAATTTTAATATGATTAAAACAATACTCTGATTAAGAGTGTACCATGTAAACAGCAATTTTTGATTACCTTAATGCGACTAAAATCATAACTGAACTAAACAGAACTGGAATTAAGACGTGGAGTATGCAGATAGTTGCATTACTGACTAACTATTACCGTCATGTAGGATTTTTCGGCATATTTTTCGACAAGATCCACACAGGTGGCTGTCAATAAAGGACCGCACACACACACAGACACATCGCGAAATGCAGAAGTTTTTTTTTTCATTTGGCGTGCGTTAATAAATTCCATAACACTCTCACCAGTCCTTATTCATTTATTTGCGTCTAATACCCCAGTTTGTCACGACGCATGAATGAAATGTTCGTGAGTTAAAGTGAAACTGCCGAACTGCAGTTAAAGTCAGGCATTCTGCTGATTTGATTCAGAATGGCACTGTTTTGTCAGATGGCTCACCGGTCAGGTATACATCCGCACTAAAATATTAAGGTGAAAGTCATCATAGCTTGCGTAGAATAGACCCAGCTCCAAACCCAACTTTGAGAATAGATTAATGCCGATATTTTTTTTATCCCGCGATAAGAGTCTCGTTAACGCAGATAACGGCCCACCACTAATATATATATATATATATATATATATATATATATATATATATATATATATATATATATATATATCATGATTTTCTAAAGAATTACAGTACATCACTTTGTGAATGTTTATTATTACCATTAATTGAGTCTCCAATACAGTTTGATAGAGCGATTAGACTTGGAAGCCGCTTCTCGTGACGTCACACTTAACAAGCCGATTAAGGCAAAAATTTGTAAAATAATAATCAAAGAAAATGATACAGTATAGAAAATGTACATTTTAAAAAATTGAAAATAAAATTTAAAGTGACAAACAACATTCCCTGACCCTGATATAGCATGACTTGGACAAATAAATTAAGTGAACAAATAAATTTAATGATTTTCAATATCTGGAATTGACCTTTTAAAATTCCATGACATTCCATGCAGCTATTTCACGGTCCATGGAAAACTTTTTCATTAGGTTCATTCACCCTGTTCATTTCATAGGTTATAAAAAAGATCAACTTTTTTATTATTATTATTACTTTAGAGCAGTATTTTGGCACAAGAAACCTTGACTAATATGATAATGCAATTGAATCAAAAAAATTTTAAATGTTTTCCCTTTTTAAACTGTAAAGGTTAGTGTTAGTGTGTGTTTTTTTTGCATTGCAAATGACCACTTACCTGCGATGCTAGCAAAGATTTCACTGACACCAATGAGGACATACTGAGGCACTTGCCACCATATAGGTAGATCTGCTGCATAGTATATAACTCCACTCAGCGACTGTGGGATGGGACCTCGTGTGCGGATGATGTCCAGCCTCTTCGTCTCTAAAATCCCTGAGAAAAGAAAGAAAAATGGCAATGATTAAAAAATATATGCACTATCGGTCAAAGGTTTGGGGTCAGTAGGTTTTTTAAATCAAGGTTGCGTTTATTTCATCAAAAATACAGTACAAATTGTACAATTGCGAAATGTTATTGCACTATAAAAGAACTGTTCAAAAGTAGTTTATCATTTAATTTATTCATTTATTCCAGTGATTTAAAGATGAATTTTCAGCTTCATTACTCCAGTCTGAGTCATTCAGAGTCACATAATCCTTCAGAAATCACTCAAATATTAACTGTTTTTGTTATAATAATAATAATAATAATTATTATTATTATTATTATTATTATTATTATTATTAATATTATTAATGGTAATAGTAATAAAAGCAATAATGACTGGACTAATAATTTCATTTAAAAATAGCGTACTGTTTATACAGTACATATAACCAAAAAAGAATTTGAAAGGCAAACAAAACTTTATGGATATCCAACATTTTAAACTCAACAGTAAATAGATAAGTATCAAGACCTTGTCGGTGTTAATAGCAAAGATGGCAGCAAATAATTGTGGGTCATCTGTTTGTCAGGGTGTTGAGCGCCAGGGAGATTAATTGCCCAATATTTGAGTATTGGCATACATTTTGTCTGCTTGGCTGATTAACAGAAGTGCAAGTTCATCGGAGTTTCATGCCAAAATCCGCTGACACAAATCAATGGATAATTCATATTTTCGCAGTTTTAGTTTGAGGGAACAACTTGGTGCACATCCTGTAATTTGCTATCGATTAATTGCATTACATCACACACCACAAAACAGCACCAGAAATTCCTCGGTTGCACACAGATGGAGTTCTGTTGCAAAGAGATGGCATTGTCAAGGTTATGAATCAAATATGGTTTATGCTCTAGTATTCAGTGCTTTTTGAGGTCTCATCTTGTGAATTCATGTCCTGTTTTTAGGTTTGTTTAAAAATATTTGGTCCATAGCCTTTATTTTTAAGTTGGATCGTGAAAGAGATTGTTTGGATTGAACCACACTTACAGACCAATTGCATTTAAAGTCTTTATATATATATTTTTTTTACTGTGAACCCACCATAAAATAATTAGCTAGCCTACTTAAGAACTGTTAAATACAACTGAATGTCTCACGAGCACCAAATTATCATATTAAAGGGGACCTATTATTTAAAATCACTTTTGTAAGGGGTTTAAACAATTGTGTGTCAAGTCTGCGAATATAACCAGCTTCTAATGGTAAAAATTTTATAATTTTATTTTTTATAATCACACATTGATAAAAAAAAAAGTGTGCAGAAACACTTTGATAGACATTCTTCCTTTGTACATGTCATCAAAGGCAAAAAGACCTGCCCATTAGTAAAGAGCTGTCCCTTATTAGCATAGGACGTTAGTCTGATTTTTGAATCTGCCACTATGCTTACACATAGGTATCTGTAGCTCTGCCCTCTTTTGAAAAGATCTCATTCTCATTTGAATTTAAAGCAGCAAAATGGCACAACTAGGATCAAAGCCTAACAGGGACAGTTTCAAAAAGTTATAAAATATTATTTATGGGATATTTTGAGCTTCACATACAAACTCTAGGGGCATCAGAGACTTATATTGCATCTTGTAAATATAGGTTCCCTTAAAAATATGTTAAATGATCAAGTAACTGGAATACTGGAATAATGGCTACTGACATAAACCAAATTCAGTGTAGACTTCATAGAAATATATATCTTTTAAATATAAAACTACACTGTTTGTAATACATTTAAATATAACCGAAACATAAATAATCATATGGGGTGTAACCATACAGTTAAGTCACAAATTGGTTTTGGCGTCACAGTTTGATACCAATTCTGTACAAGAGACTAAGCAAAAAAAAAAAAAAAAAACATCTCCAGTGCTTGCTTTTTTTCCTCTTTTATTTTGAACAGAAGGTATTTTAATCACAATCAGCTAAAGAACTGGCTTATGTGGTCACGAGATAGGACCTTTTTTAAAAAGTACATTACATCACAGTGCTTCTCACACATAGCGATCTATTTTAACGGTCTAGGCACAAAGTCCAAAGCGCAGGGCGCAAAAGCATTAAGGGCGTGTCAGAATCCACTTTTGCTGTTTTAAGGACGTAAAAATCCGCTTTGCGCCACGGCGCATGCATGGTCTAACACGGTTGAGTTTATTCTCTTAATGAATTGTAGGTGTGTTTTGAGAATAAACTAATCAGAGTCTCATCTCCCATTCCCTTTAAGAGTCAGTTGCGTCATGCCAAAGCGCATTTGCTATTTACACGGTAGATTTTTTGAAGTGAAAAAACTGAGAGCTTCACTAGTGAGAAAACAGTTAAACAGACCATCTGCAGCGTGAGAATAGGAGAATGAGCCTCCTCATTCTTTACTTTCACTTTCACTCTCTTTCGTGGTTAAGAAAACATGTTGTACGCACAGACATTCATTAGCCTACAAAATTCATTTTGTGTGTTAAGCGCAAAGATTGGTTTCAAAACTATTTCTAAATTCAGTTCTAATTACCACCAAACGAATAAATGAACAATAATAATGAAGGGTGGTCAAAAAACTTATAACCAAATAAACATGCTATGCCCCATATGGTCCAAAACCTCACAGGTGGACGAATCTAAGCTTGTTTTTAATAATACAAATACAAATATTCATTCATTTATTCATACTTAGTCCCTTTATTTATCTGGGGTCGCCACAGCGGTATGAACCACCTACTTATCCAGCATATGTTTTTACGCAGCGGATGCCCTTCCAGCTGCAACCCATCACTGGAAAACAAATATAAATATGCATATAATAAACAATGCTACTACTAATAATAACATTATACAAAAGCAAATTGTCATGATTAAACTGAAAAAGCCTTTCGAGATGAAGGCATGAAAGCATTGGTTTTTATATTTATTTAGAAAAATTCAAATTTTTGTAATATTTATTCCTTTAATTCTTTTTCATTTGTAAAGATATTTGAGCGCAAATGCATTTGCTATTTAAACAGCGTGGTGCAAAACGTCAAAACGACACTTGCATTGAGCTGAAACTAGCAAACAACATTTGCGTCGCGCCTTGCGTCGGGTGTATGATAGGGCCCATAGACTTTATTTGGGCAGGCCGCCCAGGTATATGAATGACTATATAGCTACATAGTGACACTTTTTTCTTTTTTTTACTATTATTATCATCCATTTTTGTGCATTTTTGTATCCGCCCAATATAACCAAACATCCGGTATCGATTAAGTAGTGGAAAATCTTCTCTCGTTTACCCGTTTTGTGTGTGCAAGACCTGTCAACACTCCCACAGACAGTCTCACATGCTCTGCAGACCCACAGAGACGCACCTTTTTGGGACTTAACAATGCATCTGGCCAGGGTTTTTAAATCTACTAAAATGTCAAGGATTTCATTTTTGCTTTTGCTTTTTGAAGCTTTCTTAAAATGTATGCGCACCGCCGTGAGAGCTAGAGAAACATAAAATAACTTATTCTTTAATCTAAACAACTCTGAAAAACTAAACTGTCGGAGAAGACAAAAATAGATTTAAATTGGCTGCAAAATATTTGTACACCATTAGAAATTGCTAATCAACTCATTTGCCTTATTAATATGATCTACACATTTTATTCTTGTAATTATCAGAATTTTTAGAGATGCTGTCTGTTTTTATTGTGTTTTTATATGATTTATCTCTCATTTGCTGTACATTTTATTAATTTGATGATGTTAATATATTGCATATTTTATACATCTAAAATGCTTTGGCAATACTGTACAAAATATCATGCCAATAAAGCAACCTGAACTTGAATGAGAGATAATGTTAGAGAGAAGCAGATCTTACCTGCCAGTGGGTGCACATGGCTCCTGAATAGCATAAAAGTAAGTGAAATAGTGTTTTTTTTTTCTCTTTTTTAAAATTTAACCAATTAAAAAGAAACAATGTATAACACTTTCTTAATAAATCAAAATTTTGTAAAAATCTAATTAATTTTTGTTTGTCGCATATAGTTAACTATTTATGTGATGGGGATAAAAAATGTATTTCAATCCGGCTATTTCACCAAAAAAAGTTAAAAGTAGGTTATTTCTATATTTTTCTCTAGAATGTCAGTTCCAAATATCAATTTACATTTCCAAACATTAATTTTGTCATTAATTGTAAATATACAGTGAGGTAGTCTGTACAAGATATCTGACAACAGCCAGTGCTCCACACAGAGGTCTGATCTGATCATCATTCAGTCTGTCTGGAATAACTGAGAAATTCAATCCAGAAGAACTTTGACAACATCTCTAAGATGCTTTAAAAACCTGCAAAGCTACCTGACAAACAATGGGCAAAATTGTAAATTAATATTTCAAACCGACATGCTACAGAAAAAAAAAATGTAAAATTTATTATATATAGTAAACAATTCAATTAAGGGCGTCATGGTGGCGCAGTGGGTAGCACGATCACCTCACAGCAAGAAAGTCGCTGGTTCGAGCCCCGGCTGGGTCAGTTGGCATTTCTATGGAGTTTGCCTGATCTCCCGGTGTTCGCGTGGATCCGTTTTCCCCCACAGTCCAAACACATGCGCTATAGGTGAATTAAATAAGCTAGATTGGCCGTAGTGTATGAGTGTGACTGAGAGTGTTTCCCAGTGATGGGTTGCAGCTGGAAGGACATCCGCTGCGTAAAAAATGTGCTGGATAAGTTGGCGTTCATTCCGCTGTGGCGACCCCTGATAAAATAAAGAGACTTATCTGAAAAGAAAACGAATGAATGAGTGAAGCAATTCTATTATTATTTACCCAGCTTGCTAAATATTGGCAGCAGCCACAGAAAAACAAGGTTTTGAGTGCGAGTGTGCATCTGTGTTCCTGACCCACTGTGTCAGAGTGCTAAATCGCTATCAGATACATGTGTGCATGTTTGGCGGGAAAGTGCATGTAACAGTGAATGAAAAAAAACTAAGAAGAGTCCATTAATGGATTAAGTGTCAGGTCAAAGCCAGCACTTCAGACAGGTCAAAACAGCTTATCTCCCACGCATAACAACAGCCTCGCACACACACATCCACACCAGCCCGGGTTTACCAGGTAATCAGACTGGAGCAGATATTGTCAGCCTGGTCTATCTAAAAGCTTGATCTAATAATAACCATGTTGCAGGTGCCATTCAGATGCCACTCCTCATGGGATCCCCGCCATCAAACACACAAGCGCGCATTCTCATTTTTGAAAAGGGCATGACCTTGTATTTCATATGCTTTAAACATTCGCGTGTGATACAGAGCATCTAAAGCGCCGCTAACTCAAAGTGCTTCAGTTAACAAAACAGCAACTTTTTTTCCCCCTCTTCTCTTCCCTCTCATCTTTCATCCCCCCCTCCACCCAAACACCACAAGCATTCCGCTCTGATCTGTGGTTGTGGTGTGTCAGATTTAGATCGGAATACAAATGATGCCTGGAATAAAACGCTCTTTGGCGACCCGCTGCAGATTACAGAGCTCCAAGAGATTTTCATCCCAGATTTAAAATAATGAATAAATATTATATTGTTGAAACAGACTGTTATTAAATGTCTTGTTGAATCTGAGGTTGGCGGCAAGGAGGCTCAGTGGTTAGCACTGTCGCCTCACAGCAAGAAGGTTGCTGGTTGGAGTCCCAGCTGGGCTAGTTGGCATTTATTTGTGGAGTTTGCATGTTCTCCCCGTGTTTGCGTGAGATTCCTCTGTGTGCTCCAAAGACTTGTGGGACACACTAAATGGCCACTTTATTAGTAACACCTAACTAGTACCTGGTTTGACCCCCTTTTGCCTTTAGAACTGCCTTAATCCTTTGTGGGATAGATTCAACAAGGTATTGGAAATATCCTCCGTTCAACCACATCCCAAAGGTGCTCTATTGGATTGAGTTCTAGTGACTGTTGAGGCCATTTGAGTACAGTGAACTCATTGTCATGTTCAAGAAACCAGTCTGAAATGATTCGCGCTTGACATAGCATGGCGCGTTATCCTGCTGAAAGTAGTCATCAGAAGATCCAGCCTGATCTCACGAGGAAACGTAAGTATTTTACGTTTTGTCAGTTTAGTGGCTAATTCGTACGAATTCGTACGAGTTCAGTCGTACGAAAATGTACGCTTTTAAAAAGGAGGCGTGGCACCTAACCCCACCCCTAACCCCAACCGTCATTGGGTGATGGGCAAATCGTACTAATTTGTACGAATTAGATCGTACGAATTCATACGAATTAGCCACTAATCAAAAAGTTACGAATTGGCCGTGAGATAGCGTTGGAAGATCAGCACACTGTGGTCATAAATGGATGGACATGGTCAGCAACAATACTCAGGTAGGCTGTGGCGTTGACACGATACTTAGTTGGTACTAATGGGCCCAAAGTGTGCCAAGAATGTGCCGCTCACTGGATATTTCCTCTTTTTTGGACCATTCTCTGTAAACCCTAGAGATGGTTGTGTGTGAAAATCCCAGTAGATCAGCAGTTTCTGAAATACTCAGACCAGCCCGTCTGGCACCAACAACCATGCCACATTTAAAGTCACTTAAATCACCTTATTTCCCCATTCTGATGCTCAGTTTGAACTGCAGCAGTTCGTCTTGACCATGTCTACATGTCTAAATGCATTGAGTTGCAGCCAGGTGATTGGCTGATTAGAAATTTGCGTTAACGAGCAGTTGGACAGTTGTACCTTATAAAGTGGCTAGTGAGTGTAGGTTAATTGAATAAACTAAATTGTCTGTAGTGTGTATGGTGGTGTGTTTCCCAATACTGGTTGCAGCTGAAAGGGCATCCGTTGCGAAAAACATGTTGGAATAGTTGGTGATTTATTCCGCTGTGGCGACCTCTAAAACAGAGACTAACCCAAAGGAAAATGAATAAATGAATGAATGAACTAACGAATGAATGAACGAATATATGAATGAATGAACAAATGAATGAATGAATCTGAGGTTCCATTTGAGAGTGGAACTGTAATTGTATTATTTTAGGTATTATTTTATTATCGTATTTATTTTATTTATAGGAAAGGAACGGAATAGCATTTTTATTTTGTATTAATAATAAATAACTGTGTTTTTATTTCTGCAGGAAACTGAAGAGAAGTGGAACTGCCCCAAGGCATGGTGTGCAGTGCGTCAGCGCATGTTTTTTTGCAGTTGCTGTGGAAATGGCTGCTTCCTTGAGTGCAGGACACAACAAGTGTGTCCAGGTGTGTGGGCATCATCTGTGCCTGCAGGCAGGGTTGGCTTCAGAGCTGTGCCACTGCCAAGCACCCATCTGTTTGGAAAATGTTGTGTAAATGTTGTGAGGGGGTTCTGGCAGTGGTGTTTTTAAGCCCTGCTGGGTTCAGCTAGTGGGTAGACGCAGATTAAAAGTGCTCCAATACACTTGAGTTACAGTACAGTAAGAGGCAAGGGTCTTGTGTGAGAGCACATAATGCAGTAAGAAAACACACACACACACATGCTCAAAATTTGCAGGATGAGGGAAAAAAAAAGGTCATTTTCACAATCCAATATATGATAAAAGAAAAAAAAACTGCAAAAAACAGCAACAACCCAATTTCCCTTTACTTTCTTACAGTTCCGCTCTTAAATGAATGCACCTCTGGCAGAACTGGCATCATTCTAATAAGTGGTATCATAAAATTGGATTTTGTTTTTGTGTTTTTATGTGTGTTTGTGTGCTAAGTACTGCCCTGAAGAAGTTATTCGACATTGTTTATACTTTGTAAACAACACTCAGAGAAATAAATAAAAGATACAACAAGGAAGGAAGGAAAAAAGTAAGGAAGGAATGAAATTGTATTTATTTTGCAATTTATTTTGTTTTTGGCTTTTTTATTTTGCATAACAAACACAACCATTAATTCCCTTTTTTAAAGATAGAAAAATCTCAGAAAATTCTAAACACTATATACAATAGGGAGTCCTAGAATTTGAACATTACTACAGTATAATACTGAAGGGTACAATTATTATTTACATCAGTTGCTATTCTATTTCAATACATTCAATGCTCGAATGTATCCTTTTCACAAGACAGTGATGACGCATTTAACGATCATCCGCACATTAATTCCTTGAAAGTTCTTGATATCTTTTTTTTTTTTTTAATGTACAGTTGAAGTCAGAATTATTAGCCCTCCTTTGACTTTGTTTTTCTTATTTAAATATTTCCCAAATTATGTTTAAAAGAGCAAGGACATTTTCACAGTATGTCTGATAATATTTTTTCTTCTGGATAAAGTCTTATTTGTTTTATTTCGGCTAGAATAAAAGCAGTTATTAATAAAATAAAATAAAAAACATTTTAAGGTCAAAATTATTAGCCCCTTTAAGCTATATCTTTTTTTCGATAGTCTACAGAACAAACCATCGTTATACAATAACTTGCCTAATTACTCTAACCTGCCTAATTAACCTACTTAACCTAGTTAAGCCTTTAAATGTCACTTTAAGCTGTATAGAAGTGTCTTCAAAAATATCTAGTCAAATATTATTTACTGTCATCATGGCAAAGTTAAAATAAATCAGTTATTAGAAATGAGTTATTAAAACTATTATGATTAGAAATGTGTGGAAAAAAAGCCTTCTCTTCGTTAAACAGAAATTGGGGAAAAAAATAAACAGGGGGGCTAATAATTCAGACTTCAACTGTATGTACATCTATAAAGCTACAGTATACTTTGTACAACTTTTCATCAAATTCCTAATGCAGCATCTATAGGAGGGACAGCAATTGGACATTGTTCTGTCTTCTGGCTGCCGTTATCAGTCGCACACATTTTATTTTCCTTTTTTTTTTTTAAGTTGTGAAAACAGCATTGTGGAGTTTTTTTCCTTTATTATTTGAGGAGATAGGAATAAATAATTTATTTGTGGTACTCTCGTATTCACTCACTGCTGTTTAAATTTACCCTACTATGACAATGTCTAAGAATAAGAATATAAGTATAAGTCTAAGTATAAGAATAAAAAAACATGCAAACAAGCAAATTTACATCTAAATCCATTTGCAAAATTATGTTTCTACCGCTTATAAAGAGTTATCATACATCTACAAAGTGCATTTCATAACTTGTTTAGTTATTCCTTATACTACACATTTAAGGCTATGTTCACACAAACATGGGTATTTTCAAAGCACCCTTTTTTTTGCACAGTTTCACCGTTTGTGCTCACGAAAATGAAGTATCCGGTCACTGAAACCAAAACTTTAGAAATACTAAAAATTCAGAAAAATCTGATTTTCCAAAACTCCGGGTAGTGTGGTCGTGTAGGCACTACAACTGGAGTTTTTGCCTCATGATGTCAGCGTACACGGTTTTCTCCTTTCGGACTGGCCAATGCAGCTGGGTTCACACCAAACACAGAAGATGCAAATTTTGTATGTTTGCGGCAAACGTGTCGTGTATTCTGCATTATTAGACCGCTGGACAGTATTCCGCCTCTGTTCTCATGTTTGTTTTGGCTGTTTCTCAATATGTGTCCTTGCATCCTCGTGTTCTCGTGTAACGTCATCATCAACCGTGAAAAGTTCAGTTCCAAAACTCAAGACCACAAAAACAGAGGACATGTGAAAGTTCCCAGATGTGTCCTTGATATTGAGGATGCGTCGATGCAGACTTGAGCACAAAACTCAATCGAGAAGACCCAGAAGTTATTGCGGCTAAAAAAGGAGGTGGGAAGCGCAGCATTCTATACCGGTTTTTTAGTAAAGTTCAGAAATATAGCTTATTTTTTCTAGGGAGTTTCCCTAAATGAGACGATGAAAGTAAACATCACCATGGCAATCTTAATAAAGGCATAAACACATTAAGGGTGTTTATTTGCTGAAATTTGTATAACACAATAAATGATTGTATATATGCTGTAATGTTTAAATAATCTTCTGTTAAAAATGCCTGAAGGTCATGTGACCATCAGAAAGAACTCAGCATCTCATTTCTCACAGGACGCGTTCTATGTTCTTGCGGTCTCCAAAGTTCGTTCTTCTGAGGTGACCTGGCAAGACCGTTCTCCACTAAAATGCAAGTCTGTTCTCTGTGTTCTTGTATTTGAGAAACCTGAACCTTGACTTGTGTACAATTTACTTGTGCAAATACTTAATTCTCTATTTGATGTAAACTAAGCATTAAAGTGTTTGTATTAGTATGATTTAAGGTTTTATTTATGTATTTTGTACTATTTAACTTTGTTTATTTTACGCTGCTTAGACGTAATGTTATATATGTTTAACAATGGAAGTTGAAAATGCCTGTCTGTTATTAGAAGGTTAAATATAAAAATAGCCTATATAAATAAATAAAAAATAAAAAAAACTAAGCATAAAAGTGTCATTATCGCTGCCTGTTGGTTTGGTGTGCCCTTGCATGTAAACATGCATCACAGTGCATTTTGGTGTTTCCATTTGGACAGAGATTTTTTTTTTTTAAATAAAAGCAGAGAAAACTGTGTATTACAATACCCGTGGACATGGCCTTGATATCACATCAAATAATACAAGTCATCTCATATCCAGATAATGATATACAGTTGAAGTCAGAATTATTAGCCCCCCTGAATTATTAGCCCCCGTTTATTTTTTTTTTCCCCCAATTTCTGTTTAACAGAAAGAAGATTTTTTCAACACATTTCTAAGCATAATAGTTTTAATAACTCATCTCTATAACTGATTTATTTTATCTTTGCCATGATGACAGTAAATAATATTTGACTAGATTTTTTTCAAGACACTTCTATACAGCTTAAAGTGAAATTGAAAGGCTTAACTAGGTTAATTAGGTTAACTAGGCAGGTCAGGGTAATTAGGTAAGTTATTGTATAATTACGGTTTGTTCTGTAGATTATCAGAAAAAATATAGCTTAAAGGGGCTAATAATTTTGTACTTAAAATAGTGTTTAAAAAATTAAAAACTGTTTTTATTCTAGTCGAAATAAAACAAATAAGATTTTCTCCAGAAGAAAAAACATTATCAGACATACTTCGATTTATTTTTTTTTCCTCGTTAAACATATCATTTGGGAAATATTTAAAAAAGAAAAATTAATTCAGGGGGGGGGGTAATAATTCTGACTTCAACTGTATATCACAATATATTACATATTCTGTAAAATCAATCTACTGTAAATTAAAATATAACATACATTTTAATGAAATATAAAACACCTAAAAAATAAATAAATGATCACAGACCCAAGATAAAATATGTTGGCTAATACATGGCTTGCCTGAGGTGAATATAATGCAGCATGACATCATGTAGCATTGAACACAAGACGTTTTATTGATATCCCTCCTCAGCTGAAACACTCAACTCTGCAGTTACACAAGTCATGGGAGGTCCATTCATGTCTATATTGCAATATAACTAAAGAGCATTATATTCACACATCAATTCAAATGGTGTCAGGGAGCAGACTGGGAGAAACAACATGCAAGACAGCTCAATGTAGATTAGTTCTGAGTTACAAAGTGAAGACTGAGCTTGTGACTGAGGGGCCTTTACATGACAGCACTTTCAGCCAAAAAACTGAAAATTTGAATCATACTTTTGAGAGACTTTAACAAAACTTTTGAGGATTGAAAACGCATAATTTAGAACATTTTACAGGTTTTAGAAACCACTATTGTTTTCCATATAAACATCCTACTGTATATGGAAATGTCTGAAATCAGTGACATATCTACATGGAAATTCAGTGTCAAATATAGACAAATACAAAGACAAGCGTGAACACAAAACAATGGCAGAGTATGAGGAAACACCAAATACACACAGTCACATTTAAATACATAACTGCGCTGACAACGTGTCAAACTGTCATGTCTTAAGCTGTGGTCACACTGCACTTTTCATAGACTTCCATTCATACATTCATATATCGACTTTCATTCATTTATCGAATGCAGCAGACTGGAAATGCAAGTTTGGCAGTTTGCTGCATTGCAAAGTTCTAGCTAGGTGAACTGTGACCTGCAAAATTGCATAACGTGACTGCGTGAGACCAATCATGTAGACATGTTCAAGATGATCTGCCTCAGTTCAAACTGAGCATCAGAATAGGGAAGAAGGGTGATTTAAGTAACGTTGAAAGTGGCATGGTTGTTGGTGCCAGGCTGGTCTGAATATTTCAGAACTGCTGATCTACTGGGATATTCATGCACAACCATCTTCGCATAGAATGGTCAGAAAAAGATAAAATATCCAGTGTGCGACAGTTCTGTGGGTGCAAATGCCTTGTTGATGCCTAGATCGGAGGAGAATGGCCAAACTGGTTCCAGCTGATAGAAAGGCAACAGTAACTCAAATAACTACTCGTTACAACTGTCCAACCTTGAGACAGATGGGCTAAAGCAGAAAAAGACCACACCAGGTGACACTCCTGTCAGCTAAGAAGAGGAAACTGAGGCTACAATTCACACAGGCTCACAAAATTGGAACAAAAGAAGATTGGAAAAACGTTGCCTGGTCTGATGAGTCTGTATTTCTGCTGTGACATTCGGATGGTAGGGTCAGAATTTGGCATCAACAACATGAAAGCATTGATCCCACCTGCCTTATAGCAACGGTTCAGGCTGGTGGTGGTAGTGGGGGATATATTCTTGGTACACTTTGGGCCCATTAGTACCAATTGAGCATCGTATTGTTGGTGACCATGTCCATCCCATTATGACCACAGTTTATGACTTCCAGCAGGATAATGCACCATGTCATAATACGCAAATCATCTGACTGGTTTCTTGAACATGAATCCACAGTCACCAGATCTCAATCCAATAGAGTACCGATGTGGTTGAACAGGAGATTCGCATCATTGATGTGCAGCCGACAAATCTGCAGCAACTGTGTGATGCTATCATGTCAATATAATAATAAATAAATGGGTAAATATGATCATTTATAATTAATCAAAGTGATATAACATGTTGTTGCACAAACAAATACACCCTCCTGAAAGTTACATAAAATTAAAAAGGTTTTCAAGTTAAGGCTAAGTGTAATTAACATGCCAGTGTGTTAAACAAAAACACTTATTAAGACTAATTTCTTGACATTTTGAAAAGTGTTAAAGAGCCCACTGAATCATTCTAACATGTAATGCTGACAGCAGTGGAATCAGATGGAGGACAACTGTCACAAGACTTTTCTTTGCACAAAGGAGGACACTGTCATTGTTATAAGTGTGAAAATACAGCAAAGTAACAGAGAGAGAAAGAGAAGAAGAATAGGAAGAAAAAAACACACAATGGACTTGTGACATTATATCTAAAGGTTTCATTATACTTGAAGGCTGGCAAAAACTAAGAAAAGAGCGACTCTTTGAGCTTACACAGTATATATTCAGTTGTGGTCCACATCTGATCTACTGTATTGTAGTCAAAGCATGGTAAACTCATTTAACCTTCTGCATCGGCCATATTTATAAAATCCATATCTAAAGTAAATTATTCTGGAACTAACAGCATTCAGATTGCAATGGTCTTATTGGAAAAACAGGGATATTTAGCATCAGTAAAAAAATTTAAATAAATAAATAAATAAATAGACTTCTGCAGGGATGGATGAGTGCATTGTTGAAAATTGTATTCAACATAAGAAAGACTATATAGATTCTGCCAAGGTCAAAACTTTTGGAGGACAGATTTGGTCAAACAAAAATGTATTCAGACATTTTTTTACCTTTTTATTCCAAATTTCTCATATTATCAGTTTTCTTTCAGAAAATTGTAAAAAAAAAATAAAATAAATAAATAAATATATATATATATATATATATGACAATGACTGTTAAAATGTGATGGAACAAATTTATCTTGACAATGCCGGATACCTTTGATGAAAAGGTACTGTGAGGTAATGTTTGACAATATTATTGTAATAAATGACAACATTTGCACAACTAGTACACAACTATCAATGACTGTTGAGTGTACACCGTGCCAGTTGTTGTATTATACCTAAAGTCAGGATAATATAGAAAATACTGAAGGGGATCTGTATATATTTGCTTGATTTAAGGGCATGCTCATTTTAAACTCATTATATAAACAAATGTAGTTTTTTTGTTTTTTTTTTTTTGGAAGAGAATAATGATCCTTTATTAAGTCTAAGTTTATATTCAAGAAGCTTCACTGTTGTCATTTTAAATTAATTGTATCATCATAAAATCTGTTGTATTCATTCAGAGGAGATGTACTCAATCTTATTGAGTACTCTATGTATTTCACGTATCGGTCCACTGCAACAAGATAATAGTAAATTTTACAGAGAACTGGCTGCATCAGGTTGAATTTATGGGGCAATAAACTAAAAACACAATGGCGTTTAAACTGAACTATCGATAATAGATTATGGGTTTGGGTCAGAGATCATCACTAATGCTGTCTCCATATATTATCACATTCCGAATGATATTTGCACTGATGAAAGCAAACAATATAAAATAAGCCAAAGCTATTTACTCTTAATAAAATGACCACTTTTGTCTTTGCGCTGCAAACTGTTATTAAAATGGGATAACCATTGATATCCTTAGTATTTGTTTTTCCTAATGGTTACAGGTTTCCAACTTTCTTTAAAATATATTTTGTGTTTAACAGAACATAAATATTCAAGTCAAGAGTAAGTAAATCATGGCAGATTTAATTTTTTGGGTAAACTAACCCTTCCATCTTGGTTTAAATATCAACAATAAATAAATATCAAATATAAACATATTCAACATATACACTATTTGTAAAACATACATGGGTGCTGCCTTTTTGAGAATGAACATTGTAATGCCCTACACCTATCCTAACCCATACTGAACCTGCTGACCAATTAATCAGTCAATGGATGGATGGATGTTAAATGCCATCCATCCAATGGATGTAAAATCAAAATGTCTAATCATCGATGAAGAAGGTTAAATCTGGGTTGACGGACACAATGATGGACGGATGGACAGTTGGATGGATGGATGGATGGATGGAAGAAATCAAAATTGTCAGTAGGTGGCAGAGAGAGTAGATTGATGAGTATTTCCAAGCCTGGCAACTAATAAACAAAGTGGTTTTAAGAAATAGTTTACCCAAATATAAAAATTCTGTCATCATTTACTCTCCCTTCACTTGTTCCAAACCTGTTTGAACTTCTTCTGTTGAAAACAAGAGAAGATATTTTAAAGAAAGCGAGAAATCTTTAACCATTGACTTTATTATTTGTTTTTTTTTCCTATGGAATTCAATGTTTTAAAATAATTAAAATATTTTCTTTAAAGGGGTGATCCACTACGATATCATATTTTAAACTTCAGTTGATGTGTAATGTACCTGTGTGAACATAAGCAGCATCTCTGAATGTAATGCACTTAAAGTTCAACGGAAAAGGAGACACTGACTTTTACAGAGTTAGCTTAGAAAAGCCTACAGCGAACGGACTTTTGGGGAATACAAAAAAATACATCCGGGCTAGTGAGATCACAAACGCTTCAGGTTACGCGCATACACCCCATGCAGCAAAGGGGCGTGGCCAGAGGCGCTGTAATGTTACAGAAGACAAAGCTAAAATGCAGTCCAAACGCTGCTTTTTTAACCGAGTTTGTTCTGTTCCCTATTTGGGCTTCCAAAGGACACGACACAAAGAGAGAAGTGCTTACAGTTTAATTTTAATTATGTTCCAGAGAATTATCAAAAAAGATATAGCTAGCATTTGACAAAGGACAGCTTCCAGAATCTATCCCAGTTCAGTGCTGGATTCAGCTAAAAACTGCTCAAAGAAAAAGCAGCGCCAGCCATAATAGACGAAGCTGTGGATCATGAGCCACAACTTGTAAATATTTTTATTAGTTAAAGTTGACCTATTACATGCACAGTGTCTAGCACTAACGCCCCATTCACACGGGGCGTCAGCTTCAACGCTTCCCATTCACTTTGAATGGATGATGTCAGGCGTTGCCGAACTGCATTGTGGATCCGTCGGCGCCGCTTCAGAGGCGTTGCTCGCTGCAGAAGTTGGGACATGCTCAACTTTTCAAGCGCCGACGGAAGCGTCAGCCAATCAGATCGCTGTATGCAAATACACCAGCTCCAACAGTGGCCTATTGCTGACTAATTTCATTGGCTGACGCTGCTATGACGATCGCGTCAGCCCCAACTTCAGACACGCCCTCTGTCAAGCGTTGAAGCTGAAGCCTCGTGTGAATGGGGCGTAACAGTATGTTGTAGCAAGGACGCAAACAAGGATGTAAACAACGGGAAATGCTGTTTGGCATCGCTAACAATTTAGCTTCAAATTCATATTTATCCATCAAACCCCTGTAAACACTGAAACACAAAAACGTTGCAGTGTCTCTCTATGCGGGCACTTTCCGGCCATTATACATCTCAAATAACAAACTCGTAAAAGTTATGTGAACGTTTCATATTACTTACACATGCTCATTCCAAATATATGTGAAAGACACTTGTCAGTTTTTATTTTAGAGAGCAGGCATAATTTTCAGCTGTGTCATTTTCATTTTTTATCTAATTCAGACTCAAAGTGATACGGCTAACAGCTATTCTGACTGACAGTATTTACACAGCCAAGGCACAGCACATGCTAATAGAGGCGTGACGCTTTTCCTGGTGACGTGGATCCATTCCGGGAATCACAGCACATTATGTTAGCTGACCAATCAGAGCCTCTTGAGGGAGGGCCTTGCGGAGGAACTAGGAAATATGATAGTCGTTTTCATGTTAGCTGAGTAGCTGTATATAATCAAAGTAAGATTTATGAAAAAAATTATTTGATATTTTACAGATGGAGCATGAGCACACATTGTGTTGCATCTTATAAACGCAATTAAGCCTTACAAATACACGCTGGACCACCCTTTTGATATTCAACAGGATAAACAGACACAAAATAAATAAATTAAATTAAATTTAAATGATTTTTCACTTTTAGTTAAAAGAATTAAAAGATTCACACTTTAGGTTGAGAAAATAGTGAGTAAAATTTAATGTTTGGGGAAGTGTCCTTTTAAGGTTCTTCGGGGGGGGGGGGGGGGGGGGGGGTGATCAAATTAAGTTCCATAACAAAAATCTAATTCCATTCGTAATATTAGCATCTACAGCTTATTAAAGAGCCCTTATTATGCATTATAAATGGTCATATTTTGGTTTTGGCGGGCTCCAACAACAGTCTGATATGCACGCAAGGTCAATAAACACTTTCATTGTCTTTATAATATGCATTTATTTTTACCTAATTATCTCAATGACACCCATATGATTCGTTCAGTGATTCATTTGTTCCCAAACCCCTCCTTAGCTCAGCTTATGCTAATCTGCGCTGATTGGTCCGATGACCCAGTCTGTTGTGATTGGTCAACTGCGTTCAGCGCAAGACAGAGAGAAATGCCCACCGTGGCTTATCAACAATTTTGAAGTAGTCAGAGTGCAGAGTGTATGTGTGAGCCCAATGCAAAAGTACATTAAAGAAATGCAGTTAAACACCAGCATACTGCTCTATTCTTAACCATAAGTACAGTGTCACACATTCAGTATTAATATACACAGTGGCAAAAGCTGAACTTGAAACTTGACCGCCACACATGTGTAGGAACAGCTGATGGTGGCCATAGCACCGACAAACAGCAGTGGATCGCGAGCTCACAAACGCACTTAAATCTGTAAACAAAGCACCACGCGTTGCGTTGTCAATGTGGTTTTAGATGCAATGTGAGAATATAAAGAGTTAACCAGATACAGTACAAGCGGTTACAAGTAACAAAACACTATTAAATACATAATTTGCAAGCTAGAGAAAACAAGGTGGCAACCATTTTAATCGCACTTTGATCGCCCTGAACTGTGTACTGTAAAGTTCCTGTCAAGCTCTGACAAAGTCCCATAGACCAACAGTCTTTTCTGATCCTTCCTTTAACAACGGCCGATGAATCCCGTTGTATGAGTGTAGATTGCTGAAGCACTCGTCAGAAAAATGACAGGAACACAGCACAAGGCTGGGGCTATAATGCTGAAAGATTTTTGCGACGCAGTGGCGCAGTAGGTAGTGCTGTCACCTCACAGCAAGAACGTCGCTGGGTCGCAGGTTCGAACCTCGGCTGGGCTGGGTTAGTTGGCGTTTCTGTGTGGAGTTTGCATGTTCTCCCTGCGTTCGCGTGGGTTTCCTCCAGGTGCTCCGGTTTCCCCCACAGTCCAAAGACATGCGGTACAGGTGAACTGGGTAGTGCACTGTGTGTGCATGAGTGTGTGGATGTTTCCCAGAGATGGGTTGTGGCTGGAAGGGCATCCGCTGCGTAAAATCGTGCTGGATAAGTTGGCGATTCATTCCGCTGTGGCGACCCCAGATTAATAAAGGGAATAAGCCGACAAGAAAATGAATGAATAATCTTCAACCACTGACTCTTCACAGCCTCATCTTTTGGGCTCTTTCAGAGCACAGCGTCTATGCGACACTGTGGATCTGCTACAGTGTTCGTCTTCCTCTTCCTCTTCCTCTTTTTCTTTCTACAGTGTTTGTGAGCGGGGCCGGGAGGTTTCAATTTTGCTGGGTCTGCGCACACAACAAATGGTCGGGGCTTGAGTTCCATATCGACGTCACGCCGACAAGGCTAAAGACTCATTAGCGTGTCGATTTATTCGAACCACTATGAGTCGCCCATTGTTCCAGATTTAAGCCTTAGCTGGATATTTCACTTCATTTAGAGCTGTGTAACACACTGCATGGAAGGTCATTTTCAAAAACTCATAATAGGGGCTCTTAAAAAAAATTAAAAAAAAAAGAAAGACATATATAAATAATATCATATAATATAAAAAAATAAAAGCAAATAATATTGTGCAAAGACAAAAAACATTACTGAATTCCCATGATTCTGAATCCCTCATTTGAAAAAGAAAATATATAAATCTGAGGGCTGCAAAGAGAAAATAGTGTGCAGAAGTCTAGCAAGACCACATTTCAGATTATTTGAATAACAGACATTATCTCACTCTATCCATCTACAGTCCCACGACTGCATGACACAGCAGACGCAAAACAAACAGCTTTCAAAAGACACAACTTTCTCTTTGCTCTTCTTCCTGTTGGGAATACATTCAGCAAGATGAGTCACGGATCTTTTAGAAATTCAGATAAAAGCTGCAATTATTTGTCATTATTTGTTGATATTTCATTCCGTACAACCTTGGACTCTTTGCATAATTGCCTGCAATTTACCTTTAAGTTGTGTTTGCCCACAAGTGACATTTGTGCGAGTGTGCATATATTAATGTACTCTGAAATGTGAAACCGAGCAAGACCAGGAAAGCAAAGGAAAAGATTAAAAATGAACACAGAGAAAAGAAAGAAGTGTTAGAATGCTATAGGTTGAGTATTAATAAGGGGCACTAAAAGACTCATTTCCCCAGATATCTCATCTATATAATAAGCCCCATTAGTGGGACCCATTATGTCAAACGCACTCACCACTTCATGAATCACACGCACACGCACACACACACACACACACACACACACACACTAATAGTTTTCCCTCATAACCGCATACAGATTTTTATAGAATCCATTCACACATAGTAAGCATCCTTAAAGCATGCTTGTATCAGGTAGTGGTTTATTAATGAGTCAGTCTGTGTCACTGAGTAGGAGTACAAAGGATGGGACGCTCTCTTTCTCTCTCAAGAAGCGGAGCTTGAGTCCCAAAGGTTCTCATTAGTTTGATCTCTACAACATGCGCACACACGCACAAAGAGTGTGATATGAATGTGGTTTACACAATACTGATTCTGCAAGACTGTGCCAATGAGTTCCCCTCCGCTCTTGGCTACATCAAAGCAACGGTTATTATTAGATAACATCTGTATTGTGCGCTGCATACGAGACTCACTGCCTGTTCTGTTCAGGTTTTGTCATCCAATCCCAAGGTCATTTTCATCAGTTTTTTTTTTTTCTTAAACCGTGTTTTTTAGCTGTTAGGGCTTCTTGTCATATTGGACATGGAGGAGTGACCCAAAACTCTCCTAAGAAAATCAAATATTAAAAGGCCCTAATACGTGTCAGAAGCTAGAGTGAGTAACATATTATGAAGTTATTATCCTCATGACAATGTATGTAACCACTTAGTTCTTTTGGCATTAACAGAATAACAGAAACCAACCTAGAGTCCAAGGATGGTCAGAAGTTAAAATGAGGTCCACATCCACATTTTATTTAAACTTATGAAGAAGACTTCAAGTAGATATAGGGCTCTATTTTATGGATCTACAATAAGCGCAAAGTCTTAAGCACATAGCGCAAAAGTATTAAGGTCGTGTTCAAATCCTCATTTGCTAAAAGTAGAAAATTATGCTCTGCATGCGCCCTGGAGCATGGTCTAACAGGGTTGTGCTTATTTTCTTAATGAGTTATGGGTGTGTTGTGAGCATAACGTGCATTTAAACCAATCAGAGGCCTATGAGTTCTATTCCCTCTAAGAGTCAGTTGCGTCGCGTCGTGCGCATTTGCTATTTACATGGCGGACTTTGTAAGCGGATAAACTGAACACTTCACTAGCGAGAAAACAGTTAAACAGGCCATCTGCTTGAGAATAAAGAATGAGCCTCCTCCATTCGGCCTCTTTACTTTCTCTTTACTTTTACTTTTTACCTTACTCCTTAACTTTCGTGGATAAGGAAATGGTGTTGTAAGCACTCCACTGAAGACATCCATTGGCCTACATATTTAATTTCATTTTTTAAGCGCAAAGATTTGTTTCAAAACTATTTCTAAATTCAGTTCTAATTTCCAGCAAACAAATAAATGAACAATAATAATGAAGTGCGGTTATATCCAAAAACATGTCCTATTCTTATTCTAACAGGTGGACAAATGTAAACTAGTTTTATTAAAACAAATATAAATTTGCATATAATAAATAATACTACTAATAAAAATAATAATATTGTACAAATTAAAATTTTCATGAATAAAATGAAAAAGCTGTATAGAAGTGTCTTGAAAAATATTTAGTAAAATATTATTTACTGTCATCATGGCAAAGATAAAATAAATCAGTTATTAGAGATGAGTTATTAAAACTATTATGTTTAGAAATGTGTTGAAGAAATCTTCTCTCCATTAAACAAAAATTGGGGAAAAAAATAAACAGGGGGTCTAATAATTCAGGGGGGCTAATAATTCTGACTTCAACTGTATAAGGAAGTATGTCTGGGAAATATCTATTAATATTCTGTGCGCTTTTCCAGAAGTTGTGACTGTTTAACTTTGTGACTATTTAGACACCAATACTACTTTAGGATGGTATAGATGGTTTTTTTATTATTACTTCATTTTTTTTTTTTTTTTTGGTTTATTTGTTGTTGTTTAGTTTTTTTTTTTGTTGTCATTGATTATGATACACATTTGTAGTCCATTTGGGCTAAAACTCATATCGCAATATCTTTAAAACTCACTTGATTGTACTTTTGAAAGCACATTTGTACATGTATCCTGTTAATTTTGAATAAACATGTTGCATGTAATTTGTCCATAATCTAAAGAAACACAATCGACATTAAACAGAGCATATGCATACTGTATTTGCATGTTAACATCTGCCTGTTTGACCACTTCTATGTTACACCTGATATTCACAAACCGGTTTCGTTCTTTGAGTATATAGTGAGTAAATTCTCTTTTTTTTTTGGGTGAACTATTCCTTTAATATGTGTTTTGGTCGATCACATCACATCCAGACATGACAGACGCATGTCTTGATGTTTTCAATTTACCCTCTTTCAAATACTTTCAGGATTTATTTCAGGAAAGGGTCTGTGATTTTATCTAATATTACTAAAATTAAAATATTCAGGAGGAGACAAACAAGTATATAAAAATAATAATCATAAAAAATGCATGGAAAGCAGAAGCTTTAGCCTCTGCTTTTGTAAAATATATTGAGATCTTGTGAAAAAGTTATGGATTTGTACTGGAACCAGGATTGCTAGGAGATTTTTTATCTGTTTGTTTTTCCCAAACCAAGCTTACAATTTCAAACAGCAGAGTTTAATACCTCCACAACCCATAATGTTCAAGATAGCTGGCAGAAGGTGGTCTTTTGTGTCTGTTCAAATGCTTTGACAGCCACATGAGCATGAACATTCTGAGTCTAATACATTTCTACAATTTACCATTTATAATTGCCCATTTGTATGGGATTGACATAAATACATCTTAATACAGTGTGTAAACAGAGCCACTGATTGACAAACAATGTGTTAAAATACTATAAATGTGATCTTTGATGTGGGTGGAAGATCTATTTTGTCAATTAAATGGTTATAGCTGTATTTTAATATCTGTAGTTATTTTGTTATGTTAAAGTGTTTAAAGCAGACAGCTCAAAGGAAACATTAACATTTTTAAGAGTCAATATTTAGTCTCAACTTGGCAAAACAAAAATGTGCTATATTCGCAATTGCATGTCAGATGCAAATGGAATTGGCAGGTAAATGCAAACTATTTTCTTGGATAAAAAAATATGTTCATGCCTCTGGAAATACAGAAAATAGATTAATGTGTTTCAGTCTGTGGTACAGTAGAAAAATCTAAGTGTTAAAGTGCTAAAAGTGCACTTCTTTGAGTTCTACAGGCTGTAGATGACTTTGGAATGAACAGACTAGCATGGACTAAAAGCCACAAATGTTCTGGTTTGATTTCAGAGAGCTTTAAAACTGCAATTACTTGCTTTTTACGTCTTGAGCTTTCTAGACTGTTATTGGTCTTATGAATCAGACAGCCCTTGAACAACGTTTGTATGTGGCATAGAGCACGCAACTGGAAAGAACATTCTCAAAACTGCAACCTCCAATCTGATTGATTGGCTTTACTCAATTTACAGGAGTGCTTTGGGCTGCACAGGTTTTTATCAGTAAACCAGTAAATGTTGCGTTTACAAGATTTCAGCTTGTTAGAATAAACGCTCCTGAGGAAGAACTCGAAGGTAGATTTAGAAATGTTTGCATTGATTTTTAAAAGTTTTGCATTTGAAAATGACATTAAATACACTTCAGCCATTTAGTCAATAGGTAACGTTAAAGGAATCAATAAAGCAAATTATATGAAATCGAATTACATGATGTAAACAAAATTAAAATAAGAGAAAACAAAAATAAATTACTGAAATAAAACTAAAATAAAAAACAAAACAAAAATAAATTAAAAAATGTGATTAAAAAGAAAAAGAAAAGAAAAAAGAAAAGAAAATAAATGAAATAAAATAAAATAAAATAAAATAACACGACAGTCGGTCAGGGCTGAATGCTGACAGTTCAATACATATTATTCTATAAATAATAAAAAGAAAAAAAGAACATTTTTATAAAATTTGAAATAGAAAATAAAATAATAGTTGTTTTAAATTGCCAGTCAGTCAGGTATGAATACTCTTTAATACGGATTATTCTCTAAAAAAACTAATAAATAAATGAAAAATAAGAAAGAAAAATAGATAATAAAAAACGAAAAAAGAATTTGTGAAAAACTAAGGGGTCTGTATAAATAATAAAATATATATATATATATATATATATATATATATATATATATATATATATATAAATAAGAACATTAAATACAATTATAATAAACAATAATAATTAAAATTAAAAAAGAAAAAAAAATGTTTTTCCACACCACTCAGAGAAATAAAATAAAAATAAAACCAAATAAAATAAAATATAGAAAATAAAATTAACAAAATAATAAAAATAATAATAAAACAAATAAGTTGTTTTTAACACCAGTCAGGTCTGAAAACTCTTCAATGCAGATTATTATTTAAATAATAAAAAGTAAAAAAAAAATAATAAGAAAATAAATAAAACAATAATAAAAAATAATACATTAAATTTAAAATAGAAAATAAAATAATTGTTGTCAGATTTTTGTTACCAGTTAGATAAATAAAAATTAATTAATTAATTAATTAATTAATTAATTAAATATAATAAACATATAAAATAAAATAAAATAAAAATAATAAAATAGTTGTTTTAAACCCCAGTCAGTCAGGCCTGAACACTCTTCAATACAGATTATTCTCAAAAGAAAGATTACACAAGAAAACTCTGCATCAGACAACAGTTTAGTCAATAGGTACAATTACATTGAAGTGAAAGTGAATCAACCCAAGCAAACACCTGAAAAACTGCAATCACACAGCAAAACACTTGACGACAGCCTCTCATTATTTAGACTGTTTTCTCAACTTTCAGGTGTTTACTGCCTAAAGAATCCCCCGTGATGACTACAAACCCACATTTATTCAGTTTGATGGCAGCTGAGACAGATAAGGAATTTAAAAATGTCTAAACCTCTCGCTTTCTCACACCATGCCGACTTTGACAGTGGTTTAAAAAGAGTCTGAGAGAGTCAAAGCGAGTAAGACAGGCATGGTGGGGAAAGAGCGATTTTCATACTTTCCTCACACTCCACAGCGCATCTCCCAAAACTCATCTCACTCAAAAAGTGCTTTAGTCTGAAATATGTCAATGTCTGGACGCGGTGAACACTGTCAGGCTGACTAAGCTGGGTTTAATCCACTGGGCAGGAGCTGGAATTGGACTGGGGACTTTGACTGGAGTTCTGGGCGCAGTCAAACCGAACAATGAGATACTGCCGACCTGTCAACGGTGTCGTCTTCTACAACCTTTCGAACAGGCACTCGACGACTCGCGCAGAACTTCCAGTCACACGTTGAGAAAGTCTGGACACAATCTCAAAAAAAAAAAAAGTGCTGTCTTCCTATAGGCATCAAGTGTGTACAAAACTTCACACATACAAACAAGCCAGCCAAAAGCAGTTGGAAGGAAAGCGCCAAAGTTTTGGAAGGATTGCTGGGCCACCTACTCAAAGAGATTTATTTGCACTTCTGATGTGAAGGTCATCTCAAAGCTGTATTTAGCGAGATTGTGCTCTCATCTAAGATCGTGTTTCAACATTAAGTTTTGCTTTGGACTGCCAAGATTTTCATGGTACTACCATTTATTTATTCATTTATTTTAAATAGTGTGTCAAAAAGCAATACTTTCCTCCACCAACATATTATTTATTTACCAGTTTACAAAAAAATAAATAATACAGCAAACAAATAAAGAATTTAAAGGGGTCTTATCATGCCCCAATTTGATTTCAAGGAGCACCAGAATGTGACATTTTACCTCAAAACACATCATTCATTCATTTTCCTCTAGCTTGATCTCCATTTCAGTGGTCGCCACAGCAGAATGAACCTCTAACTAATCTGGCATATGTTTTACGCAGTGGCGGCCCTTTCAGCTGCATCCCAGTACTGGGAAATACCCATACACACCCATTCACACACACACACTAATACACTACAGCCAATTTACATATATTGCATGTCTTTGGACTGGGGGGAAACCGGAGCACGCGGGAAAAACCCACGCCAACACAAGGAGAACATGCAAACTGTACACAGAAATGCCAACTGGGACTCGAACCAGTGACCTTCTTGCTGCTAGGTGACAATACTAACCACTGAGCCACCGTTACACCCTCAAAACACATTACAGATCATCATTTATTAAGCTATGCTATAAATCTTCATCCACTTTAAAATTATTATCCTTCATAACAGTGAGATTAACATTAACAATCCTTCAGAGAACTTGCTCTGTGGAGTAAATACTACATGATTTCAGGCATTATTTCAGGAGACCACCTAAATATTGGGGCTTGTTCACATACAGTACACTCACTTTATTAGGTACACCTTACTAGTACTGCGTTGGACCCCCTTACACTGTGGTCATAAAGAGATTGACATGGTTAGCAACATTACTCAGGTAGGCTGCGGAGTTGACATGATGCTTAATTAAAGTGTGCCAAGAAAATGTCCCCCACACCATTACACGCCCACCACCAGCCCGAACCATTCATACAACGCAGGATGGATCCATGCTTTCATGTTGTTGACGTCAAATTCTGAACCTACCATTCGAATGTCGCAGCAGAAATCGCGACTCATCAGACCAGACAGGAGTGGCACACGGCGTGGTCTTCTGATGCTGTAGCCCATCTGCCCCAAGGTTCGACGTGTTGTGTGTTCAGAGATGCTCTTCTGCATATCTCGGTTGTAACGTGGTTATTTGAGTTATTGGTTATTTGAGTTATATTGGTTAACGTGGTTATTGTCTTTCTATCAGCTCAAAATCTGTCTGGCCATTCTCCTCTGACCTCGGGCATGAGTCAAACTTTCTTCCCCATTCTGATGCTCAGTTTGAACTGCAGCAGATCACCTTGATCATGTCTACATGCCTAAATGCATTTAGTTGCTGCCATGTGATTGGCTGATTAGAAATTTGCATTAACGAGCAACTGGACAGGTGTACCTAATAAAGTGGCCGGTGAGTGTAAGCAATAAGAGAATATATTATATATAGATAATTATCAATATCACATTTAAAAAGAAAAACAAATGTGTCACTGATGTCTATAAGTACAAATTAATATGTTAAATATCTGAACATGCCAACACAGTAATATTGTTGTGCGAAATGTGTTTACTGGGAATGACATTAGTGATGATCTATATGCAATCAGAGAGCAAGTTGCAGGACAATGCAACTTGCTGTGTATTTTTGTAGTTTTTGCTGCAAATCAGCACAGAGATATTCTGGATAACAAGCTTCTTGTAAACCACAATCCTAATTTGGAGAAATTCCAGTCTTGCACTAATATTTCGCTCACACATGATGTTACGTCATCTCCTGTATCACTTCTCAAGCATATGTTTTGCAGACAAGGGATTCTTCCTAGAGAAATACTGTATAATGTGAAAGCCACCAACCTGTAACAATGTGCACACTACAGCAATAGGGATCGCACACACTACTCAACACTCTGTACCATTATAATAATCTCACATTTTTATTTTTATTTTTCAGTTTTTCTTACAAAATGAGTTGAAACAGCTTAAAAATGAACTCTTTTTTCATTATTTCTTGAATGCTGCACATTCCTTTATAACAAAAATATATTTTGTCATATAGCAATTTTCAATATTAAAATTAAATTTATTTATAAAGTTATTAATACATATATCATACATAATATTTTTAATTTAAACTGATACTTTGCCTGTTTTTCTTAGCCTGGACATTTCCCCTGCTGGTCTCACTCATACACAAAATGAAAAAAATTACAAATAAAAAAATGGGCAACATTCAATGTCATGAATGCACATTTATTATTCACTGTAGGTGACAGGCTTATTTCTCATTTCTGTGAAGATTAGTGAAGAATATTTCACTAATTTTGCTATGTTTATTTGTAAAGCCTAGCAAATCAAACCGAGCAGTAACATTTAATTAATATTGAGTTATAATTTGAAAATCCTTTCCACACCAAGATTAGGCTACGTGTTTTTGTGAAGGAACATTATTGAATCCACTGTAGATGGCTTTAGCTTGGTGCTGCAATCACTGATGGTGCATCCAGCAGCACTGAACACCCTTCCACTGCTGCTGCTGCTCGCCAGGATGCATAGTACTACTGATCTGGCTAATTTTGCAAGTTTTGGGTAGGATTGTTTGTTCATCTTTCACTAGCCAAAAACATCCATACCATTTTCCATGATGGCGGTTTCAATGTCGCAAGTGACCTCGTAATTTTTCCTGTCAGCTTGCTATACATTTTCCCACTATGCAAAATTAACTCTTTTTGACTTCTTCGTTATCATTTGTTTCACCTTTGCAGGGATGGGTTTAAAATGGGTTGTAACAAACGATTTGACTATTTTCTCACGCTAATCGTAACGCATCACATGATCGTTCATTTACCGTGCAAGCCAGAGTGCGAGAGCAAGCCCAAGTCCGGCCCGAGCCAGTATAAAATACTAGAAATTAAGCCCGTTTCTTCGGGTTCGGTCAAGGATCTTCAGCTCTACTGTAAAGGGGAAACTGGATAACCCAGAAGAAACCCACATGAATACGGGGAGAACATGCGAATTTCACACAGAAATGCCAACTGGCCCAGCCGGGACTCGAATCAGCAACATTCTTACATGAGATTCACTTCTTCTATTTTCTCTGGCAAGTCAAAATAATGTTTACAGTCTCCATCATCTTTTGTAATGCAGCTCATTCATTCATTCATTTTTTTTTGGGCTTAGTTCCTTTATTAATCTGGGGTCACCACAGCGGAATGAACCGCCAACTTTTCCGGCATATGTTTTACGCAGCGGATGCCCTTCCAGCTGCAACCCATCACTGGGAATTAATGCAGCTCATTTGTATTTACAGTAAAAGCACACACACAAAAAAGTGTGTGTTGTTTGAAACGTGGCATGCTTCTCCTTTAAAGCAACATTGAATTTAAAAGAAAAATAGAGTTTAATAATTGAGTTTTACCATTTTTCAACCAATTTAGCTGATCCTCAGTTCTGGTGTGAGCACTTTTAGCTTAGCTTAGCATAGATAATTGAATCAGATTAGACCACTGGTGCTCCCCATAAATTTCCCCATTTACACTTTTACCATTCTCTAGATACATCATGGTCTAAGACCAATGTAAAAATGAAACTATATATGCAAAGAATTTAAAAATTTACTAACTTTTGTATTTCGGTTTAAGTATACATAGTTCAGAATCTGTACCAAACTAAAAAAGTTCTGAATCATCTCTCACAAATGTTTCTATGGTTCCGAGGCACGGTCCATTGAGCAAGCAAGTGGTTATATTTATGAAAGCTAGCCAAAAACCTTTCTTTTTCTGTCTGTGCACAATGCAACTATGTAAAGATGAGTCATTATTATAAAAACATTCATTTAAGTGAGAAGTAAATAATCTCATCCAATTGAAAAAAAATCTAAAACTCAACTATTTAATTCTAGCAAAGTTGTAAAATGAGCCTATCTAAAAAAAAAGCAGTGGTGTGTTCCTTTAAAGATGTGGTGCTGAGATTAGTGTCTGGTGTACAATTCCCCGTGGTGACAATTTCACACCGGCTCTGAGCCACTCTTATTGTTGAGTCATGAAGAGATCTAATTTTAGTAAGGTAACATCAAGTGTATCCAATGCTCATGACCCAAAAAAATTGCTATCAAGGTAGACAAATCACTAGGTATTGAGAAGCATTCCTGGTGTTGGCGTCTTTAAAGGAGCCAGCGTCGAAGGTATATTTAGAGTTTGTCTGTTAAAATATGGTGAAAAGGAAGGCGAGAATAATGAAAAGTGTAAAAGCGCTGATTCAGGTTGGTATTTTCCAAGACGGTGGACTGTATGAATATTAACTGTCAGAACAAGCGGGGATATCGATCCACCTTCTGCAGGGTTCAATAGAGCCGGCTCAAGGTTGGACAGGAGTGACAGAATTCAGAGGAGAGATCAGTGGTCTGTGTGAATGTGTCAAGAGCGTGTGGGTGTTTGTGGGTGACTCATTCTACATCCAATCTCTGCCATCTTGGAGTCACTGTACCTTATCTGACGGATGGCAATGCGGTAACCTCTGAGATGAACTCATGCCTTGGTTTAAGATGAACAGTGCTAAGAAAACACAATCTGACACAGTTGTTCCTGTGCTGATATCTCACAAATCGCTCTCATATTACTATATAGAGTTTCGTGTCACAGTGTTCATCAGCTCGGTCTGTGATGTGGCTTGTGTCTACCGGGACAACTTGCTTGGATATTTTATTAATCGGTTTAGACTTTGATTGATCCATTACACCGCTCTGGACAAAGCTGACTGAGGGCTATCAGTCATGTTTTGCCTGTAGCATGTACAGTGCTGTGATTAAAAATGCAGTGTTTGGTTCATGTCAAACATACTGGATAACTGGATAGAGGTCTATCAAAAAGTTTCACTTTTTGCTTATCTGTCAGAATACAGTTCTCATGAACTATTCAGCTATTTCTTAGGGACACCTTTTTGGCACACCTGAAGACAATTCAATTGAATACTGAACACCAAATAGATGCGCCAAACTTGTCTCCAACTACCATGCTCTCTATACTGTAACAATATATACTGACACAATAGCCCCTTTCACATAGTGATACCGGTAAATATCCAGAAAAAATTATGAAACGACTTTACTGGTGAATTCATAAAAAGCATTGTTCACACAGGCAAGGACGTTACGGAATTTTTCCGGGAAAAGGCCATTCACACATCCATTACAAAATACCAGTAAATTCTGACATTGTTAACCAGAAATGACCTATAAACGGCAGCGCTTGTATTTCTAAACATAGAATGGGTCAGGCTTTTCTTGATGGTTTCACTTTCATTTAAAGCTTTAGCATTCATGCAGCTGCTTAGTGAGACATCCAAAGGCAGAAACGCAAACCACAGCTAAATGTTTACACATTTGTCTACATTACAAATTATGTGGATGGATGAGTATTGTGAACACTTTATATGAAAACATATGGAGGAACAGCTTCACATGTCGAGATGTTCCTAATATGTGTGTGTGCTGGCGCTCACCAGCTCCTTCATGTGCACACGCGTCAAGCAGAGCTTGAAGGTAAACAAACAGCGGTTTATCATAAGAATTTTATTGATAATTTTTTACACAGTTAGCATTAAGAAGGAACACAGAAACGTTATCTGACTAACATGTAGCAGCTAAATGTGTCTGGAAAAATATTCAAAGGCTTTTATTTACATAAACCGTGTGGATGTGAAGACGTCTGAGTGTTCTGATTGGCTGGAGTAGACATCTCAAGTCAGCGTGTTCTAGACGTGAACAACCTTTTTCCAGCTATTTTCCTTTAGCATTCACACAGAGCAGCATTCCGGCAAATTACCAATAATGTTACAACATCTCTTTCCGGAAAATTGCCAGAACGAATTTACCGGCACTTTCAAAAAGGGCCTGTTCATACATACAGACCTTTCTGCAAAATTGCCGGTAATTTTCCGGAAAGGTCTGTATGTGTGAAAAGGGCTAAAGTCTTGATTCAGTGTCTGAAAATCATAGCAAATACAATATTAAAAAAGTGCACAGATTCAAATTTACAGATGTTTTCCCAAAGCGAACCACAAGAGCATAAAAGAAAACAATATTGTTTAGGGCAGTGGTAGCCAACCTTTTTTAACTCGTGGCCCACTAACCCAATTACGAATGTTTCCATGTTCCACTATAACTTTTTAAAGAGCCGCTTTTATGCATTATAAATGGTCATATTTTGGTTTTGGGGGTCTCCAACAACATGCTGATATGCATGCAAGGTCAAAAAAACAGTTTCATTATCTTATAATATGCATTTATTTTTACCTAATTATCCCAATGACTCCCATATGATCTGTTCACCGATTCATTTGTTCCTAAACCCCTCCTTAGCGAGAAACTAATCTGCGGTGAATGGTCCGATGAGCCAGTCTGTTGTAATTGGTCGACTGGGTTCAGCGCGAGACAGAGAGAAACTCCCACCACGGTTATGAAGTAGCACAAAGTATGTGAGAGCCCAATGCAGGAATGCATTAAAGCATTTTAGTAAAACACCAGCATATTACTCTACTCTTAACCCTAACCCCAATTAATAACAATGACACGCATTCAGTAATGATCCAAAAGTTGAACTATTTTGAAAATTGAAAATTGTGTAGAAACAGCTGATGGCAGCCATAGCAATGACAAACGGCAGAGGATCGCGAGTTCAGAATCGCATTTAAATCGGTAAAGAAAGAAGCACACGTCGCTTTAACCTGAGAGATACATTACAAGCACTGATCTATAATAGATATGTGATTACAAGCCGCGCAGGGTGATTACAACTTATAACACACAATTAAACACATATTTTGCAAACTATACAAAACGAGGCAACAATTTTAATTACACTTACATGTTATGATCCGGAGGAAAAAGAAACTGGCCCAGTTGAACTGTAACTGTTACTGACAAAGTCCCTGTCAAAGTCTGACAAAGTCCCATAGTCTCTGCTGCTCCTTCAATAGCAAACGGCTGACAAATCCCGCGTTGCAGCATATGTTATTGTATCAAAAATCAGAAAAATTACAGGAACAAACACAGCACTAGGTTGGCTATACTGTGGTATTGTTGTGAAAATGAACTTTAACCCTTTATTCCCCACAGCTGAATCTCCATCTGTCAGTGATCATCATCATCATGTCATGATTAGTCCCGTGATTCCCTGCGCTCCGCTAGAGTTTAAAGGGAAAGGTGCGTTCATGTTTTACCAGATCCGGCACTTCATATTTGTACCGTATCGACGTCAATGCGTTCAGGCAAAAGATCCGAACCCAACACGATTCATTTATTCGACTCCGAGTCGACTATTTCGTTAAAGACTCAATAGTTGATTCATGGTCCACTTTTAGATTTAAACCTCAGCTGGATGTTTTTACTCACTTAGTGCTGTGTTATACACTGCATGGAAGGTCATTTGCAAAAACCCATAATAACCCTTTAATTAACCCACTATTTGTGGTAGATTTGTAACTTACTGAGACACAAGACACCACTGTCTTCATTTAATAAACTGGCAATGATTTGAAAACATATAAAACGTAAATAACAAGTCACCAAGCTCAGAGAGACTGTCCTCAGTAGACCGTCAAAGGAGCGATCAAGGAACATATGGAGAGTGTATTCTGACTAGACTTGAGCAGGACAGAAGTTTTGGGCCTATCCCATGCAATGGTTCTGTTAGATTTGAGCAAATACAAATATGACCTTGTTAATTGTAACCATATGGTGACATCTGGTCTGAAACAGTGACACACACACTATCGGCCAAAACGCTTCCACCACATAGAAACAGGCACCCATGTGCTGCAATTCCATACTCAGACACCGCTTCCCAAGTAAAGGGCCTTAATAATACATCCTTGTTGCTTCCTTGAGTTAGATAAGTACCATTTTTTTTAATTAATTGATTTTTTTTTTTAGCAATTCCATACAAATGTCAACATTTCCATAAAAAAAATAAAGTTTTCACCAAAATAGTGAAACCCTTTCTAAGTTGTTTGCTTAAGCTTGTATTTTACAGCAGTGGTTCTCAACTGGTTTGGCCATGGGACCCACATTTTTACATGGTCATCTAGCCGCGACCCAAACTTCTAGAAACTATAATATAATTTTAGGAATTATAATTAATTTGTATTTATTTGTTAACATACACAAATAGTGACAGATAAATCACAAGTCACCAATACTTAAAAATAAACAATATTTTATTGTTGTCATTTAACAAAATGTATCAAATTATAGAAATATTACAAAGTAAGGGTAAGAAAAGGTTCAGTTACCATGAACTAAACTGAACTGTTAATAAAACACTTAACACTGAACCTGTTGAACAGAACAAATCAGCAAATTACAGTAAAATGATTAAAATAATCTTAACCATTTTTACATCTAATATGACAGCAATTATAAACATCTGTTTCACTTAACAGTAATTTGGGAAGCTAATGAGATAACTGAGGATGTGCTTTACTCCTGATAAGAGTTTTAAAGTCTGGGGTGATGGTAGACCCGAAGATCGTGCTCTATGTCCAACCTGTTCCTTTGCTTTGACTTAAGCTGCACCAAGGAAGAAAAGCCACTTTCACACAAATACGTAGTGCTGAATGGTAGGATGGATTTGGTCGCACGAATGGCAAGGAACGAATACTCAGAAAGCACTTCGCGCCACCAAAACTGGGAGAGGCTTACTTCACTCAATTTCTTTTTCAGCGTCTTATCACAGGACAGCTCCACCAGCTGATTCTCTTTGTTGCTCGGCAACGTGACGCTTTCCACGTCGATTCCAAAGGGATTGCTTATCCTTGGATCATCATCATGTTTATCGAGAAAGTAGTCGGTACGGTTGTTGCGCGCGCATTTCAAAATAAAAGTCCGGTATAAGCAAAATAAGTTAAAATTTAACTTTTGTTGTTTTTTTGACCACACACTCCGCGACCCACTGAAAATGTTCCCGCGACCCACTCTTGGGTCGCGACCCACCAGTTGAGAAACACTGTTTTACAGTACTGTCACTTTTTTCAAACAATTATATTTCATTTACCAAAGTCCCACAAGTGCCAATGTCACATGTCACACCCATAACGGAGACATCACATCCATACCAAAGTTTGTCCACATAAACGCAAAAATGTCAAACAAAATCAGTAGTTTTGTTCTTTAGTAAGTCAACTCTTATCCTTTTGAATAGCATAAGATATAAACAGATGTTTTAATATAATGTTAACATATACTTTCTCTGTGAATTCATGTTTTAAGTTTTTACTGCACGTCACACCCATAATGCTGGAATTTCTCATATCCATTTTGCAGAAGTCCAACGAATAACTTAAGTACCTGCAACCTTGCTCAACCTTAACATCTGCACCACAGTGCATATGTGGCAGCATTTAAATCTTGCATGGGGATCTGCGAGTGCAGGTCTCCAGTCAGCCGAGCAGTCACAAGCAACAGAGAACTGGAGCACTGGACTTGATGATACCATCTATGCAGCATATGTTATAAATTAGTGGGTTGTTATTAAACCAGTCGACAAAATGCAATAATGAATAGTAAAAATGTATTATTTATTTCCCCCTTTTTATATTTAAAGATCAAATTATGACTAGAGATTTTTTTTTTTTTTTTACAAATATTAAAATACTATTAATAACCGCTGACCCACAGGTTGAAAACTACTGGTTTGGGAGTTTGTCGTTTGTCAGGTAATTTTTAAAAAAATAATATAAAAAAAAAAAAATAATAATAATAAATTTGTCATTTTTTGTCACTCTCTAAGCGGGGTGATAAAATTACATTCATTCATTCGCTTTCTTTTCGGCTTAGTCCCTTTATTAATCAGGGGTCGCCACAGCGGAATGAACCGCTAACTTATCCAGCATATGTTTTATGAAGCGGATGCCCTTCCAGCTGCAACCCAAAAAAACGGAGCACCCGGAAAAAACCCATGCCAACACAAGGAGAACATGCAAACTCCACGCAGAAATACCAATTGAGCCAGCCGGGGCTCGAACCAGCAACCTTCTTGCTGTGAGGCGATCATACTGCTCCACCTTGACGCCCTTATAAAATTACAATTGAGTTGTATTTCAAGTAAATGTCTACCCTTTTGCATCTTTCTTCAAAAAATATAGAAAAAAGATAAATGGCCGAATTGCATTAGTAATACAAACGTGTTATCAAATGTATTTCTCACATTTTTAAAATGTGAAAAATGTTTCACCAAATCAGGATGTTAGAATAATTTTGAAGCTTTAAATGACTGAACAATGACAAAAACAAAATGCATCAGAAACAAAAATTACAAAAAAAATCATAAAAAGTGTATTATTCTATAATAATATTACACTGCATTTAAGATTAAATTAAAAGCCTTAAAACAAAATACTTGTTTTATCAACAACAACGAACGATACTTAAGTGCTATGATAGCAATTTCTAAAATAACTATGAGGAAAACTGCTAGAAAATGAAAGTATTGGGTCTTTTTTTTCTACAACAGATATTGTACATTGTAATATATATATATATATATATATATATATATATATATATATATATATATATATATATATACATACATACATACATACATACATATATATATATATATACACATATATATATATATATATATATATATATATATATATATATATATACATATACATATATATATATATATATATATATATATATATATATATATATATATATATATATATATATATATATATATATTTTTTTTTTTTTTTTTTTTTTTTAAATGTACCGTATTATAAAAATTCAATGAATTTCAAGAATATTCAATAATTGTGTAAAATGTTTTCAATGTCATTTAAATAAATGAATAAATTTGTATTCGTATATTAGTATATTAGTATTTTAGTAATTAGTAACCATCAGATTACCAGATTATCAGAAATATGGGTGTGTGTTTGTGCATGATTTGTGGGGTGGTTTCCACAATATCAATATCAAAAATGGTATCGAATATCGATATATTTCAAGGTATCGTAAGAGTATTATCAGGTATCGAAGTATTGTGACAACACTAGTAAACACTGCATGATCCACAACTATAATGCATGCAAGTAAATATAAACAGTGTGTTACATAAAGCTACATTAACACATGTTATTGCTTATGCCGAGTTCAGACTGCATGTATTTAAAAGTAGTCGTGTCACATATGTTTTCACACTGCATGACTATTCGGGGTAGCGCTTTGTTGCTGCTTTGTTTACACTGCAAGAGGGATCGGTGACGGGGTTTCACACTGCATGACTTTAGAATAGGAAGAATTGCAGACAACTTTGTCTCAGTCCAATTATGTCTCATGTGAGAAGTGAAAAATATTGTAAAATATATATATTTTTTTTTAAATGTACATGATTGTAAGAATTACTATGAACTATGTATTCAATAATTGTGTAAAATGTTTTTAATGTCACTTAAATAAATGAATAAACATAATACTACTACTAATGATAAATATCAGTCAATATTTAGCAAACATCAGATTACCAGACTATCAGAACCACTTTCTTGAGATGCAGTAAAGGAGAAAAAAAAAGAATAGCATTTGATCCCATAAATGTACTCCCTTATGTGATGCATGAGTCTGCCTTGCACATTTGTTGCGCAGTTTCATTTAAAATTATCATATTTATGATCCTGCAATGTAGTGAAACATGAAGTTTATCGCACTGTGAAGTAGTTGGATACACCCAGCCATTTAGTTAAGAATGCACGATTGTGCAATTCAGGCCTTCGTGTTTTGAAGCATGTGTGTGTGTTACAGTACATCACATGTAAGAAAACACACAGCATATAAACTTATGAAGTCTGAAATGAAAATTCACCACCGTGACAGACCTTTCAACACAAAAATGAACACAATTTAAAATATATGCTTTTACATTCAAAACATGTACTGACGAGATTCATACACACAGGTGAAATTAATTAAATGAGTTCATTTTACTCCAACATTTTTAAAAAGTTGTTTGTACTTGTTTTGTTTCTCCTCAATTGATTAGTGCGATATTGCAAAATTGTGATTATTGTGACATCCCTAAGCTCTGGTACATTTAATAATATTTATTGATAATAATAGTGAGATAACACCATTGTTTTAATCAGAAAATAAGAATGCACTGATTTTACTAGTTTAGTAGAATGGACTTAAAGGCTGTTGACATAGGCCTGGTATAATATTTAATTTTGCTTGAAAATACAAAAGATTGTTTGTTTGTTTTTATGTTTTTTGTTTTTTTTTAAGACACTTTATTGCATTTTAAATTTTAGAAATCACAGGGATTTTTTTTAAAACAAGTGCACTACCATCCCATCTGATCTCATGTCATTTTCGTCTGCTTTTCCGGGACTTAGGAGAGAACCCCAGACTTCCCTCTCCGGCATGTCCTGGGTCTTCCCTGAGGCCTCCTCCCAGTGGGACATGCCTGGAACACCTCCCTAGGTAGGCGTCCAGGAGGCATCCGAAACAGATGCCTGAGCCACCTCAGCTGACTTCTCTCGATGTGGAAGAGCAGCGGCTCTACTCTGAGCTCCTCCCAGGTGACAGAGCTCCTCACCCTGTCTATAAGGATGCGCCCTGCCACCCTGCAAAGGAAACTCATTTTGGCCGCTTGCCTTCAAGATCTTGTCCTTTCGGACATGACCCAAATCTCATGACTATAGGTGAAAGTAGGAACACATGACCCAAATCTCATGACTATAGGTGAGAGTAGGAACATAGATTCCTACACTTTTGCTATTTTAAGGACAGAAAAATCCACTTTGCGCCGCGGCGCATGTTCTAACAGGGTTGTGCTTATTCTGTTAATGAGTTATGAGTATGTTTTGAGTAAAACGTGCATTAAACCAATCATCCCCATCTCCCATTCTCTTTAAGAGTCAGTTGTGTCACACCATGGTACATTTGCTATTTACATGATGGACTTTGTAAGTGGAAAAACTGAATGCTTCACTAGTGAGAAAACAGTTGAACAGACCATCTGCTCGAGGATAAAGAATAAGCCTCTACTATTCAGCCTCTTTACTTTAACTCTTTAATTTACTCGTTTACTTTTGTGGATAAGGAAACGGTGTTGTACTCACTCCACTGAAGACATCCATTAGCCTACATATTTAATTTTGTTTGTTAAGCACAAAGATTTGTTTCAAAACTATTTCAGTTTCACTAAATTCAGTTCTAATTTCCAGCAAATGAATAAATGAACAATAATAACTAAGTGTGGTCAAAAAAACGAGTTATATCCAAACACACGTCCTATTCTTATGCCCCATATGGTGATGCATACATCTCCAAAACGTCTTGTATTTATAAAAGCAAATATAAATAAGCATATAATAAATACTACTGATAATAATAATATTACGCATATGCAAATTGTCATGAATAAAATGAAAAAAGCCCCCCCAGATGAAAAAGGCATGGAGGTAATGGTTTTTATATTCATGTAGAAAAAATCTTTTGTAATATGTTTATCCTTTAATTTTTTTTTCATTTGTAAAGGTACTTGCGTATTGCTGTACATCATGTGAATATTAAGCAATGTGTAAGCGTTTAAGGCGCACAACTAACATGCTCTGCGCTGGAATTTAGACCAGCTTTTAGCTGGTCAATTGTGCAGTCTATTTTAGTTCCTCAACAATGCACCTTAACACACCTCCTTTCTAGACCGAAACACCCATGAGTCCAAAAAGCGGCGCAAATGGATTTGCTATTTAAACAACGTGGCACAAAGCGGAAAAATTAGGATTGCAGCAAACACGTCTTGCGCCTTATTGCGCCGGGTTTATGATAAAGCCCTCCAACAAACACAGATCCAAACACACACACACAAAAACACAAAAACACAATAAGAATCTGCTACTTTAACTTTTATGAATATGGTTTTGCTAAAAACTTTTTTAGATTATACAATAACTTTTAACAATAGAAAATCAACCCTTTTCTTCAGTCAAAAATGAGTGTTGCCCTCTGATTAAACATTGATGAAATTCTGCACACTGATGAGGGAAAACCTAGACATTCACAGAGTTTGTGAAGAAGATAAGGTTGTTTCTTCACGAAAAACAGATATGAGGATTGAAATTAAGTTTAGCTGCTGTATTTTTTTGTTTGGTTTAGTGAAGGCAGGTCAATTTGACCCAAAGGGTGAACAGAATTCTAAGACAACAGGAGGGTAAAAAAAAAAACTTACTTACTTACTTACTTACTTACTTACTTACTTACTTACTTACTTACTTACTTAAAGTTCTACAGGCAGTAAGTTTCCACTAATGTTGAGTATTCTGAACTTATCGGGTTTTACAGTACAACAAACACAGAGAGAGACAGCTCACAATTTAAAAAAACAAAACAAAAAAAAAAAAAAACAGGTTCACAGACTCTGCCATAAATCTTTGTTGTGTGTTATAGCACACTAAATGCGTGCCATTTAGTGTGTGTGCGTGTTGTTGACTCACCAGCCGCCACCGCCGAGCACATGACAAAGAACATGCCCACAGCGATTCTCTTCAGAGACGAGGGCAGCAGGCCTTTGCGTTTGAGGATGGGGTCTACCACTTTATCCTTGAGGGGGATCAACATGAGGATCAGCACGGCGTCAAACATGGTCAGCCAGGCCGCAGGGAAGCGGAAGGTATTCTGGGAGAAACAGGGGCAAAATTATGAGCCATGTTTACAGAACACAGGCACGAACAAAGAGAAAGCAGCGTGTAGGTCACTCCTAATGCTCAGGTGCTTTGTTCTTCTCCATTTGTCCTCCATCGAGAAAGTAAGTACAAGCTCAAATGTGAATTCTAGTGGGGTGTTTGAGAAAGAGAGAAAGAAGTAGAAACATTCCAGCAACAGTAGCGCCCTCATGTGTCCAGTGCTGGTGTTTGGATATAAAACTCCACATTCAGTGTGAGGTGGAAGGACAGGTCTCTTAATAGCCCATAAAATCATTAATCACTTGTTAAGTACTTTAATATCACATGGGGATTGGATAGCATGCGTCAGAGCACCTGTTTCCTAATGAATGGCTGATTGCTCCTTTCACGTGCCACTGATGAGTGATGGAAAACGCAGCAGAGAGAGGACAAAAAAGTGAATCTCACACAGCAGGACTTTCTGGGAATTGTGACAGATTTGGAAGGACAGTTTTGAGAAAGAAAATTTAAAAAGCTACTGTATTAAGGAAGTTTATTTCTTAAGAAAACAAGCAGTGTTTGTTAATCTGTTGTTGGGAGGTGACCTTTTTGTGTGTGGAAATTTAGGATTTTTTCGACAAACATAAAAATAACTTGCTTGATAAGCATTTAATGAGGAACTGAATTTGTATGTTCCTGAGGGGAAATAAATTATGCAGTGTTTGTATACAAAATTACAACCAAAATCAGTATCATTTAGTACCATTTGGAATTACTGACTCAAAATTTACTGATTCAGAATTTCAGGACAGTTTTGACACATACTCAAAAAATCTATGAAATTAACAAGAATTTAAACTTTCATTTTAGAAGAAATAGGAAATGAGCAGGATTTGCCTATGAAAAACACTCTGGTCATTACCTTGAGACATCCAGTTGAAGTCAGAATTATTTTCCCTCCTGTTTATTTTTTTTCCCCAATTTCTGTTAACAGAGAGAAGATTTTTTTCAACACATTTCTAATCATAATAGTTTTAATAACTCATCTCTAATAACTGATTTATTTTATCTTTGTCATGATGACGGTAAATAATATTTTACTAGATATTTTTCAAGACACTTCTATACAGCTTAAAGTGACATTTAAAGGTTTAACTAGGGTAATTAGGTTAAGATAGAATAGGGTAATTAGGCAAGTTATTGTATAACGATGGTTTGTTCTGTAGACTAATAAAAACAAAAATAGCTAATAATTTTGTCCCTAAAATGGTTTTAAAAAAATTCAAAACTGCTTTTATTCTAGCCGAAATAAAACAAATAAGACTTTCTCCAGAAGAAAAAATATTATCAGACATACTGTGAAAATTTCCTTGCTCTGTTAAACATCATTTGGGAAATATTTAATGTTAAACTTTAAAGGGGGGCTAATAATTCTGACTTCAACTCTACCTGTCAAACCTCCTGTTTTTGCTGGGATTTTCCTGTATTTTACCATTCTATCCCGCTGTCATCCCGTGAAAGTATTTTCCCATATTTCTCACATATTTTTAATCTTTCTATGAAAAGTGAAAGTAGCATCAAGGAGCCGTTCTCAAATGTGATATAATTGCAAGAGTTGTTCAAGAGAACTATGCTTTCGCTTTATTTCGGCTTGAAAGCATGTTAAAATTAATATTACAATGGCTGCATTCACTTAATTTTCATTAACGGCATCCAATAGTATCTGGAAGCAGCCTTGAAGATGCTAGCTGAGACTGCATATCTCAGTGATGCAATGTTAGACACAATGCACTCAATGGTGCTAGTGACGTCACTGTGAGGGGTAGGGTTAGGGGTGGGGTTAGGTGAGCGCATTAAAAAGCATCAGATGCAGCTCAGATTGTAATATGTAAACGGTTACAAAATTAATTGAATACTTTGATTATAGATCTGTGGATTAGGCATGGGTCGATAACGTTTTCTAGGTATACCGTGGTTTGGAATAGTCAAGGTTTTAAAACCGCCAAAATTTCTGTAATACCGTTCCTAAGGTATATGTAAGATTTTTTTATTTAATTTTTTTTTTAGGACAACAGTATCTTCAGCAGAAAAGATATCCAAAGATGATGTTTAAAATGAAATCTGTGCTTTTGAAACTAATGTCTACTAAAGTCAATAATTCATTTGAATTATATAGCCTGACATGTTTACTACTCCAAAATATTTTAAATCTTTCAAAAAATAAAATATATTGCTTTCAAAGGGGAAAAAATGTGTTGTTTTTTACCCAGACATTTTAAAAGAATATATTTTAGAGCTGTGAACACAATATGATGATACTGTGAAACAGTGATATTTTTATCCAAGGTTATCATACCGTCAGAATCTTATACCGGCCCATGCCTACTGTGGATTCTTTAAGGGACACCTCTGTTATCAAACAAAACAGTGGATCAATGTCAATGTTTTTCAATTTTTCTAATGTTTCTTATGTATTCTATCATTCATTCATTTTCTTTTCGGCTTAGTCACTTTATTAATCCGGAATCGCCACAGCGGAATGAACCGCCAACTTATCCAGCACGTTTTTATACAGCAGATGCCCTTCCAGCCGCAACCCATCTCTGGGAAACATCCACACACACTCATTCACACTCATACACTACAGACAATTTTAGCTTACCCAATTCACCTGTACCGCATGTCTTTGGACTGTGGGGGAAACCGTAGCACCCGGAGGAAACCCATGCGAACTCAGGGAGAACATGCAAACTCCACACAGAAATCCCAACTGACCCAGCCAAGGCTCGAACCAGCGACCTTCTTGCTGTGAGGCGACAGCACTACCTACTGCGCCACTGCGTCGCCTGTATCCTATCATTTGAAGCTTATTTGCTTTTCCCAACTAGGCTTATACAATTAAACCGCTCTGAATTAACACATTGAGGACTTTGGGGTCATTTTGGAAGTTCTTAGGTAGACTGGGTAGGTTTGAGTTTATTTATTTGTTTATTTATTGTTCGGGAGGGGAGTATTCCGTATTTTTCCATCCCTATGTTGACAGATATGCCTTGAGGTTGCACACACTGTAAAAACAAAAAGGCTGGGTTCCACACAGTTCCTTCATGTTGTCCCGACACAAACCGACTAAGTTAACTTAATTGTTTTTACAAATTTAAGTGGACTGAAAATAAAACAATTAAACTGCCATCCTCCCAAAAAACTAAGAATTGTGTTGATTCAACTCATTTTAAATAAGTAGTTTGAACAAGCAGCAAAAGTCATTTTCTGAGCACAGATGTTCTAAGAGTTTTCAAAATCTGAATGAATTCTACATTATTTACTTTGTCAACATGCATTGCAAGTTTTGTGGTGAACAATCAAACTGTGCAAGTTCATTCACAGAAGAAGTAAAAACGTTTTGGTAATCTTAATAAAATCTAAAAATCTATTTAGTCTCTGGAAAGGCATTCCTCAGTTTGACAGAATAACCTTAACTACTCTGCTCTAATCTTTGTTTTGCTGCAAGTAAAAGATTGCAAAGAGGTGTGCTGCAATAAAATGGCTTAATTTGGAAATGACTTATTCTCTACTCTTTGAACTGCATTTCTTAGCAATTAAGACATAATGTTTGGAAACAGTGATGGATTTGAAACTTTAGAAGAATTTTGACAAACAATTTAATTTATATTTATATGTCAATATTACTAGCCCCATTAAGCTATATTTTTTCGATAGTCTACAATACAAACCATCATTATACAATGATTTTCCTAATTACCATAACCTGACTATTTACCCTAGTTAAGCCTTTAAATTGCCATTTAAGCTGAATACTAGTATCTTGAAAAATATCTAGTAAAGCATTATGTACTGTCATCATGGCAAAAATTAAAAGAAATCAGTTATTAGAAATGGGTTATTAAAAATATTATGTTTAGAAACGTGTTCTCTCCTTTAAACAGAAATTGGGGGGAAAAACAAACAGGAGGGTTGATAATTGAGGGGGGCTAATAATTCTGACTTTAACTGTAAATAAGATTAAGAAACTATTATTTTTACACTTCAGAATTTATGAATTTGATTAGAATATAGTTACATGGGTATATATATATATATATATATATATATATATATATATATATATATATATATATATATATATATATATATATATATATATATATATATATATATATAGTCCTTTTTGGTAACACTTTATAATAACTACACACTATGAATCATTTACTAAACATTAGCATCTAGTGAAATCCTGATCTGTTAATCATTAACTCTACATTAATAAGCGTTAGTAAGCAGTTTATAACTGCAGCTACAAATGCTGTATTCCTGACTTACAACCATATTTATAATGTGCTTAATAATTGTACTTTCATACTTTGTTAATGATTTACTTTTCATTACTAAATTAAGTATTGCATTATTAACAAACCAGTTGTATTTAAGAGTAGTCGATGGTTTTTAAGATAATTCAGAATGAGTTAGTAAATGATTAATAAACTATTAAAATCAACGTTTATATCTCTTATTATTCAGGCATATATTAATAGTTAATTTGTATGTTAATAAATGCTTTATTAACTCAACTTCATCCAGTTTTGTGACCTAATCTAAAGTGAGGACTATTTATGCTTTATAAATCCCTTATAAATGACAATGAAAGGCTCAGTATCAAATGAGCAATAATCATAGCAATCTTATCTAAAAAGTAAAATTACTGTAAAGTTTTAACATTACTGATTAACAGGAGTGTCAAAATACGACATAAAATTGGATAATACAACAACAATATAACAATTTAACAATATAATAAGATGCAATGTTTAAACTGTACAGTAATTTTATTTTAGATAAGGTTGCAAAGAATAATTTTTTATTTGAAATACAGTTTCATTTGTGGATTTTCAAATGAATAGGAATGAATAATGTCGTTTATGTTCTTTTTTCCTGTTTAGAATATAACTGAGCCTTTAATTTGTCATTTATAAGTGATTTGTAAAAGCATAAATTGTCCTCACTTTAGATTAGGTCACAAAACTGGATGAAATTGAGTTAATAAAGCATTTATTAACATACAAATTAACTATTAATATATGCCTGAATAATATTAGATAAAATAAGATATAAATGTTAATTTTAATAGTTTTTTAATCATTTACTAACTCATTCTGAATGATCTAAAAAAAACACCAACTATGCTTAAATAACTGGTTTGTAAATAGTGTAATGCTTAATTTAGTAATGAAAAATAAATCATTAACAAAGTATGAAAGTACAAGTATTAAGCACATTATAAATGTGGTTGTAAGTCAAGAATAGAGCATTTGTAGCTGCAGTTATAAACTGCTTACTAACGTCTATTAATATAGAGTTAATGATTAACAGATAATGAATTCACTATATGCTAATGATTAATAAAATGTAGTTATTATAAAGTGTTACCTATTTTTTTTTTCACTTATAAGTTTGCTCCTAATCCTAGGTTTAGCTGTCTGTGGGTATAAAGTGTGTGAATGAGCCATTATAATGCAGCTATCATCACTAATTTTAACATGAACGACACAAGCATCATTCCGGTTAGTGCTTTTCAATCTGTATTGAAAATTAGTATATTAATTAAATGAGCACATGCATATAAATAGACATATTAAAGTATATTTTTTAAATATATAGCATACACAATGAACCCTGTCAGATAGAACACAGCTTACTGTATGTTGTTCTGAGAGGATGCCGGAGGATTGATATGATGTCGTCAAGGCTTTTTGGGTGTTCTTGCTTACTAGCCCAAGACAAAACACCCCACACCCAAATGTCCATGTTATTCTGGTCTCTAGAGAGATCTCTTACATCTCTTACAAAATCATACTTCTGACTTAATTAAAGAATCACATTTACATGTGCAGTTTAATTAACGGCAGTTAAGCTATGCTCTTCATGTTCAACCTAGTCATTTCCCATTCTCTCACATGGAGACTCAAAAGGGTTATTTAACTCAGTGTTTCTCAACCACGTTTCTGGAGGACAACCAACTCTGCACATTACCCATGTCTCATTAACCAAACACACCTGATTAGGCCTGTCACGATATCTATTTTTTTGTGGTACAATACATAGGAACAATATTTATTGAGATAAACAATACTGTATTATTGTCATTTTAAGACCATTTTGACACTATAATAGAATCATATATATATCCTAAATAAATAAATAATCAATATTAAGTGTTAACAATAATGTCCAAGGTAAAAAGCACTAGAAAAAAGTAGCAGATCTGTTTTAGTCACCAGGCACCCACATGAAAATATACTATAGTAATTTATAGTAAATAACCATACTGACACCTCCAATAGAGATAGAGAGCCCGCGCAATCAGCTAAAATATGGCTAGAATTGGTTTTTATGTATGAGCGATATATATTGCATCACCAAAAAGTATTGAAGACATGTTCGCATGTTGTACGATAAGTCGATATATTGATTATTGTGACAGGTCTACACCTGATTCAGATCATCAGGTCATTAGCAGAGACTGAAAGACCTGTAGTGTGACAGACAAAGGAGACATCCAAAACATGCAATGTTGGTGGTCATCTAGAAACGTGGTTGAGGACCACTGATTTTTTATTTTTATTTTTTATTTTTTCTTGCCCTGGAGGGCCAATGAGCTGTAGAATATATCTCCACCCATATCGAATTGGTTAGCATGCTCATGCGTTTGATCAAGGTTAGAGCTAAACTCTACAGCTCACTGGCCCTCCAGGGCAACATTTGAGGAACCCTGTTCTATTACTGTAGTTAAATACCTCTTGTAGGCTAGATTTGAGGATATTTTCACAGAAAACAGAACATGATTAGTGGAGAGTAACTGATTAGACAAAAAGTCAAATGGTTGACTACTCTTTCAACTGTTTATCTGCAGCTGCATATCTCATCCACGAGGTCACACTGAAGGAGAACAAGCTTTTAGGGCTGATGAGAATTCTTTAGCTGAGAAATTGGAACTTTAGCTACAGTGTGAGCTTCTTTTTGCTTGGAGGTGGGAAATAATGAAGTAAGAAATGATCAAATAAATGTATTGATCTATTCCACCACCACCACCACCTCAGGTACAAATAAATATTCAACTGTGTTGTAGACCCTAAAGTAATCTACTTCTGCTGTTCTGTCATTGATTCAGTGTACAAAGTAAAGTGTTCAAAACACAAAATGTAGAGCTTGACTATTTCTTGAGTTCTCCAATTGTCTTGTTTAACCTGATGAAGACTTGATGTAGGTCGAAACATTGTTACATAAAAAAAAATTGTTTTGACCTAAAAATTTTATTTTGACCTAATCTGAAGTGTTACCACAATTCATTTTGTATTATTGCTTTAAACAGTATAAATAAGGTCAGGATGAGCATGTCGTTTAATTTTTACACCTAAATATCAGTTTTAGGAAATGAGAAAGCATTTTTTTCCAGCCAGATATCAGTTCTTTGAAACATTAGACAAGGGCTGTCCAATTCAGCACCTGGAGGGCCCTTGTCCTAATTAAATGCACCTGAACCAAATAATCAAGCTCTCTAAAGGCTTACTAGAAACTTCCAGTGAGGTGTGCTGAGACAAGCTGAACTCTGTAGAACAGCGGCTCTCAGTACTGAGTTTGTACACCACCGCATTAGACATTTTAATGTACTGTATGCTTTCTAAGTACAGTATAAAAGTAGCTGCGTATTTTCTATTTAATATGTACAACAGGGAAAATAAGCACATAACACAATGTTTTTTCCTAGGAATAATATTTCTAAAGAAGCTGTTGACGTAAAGTTGAACCAGATTTTGGTAAAAACCTAAACAATACAAACATATACATAAATAAATAAATAAATAAATTTAAAAAATCTGAAAAATTGTGTAATAACATTGAAATGACACGAGGAGAAAGTACTGAACTCATTCATTCATTCATTTTCTTGTCGGCTTTGTCCCTTGCGGCGTCGCCACAGCGGAATGAACCGCCAACTTATCCAGCACGATTTTACGCAGCGGATGCCCTTCCAGCCGCAACCCATCTCTGGGAACTTCCACACACACATTCACACTCATACACTATGGACAATTTTAGCTTACCCAATTCACCTGTACTGCATGTCTTTGGACTGTGGGGGAAACCGGAGCACCCGGAGGAAACCCACGCGAACCCAGGGAGAACATGCAAACTCCACACAGAAACGCCAACTGACCCAGCCCAGCCGAGGTTCGAACCTACGACCCAGCGACGTTCTTGCTGTGAGGCAACAGCACTACCTACTGCGCCACTGGGTTGCCCAAAGTACTGAACTACTGAAACATATTAAATACTTTATATAATACTTTATATTTTGGTGGTGGCAGCTTAAAGACGCCTCTCATATTGAGAATGAGGTCACATGCATTGCTCAGCAGACTTCAACAGAGTGGAAAAATCTTGATGGTTCTGTGGGTTTTGTCTATCCAAACTGATCTTTACTTTGTGTTTTATATTGGATTCAAGTCAGGTGATTGGCTAGGCCATTCTACAGCCTGGTTTTCTTTTTTGAAAGCATTTAAGAGTTTTCTTGGCTGTGTTTTGGATTATTGTCTTGCTGAAATGCCCATGGTTTTATCTTCATCATCCTGCAAATGTAGATGTTGGACTGAAGCAGCTAACAGTAATTTACAATGATGAAGGGCAGAGGGTTGAAGAACTACAGGGAGATTTCAGCTGCTGTCTGGACTTTCACTGCCTTTCTACACCTCCCTTTCTTCATGTATTCAATACTTTTTCCCTGCATCATTTAATTTTATTACACATAACTTAATTTGTAAACTAATTAGATTTGTTTTCTTTGCATATATGGATTTATTTGGTTGTTACCAATATCCGGGGAACAATTCATGACAACAGCACCTTTAGAAATATGTAAAAATGGTGACGTGTTCAATATGTATTTCCCTTGCTGTAAGTAGACCAAGAGGTTGATTACAACTATTTAATGTGTTTTTTTATGATTAGAGAGCTACAGTATCTGATTATGAAAAGAACAGGTGTAAATGCCCTCGGGGAAACATTTGAGATGGATATAAATCTGATCATTCTGGAATGCATTCCAGACAAAACTGGGCAGGTTGTTGAAACCACATATGCATTTTTTTCTCCTCCCAAGATCTGCAGAAATAAACATGTGAAAATACAAAATACAACTGTGCTAATCCAACACGCAACACCACAGATGGCAGTTTGGGATGTTTTATGTCTTTTTCTTTTCCATTTTAGTTTTTACTGGTCATTAACTGATAAATTGTCAAAATAATTTAAAAATAAATGAATATAAAATGGCTCTATTAAAAACAGAGATGCATCACATGCCTAGTAAAACCTTTCTTCTAATAATAGAAAAACATTGTTTTTTATGGAAGTAGGTAACACACAAATGAATGTAAACCCTTTACAGATTTCAATGATGTCTTGCACGTATCTGTACGACAAAAATAGATGCTTCATTTAGCCTATAATGACTGTAATTACGGAGACCGTCTTGCGCACAATGATGTTTTACTGGAACACGAGTGAAGTACAAAGCCTTCTGCAGCCTACATATGAATCCATTTATATGCCAAATACCATATATAGCTTATGTTTCTGTAAACAAAATGTAATTAAATAAATCGCAGTTTATCTGATGCTTTAGTCTACATAACATAATAGCGCAGGATTTGAAGATCAGGGGGTTGCATCAGCTGTTCCTAAGTTCTTTCTTAAACTGGAATGTAAAGTACACACTAGAGGCTTAGTAACTGCTAGCTAGTTTGTTACTAAATTTGTTCTTACTTCACTTGCACCACATGTTCTTAAGGCAAACCGTAGTTAGTAGGTCGTAAGCTCTCCGTAAAGTCATGCGTAGTCGCATTGAATGACATAATATCCAATAAAAAGCATTTAAATCATTAAACTGCTCTAAAATTCTGCAACTAAAGCATCTATATATAAACATTCTATAAAAATGAAATGACTAATTACATTTTTATACTAAATTACCTTACAGTCAGTCACTATAACAGATGACGCACATAGCTGCATCGCGAGCTGTGACTGCTTGCAAGTTATCAAAACATTAAACTTGATTTTTTTTTAAATATCCTACACATAAAAGAGAAAAGAGCATAGAGAAGAACTCAATCATGAAGTAATTCTCATTTTAATTGATAGATACAATTAACACAAAACAGAAAAGAAGAAAAATTAAACTCTTCTGTCACAAACCACAAAAAATAAACAAGGCTATGAGTAGAATGAAATCATTCTTCACTATCGTGAGCTCCTCAATGTAAACCAATCTCACTGTCGTCATTTCTTTTCTACCATTATACATGGAGTGAGGCTGCCGTAAATATTTAGTTCGAATGTACTGTATCTTTACGTTTAAACTAAGTTCTGTAGTGTACCACAATAATATTTAGTAGTGCGTAAATTGTAACAGAGTAGGGCTGGGCGATAAAATCGTTATCGATATTTATTGACTGAACACCAGTCAATATCGATAAAAAAAGATTCGGTATGAAGTTTTGATATGAAGGCTATAGTTTTATTAAATGTGGCTGCTGAGCGCACACCTTGGAAGGAATGCCAATAAGCTTAGGGTGTAAGTTTGTCATTTCCAATAAAGGAGCGCGACTTGTGCAAGCGGCGCACAAGTGACGTGCACGCATTTTCCAGCCACACCTAGTTGAAAACATCGAAACTTTTCTGAATGTTGCGAGCGCACCGCGATTCATGCAAGTAGAACAAACCAATCTGCTTCACACTTTGTATGGAATACACACATTTCAATAATAGTAGACTAATTACCTGAGACAAACACCGGCCAACCAAACACTGCAGTGCTTTTTAGCGAAAAGTCCATTGTAAATGGTCAAGGAATCCACACACTCGCGCTTGTCACTTCAGGTCAGAATAACAACACATGCGAAAATGAGTGCCGTATAGCAGCAATGAGAAGATTGTAAATAAAGAAGCATGTAAAAATGTCGCTAGAGTGGCTTTTTGGTTTCTTTTCTTGTGCATCCCAGCCACTAGCTCCACATCTGAAAGATAGGGGGTAATGTACTCATTCAAATTCACAATTTGTAATGTTCAACATGTATTTAAATGATGATGCTAATTCATTTACTTGAAAGCTCAGATTTAATTATCATAATTTGTGTTGTTTAGAGAGTTTGAGGTTTACTGTATCATTATTATTCACACCTTAAAGTTTGCTTTGATTGTTCAGCATTTACTCTTTACCATTCACACACTTTATTTATCATGTTTAAGGGTCTCTTTAACACTTATAATTATTTTATTATAAAGAAATCAGATATTTTGTTGAAATATTTTAGTTTTTGACCATTGGAAAAACGCTGACGATAAACGCAAACGAAAAGCGCCCCGGTGTGTACAAGCCTTTAGAGTCTCTTTAAGTCACAACTAGGCTACATTTTAACTTGCGCACTGCTGGTGCAACTGGCCCCAGAATATTATCCATTTAGCAGGGGAACATTTATGTTGCCTAATGTAACCACACGTAACAAAATGTAACAAATTCCAACCATTTTCACAAAACCAGTTATACAGCTATTAAGTGACCAGATGTAAACCAGCCCAATGACAAATAAGTGATCAGATCCACCAAGAAAAAAAAATCTACACATTTTGATTCTTCGTATTTTGATTTTGGCTGCCGCAGAAAATCATCTATCCTCATTTCACACACAGACAGGCCTTGATGATTAGAATGAGCAGCTGTGGGCAGATAGTCATGAAGCAAAAGTTAAAAAACAGCCCAATCCATCCTTATCTCCATCTAAATTGCTTGTAATGAACTCAAAATACCCGACACAATATTTCACCATCTGTACATTTTAATTGACGTTAATCAAATAATGGCTGTGAAATACAACACCAGAGGCCTAAATGCCCGAAGCTGGAAAAGAGGTTTATTATGCAACCATGCCTGCAGGTGTATAAGGGCGTATAACTCACACAGAGAGGCACACACATACACTAGAGTATTAGGAGTTTAAGTGGGAAGCATGTCTCACTCAGCATGTTTGAATTGAATACTAAAACTTCAGTCAGCCTGGAAACTACTGACGTTTTTAACACTTTTAATTCTCCATCTCACTCCCTTATTAAATGTACATTTCTTTGACTAAGCATTGCTAATTTATACATGTCCCTCCAAGCACTCAGTGAGTCTCCCCTTCATCATCGTTCACTTTTTTTTTCTCCATTTGAAGTTGCCAGTTTGCATCATTCTATCATCATATCATTTTCACAACTGGTGTCTGTTATTTATTTATTTTTTTTCTAAGGGTGTCTGCTAATTAAGAGCTCACAGTTTGGCCTTGTTAAACTGTACAGTGGATTCCCTTTAGGCTGCGCAGTCCACCGAGACAAATCTGCACCAGCACATGTTCATTTAGAAGGGGAAACCCTTGTGTGAGAGAACAAGCGACAGATGGGGATTTGCACACTAGGGTACGGACTCTAGAGAAACGGTATCGCGCCCAAGACAGAGAATGCAAAACTGCGAGATTTCTATTGAAATGGGAAGCTGGGGAAAGACCTCATGTGCTTTTGAGTCATCAGTGTTTTTCCAGAATATTTCTAAGGGAAATTGGAGTAGCAGCCAAATATCTGTTGTTTGTTTTTGGCCATGGCTTAAGTGTAAAAAAGAATTGTTGCTGCCTTAAATTTACTAGTTGAATCAAATTAACTTTTGTAGTCATCTCAACTTACATCAATCAAACTGATTAAAAATATTAGGTATAACATAAAATGTTCAAACCTGATTAACTTATTAAAAAAAAAAAAAAAAAAATATGTATATATATATATATATATATATATATATATATATATATATATATATATATATATATATATATATATATATATATATATATATATATATATATATATATATATATATATATATATATATATACAGTTGAAGTCAGAATCACGGAGAGAAGATTTCTTCAACACATTTCTAAACATAATAGGTTTTAATAACTAATTTCTAATAAATTATTTATTTTATCTTTGTCATGATGACAGTAAATAATATTTTATTAGATATTTTTTAAGACACTTCTATACAGCTTAAAGTGGCATTTAAATGCTTAACTAGGTTAATTAGGTTACCTAGGCAGGTTAGGTTAATTAGGCAAGTTATTGTATAACGATGGTTTGTTCTGTAGACAGTCGGAAAAAAAATAGCTTAAAGGGGCTAGTAATTTTGACCTTAAAATGGTTCATAAAAAATTAAAAACTGTTTTTATTATATTCTAAATAAAACAAATAAGACTTTCTCCAGAAGAAAAAATATTATCAAACATACTGTGAAAATTTTCTTGCTCTGTTAAACATCATTTGGGAAATATTTTAAAAAAGAAAAAAAAAAATTCTAAGGGGGCTAATAATTCTGACGTCAACTATATATATATATATATATATATATATATATATATAGTGTGTGTATTTTATTTATTTTTTTTATTTATTAGGGGTTTCAAAATTAATTGTTTCTTCGGTGCATCGCGATGCAGTAGCGGACAATTCGGTATCGGTTCAGTAATAATCATAACCGGTTATGTACGGACGTCATTTATCTCATATGTGCGATGTCGCTGTAGCTTACTATGGCGAGGGATTTTTATTTACAAAGTGTTATTTACAATGCTCCAACTACTTAAAAACGTAGAAACTGCACAATTTCACTGCGTGTGTGTTTGCTGGACAGTCTTTCACTGACACTTACAGCAGAAGCCCCGATTTCACTGCGATTGAGAAAATTAAAGTAAACTCCATTTCTCTCTCTCTCACTATGGCCCATTTGACCTGCTGGCGTGACTTTTCCCCTCCTTCAGGCTATTACAGCGATCCTTCTGGATAGACACGAACGCGTGTCTGCAGAGCGAGTTTTCTTCTCCGCGTCTATCCTGGATCAGCTGTGAACGCCGCTGCTGTTTATCAGTGTCACTCGTCGGTGAACAGCTCCAGAGCGTTAGAGCCAATCGCAGCCCTTTCTGTTGAGTGCGTGACCAAACAAAGAGGTGTAAGAAAGAACTCGCTAGACAAGGCTCAGAAAGTAAGCGGGATATTTACTGTATATTTGTTTATTTGCTATAAATGCTCATGTTGTTCTTGAGTACTTTCTCTTATACCTGAGTTTTTAAAGGTACAGTTTATATATCTGACTGTTTGTATTAAAGGACAAAATTGTATTACAAATAATATATAAATATGACCATGTGTCAAATGTAGGAATCTAGATTTTCCAGTATGTGGCCTAAGAAAGTGAAATCAGCAGAAAAGCCATGTACAATCTGATTAGAGAGGACTAAAACAGATTTGCAAGTAATTGGATTTGAAACCACATATTGAAATTGTTTAGCTAAAAAATATTTCTTGATATATTACAACTGCATGTGCAAAAAAAAATGGATTTGGGTTGACAGTCTAGACGAGGCTTAAGAGTCAGAAAGTCATAGGTCAGTAAACAAGCAGCTAGCAAAGCCTCTAAAACCAATTAATAACAGCTTAACACATGTCATCAAAGCATGTTTCAACAACCATTCAAATGTTTGGGGTCACTGTGATTTAAAAAACACTTTTCAGCAAGAACACATAAAATTAATCTAAAGTTAACAGTATAAACAATGTTGAAAAAATATATATAGTTGAAGTCAGAATTATTAACCCCACTGAATTATTATCCCACCCCTGTTTATTTTTTCCCCAATTTCTGTTTAACGGAGAGAAGATTTTTTCAACACATTTCCAAACATAATAGTTTTAATAACTCATTTCTAATAACTGATTTATTTTATCTTTGTCATGATGACAGTAAATAATATTTTACTAGATATTTTTCAAGACACTTCTATACAGCTTAGAGTGACATATAAAGGCTTAACTAGGTTAATTAGGCTAACTAGGCGGGTTAAGGTAATTAGGCAAGTTAGTGTATAATGATGGTTTGTTCTGTAGACTGTTGATAAAAAAAATAGCTTAAAGGGGCTAATAATATTGACCTTAAAATGGTTTTCAAAAAATTTAAAACTGCTTTTATTCTAGCCGAAATAAACCAAAGACATTATTGATTATGTCAATAATGTGAAAACATATTCAAATTATTGACATAATTTGGGAAATATTTAAAAAAGAAAACCAAAATCAAAGGGGGGCTGATAATTCTGACTTCAACTGTATTCAAATCCTGTCCTTTGAACCTTTAAACAAACGCATTCTGCAAAAGTACAGCATTATAACTGTTTTCACACTTATACTGAAGAAAACTGAGCCTTCCACAAATGAATGAATATTAGAATACAATTAGGTTTAAATGCTTATAGAATGTTATTATATACAGTTTAAATTATTAGCCATCCTGTGAATTTAGGATTCTTATAAACATATTTGTGTGCTTAAAGTGTTGCTTAATGGAGGGAAGATTTTTTCCAACACATTTTAAAACTACTTTCTAATAACCAATTAATTTTGTTTCTTGACATGGTAATAGTGCATAATGTATTTCTTATTTTGCAAGATACTGGTATTTAGCTTGAAGTTCAATTTTAAAGACTTAATAACTATGTTGTTTAATTAGGCAAATTAATTAGATAACAGTGGTTTGTTCTGCAGACAATTAAAAAATTATCATTTTTAAAGAAGCTAATGATATTGACCTTAATTAATTATTTTTAATGCTCTTAAAATATATATTAAAAATATACTTTCCCCAGAAGAGAAAAAATATAATAGCACATATTGGGAAAATTGGTCTGCTAAACATTACTTTAAAAATGTAATATAAAAAAATTGAATAAAATAAAAAATAAATAAATAAAAAATAAATTGGAATTAAATTAGAATAAAATAAGATAAAAATAATTTTGACTTCAATTATACATTATTTATAATATTTTATTTTTATTTATATATAAAAATCTAAAAATGGCTGCATTTATGATCAATGCAATCTTTGTGAACATAAGACTCATCTTTTAAAAACAACACTAAAGTTTCCTTAAAAACTACCCAGATTTTCAAATCCTAGTGTTTATAACATACAGTGCTCTATAAGTACACCCCTCACATATCTACTTTTTAAAATTTATTTGTTTAATAGGAAGCTCTACAGGATTATATTTGTGCATATACATTGGATTAGTCAGTATTGAAGCCAAATCTAGAGCTTATTTAACAAAATAACTTATGATAACAGTCCAAAAACTAGTACACCCAAATTTATATGTTCTAGAAAAATATTTAATACAAATAAATAAATAAAAAAAGAGGAAGAATCAAGAGAAGCAACACATTTGAAAAATTTAGTTGAAATTTTGTAGGTTGTAATATTTTTTTTTTTTTTGCAATATTTTGCTTGAATTTAATTGTATTATCTTTTAATTTCTAAATATGTTTGGAGCCTAAAATATTATTTTAATAAATATATCTTTTTAACAAATCTGTTTTGTTTAAATGCACCAAAATACATTGCCTATATTCACTAAGAAATGGATCAAAATATAAATTTTCAAAATGGGGTATATCAACTGGCAACTTTATGTTGTAACAAGTAGTTCACAGCCAAACCGTATCCATGCTTTCTTTATATATATATATATATATATATATAAAAAAACTAATATCTAGTGGTATTGTTACACATTGTCAAACACATTTTCTTTTGGTTGCAACAAAAAAGTCTCACTTCTTCTTGTCTTCTACCTCAACCGATTTTATCTCCCTGAAGCAGACTGAAAAAGGACCGCTTCTCCTTTGATTGAAAATTCAGTGGCGAACAAACAAAATCTTAAACAAAAAAATGCTGGACTGAGTTTATTCATTCTTCAAAAGAAAATCCACACACATTCTTACCATCTGACCCATAAAAACAAACCCAGTCAACCAACTAGAAATGGTTTCATAACATTTTATTAAATTAAATAAGCTTAAATAAGCACATTAGATTGAATCATCAATGTCATATTTATAAATGTTGGCAGAACAATGGCACAAGCACTGTGAAAGTACTCTGGAAAATCATATTTACAGAGCGAGAGGTGCTTTAACAGCGTCTCTTCAGTATGACCCTGCAGTCACACTTTCAACTGATGTGTTATTTAGCGCAGCCAATTACGTCTTTTTCACTTCCCCATTGTCATTTTTTTGCACTTCCTCTCTGCCGACCATGTGACTTCGCATCTAATTGTGGAAAACTGCACTTCAGAGAGCTGTGAAATCGCACAAACACACACAAATGCGCAAGTCGCTCATCCAGTTACATTTGTGCCTGTGCATTTGCATGGTCATTGAGCAACATGTGACAGCATTGTCATTGCTGATCAGACGGCCCGCGTGTCGTGATTTTGCATTAGTCAGTGTGAAACTGTTTTGAGGGGATTTAATTCAAGGCGAAGGTTCTGACACACTTACCTAGCAGAGCGTGTACATGCACACCCACATGCGCGCTCGCCGCACAAAAACAAATAAACAGCAACTTCAGATGAGAAAGCGAGCGCTGGGTGCTAATCTGCGATTAGTGAGGGTCATGGTTTTGGAGTTAATACCCTGGTTTTCAAAGGATTTTTCTGGCTCATGTGTGCCAGACTCTCCAGAGAGTATCCTAAACAGTCTTTACTCCGCCGCTAGACAACACAACACGCGCACCTGGCATCAACACAGGCATCCTGTGGGCTCTAAAATTAAAACTGACAAACACAAGTCATCTTATTTTGCACTGTCACATGTAATGTTTTCTCTAAAGTCTTTAGGAGCTTATAGAATATTGTTATACTTCTATAAACATAAAAATTGCCAATATAAAGCCTAGAAAATGCAGTTATATGCCCCTAAAATCCAAGAAATTGGGGCATTGTATGATATACCAGAGGTCCTCAACCACTGGGTCGTGGACCGGTACCGGTCTGTGGATAAATTGGTACTCATTAATTATTTATGTTTTATTTATTATCGGAGTCTGAACGATCTTTTAATTTGAAAAATCTTTTATTTTGAAAAATGACCGTATTCTCTCCCTTACGTCTCGGTCACTTGAGTGCCCAAATTTAACCCACACGCAGAAAAAGGAGTAAGAAACAGACGTTTTTGGAAAGTTCCTTTGCAAAGAAGAAAAGGCCCAGTGAAGGACCCACGAACTGCTAAAGTATGGATCCGCGACCAATTTGTCAACAAATCAGGTGAATCCAGCATGCCTGTGCAAGAAGATCAACTGCTGGAGATCGCTAATGATGGCAGCCTTTTAGGGGGCCGTTCGCATATCGCGTCTTTTCTAGAGTTCACACAAGTTCATTAGTTCCAATGGAGATGCGCAGTGTGACTCGCTCGAGCCTTTCAGTCGCATCCAGTAGAATAAACGCCGCGAGTGCACCACAAGTAACGTGACAAGAACTGACAAATCATCTTCATACTATGTGTGGAATATACACATTTCGGTAGACTAATAATCTCGATACCTTTCCTATCAATCTGGCCCCCCAACCCCCCGGTCCACAGTAAAATGGTCAAATCGTTGACCAGTCCACAGTGATAAAAAGGTTGAGGACCGCTGTGATATACAGTAGTTGAGCAATAATAAATCAGAAACAAGTTTATCATCACAAAAGAGGAGATTTGTTCAAAATTGCACAAGTTAAGGTGTAAATTTATATTATGATCCTTATGTTTGGTCGATACAAAATCAACAACTATTTTAAAAAGCTCTGAAATACTGCCAAGAAAGTCAACAGCGGGTGTTGATCAAAGGGTAATGCTGATCAAATGTGAGCAAATACCCTATTGTTCACTTTTTACTTGTCTTCATATATACAAGAAATGTAAAATAAACAATAACCAACAAATAAACATAAAAATCTCAGACTCGCCTTATTAATACGTTTACCTTTACACTATACTATAGGCTGATTATTCTGTCTTTTGACAGAGCTGGTGTTGAGATGTTGCTGATGTTTGAGGAACAAGTTGGCTAAACTTTTATTGTGCCTCTTCTTCTGACTCCCAAGATTTTAAATTTGTCAAAATATACAGATTTTGATACCAACTGAGCCAAGAAAATGTGAGATACCAGCATTCCCCAGTTGGATTTCGAGTGCTGGTCAGTAGTTGTATTAATGCTATTTCTAATGGCTGTGCTGTGATTGTCATTTGCTGTCAATGTACATTGAAACGTGTGTTTTAATATTATATCATATCATCAGTTATTTTAAAAAATAATATTGCGATATATAGCTTTTGAATATCCACTGTAAGAATGTGACTACCATTCATTTTGGGTCATCCCGATCTGATCCTCGACTACCACCAAGAGGAACATCTGGACCTCTTCTACATCTGACCACAATGCTGCCATTTTAAGTGTCTTTTTCTAATGGTGGTTTAAAAATTATTTAGTCAAGTAAAACAACAATACAGCAGTAGCTGCTTACTATTTAATTATAGTGAATTTGGTAACGTGTCACAAATCCATTGACACTAACAGCGACAACTTTCTGGGATCAGTGATCAGCAGTATATACACAGTATACACAATTTTTAATTAAAGTACACATTGCTTGGAACCTCACTGAAGGTAGTACTTAAACGGTACCATATATGGAACACAGTGGAAAAGCCCCAAAAAGTGAGGTGTACCACATGAAAGCACAAGTGTAAATGATATTCCACTGAGTGGTACAGTACGGTATGGGTCGGTACGAGTCACCTTTATCAGGCTTGCGTTTACAATGCCAAAAGGGTACCAATACACATATACACATACTTGTGTATAAATGTTCATTGCTAACCTTTCTATGAATAGGATTTGATTATAACTGCAGATCAATGATGCGTAACAGCCTACTGTAACATCTGCAATTACTGTATATAAAATCAACAAACATATGCAACACATACAGGGTTCAAAAACAACATGCAACATATAGCCCACAGTCAGTGCAAACCTCTCATCTGCATCTAGACAGGTACATAAGTTCATAATAGTCCATATAGTTCATACCGGAGTTCATAATAGTACAAAAAGTGATGATAATAATTAAACATGGCAGTTTGTTCATGTTTTAGGTTGCTGAAACAATCATTTGCTCCCTTGTTTTGTCAGGCTTCTCTTTTGTTTTTTCGCACATCATTCTCCCATTTGTCCGTTTCTGAAAGGATTGGGCATCAAAAGCACTTCAATAATAAAGAGCACGCTATAATCATCAGCTCAAGAAGTTTGTTATTTCAAATATAGACGTGCCGTGATCGGAAGCAAGAAAGCAAAACCGCTCGCGCTTTAGACGGCCTAGTAAACAACTACGGGGCACAGGGCAGTTCTGCTCTTCTTCTTGGCATTGTGGCTGTTCATCAAGACGACAACAAGGTTTGTTTAAGCTTGGGTTGACCATGGCTCGTTATTATATGTATATATTATTGTGTTTTTTTTTATAAATGGTGGTTCCTTTGTTTTCATTCTCCTGGCTTGTTGCACAAGTGAGTGACGCATCTCTGTAAACCAATAGCGTTTAGCTGCATGTCTTGCTCCACCATTTGGTACCCTTTTGTTGTGCTAGGTACCCTTCCGAAAGGGTACCCAAAAAGTGGTATGGTACGGTTCGCTTTTAGGTACCGGTTGACAGTGGAAACGGCCATAAAAGCGTACCGAACCGTACCGTACCAGTCAGTGGAAACAGGCCATTAGGGACCTACTGTACCGCACTGTACCACTCAGTGGAAACTGGCCATTAGGTACCTTTTTACAGTGGAAACGGACATAAAAACGTACCGAACTGTACCGTACCACTCAGTGGAAACAGGCCATTAGGGACGTACTGTACCACTCAGTGGAAACGGGCCATTAGGTACCTTTTGACAGTGGAAACGGCCATAAAAGCGTACCGAACCGTACCGTACTACTCAGTGGAAATGGGCCATTATATACCTACTGTACTGTACTGTACCACTCAGTGGAAACGGGCCATTAGGTACCTTTTGACAGTGGAAACGGCCATAAAAGCGTACCGAACCGTACCGTACTACTCTGTGGAAATGGGCCATTAGATACCTACTGTACTGTACTGTACCACTCAGTGGAAATGAGCCATTATTTACCTTTTGACTGTGGAAACGACCATAAAAACGCACCGAACCTCACCGTACTGTACCACTCAGTAGAAACGAGCCATAAATAAGAATAGTACTGTCAGTCAAGAACCAACTGTCAGTTTTGACAGCGCTAGAACAACAAACAGAAATGGTGAGCAGATGGTGTCTGTTAGGTTGTAATATTTCTCCCGAAACCCTTTTCCCAATCTTTCTGAATGAAATGTCTACTTTACTACATCCATTAACTCGCAGTAGAACAAATAAAAGCCATGTCCACTGTTTTCTCATTTAATATTCTGTGTCAAAATACGAAAAAAAAAAAGGTTGCTTCTATTTCATGCGGACTTTAAATAACTTTTTATTGGAAAAGAAAAAATGTCCAGAACCAACACCGCCAAAAAGGTTGGGAACCATAGTATTTATAAAGTTACAAAACTACAGCTTTGTTTTATTAATGAGTCAGTCTACTACATCAATCTCTTTTAAAAGAGCAATGAATCCCTGGTTTACAAACATTTATAGCAAGATGTATCATTAATAGAAACAGCTGTGGCACTGAATCTGTTGCTTCCTAATAGCAGAGAGCAGACAAAAAAATATGGGAAAACTGATGAGGAAAGTGACCAGAGGCCAGGCAAAAAAAGGAGGCCAACAGCTTTAATAATTGAACTCTTCATTAACAAAGCAATTATATTTTCTTTCAGGCCAATTTGGAAGCGATCTGACATTACTAGCAGTGAAATAGTGGTTCTCTTACCGGGTGGGAGTCTGTGGAGTTGGGATCGGCTCCAGGAATTGTCAGATGAAGACTCTGGAGATAATATGTGGTCTGCATCTGCAATAGAAAAAGAAGAAAAAAAACAGCCCACATAAACATGCTGTACTCACATCTCATTCAATCTGCTGTGATCCATTTAGCACTTGTACAGACATTGTTTTTGAATATTGCTATTGATTATATTTTGAAATGGGGCAGGGGAAGAAAACAACAAATGGCAATATTTCAGCGCTTAAAAGCAGTTTGGTGTTTCATGGAAACAATCTCCAATATCTATTCATGCAGAAAGTCATTAGGCGGTTTATTTCCCAAAAGTAAGAGCCATTGTCCTTAACGCAAACCTTAATTTAGGGCCCCAAGGACTAACAATGCAGGGTAACCTTTCTAACAGTCGGCAAGTGTCTCAAAAGACAAAACACACTGGATGACAGGGTCTCAAAAGATGACCTTTAGTCATAATTGGATGGGAGAATCTTTTTTTTCTGCAAGTTAGGTTATGACACAACAGTCTGTGTAGTTATAGCAGTTTACCATTACTACAAAAGCTCCTTTACCTCAGAAAACTATTTGATACTGCCTTACAGCAATGAATTTCAAGCTGTAAAAATAATTTATTTTTTTAAGAAAGGGTCATGCACAACTGAGCCTGGTTTTTCTCGAGGTTTTTTTTCCTTCACTTTTGTCAATTGGTGAAGTTTTGTTCCTCGCCACTGGCTTGCTTGGTTTTAAGACTTGTGGAGCTGCGCATCGAGGGATTTTCTCTTTAGTGGAGTTTAGCAGTAAAACTTAAAGCACACTGAACTGAACTAAACTGAACTTCAACTCTGAAAACTGGACTGACACAGTTTCAATTTACTAGATCTTCTATAAAGCTGCTTTGACACAAAACTACATTGTAAAATCGCTATAGAAATAAAGATGAATTGAATATATTTATTTATGTACATGTTTTTGTATTTTGTTTTGTCACCCGCAGTCTGATCATTACAAATATTCAAATTCTTGTAATTGAGTAGTTTTTCCTAGAAATTGTAATTTACTAAGTAGTTTTAAAAAATGTGTACTTTTACTTTCCCTTAAATACAGTTTTAGTGCAGAATTGGTACTTTAACTCCACTACTTTCCTTCAACCTGCAGTCACCACTTTATTTTTTTCTTGTCTATGGGGATTAGAACATTCAGTCCTGGGATTCCTGTCTAATCAAATCACACATAGAGGGTAAATTGCCTTATAATGAACTACCTCAAGACATTGGCGATTTATAATTGCAGCAAACTGTTTGAAAGCATTAAAAGTGTGCAAGAAGATGTCTAAACTCTTTACACGCATTGACCCAGAGACTGTTTAGATGCATTAGATGATGAGAAAGTAACAGATGTTTAATGTATGATGACCGAAATGGTCTTAAACACCTAACAGGCACAAGACGTCAACATGATATCAGATTAACTTTGTACCCCAATGTCGTGGGGACGTAGCATTTTGTTTGGAAATGAAAAATCGGGTTTACATCAGAACCCAACATCAGGCTGACGTCAATGTCCAACGTCCAACCTGAAATCAACCAAATATCAACATCTAATGATGTTAGCTTAGTTTTGTGGACGGTACCACTTCGACGTCACGTTGGATTTTGGTTGCCATACCTGATGAATAAATGTCAGTATTTGACATTAATATGACGTTGGTTTAAGATGACGACTCAAGATTGGATTTTGGCCTAAAATCAACCAAATATCAACGCCATTTGATGTCGTTATTGAACATCAAAACAACGTTGTCCAAAACAACCCTGACGCTGGCTAGACATTGAATTTTGGGTCATTAGACATCACAACCTAAATCTAACCTAATATTAATGCCTTATGACGTTGTGTGCCTGCTGGGCAATAACTAAATTATTACAGAATGTTTCGTTTACACACATCTACAAATTACATGTAAATGCATCAGCTTTTTACAGCGTAACACTCACTACTCTTGAGTACTTTTGAAAGGTCTTACAAAAGATACTTTTACTCTACTTGCACAACATTTTTAGGCAAGTAGAGTACTTTTACTAGAGTATGATTTTTCAGTACTCTTTCCACCACTGGAGATCAGAATCTAGGAAAACAATTCAGACACCATTTAGCTACATATACTTTAAATAAATAGTCTAAAATAATGTGTTTTGTGCTCATATTATGGAGAAATGAAAAGAGACATACTTTGAAAATATTTAAACATGGCAGTGTTGACAAGCTAAATGTAATTTTTTTTTTTCACAATAATTTACCGGAGGTCTATACCATAGTGGTTGCAGAATAGTGTCAGTACAATAATATACGAGGAGCAACAATATACTAGAGCAAAAACAGTGTAAAGTTAAACACACACTGTTTAAAAACGTTTAAATACTCATTCTAAAGGTGCAGCTGATCACAGAGAGTTGGAACAGATCTTGTAATCCCAGTTTCTTTGCATATCCTGTTCTGTGGGCATGTTTATATGCTATTCGACGGAGACATGTTAATAAGTGCCTGTCATTCATTTCGGTGGGCAAAAAAACAACAACACACTCCTACATCACGTTGCAGCCTCAAAATCACTAGCATTTGGATCCTTTTGAACGTCAGGAAGTTAAAAAAAAAAAAAAAAAAAAGAGTGACTTTTTGTTTTTATATCACTTCATTATGACTGTGGAAACACTATACCTAATGTGCACTTAAAATAAATAAATAAACAAATTAAATAATTATAATAAATAATCATCGTTAACGTCAGACAATTTTACAATTATTTAACTATTTAGTGACCTTTAATTTGGAGCAAGAGAATCTGGGAGAGAGTGTTTTTTTGTGTCACTTTGCTTACAGTTGACTGGTAAAATCTCAATTTGTGATTTTTAAACCAGAACATAACCTCTCCTGGAACTAACTTTGTGATACCAAAAACACAGATTCCAGTGGTTTAGGTGGGTAAAGTGACATCAATAGAATGGTTATGGGCCTCATGCCAGCTGTTGTATGGTAGTAGAGATGTCCCCATCTTTTATTCTCAGTTTCTTAGCAAATCCTGTTCTGTGGGCATGTTTATACACATTACTACTGAGACAGGTTAATATGCGCCTGGTAATCAATTAGGTGGGTGGGGAAAACCCCACTCCTACATAACATTGTGGTTTCAAAATCACTAGGATTTAGATCATAATTTAACCTCAGGAAATAAAAAAAAAACTGACTTTTTGTGTTTCTATCACCCCAGTATTACTGTGGACACACTATATCTACACAAAGTTCTGTCCAAACAGCTTCAAAAAGTTGATTTTGTATCACAGGTGCCCTTTAAATAAATATAATAAAATTATGATAATAAATAATCATCATTAAAATCAGACGATTTTAAAATTATTTCACGTTTTAGCGACATTTCATTTGGAACAAAAGAAACTGGCAGAGTGTGTTTATTGTGTCGCTTTGCTTACAGTTGACTGGTGAAATCTTGATTTGTGATCTCTAAAGCAGAACATAACCTGTCCTGGAGCAGGTTAGAACTACCCTTATAGTACCAAAAACACAGATTCCAGTGGTTTAGGTCAGTAAGGTGACAATAATAGGGTGGTTATGGGCCTCATGCCAGCTGTTGTATGGTAGTAGAGATGTCCCCATCTTTTATTCTCAGTTTCTTTGCAAATCCTGTTCTGTGGGCATGTTTATACACATTACTACTGAGACAGGTTAATATGCGCCTGGTAATAAATTAGGTGGGAGGGGAAAACCCCACTCCTACATAACATTGTGGTTTCAAAATCACTAGGATTTGGATCATATTTTAACCTCAGGAAATAAAAAAAAACTGACTTTTTGTGTTTCTATCACTCCAGTGTGACTGTGGACACATTATACCTACACAGTACTGTCCAATCAGCTTTAAAAAGTGTGCCCTTTAAATAAATAAATAAAATAATCATAATAAATAATCATAATAAATAATCATGATTAAAATCTGACAATTTTAAAATAATTTCACTATTTAGTGACCTTTAATTTGTAACAAGAGAAACTGGCAGAGTGTGTTTATTGTGTCACTTTGCTTAAAGTTAATTGGTGGAATCTCAATTTGTGATCTCTAAACCAGAACATAACCTGACCTGGAGCAGGTTAGAACTACCTTTATGGTACTTAAAACACAAATTCCAGTAGTTTAGGTCGGTAAGGTGACATCAATAGAGTAGTTATGGGCCCCATGCCAGCTGTTGTAGGGTAGTAGAGATGTCCCCGTCTTTATTGCTTGTCCTTTCTAAATTACCTTGAGCTAAGCACATATAAAGACCTTAATGGAAGCACCTGTCTGCTCAAGGGCTTTATGCCCACCCGTCCCATAAAGGTTCCAAATGGCACTAACCTTTAATACGCCATAGACAAAGTCTCTGCTTATGACCATCAATCACATGTATTTGACGACACCATTCATCAACACCAAGTCTATCCTTCTTCAGTATGAGACACCTTGAGACTTCAAGCTAATAAAACATCTATGCAGTTCCTTTAACAATATAACAAATACTTTAAAGGTCCGGTGAAGTGCTTTGAAATGTGCATTTTATTCAATGTTTGAAGTAATCTCAACTGAAAAGTGAAGAGAGGGTGAGAGAGTAGCTCCTCTCCTTAAAAAAAAAAAAAAAAAAAAAAGCCAATAATGTTTGTTTATATCACAGCGTTGCCTGTGAGAGTGGTTAAGATCAAGCGCATCAAATTGAAGGGGGCAGGGCATGTCAGATACTATAGAGCATTTGATTGGTCAAGAATTGATGAAAAACTGAAGTATGAGGTGACGTGAAAAAAACTGTTGATCTATTTAGGCGGAAGAGACAAATTACAAGTTTAACACGTTTATATCAGTTATATATTTTCTAAACACAAAGTTTGTCACTGTTTTGGAGCACACTAGCTAATAGATATCCTTGCGTTCACACTGCAAGGCTTTGTGCTCAAGTCAGATGTTTTCTCAGATCAGATTTTTTGCATAGCTGTTCACATTGTTGTTATAAATGTGGCCAGTATCAGATTTCCAGTTTGAACAGATCATGGTCATAAACTGACCTGCATGCACAAAAAGTTTTACACATAATGTATATACTGAATAAAACATGTTGTCAGATTATGTTTAATATAGTTATTGCCATTTTCACAGACATCATATGAACCGTAAATGTTTTGCCAGTACTAATGTGTATTTCAGTGTTTGAAACCTAAAATAAGCCAAAATAATAATTGTTTTGTGACTTTTTTGTGTACGGCCATACACCCAAAGCACTTCACAATCATGAGGGGAGTCTCTCCACACCACCACCATTGTGTAGCATCCACTCGAATGATGCGACAGCAGCCACAGGACAATGTCGCCAGTGCGCTCACCACATACCAGCTATTGGTGGAGTGAAGAGACCGGATGATAGAGCCAATTCGGTGGATGGGGATGATTAGGAGGCCATGATAGGCAAGTGCCAATTGAGGGACTTTGGCCAGGACACTGGGGTTACACCCCTACTCTTTTACGAGAATTGCCATGGGATTTTTTAATGACCACAGAGAGTCAGGACCTCGGTTTAATGTCTCATCCGTAAGACGGCGCCCACTGACAGTATAGTTTCCCCTTCACTTTTACTGGGGCATTAGGACTCACACAGACCACAGGTTGAGCCCTGCTGGCCTCTCGAACACCTCTTCCAACAGCAACCTAGTTTTCCCATGTGGTCTCCCATCCAGGTACTGACCAGGCTCAGCCCTGCTTAGCTTCAGTGAGTAACCGGTCTTGGGCTGCAGGGTGATATGGCTGTGGCCACAAGGGTTAAAGAGCAGCCGCAGACTGAACTGTGAATGTGCAGCTCACACCTGGTTCACACCTGTTTGCAGGGTCTGATAACCTAGCCCACTGTTATTTCGTTTTAGCTCGTTATAAACAACATAGGCTGTATCCAGTCAAAACACAAAGTGAAACTGAAACATTGACTACACTGACACATTGAAGGATTTTGTCCTTAACAGTGAAAAAAGTTTAAAACAGACTTTAATTTTAATTTTGGGTCTTATGATGATAATAGGACATTATGACAAAAGGTTAATGGTTTAACGACCAGCAGTTTAGCGTAAAAAAAAAAAAATATTCAAAATGAACAACCAACTTTCTGTGGTAGAGTATTTGCCCTGTGTGCTATAGTACTATGCTGCTGAAGACGTTTGCAACACAAAATGATGATGCACATCGATCAAAAATCATGAATTCAGTTCACACTGTGGTCGCATTGCAAAACATCAGATCTGTATCTGATTTAATACCACATATGAAAGTGGCACAAATCAGAATTGAAAAGATCGTTTGGGCTGTTCACACAGTCATGAGTAAAATGAGTCATATGTGGACAAAAGAAAATCAGATTTGGGCCACATTTGCCTGCAGTGTGAACGAAGATAGGAACTCACAGCAATTTTAATTTTAATTTCACAATACCTTTAAGGTAATATACTAGCTGTAAAACCCCCTCTTAAAGTCTCATAACTGGTACAACAGATCTGAAAGATGTACAGTAACCTTACCTGGAAATAGACAGTCCAGTACGGAATGAGGGCCAGGAAAACAGGAAGTATTTTAACCAGTGCTTTCACTTCCTCCACCTTCTCGTCTGAAAACCGGCCGCCGTACGATACTTTAGCACCATCCAGGACGGTTGGCTTTGGCCTAAAGGAAAAAACATTGTTTGTAGCAAGCTTTTCTGTGTAGACATTATTAAATCACATCACTGCAATATTATAGATTATCAACAGCTCAGAATGAAAGAAAAAAGGCAAGGAAACAAAGGAGCAAGGATTTTGACTTGTTTCCCCTAATTCCAAGATTACAATGTCAGTTTTTTTATAGAGTTCTTCTTTGGTTTAAAGTGAGGGTACAGCACTTGACAGTAACTTATACCACAGAGACACGATGAATAGCACTGCGTGTGAGACAGACAGTAGAGCTGGATCAAAGGTAGGTGAGGGATAACATCACACACTAATAGAGCCATGTGAAAGAGGAGTGGAGGTTCTCCTGAAAAAAGCTGAATTTACACACTAACAAATCATTTTAAACAGTAAGGACTGAGTAAAGATGAACATATATATTTGTCAATGTACAGGGTATCTGCAGGTTTCACCAAGACCTTTTTAAAATATTTATGAATTAAATTTCTGATTTAAATAGGGCTAAATGCTAAGGATTTTTTCTCTAATGGCTCGGTTGGTGAAAAAGATTGCCCCATCAAAAAAAAAAAAAAACGTTATTTCTTAGCCACATATTTTAAATAATGAAACAAGCAAACCCTAGTGGTATACATGCACATTTTTTTCTAAATAACTTTTCTTAAAAAAAACTCTAATAGCTAAATGTACGCACACAATCTGTCCAGGTCAGTGTCCTCACTACATATGGTCTATAAATACACTTGAGAACTTTTAAACTAATTTTATTGTAAAGAAGATAACTAAACCATATTGGTGAACAGTTACAAAGATTTACATGGATGTAGGAAAATTAAGACATGTTTAGCATGATTTAAGACATACAAGGCAATATTTCAGTGATTCTAATACTACTTTAATAATTCTACAAATACTAATTCTAAAAATACTTTTTAAAGGTGCAGTAGGTGATTGTCTTCAGAAACATTTTATGCTGTGCTGGTTAATAGTCTCTTTACATTCCAATGGTAATGATTAAAGTAAATGATCTAAATGTATTTTCATATTCTGGGTAAGGCATAAGACTAAAAAATGTTCATCCAATTAAAATTTGTCGAGTCAACATTTCCCATAATTCTGATAAGTAGCTCAAACTGTCTGTAAACAAATGGAGATTTATAGATCTGGGCATCCCATTCACATAGAACCGCCATTTTGTGTGTACACGCGCGTTCACCTTCACACAAGAGAGAGAGAGAGAGTGGTAAAAACAAAAGCTGAATCAAAACTTTTTAAAATGCTGAATCAATACTGCAGTTACTTTTGCATGCTGGAGGAAGGACGACCCTATGGCTGAAGTATTTCTCTTAGACAGGTAATGTTATGTTTTAAAACTATTTTAGTCACGCAAAGCTTATGCAGATTGTGTTGTATTATGAATGGGTTATATGCACAGAAATGTTGTTCAGCCACTGAAATCTTCTGGTGAAAGATTAATGTGACTATTTTCAATTTCATAAGGGACCTTTAACAGCATCCATAATGTAGAGTTAATAGCGCTATTCCACCTAGCCTGCGTTACTGAAGTGAAGTTGGTTTTATATTCACATTGGTTAATTTTTGAACAATGACAATCTGTGACGCACTCCCTATATTGTTTACCATGCTACTCTGAATATATAAGGTCTGAAATAGCATGTAAATGTGGCTTAGTCATAAGTGTAAGTCCTGCACACTGACGGCCAAGCACTAAGCATACAGTAGTCGCTTTATGACAAAGCACGTGAGAGAGTGAGAGTATTATTGATATGTAATAGGCATATATGGTTATATGAAGAGAGAATTATGAGTAGGGCGGGATGTCATTCCTACCGGTAAATGTGCGTTTCATGTCAAATATGAAATTGAAAACATGTTAACCATTAATGAGAGCTGTTTATCTGTTAGGAAAATTGACCGAACAGCAGTCTTGGTTTATCTGTTATTTTTCTTTATAATGTAAAGCCTGTAATGCATAAGCCAACGTCTATGCATGAGGGAGTCTTACATCTGATTTATATTTGGTGATGATGTCTGTGGGTGTCACCATTCAAAATTAAAGCACAGGTTTTCGCTAATTTAATGTCTTATTACTCATCGTCATAAATTAAAATAAGGACGCATGACAGCTGAGCGAGACCCAAAATAAACCGCGAAACTCTGACCAATGTGAGGAGAGTTTACTCGCACATGACTTGTTTTAGCTATTTTGATCGTTTAGAAACTTTGCCGTGTGAAAGCGAACCGCACCAAGAACAAAGTGCAACATTATAACAATTTTAATTTCTGTTTCGAAACAAAAGAATCGATCCACAGGTCTAATAAATGTAGCTCTCACCTGAGCAGACTGGGTTCTTTCGGTCCACGTCCACAGAGGGCTGAGCCCAGGATCCGAAACATGTCGCTGAAGGCACTGCCATCTGCAGGTTTGGTTATGAAAACCGCTTTGCCCAGAAAAAAGATGATGAGGGACACCCCGAGGCAGACAGCAGGGATGATGTAGCCAATAGAGAAGCTAATGTTCTGCTGGATGTAAGCTACACCACCCAGAGAGAAGATCGCTCCAAGATTAATGCACCAGTAGAACCAGTTAAAGAACCGCCGCGTTGCTTCAGGACCTCGATCCTTCACCTGTAAGAACATGCATAGAAATTAAATGTGTGAATTTCTGATCATAAATTCATATATTCATATATATATATATATATATATTCATATATATATTTTTTTTTTTCATAGCAACAACTAAAACTCCCTTTAAAAACTTTCTTTTTATCAGTTTTAAATCCATAACATCACCCTGAATCATGTCAAACAAAGGGAGCAATAACATTTAAAAGTCAGTTCACCACAAAGAGAAGAAAAATTTTGGTAACACTTAAGTTTAACTCAAGTTTCACACCATTTACCTAGTTTACCTTTAGGTTTATTACCTGCCTATTAAATTGATATTAACTGTTTATTAGCACTTGTTGGCCCAGTTTCACAAACCGTGCTTAGATTAAGCCAGGACTAGGCCTTAGATAAATTAGGCTATTTAAGTCACATTTATAAAATGACCTTAGAAAAATATATTACTGGTGTGCACCTGGAGACAAAAAAATGACACTGACGTATTTTAAGACATCTCACTGCAATTTATTTTGAGTTGAGATCGCTCAAACATGCAATTTAACCTTGACTATCCTTAAACCTTGTTTGTGAAACCGGGGGATAAAGTATGATCTTATTTTACCTCACTAATCCTACTCAATACTTAAATCCAACTACTACCTTTCTATTAAAAAACAGTTAATTATTGGTTTATTGAGCTAAAAGCCTTAGTTAATGGTTAACATTAGTTAATGTTAATAGTGTGAATTGTTACTAAACTTCATGTTTTTCTGAACCCATACAATTGTTGCTTACCCTCAGAACACATTTTAAAAGAATTCTAGAAGATTTATAAACCGCCCATCAAAGATTGTTCATCCAAATTGTTAAAACATTCATAAAGTGGTCAGCAAATATGAATTAAGCTGTTTGCAGTCTTCTAAAAAGACACATTTAGCTTAAGCTTGTTTAAGGTAACATTTAATTTAAGCTTTGGTTACATAATTTGGTCACAGAAGCTCAGATATGTTTGCCAGATAAGTCACAACACATGTTTGAGCTTTAGCAAGAACAAAATTAGGTTTGTCAGTCACACTTTCAAAAAAAAAAGTTATTTTAAGTTAGGTTTTTTTATAGGTTTCATTAGTTAATGCCTTTAGTTAATGTATTTACTAATAATAAATAAAAATAAACAACACTTACTTGTACAGCATTTTTTAAAGTTTAACATTAACTAACGCATTATTAATAGTTAACATGAATGACTTTATTTTCATTAACTAATGTTAACAAAGTTTATTAAATACTGTATTGAATGTGGCCATTTGCATGTTTTCCCCGTGTTCGAATGGGTTTCCTCCGGGTGCTCTATGTTTCCCCCACAGTCCAAAGACATGCACTATAGGTGAATTGAATAAACTAAATTGGCCGTAGCGTATGAGTGTAAATGGGTGTTTCCCAGTGTTGGGTTGTGGCTGGAAGGGTATCTGCTGTGTAAAACATATGCTGGATAAGTTGGCGGTTCATTCCGCTGTGGCGACCCCTGATTAATAAAGGGATTAAGCCAAAAAGAAAATAAATGAATGAATGACTGTATTAAATATATATTTTAGGGATGATCCGATCAGGATTTTTGAAGCCGTTACTGAGGATTGATTCCTCTGCATGGTGATCGGTTAATACAGAGTACCAATTCTGATGCTTCAAGTTTTATATATCTTTAACATTGCATCAAGCACAATTTCTCTCCAAGTATGATACTTAAGTGAAGATCTCTTCTTTCCTAAGAGAATAAATGAAGGCTGTTGCATATAATCCTTTAAACACGTCTCTTATAAACATTTAGTGTGGACACATCATGGTCAGAAGCAGCTTTACAGAAAATAATAGATAAGACAGATAAAAAAATTTGGTAAGAAAAATGACAAACAATGCAATTTGGAAACATTGCAAATGATGGAAGAATAATTCAATGTGCCTCAATGAAGAAAGTTTGGAGTACACATTTGATTCATAAGAAGTTAAAATGCATCTTCCTCTGCTTGTAAACCTGTAAACGAACACTTGCAATCAATTCATGTGATCGGCCAGATTAGCGAGTACGGATTGAGTCATAAAATGTGATTATTAGCCGATACTGATCTACGGCCAATGGATCAGAGCATCCCTAGCATTTGTTATTGTTTGTTTATGTTAGTTAATGCATTAACTAACGGACCATTATTTTAAAGCGTTACTGATTTGTTTATGCGTTAGGGCTTGGCGATATGGCAAAAATGCAATCTTGTGAATTATTTTCTATATTGCATGATAACAATATATATTTTATATAAGTTGTTAATGCTTCCACTTTAAAAGAGTATCTCAACCATGACAGAAGTTGGATACTGCTGGCGGGAAAGCAAAACAAGCATGCTAAACAATACTGGGTGATGCAGTTTGACCTATTTTCGACTGATAATTTTCGGCGACCAAAAATTTGGTGAATCTCTAATATCAACACAATTATAGATTCCTGTTGTTGGACATTTCTGCTGTGTAATTGGCTCTTAGGATCAATATCGAGTAAAAATGTCCAGAGGTTATCATCGTTATTGACACAGTTAGGTCCATAAATATTGGGACATTGACACAATTTTAATATTTTTGGCTCTATACATCAACACAATGGAGTTGAAATGAAATGAATGAGATGTGCTTTAACTGCAAAGTCATTCATTCATTTTCTTTTTGGCTTAGTCCCTTTATTAATTTGGGGTCGCCACAGCGGAATGAACCGCCAACTTATCCAGCACGTTTTTACGCAGCAGATGCCCTTCTAGCCGCAACCCATCACTGGGAAACATCCATTCACATTCATTCACACTCATACACTACGGACAATTTAGCTTACCCAATTCACCTGTACCGCATGTCTTTAGACTTGTGGGGGAAACCGGAGCACTCGGAGGAAACCCACGCAAACGCAGGGAGAACATGCAAACTCCACACAGAAACGCCAACTGAATCAGCCGAGGCTCAAACCAGCGACCTTCTTGCTGTGAGGCGACAGCACTACCTACTGCGCCACTGCATCACCCTTAACTGCAGAGTGTTAGCTTAAATTTGAAGGTATTTACAACCAAATCAGGTGAGCACTGTAGGAATTACAACAGTTTGCATATGTGCCTCCCACTTGTTAAGGGTCCAAAAGTAATTGGACATTTGGCTTCTAAGCTGATCCATGGCCTGGTGTGTGTTATTCCCTCATTATCCCAATTACAATGAGCAGATAGAAGGTCCAGAGTTCATTTCAAGTGTGCCATTTGCATTTGCCATTTGAATCTGTTACTGTCAACTCTCAAGATGAGATCCAAAGAACTGTGGTGGATGACCAAAGAATACTTTCCTTGGTGAAGAAAACAACCCTCACAAACAGTTGGCCAGCTCAAGAACACTCTCCAGGTGTATGAGAATGACTCAAAGCATACTGTAAAAGCAACCAAAGAGTTTTTGAAGGGAAAGAAGTGGAATGTTATGCAATGGCCAAGTCAATCAACTGATATAAATCCGATTGAGCATGCATTTCACTCACTGAAGACAAAACTGAAGGGAAAATGCCCCAAAAACAAGTAGGAACTGAAGAGAGTTGCTGTAGAGGCACCACCAGGGATGAAACCCAGCGTCTGGTGATGTCTATGCGTTCCAGGCTTCAGGTTGTAACTGACTGCAAAGGATTTGCACCCAAGTATTAAAACTGAAAATTTGATTTATGATTATTATTCTGTCCAATTACTTTTGGTCCCTTAACAAGTGGGAGGCACATATGCAAACTGTTGTAATTCCTACACCGTTCACCTGATTTGAATGTAAATACCCTCAAATTAAAGCTGACATTCTGCAGTTAAAAATCATTTCATTTCATTTAAAATATATTGTGTTGGTGTTTAGAGCCAAAAATGTTTGAATTGTGTCAGTATGTATGGACCTAACCTTATCTCTGGACCTAAGCCTTATCTTGCGTGCCACACAGTTATAATTGAGCTCTATTTATAGTCAGTGTTTATATATGGTAATAAAAGCTCAATTATAGAATGTTCATCATACAAAACACAAGAATTCTCTTTACAAGAATGTAAATAGGATTTATTTTCTAATCTCTTTATGGATGTTTTGAATATTTAGTGTTTCATCAGCTTCATTTTATTTGTTTTGAAGATGAACAAAAGTTGTATGGCTTTGAAAATAACATGAGAGTAACTGAATGATGGCAAACATGTAATATTGAAGTAAACTAACATAATTCCCATCATGAAAAACACCATCTTCCTGGCTAATTTAGCTACAAATTACCATCACTAAGCACATGAACAATAAACACCCACATTCTTATTTTAATAAACTATACTTTTGAATTGAATTGCATTTATAACCTTGTGTGTGCAAGCGTTTGTTCTCAAGCATATGCTTTTCTAAAGATCCTCACTAATTTTAGGAAAAGTTCTAATATATTGTAAGAGAAATGCTCAGTTCCTCTATGCTTAAATGTGATTGAATCCCACAATGACACCCAGATGGTGCAGCCTGCAATTCAGCTCTTTATTGAATCTAAAAATCACATGACGATCATACGATAAGACTGCCATCAACAGAAACCAACCCTGCCATAGCCAAGTCGTCATCCCCATTTAAATACTAGTCTTCCAAAATAACCCATCGGTTTTTGATAACAACTTAAACCTGTCAATTAGTCCAGTAGACCAGATAACTGGGCGATGTAAAAAATCAGTGAAGCAAACTGTTAAGCCAACTAAGGCAGATGTCAGTTTTGCTTCCTACATTTTTGTTAGTTTCATTGTGTGTGTTAATCCCACAGTTAACAGAAGCAGTGCGGAAGGTTATTGTTAATCATCATAGGAGGTTCTGTAATTAGTCACACACTTTAGCAGATTATTTCCTTAATTATGCTTCACTTATAACAGGGACATCCCCTATAGTACTAGTGTACAAAGCTACAAGTCACTGAGAGGTCAAGTAATGGTGTGAAAGTTGACATATTGAAGAATTGTATTGTAAAATATATTTGCATCTTAAGAAATAATGGGATGCAATAGTGTGAATGTAAACTACATAATTTAATTTCTCCCCACCTCTATACCAAATTAAGCTTTCAGGTATCAATTCAGTTTTAACTGATTCTGAGAAACAGACTTTGGCAGTGAACACCGAAGCCACTTCAACAAAAGGCCTAATACTTTCGATCTTGTGACACGAGCCATTTTGCAGCCCACAAGGCCAAATCAGACTCAAAGTACCTCAGAAATGTGTGGTATGTGCGTTCCCATTTTAAATAAGTGAAGTGAAAGCGTCCAGAGGTGTTGTTCAATTCCTTTAAAGTCCGTAAATAAAAGGCTTCCGTTCTGTTTCCCAAAAAAAAAAAAAAAAAACACTATGATTTTGTCATTTATAACTCTAGCATTCTTCAAAATAAGAAACCAAATGTGTAAATCTACTCTATATGTCAGATAAAATATTATTAAATTTAGTATTTAGAGACGAGACATCTCATTTTGGTGTTTGCGCCATTACATTTATAAAAGTGATTTTATACATTATTTTATATAAAATATTTATTTTATATACACTAGTCAACATTCGAAGTGTATCAAAAATGTCTTTCAAAATTGACTTAGGACAAGAATGGGTGTTGTTCAATAGTTTAGGACAACTTTGATCAAAATAATGTTTAAAAAATCAAATCATATTTTAAGTATAGCTTTTTTAATTGATATATTGCAAAGCTTTTTTATGACTGTCAGATGTGGTATCAGTGGATAAAAGAAAACCGTTAAAAGGCCCAGCAATTGTCCCACATTTGTATGTAGTATGTTTAGACTTAAAATGACAATGTTGAGTGAAATTTTAAATCTTAAGTCATTTATTCACTTCTATTTCAAAGGAAATTGTATATATTTTTTCTCTATCAGGGTATATGCAGAAATCAAAGAGTTAAATACCTCTTAAGACTTTTTTAAGATTCTTTCCATACATTTTAAGACCATGTCACCCATTTAGGTTTCAACCGGTAACTGGCAGCATTTTAACTAAAAGTATATTTACAAAATTCTGATTGTAAAAAGCATAACTAAAGAGTCTTAGCTTGGGATAACTCATCAATGCAATTTAATTCCGAAGGGTGGGAACAAGCACAGCCTGAACGATATGAAGTCATTTAACGTACCAAGATGCTATATACAAAGCACATACAATTCACTCTCTTCCAACAGGTTACACCAACAGAACAGCTGGAATAAGGTTGTTGCCTTGGTTACTGCAGTAAACAATGCAGCATGATGTCAAATCTAGCAGGATTTTATCGATTTTGTAGACTACACAGCACTTCAATATTCAGAGATTAAATTCAGGCAAACTGTACCAAACAACTAAACTAAAATAATACACAATTTAATACCTTGTAAAATAGCATTTAAGAATTGTTTATTAATTTAAGGCCCTTAAATTTCACTAAATTTATTTATTATAAATAATGAGAAATAGGAGACCGAAGCTTCAAAAATCTATCTATTCTAATATTTAAATACATATCTCTTATTTTTGTTAACAAAATCCTTATTGTTTGTATGACTTCAGAAGACTTTAAATCATGGGTACCCAAAATTTTCTTATGAAGGCCCAAAAACCAAACTTTATTAAGGCTAGAATATATATAGCTAAATATGGTTGCCATGGATAATTTCTTGATTTATTTAATATAAAGCATAATTTGAAAACATTGCTTTATTATAACTAATACAGTGTATGTTTTTACATTTTATAATTATCTTATTACAGTAAAAACAAAACAAAATCTAGCTTATAACAGAATGAAGTTACACTAGTTTTTGCCTTGATTTGCTCACCCATGTCTCCTGCACAGTCCTCTATCCGTTGAGCGACAGTATTTACATTTAAAAAGTCTGATTCATTTACATTTAATTGAAACATTTAATTTCAGTGTGCTTTTTTGTAGCGCAGTAATAAAACAAACAAACAAAGGTGACGTTATATTAAAAATGAAGATCTCTGTTGAAGGCATTTACCCCAACCTTCTCCATTTTCAGATGGGGTAGTGGGCCAAATCAAAGGTTACAATGGGCAATACTTTGGGCATCTCTGCTTTAAATAAAGTGTAGATTATCAATATGACTTTTACAGCAAGATACAGTTGCAATCAGAATTATTCAACCCCCTGATTTATTAGCCCCCCTGTTTATTTTTTTTCGCCAATTTCTGTTTAATGGAGAGAACATTTTTTCAACACATTTCTAAACATAATAGTTTTAATAACTCATCTCTAATAACTGATTTATTTTATCTTTGCCATGATGACAGTAAATAATATTTTACTAGATATTTTTCAAGACACTTTTATACAGCTTAAAGTGACATTTAAAGGCTTGACTAGGTTAATTAGGTTAACTAGGCAGGTTAGGGTAATTAGGCAAGTTATTGTATAATGATGGTTTGTTCTGTAGACAATCGAAAAAATATATAGCTTAAAGGGGCTAATAATTTTGACCCTAAAATAGGTTTTAAAAAATTTAAAACTGCTTTTATTCTAGCCGAAATAAAACAAATAAGACTTTTTCCAGAAGAAAAAATATTATCAGACATACTGTAAAGATTTTCTTGTTCTGTTAAACATCATTTGGGAAATATTTAAAAAAGAAAAAAAAATTCAAAGGGGGTTCAATAATTCTGATTGCAACTGTACTTCTGCATCTGCATCTGTATGTATGTATATATATATATATATATATATATATATATATATATATATATATATATATATATATATATATATATACATATATATATATATATATATATATATATATATACATATACACACATATATATATATATATATATATATGTGTATACATATTTCAAAACTTCAACTTTAGTGCTCCAAAAAACATAAAAAACCACAGAAAACAACACCTGATCCCTAAAAATCTCAAGAAAAGCAATACACCACAAACTCTCTAAAACTACAAAAGCATCGACTTCCACAGACAGGACCAGGCAGGGTTATCTCAAAGCTTCTGAAGGAATGTTATTGAACAAACACCAGCAAACATGTCAAAGGTCTTAATAATATCGTTTAGAGTTTCATAAAAGCCAGACATAGTCGAAAATATTGCTTTGAGAATCAATGCCAGGTTGTGCCCCTGAGATCTAAACCTACTCAAAGTTTAGACATCTCTCCATTTGTAGTGATTTCTGTTTAGTCCCTCAGGGGTTTCAATATTTTATATAACACACACACACCTCAGAATACAGCCATCCTGGTGCACATTTTAACACTGGCCTATGATCCTGTAGGATCCTGTAGACTATTTCAATGTGGTCATGTCATTGGTCCATGATCATTTCCTGCTTGTTATCAAACTATTTCATAACTGTAACTAGAGGCAATTTAATCATAACTTCATGTTAAAACAGCTATAATAACATTATTTATCAATATGTGGCTCTTTTGGATTCTCAGAAGCTATAGAAATTTAAAATATACGTTAGGACCACTGTTTTTGTTTTCATCCCTCAAAATGGTCTATACAATCATTTTTATTTTTATGTATTTATTTAATTAAGTTTATTTATGCGTTTAATATGATTTTAACTGCAATTTCCCTTGGTTACAAAAAATAAACATGTACAGTTAATTGTAATCATGACATTTCTTGAAATGTCTTAGCAGTTTCATAAAACTTTAGGTAAACCGAAGAAATAAGTTAGATTTTTTTTTTTACTCCTGGTAAAATTAAAATGAAGAATGATTTTGCATTATTAAACACCTTAATTATTACACAACTATGTTATAGATGTTATTATTGTTATTGTTATTATTATTATTATTATTTCAAAACATGCATCCTACTTTAAAATATTATGCATTTATTATATATAATTTTTATATAAATGATATATTTATATAGTCATTTTTTAATATAAACTGAACGTTTTTTAATGAACTATCATGAAACCACTTGAGCTTTTGTGCAAAAATGATTTGAGGACAGTTTATCTGACATAAAATGTTTTAAAAAATGCTTATGAAATGAGTCTCAAATCAACTCTAGATAAACGTCATGTGTCACTTTTCAATTTTGATTTGTTAATCCAAAAGATTATTACTGATTAAATCAATACACTGTTAAATATATCATGTTTTTTTTGCCAATATAAGTTTCATTTATTTTATCATATCATTTTTTTCCATATTATAATTCTATTCTGCTTTCCATTATTCCATTATTTTACTAATATGTTCTCGAACTTTACAACAGACCCCCTAAGACTCCATTGCTGCCCTCTGGGGGCCACAAAAATCCATCTCTTACACCCCTGCGTTACCTGATCTGCACCGAACGGGGTGATATTTGATTTGACAGCTCCCACTCCAAGGGCCACCAGCACCAGACCACTGTAGATCGCAGGCCTGCAGTACGACGGACGATTGACGCAGGTCACATTAGCAGGTACTGTCCCATTTTCAGGAAAACACTCCGCTGGCTGCACTGGAAATGCCATCTCCTCTCCACACAGATAGTCCCTGGTATTATCACTGGCCACAAAAGGGAAAAGCAGCATCCCAAGCAAGTAAAGGCCTAAACTCAAGGCTATGGTTAAGAACTTGCCAAGGAACGCATCTGCCAGCCAGCCACCAAAAGGAGATATTAAATAAGTGACACCCATAAAGATCAAGGGACCCTGGCTGGCCGAAGTGCCCTCCCAATAGAAGGGGCTGCTGTTGAGAAAGAGCACCAGGTTTGAAGTGATGCCATAGAAGGCCATTCTTTCCAAAGACTCTGCCAGCAGGATGGCAGCACATGCCAGTCTCCTGCCATTGAACACTGACTCTGATCTGGCTGAAGTCACAGAGTTTTCTAAAAGAGGAGTGCTCTCGTTTACATCTCTGCCAGCCATGCTTTGATATTCTTGTTTCTCAAGAGGAGGTCAGCTGAACAAAATCCAAACCTGAACAACACAAACAACAAAAAAGCAATACCCATTATTTTAACAGCACGTGATAGCAAACAAACTATACACTCTGACGCAATAAGGGAAATTCGGGAAATAAATCACGACAGGGTTCTCATTTATTTCGTTTACTGAAAACATTGACTTTTTGACATATTTTAAAACGACCACAAAATAATGACAGTCCATAACATGTTGTCAGCAACTTCCATAGTTTACTTGGTAAACATGCTAACAAAATATTTGCGTAAACATACCGTTGTTGAACACTCAGCACTGCTCCACATTTAGCTGCTCAGCCCGCGACGTGTTTACCAATGTCCTCCGGATACATTTTATAAAAACAGATGTTACCTTAAAAATAATAAAAGTATGGCGATATGAAGTTTAGCTGTCTGCTCTGAGAGTAAACAGCCAGTCACAATACTACCGCGTGACACCCGGTTCACTCATAAGCGTCAAAGTGACGCGCCCGCAGCGCATTCAGCAGATCTCAAAAACATCTGAGCGGGACTCTAGCGAGTCTTGTGTCGAGTATCAAGTTAATCCTTTCGTATACAAAGTGAAGATTCCGGCGTGAATCAACCTGACAGCGAGCCAAAAGCCAGTGCTGATTGGATAAAAGGTAAAAAAAAAAAAGATGTGTATTCGATTGGCTGGTATTGCAGCCAGTCAATTCTGCACATACACTTCCCTTTTCTTTAAATGCTTTCGAACATCCACGTAATACCCTTATCATCTCTAGCTTCTGTAATGCTGAGTAATTCGCTTATGCTGCATATTATTGGATGTATGATACATAAATTGTAGCCTACGTTAGCATCATAAATTATATACATTTAAACAAATAATTGTATAAGCATAAGCATCATCAACGCTTATTATGAATATTTAGAAATTAAATACTTATTAATGTATGACATCTCCACACCCTTTAGTTTTTCATTTTCATATGCCTAAAATACAGTATGTATAAAAATATGTATGTTATATAGACATAAATAATAACATGAAAACTAATTCAAGTTGACATAAACACAACATAGTTTCTAAAAGCTACTAATTGAAAAATAATATAATATAATATAATATATAAGTAATATAATATAATATAATATAATATAATATAATATAATATAATATAATATAATATAATATAATATAATATAATATAATATAATATAGGGTGACGCAGTGGCGCAGTAGGTAGTGCTGTCGCCTCACAGCAAGAAGGTCGCTGGTTCGAGCCTCGGCTGGGTCAGTTGGCGTTTCTGTGTGGAGTTTGCATGTTCTCCCTGCGTTCGCGTGGGTTTCCTCTGGGTGCTCCGGTTTCCCCCACAGTCCAAAGACATGCAGTACAGGTGAATTGGGTAGGCCAAATTTTCCATAGTGTATGAGTGTGAACGAGTGTGTGTGGATGTTTTTCCAGAGATGGGTTGTGGCTGGAAGGGCACCCGCTTTGCAAAAACATGCTGGATAAGTTGGCGGTTCATTCCGCTGTGGCGACCCCGGATTAATAAAGGGACTAAGCCGAAAAGAAAATGAATGAATGAATAATATAATATAATATAATATAATGGTGGTTCATTCCACTGTGGCGACCCCGCAAGGGACAAAGCCGACAAGAAAATGAAATGATGAATATAATATAATATAAAAAACTAATTAGTGAATCAATTTATTCATTTACACAACAAAATGTAGGCCTACATTCTGATATTAAATAGCTTATAGATTACATTTTTAGCATTATTTAAAACGCTTTTTTAATTTGATTATTTAATTTCATTACTCTTAGTATTTGTTTATTTTCTTATACCATTGTTGCACATCAGCATTTGTGTCCTCATATTATAAAGTATTTTCTCTATTTGCCTGTGATGTTATAATACTGAGCATAAGACGTTCTAAAAATAATAATTTTTGCATTAAAAATGCATGGCTCTGCAATTTCCTTATTAGTCATTAGGTTGTGATGACCCAGTTCATTTTGAATTATTCTTATGAACAGTGAACTATTAAACTCATAAATTAACTTTAGAAAAAGTGTTTGAGTGTCAATCATGTCTCACAGATCACACACGGGCACAAGCCTTCCAAGAGCTCCTCTGTTTTATGTAGCTGACAGATTTTGAAGGATCAAGAGGTGAATAAAACATTCTCAACTTTAGCCCTCCTTTCTCATTCCAACCTATTAAAATGTATGAAATTCATGAACTCAATTTCAAACGGTCTGTACTATAAGGAAGTGCCAGTGGCAATTTGCTGTGGCATGATAACACTGTGTGAAAGTCAGCATGTCCCTCTTTCACAGCTCCTCTCTCTCATGGGAACTGACTTCAGAACTATTAAACATATAGATGAGTTATGTATGTTGTTACTTAGAACTAAGTAGTATATACAGTATATGAATACATGAAGTATATAGTCATTGATTGATTGAATGATTGGTTGATTGATTGATTGATTGGTTGGTTGATTTATTTATTGGTTAAATGATTGATTGAATGATTGATTGATTGATTGATTGATTGATTGATTGATTGATTGATTGAATTATTAATTTATAAAACTGAAAGAACTGCAAAAGTATTAGAATGATTTATGAAGGTGTCATGAGACTCTGGAAGAAAAGCTGCTAAAAATCAGTTTTGACATCAGATTTCATTTATATTCATTTTCAGTCGGCTTAGTCCCTGGTTTGTCAGGGATCATCACAGTGGAATGAACCGCCAACTTATCCAGCATATGTTTTACACAGCGGATGCTCTTCCAGCTGCAACCCAGTACTGGGAAACACCCATACACTCTCGGATTTACACACCACCTATACACTACGGCCAATTTAGTTCATCCAATTCACTTACAGTGCACGTCTTTGGACTGTGGGGGAAACCGGAGCACCCGGAGGAAACCCACGCGAGCATCGGGGGAACATGCAAACTCCACACAGAAATGTCACCAGTGACTTTCTTGCTGTGAGGCGACACATAAACACGTAAACAAACAATTTAATTTGTCATTTTGTTTGGCTTAGTCCACAAATAATTAAAAAACTTCTTTTATTTCTTTCAGAAACATGCTGAAAAACCTTTTCGTTTCTCACCATGCCATCAAGCTTCAATTGCACTCTCTCTTCGCCGATTATGGCCAGGAAGGTTTGCACCTCCCAGGTCGACCATGGTTGATTGTAGCACGCAGACATTGTTTATTCTATTGTTTATTCTGCGCTGCGTCCTGTGTTGTTTCTTGTCTTTGTGGCATGCACAAGTGATGATTCTCTGCAACCATCAGCGTTCAGCTCCACATGAAGCTCCACCTTTTGGTGCCCTTTTCTCATACTAGGTATACCCTTTCGAAAGGGTGCCAAAAAGGGGTACGGTATGGTTGGCTTTTAGGTACCCTTTGACAGTGGAAACGGCCATAAATGCATACCGAACCAACCCGTATCGTACCGTACCATACCGTATGGTTGTTGCTAGATCAGATATGGTTGCGGCCGAAAGTTAACGAGAATATATATATATATTTTTTTTAAATTTACGATTTATTGTATTTTATTAACGCCTACCCCTACCCCAACCCTAAACCCAACCATCACAATAAGGTAAAAACAGTAGTTGTAGAGAGTATTATTTATGTTATCTATTAAATTACCCATTAAATTGTATTTTTTTAATGCCTACCCCCACCCCAACCCTCACAGTAGGCTACTGTAAAAATATAAAATTTTGTTATACAGTGTCATAAAGACGCTGCTGTATATTAATGTGCATATTGCACTTCCTTCCGGCCGGCCGCGTATCCGATCTAGACTTTACCATACCATACCACTCAGTGGAAACGGGCCATTAGGTAGTGTCCTTGAAAACTTTTGTCATTTCTGTTTATCTAATATTAAAATTAAAATAGCTAAAGCTAAACTAAATAAAAATATGCATGTGCATAAATATATACTAAAATATACCAAATTTTGAACAGGAAATATTAAAAATGTTATCAATTAAAAAAAAACAACAACAACAACAAAACTTTAATTTATGCCAGACACTTTTATTTACCATTTTAAGATTAATTGATACATTGTATTATCACATAACCTTTAACAGTTTACTCATTATTAAAGCATAACCATCTGGTCACAAATTACATATAGGCAGGGGCAGATTTAGTGGTTTTGGGGCCCTAAGCAATTACAGCCATAGGGCTCAAAAGTTCTAAAGGCACTTTGTACTTTAATTAAATTTTTTTTTATTTTTTTTTATTCTTATATAATTCGATCTCCTTTTCCTACATGTTATCTTTTTTTATTATTATTGGATAGGACAGTAGAGAGAATTGACAGGAAAACATGGGGAGCAGAGAGAGGGGAAGGATAGGCATAGGACCGCGAGGCGGAATCGAACTCGACATCTACATGTTATCTTAATGTAAAATAATAACATGTAAAGCATCTTGTAAAACTTTTTAAATTATTTGTTTTCTTAAAATGAATTCACAGTTAAAAATAATAAAACTAAATCTTTACTGATTTGACTGCTAGACTGGTCCATGATTGAAGTTGGGGGACACATTTGTGCAGATGTAATAATTACGATCAAGTTAAAATTTTTAGAACCCTCACATTACAAAATATGATAGAAAACAATGTTATATATAATTTAAAGGTATCATTTATACTTCTAGGTAATACTTTGGGGGCCCTCAGATGTCCCGGGGCCTTAAGCGGCCGCTTACCTTGCTTATTGGTTAAATCCGCCCCTGCATATATATATATATATATATATATATATATATATATATATATATATATATATATATATATATATATATATATATATATATATATATATATATATATATATATAATTTATAATGTTTATGTATTTGTGAAAACATAAACATTAATAAGTCACAATGAAATTGTACATTTATTGATAGAATAATTTAATTGTTCATTCATTCTTGCTCTGTTTCATTTTGATTACACATTATAATGTGTACATTTGCTATAATTTATAGCTAATATCTCCAAGGAGGATCACAATTCACATAAATAGGACTCGGTCTAAAAAAAACAGTTTAGATATGATTTGGTGGCACATCTTATCATTTCAATGTCGCGCCTACTGTGTAGTTCCGTGTTTCCGGAGGGTCTACATTAGAAACGGACCCGTGCTAAAATAAACTGCACGCGCGTTTGGTTTGTCCGGGTTTGGGAGGCTGGTCGCTGACGTGACAGCATGAGATCAACAGAGTCCAGAGAGAGTCGCTCACTGTCGGTCTGTGCTCTCATTGTTTATCAGCGTCAGCGTTTTACCACCACACGCTGAAATGCGCGTGCTCTTTCTAGCCTACTTAAGTCCCAAAACAGGGAACTGTACCACTGCCGAAAGAATAAGGTACAGTAACATCACTGTTTGCTTTGCGAAACAAGGAAGTATTGTGTCCTCCTTTGACTCTCGGTCTCACAAAACAGCTTACCCTGGACGTATTAATCCTGTAAGGCGATCATTTTTTTTCAACTGAACCGATTAACGTTAACGTAGCATCTTAAATCAAGTACGCTAAACAACATTATGTCACATTTGCACTACATATCTTGCTCTAGTGCACATAACACTACACCCATGTGAAGCTATGTTGTGTCGACGGTGTGTCTACCTTGTTTTTTAGGACCTATACTATGGTAATATCATGGTATTCTGAAAAATTAGACTGTTTTAAACGTGGGATGACCAGTTTTGTTGTTGTTCTAATGGTAAAAATCTAGGTGAAGGACTAAAGAGCAAACAAAAACAGTAAACAATGAAGAGTTTATTTGGTGTCACTACAATAAGGACTAGTTGATGATTAATTCCTTAAAGACATTTCAATGAACATGTATTTTTTACAGTGATAATTAATAGGTAATAGAAGTATATATGTTCACTTTAGTTCATAATGCAATAAATAATGCTTGGTTTTATTGCTGAACATGTATTTTTTATTGTTAATATTATTAACCGATTATTAATGGTGTGAATGTGATGTTGGAAACATAGTCTTGTGTCATTACATTCAGTTATATATTACATTAAATTAATCTTTTATTTACATTTCAGAATTCAAAATTTGATTCAAAAATAGTATTTTCATCACAGATATCACTGGTGGTCATTTTAAAATTCTAATGTATAATTGGTGTTATATATAAAATGTGCAGTTGCATCTTTTTATTGCAAATATATATTGTGTTTTATTGTCCATATATTAGTGAAAAGCTAAAATTAGATATTTTAATATCCAGATGTGTGGGTATTATTTTCTTTTTATTTATTCTCTGTTTGTGTTAAATACATCTATGTTCATTGAATCAAATCTAGGCCTGTCACAATAATCAATATATCGACTTCTCATACAACACATGGACATGACCTCAATCATATTTGGTGATGCAATATATATCGTCCATACATAACCAATTCTAGCAACATTTTAGCTGATTGTGCAACATCTCTATCAGTGTCGTTATGGTTAAAAACACTACAGGCAGTGCAGAATTATTAAGCAAATGAGTATTTTGACCACATCGTCCTCTTTATGCATGTTGTCTTACTCCAAGCTGTATAGGCTCGAAAGCCCACTACCAATTAAGCATATTAGGTGATGTGCATCTCTGTAATGAGAACGGGTGTGGTCTAATGACATCAACACTCTATATCAGGTGTGCATAATTATTAGGCAACTTCCTTTCCTTTGACAAAATGGGTCAAAAGAAGGACTTGACAGGCTCCGTAAAGGCAAAAATAGTGAGATATCTTGCAGAGGGATGCAGCACTCTTAAAATTGCCAAGCTTCTGAAGCATGATCATCGAACAATCAAGCGTTTAATTCAAAATAGTCAACAGGGTCGCAAGAAGCGTCTGGAAAAACCAAGGCGCAAAATAAATTGCCCATGAACTGAGAAAAGTCAAGCGTACAGCTGCCAAGATGTCAAGATGCCACTTGCCTCCAGTTTTGCCATATTTCAGAGCTGCAACATCACTGGAGTGCCCAAAAGCACAACGTGTGCAATACTCAGAGACATGGCCAAGGTAAGAAAGGCTGAAAAACCACCACCACTGAACAAGACACACAAGCTGAAACGTCAAGACTGGGCCAAGAAATATCTCAAGCCTGATTTTTCTAACGTTTTATGGACTGATGAAATGAGAGTGAGTCTTGATGGGCCCGTGGCTGGATCGGTAAAGGGAAGAGAGCTCCAGTCCGACTCAGACGCCAGCAAGGTGAAGGTAGAGTACTGGTTTGGGCTGGTATCATCAAAGATGAGCTTGTGGGGCCTTTTCGGGTTGAGGATGGAGTCAAGCTCAACTCCCAGTCCTACTGCCAGCTTCTGGAAGACACCTTCAAGCAGTGGTACAGGAAGAAGTCTGCATCCTTCAAGAAAAACATGATTTTCATGCAGGACAATGCCCCATCACATGCGTCCAAGTACTCCACAGCGTGGCTGTCAAGAAAGGGTCTAGAAGAAGAAAAACTATTGACATGGCTTCCTTGTTCACCTGATCTGAACCCCATAGAGAACCTGTGGTCCATCATCAAATGTGAGATTTACAAGGAGGGAAAACGGTACACCTCTCTGAACTGTGTCTGGGAGGCTGTGGTTGCTGCTGCACGTAATGTTGATGGATTCTGTCAGTGTTTTGATCCGTTCACCATGGATGGCAGGCTTTTAAGTGTCCTTGCAAAGAAAGGTGGCTATATTGGTCACTGATTTGTTTTTGTTTTGTTTTTGAATGTCAGAAATGTATATTTGTGAATGTTGAGATGTTATATTGGTTTCACTGGTGAAAATAAATAATTGAAATGGGTATATATTTGTTTTTTGTTAAGTTGCCTAATAATTATGCACAGTAATAGTCACCTGCACACACAGATATCCTCCTAAAATAGCTAAAACTAAAAACTACTTACAAAAATATTCAGTTTTGATATTGAGTTTTTTGGGTTCATTGAGAACATGGTTGTTGTTCAATAATAAAATTAGTCCTCAAAAATACAACTTGCCTAATAATTCTGCACTCCCTGTATAGTAATTTTGTACTATTACTATTGTAATTCCTTATATATTGGTCTCCCTCAATCTTCATTGGCATGGTTGCAGTTAGTTAAAATTGCGGGAGCCAGACCTTTACCATTCACCAAAAAACATGCTCATATTTCACCAGTTTTAGCAACCCCCTTATTGGCTTCATGTTCATTTTAGAATTCAGTTCAAGATTTTACTTATTGTTTTTAAAGCACTGAATGGGCAAGCACCTTCTTATTTTTCTGATCTTATTAATTCACATTCAACTCCTCTGTCCCTTAGGTCATCAAATAAAGAATAAAGTTTTACTAATTCCTCGGTCATGACTTAAACTGAAAGGAGATAGAGCCTTTGCAGTCACTGCTCTACGTTTGTGGAACCATCTGCCACCGGACATTACGAGTGCTTCTTCTCTCTGTATTTTTAAGTCCAGACTCGAGACACATTTTTATTCCATTGCCTTCCCTGGCTTTTAATCTTTATTGTGCATAGTTGCTGTCATACTATTATTCTTATTATTACTTTTATTGTTATTTCACTTTTTCAGAATGTGTGTTATGGTTTTGTTCAGCACTTTGGTCAAACTGAAGTTAAATGTGCTTTATATATAAACTTTACTTGCTATAGTATTACTTTAGTATATTTTCATGTAGGTGTCTGACAATTTTTATTTATTTATTTAGGATATACGTTTTCACATTCTGATCCTAAAACCTACTTATTAAATTGTTAACATGACTATAATTAAATGAAATATTCTTAAGAATAAAATATTTTATGTTCTTTGAAAGAGTGCACTTCTATTGTGATGATATTATATTGTCATTCTAGCAATATGTAATGAGAGGCATGAAATGGTCTTAAAAATGGCAATTATATTGTTTAGCGCAATATATTTGGGTGCAATATATCGTACAACAGAAAATAGATATCGTGACAGGCCTAATCAAATCAATAATTTTAAGTCTAAATGATAGCTTGTGAATGAGATTCAAACGGAAATGGGACATCAGAATTGATTCCCAGCCTGACTTTGGTTAGTAAAGCTCAGCCTTCTTTAATTTAATTGGCCAGATCTTAATCGTTTTGACAGTTTTTAGGTCACTGAGGCAGACCAGCGCAAATAACTCAGTTTCATTTATTTTTTGACCATCTTAACAATAAACAAAGCTGCTTCAATATCAAATACTAGCAATTTGTAATTTATTGCAGGGGTTAATTTCCCCTGGTATATACGAAAGTACCATGGTATTATTACTAAAACTGCAGTATGACACTGCCACAGTATTTTTGTAGGGGCGTTACAGCACAGAGCCAATTTATTACACAAAATAAGATGCTGGTTTAAACAGTTTTCTGTTTGTGTGTGTGTTTGGATTGCAGGAATCACATTGAGGCTGCAGGACATACTTGTGTACTCTGTGATACAAGAGGGTTGAGCTCTGCTTCTGATGTATCATCCCTGATGACGCAAGAGCCGCGGTTCGAGGCTGCGCTGGCCATTCATCTTTTCAAAGGAGGCAGGCTGCTTTTAGGTGACAAGTCCCACGGTCTCTCAAAATACACACACACTGGTTTCACTTGATTAGTGAGAACATCTCTCTGATTTTGTATAGAGTTGTGCCATATGCACACACGTACTGTAGTGTACACACATCTATCTTGTCTTGTTAGTTTTACCATCTAGCTCTATCAGAAATATTTTGACCCTGGTGATAGATTGTATTTATTTATTTTTTTTATATTTATGCCAAATTTACATGTAGATTATGGATTGCAGTCATTTAGCAACAACAAATGTACTATATAAAAATACTAACTATATATATATTATATAACTATATACACACACACACATACATGCATACGTACATGCACACATGCACTCACTGGCCACTTTATTAGGTACACGGGTATCTTTATTAGCACTGGGTTGGACCCCCTTTTGCCTTCAGAACTGCCTTAATCCTTTGTGGCATAGATTCAACAAGGTACTGGAAATATTCCTCAGAGATTTTGGTTCATATTGACATCTATGCTCTATTTGATTTGGCTGTGGAGGTCATTTGAGTACAGTGAACTCATTGTCATGTTCATGAAACCAGTCTGAGATGATTCGCGCTTTGACATGGTACATTATCCTGCTGGAAGTAGCCATCATAAGATGGGTACACTGTGATCATAAAGGAATGGATATGGTCAGCAACAATACTCAGGTAGGCTGTGGCATGGACACAATGGTCATTTGGTACTAATGAGCCCAAAGTTTGCCAAGAAAATATCCCCCACACCTTTAAACCACCACCACCAGCCTGAACTGTTGATTCGAGGCAGGATGGATCCATGCTTTCATGTTGTTGACACCAGATTCTGACCCTACCATCCAAATGTCGCAGCAGATATCGAGACTCATCAGACCAGGAAACGTTTTTTTAATCTTTAATTGTACAATTTTGGTGAGCCTGTGCGAAATGTAGCCTCAGTTTCCTGTTCTTATCTGACAGGAGTGGCACCCGGTGTGGTCTTCTTCTGCTTTAGCCCATCTGTCTCAAGGTTGGACTTGTACATTCAGAGATGCTCTTCTGCATACCTTGGTTGTAACGAGTGATTATTTGAGTTACGGTTGCCTTTTTATCAGCCTTAACCAGTCTGGCCATTTTCCTCTGACCTCTGGCATCTCTGCCACAGATCGTCTTGACCATGTCTGCATGCCTATTGCCTAAATGCATAGAGTTACTGCCATGTGATTGGCTGATTAGAAATTTGCGTTAACGAGCAGTTGGGCAGGTGTACCTAATAAAGTGGCCGGTGAGTGTGTATGTGTATATATATATATACATTTAAAGTTTGTATGTACTATAGTTACTATAGTTAGTATATATACTATAGTTAGTATATATATGAACAATATCACATGAGTAGCAGTGCGATATGGGTGTATATCGGCACTGGTGGGAGGTGAGCCTTAGTGTCCCACAAGTGACAATAAACAGCCATATTGCACTACTACGAGTGTGAAATTTCATTTACACAACAGTTTGTTGGCATAATCGTGTTTATAAAAACGAAAATCATACACAGAGAGTCTAAAAACCCTTTTGTAAGAGGAACTACTTTCTTTCGCCATTCATTCACATCTGCAGCTGACATGAGAACATCAAAAACAGTTGCTACTTCACAAATGTCACTTTAGAGCTAGTATTTGAATGATTCTCTAGCGTAATGTCTAAAGTGATGACAAAACAGGTGATTTTGCTCGCATTGTAGCATTATAAGGCAGAACGGAATGAAATGCCATCAGTCGAGATATTTCCCAGTTTTTCTCTGTTGCAATTGGGATATCACATTAATTAACCCTGAAAAAGCCAAAGCAAAGCAAACACTACCAAAAACATTACCAGACTATGGTATAAATACAGCACTACAACATGCAAAAGAAAGAGATTGACTTAGAAAGTCGCTTACCTGTTTTGTAATGATTTGATCAGCTGTAGTTTGAGTTTTTCTCCTCTAAGGGCTTATTATGTGGGCTCTGTTGCCATCTTGTGGTGGAACGTCAACCGTCTTTGCATTGCTCAGTATGACAGGCTGATGGATGACGATGCGCTATATCTCTGTAATTATAAATATTTAAAATAGGCACTATCCTTATAAATGAACTGCATAGTTGCAGTCTAAACAACTACATTCTCACCTAAAAAGTACATTATGTAGTCCAACAGCTGCAATATTTGTCAAACTAAAGAGAGTTTATTGATCTGCTGTCACTCTATGTGGGCGGAGTAATACAGAAGGGTGAGGAGGCTGTACGAGTGCTGTTATTGCAGAATATTGCACGACTATCAGCCAACCAGATTCGAGAACCAGACAGAACTGTCACATCTGCTGAAATAAAGGTTTGATTTAACTAGAATCAGGCTAGAAATTTAATAATAATATGTACTTTAAGAATTATGACACTTTATCACTAATATTTATTTATTTTTAGACCATCTTAATTACTTAGCTCTGTTACTCAAAAGATATTGCACATTTAGTTATAAATATATTACATTGTCATGTGATTACACTAAACTTGTAGCATTGTATCAATTGATCATCATTGTATTAACTGATTAGACGATGTTTTTATGATATATTTAAATAAATAAAAAACTTTAAATAAAAAATTCAGAATCTAAAGGAAATGGAAAACACAGAAGTTCTTAAATTATGAAATTGATTTAGAAGCCCCTAAATTAAAAGTGTGTAGAAAACCTTTCCTTCCCCATTAATTGCAAATAAATATTGTCATAAATGTCAATATTTTTTAATAATTAAAAATGGTAATAACATGTTTTTATACCATGAACAACGCAACTCTTTAATGTAACATATAAAAATAATGACATATGAAGATGGTAATCATTCATGGCATTAAATAAACTCATATATGTGCATATTTATTCAGACTGAAGGCTACTCTCTGATATATGGCCTTTTTTTCCAGTCATCGCTCAAAGTGTCCACTCTGTGGATGACTACGTCCCCTCGGGCAAGATAAACACGCTGTTTCATGCCTCAAAGACTTTACTCACTCGAAGGATTTAAAAGTTGAACTTCAGATGAGGTGAATAAGTGAAATGAGGGATTTGCGTCTTTGTTGTGAATTTACATTTCCCTGCAGATGTGGGATTGCCGTTCGGAGTGGTGTTCGGAGGGACGGATGTCAACGAGGACGTGAGGGATGAGCACAAGCGAGCTGTGATGGAGGAAGTTCTGCGCAAGGCCAGGTCAAATTTGCAGTTTTTTTTCCTGATGAAAGCTGACTCTTTTCCTGCTTCACTGCTCCGGTCAGCTATAATTAAAGGAACGGTTTGACCGGACGGAAAATTCTGTCATCATTTACAAAACACTTCAAACATGTATGACTTCCTCTGTTCTTTGAAACACTGCAAAAAAATAAGACGGTACTTTTCTTTTCCATGGAATTGAAAATCAGTCCTTACATAAAATGTCATATACGATTGAAGTCAGAATTATTAGCCCCCCATAGATATATACACTAGATATTGTATACGGACCCTGAGCATGCGTCAATAGCGCCGCCACATTTGTACAGTGCCCCCAGGACAAATGTCATTCAACTGCACTAGTCAAGACCAAGTAATAAAAGAACGAGTAATAACGAACAAACAAAAAAAAAAAAACAAGTACAAAGGCATCACATTTCATATGTAAGATTTTGTTTTTTACGATTTTGTATGTTACGAACTTTTGTGCTCAACAAGTATTGATGATAATACAGTCACTTATTGCACTGACCATAAGGCAAAGTAGCACCAACTCACATTAAATACTAGGCTTATGCTAGTTTTGTTGAATAAAATCAGCAAACAATGTAAATTAATTATGACAACAAGACGCGGCGGTGCTAGAAACTTGTATTATTGTCGGCTAAGTGAATGAACCGTTCATAACGGGCATTCATTCACAAACTAATTGCTCCCAGTGTTAGAATGAGAAGTGAAAAAGGGAGAGGGCCTGTGTTTCAGGACACCGATTAGATCCAAAGAGGGAGGATAATACATTTCCATGCACACAAACACGCGTTTTTTGTCTGCTATGTAGAAGTGATGTAAAAAATATTTGCAGACTGACCACCGGAAAAACTCCCGATTATAGATGTACAGATATACAGTATATATGTGTATGTATATCTGGCTCTGGATGGCCAGACCTCCACTGCAGCTTGGTCCCACATTCATTTCAAAGGAGCGCTACACTGTACTAAAATGGCAGCTCTGACACATTCCTTTCAATAGACACCAATAGCATAGGCGACATCTAATGTAAATATCTATGTTAGCCCCCCAGTAAATTTCTGTTTAAAAGTAAGATTTTTTTCAACAGGTTTCTAAACATAATAGTTTTATTAACTCATTTCTTATAACTGATTTATTTTATCTTTGCCATGATGATAGTACATAATATTTTACTAGATATTTTTCAAGACACTTCTATACAGCTTAAAGTGACATTTAAAGGTTTAACTAGGTTAATTAGGCAAGTTATGGTAATTAGGGAAGTCTTTGAATAATGATGGTTTGTTCTGTAGACAATTGAAAAAAATATTGCTTAAGGGGACTAAAAATATTGACCTTAAAAACGGCTTTTATTCTAGCAGAAATAAAACAAATAAGACTTTCTCCAGAAGGAAAAAATATGATCAGAAATACTGTGAAAAAATTCTTGCTCTGTTAAACATTAATTGGGGAATATTTGAAAAAGAAAAACCTAATAAATGACAGAAGGGCTAATAATTTTGCTAATAATTCAACTGTAGGTCACTTATAATGCTTTAATGGTATTTTTCCATCTTCGTTAATGCTAGAATGTTCCTGTACATTGATGAAGGTTGTAATTTGGAGAATAAAGATAAGCAGATGTGTGAGGAAAGGTTTAATTGTAGGTGAACTACTGTATATGAAAGCCGATTATATGAGATTACAAGTGTATTGTTAATCTTCGGCATCTGAGATTAGTCTCTAATTGGTTTTCTAATTTGCATTGGATAAGGCTGACTTTTAAATATTGTTGCCAGGCATCTGTGAGGTTCTTCTGAGGCGTTGTGTGGATCAAAATGATAGGTTGTTCTTTTACACCAAAAATCGTTGAGCTTTTAATTGCTGGTCATGTTCCATGAAGATAATATGTAGATTTCCTACTGTAAATATATCAAAACTTAATTTGTGATTAGTTCATTCAATTTGTGATTAGTAATGCATTGCTAAGCACTTAATGATTGTGGATTGTTCAAATTTACTACTTTACCATTATTTTGGTGGCTGTTTTTTGCCCTGTTGACTTTCATTCTAACATTTTGTTTTTGATTGCAAAGCCTTGACACCATATAATCATGCATTTTTGATTATTGTTGGTAAGAAGTACAATTTGTAATTTTTACTGTTGATCATCAGTTGGCACCATTAACCCTTTAGACAGGCCTGCGAAACAAAAAAAATGTTTCTGGTTTTATATGGAGTTCTATGGTGTAAAACATCCAAAAACAATTATAATGTGCATTCATAAATACACTTACTATTAGGGATGCTCATTTCGGTTAATCTTGCCAACCGCCACCCGTTAACCGAATATTAACAGTTAACTGGCCAGATTAATATTAAATTATTATTTAATAAAGAAATAAATGACATGTCTATTTTGTGTCTGACACATTAAATATTGCATTTTAAAATACTGATTTATTTTAACATGCGAACATATTAGCAACAGAATATATTAACAACAAAATATCTTAAGAATAAACTAAATAAAAAGAATAAATATGCCTGCCCTAGATATTTTTCAATTAAATCACTTGCTTGTATTTTGCTGGTTATGTTTATCCAGATTCAGTCACATCACAATCAGTGTAAAATTCTGAATTCTTTCCAAAAAGAGTTATAAGTTGTCTTGTTAAATTATACTCATATCACAAAATATTTAGTTTGGTCTAATATCGTGCAGCCCTATTTCAAAGGGCTTGAATTTTTTTTTTTCAAAATATGTGTCAATAAGATTAGTTTTCAAAAATCATTTAATTTTCTGTAACACAGAGAAAGTTATGGCCAAATTAAATCACCCCAGAGTGGACGAAAACATTCCCAACAGCACACAAGGGTTTATTTAGTTGCTTTTAAGGCAATTTTACACAATAAGTAGATTTTTCGGAACCCTGTGATTACATGTATTCAATTAGTTGTGTCTTGGACAAATATTGTCTTATTTTAACACACCATACATCAACTGAAAGCAGATTTGTTCTGCTTTGCATAGAAAAAAGTCCTTGTGGTCAGTGCCAGTAGCCTGATGGTTAAGTTCACTAAAACATAGCACTAATAAATTAAATTGTTAACAAACCAAACACCACACATAATATCCAGTTCTGTAACCAATCATAAAGGGTTAGTTCACACAAAATGAAAAAAAAAACAGTCATCAATTACTCACCTTTTACTTGTTCTAAACTTGTTTGAGTTTCTTTTTTCTGTTAAAATATATTGAAAAGAATATATTTTGTAGAAAGCTGAAAACGCGAAACCATTGACTTTCATAGTGTTTATGATTATATGGAAGTCTATAGTTAATAGTGTTTAGCTTTCTTCAGATTATCTTCTATTGTGTTCAACAATAAAAAAGAAAGGGTCGGGACCACTTGAGGGTGAGTAAATGATATTTTTTGGGTGAACTATCACTTTAAAACTTACCTCAAACTTTTGAACAACAGTGTATGGTCGGCGTTTTATTTTGCTTAAGGCCTTTTAACTGAATCTACACCCAAAGCTTGATGTTTTCAGTTTATTAGTCAGGTGATAGAGCTTCATGTGATCTGTTTGATTAGTACAGGCAGGCTCCCATCATTTTGACAGTCTTCAGGGAATAATTGTCACCAGGTAGCAAAAGAACGATGAGAGCCCTTTCACTTCAAAGACATCAGTAAAAGAAACCCCCTGCTGCTGCTGTTCCTGACTAACCTTCACATCTCCTGAAAGAGAAGCAGACCAGGGATGCATGATGAAGAGGAGATGCAGGGAAGCTCATGGGGTTTAGTTGCCGTCATTTGAAGACATTACACAACACTCCATGTCTGCTTTTTTTTTGCTCTGTTCAAAATCATTGTTAGCTCAACCCACAAAAATCAAAGGGGACCTTATGTCTTATGCATGTGTTTGTGCTTGCGTTTGTTTAGAGTTTGAATAAAGAGAGCTCCAGGATGAGGCTTGATAGAAAGACAGGCGTAGTCCAAACTTTCTCCTTGGGGAAAAAATAAAACATACAGTGCAGGGAGTTTCAAAAGTTTAAGGCCATGTCTTAAAATGAAATGTGGTAAATGGAAAATAAACAAAAGGTTTTGAGGATTTTATTTAATGACTGAAATGAAAGATTGTTAAATTTCGTTGTATCTTTTAGTTCAGTTAACCTTCATTTCAGGCAACAATAATTTTAGTTTTTTTTAATTATAGTATAATTTATGAAAGATTTGTTTATTTAAAGATATATTTGAGGATTTGTTTATTTTTATTTTTATTTATCATTTTTATTTTTTATTACTATACATATATAAATCATGTAAACTGTATATTATTTCAGTATTTAAGATGGCTTTATATTCCTCTTCCTGAGTTTAGGTTTCCCATGGGTTACTCTGCGATTTCATGTGTTTTGCTTTTGTTTTGTTTTTCTTTGATTTTGCTTTGGTTTGTTTTGGTTTTTTTCTGTTTGTATCATTATCAGTAGCAGTAATAACAACAATAATATTAGTAGTAGTAGTAATAATAGTAGAAGTTTATTTATTTATTTTATTTATTGCCATACATGCGTATATAAATCATTTAAACTGTACAGTGCATCCGGAAAGTATTCATAGCGCTTCACTTTATCCACATTTTTTTTATGTTACAGCTTTATTCCAAAATAGAAAAATTCTACACACAATACCCCATAATGACAATGTGAAAAAAAAAAATCACATGTACAAAACTATTGCTCAATATTTTGTTGATGCACCTTTGGCAGCAATTACAGCCTCAAGTCTTTTTTGATGTGATGCTACAAGCTTGGCACACCTGTTGTTTGGAATTTTTGCCCATTTTATGCTGTAACTCTCAAGCTCTATCAGGTTGGATGTGAAGCGACAATGTACAGCCATTTTCAGATCTCTCCAAAGATGTTCAATAGGATTTAGGTCTGGATTTAGGATTTAGAGTTGTTGTGAAGCCACTCCATTGACATTTTGCCAGTGTGCTTTGGGTCTTTGTCCTGCTGAAAGATGAAGTGTTGCCCAAATCTGAGGTCAAAAGCACTCTGAAGCAGATTTTCATTCAGGATGTCTCTGTACATTGCTGCATTTATCTTTCCCTCTGTCCTGACTAGTCTTCCAGTTCCTGCTGCTGAAAAACATCCCCACAGCATGATGCTGCCACCACCATGCTTCACTGTAGGGATGGTATTAGCCTGGTGATGAGCGGTGCCTGGTTTTCTCCAAATGTAACATCTGGCATTCACTCCAAAGAGTTCAATTTTAGTCTCATCAGACCAGAGAATTTTGTTTCTTATGGCCTGAGAGTCCTTCCAGGTAGGGAGTGGCTTCCGTCTGGCCACTCTACCATACAGGCCTGATTGGTGGATTGCTGCACAGATGGTTGTCCTTAAGGTTCTCCTCTCTCCACAGAAGAACACTGGAGCTCAGACAGAGTGACCATCAGGTTATTGATCACCTCCCTGACTATGGCCCTTCTCTCCTGATCACTCAGCTTAGATGGCCGGCCAGCTCTAGGAAGAGTCCTGGTGGTTCCATGTGCTCATTGGAACTTTCAGAGAAGCAGAACCTTCCCCAGTCTTGTGCCTCGAGATAATCCTGTCTTGGAGGTCTACAGACCTTCATTGTCAACCCTGAGACCTTATATAGACAGGTGTATGCCTTTTTAAATCATGTCCAATCAACTGAATTTACCACAGGTGAACTCCAACTAAGCTGCTGAAACATCTCAAGAATGATCAGTGGAAACAGAATGTACCTGAGCTTAATTTAGAGCTTCCCGGCAAAGGCTGTGAATACTTATGTACATGTGAGTTTTCAGCTTTTTTATTTTTAATAAGTTTGCAACAATTTCAAAAAATCTTTTTTTCACATTGTCATTATGGGGTATTGTGTGTAGAATTATGGGGAAATAAATGTATTTAATCCATTTTGGAATAAGGCTATAACATAAAGTAGAAAAAGTGAAGTACTGTGAATACTTTTCAGATGCACTGTATATGATTTCAGAATTTAAGATGGCTTTATATTCTTCTTCCTGCGTTTAAGGGTTACTCTGGGATATGTGTTTTGCCTTTTGTTTTGTTCTGTTTGTATTATAATTATTATTATTATTATTATTATTATTATTATTAGTAGTAGTAGTAGTAATAATAGTAGTAATAGTAGTAATAATAATAATAATAATAGTAGTAGTAGTAATAATAGCAATAATAATAAATAATAGTATGAGTTTATTTATTTGTTTATTTATTTATGCTGTGGCTTGACTTATTTATTTTTTACGTATTTTTGTTTAGCACTGACATTTTTAAAGTTTGGGATTGCAGCTAAATAAAAGCAGTTGAATGCATTCACTGGGGTGTATCTTACTATCACAATCCAGTGCGGAAATATGACATTTCATGTTTCTTTCCATGTTACTCTTGTCAGCTCACTTTCTTCATCTCTCTGTCTCATGCAGGTTTGCTGTGGCGTTCACTGATGCACTGAAAGAACAGGCTGAGACGCTCCTGGTAAGACATGTTGTGTTTACCACTGCCATTTCTATCAAATTGTGTTGTTATCATGCCAGAAAAACTCATAGCAGGTGTGAAGAAACATTTTCACTTACTGCACATGAACTGCATTGAGAAAAAGTGAAGCACTTGAGATCAATGTGAAGTATTTACTTTTAGCGGTATATGTGTTTTTTTTATACCACATTTTATGGATTATAAATCACATTTTTTTTTCAGAACAACTAATATATTGCAATAAATATAAAGCAAAGATAACTTCTGTCAAGTACGCACACAAAATTGAAAGCATGTGAGTATTAAAAAGTCACATGCAAGTAGTTTAAAGTGCCCCATTTTACATTATTTATGCGGGTATTTATTTGGTAAAGCTTAAAAAAAATGGCACTTTAGTTAATATATGTACTAACATAAACAAACAAACAATACATGCATTACAGTATTTATTCATATTTGTTAATATTAGTTAATGAAAATAAAGGTGTATTTTTACGGTAGTTCACATTAACTGACAGTGGTAACAAACATACATTAGGATTTTAATAATGCATTAGTGCTGAACTATGACTAATAAATGATGTGCAAGATTGGCATAGTTCATGTTAGTATATAAATTTGCTAACATTAACTAATGGACCATTATTTTAAAATGTTACCATTTATTTATTATAGTAATGCAGTTTTAACACAGTGCACCTTATTTTTTTTTTTTTCTGGATGTACTTTACCATTCAATGTTTTGGAGTCACAATATATATTATTGTAGTTTCCTCAGTTTTTTTTTTATATTTATGAACATATAAATATAGCCTCAGAAAAGAATAAGGGAAGGGAAAAATATAAATGTATAGGAATCTGGTAATGTCAGAGAGGAGACTGGGTATACAGAATGCAATGAAGAGTCAAGAGAGGTCATTAGCATATTGGCAAGGTGTCCATATCTGCCTAAATTCATTTGACTTCTGATGTGCATCGTAAGTATGTTTCTCAAGTGGAAGTGTATTTGAGACAACCACATTCTGAAAGAAGGTAACTGAGGAGATAATCCTAATAATAAACTGCATTTCTTTGCCAGATAAATTAAAATTAGATTGTTCTCATCAGAAGTAAACACTCTTTCCCACAACAGATAACAAATACAAATTCACAGAGAAACAAAATTAATCTTCTAAAAAGTTGTGTATTTTGGTCTAAAAAGGAACATTTTTGCAGTGCCAGAAACAGTGGAGAAATATTTCCTTGGGTTTTCTACAATTCAGGTGTACGAGTGTTCAATAAATTCTATTAATAAATGTATTTATAAATCATTACGTTAATCAACCCCAATGAAATAATCTTAAAGTAAACATTTTTAATTACAGCAGATCAACATGTATCTTTTTTTTTTTTTTTAAACGCAGGGTCTTAAAGTCTTAATGTCTTAAATCTCAAAAGCTAAAATTTAGGCCTTAAAACTCTTAACTGAAATATTGAGTTGTAAATCTTTTTTGAACAGGTCTTAATTTTCCTTTTCCATGTATAGCTACCCTATCATGTAATCTGGCCATTAACATCCAATCACCAACAAAGCCATCTCAATAAAACTTAACTTTTTATTTGAAAATAGCATTTAATTACTTTTCTTACAGTAACTTTTGTTTAAAAGTGCTCCATTTATCTACTGCTGAGGCTACTGACCTGACCTATATTTTCTTAAATGTATTAAATTATAATCATTTCATGTCAAGTGAAGTCAAGTTGGCTTTATTGTCATATCAACAATATACGGTGCAGTACACAGTGAAACGAAACAATGTTCCTCCAGGACCAAGGTGCTACATCCAGCAACATAACACAGGACTACACACAGGGTGGGCCATTTATATGGATACACCTTAATAAATTACATAGACAATTGCCTTCAGATGACCCCAAAGATAAAAGTCAGATTGACCCACGACGACCAATCCACTTTTCAGGAAACTGTATTGAGGAAACCATTCCCATTTTATTAAGGTGTATCCATATAAATGGCCCACCCTGTACTATAAAAATTTAGAAGAATGAAATAAAAGATAAGATAAACTAAAATAAAAAGTAAATCAAAATAAGAATAAGAGCGCATTTTTTGATAGGTCAAGTGGAAATCTTTTCCAACTGGGATATTCAAAATAATCCTAAGCATTTAGTCCTGTATAAGTCTAAGATTTCATTCATAATGATCATAAAATGTCTTAAATTCTTAAATTTAACTTGTTGAAACTTGCAGAAACCCTGAAAAAAGAAATTAAGACCATTTAGAATGATTAGAAGTGACTGCATACATTATGATGTCGCAAAAATATTATGCTCAAATCTATAGTTATAAGTGCTCTAACTGTGCTTAAAATATAACCCGTTCAGGCAGTGCAGATGTAAAACAAATGAGTGATTTAATGTGGCTTAGAGGAGGTTAAAAAGCAGAGAGAAAAACAGCTACTGCTTGATGATGCTATAAATATATCTCTAAAGGGTTTAACGGATACAAATGCAATATCCTGCCTCGCATCCTATGATAGTGCAGCGTCAAAATTGCTATATCCATGTTTTATCCCCGAATAAGCATGCACGTTTGACACGTGTGGAAAATGGAAGGCAAACCCGATCTGTCTGTGCCGCACAAACACACACATACACACCAGGGGTCTCCCTCTCCCAACACTGATAACATCCAGCTAATTTCCCCTCTGCCTGTTTGAAATGATCCACTTTATCTCAAGCAGCCATTTACATATTATTTTTTCATTACCTTCTTGGTGCTGTTTTGTTTTCCTCTCCACTGGTATTGATTTAGATGAATCATTGATTCTTCATGCTGCACACAGATTTTTCCAATGTTTTTTTTATTTTTATTTATTTATTTATTTTTTGAGCCAAGGACGGGTTTTGGATGTGAACTTTGAATGTCAATAAGTCTATCATAAAAAAAAAAGAGTAGTGCTGTTAAGTAATTAATTTTAATTATTAACATCCTAAACTAAAGCTTGTATTGTCTTAATGTGCATAATGTGTGTATTGACCGTGTATAATTATTATAAATATATTAATAAAAATAAATACAAAACCTATATATACACTCAACGGCCACTTTATTATGTCCACCTTACTAGTACCGAGTTGGACCCCCTTTTGCCTTCAGAACTGTCTTAATCCTTTATGGCATAGATTCAACAAGTTACAGGAAATATTTCTCAGAGATTTTGCTCCTTATTGACATGATAGCATTACACAGTTGCTGCAGATCTGTCGGCTGCTCATCCATGATGCCAATCTCCCGTTCCACCACATCCCAAAGGTGCTCTATTGGATTGAGATCTGGTGACTGTGGAGGCCATTTGAGTACAGTGAATTCCTTGTCATGTTTAAGAAACCAGTCTGAGATGATTTACGCTTTATGACATGGCACACATTGGAAGATGGGTACAACTGTTGTTATAAATGGATGGACAGCAATAATACTCGGGTAGGCTGTGGCGTTGATGCGGTACTCAATTGGTACTAATGGTCCCAAAGTGTGCCAAAAAATATCCCCCACACCATTACACCACCACCACTAGCCTAAACCATTGATACAAGGAAGAATGGATCCATGCTTTCATGTTGTTGACGCCAAACTCTGACCCTACCATCCGAATGTCACAGCAGAACTTGAGACTCATCAGACCAGGCAACATTTTTCCAATCTTCTATTGTCCAATATTGGGCAGCCTGTGCAAATTGTAGCCTCAGTTTCCTGTTCTGACAGGACTGGCACCCGGTGTGGTCTTCTGCTGCTGTAACCCATTCGCCTCAAGGTTCGACGCGTTGTGCTTTCAGAGATGGTCTCCTGCATAGCTCGGTTGTAACAAGTGGTTATTTGAGTTACTGTTGCCTTTTTATCAGCTCAAACCAGTTTGGCCATTCTCCTCTGACCTCTGGCATCAACAAGGCATTGGCGCCCACAGAACTGCCACTCACTGGATATTTTCTCTTTTTTGGACCATTCTCTGTAAACCCTAGAGGTTGTGCGTGAAAATCCCAGTAGATCAGCAGTTTCTGAAATACTCAGACCAGCCCGTCTGGCACCAACAACCATGCCACATTTAAAGTCACTTAAATCACCTTTCTTCCCTTTTCTGATGCTTGGTATAAAATGCAGCAGATCATCTTGACCATGTCTACAAGCCTAAATGCATTGAGTTTCTGCCATGTGATTTGGCTGATTAGAAATTTGCGTTAACAAGCAGTTGGATAGGTGTACCTTATAAAGTGGCCGGTGAGTGTGTAAGCTTTTATTTTGTATGCAATTAATTTGAAAGTTTAATTCTAATGGTTGATATTTAGTTTTATTTTCATCTGCAGGGCTTTCAGGGCCACAGATCCTTGTAAAGGTATAAAGAATTGTGAATAAAATGTAGAATTAAACAAATCAGTAGCACTTTACCATCAGATATTTTTGTTAACATTATTAAATTAACTAACAACTTAATAACGGAACAGATATTTGCAACATGTATTAACTTACAACGCTCAGCATAATTGAGCACACCCCATTTTGAAAATGAATATTTTTATTCATTTCTCAGTGAATATAGGCAATGTATGCATTTCAACAAAACAGATGTATTAAACAGATATATTTCTTAAAATAATATTTTAGTCACCAAACATATTTAGAAATAGAAAGATAATACAATTAAATTCAAGCAATATATATATATATATATATATATAAATGAAATGCAAAACTAAATTAACTTTTTTTTTTTTGCTTCTCTTGATTTTTCCTCTTTTATAGATTTGTATTTAATATTTTTCTATAACATATACATGTACATTTGGGTGTACTAGTTTTTGGACCATTATTATAAGCTATTTTGTTAGATAAGCTCCAGATTTTGTTTCAGTACTGACTAATCTAATGTATATGCACAAATATAATATTGTAGAGCTTCCTATACTGAATTTAAAGGATAGATTTGTGAGGGGTGTACTTATATATGCTGAGCACTGTATATTAATCCTGGTTAAAAATGTTTTCATGTTAGTTCAAAATGCTATAGCTAATAATAACACAAAGAACTTTTGAATTTAAAGTACAGATTTAATTCTATTTCTCAACCATTGGTTTCCAGGTTTGCGAGAGCAAGAAGATCCATGTTCAGCCTCAAGGTACAGTTTTCTTATTTATTTATTTATTTATTTATTTATTTATTTATTTATTTATAGCCTATATATGATGCATTCTAGAATCGTGGGTGCATTTCACACATTTTCCATTTCCATTTTTTTAATTTCCATTTAAAACAAATGTTTAATTTACAGTAAAGTTAATTTGTTATTAATGGAAAATAATGAAAAATGTAATAGGGAACATTTGATTCTCTAACATTTGATGGATGTTTATTTAACTTAGTAAAAAAAAAAAGATGATATTTAGACTTAATTATTTTGTTTATATTTATATATATATATATATATATATATATATATATATATATATATATATATATATATATATATATATATATATATATATATATATACACACACACACACACACACACACACACACACACACACACACACACACACACACACACACACACACACACATACATTTGAAGTCAGAATTATTAGCCCCCCTGTTTATTTTTTCTCCCAATTTCTGTTTAACGGAGAGAAGATTTTTTTTCAACACATTTCTAATCATAATAGTTTTAATAACTCATTTCTAATAACTGATTTATTTTATCTTTGCCATGATGACAGTAAATTATATTTTACTAGATCTTTTTCAAGACACTTCTATACAGCTTAAAGTGACATTAAAAGGCTTAACTTGGTTAATTAGGTTAACTATGCAGGTTAGGGTAATTAGGCAAGTTATTGTATAATGATGGTTTGTTCTGTAGACTATAGAAAAACAAGATAGTTAAAAGGGGCTAATAATTTTGTTATTAAAATGGCTTTAAAAAAAATAAAAACTGCTTTTATTCTAGCCGAAATATAACAAATAAGACTTTCTCCAGAAGAAAAAATATTATCAGACATACTGTAAAACTTTTCTTGCTCTGTAAAACGTCATTTGGGAAATATTTAAAAAAGAAAATAAAAATCTAAGGGAGGCTAATAATTCTGACTTCAATGTATATATGTGTAAGTATTTAAAGCAATTTTTTTGTATTGTATTTTTTTCCAGTGCCTCTGAATATTTAGCAAATTTGATACTGTATATCACATAATTTTGACATTTGCATATGCTTTTAGGGATTGAGACCAGAGTGGCGGCGAATTTCAGCTGGAGCGACTTTTTACACAACACAGGTACAACACCTTCACCAGTTCTCTCCATTTAATGTCCACATAATTAAAGCTTTTTTTTTTTTCATCTCAGAATTAAAAAAAATGGTATTTTTACTCATTCTCATGCTATTCTAAACACATAAGAATTCAGTTCATTTTTGGAATACAATTGAAGATATTTTAATAAATTCTGACATATTTCTTTTCATGAAAAACTATGTAGGGCCTCGCACACGTAATACACAATTATGTAGTGCGTTAACTTTAAATTAGCTCAAAGTGAATATAACAGAATTTAAAGCGGCTCCAAAAGAATCGACTCTCTTGAACTGAACAAACGACTCGTCCAGCGCTCGTTTGAACAGACAGGGCTGTTGACTCAAAAATGAATATTACTATTCGAACTAAAGTAAAACACTTTAATATTTAAGCAGGGTACCAAGATCAAGGTATAAGGCATTAGCTTAAAAGTATACACAGGTCACTTTCCCTTTAATACAAAAGAGACTTTATTGACTACAAACAAACTAACAAACACACATACGCATTCATACTGGTTGCAGACAAGGAATAGAAGGAAAGAAGAGTTTAGGAGAGATGTGATGTAAAACCTCAAGATGTAAAACCTAACCGAGCGAACCAAATAATCAATTCAACCTTTACTGTTTCTTAGACAGGGTTATCTATCATTTAACATGATTAGCAGATCATACACCAGTTCAGCAATGGATCTGGAGATGTACTTGCGTTCCTTAGTGATGTGGGGAAGTCCTTCTGTGGAGCTAAATTCCCATTTGAGTTCGCTGGTGTTTGGTTTGGTCGTTGAAGTGACGTCTCTGAGGCTGAAGTGAAGTGAAGTCCAGTAGTTTAAGTTGGAGTCGGCCAAACTGTTGTCGTGCTGACGGGTTTCGCGACGCAACTTAACTAGACTCCCGACGGAAAGAAAAGAAAGAAGAGTAAACGGAAGATGGGAAGTTTGAGGCTGGTCTCAACCCATCTTAATGTCCAAGTCCAGCTGGACTGGACCCGGAGAAGAGTTGGAAGTGGAGCATCTCCACTTCTCAACAGCTGCTGCTGCTTTTCTACCTTTCTGCCGTTCTTTTGCCTCGCCCAGCCCAAAGAATGACTTGGGAGATGGGTTTTATCACCCAATGTTTCCAGCCCCTATAGAGCTGGATAAATGAGGCATTGTCCGTGGATCAGTCCCATGGCAGTCCCATGCACTTGGCGTGACTTACTCACATGAGCCATGGTGCTCAGACAAATAGCATTAAGCATACATTTATAATATGAACATGATACATTTTACATATCTATAATTAAAAGGAATGAAAGAAAGGGAAAGGATTTCACTCATTCATCTCAAATAACATACACATAATGGTACGTTTGTAATAACTCAAAGCATAATGGGTTATCCATGATTAATGCATTCTTAACATATACAGGATTCAGGTGTCATACAAGAGCAATAACATTACATTTCATTAAAAGTCCGCTATCATCGTTTTGAGGATGATCTGATGAACTTTAATGTTTGATGATAGTTTAAAATTTCAGAGAGGATTTTGATTCTCTGTTTTGGAGCAAAGTCAGTCACTTCTCTGTCTTGCATGGGGGCTGGAAAACCCCATTTCCTGAGGTCAAACACAAGCTCTTTGTTAAAAATATTGTTCTCGTGACCGGTTACCCGTTCGTATTGAGTTAACTTCATCAGTATAGTGGGTCCGATGACACTTGATGATGATGAACCATCATGAGGCCGATAGCCTCAAGGCATGCGCTTCCTGCTCTGTACTGCACCAATGTGGCCTGACCTTCTGATTTTGGTCAGAGACCAAAAACGGCTCTCGATCAAGGTGATTCTGATCACAGGTGTCGACTCAGTTATAGGTGTCTGCATCGAGTCCCCACAACTATTCACCTAAAACATTTCTAAAAAGATTTTAAAAAGAGATAGTGATTAAATACAAATGATGAATTGAATGGCTTATTCCAAGTCTTCTCAGTGGATGTGATTGCTTTATAAAAACAACTAATTTTATTAAGTTCATTATTCTCATTTAAAATTGATCAGCAAAGAATTCTTTACAGGATTTAAGTCTAATATGTCATGTGGCCGGGGGTCAGTGTTTTTCTGTTGACAGAAACCAAAGTTACGTCTGTTTATAAGACGAAGCAATGATGTCTTCTCAAAAGACTTGGATTAAACTAGAAGATTTATATGGATTTGTTTTTTTGATCTCATGGACATTGTAAAGTGAAATCTCTCCAATTTCATTGAAACATCTCCATTGGTACCTTACATATTAAAGAAAGTGTGTTTGGAGCAATGAGAGGGTGGATAAATAATCACATTGGGGTGAATTAACTCTAAATATACAATAGACAATATAGGTCTTACATAGCATTAGATGAACATTCAGGCTTCTTTTGATAAACTTGGCATTCATCATCATTCCTGTCAAACACTCAGACATCACACTTAAATATACATGTGGTCTTCAGCCTTCAACACTCTTGAACTTAGATAGACTCAAGAGCACTAAACCTTGATTAGAGACTACCTGAGCCAGAGTGAAGAGTCTTTACATCTATAACGCTGGGGGTAAAAGTGAGAAAAGATTGAAAGAGCAAAGATGTGTTGGTAATATTGATATGATTTTCATCATTTCACATTGCTTTTTCTGGTGATAAAAGTAAGGCGCGGACATTCACGGGTAGTCTAGTACAGGTTTATTACTAAAAAGATTGTGTTTTTAGGGTGATAACTCAATGAAATGTGAGGACATCTAAAGCTTAATTTTAATAATAATAATAAGCTTTGATTGTAATTATGAAGGGACAATATGAGAATGCCATGGTAATTATTGTAGTTATAGAATTTTGGTAGTTCCAGTGTTAATAATATGCAGATAGTAAGCCACTATATAGTAAGAATTGTTACTTAAACCATATTGTTAGTATTTTGTGGGTTTTTTTATTCTTTTTTTTTTGTGTGTGTGTTTTACATAAACTTAATAAATGTCCTTTTGGCTCAAAGAAATATAATGTGATTTTATAGAAACATACTATTTTGTCTTAATTGGCAAATTATTATTATTTCTTATAGTAGTAGTAATAATAATACTACTGTACATATCAATAGAAATGTAATAGTAATAATAGAAGGAACATAACAGTAAAACAATAGTTTTCTATTTTGATAATAGTGATTTATTTTTGAGATTAAGTTCAATTTTCAGTAGCCATTACTCCAAGAATGTTAAATGATCATTCAAACAATAATTAGAATATACTGCTTTGGTGCTCAAGAAATATTAGTACTTTTGTATGTTGCTATGGAAATAATATTACATTATTACATTATATAAGTGTTAACAATTTTTTCAAGCTGCTTTGATGAATGGCTTATTTAAAAAAATATATTTTTTTATTATAATTGTCTATACTATCACCTCAGAGCATTAATATAATGCATATTTGATAAAATTATTATTTACAAATATCTTACACAACTTTTGAAACAAAACAATTAGTTACAGGTGGCATAAACAAGGGTTCTCTTAGGGAATAATCCAGGTGTTGCAGAGGAGAACAACAGCAAGGAAAACATACATAAAAACAAGACTGGTCTTGAACACATTGACGCAACACAGGCTCATTGGGAAAATGTGCCCTGGTGTACATTTTTGAGAACCGAGAAATACAGTTGAAGTCAGAATTATTAGCCCCCCTTTTAATTTCTCTTCTTTTTTAAATATTTCCCAAATTATGTTTAACAGAGCAAGGACATTTTCACAGTATGTCTGATAATATTTTTTCTTCTGGAGAAAGTCTTATTTGTTTTATTTTGGCTAGAATAAAAGCAGTTTTTATTTAAAAAAAAAAATAAAATTTAAGGTCAAAATTATTAGTCCATTTAAGCTATATATTTTTTTCGATAGTATACAGAACAAACCATCATTATACAATATCTTGTCTAATTACCCTAACCTGCCTAGTTAACCTAATTAACCTAGTTAAGCCTTTAAATGTCACTTTAAACTGTATAGAAGTGTCTTGAAAATATCTAGTCAAATATTATTTATGGTCATCATGGCAAAGATAAAATAAAACAGTTATTAGAAATGAGTTATTAAAACTATTATGTTTAGAAATGTGTTGGAAATTGGGAAAAAAAATAAACAGGGCAGCTAATAACTCAGGGGGGCTAATAATTCTGACTTCAACTGTATATGCTTGTCGGTATATGGCTGCGTTTTATGTGTAAAACGAACGCTATGGGGCTGTACCGCTGACTGCTTACCTCATATGGACTAGCTCACTGTAAATAGCTCCAGACTTGGGAGGCGTAGCGGACCGGGGTTCAAGTCCAGAAACCAGTAAAACGAAACATGAGGTCATGGTAAAAGCATGCAGTCGCGATGGCTTTTCTCTTCTAGTTTGCTTTTGAAAACACTATCGGATTGTTTTAGGAAAGGATGTGTGTGGGCCAGTCGATATCAAGCTGAAATATTATGCACGACGACAATCTGACCAGCTTTTCTTACACAGAGGCACACAAGTAGGACGTTAATATTTGCAGAAACGTACACGTCGGCCTCTGGTTGATTGATTAGAAAACATGCCCCAGTTATGCATTTGAGATTGTCAAAAATGTACATAGCGCTCTCTAGTGGATCTGTGAAAGCAAAAAATTGCAAGACAACGTAGTACAGGGTACACATTTGTTGGTTTTCAAAAATGTAGCCCTGGGCACATATTGGTAACACTTTATTTTGATGGTCTATTTGAGTATTAGTAGACTGTCTGCTTAATATCTTTTGATGCTTCTGCTGAACAGACATTTAACTGACTAGAAACTTTGCAAGTACATGTCAACCCTAACCTCAACCTAACAGTCTACTTAATCTAATGAGAATTAGTTGGCGTGTAGATGCAGTGTAACTTAAATTCAACAAACAGACCATCAAAATAAAGTGTGACCCACATATTTCCTTGAGCTTGAGTTGCTATGACTGGCCTGTGAAAATATAAAACAAGCATGCATTTATTTGCCACCCAACAAACAGAACATGATTGCCAAAGTAACACTGTAAAAAATTGTATGGCAAAGTCAAGACAAATATTTTATATTGCTTTAACTTATTTTAAAAAGTTGATCAGGTTTCAACTATTTTTTTTTTAAGTTATACAAAATTTAACCTAATATTTTTAGTCTGTTTGATTGGTGTAAGCTGAGATGACCTAGAAAAGTTAGATTCAACAAAAAATTTAAGGAAGCAAGATTTTTTTTTGTACATTACAGTTCTTTGAATTTTGTGTCATTTGTTAGTAGACCCATGTGAGCCTTACAAAAATGTAACACGAGTTGCACAGTGTGAATTTGCACATTTGAAATGACATGTGAAATACTTTTGGGACTGCTATATATCAGCCCATCGCTACAGAAAAGACCCACTTCATATGAATACACTGCCATTCTCCATAAACAACTAAATATGAAGAGGCCCTGAATATCTCATTCATTCTCCTGAGCTCATGCACTGGCATGTAGAGTAATCTGCACCAGTGTGCCTGCTGCTCCGCATTGAAGACTGATCTCTACATAAGCCCATGCTTGTTTATGGAGACCCCTGGGGCTGGTGCCACTGCTCTGAGATCAGTCGACAGAAGCTCTAGCAGCTCCATCAAAGCAGGTGCTCTGACCTCCTGCTGTGCTGATTGAATGCAAAAGTGGGCGATGGGATAGCTGACTTCAACTCGGGATCACACCCTGGTTGGTGGGTGTACTTTTTTTTTTTTTTTTTTAAGGCGGAATAGGTTTTCATATGATGGAGGAGGTCTGGGTGGTCCCTTGGGATTGTGCAGCATATTCCCCCTCATAGGATTGGGTGATGAGGATGACAGTGATGCCTGCAGGGGCTCATGGGAAATATGGTCTTGATTCAGAGATGATTTAGTGTGCTCGTGCATGTGAGTGACAAGAGTGAAGTTTCAGGTCTTTCTTTTCTTCTCTCAGGCTTTGAGCTGTCTGTAGGTGTAAGTGTAGCTTGAGGGGTTGACAGTTGTGGGAAAACATAATTTAAAGGAACTTTTGACTAGCTCTCTTTTTGTTTTTGTGTTAGTTTTTTTTCTGCAACACTAGACAGCATAAATAGTTCAAGTAGTTTATAGTTTACCCAAGAAATGAACATTTAGGGCCCTATCATACACCTGACGCAATAAGGTGCAAGACGTGTTTGACATGATTTGTTGCTGTTTTCAGACCAGCGCAACCCTAATTGTCATGTTTTGTGCCACGCTGTTTGAATGGCAAGTCCATTTGCGCCACTTTGTGGATTCAAATAGGGTCTAAAATAGAGGTGTGTTTAGGCATAATTATTATTAGCTCCCCTTTGATTTATTTTTTATATTTCCCAAATAATGTTTAACAGAGCAAGGAAATTTTCACAGTATGTCCGATAATATTTTTTCTTTTGGGGAAAGTCTTATTTGTTTTATTTTGGCGGTACTAATAGCAGTTTTACATTTTTTAAAAGCCATTTTAAGGTCAAAATTATTAGCCCCTTTAAGCTATATTTTTTTCGATAGGCTACAGAACAAGCCATCATTATACAATGACTTGCTTAATTACCCTAACCTGCCTAGTTAATTTAACTAACCTAGTTAAGCCTTTAAATGTCACTTTAAGCTGTATAGAAGTGTCTTGAAAAATATCAGGTAAAATATTATTTACTGTCATCATGACAAAGATAAAATAAATCAGTTATTAGAAATGAGTTATTAAAACTATTATGTTTATGTTGAAAAAACCTTTCCTCCATTAAAAATTGGTGAAAAAAAATAAACAGGGGGGTCTAATAATTCAGGGGGTTTAATAATTCTGACTTCAACTGTACGTATATAGCTTCTCTAAAAACAATAAGTAAATAAATTGTGGCGTATCTGATATTTCAGTCAATGTAGCCAGTAGTTAAATTTGCATATAACACAGGATTTGAAGATCTAATTTATGTCAGTTTAGTGGAGACACATTTATGTGGCCAAATATGCAAAAAACACCTCTGTTGATACTAATAATAATAATACGAGTCAAAATGGAAAACACTAGAAACTACACAGATAAATACACCTTTACAAGTATTACAGTAGATTAAATACTTGGACCGTGATTTCATTGAAGTTATGGTTTAGTATACTGAAGAAATTACAAATAAAAACTTAATGGGGTATTAAGTTGGATAGCATTTGATCCAGATTTTCAACCTTGTTCACTGGATAAGAGATTTAAACAGTGGGACTTTGGAGAGGAATCACATCATTCAGTTCTGTGACCTCTAATGAACATTTCACGAGTTATCAGACCATATCAGATACATTTGGCCTAGACAGAATTTTTACAAATACTTACAAGTTAGAGATTACTTTAATAAAAAATTAATTTAAGGATGATTATAATTTGCTCACAGTATTTTCGGATACATGCATACAACGCATACAAAACAGTAAGAGTCATTCATCAAATTACATAAAACAAAAATGGGAGAAAAAGTCAAACCAACAAATAACAGAGGAAGGCAGGACAGATATGTGTGTTACACATGCAAAAACCACAAACTCGAGAGCTTGGAGACAGTTTGGATGGAAAAATCTGATGAGGTTCTTTATAACTCCTAAACCATCTGCATTGCTTTGTATTGAAAGTATTGAAAGTTTGGGTCCTTGTTGGAGATCAACTATTTTCATGTTTTTTGGCCTTGCCCAAAAATACATTCCTTCTGGTATGAAATAGTGACTGAAATAAAAAAACATTACTGGAGAAGAATTGGACTATCCATTTATTACATTATACCTTGTTAAAATACCAGAAATTATTTCAAATATTGACCATTACTTAATTCAAATCCTTTTGGTAAGTAGCAGAAAAGCCATAACTCGAAAATGGCTTCAGGCTGATCCTCCAACAAGGGCTCAATGGATAGGAATTGTAAAGGAAATACATTGCATGGAGAGACTGACTTTTAACCTAAGATTTGATTAAAAAAAAAGTGCAACAAGTACTAGCAAAAATGAAATGAGTATGTCATTGTAAACAATTTGTGATTAATGTACTTTAAATGTATTATCACTTCATTTTGTAACCCATATGACAACCGCTTTGTTCTTAGTTTTTTTCCCTACTGCCTTTTTTTCTCTTCTAAATAAAATAATAAAGTAATAAATAAATAATTATTTTTTTTTTTTTTGTGTAAATGGTGCCTTTCTGGACACCCAAGGTCACCTTACAACAGGGGTGTCCAAACTTGGTCCTGGAGAGACGGTGTCCTGCATAGTTTTAATTTTAAATGCATGTAAGGAGTTGCAGGTACAAACACAATGTGAATATAAAATATCATTATAAAAGATAGTCGAAAGAAAGCCTGCGTAAAGGGGTCTTGAGGCAATATTTCAAAGTGTGAAGACTATCACCCCTCCTTAGGTCCAGGGGAAGCGAGTTCCATAGTTGAGAAGATCTGGCACCCATTGTGCTTAATCGAGTGCGAGGTGACACCAGGGAGAAAGAGTTGGCTGATTTAAGAGTGCAAAAAGGGATATAAGTATGGAGAAGTTCGGTGAGATATTGAGGAGCAAGATTATGAAGTGCCTTGAAAGTGAGAAGTAGTATTTTAAAATCAATACGAAACTTTACCGGAAGCCACTGAAGCTGATAAAGAAGTGGTGTGACATGCTTGTAAGATGATGCTGTTGATATTGTTATGTTTATACAGATACTGAGTTTATGGAAAATGTATATACATGTATATAACATGTTAAACTAATGTGTTTTCTGACTGTATTATAAGCTGTTTAAAGACATACTTCTGTGATTAAAACACTAAGCGGTTACGTGAGACATGATAAGGCTGTTGACAGTGAGAAAAGAAGTGGTGTTGTAATGTTTTTTATAGATTATTGTTAGATCTTAGATTAGTCTTGAACTGTTGCACTTCAAACAAAATAAGGAATTATAGCTTTAAAATATAAAATGTAGCAATTACTGCTTTAAAATAAGGAATTATAGCTTTAAAATATAAAATGTAGCAATTACTGCTTTAAAATAAGGAATTATAGCTTTAAAATATAAAATGTAGCAATTACTGCTTTAAAATACGGAATTATAGCAGCCTATTAATAAAGGCACATTTAACTGAGACATTTTTCAGACAAAAAGTATGGGACTCTCTAAAAGCATTTACATTAAAATTTGGATAACACTTTAGTTTAGGTCCCAATTCATGCTATCGACTACTGGCTTATTACCTGCATATTATTAAGATATTAACAGTTCATATTTAGTTCATATAGTTCAATTTATAAAGTATGATCTTATTCTGCATCGCTAATCCTACTCAACGTAAACCCAACTTCTACCATACTAACTATTAATAAACAGCATACTAACTATTAATAAACAGCTAATTAGTCTTTTTATTTGATTCAATTTATTTATTTTGAACAGAAAAATCATACATTAAAAACTTTAACAAAATCTATCTATCTATCTATCTATCTATCTATCTATCTATCTATCTATCTATCTATCTATCTATCTATCTATCTATCTATCTATCTATCTATCTATCTATCTATCATTTAAACATGGTCGGAATGGAGCATGATGAAGCACAAGCTTATTATTTTTCCACCTCATTACCACACACATCATTTGTCTATTACTTCAATTACAAATAATGTTATGATTTGTTAAAACCGTAAATTGGGACCTAAACTAAAGTGTTACCAAAGTTTGTTTTTAAGCCACTTATTATGATCAGAGTCTAGTCTAGAGGAAAAAAACCCTGCAAACTCATGGAGAAGGGAGATGAGGAAGACATGTTTTGCGAAACATGGTGAGCACAACTAACAGTTTGTCCAAATCACTTTCTGTGGCACATGCAGCTGAATATTCTCCTCCCTCTGGAGATACGTGCTGTTCTTTCCTTTATTTGCCTTTAGTTTGTCTCCCCACTTTCAGTGACTGTTTGTTTATATCATCTTCTTTTCCTTTCATGTGAACACTTAGATCTGAAACAGCAAAAAAAAAAAAAAAGACAGTTGTCTTGCTGCTGAATTCACAGATATGGGCAAAACTGGCTTGGTTGCTTTTGAGGTGTAATCCATCCTGCGGTAATTATATTTTCCTCTGAATTGCATATAAGAGAAGTTGTCAGAGCATTCATAACTGATCCTATGGAGAGATGAGCTTTTCTACAGTTCAGCCACTGCTTGAAGGAGAAATGTGATAATAATAGATGAAATAATAGATAGTAAAAACATTTATCCATCCATCAATCACAAGTCAAAAAAATAAATAAATGGACAGGAGTGTTGTTTATAGTGAAGTGGAGAACAGTTTCCCCCTGCTGTCTTGTTTGAGGAAGGCTGTAATCTGCCGTAAACCACTCTCGTGCACAAATCCTCTAACACTAGATTAGGGAACACGACCAAAGGCATTTGTGGACTTACTTCAAAGTTAAAGTTACTGTGGGAAAAACTTTGCAATTCACAGCATGCAGGGAGCCTGTAAATTAACACATCACATATTTACAAATACAGATGCAAATAATGCAGTGAATGAGATTTAATCAGCTTTATAAAATTATATATTTACCATGGAGTGTCAAAAATAGGCATTTAAAAGAAAATCATATTTTTTACAGTAATGACATCATAAAATATGACAGACATTGAAGCCTTAATTCTAAGAGCTCAAAAGAAGCTTCAAATATAAGTTTGACTTGACGGAAATTCAATTTGGTACAGTCGTACTGTACATGAATGGTCAGAATGACTGCTGTGGTCATTCTAGTATTTGGTAGTTCCAGTTTTAAACCCCTAATCGTTTGTCAGGTTCAGGTTTAGACAAAAAAAATTTAAATAAATAAATAATGCAAATGTCCCACCTGTACAATAGTGACTCACAGCAGGTTAAATTAAGCACAATCGCCTCACAGCAAAAAGGTCGCTGGTTCGAGCCCAGGCTGGGTCAGTTTGCGTTTCTTTGTGGAGTTTGCATGTTCTCCCTGTGTTTGCTCCGGGTGCTCCGGTTTCCCCCACAAGTCCAAAGACATGTGGTATAGGTGAATTGGGTAAGCTAAATTGTCCATAGTGTATGAGTGTGAATGAGTGTGTATGGGTGTTTCCCAGTGATGGGTTGCAAATGGAAGGGCATCTGCTGCGTAAAACATATGCTGGATAAATTGGCGGTTCATTTCGCTGTGGCGACTCCAGATTAATAAAGGGACTACGCATAAAATCATTAGGTAAATGCTAGTTTGCGTTACATTTAATAATTTATAGTACAGTTTGACCCTAATGGGAAAAAAAAGTCTGTTCTTATTAACAATATCCAACATAATTCCCTGTTGTACTTTCCATGGTCGGTTCAGACAAGAGAATAATCATTTAAAATAACGATTTAAGTGTAATAAAGCAGTCTTTTGACTAAAATATTGTGATATTTATCTTTATTAAACGTACCAACCAGAGGGAAACAGAGGAAGAACTATGTCAATTAAACGCTGTCTGAGCTGCGATCCTGGCCCCATAATGCAATTCAAAAATGTATATAAATGGAAAAACACCAATAACAAGTTTACAAAAATAATTCTGTCAAAGCATGCAGTCATTTTACTGTTATTGTACAGATTTTTTTACAGTGCAGTTAAGGAGAAATTGAAAAGACAAGACAAGACTTCACATTTTGGAGTATACATCAAATTAAATATAATTTTATATGATTTTATAGTGTACTTTTTAAAATATGGGTGAAATAATGTTCCATCATCGTTAAAAGTAATGTAAAAAAAAATGTTTTTATGAAAAAAATATGACCTCTACTTATTAAATTATACTTATAATCAAACTTATGTTAATCATAATGATAAAAAACGTCTTTCTAACAAACGTTAGGATTTTGTCTTTCGATTATTTATTTATAGTAAAATATATTCCGTTAAGCTTTAGTTGAGGTCACAATTCATGCTATTAATTACTGGCTTATTACCTGCCTATTATACTGTTCATTAGTAGTTATAAAGTATGATCTTATTCTGCATCCCTAATCCTACCCAAAACCTAAACCCCACTTCTACCTTACTATTAATAATTAGTAGTTTGTTAATATCGTGAATTGTGAACTACTTAAAGTGTTACCAATATTTCTGGTTTGGATCAATTATTTAACACTTAATATTTGATTTTAAATTATAATTGAGATCAGAGAGTAAGCCGAAGGAAAATGAATTTAAAGAATGAATGAATAAATGTAATGGAGATGTCTCTTAGATATAGTATTAGGTCTTTATACTTTGAAGTCTTGCTAATATAGCTCATTGTGCCCAATACATTTACATTTTGAGACTGTATTGATTTCTGTTATGTTCTCATCAGTGTATTCTTCAACATTTCTTAAATATGTTTTAAAATAAATTGAAAAGCAAGCTTTCATAAAACCTGCAAAATCCATTTCATTGCCATATCCTTCGCATATATATACTGTTTAAACAAATGTACACCCCATGAATATTTCATTTTCTTGTGTGTTCAGAGTTTCTTGAAAGCTATTTTCCCTGCAGCCACACGGTGGAGTGAAGTCTTTGCTGCATCTGGCAGCGAAGGCTAATCTCTCTGCTGAACTGCTTTTAGCGCTGTTATTAGTCGTGCTGTTACTTTCTTTAGGTAAACATTTAGACTGAAGCCTAGTGCAGCAGAGCCTTTGAAATCACACATCACGTTTGATCGTGAGCTGTATATCTGTTTGATCATCTGCTCACATTCAAACACTGCTGCAGTGATAGAGCTGGTTCAGACCCACATACTTTTTTTAGGATGCCATTTTTTAATACAGAGCTGGGTCGATCTGCATGAGTATGCTTGATATGTATGGAATGAACTTCAAAATGTACTACATATGAAACCTGTACTATTTTGCTATATTTAAAACTATTTTAAAGTCTGTCTAGAACACTAAATTTTTTTTTTTTACTGCTTGTTCAAACTACTTTTTTTTTTTAATGAGCTGAATCAACCCATTTTTTTTTTTTTTTTTTTTTGAACTTTTTGAACTTTTATTAACAACAGTCAAGATAAATACAAACAATAATGAGAAGAAAAAACAACACACAGTCCTGAGATTGGGCCCGAGCTCACAAATAAAGATATATATATATAGTGACAATAGAGATCTGAGGGGAAAAAAAAAAGCAAATAGACAAACTTCAAGCAAACATACAAACTTAGAGACCTAAGTGACCTATCCAATGAGGCTTTGGACTGGTCCCCATCTTCTTTCAAAGGTATGAGTCGTCAGCTGATCTTGTGCTGTCAACTGTTCCATTGAATATAACTGTCTGATTTTTTGTATCCACTGTGACACCGTGGGTGGTTCAGGTTTAAACCAGTTAATTGTTATAATTTTTCTTGCAGCCATTAGCAGGGGATGTAGCAAAGTTTCCTGATCATGGGACAGATCGTCCGGAAATTTGTCCAGTAAAAACGTTAAAGGGTCCCAAGAGAGATTCACTTTAAGGAGCTTTTCTAAGATCCCCTTAACTTCGGTCCAAACATTTTGAACAATGGGACAGTCCCAAAATATATGCGTTTGATCTCCCACCAGTCCACAGTTTCTCCAGCACTTATTGCTGCCCCGACTACCAGAATGGAAAGATTTTAGTGGTGTCCTGAAAAATCGAATTTTAGACTTCCAGTCAAACTCCTTCCATATTTGGCTCCCCAGTCCCTTATGGCAACCAGAGCAAACACCCACCCAAGTATCATCATCCAATGTCACATTGAGTTCCATTTCCCATTGTTGTTTTATATGCTGTGTATTATCCGACATATCCTTCATCATTTTGCAATAAATTAAGGACACTTGTTTTTTCATTACACCCTTGTTTTCAATCAGATGAATCAAGTGTTTTTCTATGCTTGTTGGTTCTCTTCTGAACTGTTCCCAATTCTTATGTTTTGTTAAATAGTCCCTTATTTGTAAATATTTGTAATGGTCCCCTGAGGGTAGATTAAACTTGTTTCTTAGTTGGGAGAAAGATTTCATTACATTTCCCTCAAAGAGTTGGTTTACAGTAATAAGCTTTTTTTTTTCCGCCCATTTCTCAAAGCCCCTGTCCGTTAGAGATGGAAGAAATTCAATATTCCTGCTTATGGACATGGCTCGTGAATCAACACAATTCTTGAGTGTTTTTGGGACAACTTAATAGTTTTATGTTCAATCTACTTAAATTTGTAAAATCAGGTAAGTTGGGACAACATGAAGAAATTGTGTGGAATTTTTGCAGTAAACAGTACACGTTTTATTAATTAATTATAGTTTATATTAGTTTTGTTTGTGTCTATGTGTTGTCATATGTATTTTTCCTTAACTCTGTCCTATGCTGCTCTTTTTGACCAGGACTCCCTGGTAGAAGAGATATTGTATCTCAATGGGGCTTTCCTGGTTAAATAAGTAAACTAGGAAGCAAGCAAGTAATCAAGCAAGCAAACAAGCCAGTAAGTAAGCAAGTGAGCAAGTAAGCAAGCAAGTCAACAAGCAAGTAAGCAGGTAAGCAAGCAAGCAAGCAAGCAAGTAAGCAAGCATTTAAGCAAGCAAACAAACAAGCAAGCAAGTAAACAAGCAAGCAAGCAAGCAAATACGTAAGCAAGCAAACAAGCATGTAAGCAAATAGGCAAGCAAGCAAGTAGGGAAGCAAGCATGTAAGCAAGCAAGCAAGTAAGCAATCAAGCAAGCAATTCAGCAAGCAAGTAAACAAACAAGCAATTTAGCAAGCAAGCAAGCAAATACGTAAGCAAATAGGCAAGCATGTAAGCAAGCAAGCTAGTAGGCAAGTAAGCAAGCAAGCATGTAAGCAGGCAAGTAAGCAAGCATGTAAGCAGGCAAGCAAGAACGCATGTAAGCAAACAAGCAATCAAGCATGTTAGTAAGCAAGCAAGAATGCAAGCAAGTAAACAAGTAAGCAGGTAAACAAGCAAATAAACTAGTAAGCAGGTAAGCAAGCGAGCGAGCAAGAAAGTAAGTAGGTAAGCAAGCAAGTACGCAAGCAAGTAAATAAATAAGCATGATGGTTTCATTTGAGGATAAGGGAATATGCTTCAAAGTAGAACATATTAATGGCTGAGCTAAAAAAAAAAAAAAAAAGGAAAAGAAAATGTAAAATGTTTCCTGGATTGATTCTTCGCATTTATCTTCCCGTCATATGTCTGATCAGAATTACAGAACTGGATGTGCAGTCAAACTCTCCGATGACATGGGATTATGGGGTGTAATCAAGCACAAATCAGCCTGAGTACAGCTGTAGATTTACTTCAGATGAACTTCATTTCTGTAATGTTACAGAATTCTGCTGTAGTTTATTTGAATCGTTTATGTGCATCTTTTTTTTTTTTTTTTTCAATTGTTTTTATGAACTTTTGATGAACCCTCCTGTCCCTGGATGATTTTAGGTAGTTTTGGATTTGGATGTTTGAAAATGTTTTCCCATGATGCATATTAACTGACACTAAGCTTTCATTGACGTCCTCTATTCATTATATACTGGCCAGACGGATGTGATATGGCGTGTACTTTCGTGTTTGAACATCTGAAGTCTGTTTTTGTCTTAAGAAACCACTCAAGGAGTGAGCTTTAAACAACAGTTAAAAGCAAAGCTAAGCCATATTGAGGCATTGTACAGTTTTCCTCACAGTCTTCTTGTGCAGATCTTTATGAATAAGAGATGTAATGGAGCAGCTCTATCGTGCTACATACTGCATTACTGCATTGCAGACAACAATTCTCAAAAAAAAAGGATGTTTTTCAGTATTTTCATACTAGCACTTGGTGTCCATCTAGGTTGTTTTGTGGTCAGAGTTCCGTGCATTTTGGTAATGTCAGTGCTGTTCATGTAAACTCGGGATGTCAGTCGAAGAAGCCTGAAAACACTCTTAAATTCATATTGCAGTTCCCTGTTTTTCCAACTCAATTCAGTTGAGGTTTAATTCAAGTTTAGAAGTTGAAATTTCGATGCATATGGATACTTGTTCAGGACCTTTTGGAATCCTTTTGTGCATTAGTATTCTAGTTACCACTGTGGCTTTTTTTTTCTAACAAGACAAAGGATCCTCCATTACTTCTGGCATCAGTAGTGAAGCTTACTGTAAATCTTTCAGTTTAAACAGCTGAAATATATAGCTCATCATAATTATTTTAAACCATTTTAAGGTCAAAATTATTAGCCCTCCTAAACAATATTTGTTTTTCGATTGCCTACAGAATCTACAAAACCTTATTAACCTAGTCAAGCCTTTAAATTGCCCTTAAAGCTGAATAATAATGTCTTGACAAATAGCTAGTAAAATATTATGCACTGTAATCATGGCAAAGATAAATCAAATCAGTTATTGGAATTGAGTTATTAAAAGTATGTTGAGAAATGTTTAGAAATCATTAGCCGTACTGTGAACGTTTAATATAAAGAGTTTTTTTTCAGCCTCCTGTGTTTTAGTTATTTCACATCAAAGGCAATACAGTTTACTTACTCTTTGTCATAAAAGTCATATTACTGAGGTGAAAAAGATGAGAAGATTCCAGACTAGACTTTTGTTTTTGCATCTGAACTCTCTTATATAATATGAGCGAGAGAGAAAGAGAAACTGAGGGTGTGAATATCAACTTCCCTTTTTAGAAGTTTCCATAAAAGGGTAGCTTTTGTGAGTTGCATTGTGATTTAATCAAGCATGGGTTAGATGGGGTGAGATCCATCCATGTATTTCTTTATCCTAGTAAAAAATTCACTCAAGAGACCTTGTCTGAAAGTTAAAACATTGTAAGCATGTACATCAGTCATCTAATCCCAGAGCTTTACCTCACATCGCATAAACCTCTGCGACCTTCCCTTACTATGTCCTATGTCTAAGAGTGGAAGCTGTCCTCATACTGACCTATGACTAGCCTTAGCCTTGCCAAAACTAACCTCATCAATGAATACTAAAGCAAAAGCCAGCAATTTCTGCTAAAAGCAACAATGCTCAACTTTAAGCAGCTTGCGTGTGGATTGTTTGGATCCGAAAGGCTAGCTCTTATGGTCAGGGTTCACGGTTCATTTCATTTATGACTTGTCCTCAGGCAAATGTTCTCTAGCTTTACCTGCTGGAAATGACAGAATAAAGCCTTGTAAATATAAAGATTTTCCAAACCTTTAATATCATGGAATCCTAAAATGTAATGATCAAATATTTTTGAAGGAGCTACACTTGAAAGTACTGTGTATAGCTACTGTGCTTTTACATTTTGATGTACATAACTCATATGCATTGTATATCAGTCCTTCCAGGATTTCGCGAAAAACAAAAATTTAAAAAAAAAAAATTACGAATACAACGATTATTTTGCAGTACTGGGTTGCAGGTGGAGTCATTCTAGAGCCGTATATACTTGCAAAATAAAAGAAACTTTTGCAAACAAAAAATAAAGTATTGAGCTAAAAATAAATAAATGTAAATCTCCAAAAATCGAAAATAAATTTTTAAGAAATAAAAACTAATTTGCTTAAAAAAAATAAAGAACTGCAAAGGGAAAATTAAGTTTTGAGAAATAAAAAAATAAAACTTGCAAACAAAAAAAAAAACTGAAAAAAAAATCTAGTGCAAAAAACCCCTAAAATATTTGCAATTAAAAAAAATATATATATATATTGCAAAGCATTTATTTATAGCATTGCCTTTACAAAACCTGTCCAGTCAATTGCAATGCTCATTTTTGCAGATTTGCTTTTTAGTCAACCATGAGTTTGCGATGCTGTTTTCTCTTTTCACTTTCTTTCTCACATTTCACTTTGTGACCCTGATTTGACAAGGGGGCGGAGTCAAAATGATCATTGTTGACTAAAAAGCAATCAAAATGAGCATTGCAATTGATGGAATGGGTTTTGTAAAAGCAATGCTATAAAAAATCTATGCAAATATATATCGCTTTTTTTTTTTTTTTTTTTTTTTTGCAACTGCAGTTCTTTTTTTAGTTTGCAAATTTTAGTTGGAAAAAAAAATATTTCTCAATTTAATTTGCATTTATTTATTTATTTTTTGCTCAATACCTAATTTTTTGTTTGCAAAACTTTCTTTTATTTTGCAAGTATATATACACTCTCAGAAATAAAGGTACGCAAGCTGTCACTGGGGTGGTACCTTTACAAAAGCTACAAGTTTCCATATTAAATATTTCCATATTAATACCTCAAGGGTACATTTTAGTACCTAAAATGTACAAAAGTGTTCCTCTTAAAATTTGTAGGTACTAATATATAATTTTGAGGTACCAATAGGCACCCTTCAAGTACAAATGTGTACCTTTTGAAAATGTACAACCCCTGTGACAGCTCACGTACCTTTATTTATGTGAGTGTAGATTGACTCCACAGAATAGCATCCGCTGTGTAAATCATATGCCGGAATAGTTGGTGGTTCATTCCACTGTTGCGACCCCTGATAAATAATGGACTAAGCCAAAGGAAAATGAATTAATGAATGAATAAAACTGTTATGTGGTAAGATTTGCAAAATTTGCTGCATTTCTTTTATTGTTTTGCTTTGAAAATATGCACAAATGTACACATCTTAATTGCTTGTTCATTTTTGGACCTGGAGAATCATTGATTTCTGTAATTTATATAAAGGAAACACTGAGAGAAACTAGATTTTACCCCTAAAACTGCTGTATCATCTTTGAAAATGAAGCCAACAGTTTTAAATTAATTTATCCATGTTGTTTGACAGCTTTTTGAACACATTGGTGAACATACAGTAACATTTTTTAAAAACAGCTTTTGTCACTGTCTTCTTAAGATGACATCATACTATCAGTTCCTCTAATTCCTATACATTGCAGAGATGAGGTGATGCACTGTGAAACTGCCTTTCCAAGTTGAAACATATGTTTATTTGTTCATGTCAGGTGAATTTTTGAGGCCAAGACATTAACAGAAATTCATCTTAATGTTTCTTGAACCGTTCTTGATGGTTTTAGCCGTCTGGTGTGATGTGTTGTCCTGTTGCCATGAACTTGGTCCACAACAATATTCAGACACCTGATAGCTATCGGAAATTGTGCTGTTGAAATAACAAGGTTTAATCACCCACAGCATCACTCACAGTATAAATTTCTGTCACAGGCTTGTGTTGCCCAGCAGTTTATCCAGATGGCAGAGCCTCTGTTAGTATTAGCCATACATTTATATGCACTCAACCATTGACGTGACACTCAGACCTTTTCAATCACAACAGTCCAATCTTGATGATCTTGGGGCCTAATTCTATTTCATTCGTTGGACTTTTAGCACATTTTAATGATACCTAAAGTACAATAGAAACTTGATTTTCTTTGAGTACTTCCAGTGTCATTGCAAACAATTTGAAGTCATTGCTAATCCTAAGGTTTACATCACTCAAGGTGTAATTACATTGCGATTTTATTATGCCTGAAATGCGTTTAATGTCTTTATAATGTGATTCTTGTGGAGAGAATAATTGCATATCTAAGTCTTTGGTACATTTGTAATGTTGTCAAAATACATTTAAAATGCACATTGACTGTTCTGTACATTTTAAAAACTAAGGTATATACTTAAGTTGTAAATAAGTATACTTGGATTAGTATATAGCATAAGTACAAGTATCTACAGTAAAATTAAGTTAACATGGTATGCTTAACACCAGTTTAGTTGCACACAAGCACTACTTTCAGACTAAACTAACTAAAGTGTATTACATAAAATGAGTTGGTCCAATTTAGCAATCCTTATTCTTCAGTTCCTTATTGACCATATTTGCAATAGTCATGAATATTAATCACTCTGCTCTGTTGCTCTGAAAGCTTTGGCATGACTTGATTATATAATACACATATACACACACACACACACACACACACACACACACACACAATTGAACATTTTGATAAATGCATACAGTACACAGATAAGAACAAAATATGATACTAATATGATTATTCAAAATATAAAGAGAAAATTATAACTAATAAAATTGCACATACAGATACAGATTTTTTTATTTATTTTTTTATATTTCCCAAATGATGTTTAACAAAGCAGGGAAATTTTCACAGTATGTCTGATAATGTTTTTTTCTTCTGAGGAAAAACTTTTTTGTTTTGTTTTGGCTAGAATAGAAGGAGTTTTTAACTCTTTAAAAGCCATTTTAAGGACAAAATTATTAGTCCCTTTAAGCTATTTTATTCGATAGTCTACAGAAAAACCATCATTATACAATAACTTGCCTAATTACCCTAATCTGCCTAGTCAACCTAATTAACCTAGTTAAGCCTTTAAATGTCACTTTAAACTGTATAGAAGTGTCTTGAAAAATATCTAGTTAAATATTATTTACTGTCATCATGACAAAGATAAAATAAATCAGTTATTAGAGATGAGTTATTAAAACTATTATGTTTAGAAATGTGTTGAGAAAATCTGCTCTCCTTTTAACAGAAATTGGGGGGGAAAGTAAACAGGGGGGCTAATAATTCAGGGGTGGCTAATAATTCTGACTTCAACTGTACATGCAGATGGTTTGTTAAAATGTTTCTGGCTCGTTTTGGCTAATACATATATTTTTGTGCTGATGATATCAGACTGGAGTTTTGTCCTGAAGATATGCCTCAATTTTTCTATATTTGTTAGAGATGTAAAATTTGGTGTAAATATCTGGAAATGAGAGAATTTTATGGATTTAATGTTGTTGTAATGTTCGCAGAAAATGCTCCCCAGTTCCTCCATTCTCTGAGAGCACAGAGTACATCCCTCTCTCTCTCTCTCTCTTTCTCCACAGTTGTCTGCATGTCAGTAGCTCAAGCCTCCGTAGCTACTAAAATGTTTTGGAGTGAGCAACCGAGTCTTGGGCTGAGTTAATCGGAAGTAGTATAAGCCATTTAAATAGGGTTTGTCAGACAATTAAGGAATTTGCCACCAGGTGAAAGATTAACACCAATAGACACGGAGCACATTTAGGCCACACCCACACCACAGGCTGGGGTGTCAATCTAACCCTCTATATTGAATTGGTATTGCGGGATGCTGCCTTCCTTGTTATTTTTGACATACAAAAAACAACAATGGCTAAAACTGCTGTGTAACAGTCTACATTAAATAAGCTTAAAACCCAGAACTAAGTTTGTACAAGCTACCAAACCGAAAAAAAAGACAGACATTTAGGACGGAAAAAGTGGATACAGTCATTAAGAGTGGGGTAAAGCATGAGATAATATCATTAACCTTGTATCAAAACAATGGGAGTCTATGCAGTGTTTATTTCACACTACTTCTGATCATCTTTGCGTAAATATGTTAACAAACCTGCACTGACCCAGAGCAAACGTCATCCGTACGCTAGTGCTCATATTTTTGTGGATAATCTGGAATAGGTGGAATTAAAACTAGGGATGATCTAGGGTAAAGAACAGATTTGGATTGAACATTCCCACGGATACCAGCTACTGACAAAACAAGATATGACTGTCACGTGGACATGGTAGCATGTGAGTGTATATATTATTTATTTATTCCAGTACCTAAATGAATATTTCATTTATACTTGTATGACATTATAAGTGAATAATTGTTCAAATCATTTGGATGACTTACATTTTTCTAATGTTTCTCTGTTGCTGATTTATAAAAGCGTGTCTAAAATCATGTAGTCATTTATAGGTCAGGGGAAATAATGTTTGAAAATTATTATTAAAAAAAAAAACAATCCTGATGCTAATCAGTGATTTTTAAGAGTCCACATTCCACATTAAGCCAGCTAATAGACATAAACATGGCTGTTATTCTTGTGTATTCTATCATCCATTCAATATATGCAGTGACATACTTACTATTTATATATGCTATATTGATAAAGTACTCTTCACGCACGCTACTTTGAGCATGCAGTCAGTTTTGCACTCATTGCGTCTCTGACATCTCTGTGACCTTGTTTGATGGATTAGCCTCATTACAGATGGAGGTACAGCATGTATGCATTGATTTATGCCGCATTACATTTCATTTTTTTCTTTTTCTTTTTTTTTTTTTTTTAGAAATGCTTAGCCATCTGATTCAGGATCAGCAGTTTCTTTCCACATGTAGTTGGCTGTTTCTTTAACTTCAGGCACTTTTGACCCTGTTTTTAGGGATTCAGTGGTGGAAATTAGTAGATTGTTTTCTTGGAATAAACTGCTGGTGTCTTTTCTCCAGCTACAGCTAATTTCATAACTAGTGTAATGTATTATTTTATATATTTTTAAACTTACACACAAACTGTAGTACAAACATTTTGTATCATAATGTCTGAAAATGCAATCTTAACTAAGATGAACAGGTTCATCAGACTCAAACTACGAATCAAGTTTGAACTGTGAGAATTGAAGACACTGAAATTGACCAACAATTGTTCTCAATCTTATTGAAAGTCTTTTGAGATGTGTTGGATGGAGTCTACACAGTGTTTAGACACAGTGTTTAGACTTTAAACACACACTGTAAAAATATCTCTAACTTAGGCAGTTTTCCATATTTTGTGATTCATGTTTTTATTTAATCTATTTTGCTCATTTATTTATGCTTTTGAATTTTATAACAAGACCTTGACCTAACCTTAAACACTTCGAAAAATGTACTTTTATTAAGGGCACCTATGATGAAAATCATCTTTTGGAAGCTGTTTGCACAAAACTGTGTAGATATTGTGTGTCTGCAGTCATATTGGAGTGATAGTAACACAATAATTCTCTTTTATTGAAAAAAAATTACAACCTACAAAATTTTAACTAAATGTAACAAGCCTTTAGTTTGGGCTAGCTTTTGCAGATGGAGTTTGCTATACTATGCTCTTGATGGGTGAGTGGGGGAGTGTCTTTAGTCTCTCCAGGTGTGAATTATTCATGACCATTGTCACTCACGCATAGACCTGAGACGAGCCAAACAAACTTAACAAAATGTAAATCTTTGTAATGTTTCCTTTGACTGAGAGAATAAAATAATTTTTACATAATTGTGAAGTAAATATTCTAGCCTACCAGACTGGTTACTCAAAAGCCTTGGTCAAGCACATTTAGAGTGTTTTTTTGGACCTTATTTCAGCTAAATTTTTTTCTCCAAATCCTACTAACCACGCATAATATTTTTTTTCTAAAAAAACACAAGCATGTACATCAATAATCGTCACATATTGTTGTAGCACAGTTTGTGCTGAATACAAATAAAATACATGTTGGCCAATACCTTGTAATATGTAGCTGAAATTAGCACAAATGTCAGGGCATGTCAAAACATCTCAGGGGCCCCAAAATCACCTTAGACCCCTGAGGGTTAAAGTAGGATCCAAATCTCTTACATTTTGAGGCTGACCACAACATGACGTAGTAGTGCGGTTTCCCTGATTACCGAATTAATTGACAGCCACATATAAACATGTCTCCATAGTAACGTGTATAATCATATCAACAAGGCAGGACGTGCGCAAAGCAACTGGGATTAAAAGATCTGTTCAGCTCTCTGTGATTATCAGTTATCATCAAATGTGATCAAGAATGAGTTTTACAAGTTTAAAACGTTTTTAAAACAGTGCATGTTTGTAATGAATTACAGCAATTTCACCGTCTTTATCACCACAGCTGCATGTCAGTACATTTATAAAGAAGACACTTCAATCCTGGTTTGTGAACGTTAAATCAGGTTTATTTTATTTATTTAACGGATATCCATACAGCAGTGGATATTAACATGTATCCTGTCACATTTGCCATGCAAAGTTAAATGTGTGTGCTGTGTGTGTGTTCGCTGTGTGTGCGCGTGAACTTTGTTACTACATTGTGTGTGACTCATTGCAGAAAGGCTTGAATTAACTCCACAACACATACATCAAATAATCATTGGGAAAGTTCTTACTGTGGTATTTCTCAGAAATGTTACTTGAGATCTGCTACTTTCATGTCTGTCACTGTGCTGTTTATCTGACACAGCCGGAGATTGAGGCACACTCTGACATGCAAATGGGAACAGTGCGTGGGGAGGACTAGCAACAAAGGCACAGGCAACAAAAACAGCGACAATGTGTTCAGAGCAGGAAATTCCAACATTCTGAAAGGCATAATAAATAATCTGATGGGTGTTTTAAGCTGAAACTTTACAGACACATTCTGAAGACACAAAAGACTTCTCTTAAATCTTGAAAAAGGGATAAAATAGGTACCCTTTAACATTTTAAATATTAGTAGGGCTGCACGATGTTGGAAAAAAATGTACATTGCAGTATTTTATTTTTCTGCGATATATATTGTAGTTATTAAGTATAATTTCAGCAGATGAAATGAATAGCTCTATTTGGAAAGAATGCATACAACTAGATTAAATGAGATGATTTTGTAGGAGAGTCCTTCTGCATGAAATATAATAAACCAATCACAAGCATTGATAAATACAGCAGAGCAAAGATTTAAATGAAATAAACCGTACTGTATGGTTATCTGGGAGTCAGTATTCAGGCACACATTGAATAATTGAATCTAAGATAACATTGTATATCTTCGTTGTATATGCACATAAATAAAATTAATTTTTCTTAAACTTACAAACATAATTTTTTTGTGCCTAAATTCTTTAAAGTGCCTTGAAATGCTCACACTGTCACGTGCCTTAAAAACACATGTAGATGATAAAATAATTGATTAATTTATGGTTAACTTGCAATGACTCAATAAATCATTTATGGTTTAAACCAGGGGTCTCAAACTCAAATTGGCAGAGGGCCATCTCAGTGACTGACAATTCATATAGGAGGGCCGCTTTAACATTCTAGCACACGAAAAAAGTGGAAACCTGATGCAATTGATGCACTCAGACAATCTTCCCCAGAGTTTCAAAGCTCCTTTTTGTTTCTTGTGGTACATATTAAAGGAGTGGATTAAATTATAAAAATACTACTTAATTTAATGATAATAGTAAGTATTATTATTGTGTCCTAATCAATTGTTGCTTAACCAAAAGTTTAACAGATAGCAGATAGGCCGGGCAGTTTGAGACCCCAGGTTTAAACTGTGGTTCATGTTCAACTGTAATATCATAATCCTGCGATGTGACTATTGTGGATGCACGCATTGCGATATCAATGCTAAAACGATATATTGTGCAGCTATAGACGAATTACCATGTTTGTAAACATTCAGGATGCGCGCGCAGGGAGGTGGCAGAAAAAAAACCGGGAGCGCTAGCATTTACAGTGAGGAAATGACATCCGATGCGGTACAGAGTTTGTTGTTGTCTTTGAAATACGTTATATTACATAATATATATATATTATTTACATAATACTTTCAGCGTATTATAACAGCTTGTCACCCAGTGATAAGCACAGTGATTCGGCAATATGAACGTTAAAGTGAGCGGTGTTCGTCTGACAGGTCCATTTGCGATAGCACCCTCTCAATGGATATTGGATAAGACAAAATGGCCAAGCATCCAGCCCGAAATGTACAATCTCATTGAAGCTCCTAAGTGATTTTACAAGAGAGAAGTTAAAGGCCTACAAGTCTTTGGATGCCAACAATTGTGTTTTTGTGGATCATGTGCAAGAAATAATGCTCCATGATTACCAGATTCTAAACTATGTAGTGTTAAAAACCAAGGTTCTGCATAGCCGAAGACAAGGAAAAAAAGACGGAGCTAACGTTATACAAGGCCTGGGTAATCATCAACAAGCAGAACAACTGCATTCTGACAGCGAACTACACCTGTACGGCAGGGTATGTGAACTTACACATAAAGGTAAAGTTGGTTTTATATTCGCACATTCAGCCTTTCTCCTTAATAATATAATTTCATAAAAGTATTATTTGCAAACTCTAAATAGCGTAATTATATTAGCAGCCAATGACTGTCAAAGTACAACATTGTTCACAGTCTAATAAACAGTGTTAGTGTTGTTTTCAAGTCACACTTGCAGGTTATTTCAGACCGAATATTCGAAGTGTCGTGGTAAACAATATAGGGCGTGTGTCACAAGTTGTCACTGAATGAATGTGTGAATATAAAACCAACTTTAATAACTTATGCTGCGTTCACACCAGATGCGGAACGCACGAATAAATAATGTAATATTACACTGATCCTGTGTGTTTGGCTGCTTGCTTTTGTTTTAATGAAGATAAATAAAGCAGAATGTTCTCCTACCTTTCCCAATATGTTTTTTTCTTTTGCTAAAATTCCCTGACTTACATATTTAACAGTGAAGATTTCTGAAATGGGCTTTCCTGCTTTCTCTTTACCCATCTTATGTGCCCTTCAATTGGCGTTTCATAAGTTACAGCTTTGTGAATGTTTAATTTCATGTGTTTACATTAATGTGTTTTAATAATCGTAACGTTATTCTACTTAAAGCAGTGATTGCGGTCTTTTTGTTACATCAATTCCATGAGATCAGTTTGCCTAACCTAATACTGTACTTTGATACGAAAGAGGCATAATAACATGATTTATTTACTTTAGATGTTCAAAAAATATTTGTTAAAGGGATTTTTATTAAAACAGCATGCTAAAACTAAAGTGTGAAGGCTTAAAGTTGATAGGAAATAAATTATCTTTAATTTCATTAGCCAATGCGTAACATATTCCTAAAGCGTATTTAAATGATATGGTACTTTAAGATTTGTATGTTGATTATGAAATGTAAATCCCGGAAATTCTGCTATAGGTAGCCCAGCTTTCCCAGTATTAAAGGTAACGTTAAGAGAAAGCCAACATACAGATCCTCCCTCATTAGAGAACTGGTAGGAAGTAGACAATAGAAACATGTGTGACTGGAAACACACTCCAGGTGTGACTGGGAATGTCTTATTTGTTCACCTGTGATTGGATTGATGAAATCGCATCTTAATATTAGCAGGTATAAACAGCACGCACATGCTCTCTCTCTCTCTCCCCGTCTGTCAGCCTGTCACAGCTGATTCAGTGGAGGGACTAGACAATCTAACATCTAAAATCTAACAAAAACTGACAAAAATTCGGACAAATATTGCGTTGCAAAAAGCAAAACTATTTTAAATGTTTGCCTACCTTGTCCACTGACCATGGAATAAGCGGGATAATCAACGGCTTGGTCCTTCGCCTCCAAAATCCTTTAACGCACGGCAAGCCGCTGATTATCCCTTACACATTGTCTGGGTTGGTGTTGTATATCACGGTACAAAAACTGAGACTTATTTCTCATTATATTATTTCTTCTACATAATAACCATACTAAAATTTTAATAAAAGTCACTTTGTTAAATTGTAGAGTTAAATTTTCAACATCAAAAAGTTGACAGAGCAGAGATCAAGGTTCTATAATGCTATTCACAGCCGGAAATAAATGCAAAACACTGTAAATCACTAAATACAGAAACAGATATTTTTCTGTTTTTTAAAATGTATTTTTAGATTAAGATTGAAAATTAGTGGAAACTATAGTGGAATTGTAAAATTCACACAGAAAAGGCATTTTGAAACTATCTAAACTGAAAATCAACGATAACACAAAATACAAATCTCCAAATATAATGGCTTCATGTGACTCAATTTTTTGTCTTTTGTTTTAGGTGTGTGTAGCAAACAAGTGGACAATCTACAAGTTTTTCTTCTGGTGTGTGGACTCAGACGAGTTAAAGATCCTTTGTATCTTGTTGAGGCATTTTCAGGTATTGGTATTCTGGAAAATCACAGCTCTTTATGAAACATAATCTGTCAATGGGAGTAATGCGTTCAATCAAATGCATTGATCTTTTCTCTTTCAGAATGGCACAGTCAGAACCCATTAGTGATCCTCATCATCATTGGTCCAAAGGTAAGTTCACTTTAGTCTAGTTCAACTCTGTTTACACGTGATATTGAGATGCATTATTAAAATGGGTCTGAAATGATTTGGAGGTGCCATTTATTGAGAAGCCAAATATTGGATATACCTAGGCATATTTACATAAAATGTTCAAGACATGGAAATGACATACAGTGAGCCTTAAACAGGTCAATTGGAACAAAACAAACACAGTTGTGTTGTAAACAGGATCACTAATATATGATAATATCCAGGCTGTGTTTGATTGGCCACAGTGTTTCCTAGTGATATTACAGCGATGATCATTTACTCCTCATTATTTTTAAGTTTATCTAAGCTTATATTAAATTTGCTATAAATGTGGCACTCTTATTTGAAAATGGGAGATGCAGAAAAAGTAAAGCATGCAGCACTACATCTTTACATCTTTTTTTTTCTGTATTAGATTAGATTAGATTCAACTTTATTGTCATTACACATGTACAAGTACAAGGAAACAAATGCAGTTTAGGTCTAACCAGGAGTGCAATAGCAGGAAGTGCAGGATACAGGTATAAGTTATAAAGTGCAGTTATAGAAAAACTATTGTGATATTTACAAATGGATGTACTATGAACATTATATACAGGTTGTATTAGCTATGAACAGAGATTTACAATAGATGCATATATGTACAGGTTGTTCGGAGGTTTATTAAAGGCGCAGCTGATGTGCAGTGAGGGATTTGCGTCTTTAATAAACTACGACAGATTGCGTTCATTGAAAAGTAAGAATGAATAATAAATCCACATGAAACGGTCTCGTAAAAGTGACGTCACGTCTTCAGTTTCGGGCTCAGGCATGCTTTGCACTCACACTTCAAGCATACTGCAACATGCTCTGGCACATCTCTTCCAACCGGGCCAGGGCCAGGCAACTGAACCCGATTCAGAGCACTCACTTTTCAAACGAATCGGAAAACGCGCCTGGGCACGGTTCGGATAGCATAGTGTGAGTACGCCCTAAGGCAATTTTTAAACTTTCATTTTACAAAGGCCTATCTGGGAAAAAAAAACAATAAACAACGGAGGAGTTTTGAAATATTATTTATAAAGAATTTGGAAACGATGATCAGTTAGGTCAGGGGTGTCCAAAGTCGGTCCTGGAGGGCCTTTGTCCTGCTGACTTTAGCTCCAACTTGCTTCAACACACCTGCCTGGAAGTTTCTAGTAGTGATGGGTCGTTCGTGACCAAAAAATCTTCAATATGACTCGGGAACTACGAGTCCTCTCAGGGAGTGATTCGTTCATCCGCGCGTGCGCACATTTGTGCAGGTATCGTTCATTTTTCAAGTCTTTTGAGTCATTCATCACGGAAAGGCAGAAGCCAATCATATGCGTTTAAAGCCGGAAAGAGATTTGATCCATTTATGTCTCTCGAGTCCTCTATCGAGTTTGAATCATTCGTTCATCACGGAAAGGCAAGCCAATCATATGCGTTTAGAGCCGGAAACAGATTTGATCCGTTCATGTCTCAAGTTCCCTATCGAGTAAGTTGTTCGTTCATCACTGAAAGGCAAGCCAATCATATGCGTTTAGAGCCAGAAACAAATTTGATCTGTTCATGTCTCGAGTTCTCTATCGGGTTTGAGTGATTCGTTCATCACGTGAAAGGCTAAAGCCTAGCCAATCGCATGCATTTAGAGCCGGAAAGAGATTTGATCCGTTGATGCCTCGAGTCCTCGGACTGAGTCGTTCATCACGTGAAAGACAGAAGCCAATCGTATGCATTTAGAGCCGGAAAGAGATTTGATCCGTTCATGTCTCGAGTCCTCGGACTGAGTCGTTCATCACGTGAAAGACAGCCAATCGTATGCATTTAGAGCCGGAAAGAGATTTGATCCGTTCATTTCTCGAGTCCTCGGACTGAGTCGTTCATCACGTGAAAGACAGCCAATCGTATGCATTTAGAGCCGGAAAGAGATTTGATCCGTTCATTTCCGGAGTCCTCGGGTTAAGTCATCTCTCTTTACATGCTGTCACGTGATGAACGAATGACTCAAAAAGCAGAAGACTCGAAAGGTGAACTAATCATGGCTCCTTTCAGCTCAGACTGTGTACATTGGTTAAGATTATATGTGACTGTCAGTGTGACTTGAACGCACCACTGAAATTTGAAGACATAAAGAGGTGAGCTGAGCAAAGGCAAAAAATACCTTCATAGACAAAAGAGCAGGTAAACAATGAATGATTATTTTCTCCTCCTTATAGCATTCTATCTATGACTTGTTTGTAGTGTGATCAACCTTGGGCCAGCTGTAGATGTGTTTGGAAGCAATTCGTTACAGTTTATTAATATATTGGCAAATTGAACGAAATGAACGAAATGACTCAAAAAAAGATTCGTTCATCTCGATGAACGAGACTCAAAGATCCGAGTCAGTAAAATGATCCGAACTTCCCATCACTAGTTTCTAGTATACCTAGTTAGAGCTTGATTAGCTGGTTCAGGTGTGTTCGATTAGGGTTGGAGCTAAACTCTCCAGGACACCGGCCCTCCTGGACCGACTTTGGACACCCCTGAATTAGATCATGCTTACAGAGCATTTTTGGGGTGAGGGAAACCATCAGAAACTGATCTTCTTTTCTTCTTTTCTGTCATTCACTCCTGCAGCACTACTTACAAGCGGATTGGGAAAAACTGCACGTAAAAATGTGTTCTGTGTCCTCAAACAAATGTTTATGTTTTTATATTACGTAGTTCTTTTGTTTTGGGGAGAATCAGTGGAGATATGCTGTTCTAAAATATTTAACACTATATATGTATATCAGAGAACAATTTAACTTATTGAACCAATGCACTATGGCATCTATAAGCTTGTCCACTTTCAAACACTTTCAGAAATGATCAAAAACACATTAGACATTTTGTCACAGAAATGCCAAGTGCAAACAGTAATATAGTACTCATGGCTAATTATTTAAAATCATTGTATCACATTTGTTTGCTCATTTCGTTTGTTTGCTTGTTTGTGTATACAGTAGCTACTGCTTTAAATAGCAGTTAAAGAAAAATGTGACACCATTTTCTTGGCACCTGCTGTAATGTTTACATGTGTGAAGTTTCCTAGATAATCTATTCTTCGAAAGAAACTAGCTGACAAGCGTTGGTCTAATTGTTCTCATTAACACCCATTCCTGTTGCCGTCATCGCGGGTAAAGCCCTGAAAGGGTTGCACACGTGTTGCATATCCACTCATGACTTGATAACCTCTCGAAAAGCCCATAACACATCCTAACATTCTTTTCAAAGAAGCTGTGTCAGTATTGGCGCATGTGAGCAACATGTTTCCTGAGATTCCAAGGTAGCCCTAATTGGATGTAGCAAAGATAACAACATTAGCATGCATTAAGCTGGACTTATCAGAGGCATTTAGAGGCTCACTCGAGCTAGAGCAGTGGAATCATGGAGAGGATTGAGGCTGCGGGGGACTAGCATAAGCTTTGCAGGCCTGCAGTGCTGTGTGGTGCTAGGAGACGCTTGTTAGCTGCTAGGAGCTAATGGCTAGCCCATGGCAGGCCATCTGCCACTCCAGATTACGTGCCAAGCCGAGGTGCTGCCATATTGCCAAACCCCATAGAGAGGTCACCCTCCCCCTCTGGCCAGAATCAAGACAGAGTAGTCACTGACATAGACAAATATTTTTAGAAATAAAGAGATTTTAAAAGATTGAAAAAGGGAGGAGGAGGAGAAGACAAATATGCCCCAGGCAAATAAAATGTCGCAGTCCCAAAGTGAAGAGGAACAGGAGCAGAGCAAGTCTACTCAAGACCTCAGGCCTGTTTAACTCCACTTCCCAACTGTGAAAGATTTTCTGTGGAGATCGAACTGCATCTGTGGGTCATGTGGAATCCAGCAACTTTTTAATTCTTCTTTATTTTGATCGTGTTGGATGCAATGGTTTGTTCAAGTCCTGCTGGGAAGTTTGTATAGACAAGTTAGGAGAGAATTATCAGAGCAAAATGGTTCTTTTATGAAATTTCAGTTCAATCTGGCTCAATTTTCCAGTCAGTGATTGAACCTATAGTGCCATACGGGAGTGAAGTGTGGGGTCCTCTCCTCAGTCATGAGTTTGATAAGTGGGATAAGAATCCAATTGAAAGCCTACGTGCAGAGTTCTGTAGGAGCATCCTCAGGGTACAGAGGAACACACCCAGCAATGCATGCAGAGCAGAATTAGGCAAGTATCCTCTACTCATGCGCATTGAGAAACGAGCCGTTAAATTTTGGAAACACAAAAAAAAATGAGTGACCCCAACTCTTATCATTACAAAGCCCTCAAAAACCAAGAAATGGACATTGAAAAAAGCCCCCTGATTCAGATGGTCTAAACACAAACCAACACAACGAATATGACTAACAGTGGGCAGAATCAGGACACAGCCATGCTTATTCACAGTATTAAGCCCAATCAAATGATTAATGCACGAAAACAAGAGTATCTGATTTACTGGAATGAAGCAGCTGGAAAACATAGTAAACTTCAATGTTATTTAGACCTAAATAGAGATTATACCACAGCAACATATTGGTTGTGTTGGTTTGTGTTTTTATTTTATTTTTTTCTGTAAAAATGAGATGATGTTGTTGTTGTTGGTTTTTTTTTTTTAAGTTAACAAAATTAGAAGTACTTTTATTGAAAAATATATGTATATATATATAGTTAAATGTAAAAACTGGGATTTGAACTTGATGAAAATAGATGTCTCTGGTGACTGTACAGGGCCTTCTTCTCCTCTTCCAACTACTATATACAAACTACGTTTCTGTCTACCTATTTTTATGCACATTTTGGATATGCGCAATAAAAAACGATCGATGGAAATGCCAAGATGCACATAAATTTTGAAAATAGGAAAAACGTTTTATTTGATCAGAAAAGATGATGCCACCTGAAGCAGGAAATAAATCTTGGAAAAGTTTCTAGATTTTTAGATTTTTAATTTGTCCAAATTTGTAAAATACATGAAACAGTAATAGGTTAAAAGGACCCAAACAGCATAGTCCTCCTTCCGTGGTTTTAAAGTACACATCCAGTAGATGCTTTATTGTCCCATGAGTCCATGGAAAAATATTTGTGAATGACAGTGAAGTTACTGTATACAGCTTTCTTAGCTGATAAATAATACATACATACATGTACTAGATTTTATTTTTTAACTAAAGGTTGTTCCGTTATTTAGTATTTATTATATACTATTTTGAGAGTTGTTTTTTAATACAGTTTTATGATGCAAATACTGTTAAGTATAATTTATTGCAGTTATTAAGGTGGTAGGTGTAATTTCTAATTGGGTCTCAATTATATTGTATTGAATTATATTTTTCTATTACTGAAGAAAGCGTGTTGCACAGAAACTCAGTGTCTATATAAACTGTAAAACTGAATAAATTCTATTGCCTGATAATACAATGGCAATATTTGTGTGACTGAAATTTCCCCCATTTCTTTTTCTCCTACACTGTAAAAAAATGTAGGGTTCCACATAATTCATTCAAGTTGTCTCAACACAGATCGATTAAGTTAACTTAACAAAATTAAGTTGAATGAACATAACACAGGCGACGCAGTGGCACAGTAGGTAGTGCTGTCACCTCACAGCAAGAAGGTCGCTGGTTCGAGCCTCGTCTGGGTCAGTTTGCATTTTATATGTGATTCATGATGATGAAATGGAGAGCTGAAAATGGTAATATGTTTAACAGGCCTCCATTATTAATTATTTTCATATTTTAGTAGTTTACCAATATTAAAGGCACTTTTATATTGTTTTTTTTTTAACAAAAGTAAAAACATAAATTTTGAATGTGTTATTATTTAGGGCCAATCTCTGACGATAATAATCTTTGTTAAAAAATTCAAAAGCTATGACAACATTGTCACCTCACAGCAAGAAGGTCGCTGGTTTGAGCCTCGGCTGGATCAGTTTGCATGTTCTCCCTGCGTTTGCGTGGGTTTTCTCTGGGTGCTCCGGTTTCCCCCACAGTCCAAAGAGATGCGGTACAGGTGAATTAGGTAGTCAAAAATTGTCTCTAGTGTATGAGTGTGTATGGATGTTTCCCAGAGATGGGTTGCAGCTGGAAGGGCATCCGCTGCGTAAAACATGTGCTGGATAAGTTGGCGCTTCATTCCGCTGTGGCGACCCCGGATTAATAAAAAGGGACTAAGCCGATGAATTGATGAATGAATGAATGAATGAACATAACACAATAAAGTTGTCACAAAAAAATCTCAAGAATTGTCTTGTGTTTTTTTTCTTTTGAATGTAACATCGAAACAATTACTTTTAAAATTTTCCAAACTTTAAAAAAAGGATCCAGTTCCACCCAAACCATTGTCTTCTATCCATTTGACATCAATTAAACCAGGCACCTGACAGCAGATCCTGCCTAACACCTCATGGTGGCTTCACTGTTCTTCATCTCCTCCCGAAGTTCAGTATCTTGAGTGTTTCATTGTGCCTATTTCTGCAGCCATCCATCCACAAGCCCCAGCGATTTCACCACAACGACATAATGCTTCCTTCTGCCACAACCTGACTGTTAGCTTTTCTTCTGCTCTGATGTTTCTTTGAGATTCACACATCAGGTGGAGACACATTTTTCCTTTTTCTTGTCTATTTCTTGTCTCCAGTGATGTTCAAAGGCTTTGTTGTTTGAGTTTGGTTGGCTCCAGGCGAACCGATGACACTGCCAGTTGCTTACATGTTCTTGTAAGCGGTGGTGTGTTTTTGTTTGATAAGAATATCTGGAGAGCGGCAAGACTTATTGTTTCTGTGGTGAGGGACGGGCTCGTGTTGATGACATCAAAGGAATCCCAAATGTCTTTTGACTTTTCTTCCTCCTTTTGGAGTGATTTGAAAATATTTAAAGCTGCGTTCCTAAAACATGCAGAAACTTATTTTGTTACCTGTTTGTGAGGGTCTGGTAATAACAGCAACTAATAATTGAGTTTTATTTGTGATATTTTTTTTTTTCGAAATTCCAATGAGTTTCTTCCAGTGAGTTTGTCATTTTATATGTGATTCGTGATGATGAAATGGAAAGCTGAAAATGGAAAAAAATGTTTAACAGGCCTCCATTATTGATTATTTTCATATTTTAGTAGTTTACCAATATTAAAGGCACTTTTATATTGTTTTTTTTTTTTTTTTTTTTTTTACAAAAGTAAAAACAAATTTTGAATGTTATTATTTAGGGCCAATCTCTGACGAAAATAATCTTTATTAAAAAATTCAAAAGCTATGACATCATTGAATCTTAAACATGCCATTTAAGATTTAGGCGTACAATGCATCCGGAAAATATTCATAGCGCTTCACTTTTTCCACGTTTTTTATGTTACAGCCTTATTCCAAAATGAATTAATTTAATTTATTTCCTCATAATTCTACACACAAATACCCCATAATGACAATGTGAATTTTTTTTTTTTTAATTGTTGCAAATTTATTGATTGCTGCAAAATCACATGTACATAAGTATTCACAGCCTTTGACTTGAAGTTCTAAATTGACGTCAGGTACATTCTGTTTCCACTGATCATTCTTGAGACTTTTCAGCAGCTTAATTGGAGTTCACCTGGGTTGACAGTGCATGTCAAAGCACAAACCAAACATGAAGACAAAGGAATTGCCTGTAGACCTCCGAGACAGGATTGTCTCGAGGCACAAGGCTGGGGAAGGTTACAGAAAAATTTCTGCTGCTCTGAAAGTACCAGTGAGCACAGTGGCCTCCATCATCCGTAAGTGGAAGATGTTTGGAACCACCAGGACTCTTCCTAGAGCTGGTCGGCCATCTAAGCTGAGTGATCGGGGGAGAAGGGCCTCAGTCAGGGAGGTGATCAATAACCCGATGGTCACTCTGTCTGAGCTCCAGCGTTCTTCTGTGGAGAGAGGAGAACCGTACAGAAGGACAACTATCTGTGCAGCAATCCACCAATCAGGCCTGTATGGTAGAGTGGCCAGACGGAAGCCACTCCCCACCTGGAATTCTGAAATCTGAAGGACTCTCAGACCATAAGAAACAAAATTCTCTGGTCTGATGAGGCTGAAATTGAACTCTTGGGAGTGAATGCCAGATGTTACATTTGGAGAAAACCAGGCACCACTTATCACCAGGCTAATACCATCCCTACAGTGAAGCATGGTGGTGGCAGCATCATGCTGTGGCGAAGTTTTTCAGCACCAGGAACTGGAAAACTAGTCAGGATAGAGGGAAAGATGAATGCAGCAATGTACAGAGACATCCTGAATGAAAACCTGCTTCAGAGTGCTCTTGACCTCAGACTGGGGTGACGGTTCATCTTCCAGCAGGACAATGACCCAAAGCACACTGGCAAAATATCATTGGAGTGGCTTCACAACAACTCTGTGATTGTCCTTGATTTCTAATTTTGAATATACAGTTGAAGTTAAAATGATTCACCCCTGTGAAATTATTTCACAAATATTTCCCAAGTGTTGCTCAACAGAAAGTTTTTTTCAACACATTTTAAACATTATAGTTTTAAAAATGTACTTCTAATAGCTAATTAGTTTTGTCTTTGCTGTGATGACAGTACAAAATATGTTTCTACTTTTTTTTGCAAGACGCTAGTATTCATCTTAGTGTAATTTAAAGGCTTAACTATAGGTTAATTAGGTTAACTAGGCTAGTTAGAATAATTAGGCTAGTTATTGGATAACAGTGGTCTGTTATATAAATGTCTAAATGGGGCTAATAATATTGACCTTAATTAGTTAATAATTCTTTTTATTAAAAATGCTTTTACAATACTAAAAAATAAGACTTTCCACAGAAGAAAAAAAAAACTATATAGGAAATACTGTGATGGCATGCCAAGAAATAATGCCATTGGTCTATTAAAACATTTCAGAGGAGGGCTAATAATTTGACTTCAACTGTATTTAATCCACAATGCAACTCAAGAGCAAATGTTTATTTCATTCACTACTTTCTATCTAAATGAATATCTCTACCTCAAAAAGTTGAACAGGTTGTCATTTAACAAGGCATCTCAGTTTGTTCAAATATTTAGTTCACAACTGTAGTATGATTATTTTGTACATTTGTGTTTCAGAGTATATCACACATATACCACTGTTTGTGTGCTTGTGCATGTGCTTACCTTAGCCAGATTCATACTATGTAGATATTGGTGAACAAATGTAAAATATTGAGACAATCGACTTTATGGCACCTTTAAAAATTGCCCAAAACTGCAGCCTTAAGCTTGCCCAGTTGAAATGAAAATCGCTATGCTTCGTTAGATTCGTGGGTCCATGTCAAATTTTGTTAAGGATTCACCCAAAGGTCATTTAACTTTTTCATTTAAATCATTTGAACAGTTTGTAAGAAAATAATGAGGGAAAAATATCTTCAAGAAAATGTCTTTGTGTTTAAGGATTCCTTGGTTCATGCACAATCTAAAGATAATAATGATTTGCAGATATAAAATAATAATAAAAAATATTATAAAAACTTATATAAACATTTCAGCCCATATAAACCATTTCTTTATTTGTTACTCAAATATGACTTTTATTTACACACAATACTGTTGGATCATTTACAGCATGTGTCAAAGGTACCCAAGTTTGAACTAACTAGTGTTTCAGAGATATAACTTTTTTAGAAGCAAAATCTTCATAAGCTTAGAACTTGAATGTAATGTATGTACGCAAGTGCCTGAGATTTTTCATTTCTCATTTTACTTTGCCTGTCTGTCATACTGAAATAAATGGAAAAGCTTTTTTTTCTGCTTTTCCTCCCACAAATCCATCTCAGCCATAGCGCAGATGATGTAGAGGGCTGCACAGAAATGACTGAACAGATTTTTGATATTCAGCGCCATTATTGTGAATGCAACTTTCAAAGTTGACTGTGCTGCGTTTGATGTACTTTTATCATCTAAAAGAGTAAAAATGGCAAGGATTTGCTAGTCTTTTATACAAACATAACATCATATAATTTATTTTAGGATTGTAGGATGTTAGGAATTCTGTAAAAGTATACACAGTCATTAGCTATGTTTCTGTCCACCTATTTTTATGTACATTTTGGATATGCGCATAAAGCGGTTGATGGAAACGCCTTGATGCACTTAAGTTTTGAAAATGTGCATAAAAACATATGCGCATGACTGAGTAGGATAAACTTTTTTTGATAAGAAAAATGAGCATAAACTACGATGGAAACACTTTTACCCAAACAATTCCAGTATGCGCTTTAATAAAAGTCATGTGATTTTGTTATAAGAGATCATATGATAATAAAAATGTGTGTGAATGGACAAACCAGCATGCTGAGCACATTGTAAAACATCAGAAATGTTGTTTTAATCATTCTGAAACGCTGTACCTATTTCAGTATTAATGTAATTACTTCCAGAATCAAGAGTCAAGTCAAGGCAAGTCAGCTTTATTTATAGAGCACTTCACAAACACAGAAGTACTGTACAGAAAATATACAACAAAATAAGCATAATAGTCTATAAAATACAAAATAAAATATAGCTAAAACTACCTAAAAAGGCATTTAAATTAAAATAACCAGTTATTAAGATCAGGTGTCAAATGCCAATGAAAACAAATGCGTTTTAAGAGCTGATTCAAATGAGAACACAGAAGAGGCCAGTCTAATGAGCCATTTCCACTGAGTGGTACAGTACGATATGGTACGGGTCCGTACGGGTCACCTTTATCAGGCTTGCGTTTCCACTGCCAAAAGGTTAGCAATGGTGGCCGTGTTGTATGACAGAAAGTTTCAGTCGATGTCATTCTTGTTTGAGGAAATGTCAAAGTAAAGCTGTACGGGTCATTCACATATCATATTAGAAGAAATCAGATGCTTTATACACATAAATACTTGTGTATAAATGTTCATTACTAACCTTATTATGAACATGATTTGATTATAACTGCAGATCAATTTAATGTCTGCGATTATATAAATAAATGAATGAAACATATATGAACACATACAGACCCTTATGTTACCTATGACAGAAAAACTACACACAGCATACATTTAGTCCATTTCTTAAAAAACAACACGAAATATAGCCCACAGTCCGTGCAAACCTCTCATCTGTATCTCTAATCTTCGCCAGCACATATAACCTCTGTTAGAGAGTAATTTCGTCATTCCAAGTTCCTAATACCGCAAAAGGTGATGATAATAATTAAACATGACAGTTTGTTCATGTTTAGGGTTGCTGAAAGAATCATTTGCTCCTTTGTTTTTTTTTTCTGGTTTTCTGGGTTTTTTCGGGCTCCTAAAACAAAAACAGGAAATGGCAGATTTTGTTGTTCTTGGCTTTGTGGCTGTTTATCAAGACGTCGACAAGGTTTGTTTGAGCTCGGTTCGACCATGGCTTTTTATTATATGTATGTAGTATTACGATGTAATGTCTCGGCTGTGTATTTAAAAATGACGCTTCCTTTGTTTTCATTCTCCTGCTTGTGTATGCACTAGTGACGTTTGTCTGTGAACCAATAGCGTTCAGCTGCGTGTCTAGCTCTGCCTTTTGGTATCGTTTTGTCATGCTACGTATATACCCTTTGGAAAGGGTACCCAAAAAGTGGTACGGTACGGTACCTTTTGACAGTGGAAACAACCATAAAAGCATACCAAACCGTATCGTACCATTCCACTCAGTGGAAATGGGCCAAAAGGGGTACAGTACGGTATGGTATGGTACGACTCGCTTTTAGGTACCTTTTGACAGTGGAAACGGCCATAAAAGCGTACCGAATCGTACTATTCAGTGGAAACAGGCCAAAAGTGGTACTGTACGGTTTGCTTTTAGGTACCTTTTGACAGTGTAAATGGCCATAAAAGCGTACCATACCATACCACTCAGTGGAAATGGGCCAAATGTGGTACAGTACGGTATGGTACGGCTCGCTTTTAGGTACCCTTTGACAGTGGAAACGGTCATAAAAGCGTACCAAACCGTACCTTACCATAGCACTCAGTGGAAATGGGCCAAAGGTGGTACAGTACGGTACGGTTCACTTTTAGGCCAAAAAAAATGCCTAACCGTACCGTACCACTTAGTGTAAACCGGCCATAATGGGCAGCGGCAACTCATTCCAAAGTCTAGGACCAACCACAGCGAAAGCACCAACTCCTCTTAGCTCTAATAGCATCTGTGCTCCGCGTCTACACCTTTAAACTCCACCACGTGTTCATTGCATGTCGGCGTTTGTCTTCTGAGGCGCAAGTCATTTATTAATTGAAGAAATGATTGACGCTTCATCTCCTATATCACAGAAAATTCAGTTTTTACGTTTGATATTTGGCACCAGTTAATCAGAAAGTGACGATTTTGTTCTCTTTGACTCGTTGGATGGAAACACTGCTTTATTCACACGTCTTTTATGCGATATTCCAGTTTTACGCATAAATTGAATTTGCATCTTTGAATGGAAACATAGCTACAGTATTGACCCATTTTAGTGTCTCTTTTATAAACTCTTACACACATCATTTGACGCCATCATTTCTCTCTGAATTGCTCTTGCATATAGTTCTTGACCTTATACATTCTGCTCCTTTGAGACGTGATTAAACAGCCTGTCCTCTGGAAGGAAAAGAAAAACTGATCGCAATGTTTGTTCTTTGCCAGCAGCTTTAGTTTAAGCAATAATCTCTAATTTTGCTATCACCGTTGGATTCAAATGTGCATCAAATATCACATTTCACTTAGAGTAAAAAGAATAGGCAGATAGTGGAATCAAAACAAACAGGATTTGTAGAAAGGCTCTACCACGCTCACACGCTCATATCATCTTTGACCCAAATTGCATGTGGTGCAGTCGCCCCGGCCAGCTAATACACGCAAAGCCCTCATCATAATGAATCAGATTGAGCAACAACCCCTCCCTGACCCTAATCTCTGGAAATCTATGGGATTTTCAAATGCGTTTTTTTTCCCCCTAGGACAACTGGCCATGTAGGAAATTATGATCAGTATGAAAAGTTGTCTTGTCCACAGGCCGTGATTTAGTATTATTGACAGGATTTTATAGGCAGGGAGAAAAAAAGAGCAAGAGGGAAAAGCAGCAACATGGGATTTGTGCTCTTTATTGCTTATAAGCAAAGATAAGCCATACGAACTTCTGCATAATGCTGAAAAGACATTCATCTCATTTCTCATCACAGCATTACCTCAAGTTACTTTGCATGCTTATATTACAGCAAATGGCCCCATGGGTCTCCAGTGTAAAAACATGTCAACTGAAACTTATATCATTTATGTGATGACCATTTCATGGTCACTTCGATGGATGTCTTTTTTTTATTCGAGGGTGCTTTAGGGTTTTTCTCAGGGGCATGAAATGCCAACTTTTCCTAAAAAATTATTTAAAACACACTAAGAACTGGGCTTGATTCGGTTATTTTAAAGGTGTGTAAAAAAAAAATAATAAAATCACCATTTAGGTTCCTAGGGTTCAAACTGACCCCACAATGAAAAAATAAATAAATAAATAAAATAATAAAATAAAATAATAAATATATATATATATATATATATATATATATATATATATATATATATATATATATATATATATATATATATATATATTTTTTTTTTATTATTATTTTATTTATTTATTTATTTTTTGTCCAAAAGAAATTTTAAATCTATGATGAATTTGGAATATTTTACATTTCTGTAAAGGCCTGGGTCTAGAGCACCAATGAAAATTAGAACAAAAATGATATATTTTGTGTCCACACACACATATGTATGACTGCAACAGAGAACATTTTATAGAAATTGGCAAAAAAATCTATGGCATAAGTCTGAAACGTGTTCATAAATATCTGAAGGACTAATACTAAAGCACAAAATCGACATGGAGTGTACACACACATGCACATGTAGATGTCTGGAGCTTTTTTTGGATTTTGGCACATTGAAAATGGCTGTTGTATTGCAAAAAAAGCAAACAATAAAAATCAAACAAAACAATAAAAAATATATCAGACAACAACAATAAATAAAAATACAGAATTTTAACGTATTGTAGACTGAATGTAGAACTATATAAAGTCACCATGTATCATCAATTTGTAAGAAAAAGTTTTCTAAATCATAAAATATAACAAATTTTATTTATAACAATGAATCCTAGCTTTTTTTTTTTCTCTAGCGATTTTTTTTTTTTACCTCAGATGGCAGTCTTTTATTCCGAAAATTTAAATCAATATCCATAAGCCTTTTATTTTAACTTTAGATCAGAATTTGTGTGTGTGTGTGTGTGTGTGTGTGTGTGTGTGTTTTTTTTATAAAAATGTAATTTTCATAAGCCAAATTATGGTGTAGTTGTGTGTTTGTGAAGTAAGTGGGTAAAGTACAAAATATCCACAAACATTGCATCAAATGCACAAATGCAAAGTTGAGAAGTGACTGTAAGAAGGACCAACCTTCTGTCAGTCAACCTTTATTTATATAGCACTTTACTACAACCAAGGTTTACCAATGTGCTTTACAAAAGTAAAAACAAATTATACAGCACAACAAAAAAAGCAGACAATTCGGAACAATACAAGATATATCAATAAAATACAACAAACCTTAAAACATAAAGAAGTGTCAGTGCTATGCATTAAACGTTCATTTTAATGAGTGGGTCTTAAGCTTGGCTTTAAAAAGTGGCAGGTCAGTGATTGTACGAAGCTCAGTAGGAAGGGTGTTCCAAAGTTTAAGACCTGCCACTGCAAAAGAGCGATCACCCCACTGCTTGTATCTTGACCAAGGGACTTCAAGCAGAAGTTGGTCAGCAGATCGCAAAGCTCTGCTGGGTTTGTGAATGTGCAAAATTTTGCATAAGTAAGTAGGAGCAAGGCCATTGACGGCATTAAAAACAAACATCAAATGTTTAAAATCAATTCTAAACTTAACAGGGAGCCAGTGGAGGGAGTAGAGAATTGGTGTAATGTGTTCACTTTTTCGACTGTTAGTTAACATGCGAGGAGCAGCATTTTGCACAAGCGGCAAACGATGAAGACACGACTGGTTAACTCCAACATAAAGTGCATTACAGCTGTCTAAACGCGAACTAACAAAAGCGAGGATGGTTTTCTCAAGATCAGCCTTGCTCAGGAAGGGCTTGATTTTAGAGAGAAGGCGAAGCTGAAAAAAAGCTTGCTTTAATCACAGAATCAATCTGCTTATCTAAGATAAATAGTTTATCTTATAAAATTAACATTTTGCTATTTAACTGCTCTGGAAATATTGTGATTCAGGGGGACTTTGGGGCCAGGAAGATTTTTATTTCTAGTCTATTTTTATTTACAATTATACAGATTTCATAGCCTGATAGGCTTAGCAGCTCATTACACAACACGGCTACTTGCCTCAAAACATAATAATTAAAAACAAAACATTGTTCTGAGCCATAATAGCTTATTAATTTTTTAATTAAATGCAAAGCTGACAGAACCAAAAAGTAACGTTGTGGAGTAACGTTGCACTAGCACTAACTTTCACATTATTCATTCACAAGATGCCGCCAATCAGTCCAAACTGTGGCGTGACAGATAAGCAGATAAATATAAATATGGATATAAGTATATGGAATTGAGTGTATTCACTGATGGTCAAGGTGAATCAAAGTTCACAAATGAGTCTGTGTTATTTAGAGGTTGTTAACTGGGAATAACATACCATGTTGCGACTGACCAATCAGAAAAGAGTATTCCAGACAGCTGTGTAATAATGTATGTTATTGTATGCTTGATATATTTTGTGATATATTTGGGCCCCTCAAGATGATAATATTCTGATATTTCATTTTAGATGGATCCAGTGTTTACGGCAGAGGTTGAGGAGAGTGTCAAGAGGTAAATATCATCTTACGTCTTCATCCCTCTTCCTTGATCTGCTCTTCTTTACTTTCATCTTCCTCCTTCAGTATCTGGTACTTGATCTTCAAAGTCTCAGTTTCTTATTACTGCCACTAAAGACCTACAGACACACACACCGAAGCATCCATGTGCTTTTTTCAGTGTTTCTGTATTGTTAATATTTCTAGTATTCTTTAAATGTTCTTTTTTTAAACAAAAGACTGCCCTGATTTTAAGCCGTTGCTAGATATTTATTCATGAGTTATTCATACATTTGTGTTTGTATGTAGATTTGTTGGAGTGTTTCTGGCGGATGATTTGAGTCAGGAGGAGTTGCATGCTGGCATGCAGAAATCATTTGCTCTGGTCAACTCATCTCTCTCAGAGGGAATGTCTGCTGCCATCTTAGAGGTTTGTCAGAGAACACAAATGTAATGTGTTTTATTGCAGATTCTATTATGAGACGATTCTCTTTCCTCAGCATTTCTGTCATTAATCAGACAACAGTTCCCAGGCACTGGCAGAGTTTTTGGCAATCCATGTTTTCACTGCTATACGGTGGGGATGCTACTGCATATCTTTTCAAATCTTTGCATCTAAAATCAAGCAATACATTATATAATTTCTAACGCATGGAAGCTAACTCGATTATCAATCATTCAAATGCATAAAAATCAAAAATGCTCAATGATTAAATGTTGATTTTGTGAAGAAGACTGTACAAGCTTTGGCTCAGTCTACTTGATTCTAAGATATGCTCAAGCTACTGTAGCAGAGACAAGCTGCCATGGATTTTTGTGTGAAAATAATCAAAAATGCAAAGTTTTGACTGGCAGCAGTTTTAAAAACACTGGCGGAGAAATATTCAATTTGAATGAAATGTTAATTATAGTGTTATTAAAGGAGGAGTTCATCAAAAAGTGAAAATTATGTCATCATTTAATGCAGAAATTTCAAACCCATATGTCCTTTATTGGCACTACAAAAGGGAAAATTTGGAAACATTTCCTTCTTGTTGTTGCCAATGCAATGTCAGTAATTAAAGATCAGTATCAAGCTTAAAAAGATGATGTATGAGTATCCCAAAATGTCCCCTTTTATATAATCTGTATATACAGTTGAAGTCAGAATTATTAGCCACCCCTTTCATTTTTTTTTCTTTTTTAAATATTTCCCTAATTATGTTTAACAGAGCAAGGACATTTTCACAGATGTCTGATCATATTTTTTTCTTTTGGAGAAAGTCTTATTTGTTTTGTTTCAGCTAGAATAAAAGCAGTTTTTAATTTAAAAAAATAATAATTTTAAGGTCAAAATTATTAGCCCCTCTAAGCTATATATTTTTTTCGATGGTCTACAGAACAAACCATCATTATACAATAACTTGCCTAATTACTCTAACCTGCCTAGTTAACCTAATTAAGCTAGCTAAGCCTTTAAATGTCACTTTAAGCTGTATAGAAGTGTCTTGAAAAATATATCTAGTCAAATATTATTTACTGTCATTATGACAAAGATAAAATAAATCAGTTATTAGAGATGAGTTATTAAAACTATTATGTTTAGAAATGTGTTGAAAAAATCTCTCCGTTAAACAGAAATTGGGGAAAAGAATAAACAAGAGGGCTAATAATTCAGGGGGGCTAATAATTCTGACTTCAACTGTATATATTAGTCTAAAAAAGAAAGGGTTTATGGCATTGTAACATCACTAGAGAGATAAAAGAATGACTTGAGTTTTTATATAGACAGGTAATTAGACAATCCTCTTAAATTTAATAAGGATTTCAGAATGTTTTACGGTATGTTCACACTTGTGGTTAGTTCATTTGCTTTGGACCAAACTTTCACACTGTAATTTTAAAAAAGTAACCTAAAGATACAAAACAAAATAAAACAAATAAATAAACGAAAAAAAATAATTAGGCACCAGACTAGGGCTGCACAATATAGATACTTTTCATCATTGATATTGCAATATAATCATTCGAAATGGCCACATTGCAGGATATGCAATGATTCTGGATGAAAACATTTTTCAGGCCTGTGACTGTATATTTATTTTAAAAGCATCCAGGCATATTAAATTGTACCATTTGTAACCTTAAAAATGACTAATTTTAGCAAAAGATTTTTATGTTTATTAAAATAAAGATGACTGTAGCTAAATATTGTTGGACTAGGAAACAATAAAACACTTTATTTCAATTGTACCTTTCTTTATTATAGTTATATATGCTTGTAGATTGTTTTTTTTAGATTTTATGCAGATGCCCTTCCCTACAGAATCATCTCAATCAATCTAAAATTAGAAATTAGAAGGTCATTTGGTGAAACTGTATTCAAATTGTAAAATATTTTTCTGATTTTGCGCAGCCCTACACCAGACACACATGGATCAAGTTAAAGGAATAGTTGACTGATGTCTTATGAGGCAGACTCTCTGTGGTCATTAAAGATCCCATGGCACTTCTCGTAAAGAGTAGGGGTATAACCCCGGTGTCCTGGCCAAAGTCCCTCAATCGGCACTTACCCATCATGGCCTCCTAATCATCCCCTTCCACCGAATTGGCTCTATCACTGTCTCTTCACTCCACCAATAGCTGGTGTGTGGTGAGCGCACTGGCGCCGTTGTCCTGTGGCTGCCGTCGCATCATCCAAGTGGATGCTGCACACTGGTGGTGGTGTGAAGAGACCCCCCTCGTGATTGTGAAGCGCTTTGGGTGTGTGGCCATACACAATAAATGCGCTATATAAATACACATTACATTACATTAGATATACTGTGTTTCTATAAAAAAAAATATTCCTAAGTTTTAAATAATCAACTCAAACCACTGACTTCCAGCAGCTGCCGATTCTCCATCTGATGATCAATGACAATGGCGATCTTTGACTCAGTTTGACGCATGATGTAAGAGCAATTCATAGCAGAAGAGTAAGAGTAATGTACTGTATAACATTATACAGTAACTCAAAGCCAACTGGTTTGTCGTTTTGTTTGTCGTCAACTTCTGTGGTAAACAAAAGAGATGCGTCTGTTCCCAGAACTTTCAATGCAAATCCGTCATACATTGAGTCAGAAATCAGTTAAGAAATCAGTCAAGAAGTTGTCTAGATAGAACACCCAATCAGCAGCCCCTCGAAGTCAGTGATTAAAGTTTATAATGCAAAGTTAGACATATTCCGCTATATAAATACAGCGATCTGCGTCATAAGACATATGTTAACCCCTTGGTGGTTTATCAGTTAGGTTTACTACATATTGAAACACTTTTGGAGGCTTAAAAATGGACACAACTCTATACTATTATAGAGGAAGAGCCAGAATAAAATGTAAAACTATTTCATCTGTGTACGTGTGGCAGAAGAAAGTACAATGAGGATGCCTTGAGCATGAGTAAATTATATTAAAAATGTTTATATTAAAAAAAGATTATTATATTAAAAAGATCAAAACTTATGTTAAAGTATTACATTTCAATAATAATATTAAAAAAGAAATTGGGTGAGTTTTTCCTTTAACTTCAATTCAAATGAATCACCCCAGAGTCTATTTAAATTAATCCAAATCTGCCAAGTGTGAACACACCATCAACATAATCTTTGTCCAAAAGAAACATGTCTGAAACAACCATAATTGTAAATATCTGATCTCACTAGTAGCAAAGGAATCACTTACAGCAGCTCTGAATCTGTTTGTTTTGCTCATTATTAGATAGGATATTATGAACACATAATCACCATGAGGATCTATTTAATCTGTGTATTCAGAATGACCAGATTATCTCAACCCACAGTGGGATTAATGTGCTAAGTAGCTGTCACAGTATATTTCCCTCAATAGTTTCATATTGTTTCATTATCTCTCATATGTGAATGATCCTACATTGATATGGACAATATGTCACAATGAAAAATGTGTGTGTGCAGTCCGTCTGATTTACTGTATAATGCTTGATTGCTAGCTTGCAGTGAATTTCCCTGTATAGCTGATCTTACAATGTCACGATAATGGATTCAATTCACAGGAAACGCATATACAGTACTGATAAAATACCTCGAATAGCCTTAAGTCGCTTAGGATAAAGCACCTGGAAAATGAATCAATGTAAATGCGTTGTGCGGAGTTAATGTATTGCAATCTGCTGTGTTTTAGGCAATGGATTTAGGTTTGCCTGTTTTAGCGAGGGATGTTCCTGGAAATGCTGCGATTGTTGAGCATCAGGTCACAGGACTGCTGTATTCCAGCCCCCAGGTGAGATTTACAAAGGTTTGGATTATTAGAGAGAGTTTATTGTAACACAGGGAATTTGTGCAGGGTTTTTTCTCATTTATGTTTAGATTCAAAGCCTTTGTATTTTGATGTGTCTGTCCATTTTTAGAAAGAAAAAATAGTTATAAAGAAGGTGATTATATGTGATCACAATGAAATTCAATCTATTTTAGGATTTTCTTTGAGCGCAGTACATGATACAGTGAACTTTCTGCCACTTTCCTAAAGCTGATGCAAACACTTTCTTCTGTACACCATGGAAAATGATTTTTATTACAATGTTTGCACTGCTCTGTTCCATAGAATATAAGTAAATTGTAAAAGTAATCAATATGACATTATTATAGTCTTCTGTGGGTTTGTATTAACATATTTTCAATTCAATTCATCTTTATTTGTATAGCGCTTATACAATGTAGATTGTGTCAAAGCAGCTTCACATGGAAGATTATAGTGAATTGAAACAGAGTCAGTTCAGTTTTCAGAGATTAAGTTCAGTTCAGTTTAGCTCAGTTTAGTGTGGGTTAATAATCATTTCAATATTTATATGTGCCACTTCTGAATATCCTTCCTATTGGCTGTTGAGGATCTTCAGACAGTTTACCATGTTGTGATTGGTTAATAGAGACACAAAAACCTCTTTTATTCAGTCACATTTGAATATATTTTGAATGTGAATATGCTTTTATAATATGAGACTGAAAGGATGATTATTACAAAATAGTGCTGGGCAAAAATATGTTTGTTTTGACATAATATATGTTTGTGTACTGTGTATATTTACAACCCCAAATCAGAAAAAGGGACAGTATGACATTTTTTTTTTTTAATTTTAAATCTAAATTTACTTTGACTTTTTTTGCAGACAATAAAGCAAACATTATTTAATGTGTTCCTCATGATTTTTTTTTTTTTTTTTTTTTCAAAATAAACATGTATTCCAATTTCGGTTCCTGCAACACATTTCAAAAAAAGTTGGAACAGTAAAGCATTTACCACTTTGTAATGTTGCCATTCCATTTCACAACACTTTAAGGACGTTTAGAGACTGAAGACACCAAGTGATGTTTCAGGTGTAATTGTGTCCTATTCTTCTTCCAACCAAGTTTTAAGGTGGGCAACAGTACGGGTTCTTCGTTGTCACATTTTGCACTTTAAAATGCGCCACACATTCTCTATTGGAGACAGGTCGGGACTGCAGGCAGGCCAATAAAGTACCTAAATCCTCTTCCTCCACAGCCAGGACTTTGTAAATGTGATTTTGCATTGTCTTGTTCAAATTTACATGGGGGTCCCTCAAAAAGATGTCTTCTTGAAGGTAGCATATTGTGCTGATGTACTTTTCAGCATCAGCCATCACAGAAGTGCAAGTTACCTTTACCAAGGGCACTGACACAACCCCATACTATAACAGACCCTGGCTTTTAGACTTGTTTCTGGTAATAGTCTGGATGATCCTCTTCTTCTTTGGTCCTGAGCACACGGCGTCCATTTCTCCCATCTAATACTTGAAATACTGATCAATCTGACCACAGTACACGTTTCCACTGTGTGATTGTCCATCCAAGATGGCTTGGAAGTTCATGGCGCTTTTGAACATTGTTAACATAGTGATTCGTTTTGGCATAGTACAGTTTTCACTGGCATTTGTTGGTGTAACTACGTGTTGTGGTACTTGATAAAGGTTTGCCAAAGTAACCCTGAGCCCATTTGGTGATATCACTTATAAATTAATGACGATTCTTGATGCAGTGCCGCCTGAGGGATTGGAGATCACGGTAGTTCAGCTTAGGCTTGCGCCCTTGTCCTTTATGCACTGAGATTCCTCCAGATTATTTGAATCTTTTAATTATGTTATGCGCTGTTGAACGTGAAATATCCAAATGTCTTACTGTCTTTCTTTGAGGAACATTATTTTTAAACATTTCAATAATTTTCTTACATATTTAGTTTTAGTTTAAAACTTTACTAATCCCTTTGGGGCAATTCATTCTGACATGGTGGTGCTTCACATATAACAAAAATGACACTTTACACAATAAACACCAACACTTCACATCAAGTACACAAACAAAAAACTGGGAAAAAATAAAAATTCACTAACAATAATAAATAATAATCCATTGGTTAACTACATTTATTACGTAACCAAATTGCTTCAGGCACAAAAGAAAATTTATAACGATTTGTGGAACATCATATTGTCCTTAGACGTCACCCAAGGGGCATCCACTAAAATATCTGCTCAAGGGCTGTGTGCTGTCTCTAGTATTCTGCTTCTAGAACTGCTGTTCATAAAAGTATGCAAGACTATGCAGGGGAACTCCTAAAATCTTTTGGCAAATCCTCCTAATATTTGTTGGCAAACTGGCGAACATCGGCCCATCTTTGCTCCTAAAGGACTAGACCTTTCTTGCATGCTGCTTTTGTACCAAGTCATAATTACAATCACCTGTTGATATCACCTGTTTCAAATCACATCATTATTTAACCCATTTACCTGATTACTAGCCCTAAACTGCTCCTGTCCCAACTTTTTTTGGAATGTGTTGCAGGTCTGAATGACAGGAAAGGATGTGTGTTTACAAATGAAATGGAGTTGACCAGACAAAACATGAAATATTTTGTTCATACTATCTGCAATGAAATACAAATCGAAGTAAATTTTGCAAATTGATTGATTGATTGATTGATTGATTGATTGATTGATTGATTGATTTATTGCATTTTCCGTACTGTCCCAACTTTTTTGTTTTGGGGTTGTATAAATTAAATATGAATACAACAATTAATATTGTTTTTAACTAAAAAAAACTAAAACTAAAATTTTAAAGTTTTAAAACTAAAATTAAAATTTCATACATTTTAGCAAATCAAATATTTGTACTTGGTATGCTTTAAGCTTTGACATTTTCAAAAATAATACTGTAATGAAACAAAACTTTGTTTTAAAAAGTGTTTCAAAACTTCTTCTCAATCTTCTTTGGCACTAAAACATTGTCCTTAAAGGGAGAGTAATATTGACAACCTCTTCTTAGCAGCATCTCTATCCGCTGGTGTCTAAGCTTGAACCTGTTTTGAGTCTTTAGGGGGAACAGACAGACTTAGCGTTTATTGTACCGCCATGCTAAACGGCTGAGAGGAGCCCAAGGCAGCTTAAAAGGCCACAGGGCAAACCTACTATCCCTAAACCAATCTGCTCCTCTGCACAATTTCCTGCCGTCCTTTATCATGTGTTTCTCTACTGTATTAAAAGCAATAGCAGATGCGAAAATCTCAAGCCTCTAGAGAAGCACTGAAAATTGTTTGTGAAAGCTTTGACGTTTATTTATACGAGTCAGTAGGATTGCGACCATGTGGACACACCATGTGCCCCTGTGTGCACCTGTGACATATGCTGACCTTTGACCCATAATGCAAAGAGCTGTGCCACAACAGAGCAAACACGCAAGCCTCTCTTCTTCTCAACGGGGGTTTTGATCAGTAGGTCAGTGTGCTGCATGTTGACATTTGAAGGAGTTAATGCATTACTGTTTTATAGTAAAATGCACTTAATGCTATTACACAGTGGCAAACCCACGGCTATTTTTCACACAAGAAAATACTAATTAAATATAACATTTAACAGGTCGAACAATTTGAGGCACTATCATAGTTTTATAGGGAGAATAAGTATTAAACACATCACAATTTTTCTCTAAAAACATATTCTAAAGGTGCTGTAACTGGAAATTTTCACAGGATTTTGGTAATAACCAAAGAAATCCATATATGCAAAGAAAACTAAACTAATTGTGTAATAAAATGAAATGACACAGAAAAAAATATTAAACATATGAAGAAAGGGAGGTGTAGAAAGGCAGTGAAAGCCCAGACAGCAGCTGAAATCTCTCAGTAGTTCTTCAGAAACCCTTTGCCCTTCATCATTGTAAATTAATATCAGCTGTTTCAATCCAACGTCTGCATTATCTGGATTATGAAGATGAAACCAGAGTGGACATTTCAGCAAGACAATGATCTAAGAAAAGAAAACTCTCAAATGCTTTCAGGGAAAGAAAATCAAGCTGTAGAATGGCCTAGCCAATCACCTGACTTGAATCAAATAGAAAATACAAAATAAAGATCAGATTTGATAGGTGAGACCAACAGAACCATCAAGATTTTTGCACTCTGTTGAAGTCTGTGGAAGAAAATCACACCTGAGCAATTCATTCAATTCAATTCAAGTCATCTTTATTTGTATAGCGCTTATACAATGTAGATTGTGTCAAATCAGCTTCACATGGAAGGTTATAGTGAATTGAAACAGTGTCAGTTCAGTTTTCAGAGATTAATTTCAGTTCAGTTTAGCTCAGTTCAGTGTGGGTTAATAATCACTACTGAGAGTCCAAACACTGAATAGCAATCCATCGATGCGCAGCTCTACAGATCCCGAACCATGCAAGCCAGTGGCGACAGCGGCGAGGAAAAAACTTCACCAGTTGGCAAAAGTGAAGATTTAAAAAACCTCGAGAGAAACCAGGCTCAGTTGGGCACGACCATTTCCCCTATGGCCAAACGTCTTGTGCAGAGCTGCAGTCTAGGCGCAGGAACTGGACCTCAGCGAAGACTCGTCTGTCCTTGGAGCATCACAGGAATCAGTCTCATGCTCTCACTCCATGAAGACCACCACAGCAGCTGCTCAGGATACAGCCTGGTCCAGAAAACCTTGGGATCATCTCGTCGCTGGTCTCGGATCGCGTCAGTGGCACTGCATAGTCTGAGGGCCTCGGGATGAGTACCCCCAGGTGGAAATACAGAATAAGGAGAATAATTAGCGTAGCTGCTAATCATAGTGTATATAAACGAGTACCAAAATCATGTGTGGGGCACATCATGCGTCATACCGCTATGTAATGCACTGAGTGTATGCTTTGCTAAAAAGATAGGTCTTTATTCTAGGTTTGAAGAGCCAGGGTGTGTCTGAGCCTCGGACATTATCAGGAATTCATGTGACTTCATTATCCATATAAGAGGTGTCTTTAAAGGGCCATGATCTCCCCCACCACCCGTCTCAGCAGGGTGTTTTTACACCTCTAGTTTGAAAAGTCAGGAAAGTGGGTGAGTCCAGCTTTGTTTAGGTGGGAGTGTCGAGTGGCGAAAGAGGGAAGGGTTTCCATAAAAATGGGGAGTTTTTGGTTCGAGTCTGCGCTGATTTTCACAGAGGCAAAACAACACACAGACGCAGCAGAGAAAGACAGTGCCTATGTTTACATGGACAACAGTAATCAAATAATTTGCCAAATTATAAATTTGTCGACTTTAACTGCAGTTCAGCACTTTCACTTTCATTCAGAAACATTTCATGACAAACGAGATATTGGATATGAGGAACTGTTGGAAGACTGTAGTTTTAATGTAGTTTGATACTGCATGGCGAATGGGAATTATTCAGTCCATAATATTGTAGTGATATTACTGTAAATTTTGACTAAGATATGTCATTAAAAACTGAAAGATTACTGCTGATGATACTAACTAACTTTGCCTTTAAATAAGCATGAACAAAGAACACTGATCACACACTTACCAAATCTGTAGAGACAGGACAATCAACGCCAATTGAAACCGTGTCTTTTTTAAAAGAAGACGAGTAGGTAATCCGGATTTCACCATTTCCACATGCAAAAAGCTCTCTGGTAAAAAATGTTCCTTGCAAACGTTTTTTTGTTGCGTTTTAGCAGACCACTGTAATCCACAAGTGAGTCCACACATTGTGCTCTCATAGCGGGGAATTGAAAACAAAACCTTCCTTGGAGCACATTTATAAACGCAACACTGACGACCCATATCTCCAAACAATTCTTCCTTTTTCACTTGTTTTAATTAATATTGGCAACACAACATGGCGTCTCTCTGCTGTCTGAACTCTGTAACAAGTAACAGCGTCTTCGAAACTATCATGCATATTAATGAAGTTGCACCTCATACACAATAGATTGCGCTGATTGGCGGTCTGGAAAGACCTGGTCTTTCTCATGAATTAATGCTGAAAGCTCAAAGACGTCACATTGTACTCGCCGGTACAGGCATCCAGTCTCCATGCTGGAATTCACACAATGATCTCATCGCCGTGACGTAGCTTCAAAATTAAGTTTCAAACCAGAAGAACGAATTTGCTCGAAATAACGCAAAAACAACCATTTTTCACTTTTTTTGTGAAATATTCGTTTCCTAATAGTGTTTTTAGCAACGTGGGACACATGTATGACTGTAAATATCTCAAAAAATTTGTTTTGGTGTTTCTTTAAGCTGCCATCACCAGAAAAAAAACACCAAAACACAATGATAACTCAAAGAGCTTCACATAAATTATAATAATATAAAATAAATAAAAATAGTATATAAAATAAACAAAACAAAAAAATTACTGAATAAAAATGTGTTAAAGGGCACCTATTTTACCCCTTTTTTAAGATTTAATATTAATATTATGGTTCTTTTGAGTGTGCCAGTTTAGGTTCAGTTCAAAACACAATTCAGATTTTTTTTATTATAATGTGTTAAAAAGTGCCATTTTGGGGGCGTGTCACAGTTCGTTGTTTTAGGGGCATGTTGCTTCACATGAAAATTTGTTTTGAATTCCCGCCCAACTTAACAATGGGGCGGAGCCAAGAGCTCCCCCGCTTTGTGTATGGCAGCAGACAGAGAGAAGCAACATGAGTGAGAGGACCAGCATTCAGCCGTACATACGACTCTGACACAGACCAAACAGAGAGTACAAAATCATTTGTGTCTTTGTATAGTTTTACAGCCAACTCTGTGCTAGTTTAAAGCTCCGAGCTTGTACACCGAGACTAATAACCAGGGCCAGACGGAATCTGCGGACGTTTTTTGCTATTTCTGCGTAAAAGTTTGGTAAAAATCTGCGGATTTCTGCGGAATTATTTTGGGAGTATCATAACTAAAGCCTTAATATGTTAAATAAAAAATAATATCTTTTTAACTTGTATTTAATGTTTAAAATGCAAATCCAATTAGATTAACTGTAAATAGTTAACTTTAAGTAAATAAACAGAATTAATGATGGGATAAAAATCTGCGGAAATTCTGCAGAAAATCTGCGGAATTCTGCGGGCGCAGATTCCGTGTGGGCCTACTAATAACCAAGCACACTGAATTAACTTTGACTGAAGGGCATCACACACCGGATGTGCCGCTCAGCGCTGCGACACAGCGCGCACATGACAGTTGAAAGTATCGCACACCAGATGCGCACATTCGAATGATATTTAAAATGAAGCTGAAGATGGCGCTCTGTGACGTGGCAGAAATATGAACAGTGCCATGAGTCATGGCTGGGCACCACGAACAGCCGCCGATTTGTGGCACCGGTGTGTGTACCCTGATAGAAACCTATGTTTAGAATTCAGAAATGCATGCCGCTGCGGGGCGCAACGTTGCGCATCGCCGAGCGCCACTTCTGGTGTACGACCTGCTTGAGGCTATAACTATAATGCGTCATACACCGGATGCGCCGCTCAGAGCCACGGCACACCAGACGCACACATTCGCATGTTATTTCAAATGAAGCTATTCAGATAACGCTCTGTGGCGTGGCAGAAATATGAACAGTGTCCTGAGTCGTGGCTGGGCACCGCAGACAGCCACCGACTTGCGACGCTGCTGTGTGTATCCTGATAGAAACCTATGTTTAGAATTCTGAAATGCGTGGCACTGCACGTCGTTGGTTTGTTATTTCCAATGGAGGGACGTGCACGTGAGGCAACACGCTCGCACTTTCCAGCTGCACCTAGTTAAGATGACAGGGAGCTTCTGTGACCGAGGGAAATGCAAATGGCTGAAGTTTAAGGAAGACGCAATGAAAAGTACACATGTATGCAATCCCACCCAAAGTTACAAACACTGGCGCAGAGGAGAGCGATAACATGGTAAATGTTGATCTTGTGTTGAGTCCAATGAGCCTTACATCTAAAAATAGAGCAAGGGTGTTTCTTTGGTGATATTGCTTTGACTCACACGCTGAAAATGGCGGACGTGAAACAACAAACTGAGGATGTGGTAATACGCGCCTGTCAATCAATATTGGTGGGCGGGGGTCCGCACTCTTACGTCAAGTTGCAGTCGGTCTCAAAACCACTCCAATTGGTCCACCATTTTTATGTTGTTAAATTGAAAAAAAAAGGACTGGGTTTGTTTATATCACCCCAATATGATGGTCTATACCAGGGCTATTCAATTGGCGGCCCACGGGCCGAACGCGGCCCCCGAGGCACTTTGTTTTGGCCCTCCAAATAGCGTGACCAAGACATCAAGAATAAATTTAGTTCAGTCAAAAAACGGCCGCTATAGTTATGAAGTGACATGCGTCTGTTCAATACAGCACAAGCTGCGCAGAGCGTGAGTCAGCTGACAGTGGCGAGTGGTGAGAGCAGCCGAATACATTTGAATATGTTTGTAGAAAAGGTCTTTTGTACAATGCACTGATATTGTTATTAGGGATGCAACGATTAACCGATTTCACTATTAACTGCGCTTTAATCCGTCACGGTTAATTAATCGTAAAGGCTTCTCTAAGCCGCATTTCTGTTCTGCCGCACGAAACGAAACTGCTGAACAAAGTTACGCCAAGTTGCCAACTGTGTGCTAGTTTAAAGTTCCGAGCTTGTCCACCGAAGCTAATAAGCACGCACACTGTAACTATAGCCGCGGGCCATTCCCATATCACGTCTTTCCCGCGCGCAAGTTTGTTATGTCGTAAGAATATATGTCAATATGCGGGCGCAAGCGGAGCAACGTGCTCGCGGCTGTCTGGGCGCACGCAGTAGAAAACATCTCATGCTGTAGCTGTGAGAGTTGTGCTTAGCTTTCAGTGCAATGTAAATGAAAGACATGTTAGACGAACTATTATTAAAATGATTATGTATGTATGAACGCAGATGATAACAACAGTTAATCTAAATATTGGCACCGACCTTCATAACAATTATTATTATATTATTTTCTCCCGTTCCTCTCTATAAACACACACATAATTAAATTGTGTAGCCCTATAAGCACACAAAAACCTACAGCATAAAAACTATTACAAATGAAAATGCCTTTTAAAGGTTTTTTAATATTAGTTAGGGATGTCCAGATTTAAATCTAGCTAATATAAAGCTTACATTTACATTAGACGTGATAACTGTGAAACACTGATTATTCTTCAGACTATAATTGTACAACCAAAATCTATAATTGTTGCATCCATAATTGTTATGCAGTTCAAAACATAACATATGAACGTATCTGAGTGTAGAAGAAGCCTACTTAAGCAATACACTGATTTTTTTGTGCTGTGAAATACAACATTTGAATGTTTGTTAAAAAAACTTATTGTACAATGCAGTGATATTATATAGTTTCAAAATACAATATATTAACATTTTAATGTAGACAAATACAACGTGGGTCTCTAAAGGAGCAAAAATACAACATATTGGCTCTTATATGCAGTTGTGTCATCACTTATATTGCAAGTCATGTCTCTCCGGCCCTTCGTTTGGGATGCTTTTCATGAACTGGCCCCCGTGACAAACTAATTGAATAGCCCTGGTCTATACACTATACCTACACATATGTCTGTCCAAACAGCTTGAAAAGTAGATTTTTCACCATAGGTGCCCTTTAAAACAGGTTTAAAATGAATAATAAAAATTAGAAAAGGAAATAAAGACATAAATAGGGCAATCTTTCTGATGTAGACCAGCGCTCATTCAGTAAAGGCACAGCTAAACAGATGTGTTTTAAGTCTTGATTTGAATGTGCCTGATGTTGGAGCACATCTGATCATTTCTGGAAGCTGGTTCCAGCAGTGGGGGGCACAGTAGCTGACGGTGGATTCACCCTGCTTTGACTGAACTTTTGGATTTTCTAATTTACTTAATCCTAATGATGCGAACGATCTGATAGATGTCACGCTTGCTCTCTCCACAAAAGCACGAAACACGAGATTGTTCAAAATACACAGATTTATTTACAAACACTCACTTCAGACACTGGAATCAGGAAATACTAGGAGGTTAACACTGGAAACAATGAACACACAGGAATACATGACAATATAAGACCAGACAAAGAACTAACTTAACTAACTAGACTAACTTAACTAACTAGAACTTAGCTTAAATGCATAGGAACTGATTGAACAGATTACATACAAGGATGAAACACAGGTAAAAATTGAACATTAACAAACAGCGGGAATCACATGATCAAAACAGAATGCACATGGAGCACAGCACATAGGGAAATCACATGACACAAACGCAAGAACCTGACAATAGGTTTGTATTTAGTGAGCAAATCTGAAATGTATTACCATCCTATAAGCAATTTGGTCACTTGTAAACAATTAATAATACTTCAAAATCTCTTCTAAATGTAACTGGAAGACAGTGTTTGTTGAAGTTTAATGGAAGTCCAGCTTGAAGAGTATTGGAGTAGACCAGTCTAGAAATCACAAGTGCTTGGATAAGAAGCTGTGTAGCATGCTTCATGAGGAATGGTCCAATCTTTCTAATGTTGTGCAGTGTAAACCTGTGTTTGCTGCATGAGTCATGAAGGACAGCTGGTCATCAAAGTTCACTCCAGCATTCCTGACTGAATTAGAAGGGATTATTTCCCCAGCTGGATAGTGAAAATGATGCACCGCTGGAGTTACAGGAAGACAAGAAGTGCCATTTTTGCCAGATGGAGCTGTAGGTGATGATTTTTCATCAATGCAGAGATGTCTTCCAGGCAGTGTAAGATCCGTGCAGCTATCTTTGGATCACCTAGTTGAAATGAACAAAATAAAGCTGTGGGTTGTTGGCATAAGAGTGGTAAAAAAAACAAATGTGATCAAATTATGGGTCCCAGCAATGTGATGTAAATTGAGAAGAGAATGAGTCCAATAACTGATCCCTGAGGAAAACCGTGACCAGCTGATGTGCTTTGTATATCCCATCAAGGAGAGGGTGTGTGAATATAAGAATCTGATGATTCACAGTGTCAGATGCATCTAACAGTCTATTAGAAGCAGAACTAGTGATATAAAACCAGCTTTAGCAATCTATGGGGCTTTAGTTTAGTTTAGCTGAGTTTTCATCAACCTTTTTAATGCACAATTAATTTATAATATTTTTAAGGGGCTTTTACCTTTATTGTACTGACCTTGTTTTTTATGTACAGTTGAAGTCAGAATTATTTGCCCCCCTGAATTATTAGCCCCCTTGTTTATTTTTTCCCCAATTTCTGTTTAACAGAGATTTTTCAACACATTTCTAAACATAACAGTTTTAATAACTCATCTCTAATAACTAATTTATTTTATCTTTGCCATGATGGCAATAAATAATATTTTATTAAATATTTTTCAAGACACTTCTATACAGCTTAAAGTGACATTTAAAGGCTTAACTAGGTTAATTAGGTTAACTAGGCAGATTAGGGTAATTAGGCATGTTATTGTATAATGATGGTTTGTTCTGTAGACTATTGAAAAAATATATAGCTTAAAGGGGTTAATAATTTTGACCTTAAAATTGTTCTTAAAAAAAATTAAAAACATATTTAATTCTAGCCGAAATAAAACAAATAAGACTTTCTCTGGAGGAAAAAATATTGTCAGACATACTGTGAAAATGGTCTTGCTCTGTTAAACATCATTTAGGAAATAATTAAAAAAGAAAATAAATTTAAAGGGGGGCTAATAATTCTGACTTCAACTGTACATAATGTACTTGTAATATATGTACTTGTTTTTTTATTGTACTATGGACACTTTCTCAATCACTCCATGTCTCTTGGAAGCATTGTACATTTCAAATTGTGCTTCATACAGGTGAGTGGTCTTAACAAACCACTTGTAGAAACACTCTTATGCACCTGACACTTTATCTAAACTTCATCTTACAAGAAGAGCTCAATAAGGAAAACAATGTTTACTATAAATGTTCCACAATCATGTTGCGCTGCTTGCTTCAACCTTAAATAACTCTCACACAATATTTTAAACCTTAAATACCTGTTTTACACTATATTCATCTTTAATACCTCTCTTGCACAATAGCCTGCACAACATTGTTCAGTCTCATGTAAAAGTACTTGTATAGCCTTCTCTTATGTGTATAGTTAAGTATCTTATAGTGTGTGTATGCATAGGTGTGTATGCTCTTATGCCCAGTGTTGTGTTGTCCTGCGCTTCACTGTATGCCCATACATGTAGTGGAATGACCATAAAGCTTGACTTGACTTGACTTGACTTGACTTGACTTGACTTGACTTGACTTGACTTGAATTGAAAGGGTACTGCCATTGGAACTTTATTGGCTCAAGACTTCAGGTCTCATTCACATTTTTTGCCATAAAAACAGCTTGTTATGCTGCTTGTTGTTTCAAACTGATGATTTGTAATTATATTATTTTAGTTTTTAGTGTATTGTCATAAACACACTTGTTTGTAGAGCAAGTATTTTGACCATTCTCCGCCATTCATTATTCCAATTCATTTCTCACAAAGGCAGCTAAATTGACCGTTCGCTAAGCCCTGCGCTCCTTAGTTACTGTTGTTATGCCTTTTGTGCCTGGCACGTCTATTACAATATGTATGCGCCGGTGTCAGACATTCCCAGGGATATAATTAGTCATTTTTGGTGAACAGGTTTGATATCTGAGAAAGCCAGACAAAAAAGGACTGAAATATGCATTACAGGGCTGTATTCACGACATAATACACAACCGATTAGAAAATTATTTAATCAAAATTGAAGCTAAAGCCTAGCCGCCTCATACGCTGACCATTCAACAGCTTCGTTCATGCACAGCAGGAGAGGTGAAATTTAAAAATAATCGAATAATAACAAATTAAACTGTGATTTCTCTATTTTTTATTTTTATTTTTATTTTTTTTGCCAAAAAGCCTGATAGATTAATTGTTGTGCAATGAAATATAGCGTTACCAACTGACAAGGAAACACGCATGGACAGTGCTTCTTCATAATTCATTCATAGAAAGAACAGCCAGAAAGGGGAAATTGATGGATTTGTGCCAAATATTGTCATCATTGAACCATAACAATATACAGTACCTATAACTGTCAGTATGTTTGCATGCTTTTATACAGTTTCTATTCTGGAAAAAATAAATAAATTGAAATGCAAATCAAAGAATAAATAGCAGAAAGGAACAAATAGATTTTCCCTACCAGCAAATATTACCAATGACTAAATCTCCAAAACACAGACGAAAACATTGGTAAATTGTATTTCTGCCACGCACATGAGGGTTATAAGTTACTGAAAAACATCTGCGGGTGAAGTATATTGATCACATGTGCTCAGTTTGTGATCACATCTCAAGTGTTTTCCCTACCAGTATATAAGGGGGGCGCCCCGCCCTCCCAACGGCTGTACCCGCCCCCCTTGAAGTCACATTAATTGTATTATCTATATAGCGCCAGATCACAACTTTTTTTTAATAAACAAGCTAAATAGCTGTATGTAATATCTTATTTACACAACAGCATGTCATTTCTCTTAATTTCCTCTTCTGACAGCATGCTCTACTGACCGAACGCCGGGTGCTATATATACTGCTCTTTGAGCAGCACCTGTAGCACTGTTTATTTACATATTAAACTGTGATATTGTAATATATCATTTCAATTTAAAATGGCATGTTTGAATATATTTTAATATCTTAATTTATTCTCATTATCACAAAGTTCCCAGTGATTCTTTGTGGATTTGGTAGTTAAGAAATATGATTAAATCGTGTTTAGTTGTGCTGCCAATTTTTATTTTTTTTAAATGTGTAAAAAGTTAATACCACATGATTTATTTGTAATAATTGAGTTTTTATTTGACAGATTTTAGACAAACTGTACAAAATACAAGTATCCCATACATTTTGATATAAAACTGTCGAGGAAAAAAACACATTAACTTGTTTCCATTGTGGTCCTCGCTGTTAAAAAAACAAAGTATGACTGCAAAATACAGTTAATGCATCAAGCAAACAGTACCTCCACATTTTAAAACAGGAACAAAATTATTCACAAATACATTCATTCATTTATTCATTCTCTCTTCGGCCTAGTCCCTCCACCAACCAGGGGTTGCCACAGTGGAATGAACCGCCAACTTATCCAGCATATGTTTTACGCAGTGTATGCCCTTCCAGCTGCCATCATCATTCATCATGCAAACTAACTATTCTCATCAAATAACCATCTTTTGATCGCTTTTTTGAACCTCCTTAAATCCTCCTTAAGTTTATTTCCTTGATCGATTTGGTAATTTGTCCCACATGATTGTACTAGTATAGAAAATAGAAAAACATTTTCCCCCACTAGACTTCTAAATTTTAATAAACAAATATTAAAATCCCAACCCCTAGTACTATATGAATGCTGTTGCCTTACCATTTGAAAATAGCTCACCAAATAATTAGGAACCACACTATTAAACATTTTACGTTAAAAAAAAAAAAAACATACTCTTTTTCTAACAGTTAACATGCCTAATTCTTTAAAAAACTCCACAACACAGACAAAAACATTGGTAAATTGTATTTCTGCCACGCACATGAGGGTTATAAGTTACTGAAAAACATCTGCGGGTGAAGTATATTGATCACGTGCTCAGTTTGTGATCACATCTCCAGTGTTTCCCCTACCAGTATATAAGGGGGGCGCCCCGCCCTCCCAATGGCTGTACCCGCCCCCTTGAAGTCACATTAAGTGTATTATCTATATAGCGCCAGATCACAACTTTTTTTAAATAAACAAGCTAAATAGCTGTATGTAATATCTTATTTACACAACAGCATGTCATTTCTCTTCTGCGCTCACATCACTGTAGCTAAAATATATACAGATGCAGACATCCCAAGTCTCTCGAAAGTTCCGGGAGTCTCCCGCAAATGCATAGAGACTCCCGGATGCCCGCATACAAATGGTAATCTTCCGGATATCGCGCGTCTCCTGCCCGGTCCTCAAATACGTCCTGTGTCCCTCACTCCTCTTCAGATACGTTGCACACATCCCATGCTGTGATGCGAGCGGAGCTATCTCCTCTATCTAGTGTCTAGTAGGGCTGGGCGATATGGCAAAAAAAAAAAATCTCGATTTTTTTTTTCATAAAGTTTGACCGATTCACGATTTCGATTTCGATTTTTTATTTTTTTTATTAATTTTTTTTTTTTTACTGTGTAACTACCTTACCAGCTTACCTTGTTCATTTAAATTTAAATAAATGCTGAAACTAGTTTTTTTCATGCTTACTTGTAAAAGAAAAGCAATAGTGTGACTAAACGCGGTTATGGCACTCTCTCATATAGGGATGCTAAACATAGCTACAATAGAATTCACAGCAGGTCATATGTTGTGCAGCTTTGGGCAAATTTTATTTGGAGAGAAAATGACCAAAATGTAACTTGAAGATTAAAAAGGATTGGAGGGGAAATAAATATTCAAATCTCTGTACATAACAGAAAAATAAACAATGATAATGCAACAATAGTTTATCTGTATTAGTGGCAAGGCAGAAATATATATTTAGACAGGCCTTGTCAAAGTGAGCGGGCACTTTCACTAATAAAAAATATAGCACTTAAATTATTTCATAACAATCAATAAAATAACAGCGGTTTTATATCAAAAAATGGTAATGATATAAAATATACTACATTTTGATGGTAAAATATAACCATTTAAACGATTTTGTATTTAAATATTAAATAACGAATGCATCAAGTTAAATATAAAAAAAACCGAATGAAACAACACACAGCATATCAGGATATAAAGGACTATATTTAGCAGAATGCTGCTCATTTATCTTTGTAATTTTATAGTTTTATTTTTGTTATTTTAATTATTTTTTGTCTTCATAAATAACTAACGAGCTGTAGACAAATATCTGCTTGACGTTTTAGAAAATATTTGTGCGTAGCTACACCACCCAGTGTATATTAAAGATCACCGTGAAAAAAAACCCCACAGAAACCTGTTACATATCTATCTATATTTAAATGTCTATCTTATATTTAACTGAATCGTATAATGGCCTATAGCTGAAATGTTGGAAATTGCTTTATTTTTATAAAACATTTGTCAATACGTATTGATATTTTTTGGAGTAAAAACTGCCGACATTTAAGAATCCATATTTATTTTATTCATTCATTCATTTTACTTGTTTATTGGTGCACATATGGGTTATGATTTAATTCATACAGTACCTTGACAGCTACTGTGCCACTCCGTAATTCAAGCAAAAGTCCAAATTAAAGAAAGATTTGACTTTCTGCGGTGACCGACATTTACAACACGCCATAACCGTCCTTCAGGTGGAGCGCGGGTCCCCGTCTCGCAGCTCGCGCGGGAGACACAGACGGCTGCGGGACGCGAACAACAGCACGACGCGCATGGAAACATTCGCGAAGGTGGCTGGCTGACTGCGGGGTGCTTGTTGCTCTAGCGGGAAAATGTCCCGGTGTTCCCAAAGGCCGGTCCGCCCTGGCGCGCTTCCGCTACCAGCTGTGGCAGCACATCAACAGAGCCGCGACGTCAACACACAGAATCAGCACAATTCAGCACGGTTGTCTAACAGTTTAGAACGGTTTGGCACAATAGTGGAAAAGCGGCTTTAATATTTTTATTAAAAAACCGCGATTCCTCGATTTTGTAAAAAATAAAATCGTCTTAAAACGTAAATTCGAATTAATCGAAAAAATCGGAAAAACCGCCCAGCCCTAGTGTCTAGTTATGATCTCTCCTGGAAGCTCTGCGTGTCTTCTGCAAATTCATACCAGCTCCGTGATCCCCCAAAATTAATTAAAATACCCGGAAATCATGGCGACGAGAGAGAATGAGCAAGTGAACAGATCGCGAGAACAGTAAACAGATCACATTTGATAGGTTAAATGAATAGAGCAGTAAAGATATCGCGAGTGCAAATCCCCCCCCTCTCTCATTGAGAGGTCTGCTGTCAATAGTTGGAGACGAGCAAAATATTTGAATGGTCCTGCATGTATTTAGACCTTTTTTTACCTATAACAACTGAAAGTTCTGTGTTTTGACAATATTACAAATTCACTAAAAGCTGGCTGGAATTATTAGATAAAACTTTTTTAACATGAATATTTAATTTTATAACTTCTTGTAATACACTCATTGCTATAAATAGTAGTTTATAGGCCTATTTCCTTTTAGTAAAGAAGTATTAGATTTATAGATGTGCATTTTAACTCATTTTCATCTTTCATCATTTGCAATGTTTTCAAATTGCATTGTTTGTAATTTTTCTGTGGCGGTTCATTACGCTGTGGCGACCCCTGATAAATAAGGCACTAAGCTGAAGTAAAATGAATGAATGGATAAATTATTTTCTGTAAAGCTGCTTCTGGTCATGACATGTTCACATATAATTTTTTATAAGAGACATGTTTAATAAATGTCTCAATAAATAGGCCAGACATTTCTGACTTTCGAAGAGGCTCAGGAAATGTTCCTCCAGAAGCCCATAAAGATACATTGCAGTGACAAAAGCTGCACAGTTTGTGAATAAAAAAGATAAAATAAATGTTTATTTATAATTTACAAATGGTTGTACAGTTCAAATAAAATTGCTCAGTTAATTACTGCTTTCATTAAAAGACCATGACTCCTTGTGTCAGTGCGAGTCTGAACAGCCACGTTGCGTTGGGCCGCAACGCGCTGCAGCCCCAGATTTACACAATCCATATGCACAACACTTTGGCTTGTTTCCCTCCCTCGAAAGCTTGACAGACCTCCTGCTCATAGCTACGGTTGCTAAGCCACGATTGGTGTGTGGCGGTTTTCGGGTGTGGCTTAGCGAAGGGTTATTGGAAGTTCTAAAACAATCGCAGAAACGAGCATACTTCCACATTGCAGAATAAGATCAATATGAGACAGAGGGGAAGGATCATCAAAGGATCCTTCAAAAAAAATCTAATTTAGGTTGCTGTGAGCACCTCAGTGCTATACTGTATGTTGAACCACTGAACCACTAGGCTAGATGTTAATGCACATTTTTACAAATATTGCACGAGAAACGAGATGAAAATGGCGAATTTTCAAAAAAAGTTTTGGACTTTTGTTAATAAGGGTTAATGCAAATAATGGAAGATATAGAAACATTTTCTGAATAAACTGATGTAGCTTACTGTATATTACACCCATGTGACTAACAAACTGATGATATTTACTGTTGGTTACTAGGTTACCAATACCACAGTGAGCTGCTCTAACAACTTGACGGAAATGCACCTATATAGTTCACATTGTTTTTTGGCAAACTTTGCAAAGATTTGCTTCACATTAGAAATAAAACCCAGCTAGTAACTAATAGTCATGTTATCTCAGTGAAATGTCCACTTTTGAAGCCTGATTGGTTATAATCCAGGAGTTATTGTGATAAAGAATGAGTGCACTTGGTTTTGCGGAAATTTTCAGTTACATCACAGCTGTCAAGGACTGTGCTGTTCGGCAATATTATCCCAAAGTGTCCCAAAAAAATAATAGAATCACCCACCACTGCCACCGGTTAGTGTTCACCCAATAGAGCACCATCCATTTGCCATAGCCTCTGTTTGGTAATTGATGTATCTGCAATTACTAACTGGAGCTATTGACATCATGCACCAGGAATATTGATTCATCAGAGCAGGCCACTTCCTTACAATTATCTGCGTTTCAGCCTTGATAATCTAGGGCCCCTTTCATGTGAAGTGAGTATAAAGAGCTGACTGTCATTCAGCTTTGCATGTGAAGCTGTTGTGATGACATCAGTGAGCTGTGGATGATACACGGCTGGATGACGGTTCATCGTTTGGCCATCTGTTCAACTGTTGAACAACCTACAAAGCACACCATTTTAGAGATTAGAGAACAATTTCCTCTTCTGACAGCATGCTCTACTGACCGAACGCCGGGTGCTATATATACTGCTCTTTGAAAAGCACCTGTAGCACTGTTTATTTACATATTAAACTGTAATATTGTAATATATTATTTCAATTTAAAATGGCATGTTTGAATGTATTTTAAAATCTTAATTTATTCTCATGATCACAAAGTTTCCAGTGATTCTTTGTGGATTTGGTGGTTAAGAAATATTTATAAATCGTGTTTAGTTGTGCTGCCAATTTTTATTTATTTATCTGTTTTTTTAAATGTGTAAAAAATTAGTACCACATGATTTATTTGTAATAATTGAATTTTTATTTGACATATTTTAGACAAACTGTACAAAATACAAGTATTCCATACATTTTGAAATAAAACTGTCGAGGAAAAAAACCCAATAAAGCCCTGGGCTTGTTTTCATTGTGGTCCTCGCTGTTAAAAAAAATAAAGTATGACTGCAAAATACAGTTAATGCATCAAGCAAACAGTACCTCCACATTTTAAAACAGGAACAAAATTATTCACAAATACATTCATTCATTTATTCATTCTCTCTTCATCCTAGTCCCTCCACCAATCAGGGGTCGCCACAGTGAAATGAACCAACTTATCCAGCATATTTATCATACTTATTTATTGATTCATTTATTCATATTTACCAGCTTTATCATAATTATCATGTTTACAAGCCTTTTTGCACTATATGTTTTACATCTGCACAACTCTGGTTTGCGCTCATTGCCATATGCCCTGAAATGTAATTGTATTGTTTACAAATTTTTATTTTTTATATTTTTAGATTACATTTGATGTATAATTGTATTTATTGTAATTCCTTTCCAAAATTCTACTTTTTGTATTAATATTATATGTTAGGCACCTAGGGTCTGAGAGTAACGAAATTTCGATTCTCTGTATGTCCTGTACATGTGGTTGAATTGACAATAAAGCTGACTTTGACTTTGATATGCCCTTCCAGCTGCCACCCTATTCACAGTACACTAACATATAAAATAAAACATCATCATCCACCATGCAAACTAATTATCCTTATCAAACAACCATCTTTTGATCGCCTTAAGTATTTTATTTCCTTGATCGATTTTGGTCATTTGTTCCACATGATATTGCACTTGTATATAAAAACATATTTTCCCCCACTAGACTTCTAAATTTAAATAAACAAATATTAAAATCCCAAACACTAGTACTATATGAATGCTGTTGCCTTACCGTTTAAAACAAGTTCCCCAAATAACTAGGAACCACATTATTAAACATTTTATGTATCATTCCCAGTTTTTAAAAAAAAACATACACTTTTACTAACAGTTAACAAACCTAATTCTTTAAAAAACTCTTTGTGCAAATGTGCTCTAGGATTAATTTTTTAAATAATTCATACTAATTTATTGTGTGCATTTTGCAATTTTTCCTTCATACTTTGTGAGCAGCTACTATACCAAAATGACAGCATGATCAAAATGAGGGTTGAATCAAAGCTCCTGCCAATAATTTTGAAGAATGAACGTCCAACAGATCAGCTTGCCTTGCTAAGAACCTAATTGATAATCTATTTACCATTTATTGATAATGTCAGTAAAAGTCAGTATAACATATTAAATGTTTTTATTGTGGCATTTTGAACAGTAAAGTATATACACTATTCTAAATAATAATAATGGCATTGTACCTAATGTAAACTTACTGAGGAAAACAATTTAGTCTGCGCAGAAAATATCAGATCTGCCAGATGTCAGATAAAAAAAAAGAAAATCAAAAATACTCCTACAAATTTCTGAAATCTATTGTCCCTTACTAAATTAGCCCAGAAGTGTTTTCCCACTGTGATTAGTTTAGCCATGTCCAGCATGAGACACATCTGTGTGCTGTGCTTAGCCTTGACCTCTGCCTTTGTAAGAAGCTAAATGAGAGGTTAAGACTGGACTCTGTATTGCGGAAACAAAGAGCCTTGTTAAGGCTTTAAAGATCTCATGATTATGTGCAATAACAATACACTTACAAAGTCAGAAAGTTTTCTTGCTCGCATTAAATTGATTCAGTCACATTTTTCACATTCAAAAATATAGCATAACTGTTTTCAACATCAATAATAATAAGCCTTCGTGTAACTGAAGGCTAGATTAATGATGCTTTGCCATTACAGGAATAAATTATGTTGTGTTTTAATGTTACAACATTACTATATTTTTTGATCAAAGCTTCAATGGAAAAAAAGAACATTTTAAAATCTAATTGACCCTAAACTTTTGAATAGTATAGCAGCGTTCAATCTAAAAAACACTTAAATAAATAAATTCAAAGTACACATCAACAATTAAAAAGTGAAGAACCTATTTTCCCCAGTTTACTTCCAATCTAAAAACCCAGCAATACAAGTAAATAGCCTTCACAAGACTTTATTAATACGTGAGTTTGTTCTGGTTTAATCTCAATGTGTAATAATTTGAATATCTAAATTAAGTATTTGTAATGTGGACAAGATCCTCTCAAGATCTCTCAAACCGTTTTGCTTCTGCATGAGAAGAGCACATTTTCATAATTCTTCGGATGAAGAAAGCATCTGATTTTGCTCTATATTTCCTTATCCTTTACTGTAAAATGTTTGCTCTGACTGGATGTGCTTAGGACCGAAACAGTCCAAGCTGACGGTCGGCCTTTGGGCTTCATCAATCAATCAGTCAGCTGCTTTGCGTTTGGTGTGTTTACCCTCAGCTTTTCAGTCCAGGTGGAACCAGACATCAGCTGACGTGAGGCAACAACACAGTTGGGTTTCATATGCTGATGATACACAGGGCAACGTTTTAAGCAATGTTGCTGGGCATCTTTGGGAAATTATGCCATAAATGGGCAACCAGGTGAGACATGGGCTAACTAATTAGATACGATATTCTCTCCCATTCTTAGTAGAAAAGTAGCCAAGCAATATCGCTTTGCAAAATTGCCTGGCAACATAGCTCAAAAATTTGCCCTGTGTATCATCAGCAATAGGTGCTAGTTGTTTGGCTTCAGCTGGGTTGGCTGTTGGGCTTCGTTGGGCCATTGGTCAGCATCGGTCCAGCTAGTTAGTTTCGTGTGTCTCACACGTTGACTCTTGTCAGGTTAACATCAAAGGGAGTTGGCTCGATTCAGCATGTAGCATCAACATTGGCCGTCAGCTGAAGACATCGCTCTGATTGGATATTCAGCAACAATTCAGAGTGCGGAAACAAATACTGAAGTGGCGAAACCAAGAAAACAATTTAAGCTATAATTTTGCTACATTTCTGAAATATTTGCAAAAAATATGGATATGGGTGCACACACTTGATTCAGTCTGCTGCCATCCATTTGGTATGTTTTCAGACTGCATAACTATCTGGGGTAGTGTTCTGTTGCTGCTGTGTTCACAAGATGAATTGGTGACGGGGTTTTACACTGCATGACTTTACAATATGAGAATCACCGACAACTTTGTCTCGGTCCACAAACTACATCTTACAACCAAACACACGTGAAAAGTGACATGAAAGCAATGCGAGGTCACGGAGTATATCTTTTGTTATTAACTAATGAGAAAGAAGCCTTTAGTGGGGTAGAAAATGTACTTATTTTGCTCACCTGGCTTTAAAGGGAATTAGCAATTTCTTCTCAACTTTTTTCTTTTTCGATCTGGTTGTGGTATTGCTCAGATGACACGTCAAACAGACACAAGTGCTCCTGCCAAATTTACACTAGTTTTTCCTCCATTTCTTGGGTCCAAATAGACAGAAAAGAAGCCGTTTTAATTTCTCCCCCAACCTCCCGCTTTTCTCAAAACATGTTGACGAGTCAAAATCAGGGCTAAAATCATGGAGTCTGAACTCTGAATAAACAGATAAACACGTTTATATGACCATGTACATTGTTTGATTATCAAGCATAGTCAGGTTAAGAACATGCATATGGCTGATTCTAGAATCTAGGATACATTTTTTTGTCTTCTAGATAAACCTTCTATTGTTGTTATTATTATTATTATTATTTTTTTTTTTGAAAAAAAGAAAAAGAAAAAAATCATATCAAGTTATCTCCAATTATTATGTTTGTGTGTGTATTTATGGACATTTTTTTTTTGAAAATATTAGCTTAAAAACTCCCACGATATCTATTTTTGATTGTCTCTGCCTTTGGAATTATACATTCAGCTTCAATTAGCATGAAATATTATTAAGTGATTTTTATTTTTTCTGCATTTACTCTGCAAAGTTTAAGAATTGCCTCCATTTTCTGAATTATTAACATTTTCTGTAATAAAAAAGGCGTAATCTGTAAAGCTCTGATAGAAAAAAGCATGTGACTACTCTGGCAGGAAACTCTGGAAGGTATGGATTCTTCATTATTATTATCAAATTATAAATGATCAAGTTTTTCTGTGAAGCCTTGGGTAAAAAAAAATCTGGGTGTTATATTTGAAGATGGTTTGAGATTTGATAAACAGATTAACACAGTGCTCAAATCCTGCTTTTTCTTTTAGCTTTGACTCTTAAAAACAGTCAAACCTATTTTATCTAGAAACAGTTTTGAAAAAAGAATTCATGCTTTTATTACTTCTAAATTGGACTACTGTAACTATAATATTTTGGGATCAGTCAGTCTACTCTATTTTGTTTACAGTTAGTTCAAAATGCTGCAGCAAGGCTTTTAACTATTACCAAAAAACATGACCACATCACACCAGTCTTACACTCTTTGCACTGGTTGCCTGTGCACTATCGTGTCACTTTTAAAGTTCTTCTCTTGGTTTTTAAATCTAAATGGCTTGGCACCTTCTTATCTTTCACTTTTTTTTAAATTGAGATTTATACAGGGTGAATAAATTATCTGTTTGTTGATGTATGGTTTGTTTGGATAGGAGTTAAATTGTTGTTTGGATAGGAGTTTAAGACATGTGAAAGGCAATGTTGGTGAGAGGCTGTTTGTGCTGGTCTGAGCTGCATTTCTACCAGTGTTGTTAGCAATATTGTCTGAATTGATGGAATTTTGAATGGTGAAATGTACAGGTAGGTTTTATTCCATTATGCCGTTCCTTCTGGAAAGGATTTCAGTGGTAATAGTTTTCATTTTCAGCTTGATAATGATCTGCTAATTGTTACCGCCCCGTTTAGAGCATCATTATGGACGTTTTACGTTATAACTAACGTGGTTCAAATGAGGGATCTGCGACAGAGAAACTGCAGGTTTTGGGAAACACTCGTCGTCACTACATCATTCTTTTCCCAAATGATGCATCGTACTATGATAGTTCAGCCGTGAATTATGTCGTTGTTTGGGAAACGCAACCCTGGTCGGTCTCTTCGGTCATCTAACCAGAGAATATTATGCATCCTTAAGTCGAGGCTGAAATCCAGGGGTGACCGTGCTTTTGCAGAAGCTGGTCTTACCTTGTGGAATGCTCTCTCCCTCTGTGTCTGTTTAATCTCACTGCAAAAAATGTAAAAATGTAATAAGTCATAAAAAATAAGCATAAGTCATATGTGTAACATTTTTTGTCACTTTTTTTTAAATTGAGATTTATACAGGGTGAATAAATTATCTGTTTGTTGATGTAGGTTTTGTTTGGATAGGAGTTAAATTGTTGTTTGGATAGGAGTTTGTTTAGGACATGTGAAAGGAAATGTTGGAGAGAGGCTGTTTGTGCTGGTCTGAGCTGCATGTCTACCAGTGTTGTTAGCAATATTGTCTGAATTGATGGAATTTTGATTGGTGAAAAGTACAGGTAAGTTTTATTCCATTATGCCATTCCTTCTGGAAAGGATTTCAGTGGTAGTAGTTTTCATTTTCAGCTTGATAATGATCTGCTAATTGTTACCGCCCCGTTTAGAGCATCATTATGGCCGTTTTACGTTATAACTAATGTGGTTCAAATGAGGGATCTGCGACAGAGAAACTGCAGGTTTTGGGAAACACTCGTCACTACATCATTCTTTTCCCAAACGATGCATCGTACTATGATAGTTCAGCTGCGAATTATGTCGTTGTTTGGGAAACGCAACCCTGGTCGCTCTCTTCGGTCATCTAACCAGAGAATATTATGCATCCCTAAGTCAAGGCTGAAATCCAGGGGTGACCGTGCTTTTGCAGAAGCTGGTCCTACCTTGTGGAATGCTCTCTCCCTCTGTATTAGATCTGTTTCATCTCGCTCTGTTTTTAAATCTAGGTTGAAAACCATCTTAATTTGTCATTTTATCAGTGAGAATAGTTTTTTTTACATGTAGCTATAAAGTAATAATGACCAGTGAGAATTGTTTGTTTGAGCTATAATTTCATATCTTTCTCTTTGTGGTTTGTATTGTGCAGCAGATTGGTCAACCTTTGCTTGTGTTTAATAGTGCTTTATAAATAGAATTTGACATTGACATTATTCTTGTCTCATTACATTGTACACTATGTTTTGTATGCACAAAGGTTACATTATGTCATAGAAATGTAAACTCTATTATTGTCATCTCAGTTTGTGGTTTAAAACATTAACAATGTAAACAACAACTAGTAATGGACTCACAACTTCCCCTTCACATTTAAGCAATTTGCATTATTTTACATCCATAATGGACTCTGATAATGGAAAATTTACGAAAAATGCTTGAAATGTACCCCTAATCTTGAAACGAGTAATGCAAACTCAGTGATGGACTTGACTACATTAACCTGCATATTAATCCAGCTATATATCACATAACCTGACTCAAACCTCATCCAAATTGAAGTTGCCTTCATAAAGAGCCCAGACTCTTCCCAGCAGGCCACATCTCTGTCAAACGCACACATTTACACTTTGATTTCATCATGGCATGTCGTGCCGATGGCTGAGGCCTCACGTTGTGGCCCGCTCTTTCATATGACACAAAAACTCTTTGGCTTTTCCTCATGGCTTCTGTCATCCTGCTGAGCTGAAAGAGCAGTTTACACCCTGCCTATAACCTCAGCGTGAAGCCGACTTTAACATCAGTCTCCCATGATCCACGTGGAGAAGAGGAAACAGCAGGGAGTCTATATGGAAGCTGAAAGTGCTTTAAGTCAGGTTGAAGACAAAGTGACAACACAGGCAGTTGACATGAGTGATTTAGCTGTCCTTAAATAACACAGGTTTCAATTTTCCACCACACCAGACTGCAGGTTAGTCCATGTATGTAAATACAATTAATTAAAAATTTTTTATACTTATCCACTATCCTACAAGCCATTAGGTTTTGCCTTTTTGTCAGCAAGAGGTTTTTAATGATTTAGTTTATAATATTATTTAGATCACCCCCTTTTTTAAAATGCATGTAAGTACTGGTCATGTTACTAGTATGTGGTTTCATTCATTCATTTTCTTTTCGGCTTAGTCCCTTTATTAATCTGGGGTCGCCACAGCGGAATGAACCGCCAACTTGCGGCCATTCCAGCTGCAACCCATCACTGGGAAAGTATGTGATTTCATTTTTAAGTAAATACAGTATTGTGCAAAAATGTAATAAGTCATAAAAAATAAGCATAAGTCATAAGTGTAACTGTTTTTGTCACTTTTATTAAAATTGAGATTTATACAGGGTAAATAAATTATCTGTTTGTTGATGTATGGTTTGTTTGGATAGGAGTTAAATTGTTGTTTGGATAGAAGTTTAAGACATGTGAAAGGCCATGTTGGAGAGAGGCTGTTTGTGCTGGTCTGAGCTGCTTTTCTACCAGTGTTGTTAGCAATATTGTCTGAATTGATGGAATTTTGAATGTTGAAAAGTACAGGTAGGTTTTATTCCATTATGCCATTGCTTCTGGAAAGGACTTCAGTGGTAGTAGTTTTAATTTTCAGCTTGATAATGATCTGCTAATTGCAGTGAAATCCTATTTGGAATGAGAAAACAGTTTATTGAAACACAGACAGTCATGAAATGGCCTCCACATGGTCCAGACCTGAATATTATATAGCATGTACCACCTGGACCGAAAAAGAAAGATATGACACTCTAAACCTAAAGAAGAATTCTGGGAAGTGGTAAAAGAAGCCTGATTAAATCATGAGACGGAGCAGCAGCGTTTCAGAATGAAAACAGACTATCCAGTGTTTCCAAAACGCTCCGTTTTCATGGTTCGAAAACTCCGTAGTGTGGACGGATGGCGCAACCGTAGCAAAACTTATGCATTTTAAAACAAAAACGCATTAGTGTAAACGGGGCCTGACACAGATCACTCTGCCTACTCATGCCAAAGTCCCGCGAAAAAAGTGATTGACAGGTGGTAATTTGTGTGTAACTTATCTTTATTTATTTATGATTTGGTTATGAGTAAAACAAGACCATGCGGGCCAGGTTGTTGAAACGGTAAGCTACAAATAATTAATTCGTTATGAATTCATTATTTATAAATAATTAATTCACCTCAGCCTATGAAGACGATGCCATCGTCCATCACGATGTTTCACATCAGACATCATACGATGCTAAATTGGTCAACATCGCCCAACCCTAATATGTGCTTTATGGGCTGTTTTTCTCATGGAACCAAAACAAATATCTCTACAAGGTTAAAATGTAATGGTGTTTCTATACTTGAGGGGAAGTTTAGTCCCCACAACGTGATAAATATAAGGTGCACACATACACACACACACACTGTATTAAATTATTACACAAGGCTGTTTAAATTATGTAATTAAATATTGTATACAATTAGGCAATATAATCTGACTACTCTTTGATTACTTTGACATCACGTTTGACCAAATTTGTTTATTGTGTTACTTGAATAGAACCAGGTTCATAGACATTTTTACTACTAAAACTCCATGACTTTTCCATGCCTTTTCCAAGGTTTTCAAGTGCATTTTCATGTTTTCATGTTTCATATGTCTACGCATAGGTGGTTAATAATATGAAAAACAGTGCACATTCACATTTATTACAGCATATCATAAAACACACAACAATCGATTTAGTTTAAATGTATTATTATATCTATGTAAATTTATTTAAACAATGCTTACACCACACTAATGATGTGACAGCATGTTTTTGACCAATAACAGAAAGGTAAAGAAACCTACCCTAAATTCATGTATACAGATATTTGTTTTACTAATTTCCATGACTTTTCCAGGCCTGGAAAATGGCATGTCAAAATGACTTGTCCAGGTTTTCCATGACCGTATGACCCCTGCTAGAATACTCATGTACTTCCTTGATATGAAAATTCAACGAAACAGAAAACATACTTTACAGATATTTAAAAATGTAACTGGGTTAACGTTTAGAATGTTTTCTCATGCTCACTGAAGCCGTATTAATTTCAAATATCATCTTTTAATTCATTTCAATGTATTCCTGTGATGTCAAAGCTAAAAGTTCCCGATCCTTCAGAAATCGTTCTAATTTGCTGCTCTAGCAACATTCAGCATTATAAAATCATCATCATTATAAATAAATGAATTAGCTAACAAGCCTTAGACGTCTGAAGTCCTAACAAGCATTTTTGATGTTCTTTATTCCACAGGAATTTATTAGCATGTCCCAGAAACTTCTGGATGACAAAGAGCTCCGGAAGAGACTGGTGAGAAATGGAAAGAATTATATAACGACATGCCACAACCCCACGAAGGAGAGAACAACCTATCAGGAGCTGCTGAAGACACTTCATTGACAGTATGAGGGGATTCACTTTTGTCTCAGGGCATAAAGAACTTTAAAAAGAGGGCTTCATGATCTAGATTATAGAGCTTTTGAGTCTATATTGCGTATTTCTTTAAGATATTCAAGAGACTCCCATGACTGCCAAGATAACAGTGGCCATTTGTCTCTACAGTAATATAAAGAGTATAATCTGTATATATTTGAGTAGGTTATGCTGATTTCCTTTACTTCACCGGGTTTGATAAGGGACAACATATTTTTTATTCATTTACTCAATGCGTAAGTAGATAATTATGAAATATGACTGATGGATCTGATGGATTCTGGCATAGACTGATGGATCTTTTTCACTTGTTGCTGAAGTATACATGGGTTACTGCAGTGGGATTGAGTTTTTCTGTTAAGGAATGTGTTGACATAATTTTTCTGAGGATGCCAGCTTGAACTGAGCAGGTAAAGGGAATTCATGTGTGTATTTGTGAACATACGGCTCACAAGAATGGCTAAATGTTTTTGGAAACAAATATGTAAGAGATTATTTGTCTGGAAACTTGTTGGAAATCTTTTAAAGTATGTTCAAGAGACATGCCACCACATCTAGCTTGTTCAGACACAAATTGCGACCTGCTTTTACTGTTGTAAGACTTGAAGATTTTAAACTGTGTCAGGGAAAAGATTTGCTGGATAAATCAACTCTGGAGACAATTCTGTGTCAGTCATAAGCTGATTCAGCTGCAAAATTGTTACTACTCAAAAGCCCAAATGAAGAACATTGATGCTCTATTTAGCAAAAAAAAGAGAAACTAATCATATACAATGTTCAGATGGACGCATTTTATACTTGGAATGATTTTTAATTTATTCATGTTAGTTATTTGGTTCAGGGATTGTTTTTGGAAGTTTTGTATCATACTATATATATATATATATATATATATATATATATATATATATATATATATATATATATATATATATATATATATATATATATACATATATATATACATATACAGTATATATGTATATATATATATATATATATATATATATATATATATATATATATATATATACAGTATATATATATAGTTGAAGTCAGAATTATTAGCCCCCCTGATTTATTAGCTCTCCTGTTTATTTTTTTCCCCAATTTCTGTTTAACGGAGAGAAGATTTCAACACATTTCTAAACATAATAGTTTTAATAACTCATCTCTAATAACTGATTCATTTTATTTTTGTTATGATGACAGTAAATAATATTTTTCAAGACACTTCTATACAGCTTAAAGTGACATTTAAAGGCTTAACTAGGTTAATTATGTTAACTAGGCAGGTTAGGGTAATTAGGCAAGTTAGTGTATAATGATGGTTTGTTCTGTAGACTATCGAAAAAATATATAGCTTAAAGGGGCTAATAATTTTGACCTTAAAATCGTGTTAAAAAAATTAAAAACTGCTTTTATTCTAGCTGAAATAAAACAAATAAGACTTTCTCCAGAAGAAAAATTATTATCAGACACACTGTGAACATTTCCTTGCTCTGTTAAACATCATTTGGGAAATATTTTAAAAAAGAAAAAAAATTCAAAGGGGGGCTAATAATTCTGACTTCAACTGTATGTATATGTGTATATATACATTAAATGATACAATATTGTATCATAAAATATTTATTTTGTTTGTAACTAAGGCTGTATGTCTTGTATTTTAATGGTTTTCAATGATTATATATTATTTTAATTGCACTTGGCACAATAAAATAAAATATAAGCACAATTGTACACAAGCTGATTTGATTCCAGTTCAATCGCAGGGATAAAATACATACATTAGTAGAAGTATGGGGTTTCAACCCAGGGCTGGGTGTTAATTCGATAACAATAATTATCACGGTATATATTTTTCCAGATAAAACAATAATGACAGTTCGATAAGGTTTATACACTATGCGTAACTAGGGATGCAATGACTATAGATTTTGGTTGTATGATTATAGTCTGAGGAATAAGAATATGATCCTAGGAAATAAAGACACTTTGTAGTTGACTTTATATACATTTCAAATATATACATTTAAAAAAAACATTACAAATACATTTAACTATATTTATTTATTTTCAATAAATATAACAAATTGTTTATTGTTATTATTATTATTATACAATTATTATTCTAAATAAATAACAGAAGTCAATCCTAAATGGAACTGAAAAACAATGTAAAGACACAACTAGAGCACTATTCTAAGACTTTTGCTTGAATATTAATTATGACAGTTCAATAGAATACAAAAATATAAATATGTTTTATAGGATTATCTGTTGTCTTAGACCCGACTCATAGCCGAGAATTAATGTTATGAAGTCTTAGTTAGCTCCCTGACTCATTATTCCTCCTTTCTGCTTCATAGCCGCGCTTAGTCAAAGTAACATTATCGTCATATGATTTAGTTTTGTCGACGCATATCGGCGTGCATCTAGACCAGGGGTGCACAAACTCAGTCCTGGAGGGCCGGTGTACTGCAAAGTTTAGTTCCAACCCAATCAGATGCACCCGAGCTAGCCAATCAAGCTCTTACTAGGCTTTCTAGAAGCATCTTTGCAGGTGTGTTGAGGCAAGGTGGAGCTAAAATCTGCAGGACAGCGGCCCTCCAGGACCGAGTTTGGACACCCCTGATCTAAACAACCAGGATCAGGATCAGCACATGTGAGGCGCGCAGAAATGACTTTCTGCTCACATGCGTCAATTTGTTTTCACCAGCGATGTTTTGGTTGTGCATAAAGAATAACAAACTTACGTGTGCAAAAGACGCCAAATGTGAATAACCCCTAACGCCTTTATTCTGGGTTAACCACTTAATACACTTGAATAAAGTAAATCTTGTCTCAAAGCTATTATACTAGGGCACTATTTTTTGCACAGTCTCCCTATGCCGCCCCCAGCAAGATGCCGCCCTGGGCGATCGCCCATATTGCCCATGCCTAAATCAGCCACTGTTTTCTGCCATAACCAAATTGCTATTTTAAAAACAAATATATAAAAAAAAAATTAAAAAGACAATAATACAAACTAAACAAGACTCATTGATTTAAACAAACTAAAACTGTGACTTTGCTGGAATATTATATTTTTAAAAAGAAATATCAGCATATCTATGTTTTCTGGCACAAGCTGAGGTCTTTCCACATTTACAATGTCCCCTGCTGATGTAAAACTTCACTGAGGACTGAGATGGCTGGTGTGGAGAGGAAAGCCTTTCCTAAACCAGAAAGGAGTGTGTACAGAGGTGGTCAATAGGCCCTCTGCTCCAGGTGACTGGCCACTGGTATAAAATACTGATTATAAAATGACTAACTATATAGTAGGATAGAGACAAGAGTTGAACATGATTATGAAAGTGAATAATTAATATTACTTGAATAATTAATTAATATAAGTATCAATGTGATACACTTAAGAAGAGAATCTTGAACATTTTTAAACATTTAATAATAATAAGCAAATGATTAATATATGCATACACTAATTTGAAAAGGAGAGGGTAAAATAATCTAATACCTGCTCCTATAACAGAACAGCTTTCTCTTTCAGTCTGAAAAACATCTTCACACTTTCACTATGAAAACACTGATGCACTGTGTGATCTTCATAGCTCTTGTCAGAGCAAGCGGAGCTGCAAATCATCCGGTCCACGTGGTTTGGCTTATTAATAGTTTTTTTTTTGCGTACAGACGTCTGTGACAGTAGTTTTTCACTGCTAATGGTTTATGTGCATCTTATTCATTGTTCTGTTTGTGTAAGTAAACATCTTTTCGCAGTATTTGCACAGTTTGTGTTTTGTCTGGCGCACTTCACCGCTGTCACTTTTGGCCCGTTTCCACTGAGTGGTACAGTACGGTTCGGTACCGAACCGTACCGCACCCCTTTTTCGGCACCCTTTCGAAAGGGTACCAAACACGAGAAAGGGTACCAAAAGGCGGAGCTAGACGCACAGCTGAACGCTATTGGTTTACAGACATTCGTCATTCGCTTACGCAACAAGCCAGAATAAAAACAAAGAAGCCGCCATGTTTTAATACACAGCCGAGAGATTACAACATAATTATATATATATATATAAACCTTGTCGTCGTCTTGATAAACAGCCACAAAGCCAAAAAGAAGAGCAGATTTTGCCCTGTGCCTCGTAGTTTTTTACGAGCCAGTCTGAAGCGCGAGCGGTTTCGCTTTCTTGCTTGCGCTCACCGCGCGTCTATATTTAAAATAACAAACTTCTCGAGCTGATGATAATAACGTGCACTTGATTATTGACGTGCTTTTGAAACCCGATCCTGTCAGAAACTGACAAACGTGAGAGTGACATGCAAAAAAACAAAGGAGAAGCCGGAAAAAAAAGGAGCACATTATTTTTTCAGCAAACGTGCACAAACTGCCATATTTAACTATTTTTATCACTTTTTGGACTATTATGAACTCGGAATAATGGAATTACTTTCTAACAGGAGGCTACACGTGCTGCTAAAGATTAAAGACACATTTAATCATGAGAGGTTTGCACTGACAGGGCTATATTTTGTGTTGTTTTGAACCTAAATAAGGACTAAATGTATGCTGTGTGTAGTTGTTCTGTAATTGGTAACAAATATATCGGAGACTGTAAGGGTCTATATGTGTTCATATATGTTGCATTTATTTATTTATTTTATTTAATTGCAGACGTTACAGTAGGCTATTTCGCACTCATTGATGTGCAGTTACAATCAACTCATGTTCATAGAAAAGTTAGTAATAAACATTTATAGAGAAGTACTTATGTGTGTAAAGCATCTGTTTTGTGAGAAGTGCTTCTCATATTAGATGTGAGTGACCCTTACAGCTTTACTTTAGACATTTTCTTGAGCTAAAATGACGTTGACTGCAACTTTCTGTCTTACACCACGCCCACCAAAAGATTACCATTGGTACCCTTTTAGCAGTGGAAACGCAAGCCTGAAAAAAGTGACCCGTACTGTACCAGTCAGTGGAAACGAGCCATTTATTTTGCCGCACCACCTCTTGCTCGCCACTGATGTGCCAGTTAAGCGAGCTTGCGTCTGTAAACAGCACCCCCTCTGTTCAAAATTTTTTTTCACGATTCATTCAACATTTTTAACGATTTGAATCGATTTTCAACCGACTCACGGTGAATCGTTACATCCCTAGTGATATATAGTTATCGCGCCATATTGCCCAGCCCTATTTCAACCATATATATTTGGTAATTTTTTTGTGAAAATTGGTCAACTCCAACTGATGTTGTGTTTTGTACAAATGACATCTATCATTTTCCTCTATAACATCTGTTTGCATTACGACCACCATTTTTTATTTCATTGGTAAGTCCAAATCTAGATTTACCAATAACATTTTACCAGTATGAAAGCCAGCTAACACAGAAAAATCAGGGATTACAAAAGATAAAAAAGAATGTTTACTTTTAATGACATGGTCTCTAGTTCATATCATTGCACAAAGCACTGAACATTAATGTGGCATTTAATGGAACACAAAACAATTGACTGTACTTACAAATGCAGGGTGACGAAATGTCTCAACAAAGAGAACGTTTAGCTGTACAATATTCACATGCCATTTTGTATTCAAAAACCGAAGGGTGCAAAGTATCAAACCAATGAGTAAAAGTCATGTAAGTGCTACGGAGAGTCAGCTCAGTGTTTGGCTCTCTTTAAATTCCCCTGTGAAAGCACACTGAGGAAGACAAACGAAAACATGAACAGAATTTGGCTAATTATTTCAAGGAGACCTTTGGGTACTTTTAATAATTCACAAAAATAGAGCAGTCATCAAGGCAGATCTTTCAGAAAGTCACGTCAAATCCATGAAGCTGCATTGTTTATCCTGACAGTCCAACAGAACAACTTTCCCTTAGAAAGAAGGCATTCGGGTGACCATATAGAGCAGGGGCAGGCAACTCTGTCCATTGACCTCCATTATTTGAGGAACAGAGTTGGCCACCCCGATAGAAAGATATTCATTATGGGTGCAAAAATCAGGCTGCTCATGAGCCAAAATCACATTTTTTGTAAAGATTCAGCAGCTGATACTTCAGGTGACATACAGTTGTCCTCCTTTCCCACCCAGTTAATACCATGTCCGTTCTCTTGCGGTAAAGTTTTAGGAGACGTTTGTCTATCCAACGATGTGAAAGTGGTGAACTGAACCCTTTTCCTCTTACTAGTGGGCGAATGTAGGGATTCACTTCGAGCAGGCTTTGCTGTAAGGGATCCTACGCACCCAGTATTAGAGTCGTTTAAGACAGAAGACACCTGACATGAGGTCCTTCTAGTGAGAGTGCCACAAGGCTCAGTGTTCGGTCCGATGTCAATTACAGATGTGTTGTGAGCATCTTGCTGTAACGGGCTTCCATTAACATTCATAACCAGCTCAGCATCCGTTCCCAGCCATACCCAGTCATGCCGATGACCGGTGTGCTCGGAAATTTGAGCAGGCGTCTGCTTGTGTCGGAATTTAACCAAGTAGGATACGCAGTTTACCATAAACACTAAGATAGCCAAGCAGAATACTCCAAGGAGTGCATACATCCCGATCTCGAGATCTGTAAGTGGACGGTTTGATAGTGGGCCCTCGATACCATCATCATCATCGTCCTCTCCATAGTCAGTTTTTGGCTTCTCATTGGGGATTTCCTCTTGAGGAGGGTAGTTATTGTAGTTCACTAAATTCCCAGAAGCCTTCCCAGTGCTGAACATCGAACCTTCGGAAACTTCATTACTATTCCAGGAAATTCCGGTGTTACCGTCACTCCCGGCTTTACCCGTACTGAAGAAATTTCCGCTGTTTAGAATATTCCCAGGTTTACTGACTCCAGCCGAGGCATCGTTAGCTCGCTCCACTCCTAAATCATTGGCGATGCTCACAATGGTCGATTCTCTTGCTGTGGACTTGACTGTGGTGGTAATCTTCGTCAAGGCACTTTCTTCTCGCTCGGACTCTGAATTTCTACTGGAAACCTGTTCCGGAAGCTGCAGCTTCGTCTCTGAGTCCACCTCCTCACGTTCATCATCACGCTCGCTGCTGTTTTCTTTGCCTGAGACACCCGAATTGAGTCCTGTGCTGTTTGCGGTGGCATTATTGTTGGCGCTGCTGTTTTCGGGACGTCTGCTGTTTGCCTGGAACTTAACCGTCAAGCTCCCACTGCCCACAGCTAAAGTGCTTTTGCGCTTGGATTTCTGACAGACCTCACAGATGGTCATCTCAGCTCTCACCAGCGTTCCTTGCCCCTCACCTTCTGCCACAACAGTCATAGACGAGTCCTGCACAGAGATCACGCCTTCGTCCAATGAGGTCACAGTCAGACGGTAGTGAGCAGGGTCATAAATGTCCAGTGGGGTGAGGGAGCCATCGCTAAATTGTAGCCAGGAGCTCAACACTGCTTCCTGAAATGAGATTAAAGTGTCATTTAGCAATGTTGGTTAAGAATGGTGGTTAAGATTACAAAAGTGGGTAGTGCAATGACCTGTTTAGGATTGCTGAGAACTTCCTGTGTGGTTGCTGTGGCACTAATGACTCGATTACTTCCTGTGTTGAGCTGAAGGTTGAGTGTGAGGCCACTGATCAACTGCAGGCCCAGTTCAGTGATGGTCACTCTTTCTTCCACAACTTTCACTGTCCTCTCTGCAAGGATGGAGTCTGACAGTGGGGAAAGGACCTAAACAAATGAAGACACCTGGTTAGTAAGTTGGTCATAGTGATTTGCTGTCAAATTGAAATATACATGTTGACATACAAGCGACATACATCCCGCTCTCCCTCATGAAGCTAATACAGAAGCAACTGAAGCTGCAATTCATGCAATTTCCGCTAGGCCTGGCTCCATAATAGAGCTCATATCTATTGACCCCAATGTTTAAGTGACCAACTTTACAGCAGAAAAAAAGGTGTTTACAGCTTGGTACAAAAAATGATTTTGGTGTTGTGGCAGACCTGCCAGTGTGGCTTCAGTGTCGCCATGGAAACGACTCCCTCACCGTGCTGATCAGGGCTCACCGTACTCACACTCCCTCACGTGCTGATCAGGGACAGCTGCTGCCCATTGCAAGAGGGGTATTTAACACATGCCGTCAACAACGACGGGAGAGCACCGGACCAGACCCCTTTGGACACAGAATTCACTGCCCTGCACATCCCAGCGCACCTTTTCCTTGCTCTACTGCCTAAATAAACACCCCTATGGGGATTTTCACTGCCTCTTTTTGTCCGTGTGATCGCTCACCTGCGACAGTGTATATAGCTAATATTACCCTTCATGACGACTGTGGGGGGGGGGGGGGGGGGGGGGGGGGGATAATTTCTAACTGATATATTTAGTTTATATTAAGGTATATTAAGTCTGCATAATTAAGGGCGTGGCCACTGGAGTGACAGCTAGGTCTCGCTGGTTGCCATCATGTCATCTCAGCTGATTCCGGCTGGTTAGCTGCTGAACTCGTCATGTACTGTACATTGTATTTTTGTTTTGTTTTATGTGGCTTTACACTGTCAACTGCCTTTTGGATTTATTTCCTACAATTATCAGATAATATGGCATGCTGTTCACAAACCCTTCAAGTGGCCTCAATTTCCCTGGTGAGTGAAATTATGTACTTATATACAATATCTATAAATGTATTTGTTTTATTCAAGATACTTTATCATTGATAATTTTATTTAAAACTGTAATGCACTCCAGAATCTGACAGATTGCTTTGCTGTAGGCTACAGAACAGTCAACTGAAATGCTGTCATGTAGTGTTATGCCTGGATTTCATAAACAGCCTTGCATACAGACTAAATTTGAAGTATTTGGAAAAATTAGCAGTGCTAATTGGCATAAAATTTGCATTAAAAACAATGCTTAGTTGCTCAATGTATTACAACAGTTTTTTTTTTAATAATTATTTTTAAAAAAAGTAAAGAGAATTGACAGGAAAGCATGGGGAGCAGAGAAAGGGGAAAGATCGGCATAGGACTGTGAGGCGACATCGAACTTAGATCGCCGTGAGCACCGGAGTGCATGTGTCAACGCACTAACCACTACACCACTGGGGCGACACAACAGTGTTTTTTAAAAGACTAAACCCTTTGGTGATATAGTACACAACCAAGCACAAATGGTCAGAACACAAACGAGTCGCAGGTAATGAAGTATTAAGTGTTTCTCCCAAAGAAAAGCCTGCCTAAACAAAGTGCTAGCAGGCATCTGTAGCTCTGCTTAAGCTCCGCCTCTTTGCCCTTTTTTGGTGACCCCCGGTCTGCGTGGCTATGCGCAAACAAAATGACGACTGTTGGCCACACCTACTTGTAGCTTCATTTACGCTCTTCAGAAACCTATGGGTGACGTCACAGACACTATGTTCATATCTTTTACAGTCTATGGTTGGATATTAACTTTATCAATGTATTCAGTTTTTTTTTACATTTTAATGGAACTGTACCTTAAATATGTTCTGTGATGTGACAACATTTACAATTTATCTTCATTATTAGACATTTTTCTTGATAAAATGCATTTTTTTATATATAAAATTCTGATCTTTTTTCCTCCATGACTTTATTGGACATTTTCAATAAATAGAGGCGTCACACTAAAAATAAAAATGTCATATATGCTTATATAACCAATGTTATAGTGGTTTAAAAAAGTTGAATATGTGAACAATTCTGAAACAAAAACTTAACAGATGCACATCATGGACCTCACAGGGTCCTTCAGTCACATGATCTTGAACGGGGTCCTTCAACTAGTGCTCGATTTTAAATTAGCATATAGTGTCACACCAGAAGACATGATTTTCAGTTACAAAATGTATCAAATTCCTATGTTTTTAGAAATATTTGAATGAAATAAAAAGATTTTTAAAAAATTCACTTGTATAATTAGTAGGGATGCACCGATACCATTTTTTCCCAACCGATCCGATCTCGATACCAAAATTCTGAATATCGATCGATACCGATCCGATCCCGATACTGTGCCGTTTTTTTTGTTGTCCCCAACGCTTTTTGCGTTGAGACTGATAGGTGCATCTTTTGCGTGGTTTACTAATGTTTTGCCGTTGCACGCTATGTGCTCTCCAGCGGAAAAAGCGTGTTACGTCAGTCTCGTCTTTTTCATTCTTCAACCAAATGAAAGCAGAGGCGGGCTTGGGTTTTTTTTAGATGACAGCAGTGTCTGTGTTGTCAAGACGACTTCGGCAAGCTTTTAATGATGGAGGAGAGACTTGTGGTCGCTGTTTCAAGTCATTTAAAGCTGTATGACTTTACAAATCTTAAATATCATAATGCAATTAAAAATTACAATTACTGACAGGAACACTCGCGCACAATACGGCTCAGCTGATTCAGTCCTTTCCTAGTGACATAAAAAGAGCACCGCGCTCCTTTTTATCTTGTCATCAATAAAGGCACGGTGCACCTCGCGTTTTTGGAAGGGAAAAGCGTGTGCATATTTTGTCAAAGAAGCAAAATGAAAGAAGGATATTTCTGCTCATAGTTTGACACAGAATTGTTGACAAACCAGCCAGCGCTGATGTGGATCGCCTCTGTGTTGCCAGAGCCGTGTCATAAACTCAATAAATAGGCTATGGTGATTTAGTGTTCAACTAGCAAACCAACCTTTTTTCTATTTGGAAAATTACAGTTATTAATAGTTCTTATATAATATAATTTTCTAAATAGCCTACATAGCCTAATCTACCAATCAAACAAATCTAAAGTTTTTTTTTTTTTTTTTTGCATAGGCTAATGGACCTCGCACCAAACTGAGGCTTTAATTTTACAGCTTAAAAAAACATGTATGCAAATAATGCAATATCATATGTAAACAACAAAATTGTTATATGCTATGTAGTAGCCAATACTTTACAAAAAGTCAACATAGAGCCTTTAGGTTCATTGTCTTTTTTACACGCAGCGCGCGCACATGAACCGCGAATCAGACAGAGGAAATAAGTCATAATCGTAATTAAATACATAATCTTTAAACTAATGAATTCTATTAAACATGTTGACAGGGGATTTGTAATATTTAACATAAATTAATTAACATTAATTAAATGCATATTTTGGAGCGATCTATTTGAGGTAGCCTGATATTTTTATTTGATGGAAGAAAAAAAACATGATTGGACAAACAGCCTGCCGGTTCTTAAAAAGTCATTTAAGGGAAAGATCTAGGGCAGGATTTATTTTATTATTTTTGTTTAGTTTCTGTTTTTCTATATGCTGCTAAAAACACAGCAGGTGAAGATGCTCTATTATGTTCTGCATGCTGTTTGCATTTAAAATAAATAAGTATTTTAAAATGCAATATTTAATGTGTCATACAAAATATAGGCACGTCAATTATTTTTTTATTGATATTTTAATATTAATCTGTTAGCGGTTAACATTCGGTTAAGGAGCCCAAATTAACCGAAATGAGCAGTTTCTATAGCTCTGGTGCTAAACTGAAATCATCTTCTTTAGTAAAAAATAACAGACCTATAGGTATACATGACAGACGGCACAATCTAACTAAAAACATGCTTGCTGTAAAACTAGGCTACATTATTTGAGCATTCCTTGTGATATTGTCCTTTTCTTTTTAATATTAATATTTTTCTTTGATATCTGCAATAGACTATTGACATCGTTGGTAAAATAATCAGCCTTTTATTACATTTATTAATTATATTAAATTAAAGCCTGATATTTTCCTGCAGGTTTGATGCAGATTAAACTAAAGCGTCTGATGCCAGTTTTACTTAATAATTCCTCTCCAAATTTTATATGCTTCAGCGCCAAAACACAAACTGGTCTGTTTAATAAAATATTAATATATAAAATTACAGTGAAATGTTCACAGTTTCAGAATAGCCTATATTAGGCTAAATCAGTTTCTGTTAATAAAAATCCATATTGCGCCCGTCAGTTTCACCTTTAATTTATTTAATAAACTATTGACCACAATGGGCCAGGCTTTAAAACTATTCGCAGCAATTAATGTATTCACCGTAGAAAAATAAACTCAATCTGAAGGATGGGAGAACAAACACATTGTAAGAATAATCTTATACGGAGCGGCGCACGTCGCCTCTGCGCATGCAGCCGGCACGTGAATGAATGCGCTTGATGCATCGGAGACAGCGCGCTGCGCTCCGGTATCTGCAGGCATTTGCAAAACAGCAGCTCAAATGGAAGAAATAAGTGCGTTGAGGATCTGTTCAATGCATTATTGAGGCTTTTCTAAACATTTCAGGTAGGCCTACTTTGTGTGTGAAGAGCAGGTAATAACCGTCTCCACTCCAGTATTGCGAATGCGATCTGATCTAACAGACACAGCAGCGCAAACATGATGAAATGAACTCCTGCTGCAGGTCAAAATGAACCCATTTAATGCAAAACTAAATGCATATCTCCACTAATTATTTAGACTAAAGGGAACAAATAGTCTTAGAGAAAGTTTTTCCTGTTGTCAAATGCAACAAGCAGACTGAATTGTGAAAGAATGGAGAATGATTGACGGGCGCAGCCACGCAGCGGCGGGAAGCGCTGAACTGAACATGAACTTAAACACTTTAATATTCATCTGTACTTCACATTAAACTGTAGAATGGCTTCAGAACATTTCGGATATAGTGGGCCTACATGACAATGTTCTAGTGCCTTAAAATAGGCTTCATGTAGCCTATTAGTTGGCTTATAAACACAGAATATAGCGCACGCGCAAGATCGGATTTGGATCGGTACCAGCTGGCCGATACCCGATCCAGCAAAAATATGCGATATCGAACCGATATCCGATCCAAGTATCGGCATCGGTGCATCCCTAATAATTAGGCTGGATTTAGTTGATTTTAGAACTTAAATTTTAATAGTTTCAAGTTACTGAGTTATGCTTGAGACAGTCACACCATAGGACAGTTTTGAGATTTGTCTCAAAAAAATACAAAAAAGTAATAGCAGCAGTTTTATAACAAGAGATCAATGGAGGACAAAGATGACTTGTTTGACCATTAATGGAGGCCAGCTAGCGAAATGCTATGCAGTTAAACCTCACTCCTCTGTTTAGTCCCCTTGTTATAGCAACTAACGCCCATGCAAAGAATCGCCGGTTTGATCCCAACTCCGAGCGCGTTGGGTGCAGTAGGACCAGTGGGTTACATGCGGGGGCTCGTCCGGGATGGGAATGAGGTTTATGGGGATGAGTGTAACGGAGCCAGCTAGCAAAGAGCTACGCAGGTAAACCTCACTCCTCTGACATCGAAAGGTGCTCTAGGGACAGATGTTAGGGGCCACGGTCTTTAGCCTCTTTGTTAGAGCAACCGACATCCATGCAAAGAATCGGCGGTTCGATCCCAGCTCAGACTGGGTTGGGTGCAGTAGGACCAGTGGGTTACAGACCATTTACTGCATTTTAAATGATGACAATACTAATATATTCATTTTTGTCATGTGTGACAATGAAAATGCAACGTCCACAACCCATATATTGCATATGCTAGTGTGTATTACACTACAGTTTATACAGTGGTCTAAAATCCAACAGGAACAGAAAAGTCTGCTGTATGAATACATTTGGGTTTGACTGTACTGTATGTGTGGTCTGATCAATCATATATGAGCCAAAGTCAACTGATCAACTGACGGAATGGTACCTTTATAGTAGTGGTGCCCACATCTTGTCCTGACAGCACTCTGCCTGCCTGCAGACGGACAATAGTAGGGTCCTCCACCTTCAGAAAGTACCGCACCAGCCTGGTCACATCCACCTGCCAATCAGAGCCCAGGAAGAAGGCCTGCGGCTCCCGAGGGTCTGATTGCTCTGCCACGAAGTGCGTCAGGACTCGAACCAGAGCGTGCTGGAACTGCAGCATACAGCCTCGGCCCTTGCGCTCTTCTTCACTGCTCCAGCCTGCTTTACTGTTAGGGACATAAAGATGTTACTGGTAACCCACTTATAGTCATGTAAGTCCATCTGTCACCTTTCCTTGTCTTCATAACAGCTCAGATTAGACCTCACAGGAAAATAGGAACCACATGTACACATTTATGTAATTCAAATAATGTGGAAAAGAATAGAGAGCACGTATCAGACACTGACTCACTTGATTTAATCAAACTGTGAATTAATGAAGGGATGTTTCAGCCTGATGTAATCCATTACACAATAGTATTTAACCTACGCAGTACCTTACACAATCTTATTCACAATTTCATAATCTACTTGACCCTTACGAAACTGGATTTACAGCATGAACGCATTTTCTGGCTATAACGTTCTAACTCCCCATAAATGGATTGTATTAATGCTATTTTGCCTTTACAATCAATAAAACCATTTTATGTTACGTAATCATGTTTTATAATACAAAGTGTGGACGTTTCAGATTATTTCCTGCTGTTGGAAGCTTTGTGTTTTGTAGATAATGTGTGTTAAATAGCGTATTGAAGGCACTCATCTTTAATCTTAAATTCGTCCAACAGATAAGACTAAGGGAGATGAAAACAGGATCTACTTGTATTTGTCTACACCCATAATGGGAAAATATGAGTTGAAAACAAACTAAAACTCTTAACTTCGTTGAGAAAACATATTAATGATCAAAATTAGAGAACAGCAGTAATTGTAGCATGAAGCAAGTTTACAACTAACATGTCTGAAATTTACAGCAACCAAAAATAAAGTGTACAGATCCTTGTGTTGAATGATTTCAGCTCATATGTGGCCACAGGACATAACTAGTCTGTCACACTGTCAACACTTTTTCTCCAGTCTCTTCCAGAGTTCACTGACTGCAGTGGATTTATTAGCCCTAACTTTGTTTGCAAGGATTTTCTTGCAATTCTCAATCAGGTTTATATCAGGAGCCTAGGCTGCCATTTCATTATTTCAATGGTTTCAGCCAATTATTATGTTTGCTGTCCGACAGGGACTCATTAGCTGCCACTGTTGTGCCTAAAGCAAGTGAGCCAGGTCACATAGACACTTCCAGAGCCTGATCGGGCCAAAGCGGGGCTTTCTCGGGGCAAGCGGCCGTTTTTTTTTGTCCCGACGAATACCTTGAGCCAAAGCGAGCCAGCTGGGGCTTCGGGGAGGAGTGAAAGAAGAGGCGGAGTTTGCAAGATGGTGTGTCGCTGTCATTACGCTAGTTTTCCCATCACGCATGAGTACATGTGCCAAAAATACTGGTCAGTTTAATATATTTCATAAAACATCTTATAGGCTAGGGGTCTTTTGCTTAAGATCACCCTTATGTTTCCCTTTAAATTTAAGGCTGTTGCACAAATTAATAATTAAAGTAGTTTTATATATAATATAAATTTATATATAATAATCTTCACACCATAATAAACACACAGCCGCCAGTAACTTTCAGTTGTCGAGAGTTTTTGTGAAGTTTAAAAGGTGTGTTTGTGCATGTAACATGTATATGTTTAGATGCATGTTTGCAATCAGAATTATTAAACCCCCTATGAAATTTTTTTTCTTTTTATAAATATTTCCCAAATGATGTTTAACAGAGAAATGAAATTTTCACAGTATGTCTGATAATATTTTTTCTTCTGGAGAAAGTCTTAATTGTTTTATTTCGGCTAGAATAAAAGCAGTTTTTAATTTTTTAAAAACCATTTTAAGGTCAATATTATTAGCCCCTTTAACCTATATTTGTTTTGGATATTCTACAGAACAAACCATCATTATACAATATCTTGCCTAATTACCCTAACCTGCCTAGTTAACCTAATTAACCTAGTTAAGCCTTTAAATGTCACTTTAGGCTGTATAGAAGTGTCTTGAAAAATATCTAGTAAAATATTATTTACTGTCATCATGGCAAAGATAAAATAAATCAGTTATTAGAGATGAGTTATTAAAACTATTATGTTTATAAATGTGTTGAACAAATCTTCTCTCTGTTAAACAGAAATTGGGGAAAAAAATAAACAGGGGGGCTAATAAATCAGGGGGTTTAATAATTCTGATTGCAACTGTATATGTGTGTGTGAGACCTGGTGAAAGATTGCTCACTTCACAGCTCTGTCATTACCGCAAACGGCTTCTTTCTTAGAAGGTATTTTATATCTCATTATTGTTGGTGAATGTTACATGTTATCTTATTTTTGTATGTGTACTGAGTCTAGGACAAATGTGCTGTTTGAGTCCAACTCAACTCTTGGTTTTCATCTGGACTCTCAGAGGGTTTCAGTGCCTTTAGAATGGCTCACCATCTTCCAAAGTCAATTAGATGTTAGTCGTTTTATTATGGTTTGTCAGTCAATTAACGAAAGTACCACCAAATGCCAGATTAACACCCATAACCAATAGGATCTAAAAGTGTTCTCTCATTTTGATCACTTTTTTTTTTTTTAATATCTCATTTAGGGGTGTCAAAATTAATCGTTTCTTCGGTGCACCGCGATGCAGATGGGGACAATTCGATATCGGTTCAGTAATAGATCATAACCGGTTATTACGCACTGACGTCATTTATCCCCTATGCGCGATGTCGTGGTAGAATACTATGGCGAAGGAGGCGAGGGTGAGTAAATAAAACACTCCTACTACTTAAAAAGCAGATCTTTCACTGACACTGAGGAATGGTAAAGCACGAGCCGCTATTTCACTACTACTGTAGGTAGAATTGCTGTAAAACTCCATCTCTCTCTCTCTCTCTCTCTCTCTCTCTCTCTCTCTCTCTCTCTCTCTCTCTCTCTCTCTCCCACACACACACTCTGGGCATTTGACCCGTTGGCATGTTCGTGAGGTAAATTTTCCTCTCCTCTCGGCTGTTAAAGCGATACTTGTGGATCCAGACACAAGCGTGCCTGTGGTGTGAGTTTATTGTATTGTATTGTATTTATTTTATTACGGATTACCTGATAACCGCGTATTATGCGCATATACACTGACCCGCGGCTTTTTTTCCCACGTCACTCATGGCTGAACAGCGCTTTCGTTTCTAAAGCCAATCGCAGCCCTTTCTGTTGAGCGGGTGAAGTCAATGACCAATCATAGGGGTGTAAGAACTTGCCAGCGTTTAAAAAGCAAGCGGGATAATATTTACATTAGTTTATTTGTTATGAATGCTCGTGCTGTCTTCTGTGCATGTATTGGAGTTTTGTCTAAAATATTCACAGAGTGTTTTTTTTTTGAGCAGGTAAAATTAAAGGTACAGTTCATATATCTGACTGCTTGTAGTAAAGGTCAAAATTGTATTCCAAGTAATATATAAATATAAACATATTTATAGATTTTAATCCAAATTTTTTTCTTGTGTTGTAAAGAAAAAAATCTAATTATGTATGGAAAGCATCGTCAATGCACCGAGATATCGAGTTGAACCGAATCGATGGCATGATAATCATAACCGAACTGAACCGTGAGACCAGTGTAGGTTCACGCCCCTAATCTCATTTAAGCTTTTTATTAGGCTTCATAATACATGTAATTTTTAAAAAATATATTTAAAATGTGCTTTTTTAGTCATGTTATGATAACTTAAGCATTGATTCAGACATCAAAATGTAGGGAATTGTAGGTAGTTTTCTAATTTTGATATTCAATTTGATATATTTGTGTTTTCAGTAGAAGCAGACCGAGACTCATCAGCCTCATTTTGCTCCACTTGTTTGGCGCACGCACCAAGGTTTGGATGCCATGCAAGTGTTTACACTTACTCAAATGAACCACACAAACTGAGTAATCTAGTTTGTATTAATTAACCAAATCTGCCAACTGTGAACACAACCTAAACGCTTTTAAACTAAATCCTCAACCTTACATGAGTGTACTGTCAGATCAGTGCAGCTCACTTTTGGGGGGTTTTCTTCTGCGTTTCCTACCTATTACCAGAGATTTTTACCAGGCAGATTTTTAGGATGAAGTTCCAAACGAGCTTTACAGTTACCAAAACGGTACATATACATACCGTTGAACACCGATTAGTCTGAGAGAACCTACCAGCATCATTGGATGTCCGCTTTACCAAGTAATACTTTAGTTAAAATACTTTTTTATTGTGTGATTGATGTTAAAGTGTTTCCCAGAGATGGGTTGCGACTCGAAGGGCATCCGCTGCGTAAAACACATGCTGGATAAGTTGGCGGTTCATTCCGCTTTGGCGACCCCAGATTAATAAAGGGACTAAGCCGAAAAGGAAATGAATGAATGAATGAATGTTAAAGTGTCTTCTCTTTTACATTTTGCCTGCTTTTAAGTTCATTGTCTGGCATGTGTGTGGACAACGGCCCTGGAGAGAAAATGATATAGACCATTTTGAGGGATGTAAACAATAATGGTCCTATCGTATTTCCTGTTTTACATTTTTAATTTCCATAGCTTCCGAGAATCCAAAAAGGTCCACATATTGATAAGTAATGTTATGGTAGCTGTTTTAATGTTTAGTCACAATTAAATGTCCTCTTGGGGAGGCACAGTGGCTCAGTGGCTAGCACGGTCACTCCAAAGCAAGAAAGGCACTAGTCTGAGTTCTAGTTGGGTCAGTGTGAAGTTTGCATGTTCTCCTCGTATTTGTATGGGTTTCCTCCAAGTGCTTAGTTTCCCCCCCAGTTCAAAGACATGCATTATAGGTGAATTGGATGAACTAAATTGGCCATACTGTATGGATGTGTGTGTAAATATGGGTGTTTCCAAGTACTGGGTTGTGGCTGGAAGAGTATCCGCTGCGTAAAACAAAAAGTTGTGGTGAACCCTGATATATAAGCGTCTAAGCCAAAGAAAATGAATGAATGAATGGCCGCTTAGAGTTATGAAATATTTTGACATCAAGCAGGAAATGTTCATGGGCCAATGACAATGACACATTGTAATGGTCTATAAAGGCCTATAGAGACTGGAAGTAGTCTGTGCCTCTTCTTTTAAATCTCTGGGTAAACACTCAGACACCTGGTAATCCATTACTCCTGTACTTGAACTGTATCATAACAAAGTGAAGTGGAAAAAGCAACGTTTTTACACCCAAGTTGTACTGAAAACTTGACTTCAAAACTTGAGTTTTGTACAAAATGCATGTTTTGTTACCATATAACTAAAGACATATGTATGCTAATGTGATTACAGTGTGTTTGTACCTCTTGGTGGACATAATCGGGATCCTCCAGCTCTTGATGGGACTCAGCTCTGAATCAGACACCTCGATATCCAGTGGCAGCCGGGGGAACCAAACCTTCATCTCCAGCTGAGCGCTCAGGTAACTGTAGGTGAAGTTCACCAGCATCCTCAGTCGACCCTGGCTTTCTTTTCCATTCACGTAAACAAAGTCACATCTGTCTGACACCTGGGGGGGGCATCCAAAAAAAATGTTGTTTAACGTTATTTATAACTGCAGTCCACATGGCTGTTCTCACTGTGTTTTTCATGTTCTGCTGGATTGGAATGGATGTGTGTAAGAGGATTTCTTAGTGCTTAGTCCCAGTGCAAACATGCATTTTTGGGAGCAAGTTTAATTTGGAGTTTGGGATTGAATTGCTTTAGTAGTAATTTGTTTCCTCTATTAACGAACTCTGTTTGAAAGTAAGATATTCAGAGCAAAATAAAGATGTAGTAAACCTTGTTAACTTAATTGCACTCGTGCTGTATTTTCAATGTAGCCTTTGGAGGTTTACTGTCACTTTTGAAATATAAGACATGGCACTGGGAGTCTCGGAGACACTTAACGGTTCGGCATGGGCTTATCAAATGCATGCCGCCACATGATTAAATCAGTTGTATAATTTATGGAGCAATTAAATTTTAACAAGATTGAGGAAGGCGTGCAGGGGTGACTTTGACCACCTTTCTAGTGTGTTAAAAGAGCATGTTAGCTTAGCCTAAACGGGTTAGTGAGTATGCGCTGTGTTTATGAGTTAATATATCTAGTGTGTCACTTTGGCTTGCGGTGATTGGCGGTTTTATACATGCACAGCTATAAACACCATGATTACTTACACATACAGGATTTAGACGGATGGCAAATGATGCGTTTATGGGTGAATAAGATGGTATAATCCATAATACTGAATTTATGCTTTCTATTTGATCCTATTAGTCAATTCGCACGGAATCCAACGCTTCAGATTTCCATAAATGATTCAGATTGCCTGTTATATACAAAATCCTGTATATCTTGCATATACGTTTCTTTTGTCGTTATTTTAATATTACAGATAAGAGTGTACTTGTTGATGTGTACTAGTTACACAGAAGAAAATGATTCATTAGATTTACTTTTTTGTTGAACAATACTAATTTAATTTGTTTAAATTCAGCCCATATAAATTGTTTGCAACCACTTACCTTAAAGAAAAGTTAATCCGATTAATCATTTTTTCAGTGTATAAACCATTCCATATAATCAGGTCACTTCAAAAACAGTGCAGAAAATGGGAAAAAATATGAGTATTAAGGCTCAATCCAAGTTCTATTTTTGTAGCCCTACCCCTTCCCCTTCCCCTTGGCCCTTAAAACCGAGTGTGAAGGGGAAGGGCTTCAAAATTTACCCCTAACAAATGTGACAGCAGTACAGCACCTGCACACGTCATCGTATGTTATCGTGAGCTCTTGCTATACAGTATATAATATCAGACGATCGCGACTGCTGTAGTTATTCTAGTTGCTTTACTTTTTTTGGTATTTATCTTCAGGAAATCACTGAAGGCATATCGTCACCTTGGAATTATAAGGTTCTATCTGCGTTCTGACTAATTTTGAGATATTGAGCTTCAAAGTTTTTGCATTCCATAGCAAACAGTGCGTGTGTAACATTTGCTTTTTAAATAAAACGTCTTAAAATGTAAACAATTTCTAAGAAAAACATCCCATAATGTAAATAAGTTGTCATTTATTAAGAATATGTCAATAACTCAATTTTGACAAAAATGTCAGATAGAACCTTATAATTCTAAGGTGACGATATATTATGTTATCATAACGATCTAATGTGTCAATAAGATTGTAACTAGACTGCGCATTCACACAGTGGCCATATTCATCTATGTAAACACAAGAAAACAACATTAACATTTTACCAGACACTGTAAAAAGCTCATTCCCAGCCACTAGACATTACTGACATATTCAAGTGTCATCGAGTGTCAGAATGTTGTGGGACTGCTGTACAGAAGTTATTATTAGGGATTATAGATAGCGGAATTTAGCAGTTTTTATTTTAGCTTTTTTTTTTTAAAGCATGACGGTAAAACACGAACGCGGTTATGAATATATTAAAACATGTGTTTGTTTGTTGTAAAAATTCGTAATAATGACAAAAAAAAACTAATTTGGGGATCTCCTTACTTCTGGGTGCAGCTATGGTGCCGTTGTGGCTGGTGTATTCTGGGAAATTTTCTTACTCCTAGGTTTCAAGTATGGTCCTGAAAAATCTTCGTTCGAAGGGCTTTCTACCCCTTCCCCTTAGCCCTACGACTTCAAGCTAAAGGGAATTGGGACACCCCTACCCCTTCACAGGAATGCGCAAAACGAGGGGTAAGGGGAAGGGCTAAGGGGTATATTTGGGATTGGGCCAAAATATAATATCAATCCTATATACACTCACTGGCCACTTTATTAGGTACACCTGTCCAACTGCTCGTTAAGGTACATTTCTAATCAGCCAATCACGTGGCAGCAACTCAGTGCATTTAGGCATGTAGACATGGTCAAGATGATCTGCTGCAGTTCAAACCGAGCATCAGAATGGGGAAAAAAGGTGATTTAGGTGACTTTGAACATGGCATAGTTGTTGGTGCCAGATCGGCTGGTCTGAGTATTTCAGAAACTGCTGATCTACTGGAATTTTCATGCACACCCATCTCTAGGGTTTACAGAAAATGGTCCGAAAAAGAGAAATGGAATGCAAATGCCTTGTTGATTTCAGAGGAGAATGGCCAGACTGGTTCCAACTGATAGAAAGGCAACGGTAACTCAAATAACCACTTGATACAACCGAGGTATGCAGAAGAGCATCTGTGAACGCACAACACATTGAACCTTGAGGCAGATGGGCTACAGCAGCAGAAGACCACACCGGGTGCCACTCCTGTCAGCTAAGAACAGGAAACTGAGGTTACAATTTACACAGGCTCACCAAAATTGGACAATAGAAGATTGGAAACACGTTGTTTGGTCTGATGAGTCTTGATTTCTGCTGCAAAATTCAGATGGTAGGGTAAGAATTCGGCGTCAACAACATGAAAGCATGGATCCATCCTGCCTTGTATCAACGTTTCAGGCTAGTGGTGGTGTTGTAAAGGTGTGGGAATATTTTCTTGGCACACTTTGGGCCCATTAGTATCAATTGAGAATCGTGTGAACACCACAGCCTACCTGAGTATTGTTGCTGACCCTGTCCATCCCTTTATGACCACAGTGTGCCCATCTTCTTTATGTCATAAAGCGCGAATCATCACAGACTGGTTTCTTGAACATGACAACGAGTTCACTGTACTCAAATGGCCTCCACAGGCACCAGATCTCAATCCAATAGAGCACCTTTGGGATGTGGTGGAAAAGGAGATTCGCATCATAGATATGCAGCCGACAAATCTGCAGCAACTCCGTGACTTTATCATATTAATATGAACCAAAATCTCTGAGGATTATTTCCAATGTCTTGTTGAATCTATGCCACAAAGTTTTCAGACAGTTCTAAAGGCAAAAGGGGGTCCAACCCGGTACTAGTAAGGTGTACCTAATAAAGTGAATGTAATATAACCACTCAAAGTAATATAAGCAAGTATTCTATGTGTCATGTTTTCATGAAAATATTTAGCTTTGAAAATCAAGAGAAGAGCTGGATGCTGTCTTGAATATACTAAAAAGTGTGTGCTAGACAGCGAGTGAAGAAGCTTTGTTTATGCCTGATACATTGGCTCTGGTGTAAACACAACAGGAAGCTCATGCACAAAGGCTCTGAATTTTGTATTCCAAAAAATGACAGCCGATAGGGAGACTAAGTAGTAGTTGCAGAACTTTATCTATATCTATAGTAATTGTTTACTGTAGTAGGTCAGAGGAGAGAGCAAGGGATTAGAGAACTGGAAACTCTATAATTGCCATAATTTATTACATCTCTCTTTGGAATAATTGATACGGTGCATCCGGATTTTATTCCTACTACACACATTCATGTTAAATAGCACATACTCTTTTTAATGGTCGCAAAGTTTCAAACCAAATGTGGTACCATTTACAGAATCAGAGTCAACTTCAGCATAGGAATCAACTCTTTTTGTTTATGTTAAGGTATTTGCTCATGCCCATAATCTTCACCTTCAATTGATGTTGTTTTATCTTTTCAGTTTTCTATTGGTTGATTTGATGAAGTCAGGCTTTAAAATGAAAGTAAGCGGATGTCTCGTTCATTCCCTCACACCAACCAAAGTCTCGTTTGTACTTTTTAAACTTTATTTTGGAGTGGGGAGTGCCAACCTGCTTTAGGTTTGTTTGGTTATTTATTTATTATGTTGTTGGGCTCCACATCGTTTTGGATTGTTTTGCTATTTACTTAATCATGTAATGTAACAATGTAACTTAATAATGTAATGTAACATTATACGGTAATAAATAATTCCTTTGGAGAATTTTTGTTTGTTACGTTTTCTTAAGGGCCATAACAGTTGAATTGTTGTTCACTAATTCTCTAATTCTAATGTAGTAAAATGGCAGTTGGGTGACATTTGCTAGAGAGTTTGAATTAGAGAGTCTAAATTGGTTGTGGTTGAAGATCAGACTGTCCTCTATTAGTGTGCCAAAGTTTGCACAAATGCCGAAAACAGTTCATAGGGCTGCCATAGACTTCTAGAGTGGAAGAAGAAGAAGCCGGAAGAATAATAAGAAGAATTGGAATGGAGACAATAGGTGCGTGCTCACCTTCGGTGCTTGGCCCCCAAATATAGCTGCAAGCAGCAAAAGCGGGGTCAAGCAATCCAGAGGCACAATGACAAAGCAGTCCAGAGGCCGTGAGCAGCAAGCTCTACAGAGAGTTCAAACTATGTATTTAAAATGAGTTAAAAACAACACAATTTTTAAGTTTTTTTGAGACAACTTAATTATTTTGTGTTCAATAAACTTAAATTTGTAAAAACAATTAAGTTAACAATCTATTTGTTTTGGGACAACATGAAGGAATTGTATGGACCCAACATTTATTTACAGTGAGGAGTGGAGGAATTTGGACACTTACACTGTGTGTTAACTTTATCACTTACAAATAACAAATAGCAGTCATATTGACTATACTTTGTAATTACACTTACATCCGTGCCAATATCGTAGTTCAGGGCTGCCCAAACTCAGTCCTGGAGGGCCAGTATCCTGCATATTTTAGTTCCAATTCCAATTAAACACACCTGAACAAGCTAATCAAGTATACTAGAAAGCTCCAGGCAGGTGTGTTAAAGGAAGTTGGAGCTAAACTATGCAGGACACCGGCCCTCCAGGACCGAGTTTGGACACCCCTGTCGTAATTTAACTGATAATATGATATTACAGTATGAAAATATGCTATATTATTATAATGCAGTATTCATTTGTTTTGTCCATTAACATATTTGTGTGCATCAATCATATTCATTGAATCATTCAATAAGCATAAATCATTAAAAACTCACAACAAGTACAGTATAATCAAGTCAACTATTGTAAGTATATGTGTGCACCGGATGCTATTTTAAATATCGTTATCATTTCTGTTAAAGGGATAGTTCACCCAAAAATGACAATAACCTCATTATTTACTCTCCCTCATGTGGTTTTAAACCTTTATGAGTTTCTGTTTTCTAGTGTCACAATACTGAAATTTCAAACTTCAATACAATACAAAACAAATATCGATATTCGATACTCTTTTACCACAAGGAATACATTCCACAACACTAAGAGTGTACAAATGAAGTAAAATAAATAAACTATGTCATTGTTGTGAATGTTGTTAATGTTTTTGCATTTTCAAGTAAAATTTAGTTTTATACCAGGTATGTCAGCAATCTGATTTTAGAATTGAAACAAAAGATTAATTTTAATATTATTAATGCATAACACCAATACCAGCAAAGGAGTATTTTAATATTTAGCAAAGGAGTATTTTTATGTTATCATTATTCCAAAGTATGCAAGATATAGTCAGACGTTTTTGTTCCAGCCACAACGCCTTAGAAATATCATCGAATTGTTCGGATAACATGGAAAAAATACAAAAGAGACATGGAATAGGGCGTGCTGACTTTGTTCTGTTGTATTTGTTAAACTGTTACATTGTAATCATATCTACATGCTACTAAATTATAATATAAGTAAATATCCCAATGGTTATTTAACTCGATAATAATCAAAAGCAAGGTTGTATCTAAGGGTGCTTTCACACCTAGACTTTTGTTCCGGAACCTGTCTCGTTTGCCCAGTTAGCGCGGTTCGTTTGGCATATGTGAACAGGGCAATCGTGCTCTGATCCGCGCCAAAGCAATCGCTCAATTGAAACAAACTCTGGAGCGGATCGATTGTAGTGAGAAAGCGATACAATCCGAGCCCGGCCATATCACAGTGTTTTATGGATATGTAATAGGCATACGACTACATGACAAGAGAATTATGAGTTGGGTGGGAGGTCATTCCAGACATCCCAAGTTTCCCGGAAGTCCGGGGAGTCTTCTGCAAATGCACAGAGACTCCCGGATGACCGCAAACGAGTGATAATCTCCCGGAAATCGCATGTCTTCCTCCCGGTCCTCAAATACGTCGCGCACCCTTCTCATCACCCCTCCTCACCGCATCCCTCCTCGCTCTTCAGACATGTCGCGCGCACCCTGTCAAACAGGGCTGAGCGGGACTCTGCAAAATAAACCGTGAAACTCTGACAAATGTGAGGAGAGTTTACTCACATGTGACTTGTTTTAGTTTGTTTTGGTCCGTTTAGAAACTTTGCCGTGTGAACGCGAACAGCACCAAGAACAAAGAGCAACAATGTACCAATTGTAATCCCTGTTTCGGAACAAATGAATCGATTCATAGGTGTGAAAGCACCCTAAGAAAAAATACCATGGAGGTCAAAGGGTCCCAGCAAACAGCATTTTTCAAAATATCTTCTTTTGTGTTCAACAGAAGCAAGAAACACAAATATGTTTTGAACAAGTGAACGGTGAGTACATGATGAACTATCCCTTTAATTCAGCTTTTTAACGCAAAATAAACACATGCGTTTAGCGCCATCGCCCGACCATCAAACTATGATTATTTCATTGAAGAATACCTTTGTTCTCATTTATTTAATTCTACATAATGTTCAACCACAGCTGCTCCTTGTGGCTTTTCCCCACTCGAAAATTAGGCCAAGGACAACATATGGGTAATGACGTTGATGCAGCAGCTATTTATCATTTCAAGCTAATGTGATGGCTAAATTAGACTCATTTGGACAGTTGTGTTGAAAAAGTGTTGTTGTAATAAGGGGGATTAAGGTTTTATAATGGGGTAAAAAACAGTTTGTAATAAAAAAAACTGCAATCTTGGGCGATTATTCCTCACCATGCTGATGATGCACCTTGATGCATTTTCTAAAAGTATTGTTACACGACAATTTATCACAAATCTATGACACAGTGTTTCTAAACACCATATTTCCAACAAACAGTCACAAATAATAATGGAATCTGAGACTATGGTGTAAAAAAGGAACCTTCAATCTTTAGTCTTGTTAAGAGTCTTATGTTATCTGGTTATAATTGTGACAATTGCCAAATATGTGTTGTATGGGTCAAAAAGATTGTTTTTTTTACTTTCATGTCAAAACTCATTCTAATATTAAGTAAAGATCTTCCATGAAGATATTTTGTAAATCACACACTGTAAATATACACTGTAAAAATGGCTATTGCTTTATATGTTTTAGTTCAATGTAAATATATAGCAAATTTACTTTATAAGTCAGTTCAACTTCCATCAATAAAACAGACTTAAAACTAGGGTTGGGTATCGTTTGGGGTTATTTCGTAACTAGTGCTAAATCGATACTTTTAAAACAATACCGGTCGGTGCCAGTGGTGTAGTGGTTAGTGCGTCGACACATGCATTCCAGTGCTCGCAGTGACCCAAGTTCGATTCCCACCTCGTGGTTCTATGCCGATCCTTCCCCTCTCTCTGCTCCCCACACTTTCCTGTCAATACTCTCTCTACTGTCCTATCAATTAAAGGTGAAAACCCCGAAAAATAAATAAAAAAATAAATAAAACGATACCGGTGCCTGAACCGATACTTTTGAGCCCCAAAATTATGGTGGATGACACTGTAAAAAAAAAATCCGTAATTTTACGGTTTATTTCCGGCAGGAAAAAAACGTAAAAAAATGGCCCTAAATTACAGAAATTTACTGTAAAATAACGGACATTAAATTATAGAAATTTACTGTAAAATAACGGACATTAAATTACAGAAATTTACTGTAAAATAACAGACATTAAATTACAGAAATTCACTGTAAAATAACGGACATTAAATTACAGAAATTTACTGTAAAATAACGGACATTAAATTACAGAAATTTACTGTAAAATAACGGACATTAAATTACAGAAATTTACTGTAAAATAACGGACATTAAATTATAGAAATTCACTGTAAAATAACAGACATTAAATTACAGAAATTTACTGTAAAATAACGGACATTAAATTACAGAAATTTACTGTAAAATAACGGACATTAAATTACAGAAATTTACTGTAAAATAACGGACATTAAATTACAGAAATTCACTGTAAAATAACAGACATTAAATTACAGAAATTTACTGTAAAATAACGGACATTAAATTACAGAAATTTACTGTAAAATAACGGACATTAAATTATAGAAATTTACTGTAAAATAACGGACATTAAATTACAGAAATTTACTGTAAAATAACGGACATTAAATTACAGAAATTTACTGTAAAATAACGGACATTAAATTACAGAAATTTACTGTAAAATAACGGACATTAAATTATAGAAATTTACTGTAAAATAACGGACATTAAATTATAGAAATTTACTGTAAAATAACGGACATTAAATTACAGAAATTTACTGTAAAATAACGGACATTAATTTACAGAAATTTACTGTAAAATAACAGACATTAAATTACAGAAATTCACTGTAAAATAACGGACATTAAATTACAGAAATTTACTGTAAAATAACGGACATTAAATTACAGAAATTTACTGTAAAATAACAGACATTAAATTATAGAAATTTACTGTAAAATAACAGACATTAAATTACAGAAATTTACTGTAAAATAACAGACATTAAATTACAGAAATTTACTGTAAAATAACGGACATTAAATTACAGAAATTTACTGTAAAATAACGGACATTAAATTACAGAAATTTACTGTAAAATAACGGACATTAAATTACAGAAATTCACTGTAAAATAACGGACATTAAATTACAGAAATTTACTGTAAAATAACGGACATTAAATTACAGAAATTCACTGTAAAATAACGGACATTAAATTACAGAAATTTACTGTAAAATAACGGACATTAAATTATAGAAATTTACTGTAAAATAACGGACATTAAATTACAGAAATTTACTGTAAAATAACGGACATTAAATTACAGAAATTTACTGTAAAATAACGGACATTAAATTACAGAAATTTACTGTAAAATAACGGACATTAAATTATAGAAATTTACTGTAAAATAACGGACATTAAATTATAGAAATTTACTGTAAAATAACGGACATTAAATTACAGAAATTTACTGTAAAATAACGGACATTAAATTACAGAAATTTACTGTAAAATAACAGACATTAAATTACAGAAATTTACTGTAAAATAACGGACATTAAATTACAGAAATTTACTGTAAAATAACGGACATTAAATTACAGAAATTTACTGTAAAATAACGGACATTAAATTACAGAAATTTACTGTAAAATAACGGACATTAAATTATAGAAATTTACTGTAAAATAACTGACATTAAATTATAGAAATTTACTGTAAAATAACGGACATTAAATTACAGAAATTTACTGTAAAATAACGGACATTAAATTACAGAAATTTACTGTAAAATAACAGACATTAAATTACAGAAATTTACTGTAAAATAACGGACATTAAATTACAGAAATTTACTGTAAAATAACGGACATTAAATTACAGAAATTTACTGTAAAATAACGGACATTAAATTACAGAAATTCACTGTAAAATAACGGACATTAAATTACAGAAATTTACTGTAAAATAACGGACATTAAATTACAGAAATTTACTGTAAAATAACAGACATTAAATTATAGAAATTTACTGTAAAATAACGGACATTAAATTACAGAAATTTACTGTAAAATAACGGACATTAAATTACAGAAATTTACTGTAAAATAACGGACATTAAATTATAGAAATTAACTGTAAAATAACGGACATTAAATTACAGAAATTTACTGTAAAATAACGGACATTAAATTACAGAAATTTACTGTAAAATAACGGACATTAAATTACAGAAATTTACTGTAAAATAACGGACATTAAATTACAGAAATTTACTGTAAAATAACGGACATTAAATTACAGAAATTTACTGTAAAATAACGGACATTAAATTACAGAAATTTACTGTAAAATAACGGACATTAAATTACAGAAATTTACTGTAAAATAACGGACATTAAATTATAGAAATTTACTGTAAAATAACGGACATTAAATTACAGAAATTTACTGTAAAATAACGGACATTAAATTACAGAAATATATTTCTGGTAAATTTCTGTAATTTAATGTCTGTTATTTTACAGTAAATTTCTGTAATTTAATGGTTGTTATTTTAGGGTTTACCCCAGCTGCCGGAAATAAACCGTAAAATTACAGATTTTTTTTTTCACAGTGTAGAAAAACCGTTTGATCTGACAAAAATTTCTTTAATCACTTTAATTGAACAATATAATTGGTTTAAAGCATACATCAATTCATATTTTATATATTTAAATGGAATTGCATTAATATATTTCTTTTGATCATTTGTTTGTTAGCATGGATGCAAGACTTGCATTATGCAATTAACATTACATTAGCTTACTACTAACCTGTGGAAAGGCTGTCATCAAAATCAGGGGACACCTTTTTTCTAGGGTTGGGGCTTGGGACAACATTTACATGGACATCAGTGATCTAATGATTTGCCTTAATCTGAATAAGACAGTAATATGATTAAGGTGTTTACAGGAGTTGCTTTTTCAATGTTCCTTTCATGATCCCATTTTACATGTTATAGCACATCGACTGATTAACGTCATTGTGTCACCAGCCTATCCACGTTTCCTCCAGTTTCATGTAATTTTGGGCGTTTCATATTTAATCTTTCCACTTTAACTGCAGCTCGGCACTTTCACTTTCATTCAGCAACATATTGTTCTGTATTGAGGTATTGAATGAGAATATGATGTAAGGACTGGTGGAAGAGTTTTAATGGATGTTTTTAATGGTGTCGTTTTAATGGAATTTGATGCCGCACATTGAATGGAAAGAAAAAACCTCCACATTTTGTGACGCAAGTGGCTGTGGTCCTTTAAGGTAATCAAAAATCTCTGTTTACATGATAGACTCTTAATCAGAGTATTGTCTTAATCATATTAAAATCGGAGTATTGATGTCCATGTAAACGTACTCAGTGAAAGTGCCAGATGATGTCGCAAGCTGTCAAAGACAGAAAAAGACACATCAAAATGCATTCCTCTGCCTTTAAGTTGATTCTATGAGCCCTGAAATGTTTCATTAAGTTCGACGTGTTTCCCCCCTTACGCCAACTTTTGTAAAGCCTCTGCTTCACATTGCTGTTTCAAAATACTTGCTTGTAAAATATAGCCATACTTTAGAATGCTTAGTTTAAGCAAATTTGATGAACGCGAACGTGCGTGTTAATGACTCTGAAGGGAGTCGCTTACCGGATTCGCTGTACTGCACGCGTTGTATACTTGCGTGCGTTTCCTAAGCAACAAGAACAAACGCCTAACATCGCAGATGGTGTCCATAACCCTCAAAGTTGTTTAGAATTAAATGTTAAGAGATTGTGTGACACAACGCGCACCTATGATGTACCCCTTGATGCTTCTTATGTCCTTGTCGCAGCACCAGTGGCAACGAAATTAGGCACCGAAATTCATATGCTGATTCGCTCTGGTCCATACCGGTTACATAGAAACCAGTGCCATTTTGGTACCCAACCCTATTAAAACATCAGGTTAAAATGTGCATTACTTGAAAAACAATGTTGAAACCTGATTATTAATGTAGCAAAATAAGTTCAAGTAACATAAAAAACATGTTTTCATTACTTTTTGATCTTAACATTTTTTGCAGTTTACCAAAATGTAATTTTGATTAGTAATATTTTAGACAATTTTAAAGGGGCGACGCAGTGGCGCAGTAGGTAGTGCTGTCGCCTCACAGCAAGAAGGTCACTGGTTCGAGCCTCGGCTGGGTCAGTTGGCGTTTCTGTGTGGAGTTTCCATGTTCTCCCTGCGTTCGTGTGGGTTTCCTCCGGGTGCTCCGGTTTCCCCCACAGTCCAAAGACATGCGGTACAGGTGAATTGGGTAGGCTAAATTGTCCGTAGTGTATGTGTGTGAATGAGTGTGTATGGATGTTTCCCAGAGAAGGGTTGCAGCTGGAAGGGCATCCGCTGCATAAAACATATGCTGGATAAGTTGCCGGTTCATTCCGCTGTCGACCCTGGATTAATAAAAGGGACTAAGCCGAAAAGAAAATGAATGAATGAACAACTTTAAAGGTGATTTTCTCAATATTCAGATTTTTCTGAACTCTTCAATAATTGTATCTTGGCCAAGTATTGTCCTTTCCAAAAAATTACCCCATGACTTTGTAGTCAGGGTCGCAAATGTTTTTTTTTCTCCAAAGCAAAATAGCAGAAAACTGAAAAAATGTTAAGGAGTGTTTAAATTACCACATCAACAATCCAGATATAGTTAAACCAACATGATTCTTATAATGGATACATAACAATTTTACTAGGGCTTCAGGAAACTGTCTAGTCCATTTATCAAGCAATGCATTTACTGTTACTGCAAAAACCTATGCCACTGTAGAGAAGTGCATCCCAGAGCAGTTGGAGTAATATAAAACTTGTTGTGGATCTGGAGTATATTGATTATAGAGCACTTAATGAGGAGGTTACTCCACTCCACCTGCTTATGCTGTTCCAGACTGACTTTCGATTGGTGTACTTCTTTGTAACATACAGACCTTTGAGACTTTGCCTATTATGGACCTATTTTACTGGTCGAGATGTAATACAAAAATGATCTTGTGTTGACTTTTAAGGAATAGTTCATTAAGAAAATTAACATTTGATAAAAGTTTACATTCAGGCTATCCGAGACTTTCTTCAGTAAAACATTCCAGAAGATTTTTAGCTGAACATAAAATTCAAGTCAGTGTTTGCTGTCACTTGAAGATATATCGAGGTCTTAAGCACACAAAATTGTGTTCGCTGGAAACATTTTTCATAACATGATTACCTGTAATTTACAGCCTCAGGCAAACGGTGCTTTGTGAGTTTATGAAAATCTGGAGCTTGAGATTTCTTGACATATGATCGGTACCAAAATCAGATGTGTACTGACTCCATTGCCATAGCTGTGGACTCTCAGTCATGATAATATTGATAATAATGTCATCTATTGGCTTACAAAGACCTTGATACATTAATCAAATCTATGGGATTAATTTTGTGTTGTATATGCATGTTTATTATCTTTATTTTAATGCTAAATGACTACAAATAATCATACATGACAACATGATGGCACCATTTGGCTTCTATTAAAGGGATGAAAGTCTTCTATCAAAAAGATTTTAAAAACTGACATAATGTAATCAAACTCAAGTTGTTTAAAAGTAGAAGTCAATGGTTATTAACTGTTTGGTTATCAACATTCTTCAAAAATGATCCCTTTGTGTTTAGCAGATGGAAGAAACACAAATTTGGACCTGTTGTTATACCAGACATGCTGTATAAAGCAAATTCCCTGATACTAGACTTTTCTGACGGTGTTCTGTCATGCAATAAGATAACATTAGAATTGAAATATGTTATGGGACTATTGTGCAGCAGTTATTATAAGGGATGAATAATCCATTGAATGTTTCATGTCTTTTTTTTAGGTTGATAATTGAAGGTGGTAATGCGGTTTATGGGGTTGTTTATTTGATCCTACATGTACATGTTACATGTGAATGTTAACATTGAATATGTTTTATTGCAGCTGATCTAAAGCTCACAGTGTGTGATTTCAGCCACCATTTGGTCATCTTATGCCGAGTTTAGACTGCATGATTTTTAAAGTAGTCGTTTCACAGATGTTTTCACACTGCATGACTATCTGGGCTAGCGGTTTGTCGCTGCTTTGTTTACACTGCAAGATAGATCGGTGACAGGGGATTTCACACTGCATGACTTTACAATAGGAAGAGTCGCCGTCAACTTTGTCTAAACTACGTCTCACAACCAAAAACACGTAGTACATCTTTTGTTATTAACTACATAACGAGAAAGAAGCCTTTAATGGGGTAGAAAACATACTTATTTTGCTCACCTGGGTTTGAAGGGAATTAGCAATTTCTCCTCAACGTTTTTTTTTTCTTTGTCAACCCAGTTGTGATATTGCTCACATGACACGTCAAACAGACACAAGTCCTAGTTTTTCCTCCATTTCTTGGGTCCAAATAAACTGAAAATGAGCACTTTTATCTTCTCCCCCAACCTCCCACTGGCCTGCAGATACCCACGCTAGTGGATGCTGCTCTCTCATTGGCTGTAGGTGATCGCGATGTTATTTTTAGTCAAAACTCATTTCACACGGCATGATTTGAATCGGCGACAGCTCCAGATATTTGGCATGCCAAATATCTCACGGGCATCGGCGACTCATCGGCAACTCTCTCAGATCATGTCTTTGATAGTTCACACTGTGTGATTGTCACTCACGTGAACGAGCACCAATTTGATTTCAGACATTTGTCTGCGATTTCTCAAAACCTTTCAGCGATCGGGGCTAAAATCTTGCAGTCTGAACTGGGCATTAGACAACTTTTGTAAATTCTAAAAGATTGCCACAGTCCCAGGCTTAAATATGTGGTTTTTAATTGTTGGTTTGACAAGTTCACCAAAAGCCAATTAATGGCCTTGCGATCAAATTTTGCCTCAAGTAAAATTCTGGCAGTGTCAGAAGATTTCTGATATGTTCCTGCAGTGTGACTTGTCTTATTGTGAGTGTCAAACCAAAAACCAATAAGTGATCCTGAAGCTGATGACAATAGCTATGTTTCCATACACCTATTTTTATGCGCATTTTGGATATGGTGGATGGAAATGCCAAGATGCGCATACATTTTGAAACATATGAGCATAACTGAGTAGGATAAACTTTTTATTCGACAAGAAAAGCAGCGCATAAACTACGATGGAAACACTTTTACCAAACAAATTCCAGTATGCGCATTAAAAAGGTTATGTGATTTTTTTATAAGAGATCATGTGATGATCAAAATGCGTGTGAATGGACACCAGCAGGCTGAGCACATTGTAAAACATCTGAAATGTTGTTTTGGTCATTCTAAAACACCTTAAACATTTCAGTATTAGTGTTAATATATTATTAATTACTTCCAGAACTGTCGAGAGCATCTGCGCTCTGCTTCTCATGGCTTCAAATGCCACCGCATGTTCATTGCGTGTCATCATTGTCTTCTGAGGCGCAAGTAATTTATTAAATGAAAAAAAGATTTACGCAGCTTCTCCTAACACAGTAAATTCAGGTTTTACTGTTGATATTTTTGCCGCCAGTTAATCAGGAAGTGACGATTTTGTTGTCTTTGACTCGTTGGATGGAAAAGCTGCTTTTTTTGCACGTTTTTATGCAATATTCCTGTGTTGCGCATAAAGTTAATTCACATTTTAGGATGGAAACATAGCTAATCAGTGTGAAACTTTTACTGGTTTTAACCTCAGGGCATGCTATGAGTAGAATTACCACTACATTATGTTACATAATGATTTTGATTAATGCACAGCCCTGTTTATGAATATATTTAGCATTTACAACCAAATCGTGCCAAAATTTGAGACAAAATTGTGCAATCTGAATGGGGCTTTAAGGCTGTGACTGAAGCTGTAGTTGCAGTAGTAGTTTTGTGTTTCTCTTAAGTGATTCTGCTTGTTAACAGCAGGTCACTAATGCTCAATCCACACGTAATTAATCACTTAATTATCTCATTATCTTCAACACTGCCTCCGTGTTCTTGAAGTGGGCATAAAACAGAAGTGAAATTGTCTTTTTTTTCCATTTTGTGGAATGTACATCTGATTAAAACTGTCTTAAGATGAGAAAAATTGTAGGACAGAGCATGATTTCATCCTTCGGGAACCAATTGTATCATTGGAAGATGGACATTGTAAGGAAAATTGGCGATTGGACAAAAGTGAGACACTCTGATACCCCTGAATTAGAATTGAAGAAATGTCTTTTCAAGGCTGAGGGAAGGTTATGGTATTTGATAAAAGATTATGGAAGCATATGAATGTTTGCAAAGTATTGAAGTGCACAGATACATCGTTTATGATAAGCACTACTATATAAGAAGACTTTCAATTAGTTTTTTATCTGATGAAAATTCAATGTCAAGCATCGTCCTTTCCACTGTTTATACACAGTTGATCTCCTATCTGGGTTATGGTCTTTTCAAAAAAATAACACCACAAACTGGTTTGGAGCAACATGACTATGATTAAATTATAGCAGAATTTGTCATTTTTGGGGGACAATTCCCAGCAAGAGTCTCATCATGTCTGTAGCTCATGTATAATCTACTAATCTTGTTTAAGTTTTTTTCTCTCTCTCTCTCTCTCTGAGAACATTAAAGTAAATGCATTTCTGTGTAATTGTAAGAAATGCAGCCAGAAAGTGTTGTTGTCCTTGAATGAGACATGGCTGAAGTTGTTTTAGGTCTCCGGTCTTGGCTGCAGTTGCGGTGTAGTGCTGAGCTGTCCTTTCAGATTAACTGCTCAACAAAGAGGATACAGGGATCCTGAGTGAGGTTAAACCTTAATGACTTTCACAGGACTGTCCCAGCAATACAGGGGCAAAGGTTATATACACTGAGAACAAGCTTTACATGTTCCTCTGATACCCTTTGTATGCTAATGACAAGTACAGGTATGTGCCAAATAAAATTGAATATCGAGGGAAAGTCCATTTATTTCAATAATTTGTTTTAAAAAGTGAAACTTGTGTGTTATATTAGTTCACTACACACAAATATTTCAAGCCTTCATTTGATTATTTTGTAATGATTATGGATTAAAGATGGAAAAATCCCAAATCCAGTGTTTCACTAAATTAGAATATCATGACAAAGTTCAACATTGTAGGCTCCCTGTGTCTCAATCTAGTCTGCTAATTAATGCAAAGCCTTAAAACTGTCTCAGTCTGGCCTAGTAGGCTTCAGAATCATGAGGAGGACTGCTGACTTGACGGTTGTGCAGAATCAAATCATTGGAACCCTCTATAAGGAGGAAAAGTCTCGAGAGCCAATCGCAAAAGAAGCTGGATGCTCACAGAGTGCAGTGCCTAAGCATATTAATAGAGTGTTAAGAGGAAGGGAAACATGTGGCTGGAAAAGGTGCATAAGTATGACTGCAGCCTTGAGAGGATTGTCAAGCAAGGGCGACTGAGGCTGGTGTCAGAGCGTCAAGAACCACCACATACAGATGTCTGCATGACATGGGCTACAGATCTAGAATTCCATGCCACTCCTGATCCAAAAATGATGTTAGAAGCGTCTGTGCTGGGCTAAAGAGTTCCAAGTCCTCTTTTCAGATGTATTTCATTTGGAAATCAAGACCCCAGAGTCGGGAAGAAGAGCGGAGAGACACAAAAATGTCAAGTGTGATGTTTCCAGTCAGTGATGGTTTGAGGAGCCATGTCATCTGTTGGTGTGGGTCCATTGTTTTTTATCAAGTCCACAGTCAACACCGCTCTACCCCAGGACATTTTAGAGTGAGTACTTCATGCTTCCTGCTGCCGACAAGCATTTTGAAGATGATGATTTTATTTTCCAGCAGGACTTGGCACATGCACACAGTGCCAAAGCTACCAGTACCTGGTTTAAGGACCAATGAACAGGTATCCCTGTTCTTAATTTGTCAGGAAACTGACTGAAAACACCCTCTGTTAAACCCCATTGAAAATCTATGGGCTATTGTCAAGAGGAAGATGAGAGAACAGAGACCCCGAAAAGCAGACGAGCTGAAGGCCAATATCAAAGCAACTTGGGCTACCATAACAACTCAACTGTGTCAAAGGCTGACCGCCTCCATGCCACAGCACCTTGATGCTGTAATTAGTGCTACAGGAGGCCCAACAAAGTACTGAGGACATAATACAGTACATTGACACAGGCCAACATGTGTTTAAGATCCTTTTTATTGGTCAAATGAAATATTCTAATTTTGAAATACTGGATTAGAGATTTTTCCATCTTTAATCCATAATCATTCAAATTGAATCAAACGAAGGCTTGAAATATTTCACTTCATGTGTAGTGAACTAATAAAACACACAACTTTCACTTTTTGAAACAAATTATTGAAATAAATGTGACTTTGCCTTGATATTTAATTTTTTTGGCACATATACCTGTATATAAGATATATTTCACTGTTATACCTGTATCTTCCACATTGGGGTAATAACAAAAACTTTGCAAGAAAAATGCAAGGTTCCACACAATTCATTCATGTTGTCCCAACACAAATCGATTAAGTTAACTTAACACATTTACGTGTTAACATCAAACCTCAGAAAATATCCCCCAAAAATATCAAGAATTGTGTTGTTTCAGATCATTTTAAATAAGCAGTTTGAACAAGTAGCAAAATAATTTTGAGCGCAAGATGTAGGTTAAAATACCTGTCACATTATTAAAAATGTGTGATTTGTGTGCTTTTGGAACAAAAGGTTAGAAACAACATTATATTCGTAAACTAAAACTAAAATCTTTTATTTAATAAATAAAATAAATATTAATGAATTTCTCTGATTAATTTGAATAATAATACTAATAACAATAATAATAACGTTTATTTTATCAAATAATATTTTACAATCCCAAATGTACCTGGCGCTGATCAGTCAGCTTGCATTTTTGGTTGTTTATTGTTTTTGTATTTCATTATTCAAAAGCGTAATGGTTTACGTTTATGTTATAATTTTCCTTGTTTCCAGTTGGCTTGAGTCGGAGGTCACATGATCTTCCTTGATTGATTTAACCTGGAAGAGTTTGTATGGACAGCATAGTGAGATCTCAATACGGGCACCTGTTAAATGCTCCTGCTTATTCTACTGCTGGTTATCAGGCCAACACGGTAAACTAAACATTGTTTATATATTATTTGTTTATTTTGATGTCCTTTTTGATAGTGTTTGTGTGAAACATTTGGTTTGTTTATTTGTTTTATTAGTTTGTACCTTAAGAACATTTTCATCAGTGGAGCTGCAGTCCACAAAGTCCGAGACGTCCGTCACAGAACCGTCCTGTTCCACAGCAATAGTTCTCACTGGCACCGTAACCCTCTTACCAGTCAGCACTGCGGTGTTCAGCAGCTCTGTGTCCTACACAGGGCACAAAGATCAACGTTCAATAGCAGATCCTGATACTGAGCTCAGCTTAAACTGTAGCGGGCCTACAAATGGAGGTCAGGGATTTGACAGGTTATGTTGACACTATGCAATCTAGTGATGAAATTAATGTCATAATATCACTGGCTTTTCCCTCCAACACCATTTCACAGGTAAAAATAGCATGTTCAGGGACACAAAAGCCGATTTCAGTTTGGGAATGGACTGTGTCAATCTATTTAGAAAATCTGGGGCAGAGATGCACCACCTAGAACCGTAGAACTTTATGTAATCAAAGTAATTTGTGACGAGGACGAGCGAAAACGGATTATTATTATGTGACAAAACCTCATTTCTCAATATTGTCTACAGTGAATGGGAAGCTTAGCAGGGCAAACCTTTGAACTTTAAAGATCCTGACAGATGTAAAATGCCAGCTCATATAAATGAAACAGGATTGCAGGAATCAAAGGCCGCTTAATTTAACTTTTTGCAACAGATTAAACGCAAGCATAAGCTTTATCGATTGTGATTTGATATAAATGAAAATGGGAATTTGCTGTTGCCATCATGCTGATCAAACGGCTCTGTTTGGTTATAAAATAGTTAGATTAATTTCTTATCCAATATAATGCTCTTTAAAATGATCAAATCCTTTACTCTCTAAAACCGCAAGAGCAGGTTACAAATCGTGGATTTCATATGACGTGAAATCTATTATAATCTATAGGTTATATTGGACAAAAAGCGTAGCCAGCTGATATGCTTTCTATTTCAGTTAGCGCTTCATAAGTTCTAGTTGAAAGAGCCTTAGTGAGGATGTCGCTTTAGCTGCTAATATGCTATCAGTAAACAGTACAGTTTATATAGTCTACTTTAAGTACAGTACTCACAGTGAATTTCATGCAGCAAACTTAAAGATAAAATGTGTTTTGTACAATGAAAGTTAATATCAGCAGCAGTAATGCTTGAAAGTAAGACTTAAGACTTCATTCATTCATTCATTCATTCATTTTCCTTTGTTTTAGTCCCTTTTTTTTAATCAGGGGTCGCCACAGTGGAATGAACCACCAACTATTCCGGCATATGTTTTACAAAATGAATGTCCTTCCAGCTACAATCCAGTACTGGGAAATAATTTAGGGCTTGTATCTGAAATCTGTCTTCACAACAATTCTTATTCAAATGAGAACGATTCTACTGGAGATTTGTACAATTACTGGTTTAATTCAAGTCAGGCAGTAGCAGACACCAAAGGCACTATAATGGAATCCAAACGTGTAAAATATAAACTCAGATGAATCATGAGCTGTTAACGTTGTCATTGCATGCTATAATGAATAAATCATTTGAACTAGGAACTGAAGGACTAAAGAACTAGTTTGAAGGAAAAGTGTTACCTGAAATGCGTTTGACTCTCATAATGATGGTAACCATTGACTTTGACTTGGATTTTATGAATTTAAAAAAGGCAACTGCATTTGGGTTCTGGGAGTAAACTTGCATAATTTTATATTTCTTTTGGAAAGAGGACTTTTTCATACAAATCAGGGTTATTTAACAGTTAATTCTTAAAATGTACATATTTATTTCTATGTGCAGATGTTTCACATTGTACATTACTCTTTCATTTTATATATTTCTGACTTTCCAGAATTTCTATCACCACTTAACCAACTATCACCATGTTAATTACAGTTTTTCTCAGTGGGTTTGGTGCATTTCTCACAACACTATTTGCATTTGCACAACAGTTAATGCATTTCTCAAAACAATTAGTCAATTGTGCACATCATAGTAGCAGTTTCTCATTCCTTCCAACAAACTGCGAATGCTTCTGGAAATGCATCAATTGCTTTCATACAACTCTCTGCTGTTTTCTAACATTATCATTTGCATGTTATGTCAGTCAAAATGAACTAAACTTGTGAATGCTGAATAGTCATTCCATATAAAACTAATAGTCCTCATTTCATTACTTGAGTCATTACATACAAAAATGTTGAACTAGTTGTCTAAATCTGTCAAGCTAATTTTATAAAAAAAATTTAAATCTTTTTTTTCTCCTGAAAATGTCTTCTAAATTGAACAATTTCATGAATGATTTACAGACCTGTGTATGTTGTGGGTTCAGTTTCAATTGTTTGTTTACAGTTTGTTTATTGCTTACAGTTGTGCACAGCTCTACCCAAAAGAAGTTTATGTTTGTTGTAAATAAGGCTGTATTTCTTCTTTTGCACAATGCTGTGAATAAATTAGATTTGCAAAGAGCAAATGCAGTACAAATGTGAAACATACATATTCAGTGTCCTCACTAAATGCAGTGATGTCTAACTTTACTGTAGTTTTCAAATGGCTGTGCAAATAGTACTGTATATAGTGCTGTCTTGAGCATTTTCAGGAATACTTTTTTGCATTGAAAAAAAATGTACAGAGTAAAGTGTCCTAATGAAAACATGACAAAGTCATTTGACTATCTTGTTCATAATCAATGGAGTCAGGACTTTTCATCTTGATGACACTGACACTTTCATTGACATCAATACCTGCTTTTGAGGGATGAGCTTTCCATTTTGAGCAAGTGACACACTGGTTATGCAGGTTATCAACTAGGTTTTGCATTTTGTACTAATTGTTTTGAGAAATGCATTAACTGTTGTGCAAATGTAAATAGTGTTGTGAGAAAAGCACCAAAGCCACGGAGAAAAACTGTAACTATCACCACTCAAATGCTAAAATGTCTGATTATACAGTGTGCAGTGTGTTAGTCACTGTCTAATATGTAAATGGGAGCTGTTTCACCTAGCTGTACCATTCTAAAGCTGAATTTCTTCACATTGGTCAAATTTAGAACTGCGATGCAGGGGTAATAACACAAAAGTGATGCAGGGCATCATAGTGGGTAGCAAGATCGCCTCACAGCAAGAAGGGCACTGGTTCAAGCCTCGGCTGGGCCAGTTGGCATTTCTGCGTGTGTTTTGCATGTTCTCCCTGTGCTCGCGTGTGATTCCTACGGGTGCTCCGGTTTCCCCCACAAGCCCAAAGACATGCGATATAGTTGAATTGAATAAGCTAAATTGTCCGTAGTGTATGTGTGTGAATGAGAGTGTATGGGTGTTTCCCAGTGATGGGTTGCAGCTGGAAGGGCATCCGCTGCGTAAAACATATGCTCGTTAAGTTGGCGGTTCATTCCGCTGTGGTGACCCCTGATTAATAAGCCAAAAAGAAAATGAATGAATGAATGAACGAAAGTTTCGTTGCACAGAGTAAAAACAATGATTAGAATGACAATAGCCTGTGTTGTCAGAACTGCCATGACATGTAAATGTGAAACATTATAAAACAAATGTATGTCTTGAGAGTATGCAATACACAGATTATAAAAGCCATTTTTTTCTGGCAAAGGGGCGGGAGCAGCATCTTATTTGCATTTAAGGAGGCACACACAAAAGTGCACTTTCCTTTCCAATCAAAATGAATATCTGCGTGGTATGCACATACTAAATAAAGTACATGCAGATTTTAAACAGAAGTCTTAATTGTATTATTTCTTACAGGTATAAAGCATGTTTCACACTGCATGCGCAAGCAGAGCTGAAGTAGATGCAGCAGGTGTTTGCCTTTTACATCGGCTGCTTCTACAGCGAGCAGCTGATCAGCGGCTGTTACACAGATCAATCTATCTCTGTCTATTCTATCTAGTTACCATCTGTATATATAAATATACAATCCTTAACCTGCAAGTCTTTATTTTACTAATGATATAGATCATAAAGAACTGTATGCTTCCCAAGCTCTATGACAAGTGTCATTCATGTCTTTTAAGGTGTACTCAGAAGACAATCATGTCATTTTGTTTTTGATTGTCAGCATGATGTAGGCTTATACAGGTAGTTATAATAATGTTTAAACAATATAGTTATAATGATATTTATACATGATCAAACTAGTGTGCAACTTCTAGTGTGCAAAACTAATACTAAAATTGTTTTAAATTTGGTTTTGTAGTTCCGGCCCAAATAAACATGTGTTGCATTTTTTAATCATGATCAAGTTAATTTGATTGACTATATAAAAATCAGAGGATACCATTGATGCATTTATTGGGTAAAATTGCTACATTTTACTGTCATTCAATGTGTTTTTGGTAATTTTCAACACTCTGTCGCTTTAATTGAGCATAAGCAAGACGCCATAAATAGACCAGGCACCAAAATGATCGTGGCACTGCTGCTTCAGCACCGCTTGCGCTCCTCACTGACGCGCTGCTTCTGTGTGCGCTATGAAAACTCTAATCTGTTAACATGAACGCTGAAAAAAACAAGCACTGCTCACGATATGCTAAAGTGTGCACTGTGAAAGAGGCGTAAGGCAAAAAGATTGTTGATTTAAAGTATTTAAAGTGTCATTTTATTTACTTTTGTAAGTAGGTACTGTACATAAAGCTGGATGAAAGTTTTTAGTTTAAAAGAAGTGTAACACACACTTTTTTTTGTAAGAGTTCTGGCAAACATATTGAGAGTTTTTGGCCCTGTTTTCAGATTTCTGGGATGGTGTCCAGCGATATATTAGAGCTGCTACAGAAAATCTGATTGATTATGCCTAAATCTGCTCATGTTTGGACACAACCCAAAGGTCAACATGATCGGTCTTGCAGATGAAGCCTGTCGCATTTACAAGCTCTGTCACTGTGCCGAACCCCTGGTGCCCTGCTGGATCAATCCTGTCTTTCAAAATGCCACTGAATAAGTAATGAGGATGCTTTAATGTCTTGAATAGAAACCTCGGCTTTGTTAAATAGTTGTATGTCATTTCTTTTGAAACTCAAAGTGCTGATTAAATCTGAAACCTCCCTCAGATATTTAAACATTGAAAGGGGGACTCACTGGAAAAATGGGCTTTCAATAGGTCTTAGCTGCCTATGCAAAAACTGAAGCGTGTGCGATCTGACAAGACAAACCAAAGAAGTAGGGCTGTTGTCTTACATTTGCAAAAGATAGAAAAACAATCTGCACTCAAAATGCACTTGGCATGCTGTTTAAAGTCATTTCTATTAAACTTCCTCTACTGCATTTGATTGATCAAATAGTCAAATAATATCTTCCTCTAGTTACAATGATATCAATCTGAATTGTTCGCATTTGCAAGAATTCAAAGACTTTTGTGAGTCTTTTATTATTTAAATTTGAAGCAAGGTTTTCAGAGCAATGAAGTATAGTGGATAAAGTATGGGAATAATCACAAATATGCAGAGAACAAGAAGAGAAATCTAAGAAACCTTTTTATTTGTAGTCTACATTGCAAACTGGATGACTGAATACAGTGTTTCAGGCAAAATGAAGGTAGATAATAATGAAAGAAGTTAACACAGGTAACACAGGGGAGGAGTTAACTTTCATATACAGTTGAAGTCAGAATTATTAGCCCGCTGAATTATTAGCCCCAGTTTATTTGTTTCCCCAATTTCTGTTTAATGGAGAGAATAAGAATAATAACTGATTTATTTTATCTTTGCCATGATGACAGTAAATAATATTTTACGAGATGTTTTTCAAGATGCTTCTATACAGCCTAAAGAGTAATTTAAAGGCTTAACTTGGCTAATTAGGTTAACTACACTGTAAAAAAAATTCTGTAAAATTTACGGAAAAATACTGGCAGCTATGGTTGCCAGAACTTTTTTGTAAAAAATACAGAATTTTTCTGTAAAATTGTTTATACAGAAATATGTTGTATTTTTTACAAGAGAAAAATGTATTTATTAACTGATGCAAAGATAATTTACAAACATTTGAGTTAATTATTTTTATTTGCAGAAAGCAACTACATTTTAATTGGCATTTACTGGCATTAAAAGCAATATCTAACGTCTAAGTAATATATCTGAGCATATTGATATTGAGAACCATTGCACATCAGTTCACTACAAAAACTTTTAAATAATGCAAAGTCATTAAATGCATTATTGTGTTCATGTGTGACTGGAATTAAACAGATTTCCACTGCATTAGTAACTACACCATTACATTTAAATAAAAGAAGAGGCAGCATAACATCAGAAGCCCCCAGTTTATCTTGGACTTGCACACAGACGCTACTATCCTCCACAATGGCGACACAAAAAGGTTTTACGGTATTTTGCTGTTGTTTTTCTTGATTTTACAAAAAAATACTGGCAGCTGTGGTTGCCAGTAATCTACTGTTTTTAACATTTTACACTCGTAAATTCAATCTACAGCATATTTCCGTAAAGAATACATTTCACAGTCTGTATTTTTCATTGAACACATTTAACCCCTTAAATCACAGAGCAAAATCTTCAGTAGGGTGCTCACTACAGAGGGTTGAACACTCAGACAGTGATGAAGTTAATGAGATATTTAAGTGTCTAATTAAAGGAGGATTCTGAATTATTGATAAACAACTGTTAACAAGCAGAATCACTGAAGAAAAGAAAAACACAAATTACAGCCAAAACCAAAGATGAAATCAACTGAAAATAAAACTCTAAATAATTTTGTTTTTATAAAAATAATTACACAATAAAAATATAATTTCTCAAGATCTCAGCAGAACATCATTAAACAACTCCACAAATATCAGGAGCTTCACTTATTACAGAACTTTGGCTTTATTTCTGTCACGTAAACAAAAACTCCTAATGAAATTTCTGTTGCTCATTTGAAGTCACCATGATGGAGGACAGAGTCTGCTTTAGTTGGGCTCTTCAACTTCTAGTTTAAAATCGTTTTAGTACAAATAGGGTAGTTTTTCTTTTGGCTGCTATAATTATTGGTGTTAATCACACAGTTTGTATAGCATAAAAAGCCATAAGAAATTATTAAAATAAGTTTGGTGAGTTTAACTATGACATCAAAGCTACCCTTGCTTCCTTGTGTACTTGTTGAATATCATGTTAGCTTTGTGTGAGAGTTGAATAACACATATAAATGAAACCACTGAAGCTTCAGCAATCAATAACTGTTTAACAGGTCTAAATGCACCATTCACAAGGAAAATGTTGGATCTATGACAAAACTTAAAAACACACAGACATCAACAATTAGTCCTTGAATCTCAATAGTGGTGACAATCAAAAAATAAATATCAAATACATATCAACCCAGAACAACACAAAACAATCTACTGAAATATTATACCCCAAAAACAACATAAAATAAAGGCAAAGAAAGAAATTTTAAGAACATAAAGCTGCATAATTTATTCATGCAGCAATGCATGCTAGGAGTTTTGTACTATGCTGGTACCAGCATGCATTGCGGCATGAACAAATTATGTAGCTTTTTTTCTTTTTTTTTTTTAGCAACCATGGTTGAGGTTCATATCCTGATTCTTGATGTCTGTGTGACTTAACTGAGTTGCTGGAGCTCTCAAAGTTTTGTGCATGAATCTCTAGTTATTAATTCCTTCGTAATTGTTTGTTGACCTTTCTGGATTCCATATTATTGTCCCAAATAACATCACATAAAATAAGTATAATAATTTGCTAATTTTTTATGACTTTATAATTAGTTCTGCAATAAGTATATAAGGATTCTCATAGCTTTTCTTGCCATAACTGATGAGTTTCAGAGTCACAGTTATCACAGCCAGAGAAACATTAAGATAATAGAGCAACGGTTCAAGAGCCCAACTAAATCAGCCTCTGATCTCCATGATGGTGAAGTCAAATGAAACATTTTCAATAAAAAATATAAACCTATCAATCTTTGCAGAATATTGAAATGAAGTCAAACTTTAATCAATGAAGCTGGTAATGCTGTTTGTGGAGTTGTTTAATCCTTGGTTTTAATTCAGTTGCTGTATAGTTTTATTTCTTGTTCTGTCCTTCAGTGATTGGGCTTGTTAGCTGCAGGTTTAGTTCTAGGAGACTAAACTAATCAACTGATTTAGGGACTAGTGAATGAGGGTGTATGGTGAGATTTCAGACACTCTGCCTACTTTCTCGAAAACAAAGGTTAGATCTGTTACAGTTACTTTCCGTATTTTGTACAGAAATAAGCTGTTAATCATTTAACAGGTTTTCACTGTAAATTTTACAGACTTTTACTGTTAAAATCACGGACATTTTTTACAGTGTAGGCAGGTTAGGGTAATTAGGCAAGTTATTGTATAATGATGGCTTGTTTTGTAGACTATCGGGAAAAAAAACATAACTTAAAGGGGCTAATAATTTTGTCCCTAAAATGGTTTTTAAAAAATTAAAAACTGCTTTTATTCTAGCCGAAATAAAACAAATAAAACTTTCTCCAGAAGAAAAAATATTATCAGACATACTGTGAAATTTTCCTTGCTCTGTTAAACATCATTTGGTAAATATTTAAAAAAGAAAAAACATTCAAAGGGGGGCTAATAATTCTGACTTCAACTGTATATCCAAATTAAGTTGGAACTTAGTTACATTTTACAGAACAAAGTTTTATAAGTAGACAGGCAATCTGTTGAAATGTTGTTTATTAGGCACATTTCATCTAGGAAATCATTTTCCAAAAACATAGTGAATCTTGCTGAGCAACAACTATTTAGTGAAATGTGTCATGGATGCATGGATCTATGTTGGTCAGAAAAACAACACAGGCGGTGTTATGCTAGCTCGTTTAATAGTTTGAAATCAAAATGATGCTAATGTAAATAATCATCATAGCATAATAGCATAATAATCAATCATCAACACTAAAAGTCACGGAATGTGTATACAGTATGTGTAGGATTAAAAATATAGATTGTACTGTACGTTAGATTACTTATTACATAATTTTGAACTATTTAAGTTCATATTTTACATTATAAATAAGTACTAACTACAAAACAACATCTGTATTTCATACCACACAAGTTTGCGATGCTGTTTGTGAATATGAATGGATCTGTGAAACACTGAATCGCTGAACTATTCTGACAACAAACAAACGTGCAACCTTGAAGAGGGCCTATTATGCCCCTGTATTTTAAATTAAGATGTAAAATAAGTCTCTGATGTCTATAGAGTGTATATGTGAAGTTTCAAAAATAAAACATAAAAAAAAAAATAACACAAATAATGTTTTAGAACTCTTTGAAACTGCCCCTTTTAGGCTTAGATACAAATTGTGCTATTTTGGTGACTGTTGCTTTAAATTCAAATGAGATTGTGCTTTTTTCAAAAGAGTGTGGAGCTATAAATGCCTATGTGTCAGCATAGTGGCAGATTCAAAAACAAGACTAATGTCCTATGCTAATGAGGGAATATCGTTACTAATGGGCAGGGCTTTCCACCTCTGATAACATGTACAAAAGGAGAATCTCAATCAAAGTGTTTCTACACTTCTGTTTCTGTTTTTGTAAGGTGTGATTATAAAAAATAGAATTTATTCATTTGTATCAATAAAGGCTCTCTATATCCACACACTGCTGCCACACAACTGTGTTTAAACCCATTATAAAATAGATATTTGCATAAAAGGTTCCTGTTAAGCCCCATTAACACTCTCAGCGACCGTGTAGCGATTGAAGCCGCTTAATATTAAATACACTATATACAAAACGAATCAGTACATAAATCACAGATGAACATGAAAAAAAGGTGTGCTCTTTGTCATTTACTGTATGTATTATAGTTAAAATCTATCTATGTTTTAAGCTGAACTTTAAACAGTTTTTCTTTTTTAAATATTTCTCAAATGATGTTTAACAGAGCAAGGAAATTTGCACAGTATGTCTGATAATATTTTTTCTTCTGGAGAAAGTCTTATTTGTTTTATTTTGGCTAGAATAAAAGCAGTTTTTAATTTTTTAAAACCCATTTTAAGTTCAAAATTATTAGCCCCTTTAAGCTATATTTTTTCCCATAGTCTACAGAACAAACCATCATTATACAATAACTTACAATAAGGGGGCTAATAATTCGGGGGGGGGGGGGGGGGGGGGGGGGGGGGGGGTATGGGGGGGGGTAATAATTCTGACTTCAACTGTACTTAAAGTAAATTATTTTGATAGTAAGTTTTTTTAAGGTTGTTAAAGTGCAATTCCAGATTATCTACAATAATTTGCCTACCATAACAAGAGGAGCCAAGCCAACAAAGTCCCTCTGAGTGGTGTAGATCCTCATGGTGCCTTCAGACGCCCCCATCATTTTGACTTCATCCGGGAGAGTCAATTCCCACTTAATCATCTGAATCTCCGATTGACTGCTCACATCCTCCACTTCAAAATCCATCTGAAGAACTGCTTGGAGTTTGCTTAATCTGAAAGAGACAGTGGCATTAAACAAATTATGGCATATCAGCAAAACTTAATGTTCTAAATGATCTCCTTATTCACAATTCATTCTATGTGGATAATAAGACCATGTGATATTTAAATATGCAAAAATGTAGGGCATCTAGGCCTGTCATAATAATCAATATATCGACTTATCGCACAACACATGACCTCAATCATTTTTGGTTATGCAATATATATCGCCCATACAAAAAAATCCAATTCTAGCAATATTTTAGCTGATTGTGCAACATCTCTATGTCTTTCGGAGGTGTCAGTGTCAGTATGGTTAAAAAAACACTGTAGTATTTACTGTAAATGACTATAGTATAGAATCACTGGGGTGTCTGACAACTGAAAATAAATCTGGTAGCAGATATCGCAGCCAAATTTAACCTTATTAAATTGTTAAACTGTCTATAATTTAATTAAATATTCTTAAGAATAAAATATTATGTATTCTTTGGAGGAGTGTACTTGCATTGTGATGATATTATTAGTCAATCAGATAGTCAATCTGAGATTATATAATGAGTGGCATAAAATAGTGTTAAAATCACAATAATATTGTTTACCGCAGAATATTTTGATGCAATATATTGCACAACAAGAAATAGATATCGTGACATGTCTAAGGGCATTATGTAAATAATTTGGGAATTGTTTGGATGGTAAATGGGGTAAATTTTAATAATGACTTTAAATGATGTACAGTAGTACCAACCTTTCAGCAATCAGACGTCATATCATTTTAACCTCTTAGCAATGCAATCCGGCCAGTGTGGTTCATAATGCTTTCAATAGGACACGGGATCACCCCTAATCTGATGCATCTGTCTCAAATCTTAGCTTTAAAATGCACAGCTTTCGTGCTCTAGGGGATGAACCAAATAGTCAAATGGCTATTTTGGGTGGATGGCATATTCTTTTGGAAATGTGTGCATCTGTTCAGGCCAAAAGGCAATTAATTTAAAACTAGGATTGACACAAAAATGACTTTTGAAGAAGTCCCTGATAAAATAAAAAGTATAGATATTAAAAAATATATCAATCTAGTGGACAGTGGGAGCTCCACTTGTTTCATTGGGGGATGATTAATCATGTGTTACACAAAATAAAGTAAACAATGGCTGCATTATGTGACAGTTAGTCAGTGACACCCTGTCAGAGTAATAGATTTTCTAATAATGGTGACAGTAATCATTTGTTAATGCTTTGTTAACGCTTGAATATTCAACTGAACTTCAACTCTGAATACTGGACTGACACGGTTTCAATTTACTAGAACTTCTATGATGAGCTGCTTTGACACAATCTACATTGTAAAAGCGCTATACAGAAAAAGATGAATTGAATTGAACTGAATATGGATGTCTGCCATATTGCCATAGAGTGTTTTTGTTATGCATTATGTACTTTTTATAAAAAAATAAATAAATAAATAACTATTTTCCTCAGCTGCTATATTGGAGAAAGATTTAAGTTATCCTTTATTCAGAAATCACTTTCTCCTCCTTAAAACTCAAAGTGCTCCCTTTATATAAATCCATCATAATGTGTTAACATTAGTTTGCTGTAGGGCAGTTGTGTATATTATGGATTAGTTCAAAGTAATGATTTCTGAATTAGAAACATATTTAAACTAACAAACCCTCCTAATCCTCATCACTGTAAGAGAAAAAAAACAATATGACAACGAAGTGACATTCTCTTACAATAGAGATTTACAATTGTTATTGTAGTAAATGCTCTTGTGCTTACTTTTAAGTATGTTACAGTTTGTCGAATTGAATTTGTACAGCCTCATTTATTTGTGTTGGTTTGATTTGCTCATGTCCCATTTAAAAAACAATAATAATAATAATAATAATAATAATAATAATAATAATATTTTTTTGTACAAATGAAATCTTACAAATTATATTTCCCTTTTAATTGGGTTGAATAAAGACCATGAGAGAAAACACTTAACTTGTGTAGCTAAGTACATTAAATTCTATAAAATAATTAGTGGTGGGCCGTAATCTGCGTTAACGCGAGACTCTTATCACGCGATAAAAAATATCACCGTTAATCTATTTTCAAAGTTGGGTTGGGAGCTGGGTCTATTCTACACAAGCTTTGATGACTTTCACCTTGATAGTTTAGCGCGGATGTATACCTGACCGGTGAGCCGTCTGAGAAAAAAGTGCCCTTCTGAATCAAATCAGCAGGATGCCTGACTTTAACTGCAGTTCGGCAGTTTCACTTTAACCCATGAACATTTCATTCATGCGCCGTGACAAACTGGGGTATTAAACGCAAATAAAGAGTAAGGACTGGTGAGAGTGTTATGGAATTTAATAGCGCACTCCAAATGGAAAGAAAAAAAAACTTACGCATTTCGCGATGTGTGTTTGTGTGTGTGCGTCTGTCTGTCTGTGTGTTTGCGGTCTTTTACTGACAGCCGCCTGTGTGGATCTTGTCGGAAAATATGGCGAAAAGTCCTACATGACGGTAATAGTTTGCCAGTAATGCCACTAATATCTGCATACTCCACATCTTAATTCCATTTCTGTTTAGTTCAGTTATGACTTTAGTCGCATTAATGTAATCAAAAATCGCTGTTTACATGATGACTCTTAATCAGAGTATTGTATTAATCATATTAAAATCGTATTAAAGTATTGTTGCCCATGTAAACATACTCAATGTTTGACACACTGTCAGGGCTCTGTGAACTTGCCTTTGTGAAGCAGCATTTTCTGTATGTACGTACATCAAAAGCAAGTATGAAATCGCTGTTTGGAGCTTATGTAGGCCTACAGTTCAACATTCATGTTTAACTGTTTAAACAGTTAGTAAACACAAGTACATCTTATTGAACATCATTTATTTTCATCACCAACTATCATAGTAGAACAGTTTCTCAAGCAGTTTGTGATGCATTTTGGAAACCTGGTCTAATGCGCCACCTGGCTTGAGAAACCCGTTCTCTAAGACTCATTATTTGGGTAGCACACATATTTTGAATGCCTTCGGCAGAATTCAAATGAGCCATTTTAATCTAGATTAATTTTGAGATTAATTTAGATTTAAAAATTAATCTATGCCCATCTATAAAAATAATAGAAAATAAAAAACATAAAAAGTGACAGAAGAAAATGTTTTAACTGTGTTTTGTTTTTGTTTTTTATATGAAAAAAACTTTGCTTTTCAGAAGAAAGTCAGTCATACTAGTTTAGAGTGAAATGGGGTTAGTAATTTATAAAATAATATAAAATTTAAGGACTTTGTTGCACCCAGCTTTTCATTTTTGTCACTGAACTCACAACATCACCCTCCCAACACTACTGGATTAGACTTAAAAGTCTGAAAAATCTTGATTATGTGATCATGTTTGCTGATAACAGCGATTATAGTGAGTTATCCGAGGTCACTTTGAATCTAGTTGTTATCTTTCATTCTAATCCAGTGTGGACCCAGTTATAGAGCAATGATTTATGCAGAGTTCTAAAGTGCACCCGTTCTTTCTTCGTTTATCATGATTTTCAGTAAATTCACAAAATAAAATGCCACCAAACATATACTACTTAAATTGTTTTAAAATCTTCTGTCAAGACTCTAACTTATGATTAAATGCTTTTTTTCTTAAGACAAAATATGCCACATGATCTAACATTTAAAACAAGGATTGAAATCCTAGAATCATTGAAGACGTCAACTTTAAATAGTGAGGAGACTTCAGGTCAGACTATTCACTAATAGGATTCAGACACGCACCACTGTTCAACCCTGACCTTTTTGCTCCTATCTAATTCATGCATAGTAAAACACACACACACACACACTCAAAAAGTTCTGCTACAATTCTTAAGATTTTTTTAGGACAACTTCATTTTGTTATGTTCATTCAACTAAATTTTTTTTTAACTTGATCAATTTGTGTTGGGACAACGAGAATGTATTGTGTGGATTTGGATTTTGGGATTTTTGGGTAGAGCTTAAGGTAAAACATATAGTTGATGTCAGAATTATTAGCCCCCCTTTTGAATTTTTTTCTTTTTTAAATATTTCCTAAATTATATATTTTTTTAAATATTTTTTCTTCTGGAGAAAGTCTTATTTGTTTTATTTCAGCTAGAAAAAAAGCAGTTTTAAATTTTTTAAAACCCATTTTAAGGTCAAAATTATTAGCCGCTTTAAGCTATATACAGTGGAAGTCAGAATTATTAGCCCCCCTTTGATTTTTTTATCTTTTTTAAATATTTCCCAAATGATGTTTAACAGAGCAAGGAAATTTTCACAGTATGTCTGATAATATTTTTTCTTTCTGAAAAACTCTTATTTGTTTCATTTTGACTAGAACAAAAGCAGCTTTTCATTTTTTAAGAACCATTTTAAGGTCAAAATTATTAGCCCCTTTAAGCAATTTTTTTTGCGATTGTCTAGAGAACAAACCATCATTATACAATAACTTGCCTAATTACCCTAACCTGCCTAGTTACCCTAATTAACCTAGTTAAGCCTTTAATTGTCACTTTAAGCTGTAAAGAAGTGTCTTGAAAAATATCTATTCAAATATTATTTATGGCAAAGATAAAATAAATCAGTTATTAGAGATGAGTTATTAAAACTATTATGATTAGAAATGTGCTAAAAAAAATCTTCTCTCCGTTAAACAAAAATTGGGGGAAAAAATAAACAGGGGGGCTAATAATTCAGGGGGTTTAATAATTCTGACTTCAACTGTACATGTGAGTCAACTGGTTCTGTGAATAATTCGCTTGAAACTGAAAGCATTAAATCAGAGAAAGCTCTTTAATTTAACAGATACCGTATCTGTTTTGTTATTTAAAGTAACTAATAACTAATTATGAGAATAATCACAGGAATCTACTTTGACCAATCTGCTTTAGCATATAAGCTCACAGTTTAAATGTACGATATTTCCAGGAATGTCTAATCAGAGGCGCCAGGGAGAGTTGGTTAATCACCATCTAATTATGTGATTAAAAGTAATTAATTAAATTTTCCTTAACAGCCGCACTCACCTTTTTACGTTGGCAGTTGACTTTCTCTGGCAGATCACTCCAACGCTTCCATCTGGGCCTGTGTCTAGGGTGATATCCCATAGCAACGTGTTGCTAGGTGTGGCTGTCTGGAAGGACACACCCTTTTTTACCATGGCTCTGTTATGAGAGAAAGAAAAAAAATGTAAGGAACATCCTTTACTTGTCTTTGGAAATCCCTTTAACTGTTAAAAAAAAGGATACTGAAAAGAGACACATTCAAACTACAAATTTGTTTTTCTGCTTGTTCAAACTACTTACAGTATTTAAAATGAGCTAAATCAACACAATTCTTGTGTTTTTTTTGGGACAACTTAAATTCATTCATTAAATTCCTTTCGGGCTTTATCCCTTTATTAATCAGGGCTCGCCACAGCGAAATGAACCGCCAACTTATCCAGCACATGTTTTACGCAGCGGGTGCCTTTCCCGCTCTTGCACACACTCACACTACGGCCAATTTAGCCTATTGAATTCACCTATACCACATGTCTTTGGACTGTGGGGAAAACCAGAGCACCCGGAGGAAACCCACGTGAACACGTGGAGAACATGCAAACTCCACACAGAAATGCCAACTGACCCAGCCGGGGCTCTAAACAGTGACCGTCTTGCTGTGAGGCGATTGTGCTACCCACTGCACCCCCGTGCTGCCCCCTACTTAAATTTGTAAAAACAATTAAGTAACTTAATCAATTTTTGTGGGGACAACATGAAGAAATTGTGTGAAATCCAGCATTTTTTACAATGTAACGCTTAATTATGAAGATGAGCTTGACCTGAAGTATGACTGGCATACTAGTTATGATAATGCAATTATTCACTCATTCATTTTCTTGTCAGCTTAGTCCCTTTATTAATCTGGTGTCGCCACAGCAGAACGAACCGCAAACTTATCCAGCACATTTCTACGCAGCGGATGGCCTTCCAGTCGCTACCCATCTCTGGGAAACATCCACACTCAGGGGCGTAGCAACCGGGGGAGACGGGGGGGATACATCCCCCTCACTATTAGAAACAGACCATTTAGAAACGGGTGATTAATAATTATGTGAACATAAACTTCTGGATCTCATACAGCTGTTCCCCCCACTTTTAACATGTCTGCTACGCCCCTGCACACACTCATACACTATGGACAATTTAGTCTACCCAATTCACCTGTACCGCATGTCTTTGGACTGTGGGGGAAACCGGAGCACCCGGAGGAAACCCACGCGAACACAGGGAGAACATGCAAACTCCACACAGAAACGCCAACTGACCCAGCCGAGGTTCGAACCTGCGACCCAGCGACCTTCTTGCTGTGAGGCGACAGCACTACTTACTGTGCCACTGTGTCACCATAATGCAATTATAGAACAGCTAAATAACTAAGTTAAGTTATGAATCACACTCTTATCCGTGCAATGGGGCTCATTCTCAACATAATTCGGCCTGATGTTTCACAAGTAGCCCATTTTGCATGATTCCTGCCTATTAGAGCTGTGTGATATTGAAGGACAAAATTTATATGTGATAGCGATAGTACTGCTATATTCGATACAATATTTTTAGAGGCTATAACCAAAATGTTCAATATTATTTCAGGCAAAAGAAAGCATTCAGAGCTGAAAGTGAAAAGTCATGTTTTGCTGTTGCATAAAATAAATCAGACATTTTAACAATGTAAAAGAATAAAAAGTAATTCAACAGTATTACCAAGACTTTCAAATTGCTACTGTTTTATCAAGCATCAAGAATAATCAGGAAACCATTTAAAACAGTTTAAAAAAAAGTCCAGGTAATTATTTGCCATCTTATTTCTGTAACATACAGATGCTGACAATGGAGGTGAGGATCCAATTGCAGAGTCTTTATTGCACAAAAAGAATGGTCAGGCAGGCAAGGGTCAATCACAGGAGCAAACTGAATCAAAAAGGGCATTTGAAAGAGTAGTCAAAACCAGGCAAGAGATCAGTACAGGCAGCTAACATCAAAAATCAACAAACAAAGCAAAAAATCCAAACATGGCAAGGCAAGGAGAAATGCTTCGTAATGCTACAGGTGCAACAGCACTCATCAACTAGTGTGAGTGAGTTAGGTGTATTTATAATCATGGAAATCAGTGATGACAAGCTGTGTGTATGTGTGTGTAATCAGGGAAAACTGGAACAGGTGTGTGTGTGAGGTGCATGATAGTATTTGTAGTCCATTTGGTGGCAGATGTATATGTTCTGCAGTATGTTCCGCAGTAGCTAGATCGCTGGTGACTGTAACAATGTCTTTGCTAGCATGGCTTGCTTGCTTGGCCATATTTCATCGATCCAAACTGCTTGGTGACTTCATTGCCTGATGTGCTAAAAGGTCTTTCAAAGGGTGTACTACAGTGTCTACAAATATCTATAAGAGAGTGTGCATGATAAAACGATTTGAGAAAAGATGATTTTACAATTATGCCTAAAATTTATTAGATACACCTAATATACACTCACCGGCCACTTTATTAGGTACACCTGTCCAACTGCTCGTTAATGCAAACTTCTAATCAGCCAATGACATTTCACACACAACTATCTAGTAAATCTAGGGTTTACAGAGAATGGTCAGAAAAAGAGAAAATATCCAGTGAGCAGCAATTCTGTGAGTGCAAATGCCTTGCTGAGGTCAGAAGAGAATGGACAGACTGGTTTGAGTTGATAGAAAGGCAACAGTAACTCAAAGAGCCAGTCGTTACAACCGAGGTATGCAGAAGAGCATCTCTGAATTCACAACACGTCCAACCTTGAGGCGGATGGGCTACAGCAACAGAAGACCACACCGGGTGCCTCTCCTGTCAGCTAAGAACAGTAAAATGAGGCTACAATTAACACAGGCTCACCAAGATTGGACAAACCGTGGCCTGGTCTGAAGAGTCTCGATTTTTGCTGACACATTCGGATGGTAGGGTCAGAATTTGGCGTCAACAACATGAAAGCATGGATCCATCCTGCCTTGTATCAACAGTTCAGGCTGGTGGTGGTGTGGCGGATATTTTCTTGGCACACTTTGGGCCCATTAGTACCAACTGAGCATTGTGTCAATGCCACAGCCTACCTGAGTATTGTTGCTGACCATGTCCATCCCTTTATGACCACAATGTACCCATCTTCTGATGGCTACTTCCAGCAGGATAATGCGCCATGTTATAAAACGTGAATCATGTCAGGCTGGTTTCTTGAACATGACAATGAGTTCACTGTACTCAAATGGCCCTCACAGTCACCAGATCTCAATCCAATAGAGCACCCTTTGGATGTGGTGGAATGGGAGATTCGCATCATGGATGTGCAGCCGACAAATCTGCAGCAACTGCGTGATGCTATCATGTCAATATGAACCAAAATCTCTAAGGAATATTTCCAGTACCTTGTAGAATTTATAGCATAAAAGAATAAGGCAGTTCTGAAGGCAAAAGGGGGTCCAACTCGGTACTAGTAAGGTGTACCTAATAAAGTGAGTGTATAAACATTTTAGATTCTTTTTCTTTTAAATGTAGCTCAGCACATCCATAGCATGTATATTTTCTAAAAGGCATTACATAGATCCAGTTATTATTTTTAATTTTCTACTGGTTTCTACCTTAGAGAGCCATGCTCTATACATAGCAGGTTTGCATGTGTGGCTGCACGTGTATGGCAGGGTGAGATAAGGTGGTTTGCTCAAAGAGTGTAAAGCTGAGGCTGACAGTGTGGTTTCCAAAACAGCGGTGAAGAAAAGGATGTTAGCCTCCGTTCCTTTACAGAGGACAGGAAATCAATGACACCCACATCAGACCCAGTTAGCCAAGCATGGACCGTCCCAACAACCCTAACGTACACACTGTCGAGTACACAAAACCAAATAGTCTTCAATTCATTATTTAGAAGCTCACCCAAAGAAACAAACAACTAAAATTAGACACTTTGACCATACAGTATATTGCACTCTCCAGATGTTTCAACCGTAGAAGCTCTCAAAAGCTCCTTAATGGTTTTAATGACTGCAGACAGAGTTCCTGTCCCTCATAAACCTTTACAAACTGTCACACTGACCCCATATCACACTATAATCAGCATAATGTATCAATATAATTGATCATACAACCGCAGCATTATGTACCAACAGAAAAGAGGAGATCCAGCAGCTCAATAGTGTCAAAATCCTGTTTCGCCCAAAGGACCATTAGAGCTCTAAGAACAGAATTTAAAAGCTTCCCGAGAACCAATGCAGCCATCTGGATGGGGTATAGAGGATATCAATATAAGCGTAATGATAAAAGACTGCTAAAAATATGACTGCTGCAAAATGCACTTCCCAGATTTCAGGACCCTCTAAATCTTTTGTAACATCTGAGTCATATTTGTGTTTTCATTTATCGCTGAGGGGTCTTTTTGCTCCTCAAGTGTCTGACATAAATATTGTGGTTATAAAATGCCATAGGGCAGGTATCAGTCTCACAGGAGCTGTATAGTAAGACCGTAGCTGCCTGCTTGCTTGGTAATCGTGGGCCAGATTTGTTAAAGGGCAATGGAACATACCCACATAATCATGTTTGCAAACATATCGGCACAGAAAAGATTGCATTATGTTGATTTTAATAATGAAAGCAGAAAGATTGTGTTTGTTTTGTGCATGTCTTACAAGGTTAAGGTTATGTGTGGGCTGTTTCAGAAATTGTGATCTTTTTAGTATTTAAATTTGTGTCTGTGTGTGTGTATGTGTGTAAGACCATCTGTACTCTCTTGTAAGATGCAATCACAGATTCAAGTGAAGGGCTCATGGAAACACTAATCTTGGCACTGACAGATAAGATTTTAGGACTGTACAGATGCATTTGGCCCTCCCTATTTGGACCGAAAAATTTTAATCTGTCACATTTATTTTTCAGTTGTCATCATTCCACCAGGTTTCTGACTGTGTGTTTTCACTAGTATGCACAAAGGCAGTCAATACAATTCCAAATACAACATTATTTCATAATGGTTTCTTCATGTTGAATGGAAAACAATACTATACCATTCAAGTTCTATTTTGAAACAGTTGGTGTTTGCATTTTATGCATGTTATGGATATCTGGTGGTCCCAAGGATCAGAATTAGGGACTTTTTTCCCCAAAATTAACGGATTAATATAGTATCTCCTTAGATCAGGGCTATTCAATTAGTTTGTCACGGGGGCCAGTTCATGAAAAGCATCCCAAACGAAGGCCCGGAGAGACATGACTTGCAATATAAATGATGACACAACTGCATATAAGAGCCAATATGTTGTATTTTTGCTCCTTTAGACACCCACGTTGTATTTGTCTACATTAAAATGTTAATATATTCTATTTTGAAAGTATATAATATCACTGCATTGTACAATAAGTTTTTTTTAACAAACATTCAAATGTTGTATTTCACAGCACAACAAAATCAGTGTATTGCTTAAGTAGGCTTCTTCTACATTCAGATACGTTCATATGTTATGTTTTGAACTGCATAACAATTATGGATGCAACAATTATAGATTTTGGTTGTACGATTATATAGTGTGAAGAATAATCAGTGTTTCACGGTTATCACGTCTAATGTAAATTTAAGCTTTATGTTAGCTAGATTTAGATCTGGACATCCCTAACTAATATTAAAAAACCTTTAAAAGGCATTTTCATTGGGAATAGTTTTTATGCTGTAGGTTTTTCTGTGCTTATAGGGCTACACAATTTAATTATGTGTGTGTTTATAGAGAGGAAGGGGAGAAAATAATATAATAATTGTTATGAAGGTCGGCGCCAATATTTAGATTAACTGTTGTTATCATCTGCGTTCATACATACATAATCATTTTAATAATAGTTCGTCTAACATGTCTTTTGTTTACATTGCACTGAAAGCTAAGCACAACTCTCACCGCTACAGCATGAGATGTTTTCTACTGCGTGCGCCCAGACAGCCGCGAGCGTGTTGCTCCGCTTGCGCCCGCATATTGGCATATATTCTTATGACATAACAAACTTGCGTGCGGGAAAGACGTGATATGGGAACGGCCCGCGGCTATAGTTATTACAGTGTGCGTGGGTATTAGCTTCGGTGGACAAGCTCGGAACTTTAAACTAGCGCACAGTTGGCAACTTGGCATAACTTTGTTCAGCAGTTTCGTTTCTTGCGGCAGAACAGAAATGCAGAAATGCGGCTTAGAGAAGCCTTTACGATTAATTAACCGTGACGAATTAAAGCGAAGTTAATAGTGAAATCGGTTAATCGTTGCATCCCTAATAACGATATCAGTGCATTGTACAAAAGGCCTTTTCTACAAATATATTCAAATGTATTCGGCTGCTCTCACCACTCGCCACTGTCAGGTGACTCACGCTCTCCACAGCTCGTGCTGTATCGAACAAGACGCACGTCACTTCATAACTATAGCGGCCGTTTTTTGACTGAACTAAATTTATTCTTGATGTCTTGGTCACACTATTTGGAGGGCCAGAACAAATTGCCTCGGGGGCCGGGTTCGGCCCGCGGGCCGCCAATTGAATAGCCCTGCCTTAGATCCTTTATTTTGTGTGCGAGAAGTGTGACAACCCTTCTCCACTCACTATCCTTCAGCTTAGTCCCTAATTCATCAGGGGTCGCCTCAGTGGAATGAACCGCCAATTATTATGGAATATGCAACCCAAGCTTATTCTGAAAATATACAGATATATACATTTATGGAGATCGAGAAATACGTCCCAGGAGGTACATTTTTTTAGCAGATTTTGTTTTCGCAAATCCACCAGAGGCCGCTGTGTACACTTTTTCAGATCTCAAATTTATCTTGCTAGTGCCAATTTGTGCCTGCTATTCTTGCGTAAATCCACCAGAGGCTGCTTTTGACTCACTGACTGACTGGTCAACTGATCCACCCTCCTCCTTTCCTAAACCCAACCAATACTGTTTTAAAAAGCACCGATTGACCCGCACACCCACTTTCCTAACCCCAACCGACAGTTTTAAAATGCAATCCAGAAATCCAGCAATCCTCGTGATTTTACCACATTTTCAGCCTGTTATTTATTTGTCTATTTTACTTTTTGGTTTCTGTTTTTGTCCTACCAGAATTTTGGAATCATTCTTCACTGGACTTGAACCCCATCGTCGTGGTCAACTCCTCACTGCATCTCAAGTCCACAGACATACATGGCAAGCTGACTGGACAAACTGGAAACAGCGGGAAAGCCGTCCATTCAGAGGTAAGGGGGCAGCTGGTAAGCATGAAAATGAACGCCGTCATACCGCCCCTGTAGCATTCATTGTAAAGATGAAATGCAGCCATATGTACTTCTGGTTACATAATTTTCGATCTCCAGAAATGTATATAGGGCTACGTTTTCAGAATGAGCCTATGTTAGGATTATGTTTTATGCATCGGATGAGTGCAACAACCATTGAGACAAACTTTTTTAGTTGTTCAATTTTGGTAAGCCCATGCCAACTGTAGTCTCAGCTTGCTGTTCTTATCTGACAGGAATGACACCCAGTGTAGCATCTCAGTAGATCAGCAGTTTTGGGGATACTTTGGCCAAACTTTTTCTGCCACCAACAACCGTGCCATATTTAAAATCACTTGAGTCATCTTTCTTTTCAATTCTGAAGGTTGGTTTGAATTCGGCAGATCTTTAATCTCATAACTATGGAATGTAGTTTGTCAAGTTAAGCTCCAGGTTTAGAAATGTTTAAAGTACTGAAAAACATCTCACCTGTGGGAGTATGACAAGGGGTTGAAATATGTTTACATGCATAACTCTGATGAATTGCTGTCATGTGATTAGATATTTGCATTAATAAACAGCTGACCAGGTGGCCAGGTCATATTCGTTTTATAATTCATTCAATTCGGCTTAGTCTCAGATTTATCAGAGGTTATCACAGCGGAATGAACCACCAACTCTTCCAGCTGCAACCCAGTAATTTGGACTGTGGAGGAAACCGGAGCACCCGGAGGAAACCCACGCCAACACAGGGAGAACATGCAAAGTCCACACAGAAATGCCAACTGATTCAGCCTCGGACTCGAACCAGCGACCTTCTTGTTGTGAGGCAACAATGCTAACCACTAAGCCACCATGTTCTCCTCATTCATTTTATTATGATATACACAAATCATTATATAAATATGATTGTTTCAGGGCACATATGCATATTAGGGGCTGTTTCTGTTGCTACTCAGAAATTAATGCAAGATGACCCTTCAAAGTATGTTAAGTCCACACTTATCCTTCTCTGACACTGACAATCCCCGGAAACATCTGCTCGACATTTAACACCAAATAAATGAATTTGACCTATATGGATACCAAATGACTTAATGAACATCCATCGCAAATCATCTTCTGTCTGTCACTATGGAGAAGATCACAGTATTTCAGAAGAGGGGATACTACAGCGAGCTCGACGTCTGACATCACAAGTCCATTTGCAAGGCCTTTTTCAATTATCTGTCAAACATCACTGACATTTCACATAATGAATGTAGGCTTCGAAATGTCATGCACATGCTCGAACACATACAGAAAATGCCAGAGAACCATATTGAGAATATTAAATGACGGAGAAAGTAGCGGAGAAAACAAAATGAACACTCACCAAGTTCTATGGAACAGTGGAATAAATGTGGGACTATTCTCATAAAAGAATGCCATTTTTGAGAAAATTATTAATTTTTTACTTTGGTTCTTACCTATCTCCCCCTAATTAATAGACAATCTAATTAATACAGTAGCTTGATCTTTCTGGCATCACATTTGAGACAAGGGCTTTCTGTGACAGCTCTGAAACATGCTTTAGAATTGGAAAATTAACTACTGACTACTCAATATAAAAATTACAGCATGATAGTTTAATATTTATGCATGGAAAACTTTCTTAATTTACTTTGGACATGTTTAGAAGCTGGGAATTTCTCACAGTTCAGATTTGGGCCCATTTTGGTTCTTAACTTTTTTCCATAAACAAAATTTTCACAATATTATGGCATTTACGCCTCAGTTGTATGGCATACTTCAGTACAGAACAGGATGATTTGGTATGGGTCAATATTATCCCTACTTGGTGTACACCAGAAAGTTTTGACCTATATCATTCTTGCTCGAAGAAGAAAGCCATAAAGACCATTCACATTGTAACACCAGGATGATGGATAATGAAGTTGGAGATCCACATGCAGTTTAATAATCAAGAGTAGTCAGGCAGGCAATGGTCAAACAGGTACAAACTGGAGCATGAGAGTCATCCAAAGAGCATGGTCAAAATAACAGATAGGGTAAAAATGGTCAGGACAGGCGGCATAATAGCATAAACAAAACAAAGATAAAAAACATGGGAAGGCAAGACAAGGATACTGCTTACATGATGCTCTAAACCATAAGTGACAAACCCTGTTCCTGGAGATCGACCTTCCTGATGATTTCAGCTCCAACCTGATCAAACACACCTGAACCAATTAATTAGAACATGAGGAGCACTTGATAATTACAGGCAGGTGTGTTTGATATGGGCTGCAACTGAAAACTGCAGGAAGGTGGATCTCCAGGAATAGGGTTGAGCACCCCTGCTCTAAACAGAAACAAGACTCAGCAAAGAGTGTGTGAAACTGAGGTGTATATACTGTATAGTCTATGTAGTCATTCAATGATGAACTTCAGCTTTGTATGTGTGTGTCAGTGTCCAAATGATGTCAGCTGTGGCAGGTGTGATTAAAGACTTCTGGGAGTAGTAGTTCGGTTCAGTGGCAGAATTTTAGTTCTCCAGCAGTCTGCAAATGTTAGATCACTGGTGATCGTGACATAAATATTGTGTTTTCACATATGATAAACAACAATAGTGAACATTCAGCAGATCCTGTTCTTGCTTTTTAATAGTTCAATGCTACGTACCATCATAGTTTTATTACGGTGTCATGTTTCAGCTGTGTATTTTTATTTGTTGTTTTTCCCTTATGAGGATTCTCACACTCCAAAAAAATTATGTTTGCCATTTGTTCCAACTACTTATTGAAAATTAGCTAAAACAACACATTTCTTGAGATTTTTTTTGGGAGAACTTGATTGTTTTGTGTTCAATCATTGACATTGGAAATTAAAATAAATGCATAGTGTACTAAACTGTACTGAACAGTACTGTTAGGTGGAAATCGTCCATTAAAGAGAAACCCATTAAATACCCAGTTAATTTCTAAGTATTCTCAGAGTGTTTGAATTCTGAAAAGATAAATCTAAATCATAAAGAATCACTCATTTGGTCAAAACAATCACTGAGCAGCAGTTTGACTTTCCTGCCTCACAAACTCCTAATTTATGACAGGCTATAATGCATCTGAATCATGTCCCTTCCTGTGTGGTAATGTATGAGTGTGACTACAGGTAACATTTATCAGGGTGATTTCAAACTGGCCTCCTGACAGATTTATATGTGAGTAGTAGTAGCTATTTTTCACAATCCTTGATTGGGTAAAGCCTTCTCAATGATGGATCCCTGTGCAATTTTGAATTCAAAATACACTGCTGTGAATCCAGCTACTGATTTTAGCAACATAATATTAATTTGATGGCTGTCTATGTGTAGAATATACCTAAGCGTGAAGTGAATGTTCTAATTAAAGAAACTTAATTGTTAATTATAATAAATGAGAAAGCAGAAGGGTTTAAATTATCTTCAGTTAATTAGAAAGTCACAATTGACGTAACGTAGGACTTTCAAAGACACAAGTACATCGTTATGTCATTTCATAATAAAGTTATTTCTACTGAAACTTTCTTTCATCAATAAATGTATTACATTGAACATGATAAAGTTGCAGTTTAGAATATTCAACATATATTTCTGTCACAACAACTCTAAAAGAGATACATTATGGTAATGAATATGTATATGGAAATGTTGATGTATTTGGTATTTGTAGCATAGATCTGCTACGCTGCGGCTGCTTTGATTATTATGGCAGAGCAAGTACCAATACTTGCTATGGCCAGTTTATTCACAGACATGCTATCTGAGAATATAACATACTGCTGCTACAAACACATCAAATTTGCAACCCCCATAGCAGACCCATACAGTACATAGGTGGAGCTGGGGTGAAAGAGGGTATCCAAAAACGCATTGCTGATTGCTAATGTAAACAACAATGAATTACTTCAATGAGGAGGAAGCTTATTAGCTACACTGTGCTGTGCTGCACATTGGAAGATTTTTTTTCAGCCTCATAGATTTCCATAATAGAACTTTATAGTAACTAGGGCTGCACGATATTGGAAAAATCTAACATTATGACATTTTTCTGCGATATATATTGAGATATGAATACAAGATGAGTTGAATAACTATTTGGAAAGAATTGATTATTTGGATTGATTGGGATGATTCTGTAGTGGACTGTATAAAATATAACAACTATCAACAAGCATAGATAAATACAAGAAACAAAAAGTTACAAATTAAATAAACAAATTAAATTAAATAGTTTTATTGTGTTTCCGAGGAGTCGAACTGTAATCTACACAGTGGTCCCCAACTTTTTTATCACTGCACACTGGTCAATGCTTGACAATTTGGTGGGTGGAGTTTTATTTATATAAAGTTTTATTTATAGAGAAAATTAAAAGTCACGGCAGTCTTTGGATGTCCTGCATTTGTCTGAGATAATTAGTCTACTGAAATGTGTATATTCTATACAACCTGAAGCTGATTGATGCAAGCTGCGCACCTTCATTGGAAATAACAAACTTGCGAGAAACTCTAGAAAAGACGCGATATGCGAACGACCCCTAAAAGGCCGCCGTCATTTGCGATCTCCAGCAGTTCATCTTCTTGCACAAACATGGTGGATTCACCTGATTAGTTGACAAATGGTTTGTGGATCTATTGCTTGGCAGTTCATGTGTCCTTTACTGGGCCTTTTCCCCTTAGCAAAGAAACTTTCCAAAGACGTCTATTTTGCTGCTTGTGGGTTAAATTTGGGTGCTAAAGTGACCGAGATGTAAGCGAGAGAATATGGTAACTTTTTTTTAATAAAAGATCATTCAGACTGGTTAAGGGCGACTAGTATATACAGGGCTTAATTTGTGCCAGAACACACCGGATCCGGAACCTCTGAAATTTGATCCGGCACCTCATTTCAACCGCCCTCCTCCCCCTCCGCTGTTCACTTTCACTTTCTTCCACGACTCCCCAACCCTCTTCACTTTCGTCCGCGACACAAGCCACACATCCCCTCCGTGCTCTCCACTTTTGTGCGTGACACCTCTCCTTCCTTGGGTAACATGCGGGATCCATTACCCCGATCTGTTCTGGGACCTCGCAAATCACAAATTAAGCACTGGGTATAGAGTAATTGAATAATTAAATGTATACAAACAATTCAATAAAATTAATCATTATTAATTTGTTGTTAACGTGCAAACAGTACAATTTATTATGCCTGAATGCTTTTTAAACCCTCACACAGTCAAGGGCCTCAAAAAACACTTGCAAAATCATAATAATCAGTATTATAAGAGATTATAATCCAGACTCAACATTGCGTATACTCGCGATGTGACTACTGCGAATGATAACATTGTGATATCGATGCTGAAACGATGTGCAGCCCTAATAGTAACTATAAATGCTTTATTGAATAATACATTTCATGTGCATTAGTGTGAAAATAATATTACAAAAGTTTAATAAAGCAATCATTTTAAGTAGAGATCCTTTAATTTGACATTAAACTAAGGGGTAAAATTAAGGCCCAATCCCAATTCTACCCTTAGCCCTTCCCCTTATCCCTACCCCTCGTTTTGCGCGTTCACGTCAAGGGGTAGGGGTGTCCCAATTCTCTTTAGCTTGAAGGCATAGGGCTAAGGGGAAGGGGTGAATAGCCCTTCGAATGAAGATTTTTCAGGACCACACTCGAAACCAAGGGGTAAGAAAATTTCCCAGAATACACCAGCCACAACGGCAGTATTGCTGAACCCGGAAGTAAGAAGATCCACAAATAAGTATTTTTTGTCATTATTGCAAATTTTTACGATAAACAAACATATATTTAATATATTCATAAACACGTTCGTGTTTTACAGTCATGCTTAAAAAAAAAAAAATTGCTAAATTTCGTGATCTATAATCCATAATCATAACTCCTGTATAGCAGTCCCACAACATTCTGACACTTCTGACAAAGTCTAGTGGCTGGGAATGAGCCTTTTACAGTGTCTGCTATAATGTTAATGTTGTTTTCGATTGTTTACATAGCTGAAAATGGCCACTGTGTAAATACACAGTACAGTTATGATCTCGATGCCTTCAGTGATCTTCTGAAGAGAAATACCAAAAAATAACTCAACTGGAAAAACTACAGCAGTCGCGATCGTCTGATCTCATATGAAGCAAGAGATCGTGATGACATCTGATGATGTGTGCAGGTGTTGTAGTGCTGTCCCAATTCTTAGGTACATTTTGAACCCCTTCCCCTTCACACTCGGTTGTAAGGGCCAAGGGGAAGGGGTAGGGGTACAAAAATAGAATTGGAATTGGGCCTAAGTGTGTCAAGAAACAATTATAAAGGTGCATTTTCAATATTCTTATGTGTATGATCCTATATTAGTAGTATACTGTATATTAGTATATGTTAGCGTTATATAATTTAATTTACAGTTTTTTTTAAACAATATAAATACATATAACAGCCTATATGGTGCAATATTTACAACATTATCTGTGTGTTCATATATTTTCATTGTATGTGTTCATTGAGATATATTTGGTAGGACTTTATTTTTAGTCCAGTATAGCTCCATTCATCTATTTATTTTCCTTATTTATCAGGGGTCGCCACAATGTAATGAATCGTAAACTATTTCAGCATATGTTTTACGCAGTGAATGCCCTTCCGGCCGCAACCCAGTACTGGGAAACACCCAAACACTCTCTTATTTACACACATATTCATTAACTATTGTCAATTTTGTTTGCCTAATTCACCTATAGAGCATGTCTTTGAACTGTTAGGGAAACTGGAGCACCTGGAGGAAACCCACTCAAACATAGGGAGAACATACAAACTCTACACAGAAATGCCAACTGGCCTATCCGGGACTCGAATTAGCGACCTTCTTGCTGTGAAGCGACAGTGCTAATAAATATGCATATGGAATATACTTATTGTAAAATTACAGTAACTAGGTAATAATTAAGTGCAAATCCTAAACCTGGTCCCAAAACTAAAAATAACCCATGAATTTATATTATTTTATCTGTACTTTCTTAGGTAAATATACTGTAAACATTCAGTGCATATGTTAATAAATACAGTGCAACTAATCATGTAACATCATTTCAAAAATGTCTCTCTCTATTAACTGGTTTAACTGAGGGGAAGATATCACAACAAAATTAAAACAGATCTATTAGACCCAATGCTTGATTTTCCATTTTCAGCACCAAGCCACTTTAAAGCCAGCCGTGTAATATCACAGCATGACATCAACCCACACAAAAGCTCACATCTGTTAAATAGCTCAATGCTTCAAGGGCAACTGAGCAATTGTTCATCATTTGATAACAGCATCGGTTAATGAAAAGTATCTCTTGGCCATCTGGAATCATGTTTAGAGTGATTAATAAATACACTGCAAAAAATGACTTTCTTACTTAGAGTTTTTGTCTTGTTCTAATTATCTAATTATCTAAAAAGTCTTAAATCAAGAAGAAGAAAAAATGTGTTTCTCAGAACAAGCTAAATAATCTGCCAGTGGGGTGAGCAAAATAATCTAAAAACAAATTACCCCACAGGCAGATTATTTTGCAGATTACAAAAAAAAACTTGCTTAAAATTGACTCGTTTATTTACTTGTCAGGAAATAGTTTTTATTTAAAGTGCCACTATTTGGCATTAAAAAAAAGGTAGTATTTTGGTTTTGGAAGTCTTCAACAACAGGCATGGAAGGTCAAAAAACACTTTCATTGTCTTATAATATGCGTTTATTTTTGCTTAATTATCCCAACGACTCCCATATGATTTGTTTAGTGATTCATTTGTTCCCAAACCCCTTCTTAGCATGATGCTAATCTGCGCTGATTGGTCTGATGAACTAGCCTGTTGTGATTGGTCGACTGGGTTCAGCACGAAACAGAGAGAAATGGCCACCATGGCTATGAAGTAGCAGCCAGAGTAGAGCCATTGTGAGAGCCTAATGCAGGAATGCAATAAAGCAATGCAGTTAAACACCAGCATATTACTCTACTCTTAATGCTAACACCAAGCAATAACAACGACACACATTCAGTATTAATCCACACAGTGGCAAAAGTTGAACTATTTTAAAAATTGAACGTGTCATGCGTGTGTAGAAACAGCTGATGGTGGCCATAGCAAAGACAAACGGCAGAGGATTGTGAGTCCAGAAACGCATTTAAAACGGTAAAGGAAGAAGTACGCATCACGTTTTTAACGTGGATTTGGATGCAATATGTGAATAGCCCCAAACTGATTTAACCTGAGAGATACAGTACAAGCACTGATCTATAATAAATAAGTTATTGCAAGCTGCGTAGAGCGATTACAAGTTACAACACATAATTAAACACAAGTAAACATTTTGCAAACTACACAAAACGAGGCAACAATTTAATGACACTTACATGTTATGATCCGGAGGAAGAAGAAACTGGTCCAGTTGAACTGTAAAAGTTACTGACAAAGTCCCTGTCAAAGTCTGACAAAGTCCTATACTCTCTGCTGCTCCTTCAATAACAAACGGCCGACAAATCCCGCGTTGCAGCATATGTTATTTTCAAGAGTTCACACTTAGCCGATGATCAATAAAGCGTAATGGGCATGCTGTCCCAGGAGAGAGCCCTGAGCTTGTAATATCCTCGAGCCCAAGGCTCCCTCCCGTTAGAAGGGCGAGAGGGGAGTTTGAGTTCAGGAAGGTCTCGAGAACTCCCCTGCTTGTCAGCGTGTGAGAAGTGTAAAGGTTGTCTTTAGGTCATAATTTGGTTTAGTCGATTGGCTATGGTGTATGTTTTGGACTGTGGAAGGAAACCAGGGAACCCGGGGGGAAACCCACGCGAACACGGGGAGACATGCAAACTCCGCACAGAAACACCAACCAGCCCAATAGAAGGTTGAACCAGCAGTGTTCTTGCTGTGAGGCAACAGTGCTAGCCACTGGGCTGCTGTGTCGCCTTATAGGAAAAGGGTGGAAGTAGGGGTAGAAGGGGAGAAACTTCAAGACAAAGATAACTGGAGTGAAAAGCTCTGGTTATTTATAATGTGTCCGTAATCATCTAATAGGGCAGATTACAGAGCTAATGAGGTGCCAGCCGTGTTGATCATAAGCACGTGATCCTCTCGAAATTAGTTTATACTGTAAATAAACCGCACGTATCAAAAAATCTGAAAAAAGACAGGAACAAACACACCACTATGTTGGCTATACTGTGGTATTGTTGTGAAAATTAACTTTAACCCTTTATTCCTAATAGCCGAATCTCTATATGACAATGATCATTATCTTTGTGTCATGATCAATCCCATGATCCCCCGTGCTCCACTAGTCTCTGAAGGGAAAAGCGCGTTCACGTTTTGCCAGCACTTCATTTTTGGTGTACCACATTGACGTCAACATGTTCAGACAAAAGAGCCGAACCCAACACCATTTATTTATTAGACTCTGAGTCGACTATTTCTTTAAAGAATCAATAGTTTTAAACACGGTGCACTTTAAGATTTAACCCTTACCTGGATGTTTTATTTACTCAATGCTGTGTTACACACTGCATGGAAGGTCCTTTTCAAAAACCCATAATAGGGGCTCTTTAAAATTTTTTATATATTTAGACCAGAAACAAGATGAAAAAAAACTCCAAGTAAGCATTTTTTGCAGTCCACGCAATTATGTTCATATACATTTTCTACGTTTTGGGATTACAGATTAAATTGAAGAGAAGAGAAGAAAGGAGAAGAAGAGAAGAGAAGAGAAGAGAAGAGAAGAGAAGAGAAGAGAAGAGAAGAGAAGAGAAGAGAAGAGAAGTCTCTCATGGTCGGGTTGTCTTCAGAGTGTTTGCGGTGACTGATGTAAGATGCACAGAAAAAAGCATGGCTGTGTGGAAACACTGAGATTTAATGCGACAGTGACAAAGTGGCGAGAGCAACAGGGCTCAGAGAAAGAGAATATCAGCAGAAAAGCTCACACACACAGGGTTAGATGAAGAAATGTGCTTCAGAGAGGAACAGACTTCACTGGGGAAGCCTGAGACAACAGAGATGGATGTTAAGAATGAAGGAGATTAGGGGGAGGAGTAGACAAGGACAACAAGTCCAGCTGTCCTTTTAAGACTGTAATAACAGACACAACTCCAAAGGTGCATGTAAAATGACAAAAGTGCACATGTATGATCATAAATCACAAATGTAGAGCATCTTTGGAGGTGGACCATGCTTTTAAAATGCTTTCAAAAATATGCTCCTTCATGACAGACCCGCTACTTTAAAGTTTGGCATCTGAAATCTATTGAGTCTGCTTAAGCTTATTTTTCTCAGATTTACATTAAATACACTGAAACACAAGCTCTTTTATATTTGATATATTTTTTTGAATAGAGGGAAAAATATTCAAGCATCAGTGAAAAATGGAACAATAAAACTATTATATCTAAAATGTATAAGTATGTGTTTGAGTAAAACATTTTTAAATACCTATTATTTCCTCCAAATCAAAATATATTTAAAAATTATATTAATGATGTGAAAAAGTATGTTAAAACATATTAAATAATATTTAATAATGGACCATGTTTATATTAATTTATTTATTCATTTTCTTTTTGGCTTAGGCCCCATTTACACTAATACGTTTTAGTTTTAAAACGTATAAGTTTTGCTATGGTTACGCCATCCGTCCACACTACGCCGGAGTTTTCGAGCCCCGAAAACGGAGCATTTTGGAAACGCTGGAGAGGAAAATGGAGACATCTGAAAACGGAAGCGGGGCTGCAGACATTCGCCTCTCTGATTGGGGCTTTTCCTCAATATTAAGTAGCCTTCACACAGTTCAGTCTTACATCCTCTCCGTTCAGACTTCGCAAGTTTGATATGGAAAACAAACTCCCGAGTGTGTACTTTATAAAGTCATTCACATCACCCTGGCTATGCTTTTTCACTATCTTGACAATAAAATGAAAACATGATGTGAGGAATACCTATTTTCATTTTGATATTAACTTAACAGACACTAAAAATAGCTGCATGATATGAGTGTCATCTGTATGTATACTTATAACAAAACGGAGCCTACAGTATAACATCACTGCCTCCTTTCATTTTCATTGAAAATACGAAAAATACCCTCTCTTGCATTGAATATCCGTTTTAATGATCAATAATGGCCATTATAAAAGTATAATGCACAATAAGTTTATACAATAGAGAAAATAATGGCAAACAATCAGTCAGATGTGCAGAATTGGTGTCCGCGGTTACATTAATTAATTTATTAACCTAACTTATCTTTACGTTCAGCCAAAGCACGTTACCTGAGAACAAGTAATAGATTCAAAAGACCAAAGTCGGGGAATATGTCATTAGATATAGACAACAAGATGAAACAAGATTTGGTGTCCTAAATGATTCTAAATGAACAAGCCATTGGAATCTTTTTGGCTCCAGACTTCCAGTCTCATTCACTTTCATTTATATTTATACGTAAATAACAGCTCATTTTGCTTTTTGATGTTGCAAACTGATATTTTCTTATTATATTATTCTATTTTGTCTGTATAGTCATGAACACACTTGTTTGTAGAGCAAGTAGTTTGACCGTTTTCTGCCGTTTATTATTCCTAGTCTTTTCTCCCATAACCTCTTAGGGCCCGAGTGTCCACATACGTGGACAGCACATTTTAGCTCTTACGTGGCTATTTAAAATACTTTAAATGTTTTATATTTTGTTACAGACATACAGTGTCATCCTGCAACTGTTTCACAGCATATGGAATGTCCCAAACCCTATGTTTAACTGTCCAAAATGGAGAAAAATTTTGTTTTTACTCTCTGATAGTCAAACAAAGTTAAAAAAAATTAAATTCTATGTTATATATGCATTATAAAACATTCAGGAAAAAGTGTTTTATGTAAATTCGGAGACCACATATATATATACATCATTTTTTTCTAAAAGTACATCATATCAAAAGATGATACTTAGATTTTTATTCTAATTACTGTAGGTTCCAATAAGCCCAAATAGCAAAGAGAAATAAAAAATGCATGTAAAAAAACACCTAGGGCCTTAAGAGAACAGACAACCGAATTGGAAGTTTTAAAACAATCGCAAAAACAAGCACACTTCCACATTGAAGTATAAGGTCAATACATTTCCTAGGCATTCTATACAATACAGGGATTTCACACATTGCCGGTAACATATATATATATATATATATATATATATATATATATATATATATATATATATATATATATATATATATTATATATATATATATATATATATATATATATATATCACTACACATTTTAATGTTTAAGCTTAGTGTAAGTGAATTAAAACCTTGATGAAAATATTATGAAAACAGATTGCATACTTTGCATGTGCATTTTAAATTACATTTTATCTTTTAATATTCATTTATACGTTTTAACATCAATTTGAACATCCCTATTTGTCATTGACACTTCAGCAGAGGCTAATTCTGTCTAAACCCTTTTTGGCTCTTAAATGCTGCTCACCTTCTCTATCCACGGCAAGCAGCAGCTCCCTATTTAGACATGCTTTTTAAAGTACAGCATTACAATGAAACGAGCAACCAAAGCATTCAGAGCGAGGGAAGCAAAGAGAATGTGTTTGTTCACAGCATGTCTTTGTATATAATCTGAGGGATTAAACAGGCCTGTCTTTTTTCAGTCATATATATCTAGACTCTCAAATCTGCACAATGAGCTTTGCAGACATTATTGCCAGATTTAATGACCCCAGACCAATGCTCAGAATACCACTGAGTGTTATTTTCATCACATGCATTTCTCCAATCCACACCAATAATCTGCACTGCTTCTAAGAAGAATGTAAATATTACTGGCATTTTCAGGAAAAGGGCATAATCTGTTAACAGCAATTTTCAGTGTATTGCTATGTTTTTCATAAGGCATTACAACTGTGGTTGGGCATTCATATAGAATAGAGCTTGTTCTAGGGTTGATTCCCAGAAAACTACCAAGTAATTTTGTGTTTAAAAGACGTCTAACAGAAGCTGTCTGATAGATGTCTAGACTAAACCAAGGCTAAATTTGGACTGAAAATTTAATAGACATCTAAAAATAGTCCACAACTAGACAATCCTTTTATATTGGAATCTGTTGCAGTCAACTCTCAAGATAAAATACAAAGAGCTGTCACTATCAGCCAAGCAAGCCATTATTAGGCTGAAAAAGCAAAACAAACCCATCAGAGAGATAGCAAAAACATTAGGTGTGGCCAAAACAACTGTTTTGAACATTCTTAAAAAGAAAGAACGCACCAGTGAACTCAGCAACACCAAAAGACCCGGAACACCATGGAAAAAACTGTGGTGGACAACCGAAGAATTCTTTCCCTGGTGAAGAAAACACCCTTCACAACAGTTGGCCAGATCATGAACACTCTCCAGGAGGTATGGTGTATGTGTGTCAGAGTCAACAATCAAGAGAAGACTACACCAGAGTGAATACAGAGGGTTCACCACAAGATGTAAACCATTGGTGAGCCTCAAAAACAGGAAGGCCAGATTAGAGTTCTAGAAAAGCCTTCACAGTGCTGGAACAACATCCTATGGACAAATGAGACCAAGATACCAGAGTGATGGGAAGGGAAGAGTATGGAGAAGGAAAGGAACTGCCCATGACCCTAAACAGTGAAACATTGTGGTGGTAGTGTCATGGTCTGGGCATGTATGGCTGCCAATGGAACTGGTTCTCTTGTATTTATTGATGATGTGACTGCTGACAAAAGCAGCAGAATGAATTCTGAAGAGTTTTGGGCAATATTATCAGCTCATATTCAGCCAAATGCTTTAGAACTCATTGGACAGTGCTTCACAGTGCAGATGGAGAATGACCCAAAGCATACTGGAAGTGGAATGCTATGCAATGGCCAAGTCAATCACCTAATCTGAATCTGATTGAGCATGCATTTCACTTGCTGAAGACAAAACTGAAGGGAAAATGCCCCAAGAACAAGCAGCAACTGAAGACAGTTGCAGTAGAGGCCTTGCAGAACACCACCAGGAATGAAACTCAGCGTCTGGTACTGAGGTTCCAGACTTCAGGCTGCAAAGGATTTGCAACCAAGTATTAGGAAGTGAAATATTTATGATCATTATTCTGTCTCATTACTTTTGGTCCCTTAACAAGCGAGAGGCATATATGCAAACTGTTGTAATTCCTACACAGTTACCCTCAAATAAAAGCTGACAGACTGCAGATGAAGTACATCTTGTTTATTTCATTTCAAATGCATTGTGTTGGTGTATAGAGCCAAAAATATCAAAAATTGTGTCAATGTCCCAATATTTATGGACCTGACTGTATATGTATCTTAGGATACAATTATTTAAATACTGAATATTGAAAACAAAAAAGCAAAACAAACAAACAAAACCCAAAGAGGAAATATCATACTATGTTTTCAAATAAATATTAAAATTCGCCAAAATGAACATTTACTCACCATATACTCACTTTATGTTTAAGAAAAAGAAGATATTTTGAACAATTCTTTAAAATGTTCTCTTTTGCATATAAAGCTATTATGATGGGTCTGAAATAAATGGAGTGTGAGTAATGGTGACAGAATTTTTTATTTTTGAGCGAACTGCTCCATTAATACATGAAGTGGTTTTCTGGGTACTGTCAAAACAGAGAACTCAAACTAGTGAACTCAAAGAGAAGCAATTATTGTCACACATTACACAGAGATCATAGCCTGACCTTACAGGTTAGACTTACCTGAGGGAGAAGGTGTCTAGGTTTGCAGAGTTCTTCACGTAAACATAAAAGGAGGCTATATCAGTCTTTTTAAGGGGTTTAGAGGAGGTCTGGATGACCACGGCTTCTCTCAGTCTGAGCACAGACACTGGCATGGCCCCCTGTTTGACTTGCAGGAGGCGAACACTCCCGATCCTCTGCATGGGGGTCACTGGCATGTATCCAGCTTGGGGCTGGCCAGCATTCCCCCCACCCAAATCCCATCGCTTGCTCTCTTCCCCACTAGCAGTGCATGGTCCATAAGCACTGGGTCGGGCTTGGTAATATAGCTCCACAGGATTTCCCTGGGTTGGCCCAAGTCTTTCCCGACTGGAACTGCCCTCAACCTGGTTAAACCAGCCAGCAGGAGCGTCAACCTCTGCCATGCAGGTCCCATGATCATTTCCAATTACACAGGAGCCACGGACCTCTTGGGTCTGCCAGAAGGCATATACAGTCACGCACGGCAGCTCGTCTTGTGTTCCTTTCTCCTTTTCTCCTCTGTCCCAGTCTCTCCCAGCCACATAAAACAAAACTCGCACTTTAGGAGAAGATGAATAGACCCACCGAGTCAGGACAAAGGATTGGACTCTCCAGTTGAGAGAGAAAACTGGTGGTGAAGGTCGGAATAACTGCACTGACTGCACTAGATCCAGGGGGATCTCCCGTTTGGTAGAGAGTTGGCCATAGCTGGCATTGATAACTGGGAGACGCTGTGCTTTTAGCACAACAAATGGCTGTGTGTGGCTCTGCATGCTGGAATTGCGCATGATGTCCTGGCCAGCCTCTTTTAACAAGAAGTAGTCAGCATCCCAAACTTGATAAGTTACAGGAAGAAACAGTGGATATGGGGTGGAGGATTTGGTGGCATCTGAGATCTCCTGACTGTCCATTTCTGTAAGACAACAAAGACAAAAAGAGAGAAATTAGTTGTCTTCATGCCATAAGGTGTCTCCACAGCAATGTGCACCAGTAGCCAATCTCAGTTTATTTTCTTTAGACCTCACTCATGATGAACACACAACAATGTGAACCTCCAGTCTAGGAAGCTAAGTGAGGTTTAGTTCAGTGAGTGGGGGATCACCTTAAAGGTCCTGTGAAGTGCTTTGAAATGTGCATTTTTTTATTCAATGTTTGACGTAATCTCAACTGAAAAATGAAGAGAGGGCGGGACATAGAGTAGCTCCTCCCCTTTTTTTAAAAACAGCCAATAGGAATTGTTTTTATCACAGCTCTGACAATTGAGTGGTTGAGATCAAGCGCATCAAATTAAAAGCAATTGAGAAGTGTCTTGAAGTAGGAGGGGTATGTCAGATACTAAAGAGAATTTGATTGGTCAAGATTTGATGTCAAACTGAAGCATGAGGTGATCTGAAAAAAACACAATTGATACATTTAGGCGGAAGCTTAATGCAAACCACAAGCTTTGGATGTTTATATCATATATTTTCTATCATTTATTTTTGTTTTATATTTTCTAAACACAAATGTTGTCAGTTTTGGAGCACACTAGCTTGTAGATATGCTTAAAACTAACAGACTGATACTAACATCTGAAACACTTTATTTTAATTTCATGGGATCTTTAAAAACAAGGAGCTGTGTCACTGCCTTAAGCGTCACACACTGAATTGTTGGTCTGCACTACACCATACCTTGTCTTTACATTGTTTTCTATGTTGCTAACCAACACCATCAGATGGTGAATGGCTCCACCGGTGTTCATAACCTCATAAAACATTCTTTACATTTCAAAAAAATGTGGCACAGCACTGCGTGGAGCTTTGTTTCCACTGTGTAATGACATTTAAGCACAAGATATACATAGGACAACTAGTTTGGGTAATTTGTGGATGGATGGATGTTTTGGTTAGCTATTACTGTATATGTTGTTTTATTAATAAGGTTCGTTGAGATAATCTGCCGGATTTTGTTACATAATCATATCATTTTGATTTATGTATGTACAGTATATATGTTAGGGGTGGAACAGTTCACAATATTGTCGGTTCAGTTTGTATCACTTTATGTGGCCACGGATTTTGGCTTGATTCATTTTACATTGTAATAAAAAATCCCCTACTGTAACACTTATATACCATTTAGAAATACCATACATCAGCATAAAATACATAGCTTAAAAGTTATTGTCATGGTCATGTAATCTAATTTCAGTCTTAGAGTTTTAGTTTAGTCTTCTGTTGTTGATTTTAATAGTGATGATGACAGCATGTTAATTTTGGCAGCTGGCATTTAAAATATTATTCCACAAATGTGTACTTTTACTTTAGACTAAGACTAAGTTAAATATGGGTACTGAGGTTATATTACATGCATTCCACCTATATGATGCAGCACAAGAATAATAAAAAAAAAAGCATTTGTGAGCTGAGAGAGAAATATGCATGAATGGGAGTATTGAGTTCCTGTTGCATCTCGCACTGGAATCATTAAACTGATATAAACTGAAGCGTGCGAGTTAGCAGCATTAACTGTGAAAGAGGTAGGTATACATCAACAGTTAGTATACATACTGTGGGATCACATATTCCAGTCAGATACCAAAAAACTACAAACACCCACTTCCCCGTCAAATATACATATGGTCCCCACTTTATGAGATCTAAATCACACTAAACAATACATGTGTGTGTGTCATTTAGCATGAAAAAAAATGTGATAATCCCAATTTATATCTCCCAGCATGATAAAGTCACCAAACATTACCAAGCTGCCTACGCCATTGACTAATTTTGGATCAAATTTAGCAGTCCTCCGAGCAGAGATTTGATTGTAAATATATTTTTCACAGTTCTCAAGATGTTTAGAAGACATCATCCAATAATGTTTTGAAGGATAAATATTAAAATAAACAAATACTACTTGACTTGATATTTTGTCATACGGCAAAGACTCATGCATACATTTTACATAATTCACTTAATGCATTATATTAATTTATCATGTTAAATTTGAAGACACCAAGCAAATAGAAATGAAAGAAATAATGTTACGCATTATGAAGGACTGTGCATCTTAACAAATGACATTGACTACGTTTACATGGACATCAGTAATTATTTGCCTTAATCTGAATAAGACAATAATATGATTAAATTGTTTACATGAGTTGCTTTTTGAATGTTTCTTTCATGTTTTACATGTTATAGCACATAGTTCGATTTATGTCATTGTGTCACCACACTATCCACGTTTCCTCCGGAGTTTCATGTGATTTCGGGTGTTTCATTTAAATTTTTTTTACTTTAACTGCAGTCCAGCAGTTTCACTTTCATTCAGGAACATTTCAGTCATGGCCCCATGACAAACTGAGGTATTGGATGTGAGTACAAAGTAAGGACTGGTGTTTTAATAGAACTTTTGATACCACACGCCGAATGGATCACAATGTACACAATCAATCCGCAATAGTCACATCGCAAGATATGCAATGTTAAGTCTGTATTATAGTTGACCAGGAGCTACAGAATTGAAATTAATCACCGTATTTATACGATTTATGCAAAAAAAAAAAAAAAAAAAGTTTTTATTACTTAGAATTTTTGTCTTTGTTTCTAGTCCAAATACCTACATTTCAAAGCAAAAACAAGATTATTTCACTTACCCCACTGGCAGATAATTTTGCTTGTTTTAAAAAATATATATATATAAATTTTTCCTTATTTCATCTGAATTTTAAAACAGAAAATATTTTACTTGATCTAATCTAATTTTTTTTTTAGATAGTTGGACTAGAAATAAGAGAAAGCCATGTAAGATTTTTTTTGCATTGTTATTGTTCATTTTCTGTACCTGAATACTGCAACACTCCCCAAAAAACCATCAAATAGTGCTATTTGACCATCTTGTGAAACTGTATTCCTATATTTTGCAGAAAAAAGAAACATCGCAATATCAGATTTTTCCAATATCGTGCAGCCCTAGTGTCAAACAGCGGTGTGTATGAAATATCCTGTCGCAAAACGCAGTGAACCATCTTACATGATGGTAATAGTTTGATTAAGATGTTTATGTGTCTGTATATGCGACTAAAATTGGCATACTCCACATGTCTTAATTCCATTTCTGTTTAGTTCGATTATGACTTTAGTCCGATTAGGTAATCAAAAATGGCTGGCAGACTCTTAATCAGAGTATTGTCTTAATTGTGTTAAGATTGTATTGGTGTTTATGTATGCACACTCAATAATTGTAATGATAAAGCATTAAAAGTATCAATAAATAAGTATTTATCATGCACGTGAACATAAAATGAACTGTAGAGATTTTCTTGATTATTCATTTTTCTTACAGTAAATAATATAATGTAAAAATGTCGGCTGATATAATGGTTGGGTCAAACTTGTATTAGAGCGGCAGATATGCACTGCATTTTTGTCAGACACAGAAAAGTTCAAAGTATGAAAACAATACCCTGGTCTGCTATCTCATATAGAAATATAGATATTTCATTTTACACAGATACAAAACCCAAATATAAATTGTTACCATTGCTATATTTCATTCAATGCCCCAAATTTAATCTACCCAAGCTTCAACCACTTTCATCTTATTATTATAATATCAATTCAATATTCAGTTGGATCTATGAAAAAATTCCTGCGGATTGGTAGACTGAGAGAAGACTGAGATCCAACATTAAGAGTATTATATTTCAGTAAAAAAAGAAAGAAGAAGAAGGAAAAAAAAAGACTAATTCCAATAACAAGGATAAGCTTAACAGAGGGGGTCTAAAATTCCTGGAAGTAATTTTACAAAAGCAGACTGAGTGATAGGGTCATGTAGTCATTACAGTGAAAGGCCAGTTATGACTTAAACTAATCTCAAACTGAACTCACATGACAACCCCTGCACACACATTTACAACTGAAGCAGTGACAGGACATGCAAAGAGAAAAGATTAATCTGAAATGGATAATATTCTGCCAGGCTGACATTGTCATTTATATTATTCTCTTTCTATTCTCTCTACACAGCTGTGGGAATAAGTAAGTGAACCCTTAGGATTCAGCTAGATTTATGCATGAACTCAAGAATAGTATATGATTTTCATGTTGGAAACCAGTGCTGGGAACTTTCCTTTAAAAGAGTAATTAGTTATAGTTACTCGCTACTTCTCACAAAAAGTAATTGAGTCAGTAACTGAGTTACATAATTCTAAAAGTAACTAATTACAAGGGAAAGTAACTACTGCGTTACTTTAAAAAAAATCAGATTTGTCAAATGACTATAAAATAAATATAAACATTGTACACTAATCTACACTATTTTAATGTTGTTGTGGGACAGTGTGAGAGACAACAGCAGCATGTCCTCAACTATTTATCTAGATATTATTTTGTTTAATTCTGTCTGAGTAATAAGTGTTTGTGGTGTAGAAAAATGAAGTTTTATTTGCTTTGACTTTGTGGCTTCGTCTCCTCCTTTGGTAGCAGAGCACAAGCTATAGACTGATTTTACGTGACTGACATTTTAAAAGCTAAATCGAGGCTGCGGTGGGAAGAAACCCGGAAGTATCGCCTGAAGTCACACAGGAACGTTGTGTACCTGGTTGTATATCTTATCAGCAAAGAGAAAGTGACAAAAATTTATAATTTCACCCCCTTCCGAGTGACCCAAAGGTCCATTCTGAATGGATAGTGAAAATAAAAAGGGATATCAGACCTCCTTTTCAGCTAAGTTGAGGAAATGGGTTTAGTTAGCTAACGTTTTCCTACCCAAACACACGTTTTAGATGCTATTCATCAAACTGAAGTTAATGTACTGACTCTTTTACTATATTAGACTTGTCAAGATGCTGAATTTTGGTACTGAAATAAAAAAGAAAATCAATTTCTTGCTAACATTTAAGCGCTGTTGAGCGCATTCTTGAACACAGTTGATTTGCCAAAGTGTTTAACAGAAACGACTGTGATTGCCCGTGAAGGTCATTATAAGTTCACTGCACTTCACCACTGTTTACAGAGTGCAAACACAGACGAGCAATCGACTGATCTTCGCAGCTTTAAAATGCTCCAGTGTCCACGTACTGTATCTGTGTTTGCACTCGGTGAAGAGCAGTGAACTGATGACTTTCACGGCCAATCACAGTCATTTCTGTTGAGCACTGGTGAATACTATGGCAAATCAGCTGTGAATCAGTACTTTCTTCTCCTAAACATGTTTTAAAATGTTAAATAACATTTTCTTCTTTAACACAGCTCATATAAGATTCCAAAGCAAACTGACCATAGATCTGAATTTACTTGTACTCTTATATTAATACTTTATATGGGAGGCTATTTAAAGTTATGTGTATATGCATTAGATTCATCAGTACCAAAATCAAAACTAGAACTAATCTAACAAAATAACTTAAGATCCTGGTGCAAAAATTAGTACACTACACCCCAAAATAATACGTTAGGAAAAATAAAAATTAACTAAAAAGAGGAAAAATCAAGAAGCATAAATAATATTAAATTTAAGTTGAAATTGTGTAATACCTCATTTGAATTTAAATGCATTATCTTTCTATTGTAAAAAGATGCTAGCTTATCACACTCTAATTTTAATGAATATACCCATTTAAGAAACCTTTTATTTAAATGCGTCAAAATATACTGTCTATATTCACTGAGAAATGGATAAAAATGTTCATTTTCAAAAGGGGGTGTACTCATTTATGATGTGCACCATATATATTTTATGTGACTAATGTCACTGCCCGTGGTCTGAACTGACCCACATAGACCTCCTATGCAGGTACTGGCCAGGCTCAATCCTGCTTAGCTTTACTGGGCAACCAGCTGTGAGTTACAGGATGATACAGCTGTTTCACAGAAACCAGTGAATTCATTTATAGGCATTAGGACAAATAAGAGGATGAAGAGAAAGAGAGCAAGAGCAAAGTTCTACAATATTAACAATTGGTACAACCTCCAACTTAAATCTAACTCGTATTGAGCTGTCACTTTAATAATTATGAGTTCAACCAGCGCAATCTCATGGCAATTTGCAACTTTTTGATTTAGTGGCTAATTCATATTAATTTGTGTAATCTTGTTTTAGTATACTCTAAAAAACGTTGAGTTATTTATTTAACCCAATGGTTGAGTTAAAAATATTTGGTGCTTTGTTGAGTTATTTTTAACCTCTATAGGGTTATTTATGAATAACCAGTTGTATTAAATATTTGGTGCTTTGCGGGGTTATTTTGAACTTTTATTGGGTTATTTATTTATTAACTCAACCATTCATTCATTTTCTTTTCAGCTTAGTCCCTTAATTAATCCGGGGTCGCCACAGCGGAATGAACCACCAACTTATCCAGCATGCCCTTCCAGTCGCAACCTATCTCTGGGAAACATCCACACACACTCATTCACACTCATACACTACAGACAATTTAGCCTACCCAATTCACATGTACCGCATGTCTTTGGACTGTGGGGGAAACCGGAGCACCCAGAGGAAACCCACGCGAACGCAGGGAGAACATGCAAACTCCACACAGAAACGCCAACTGACCAAGCCGAGGTTCGAACCAGCAACCTTCTTGCTGTGAGGCGACAGCACTACCTACTGCGCCACTGCATTGCTTATCTCAACCATTCATTCATTCATTTTCTTGTCGGCTTTGTCCCTTGCGGGGTCGCCACAGCGGAATGAACCGCCAACTTATCCAGCACGATTTTACGCAGCGGATGCCCTTCCAGCCGCAACCCATCTCTGGGAACTTCCACACACACATTCACACTCATACACTATGGACAATTTAGCTTACCCAATTCACCTGTACCGCATGTCTTTGGACTGTGGGGGAAACCGGAGCACCCGGAGGAAACCCACGCAAACCCAGGGAGAACATGCAAACTCCACACAGAAACGCCAACTGACCCAGCCCAGCCGAGGTTCGAACCTGCGACCCAGCGACGTTCTTGCTGTGAGGCAACAGCACTACCTACTGCGCCACTGGGTTGCCTTATCTCAACCAGTTGGGTTAAAAATTTAGAATTTCAGCAGTCAACTAAAGGACACAGAACAGCTGTATTAATGTGCGTGCATAATGTTGTTTTGCTCATCAGGGGGCAAAAACATTAATTTGGAGCTAATTAAATTGTATGAATTTGTACGAATTAGCCCCTTTTATGACAATACAACGTTACATTTTCTCGTGAGATCACGCTGGTTCAACACCTCATTGATTGTCCGTCCACTACCTCTCATTCACTGGAATACCAAAGAACTACTACAGGTAAGTAAAGTCTTTGCAGTGATTTCTGTAAGTGCAGAATTATGATGAATGATGTATAAAAGTAAATTAAATTCTGATTTGACTGTTCAGACTGAGATTGCATTACACAACAATTAACCTGTATCAGATTTAGTACCACATTTGGAAGTGACCCAAATAAGGATTGATGAGGCTAAAATTCCATATGGTGTTCACAATAGAAAAAACAGATCCAAATCGCATATGAGAGCAAGATTGCAGTTATTTTGTATTCAACAAAACTATATTCAACAAATATTAAAAGTTTCTTAACATTGTTAGAATAAATGTTTGTTTCTTCTGCAATAAAATAACAAAAATATCTTAAAATTTGAGCAGATAATGTGCATATTTGTTAGAGAAGCATTACCATAATCACCAATGCATAGTCATTGTGGTGACTGATTTGTGATATTTCACATTTGTGTGATAATCTGCAGTTTTGAGCATTTGCCTTTGAGCACAGAGTTCATATAACGGTCGCTCTGCTCTCCATTAGCACGACTGGATGTATTAGCAGTTGTGCAGGTCAACGGGTCAGTATCCATTCTATTTACCCTCCATTTCAGCAGATGACATGGATAACATCTGGCTCGATTCAGCTCTAAATCCGTAGGTACGATGAACTAATAAGCCTGCTAGCCACGCTCTGGGGAAAACAGTGTAAAGGATGCGTGCTAAACATTGAGATAAGTGCTTAGTATGTATAATGTGCTTTGAAATTGAAATGAATTCTCATTATGCTTCATGCGCATGTTTAAACAGTTAATTGAATGTGCAGGTTTCATGCATGGAGAGTTACACGAGAAAATAGAGTAAAATAAATTCATGAATGCCATTTCAGTCAATTTTTCATTTGTGACAAATAATACCTGTGCTATGGTAAACAAATAAACAAACTGGTGAGCCAGTTTCTGAACCAGAGAGAACTGTCAAATAGGACAGGTGCTGGAATTTCAAAAATCTTAAGAAATAATCAAATCTTAAAAGTTAAGTCTAATATCTACATAGTGGGAATGTGGATTAGGTACGTTAAAAAATTATTCAGAAAAAACAAATAATAATTTATAACCACATGAATTATCCATCCATGAAAAACTCAGTTTTGACCATATTTGGATAGGTTTTGAATATTAATGAGCTCTGCCCTCAAGCTCCATAGCTGTTTCAGTCTCTCTATCACAGACACATATGTACACACACAGTGTGATGTACTGTGAAATACACATATGCAATATAATCATATCTTAGTTGTCAAAAATATTTTAACAAGCCCAGTAGATACCTTGTTAACTAACTTCAACTGAGCTTTTTTATGCCACCAAACTGAGTTTGCTCCAGTGTTGTGAATATAGTCTAATTATATACAGTTGAACTCAGAATTATAAGCCCCCCTGAATTATTAGCCCCCCTGTTTATTTTTTTACTAATTTCTGTTTAACGGAGAGAAGATTTTTTTCAACACATTTCTAAACATAATAGTTTTAATAACTCATTTCTAATAACTGATTTATTTTATCTTTGCCATGATGACAGTAAATAATATTTTATTAGATATTTTTCAAGACACTTCTATACAGCTTAAAGTGACATTTAAAGGCTTAACTAGGTTAATTAGTTTATCTAGGCAGGTTAGGCAAGTTATTGTATAACGATGGTTTGTTCTGTAGACTATCGAAAAAAATATAGCTTAAAGGGGCTAATAATTTTGACCTTATAATGGCTTGTAAAAAAATGAAAAACTGCTTTTATTCTAGCCTAAATAAAACAAATAAGACTTTCTCCAGAAAAAAAAATATGATCAGACTTACTGTGAAAATATTTTAAAAAGAAGACGTGACAAAAGGGACATAGAAAGATGTAATTAGAGCTGTATTTTGAAACTTTTACACTCCAGTGTCAAACTCAAAATAGACTATATAAACTATTTGAGTAAGCACCCATTTCTAGCGGTGTCTGAAACCATAGTAGCAAAGTCCCTTTAAGGCAAGTCATTTCACTCGGCGGCCATCTTTGGAACGCCTCTTGTGCAGTATGCTCGGGCATTCTGTTTGAATGGGGAAACATCAAATTCTCCAAAACTGCTTGCCAAGCCTACGATTCCATTTCATATTATGAATAACCAATAAAATTAAACAACAACTGTCTATTTAGTTTCATTTTTAAATGTTCATATCACACAAAATCTGCAAAAACTCACGTCTGGTCTGAGCCCCTCCCCCGGATAATTGTCATGCTATAGTGATCGCTGCTTGGCTTCTGTACTAGAAGGCAGGCTTTATTCGCAATATAGCGATCACTGATTGGCTCCTGTACTAGAAGGTGGGGCTTCATTCGCCATATTGACAGTTAGTGACCTTTTCCTCATTCAAAAGTATACGAGTGACATGTCTTGTGCATTCTAGAGTCTTTGATAGTAGACATCCTAAAGTGCCCTTAATCAATCCCACAATCCATTCCAATAACGAATCTACAGCCCATGTACACTTTACAACTAAAAATAAATAAGCATTGCTAAGCATTGTACACGTTCGTGCGCCAAATTAATTTCTGCGTCTGACCACAAGATGACGGCCATAGAGTGGAATTTTATCAGTGAAATTTTCAAAATGAAATATTATTTAATTAAAGTTACATTTATATACATGACAGACATCAAAATACTTAGTTTCTTTACTAACAGACCGCTCTCTAAGTGAAAAATAACTATCAAATGGCTGCGTCCGAAATCGCATACTTCCATACATAGTACGCTAAAAACAGTATGTGAGCCGAGTAGTATGTCCGAATTCATAGAATTCAAAAAACAGTATGCGAGAAGTACCAGGATTACCTACTAATTCCAATTCTGAAGTGTGCATCCGATAGATGTACACTAGGGATGCAACAATACAGTTAGTCTACGGTTCAATACAAACCTCGGTTTTTTAACTCGGTTTTCGGTTCGGTTCGGTTCTGATGGCTTGACACATGTGGGTTTTTTTTTATTCTATGCTTAGGCAATAGGAACAGTAAGAGGTTAAGGACAATAAAATAAAAACGATTTATTGCAATGCTCCTTTATTTTACTTAAAAGCTAAGAAACGTACACTAGTTCCTGGTGTATTGTATAATAAAAAAAAATGAACACTGAAATCTCACAGCTGCTGGTAGCCCATGTACAAACTGGGGAACACATAAATTCCTACATTTTGAAAATAAACATGCATGTGAATTTAGTAAACATAAATTGACCGTATCAAATAAACTTATGTGTATGTGTGTGTGTGTGTGTGTGTGTGTGTGTGTGTGTGTGTGTGTGTGTGTGTGTGTGTGTGTGTGTGTGTGTGAGAGAGAGAGATTCAATATGTTGAACAATAATGTGATATATTGAATAATATTATGATATATTGAATAATGATATATTGTTGATATTTTTTATTATATATACACATTTCTTTCTTTTTTTTCTTTTTTTTACTACTATTTACTGTGTTTACTGTTTTGTTTTTATTATATATGCATGTTACATTTTATGTAAACTTTAGAACTGCTTTGGCAATACAATTGTAACATTTGTCATGCCAATAAATAAACTATTGAATTGAATTGAGAGAGAGAGAGAGAGAGAGAGAGAGAGAGAGAGAGAGAGAGAGAGAGAGAGAGAGAGAGAGAGAGAGACCATGATCGCGTTCATCAAATTTGCTTAAACTAAGCGTTCTGTATTTCTCAAGTGATTCTGACACAGCAACGTTAGGCAGACGCTTTACAAAAGTTGCGTGTAGGGGGAAAACACGTCAAACTTAATGAAACATTTGAGGGCGCTTGGAGTCATTTTAGAGAGGAATGGGCTGTCTTTGACAGCTTGCGACATCATCTGCCACTTTCACTGGGTACATTTACATGGCTCCATATTATCCTTTATTCATATTTCTTTGCACGTTAAACACACGCAGGGCCGGAGCAAGCTGAACTCACGCCGCCCTCAACCCGAAAGTGAAATAGAAAGTTATCGGTTTGCGGATGAACGTGGACCGGGAGGGAGGGTGATGAAAATGAGGACTGGGGGGTTCGCTCTCTATTCTGCCGCCCAAGGCCCTGGCTATACGTGTAAAACAATGCTTGAAGTGCACACTGTCATTTTTTTTTGCTCACCGTTTATTCTTCCTCGACATTACCGAAATGTCTCCACACCGCGGATTTGAAAGACACCCGTGCTTCCTCGTACTGTAAGTTACTGTTGCTGCCTCTTCACCGCCACTCACCATGGCCGTGGAATGGTGGTTAAACGCCCCCTAACTTTGGAACATAGTTATTGGATATATACACGCGGGGAGGAGTTTCCTCAACTCAGCTCGTAGACAGGCACGCACATACAGTCAATTCGGCGAGAAATAAAAGCACATAAATTATTTAAACATAAAACCGAGAAAACCGCAATTCACAAGCGCGTATTGAACCGTGGATGTCGTACCGAACGGTTCAATATTATATTGAGAATTGTGGCATCTCTAATGTACACTATCCCATGATGCACCGCAAGAAAATTCAGTTGTGGAGTGAAACGGCAACTGACAGGGGTAGGTCACATGATCATGACAAAATGGAGGATAATAATAATAATTAATAATAATTCCTTACATTTATATAGCGGGTTTCTGGGCACTCAAAGTGCTTTACACAGGGGGGAATCTCCTCATCCACCACCAGTGTGCAGCATCCACCTGGATGACACGACGGCAGCCATTTTGCACCAGACCGCACACCACACACCAGCTGACTGGTGGAGAGGAGACAGAGTGATGAAGCCAATTATGATATGGCGAGGGTTAGGAGGCCATGATGGACAGAGGCCAGTGAGCAGATTTGGCCAGGATGCTGGGGTTAAACCCCTACTCTCCCAGGACATCCTGGGATTTTTAATGATCACAGAGAGTCAGGACCTCGGTTAAATGTCTCAACTAAAGGACAGCATAGAGTCCCTGTCACTATACTGGGGCATTAGGACCCACAAAGACTGCAGGTTGGGCGCCCCCTGCTGGCCTTACTAACACTACTTCTGGCAGCAAGCTAGCTTCCCCATGTGGTCTCCCATCCAGGTACTGACCGGGTGCAGCACTCCTTAGATTCAGTGGGCGACCATGTGAGAGTTGCAGAGAGCTAGCTGCCGGCTAATGGATGTAGTACGTCCGAGTTTAATTTATACTCAAACTCATTTTCAAGAGAATGTACTTTTCTAACGGTCGAATAATACATTTAAATTCAAATGCAGTACCTATTGAGTAGGCAATTTCGGATGCAGCCATGGTCTGACCGAGAAGTGTCTGCGGGATTTTTAAACCAGAAGAACACAAACAAAAGGAAATTCCAAAGTGCTCGAATTCATTCACTTGTTTCATTCACTCCTTTTAGTGGACTATATTAGTGGACAGCTGTAGGAAAGAGTTAAAGAGTGTATAGGGGCAATTTCAGATACAGCAAGAGTTTAGCTTTACACCTAATTAAACACACCTGGTCAAAAACAAACTAACTGAGTCCTTCAGGCTTGTTTGAAACCTACAGTACAGCTAAAGTGTGTTGAAGCAGGGTTGGTACTAAACTCTGCAGGGCTACTCAAAACCCTTTTTTCAGCTCCCCCTCCGATGACTTGACGCAAACACAGGTTTCCAGATTGATGACACCAACATTAGTGTATGTAGAAAATTTTTTTAGAGTTCTGTTAGAAGTGAACGTTTCATTTATTTGTGCTCCTAAAAAATGGTTAGTTTGGAGATTAAGCAAATGCAATCCATTACAATATGATTCAGTGCAGAAGTTATAGCACTCTTTATGCACTACATACAAGCACAGATGGCACAGCTGAAATCTTCCATACTGACCAACATGGGCCTTAATGCTTCATGACTTGGTACTGATGACATAAATATAATGTTATGACAGCTGTTGGTATAAAGCATATCCTTTCCATGATTACTACATTATCATATTGCCAACAAGCAGGCTTGCGTACTACCTTGTAAGACAGCGGCAGTCATTATCCTTAAAGGGACATTAAAACAGGTCATTTAAGGACATGCTACAAATAAAGACTTGATGTGGAGGTTTGGTGTGGTCTGATGAATCAAATGTACACTGTTCACTTTTCCATTCATCATGGACTTTTTTGATCCACTTCAAATGTTGACTACTGTATTATTGGTATAAATTTGTTTATGAATAAGAATTTATCTGTTGAAAGCAGTTGATTTTAGTTAGAATGACAAATGTTCATTCAAATTTTACATCAAAGGGTGCATCCAACATATTTCCCCACTATATCAAAATAGTCAATATACAATAGTCATATTCAAATAAGATTTTCTAGAAATAAATTAAAAATTTGGAGAAAATAAACGCAAAACATGTTCATTTAGGACACTATTAACAAGGGTACATGCATAAAGTGGGCACTACATGCATAAAGAGGGCACTACTGGGCACAGATGGGTGAATATCAGATGGCAGCATTAAACGCAGAGATGCAGTACCTGTAGCCTATCTTTGTGAATAGAGAGGAGGAATAATAAACAATATAGTGCAAAGGCAAGTTGTTTAATTTTTGGGAGAGGGGGTTATATGAAAATGTATGTAAACCCTTTACAGTTTTTATAGAAACACTGCACATTTTTGTATGACAAAAATAGATATTTCATTCAGCCTTAATGACAGTTATCGCGTTATTGTGATGTCTTGCATCTAAAATAATTTGTACGCCAAATAAGATTTATAGCTTCTGATTTTGTACATTTTAAAGTGTATCTGATGCTTTAGTTAACGTAACCCTATTAAGTTTGTATATCAGCCTATTTGAAGATCAGAATCATATCCGCTTAGCGAAGGCGCACTGAAAAGAAACACATTTATTTAATTTTTTTGACTGAAAATTATATTTTTGTTATTTGTCATCATTGTGGGTAAGAGTGTTTGCTTTACTTGGGATTAGTGTTGGGTGATCCAAACCTTAATTAACTGAAACTTTACCAAAATTTTAATTATTATATTATTATTTCATAGTTTATTTTGTTATTTTTACTATATATATATATATATATATATATATATATATATATATATATATATATATATATATATATGTATATATATATATATATATATATATATATATATATATATATATATATATATATATATATATATATATATATATATATATATATATATATATATATATATATGCAACGCAGTGGCGCAGTAGGTAGTGCTGTTGCCTCACGGCAAGAACGTCGCTGGGTCGCAGGTTCGAACCTCGGCTTGGCTGGGTCAGTTGGCGTTTCTGTGTGGAGTTTGCATGTTCTCCCTGCGTTCGCGTGGGTTTCCTCCGGGTGCTCCGGTTTCCCCCACAGTCCAAAGACATGCAGTACAGGTGAATTGGGTAAGCTAAATTGTCCAAAGTGTATGAGTGTGAATGTGTGTGTGGAAGTTCCCAGAGATGGGTTGCGGCTGGAAGGGCATCTGCTGCGTAAAATCGTGCTGGATAAGTTGGCGGTTCATTCCGCTGTGGCGACCCCGCAAGGGACAAAGCCGACAAGAAAATGAATGAATGAATATATATATATATATATATATATATATATATATATATATATATATATATATATATATATATATATATATATATACTGTAAATATGCTCAGCTACTGTATTTAAGTGTGTCCTTGCTGAGGCCTGTAGCATGATGATGTAGTGCATCAGACCCAATACGTAGTGGAGGCACATGCACAATTGGTTGTTGCTAGAAATGAGAATTATTTGTATTATTTATTAAATTACCCATTATACTGTGCATTATTGACCATATGAACCTGCCCAACACTAAACCTACCTCTCACAGTAAGCATGCGCATTATCAGTCTGCCACGAAAACATCTCGATTAAAGGCGCGACACCTTTTCCTAATAAAATAGCACACTCCTATTCTTTGTGATATTAAAATAATTGACAAAAAACAAATGATTTATGGTTGTTTAATGATAACCTCAAACTGAAATAAAAACAAGCATTGCTTTAAAATGAAGACATATTGTGAGAAAATAGTTCATATTTCAATTTTTTGCATGTTCCCATAACTTGACTTGTCACATGTCACAGTGTATGCTGAGGCATGGGCTGTTTCTCAATATGCGTTCTTCAGCGAACTTGTATCCTCGTGTTCTCGTTTAACGTCATCATCAACTGCCAAAGTTCAGTTCCAATACTCAAGACCGCGGGGACGGAGGACGCGTGAAACTTCCCGGATGTGTTCTTAATATCGAGGACGCACCGATGCAGACTTAAGCAGTGAACTCACTCAAGAAGTCCCAAAAGTCATTGCGACTGGAGGTGGGAAGCGTAGCATTTTATATAGATTTATTATTAAAGTTCAGAGATATAACTTATTTATCTCAGGAGTTTCCCTAAATGAAACAGTGAAAGAAAACATTACCATGAACATCTTAATAAAGGAATAAACACATTAAGGGTGTTTATTTGCTGAAATTCGTATTACAATCTGTTTTATTTATAATGTGCAACGCATATCTGTAAAGTCTTTATGCAGAATATATATTGTGAAAAGGGGAAAAACAATAAATCGTTGTATGAATGCTGTAATGTTTAAAAAATGTTCCATTAAAAACGTGTGAAGGTCATGTGACCATCAGGAACAACGCAGCATCTCATTTCTCACAGGACGCGTTCTCTGTTCTCGCAATCTCCCGAGTTCATTCTTCCAAGGACACCTGGCAAGATCCGTCTTCACAAGAACGCAAGTCCGTTCTCTGCGTTCTTGGAATTGAGAAACAGCCATGGATACGTTTTGTGTGATTCTCCCAGCATGCACTGCAGCATGTCATCATTGTTGAGATTCTTATGCTAATTCTTGATGTCTGTGTTTCTAAAGTTACTCAAACCTTTTGAAGTACCTTGTTATTCGCGGGAGTTACATTCTACAAATAACCTGCAATAAGTGAAATCAGCGAAGCAGTCAGCTTTATTTTTTACAATTATTCTAGATGTTTAAGGCTGTAAAACCCCTCACTACACACTTTATACACTTTTCTCAGACAGGCATTAACCTTTTCACACTTTTCTCTCTTCTTTAAACACTCTCAAAGTTCAAAACTTTGTAGAAAATATGTCCACTATAATAGAATGAAACAAAAGATCAAAACCATTTGATCTTCATTTATTTATTCTGTTATGATGACGCCCTACTGCCTAACTTCTACCTTCCTTTAGCATGTCCAGAGATTCAACTTTTTGTGCGATGGTTAGCATCTTCCTCTGCCTTTTGGATGCTACAGCAGGTGCTTTTGACGGTGTAGAATGTTTCGTCGACATTGTGGGGAAAAAACTTGCAAACATACAGTCCAGCACTTCAGAGTCACACTGCTAGCAATCGAAGATTTATGTAAATTTGGCAAGCTGAACACATTCTGTACTGTCCAGGAGACACGGCACGAAGGAGATTGATTGACAATGGTCTACAGCCAATCAGGATGCAGAACACAATGTACTAATCAGGACGCAAAACCCAATGCGCTGTAGAAAAAAAGCATGTCAAATTGCACGAAAAAATTCATGAAACTGTGAGGCCGCGAAAAGTGAATAGCGTTATGTCGAGGGGCCACTGTATATGTGTTTTTAAAGCCTGAATTAAGCAATCATCTAAATCTCAACAACACTATGATTAAAACTGCAAAATCAATATGTGGGGTTTATTTATAAACTACTTTCGAGAGGATCACGTGCTTATGATTGAATGCAATAGGCAACTCATGATTCACCAATCAGACGATTCCTTAGTCACTATAAATACCCTTAAGCTACATATCACAGCAATCTTCGTTTTGAAGAATCCCCCCTTCAACCCTTACTTACTTGCCTTGCCTTGCCCTTTCTTAAATGGGTGGCACAGTGCCCCAGTGGTTAGCACTGTCACCTCACAGCAAGAACATCACTGGTCCTTACTAAGCCAGCCGACGTTTCTGTTTGTATGTTCTCCCCGTGCTCACGTGGGTTTCCCCCGGGCCCCCCAGTTTCCTCCCACCATCCAAAAACATACAACTTAAGTCCAAATCAGCATCATATATGTGCTCCTAGTAAGAAGTTATATATTAAGAGCAATCCCTATCTGTTCATTAGCTACTACAGCAGGGGAGTTTTCGATATCTACCTGAGCTCAGACTCCCCTCTCGCCCTGCAATGAGAGGGAGCCCTGGGGTCGAGGCTCTTATGAGCTCAGGGCTTTTTCCCGGGACAGCATGCCAAACACGCTTAATTATGAATCATCAACTAAGTGTGAACTCTCGAAATCATAATAACCAGAGAATCAAATTATTACGGTTATGTTAATGTGAATAATAATCATATTATTTCCTTGCCATAATACTTAATTACTGCAAAGAGAAACTAACATAAGTTATGAGAGGAAAACCCAAAACAAAATAACAAATTTTCAGCAAATACCTTCAGTGATTGTGCTTGTTAAAACAGATGTTCATAATTAATATTCAATCAACACTTAAGTAATCACTTAAGTTGCTAAAAAACACATCTCATTAACTTCAACACTTCCTCAGTGTCATTTTTACACTGCATAGTGTGGACATGTATACACTACTGCAAGGGTGTCAAACTGAGCTCATAGAGGGCTGCAGCCCTGCACAGTTTACTTTTAACCCTATAATTGTGTGGAACAACACACACTGTAAAACCCAGTCAGTTAAGGTAACTCAAACCATTTGAGGAAACCGAATGCATCAAACCATTTAAGTTCAAAAACTAATCTTTATGAAAACTGTGAACTTACTCCATTTAAGCTGAAGTAATGAAATATTTAAGAGATTAAGTAAGTGTTGATTGAGGATTAATGATGAACACCCGCTGTTAACAAGCAGAATTACTGAAGAGAAACACAAAACTACAGCTGACTTCAGCCTTAAAAGAGATAAAACACATTCAATCTCAGCAGAGGATCATTAAACAACTCCACAGCAACGCCTTATTCAACCTGATAATTTTTATTTTCTCCTTTGTTTTGTCAAAGAGCCCTATTAAAGCAACCACTGTTCTCATCAATGATGACGTCTAACAAAATGATTATTTTCAGTAAGTTTTTCTAAGGGCTTTTGTAGACGCCTGACAACAATGAAGTCAAGCAGGTTAGTAATAAGAGAAGCTATTGATACTGTTTGTTGAGTTAACTAATGATCCTCTGTTGAGATTTTGAGAGATTGATTGTGTTTTATTCTAGTTGATTTCATCTGAAGCTGGGCTGCATTTTTCTCCCCATAGACTTCCATTCATACGCACACGAATGCGTCAGACTGGAAACACAAGCTCGTGCTCGTTTCACAGTTCGCTGTGTTGCACAGTTCAAGCTTGGTGAACTCTGACCTGCGAAATTGCATCACATGAATGCATGAGACCAATCGAAGATCAAAACATGACCTCTCTGGACAGAAATTTAAAACATGGACCAATCGTTTGCTTTTTTAAATGTCTAATCATCTTGTTTAATCCCAGCCCTTTTCGCAGCACTGTATAACAGAATTTTGCACGCACAAACTCTAGTGTGACCGCAGCTTAAGACTGTAGGTGCATCCCAAATCACATACTTATGCACTATTCTACGCCATTTTTTAGTATAAATAGTGTAAGTAGTGCGTTTACACTGAAAACTCTAAAAATAATAAGTGCACTTTAATTACCCGGATGATGCACTCATTCAGCCGGTAAAATGAAGTGTGTAATGATGGACACTTCACGCACTCAACGACCGCAGCTTTGCTCACATAGCGGAAGGGGCGAAGCTATCGGGCGCACATGTTGGATAACTTTATTTATTTTGGATGGTGAAAGCAAAATTCTCCTACGAGAGTGATTATAGCGCCTCCCGATGGAGAATGCGGTTATACTCATGGCAGGTATTATTTGATAGTTTGGTCATTTATTTCACTCATTTGGCAACCGTCAAACGTCATCTGGGAAACGGTTTGAACTTCCGCTTAGTAAAAAAAAAACATTAGTGTTCCGTTTGGGACAACAATACATACATATACTGTTGAGAGTGTAAGTGCATAAGTACATAGTGCATAAGGGCATAGTGTGCCATTTGGGACACAGCTTGTAACTGAAGTCAGTTGTATTTTTGACTCTCGAGTAATTCTACTAGCTAACAGCAGGTGCTCATCATTAATGCTCAATCAACATTTAATCACTTAATTGACTAATTAAATTACCTTCAACACTCTTTTAGAATGAGTAGAATTAATTTCCAGTAAATTTGAAGTTAACTACATTCATTTCATTTAGTAAATTTGACTATGATGTTTTACAGTGCAGAAATGATCTTTAAACCACTCAAGATAGAAGGCACATGAAGCACAGATGTCTCAGTCCCTATGAAGCAACGAAGCTGTAGAAACACTGTTTCTGGGACAGGATGAATACTAATCCTATCCAGACCATGCCTTGACAATCAAGCACTCAACAGAAGAAAATAACACAGATGGGAATGAGACAGATAGAAAAGTAAAAAACTATTAAAAATGGAAAACTATTATAATTGAGAACTGTGGACTATTTGAAGAAAGGTTGGCAAAAGGGCTGCGTGATATTGGAAAAATCAGACATTGTGATATTTTGTTTTTCAGCGATATATATATTACAATATTAACATAATTTAACCAGATGACTTGAATAGCTCTATTTGGAAAGAATTCATTAATTTAGACTGATTGGAATGATTTTAGGTGATTGAATTATGGATAAAACATAATAAACAAATTACAAGCATAGATAAATACAATAGAGCATAGGTCTTAAACTCAACTCTTGGAGGGCCGCAGCTCTGCACAGTTTTGCTTCAACCCTAATCAAACACAGCTGATCCAACTAATGAAGGTGTTCATGACTCTTTTGAACACCTCGATTGGATCAGCTGTGTTTGATCAGGGTTGGGGCAAAACTGTGCAGAGCTGCGGCCCTCCAGGAGTTGAGTTTGAGATCTATAGTCTATTGCAATAGACCAAAAATAAAAGTGAAATAAACTGCACTTTATGGTTTTCTGGCTGAGTCTAACAGCATTCAGGTGCAGAAATTGAACAATAAAAATCAAAGAGTTATAAAAATCTTTTGTGCCTGAATTCTTTAAACTCACTTGAAATACCTTTAAACACACATTAAACACAAGTTTTCACTCTATTAAACCAATATTATGAGTTCTGAACTGTTGTGCTTGTTGACTATAATACTGACTCAACATTGCTACATGCACTCAAAAAATGGCTTTTGCTGCTTGTTCAAACTACTTAGTGAAGTTTAGTTATAAACTAATTTCGAGAGGATCACGTGATTATGATTGAACACGGCTGGTTACACGTTAACCACACATGATTGTCCAATCAGACGATCCCTAACTCACTATAAAGAGCCAGGGTTTCTTGCTACAGTCATCTTCAATTTGAAGAACCCCCCCTCCTTCCACCCCTACTACTCCTCCTCCTTCCTAGATGGGTGACACGGTGGCCCAGTGCTTAGCACTGTTGCCTCACAGCAAGAATGTCAATGGTTCTAGGCTTTACCAAACCAGCAGGCATTTCTGTGTGGAGTTTGCACGTTCTCCCCGTGCTCACGTGGGTTTCCCCCGGGTTCTCCGTTTTCCTCCCACCGATTAAAAACATGCAACCTAAGTCATTGTCTAAATCAACACTATAGACTTGCTCCCTACCTAGTATCTATCTTGTTAAAGAGAAGCACTATCTGCTCTTCAATCACTACGACAGGGGAGTTCTCGAGATCTACCTGAGCTCAGAGCTCCCCTCTCGCCCTGCAAACGGGAGGGAGCCCAGGGCTCAAGGACCTTTTGAGCTCAGGGCTCTCTCCCGGGACAGCATGCCAAACTCGCTTTATAATCAATCATCAGCTAAGTGTGAACTCTTGAATTTAAAATAAGTTGAAACAACACAATTTTTAAGGTTTTTTGGGGGACCGCTAAACTGTTTTATGTTCAATCCACTTAAATTTGTAAAAACAATAAAGTTAACTTAATCATTTTGTGCTGGGACAACATGAAGGAATTGTGTGGAACCCAGCATTTTTTTTACAGTGTGCGATGTGACTATTGCAGATGAGCACATTGCAATATCGATGCAGAAACAATATATTCTGCAGCCCTAGTTGGCAATGTTTCTAACTGTAACAATGGCCAAAATTCACATCTATAAGAATTGATTTAATTATTATCACGCTTTTAAATTATTGATTGTAAAGTGGATTCTGCAGATAAATAACTTATAGATACAAAATATAGATTCAGGTCTGCCAGAAGGCTCACACACACTCATACTGTAAGGTGGGACAGGCCAAAGCAGAAATAAATCACACTCTTGTATCCAAATTTGCAACAAATGCACCATGCAGATGCATCAAGCTCACCAGATTTGAATTTACACCAGATCATGTGCATCAATTTAAAATCTCTGTCAGCATCATGTTACTTGTATGCATTTTATCTGTGTGTGCACTAAAATTTCGAGAAAGTGTAAAATGAGTTTTTGCCACAAATAATAAAAACATGCAAGGGAAATAATTCTCATTATAATAAATTTGATATCAATTTAACCAATTATATCAACCAATTATGTGAATTAAAAAAACAGGTATTCAGCCTAAAATCCTTATGTGATTAAAATGTATTATTAAAAACTTATAATATATTTTCCTTCCATAATAATTAATTTTTTTAAAGATAACCTTAAAGTTAAGTTAAAACAACGTAAATAAGTATTCGTGTGTGTATAGAAAAGTAATACTATTAGTAGTGTGAAATGTTACTGGTCATTAACATAAGTAATCATTTAAATATCCTGTCTAAAAAGCATCTGTTCTATTTAAGACATATATTTTAAGTCAGAAACTGAAAGCCTGTACACTGCCCCTATAAATGCATTATTTTATTGTACAAAAAAACCAACACATGATATTCCAACTTTTAGTCTCTAAGAAATGTACATACCTTGAGTGACAGTCGTCATTACCGTTGCCAATATTATCAGCAGAATCCGCCATATATGAGAATAGACGCTCATCTTTGCCATATGGGTTGTCTTTGATATGTCCCATTAACGTTGTCTGACGTTGTGAACCCTAAACATGAGAGACCGGGGAGCGCGTTTGGTCCATCAACATCATGCTGCTGTTTTACCTGTGGAGTCTTCACCTGTGCACGCGCTCAGACTCTCACTAGACGTGACTTCAGAATTATTAAATCCAACTGCGACAGCTTCACACCTTCCAAAAGTGCATGTTAAGAAAAGTGAGTGTCTTTAGTGAGATCTATTATTAGATTACAACCCATTTTGTCGTTCATTTTTAAATTGGTGTGCAGATATCCGACATAATCCGACGAAAGAAAAGGTAACAGTTTTCTCTTATTTGATAACTATAGTTGTCTTCGCGTGTCCTGTCGTGGGCTCGTCCCTGTAAAAAGTGTCCTGGCGGCTCGAAACTCCACAATCATCTGTTCTGCTTCAACCATGACGAGCTCCAAATCCTCATCCGTTGACGAGCGACAGGATTTACTGCTATAGCAGTGAATTAAACACGAGACAGACATTGAGAGTCAGGCGATTAACTGCTCAACACAGAGCGTCTACACTACAGTAAGCAAGAGATTAAATGTTGTTATTGTATTCATGTGCTATTTTATACATATTAGTGTACAATGTAAAATGTAGTAGGATAAATAATTTAAGCGTAATCATAAAACGCCAAAAGTTTCACTTAAATCATCAAATCTGTGAAGTGAGTGAGGGAGAATGTGCTTTGTTTGTGGAATGACAGGGACCTCTCGTGGTCATGATTGAAATAACATTTCAGTTCGGGGTTTCTAGTGTTCATGTGTGGTAATCAAAGATTGTATTATTTTTTACAAATTCTTAAGCAGTATGGGCTATTTGAGAGAGAGAGAGAGAGAGAGAGAGAGAGAGATTAAAAATATGTATGAATGAAATTCATTAATAATTATCTAATAAAATAGTCATTGTAATAAAGTTATAAAAAATAATATTTACTTTTTTGTACAATTAAATACACATTGGCTTACAAATGTATATAGTTTATATAATATAAAAATTAAATAAAACTCAAATAAATTCTTTGTTTACAACAAATAAATATAAATTAGTTTAAAAGGAATACAATTTTATTAAAATATGTAAATAAACGCAAAACTGAAACAATAAATATAGTATAGAAAAAATGTAAGTAACATAAGAAAATATAATCTAAATAAAATTTAAGAGCCATTTATAATGGTGTTTTTACACAAATTAGTTATTATGACTGTCCCTCACTGTGATTTTGAAATTTAGGAGTCTGTGTCATCCGAAACATTGACCAGGTCTATGCCATTGCATATGCAGCTTTCTAGTTTCGGTTTTCAATCCAATTGATTGGGTTTAACATTTTAAGCCACTGTCAGTGTTATGAAGAAAGACACACTGGTTAAAAGTAACCTGAACATGCAGGTGTGTTAAGAAATAACATAGGTTGTCTTGTTTTAATACTTCTATTTTAAAAGTGCATGTGTTTTTAAATGGGTTCTCAACTTTAGGGAAAAAAAATATATTTAGGAGCTTGAATGTTTGGAGGAAAAGCATAAAACAATGTAAAAAAAATTATTAAAGTATTCAGAAATCATTAAATGAAAATGTATACTTATTTATAATAACACAATAGAAAATATAATTAAAACAAACATTAAAATTAATCATTTTAAATTTCATTAAAAGAAATAGATGGAAACAATATTAAAATGTTCTATAACAATATTAATAATAATAAAAAAAAATAATAATAATACTTAAACTAATGAGTCTGAAAAAAAATATTTCTGTTACCTTGATAATTATCTGTGAACCTAAATTGGTTATTTCCTTTTCAGAAACTGCTTAAACCTACTTTGAATCAACAGTGAAAAGGTTAAAACTTAGTGGAGGTTGAGTTCAGAAGTTTAGTCTTATGCTTGTTGAGTTTGACATTGATGCTTCTTTCTTTCTTTCTTTCTTTCTTTCTTTCTTTCTTTTCTTTCTTTCTTTCTTTCTTTCTTTCTTTCTTTCTTTCTTTTTGACAAAAAAGTGAATACAACTTATTTCCATTGAAGTTGAAGTGATCCTTGATGTTTCTCCTGGATGTTCCTGTGCCCTGATATGTGGATGTGGTTGTTACGTATTCTTTATGTGATTAAATTCTTCTGGTTATTACTGAAAAATCATTACATTGTGCTGTCATCGTGGCAAAAACAAAAGTATATTGTTATTAGAAATTAGTTATTAAAACTATTATGTTTTAAAATATGTTTGTAAAAAAACACATTTTTCTTTCTCTTAAACATCATTTTTATTTAACCTCTAGGTGACAGCATTACAACAACTGTAACTTAAAATCTTAGTGTGTATACTTGGGGGGCTGTACGGTGGTGAAGTGGGTAGTACGTTTGCCTCACAGCAAGAAGGTCACTGGTTGGAGCCTCAGCTGGGTCAGTTGGCATTTCTGTGTGAGTTTGCATGTTCTCCCCGTGTTCGCGTGGGTTTCCTCCGGGTGCTCAAACAGGAGTGTTGGCAGGTATGCTCACACATACATTATGCACTCTGACTACTTCAATATTGTTGATAAGCCGTGATGGGCATTTCACTGTCTTCGAACGCTGTCAACCAATCACAACAGGCTGTCATTGGTCCAATCAGCGCAGATTAGTTTCGCGCTAAGGAGGGGTTTGGGAACAAATAAATCACTGAACACATCATATTGGAGTCGCTGGGATAATTAAGTAAAAATAAATGCATATTATAAGACAATGAAAGTGTTTTTTGACCGTGCATGCATATCAGCCTGTTGTTAGAGACCCTTAAAACCAAAATATGACCCTTTTTAATGTATAATAGGGGCTCTTTAACTCAACGTGTTACATGACGTCTTTCACATATATTCAGAATATGCATGTGTAAGTAATTTGAATCGTTCACATATCTTTTGCGAGTTTATTATCTGAGATTTAGAATGCACGAAAAAGCTGCCTTTAGAGAGACACTGCACGCGCTGGTGAAGAGTGTGTGTTTACAGCAGTTTGACTGATAAATATGAATTTGTAGCTAAATTGTTAGCCAAACAGCATTTCCTGTTGTCTACATCCTTGCTACAACATACCGTTAACGCTAGACACTGCGTGGATCAATTTTAACGAATTAAAAATACTTACAGGTTGTGGCTCACAATCCACAGCTTCTTCTTGTTGGAGCTGCTCCTTTGAGGAGTTTTAACTGAATCCAGCACTGAACTAGGAGAGATTCTGGAGTTCTCTGGAACATAATTAAAATTAAACTGTAAGCACTTCTCTTTTTGTGTCATGTCCTATGGAAGCCCAAATACAGAAACAGAAGAAGCTCTGTGGAAATAGCAGCGTTTGGACAGCATTTTAGCTTTTCTGCTGTAACATTACAGTGCCTCTGGCCACGCCCCTTAGTTGCGCAGTGTGTGTGCGGGTGGTAAAAAACCTTTGTGATCTTACTGGCCCAGATGTTTTTTTTTTGTCCCCAAAGTTCGTTCATCGTAGGCTTTGCTAAGCTAACTCTGTAAAAGCCAAGGCCTCGCTTTGTATTGAACTTTGAGCATATTACATTCAGAGATGCTGTTTATGTTCACACAGCTACATTACAGATCAACTAAAGTTTAAAATATGATATCGTAGTGAACCACCCCTTTAACAACACTCTGAAATACCTCCCTCCCCCCACTTCCTGCTCCTTATACATACAGATTACCTATTGCATTACTATAGACAAATCAGCATGAAAACGCACTGTTTCACCTAAAACTGGAAAAGTGCATATATATTTTTTTGTTGTTGTTTTATTGGCTTTGTACTTGTTACTGGTATATATTTTTTGTTATTCATAACATATGAAAAGAATAACAATTTATTTTAGCAAGGACTAGAACATATTTATGTATGGGGTCAATTTGACACCAAGAAAAACAAACATGGTTTGCAGGGCATGTATTGTCTAAAGGGACAGTGGCCACGAAATGGAACCAGACATTCATCCACAGGGATGTGGGGGACTGGATTGTAACGAAAGGGCAATCGCTGGACCCACTTGTCCCATGCATCCTGTATTGCTGTGAGTTTGTCACGGTCTCTTCTGCCCTGCCCTGCCTTGTTTTTTGTCATCAAAGTGTACGATATGGGAGAAAACATGGAATGTCTTCAGAAACATGGTGGCTGGAAATACTGACCTTCCAAAGTCAGCATTGCGAAGGCTTGCTTTTGCTTCTCCTTTGGACTTGTACACTCCTGCTAAAATGAGCAACCCAATGTAGGCTTGCAAATCAGTCACATCAATGTTTTTCCAGCTGTCCCCACAGACCTTCCTCCCCTCTAAGTTTGTCATTTCAAGTATATCATTTTCAACTGATAATGTACTGAAAAGATGAAATGCTGATTTTATGTCTTGAACCAGACTGACAGCATATCTGGTGGATCCTGGAACCATTTTGATGACATTAGCAGCGCTAAGTCTACACTGTCGTTCAAGTGGGGAGCGAGACCATAATAATTTTCCGTTTTTGGAATGTAATGTGTCAGCTGGTGGTTGAGAGACAACAGGAGAGTCAACACTGGGAGTCTCATTTTCATCTGAGGAGGATACCTCATAATCAGGGTCCTCCCCAAGGTTACCCTGTCTGACACATCCGCCTCTATGTCACTTTCACTGTCAAAAACCTGTGACAAAATCTCACTGACAGAAAACCTTTGCTTAGAGGCCATTTTCAATTGAGAGAGCTTAAAGAGAGAGCCCACAGAGCACAAAGAGAAATAGTTTAGAAAGTTTCTGTGCAAGCTTTTATAGCTTTGCAGCTACCCTGTAAACCCTCGTAAGAATTAGGATTCCCCCAACCCCTATGTCATGTGAACTGTCAGTGGTACTCGCAATACTACAGGTATGGTTGTGTTAATTTTTTTTTTAATTATACTTAACATATCAAATTTTTGTGCACAATATAAAATCATAGCATGTTATAGTGACCTCAATATCATCCAAAACAAATATGTGTAATTTTTTTTTTCTTATGTTTTATACAGCTAAAAGCCCTGTAGACCCAGGGCATTGAAAAAAATAATATCATGTTAATTTTATGTTAAGTTTTACCCATTAAATTAAGAAAAGTCATTCAATCTAAAGCAATAAAACAATGTCAAATATATATGTACATACGTTTAACATTGAATGGGGTCAAATTGACACCAAGGATAATAGGAGGGTTAACATATTATGGAACTAAGGGAACATGTGTGTGTGTCTGTGTGTATTTTAATCTAATGAAATGACTTACCCATATAGCCCTAAGGCATTACAACAATCATGTCTATCATGTCAAACCACTTCTGAAAACCCAACTTCCTCATACAAAAGTATGTGAGGGGAAAGAAAGTTCATTTGATCATGTAAATTACTGAAATGTTTATAAAGATTCCTTGATAATATTCAGTCCACATTTAACACCACAGTTTTCAATATTTAATGGTCATGATACATTTTATATCCCCAAATCAGAAAAAAAATCGGGACAGTATGGGAAATGCAAATAAAAAAAAAGAAAAAGTCGTGATTTCTACATTTTCTTTGACATTGTATTGCAGATAATAAAACAGCACATTATTTAATGTGTTTCTCATGTTTTTTTTTTTATACACGTTGTAGGGATAAAAATGACCAGTCTGTCAGATGAAGAAGAGCCGGAGTCAGAGATTCAAATAAATAAAGTTTACTGAAGATAGTTGGCAGTTTCATCAGCAGAAGCCAACTTCAACAATGAGTTCCTATAGGCCGACCTGCTTACAGTCTCAATAACATCAACAACTATACTCTTACATAACATCAACTATGTCATACATATAGGTGTTTTACCCTTATTGGTTAAAGCACAGATAGCCTTAGAAAACTTCCACGTGGATGTGTGCGTACAACTCTAAACAATATCTCAATATTTCAAGCATACAAACGTCAGACAGCCACTAGGCCAGGGATGTCCAAACTCGGTCCTGGAGGGCCGGTGTCCTACTGAGTTTAGCTCCAACTTGCTTTAACCTGCCTGCCAGGAATTTTCTAGCATATCTTGTAAGAACTTGATTAGCTGGTTCAGGTGTGTTTGAATAGGGTTGCAGCTAAACTCTCCAGGACACTGGGCCTCCAGGACCGAGTTTGGACACCCCTGCACTAGGCTGTTAGGAGCTGACCCCAGACCGGTGAAAGGATCCATAATCAAATAGAACACACACACACATACACACTCAAAGTACAATCTGTTTCTTACCCAAGGTTGAGTGTAATTTCAGCCGTCTTTATCAAAACTGGTTAAAAACTAGTATAATCTACATCCAAACTGGCAGTAACACATTAGCAAATAACAATAGGAACCGTTGTTTCTGATTCTTCAAGAATCCAGGTCCACTCAAGAGGTCTCCATGCCCTCTGACCTGATTTGGGAGCTCCTGAAAATAGAGTTTTGACGGACAAAGACACTCCAAGTGAACATTCCTAAATATATTCTGAAATTAGTTTAACTTTATTCATTAGTCAAAATCATTTCAAAGATTAAAAACTGATTCAAATACTCATATGAATAAAGTAATGAGAAAAATGATAAACGTTGATCCTTTCTGGGTCGGATTTGAAGACAGAAATCCGACCCCATCAACGCATAACAATTTTGGTACTTGCAACACATTTTAAAAAAAAAGTAGGAACAGTAAAGCATTTACCACTTTGTAATGTTGCCGTTCCTTTTCACAATACTTAAAAGATGTTTAGGGTTTGAAGACACCAAGTGATGAAGTGTTCAGGTGTAATTTTGTCCCATTCTTCTTGAAAACAAGTCTTAAGGTGGGCAACAATACAGGGTTTTTGTTATCACATTTTTGTGCTTTGAAATGTGCCACACATTCTCTATTGGAGACAGGTTGGGACTGCAGACAGGCCAGTCAAGTTCCTGTATCCTCTTCCTCTGCAGCCAGGATATGCATGGGTGTATCTGGAAAAGAAGGCAGCACATTGTGCTTCAAAATCTCTATGTACTTTTCAGCATTAATGGTGCCATAAGAGAAGTGCAAGTTACCTTTGCGAAGGGCACTGACACAACCCCATTCTATGACAGACCCTGGCTTTTGGACTTGTTGCTGGTAACAGTCTGGATGATACTTTTCTTCTTAAATCTGGAGGACACGGCATCCATTTCTCATAAAAAAAAAAACCTGAAATACTGATTCATCTGATCACAGTACACGCTATCCCATATGCCCTCGGAAGTACAAACTCGGGAGACCACTAGAACAGAGAACGCGTCCTGTGAGAAATGAGATGCTGCGTTGTTCCTGATGGTCACACGACCTTCACGCATTTTTCATGGAAAATTATTTAAACATTACAGCATTCATACAATAATTTATTGTTTTTCCTCTTTTCAAAATATACACTCTGCATAAAGACTTTGCAGATATACGTTGCACAATATAAATAAAACCGATTTTTAATACATATTTCAGCAAATAAACACCCTTAATGTGTTTATTCCTTTATTAAGATGTTCGTGGTAATGTTTTCTTTCACCGTTTCATTTAGGGACACTCCTGAGATAAATAAGTTATGGATGATAACGAGCCCGGTTTGTCATCTGAGCATGACAGCTCGCCCATAGATGTCGTGATGGGTGTCTGATCTCTGGTGTCTTCAAGCAGAGGCATGAACTGTCACAACCACTTGAAGCTTGGATAGGGCGCTCTGTGGAGGAGTCGGAGTTACGCGGGCCCAGAGGCGACGAGTAAACCCCCAATCTTATCCTCAGATCTGCCCGCGTGCTAACCGATTTCACAGGGAGCAACTGGGGTGGCTTGGAAGCCACGATCTCAGCTGTGCAACAGCCATGCCCTTACAGTGAGAGCATGAGCTGTCCGCGAGCACCGCATCGACATGCTGGACCCCCAGACCTGTGATGCGGTACCCGTGCCCATCATCCGGAGATAGGAACTACTGCATCCAGAAACGATGCGTTGCTTGACTGTGTTGGTCTCTTAAGGGAATCTGCTCTTTTATTGGAAACTGCTCTTTTCTGCACACCAGCGAAATGCCCAGGGGACAGGAAACCCCAGATTCACCGCCGCTGTCGCGTCTTCTCCCGCACTATTGAGTAAACTGGTTTCAGTCTTGAAATCAGGTTGGCAGAGGCAAAATTCTAATGCTCACTCCTCAGCCACCAGCTGATATATCCCACTAATGGCTAATCACTGACAGCTGTGGAGCTGAGCTACGCAAATTCGTTTGGCCTTCATTGGCCCGTTTTCTTACTTTCAGAGTGATTGGTTGGCATACTCCCATAGTCTGTTACCAGACACACGTTGTAATTCCCATGAAGGGAAACTGTATTTTGACTGTTTTTACAGTGTGGCAGAGAGAGCTCAAATGAGCTGCAACTTAAGAAAACACATGCAAATAGTAAAATACTTGCAACATCATCATCATCAAATGTAAAAAAATAATTAAATAAATCACAAAAAAAAAAAACATTGAACCCAGTTTTAAAATACCCAATTACTTTAAATGATCAGTTTGTCAATTTACTTCCATATCTCCATTGTAGTTGTATGCTTTAATAAAAAAGAAAGTTCCAGTAGCGATACACAAAAGTCCAAGAGACAGAGCCACTCCACAGAACACTGATGGTCCAACACTTGGGATGGCAACATCAACATCTGGTAAAATACAAAAATAAAATATTAGAGGATGCATGAAAATTACAACAGCTGAAAATATAGTTTTTAACAGAATAAGAGTTGAAATAAAAACATATAACATCCTTATACTCACCCCATATTTTGGCCAGAGGTTGACCAAGCAGTGCTTCATGGATCACTCTGCAGCTGTAAATGTCTCCTTCAGCTGGTATAAACCTAAACGTGGAGAAGATGTTGAAGGTGCCATCTACCCTTGGACGATACTGGCTTAAACTAATGCCTTCTGTCACATTGACATTATTCTTAGTCCACAAGATTCTAATAGACGGAGGATAGAAGCCAGTCGCATGGCAGATGAGAGTGTTCTGAACACCCAGCTCTACATCATCTTTTGGATATATAGATGTCTGTGGTGGATCTAGAAACACAAATAACTGCATTAGTTTAAACAAATATTGATATCACCATAACTTGAACAAAACATGACACTGGATAAATAACTAAATTAATTTCTGTTCCCACACACAAAACCCCCCAAAGTGGAGTAACATTAATAAATTTTCCGTAATAAAAAGATTTGTTAAAAGGTTTGATAACCCACATATGACAATTGTTGTGTATTATTCACACGTTATTCAATACCCATGAGACCTTCAGTGAGAATACATTTTTGTATGCACATAAAAAATAAATAAATAAAAGACTCTATACAACTGTTTTTTCAATCCTCATTGTCAGTATAGGGTATGCAGTGATGTACACCCCTGGATGTCTGTGTTCCTCTCTTTGAAACAAAGCACAGGTACATCTGAGATAATGCAGACACATCAAACATGACATAATGAGTCAGAAAACCTGCTTCCTATATTGTAGGATGAGGGGGCTCTCAGATTTGACCTAAAATGCAATCGTTTCTGTTTTGAAGTCAAACAAAGGTCTCAAGGATTTGGTATAACCTCAGGGTAAATATTAATATCATTTTTATTTTTTGGTGAACTAACAATTTAATGACAATTACAATTTTGACAATTATATTCTAGGGTGACGTGTTGGTGCAGTAGGTAGTGCTGTCGCCTCACAGCAAGAACGTCGAGCCCTGGCTGGGTCAGTGGGCATTTCTGTGTGGAGTTTGCATGTTCTCCCCACGTTTCCTCCACGTGCTCCGGTTTCTGCCACAGTCCAAAGACATGTGGTATAGGTGAATTGGGGAGGCTAAATTGTCCGTAGTGTATGTGTGTGCAAGTGAGAGTGTATGGGTGTTTCCCAGCAGGCAGGTGCAGAGGTGGGGGCTTTGGGTGCTTAAGCCCCTGCCTTTTTTTCTCCTGGAGAGAAAGTGCCCTTTTTTCCTGGGGATAATAATTATGTTTTAAATACTAATAATAATATGATATATGTATAAGTTCATGCGTGTTCTATTTAAGGACAGCTTTCCTTGTCAAACAACAAAAAAGCTAAATTTTAAAGTATGTCTTGGTTTTAGTCTAGCCGCTAAGCGAGCCTCGAGCCGGCGATTTGGAAAAAAAAAAACACATGCGAGGCGATTGCTCTAACGAAGACTTTATTTACATTGTTACTCTATACTCAAAAGCCAACAGTGCCAACAGTGTAGTAATGTCTATCAGCGCTTATGCCAACTCCTGTATCCGCACTGCACACGGACTGCATCCGGGCCATAGCTTTACAGTCTGGCCCATACACACACTGCAGACGGAGTGTGTGTAAAACACATACATTACTAGCTGACCTCCATTACGGCAGCACAATATGATCGACAGAACCGCCGATGTAAATGCATCCGTCATTCATCTATACTTTGAGGAGGTGAGTAACGGTTAACAAAAGACTACCTGAGGCTTAAATTTCACGTCAGCTATTTATCCAAAAGTTCAAAAGCAAATAGGCTATTTTGTCTCGCTAACATCCGCCTGATTAACAACGATGTAATAAGTTAAGCTAAAGTTTAGCCAGGGCAATATCATAGGCATACAGGCTAATGTAATGGAGAAATGACAGCTGGATAGTGAAAATATTGCCCTCTTGTTTTTGCAGTCGTTTATTCAGAATATATAATGTTAATTGAAGCTATAAATCATATAAACCATAGGCTAGCTATGGAAGTCAGTGTGTCCTATATTCTTCAAAATATTTTATTATTTTGTTCAACAGAAAAAAACTCAAACTAAAATAATAGATTGAAAAGGGATAGTTCACCCAAAAAATTTAATTTACTCACCCTCAAGTTGTTTAAAATCTTTGTCTCTTTGTTTTGTTGAACACTAACGAATAAAAGATTAAAAAATTTATATATTTTAAAGAAAGCTATAAACTTGAAATCATTGACTTCCAGAGTAGGAAAAACAAATACCATGAAAGTCAATGGTTACAGGTTTCCCGCTTTCTTCAAAATATTATTTTGTGTGTTCAACAGAAGAAAAAAGTCAAATAGGTTTGGAACAAGTAAAAGGTGAGTAAATGGGGACAGAATGGTGAATTTAGGATGAAATCTCCTTTAATATATTTTATTTTATTAAAGTACAATTATTATTAATATTTAATAAAAAGTATATAAAAAAATTATTTTTAAACAGCTTAATAATGATCATATTACAGTATTTGTTATATGGTGGGTAATGGGCACCGCCATGTTTAGTCTGTGCTGCAGGAGAGATCTAAGCTGCTGGATTTACATCATGTTTATTCATAATTTTCTACCGAAATACATGAAAGTAAGTAACTGTTTATCTGGAAGTGGAGAAGAGAAAATATTCTAACAAAAACTGTATGTATCTTAAGTGAACAAAGCACATCGTCCAGTTATATTGAAAAATAATTATTACCGTCTTCTCCATAGACATCTGCGTGTATTTAACAAACCATACATGGTATGTTTTGCTAGTAGTTATGTGTATTTGAATGCCTGAAACCTAAAATAAATGTTATTTATTTGAAGACACCAATAAATTGTGTTTTATGACAAGCACTCACATCTCTTTCTCTGCCTCAGTGCGAGCCGTCAGATTTAAATTTGAGCAGTTAATGAAGTGCGCTCTGAACATTGTAATCACACCGGTGTGATTGTACGCTTCAGGGACCAGCCTAGGCTGATCACACCAGTGTGATCATATGCATGAAAGGGTTAACTGTAAAATTATGGCTTCTTCAGTTGCCAATATTACAGCATGTTACTGTAAAAATATATGCACTAACAAAAAACTTGAATGAACTCATTACTTTCAGAAAACTTAAATTAATATTATTATTGATATTAATATTATTCATAATGTGTTTGTAATGTAAGTATATTAGTACTCAATTTTACTTCATAGACCACAAAAGATATATATATGAAATAAAATTAATGAATAATACAAAAAAGAAAACATCCATTTAACTCCAAGAGCACAAATTAATTTACAATTGCAATTGCAGTTACTCTCTTTAATGCATTATGCTGTATAACTTCAGTTTAACATACTGTATTATGTCATATATGGTGGAGAACTGTAAAATAACAGCTAAAAATTCCTGCTAACTGCAGCTGTTAGTATTTTGCAATTAATTCATGGGGCTTATAATGCATATAATTTCAAAGAACATTAACATGCCTTACCCATTTCTGGTGGTGGGCTGTTAAAAACTTTAGTCAAAGAGACTACATCACCCTTGCATCCTGCCATTTCGATAACACTTTTTTCATAAAATTCAGGAAATGTTAAAGAGTTTCCAAAGTCAGGTAATGTGTTTACTCCTGTTTTCAGATTATAGTCAGCATGCCACATCTCCTCATTATCAACTTCATGCATATCCTCTCCATTAACTGCATGCATACCCTCTCCATCTGTGTAAGAGCATCCATGAATTCCAATATATTCATGTACAACTGAAATAGAATAAGCATAGTTTAGTTTACAAAGTTTTAATTTAGTTATAAGTTTAGTTACACGGTAAATAGGAATAACATTGTGTTCTTTGTTTCACTCTTATATATACAGTTGAAGTCAGAATTATTAGCCCCCCTGAATTATTACCCTGTTTATTTTTTTACCCAATTTCTGTTTAAATGAAAGAAGATTTTTTCCAACACATTTCTAAACATAATAGTTTTAATAACTCATTTCTAATAACTGATTTCTTTTATCTTTGCCATGATGACAGTAAATAATATTTTACTAGATATTTTTAAGACACTTCTATACAGCTTAAAGTGACATATAAAGGCTTAACTATGTTAATTAGGTTAACTAGCCAGGTTAGGGTAATTAGGCAAGTTATTGTTATTGATGGTTTGTTCTGTAAAAAGGGCTAATAATTTTGTCCTTAAAATTGTGTTAAAAAAATTAAAAACTGCTTTTATTCTAAGAAAAAATATTATCAGAAATACTGTGAAAATTTCCTTGCTCTGATAAACATAATTTGGGAAATATTTAATAAAGGGAAAAAAATTCAATGGGGGGCTAATAATCCTGACTTCAACTGTACAGTATATATAACAAATCTGTACATACAATTCATCATTCAGAGCTCTTTTGTCTAATTGCATCTTTGTCTAATGTTTGTTGTTTTTTTTCATATTTATTTTCCTGTATTTCGTGTATTGCTACCTGTATCTTGTCACTTGTCACTTTATGTACACTGGAAGCTTCTGTAGCCAAAACAAATTCTTTGTGTGTGTAAAGCACACTTGGCAATAAAACCGATTCTGATTCTGATTTATGTAACACCTCTGCGTTTATGCATCTGTAAATGGCATTTATTACATACATTATATAAAATATGCCAAATCTTTTTGTAATTCCACCAACCCAGGTGAATGCTCATGCAGTTAATTTTCTTGAATAATTTGGCATGTAATGTACAAACACTGACATCTTTTTGTTGTACAGCTGTTCCACTTACAAATGTTTGTTGGACAATGTTTTTTTTGCATTTATTTGTTTTTATTCACTTTTACATCCAAATGTTTTCTTTTATCATTACATGGAATGAAAGCGCATTGTAGTAACTATACTCTTTTCTGCAGTGCAAAGATTTGACTGGTTATATAAGGCTTAATTATTCTAAATGCATAATTGCATCACTGTTTTTATAGCCAAGGGTAGGCCTTAACAGCTACAACGTTTCTTTATTAACAGTTACTACAGTGCTTTAACTCTAATAAAGCATTAGCTAGTGAATTCTGATTGAAATCATTTTAAAACAGATATTAATATGATAGAATTAGCATAGTCCAGACTGCACTCTGTGGCTATTTAAATAATGAACTATTGTGGACTTTTATGGAGTTTATGGACTTTAAAAAAAGCATTGACCCTACTTTAAATGTGTTTCTAAAGAATATTTTTTAAAAGGGGCATTCAACAATGCTTTCTTCACACCATGTTCTCTATACATTTAATCTGTTTGGTCTAATTACAGCTCTTTTACAACAGATACTAATATTGCATGTTTTGTACCAAGTATTTTGAAAATTACTTGTTACTTTCTTGTGGAAAATTGTAAAATACAAACTGTTTTATTATATGACATACTACAATGATCCTGTTTTGAAATAATGCTTGAGTGAAATGATGCATTTAAATATGCAGGAAACAAACATGTTTTGAACTGAAGTAAATAATAATAATAATTTATTAAAAATGTTACTTACTTTCAGCATCAGTTGAGAGAAGGGCGGTTAGGGTGAAAAGGGTTATGTAGAGCTCCATCTTTATAGATACCAGTCAAACAAACAAAACTACTCAGGTGAAAAACACAGGTGTTATTTCCTCTGTTAGGACTTTTGCATCGTCTACTCAGATTGTAACCCACACACTGACATCATTGTCACTAGGAGAAAAAAGAAAGTGTTTTTTCAGCTGTCAAGCTGCAGGCTTATCTAATCTAATCTTATCTAATATTATGGTTCCTTAAAGGTGCAGTAGGTGATCTGCCAAAATGCTAACCGGTTAGCATAATATCTTTGAAACACAGTCCCTCCCCTGCCGTCCAAAGCCACGCCTCCTGAAACACGAAAGTGCAAGAATTACACTTATCATTAAGCCATACTTACATGCTATTTCAGAGTGAATATTCAAAGTAGCATGGTAAACAATATAGGGAGCACTTCACAGGTTGTCATTGTTTAAAAATGAACCAATGTAAATAAAAAAACAACTTCATCTCAGTAAAGCAGGCTATGTGGAATACCGCTATTTACTTTGTTGTTAAACTAAATAAAAATCTACATTGTCGATGCTGTAAAAGTACTTATGAAACTGAAAATAGTCACATCAAGCTATCGCCGGAAGATTTCAGTGGCTGAACAACACTTCTGTGCATATAACAGATTCATAAAACAACACAATCTACATAAGCTTTGCGTGACTAAAGTAGTTTTAAAACATAACATTACCTGTCTAAAAGAAATACTTCACCCATGGTGTCATCCTTCCTCCAATATTGATTCAGGATTGTAAAAAGCTGTGATTTAATATTTGTTTTTACCGCTGTGACAGTCTCGTGTGCACATGAACGTACGGTGCATGCGCACGTTCTAACGGCAGATCTGCGTGAACGGCTGCAGATGTACAAATATGCATTTGCTGACAGACAGTTTGGGCTACTTATCAGAATTATCAGCCTGATCTCACGAGGAAACGGAAGTATTTTATGTTTTGTCAGTTTAGTGGCTAATTCGTACAAATTCGAATAAATTATGACAATTTTTATGCGTTCACTAGAGTGAATCTGATTAACATTAGTTCAACAGCTAACTATCAGGCACCTGTAGAGTTAATGCGTTCCAGTAAAACATTTACAAATAAAATGGATCGAGTGCTTTTTAAAATGAATGACGGTGAATGAAAGTAAAACTGGTGAGTGTCTGACAAAAAAAGTGCCCTTCTGAATCAAATCAGCAGGATGCCCTTCTGGATCTTTCACTAAGTTCGGCAGTTTAACATTTCATTCATGCCCCAGTGACAAACTGGGGTAAGGACTGGTGGAAGAGTGTTTCTTTAATGGAATTTAATACCTCACGACGAACGGAAGGAAAAAAACATCCACGTTTCGCGATGTGTGTGTCTGCAGTCATTTACTGACAGCCGTGTGTGTGGATCTTGTCCCAAAATGTGATGAAAAGTCCTACATGACGATAATGTTTTGATTGAATGCGGTGTTTACTTCAATAATGCCACTAATATATGCATACTCCACGTCTTAATTCCATTTCTGTTTAGTTCAATTATGACTTCAGTCGGATTAAGGTGCTCAAAAATCGCTGTTTACATGGTAGACTCTCAAACAGTATTGTCTCAATCGCATTAAAATCAGAGTATTGGTGTCCATGTAAACACACTCAACGTTCGATTCAACCACACTGTCAGGGCTCTGTGAACTTGGATTTTCGAAGCAGCATTTTCTGTATGTAAGTACATCAAAATCAAATATGCTATGGCTCACACTTATTGACAGTGGAAGATGATTTTTAGCAGGAATCCAACCACAGATTAGCATGTTGTCCTCAGAAACAGGCTCAGCCATCACACTAAATCAGATTAGCTGTATATTCATGTTTCAATGCAATTAATGCTACACACTTTAAATGTATCAAGAAATATGTGAATGATATTTGCACACGCATTATAATTTTGGCTCGCATGGGGGGTTGGGGAAATTGGACAAAAAAAGGTTGAAAATCCCTGGTTTAGAGTATAAATTTATACTGTTAATACAGTACATTTCACACATGTTTGAATAAATCATAGATAAGTAAATAAAAGGAAGAGAAAGGTTTTCAACATTCATTCATCCCACACGACAAACCAAGCCATAATTTCATGTTTATGCATGATTAATGCATTGTAACTCTCAATGCAATTGACTTACTCTCATTTCTTGTGCTTTTGTATGAGGAAGTTGGGATTTTTTAACTGGTTTGACATGATAAACATGATTGTTGTAATGCTTTTGGGCAATGGGGGAAGTCTTTTCATTAGATTAAAACACACACGCACGCACACACATGCACACACAAAGACAAAGCAAACAGTGGCGGCCCAAATTGTGGGTGTCGCCACCTGGAGAGGTAAGCCGAGACACCTGTACAAAGTGTATAGGTTATCTGCATCTCTCACAACCACAGTCTCCACCACCACAGGCCAAGCCGCTTCCACTTGCACGCTATGGCCACGTACCAACAGTACCATGTACAAGCACTGGCCGGGCTGCACGAGGGCGGTTCTTTGCTAGGGTTGAGCTCTGTTGGTTGCCCGTGCCCTGGTGAAGACAATGCTCACTATAGTAGTCCAGGAATGCCACCCCTGACTTACCCTGCAGATATGCGCTACACTGACAAAGCTCGCTTTCTTTGTGTGGTTATCATAGTTAACAAAAGCTAATTTTAAAAAATCTGTTTGTGATCAAATCGTTCTTTTTAACTGGATCTTCTAAGTGAACAGATTGAACTAGTTCACCAAATCGAACTAAATGATTTGAAACGATTTGCGTCCCCTGTAAGCATTTATGCCACAAATTTTTGCTTGCCAAAAACTACTTACTTTTTAACTTGTGGTTCAAAATCTTCAGTTTGTCATGAGGCAAATTGTAAAAATCAGTTCCCTGTGTATGCACAGTAAGATTTTATGCTACAGTTGTTGTATTGCTGTCACCTAGAGGTTGTAAATAAAAATGTTGTTTAAGAGAGAGAAGTTTTTCCCCAACACATTTTAAAACAATAGTTTTAATAACTAATTTCTAACACCAAATTACTTTTGTCTTTTCCATGATGACAGTACATTGTAATGATTTTGCAGTGATAACATGAAGAATTTCATCACATAAAGTAAACATAACAAGCACATCCACATCTAAGGGCACAGGAACATCCAGGAGAAACATCAAGAACAACAAAAGGAAATGACAAAGGCTGAATCAAACCAATGGACTGAGTTGTCCTGTACATGCAGTTGCAAACCAGAGAACATTACAGTCCTGATAAACAAGGATCAATGATCTATTGTCAAACTAATCATAAGACTAAACTTCTGAACTGAACCTTCCCCTAAATTTTCACCTTTCCACTGCTGAGTCAGTGTTGTTTTAATTCTGGTCTGATTTCTGGATAGGTTTAACTGTAGGAGAAATTGTGCATGCTTAATGAATCAGTATCATAACGGGTATCTTATAGGTTGAGTAATTTGTAATTTAAATAATTTATTGTTTAAACACTTTACAATAACAGATTAATGTAAAAACATGAATAATGATATGTTATTATGTAAACTAAACATTATTATGAACTAATGATGAGTTAATGCATGAGCTGATCATGAACTAATTTTAAACTACAACATGAGTAATATGAGCTCATGTGTGGATAACGGCTACCTTAATTAGGTCTTGTTATATTTCACATTTATTTATTGTGAATTGTTTGAAGGCAAGCAACAGTATGATAGATTTTCGTGAGGAATTTAACTGAAGTATAAAATGTTTCTTGCATAAAACTCCCACACCGGTGTTTAAGACATACCGACACCAAGAATCAGCATATTTTGACTAGGTCCTTCAACTTAAAATTTTTGATTGTGACCAATGTTGAGATTCAAAGACTAATTGTTATTGTTTGTATTTCTGGCATAGTTCAATTATTTTCAATAAGAATGGTGTTTTTAGGAATATTTAGCAGTCATTGCTGTAGCACCAGTGGTGTAATTTAAGTAATCTTTAAGCCTCGTGGAGTTTGAGAGTGTGAAAAACTCGATATGCTGTGACATAACACGTGCGATGTGCTGTATTCAATACTGTGATATTTCATGCTGTGTATTCCTAAACCACAGGTAAACTTCCTTATTTGCTTATTTGTGGTGTAGGTGTCATTACTTGGAGCAATGAAGCACACAATTTGTTTACATAATGATTTGTTTGCATAATAAGCATTGTAAATTGAAGAGATCTTCTTTTGCTTGTTAACATCTCAGTACTGCATTAGTGTTACAGAGGTTTATTCTCTAATGGAAATAAATATGGTCATAATAAGCATTGCATAATAACTACATAGATTTATTTTTAGAATAAAAGCAGTATGCTGCCTAGCAACACTTGACATGTATGCCTGCATGAACTGGTTGAAGTTATCTTAGATATTTATCTCATAAACATGACCATGAGCATGTTTAGCAGCATTCACTTAGGATTTAGCGTGACTGAAAATGTCACAAAAAAAGCTCTATAGTTGTTCTCTTATATTGACATTGGCTGTATTCATTGTTGGGGAAAGTGGTAAGTAACATGAAAGGTATTAAATGTAAATTACATTTATGTTAAAATAATCATAATATAATTATTGTTATCAGTAGTAGTGAATTATATCGCAACATTTTCTTATGAAGGGCAACTATAGCAAAAGTATTATTGACCAGTAAAAAAAACTTCACTAACAACAAAATCATTATTGTAAGGCAACTGACTGATTCTTTTTTGTTGAAATATTTTTCTGACAGAATATTCCACCTGTTTTCTTTACAGCTAATGTATATTACAGATACCGTATGTCAAGATGCATCTTCGGCTCCTCTAAGCTCAGTGGCGTGGTGTATTTTGACAACTATTATTTCAATAAATATCTATTCGTACAGTTTGACAGCACTCTGGGGAGGTTTGTAGGATTTAACGACTATGGAATAAAACTTGCAGAGTTCTGGAACAATGGATCATATGTGCATTTTGAGACAGAAATGGTGGAAATGTTCTGCAAACAGAATTCTCAAATTATTGAATACGACATCTGTGATAAAGCAGGTATGTGGCACAAGAGTCTTCTCTGATCTGTGCTGACGTATATATATATATATATATATATATATTTAACCATTTGTTATTTTTACATCTTGTATTATTAAGCATATACTAAGAGCTGGAAAAAAAGTTATTTACAGAATGTCTTAAATTCCCAGAGAAATGTATTATTTATCTATTATTATTTGTGTGTGTGTGTGTGTGTGTGTGTGTGTGTGTGTGTGTGTGTGTGTGTGTGTGTGTGTGTGTGTGTGTGTGTGTGTGTGAGCGAGCTGAGGGCTGGACGGGGGATGGGTTGTTTCCTGTTTCCTGGTCCTGGCAGGAATTAAAGGTGGAGGAGTAGATGAACCACCTGGGTGTAAGCTTACAGTGTTTGTGTGTTTGTGCGTGTGCATGTGCTCTCACTTCCTCCTCCTCAAAAAAAAAAAATGTGCGGACTTGGATGGGTTAATAGTTGTATTTATAATATACACTCACCAGCCACTTTATTAGGTACACCTGCTCATTATTGCAAATTTCTAATCAGCCAGTCACATAGCAGCAACTCAATGGATTTAGGCATGTATACATGGTCAAGATGAGCTGCTGCAGTTCAAATGGAGCATCAGAATGAGAAAGAAATGTGATTTAAGTGACTTTGAACATGGCATGGTTGTTGGTGTCAGACGGGCTGGTCTGAGTATTTCAGAAACTGCTGATCTACTGGGATTTTCGCACACAACCACATCTAGGGTTTACAGTGAATGGTCTACAGCAGCAGAAGACCACACCGGGTGCCACTCCTGTCAGCTAAGAACAGGAAACTGAGGCTACAATTTGCACAGGCTGCCCAATATTGGACAATAGAAGATTCAAAAAACGTTGCCTGGTCTGATGAGTCTCAATTTCTGCTGTGACATTCGGATGGTCAGAATTTGGCATCAACAACGTGAAAGCGTGGATCCATCCTGCATTGTATCAACAGTTCAGGCTGGTGGTGGTGGTGTAATGGTGTGGGGCATATTTTCTTGGCACACTTTGGGCCCATTAGAACTAATTGACCAATCAACGCCACACCCTACCTGAGTATTGTTGCTGACCATGTCCATCCCTTATTGACCACAGTGTACCCATCTTATGATGGCTACTTCCAGCAGGATAACGCACCATGTCATAAATCGCGAATCATCTCATATTGGTTTCTTGAACATGGCAATGAGTTCACTGTACTCAAATGGCCTCCACAGTCACCAGAACTCAATCCAATAGAGCACCTTTGGGATGTGGTGGAATGGGACATTCGCATTATGGATGTGCAGCTGACAAATCTGCAGCAACTGTGTGATGCTATCATGTCAATATGGACCAAAATCTCTGAGGAATATTTCCAGTACCTTGTTGAATCTATGCCGCGAAGGTTTAAGCCAGTTCTGAAGGCAAAAGGGGTCCAAACCGGTACTAGTAAGGTGTACCTAATAAGGTGACCGGTGAGTGTATAAGCGTTCAAACTTGCAGAGAGTCACCTTCACCAAATGCATCAACAATTGTTTTGTCATCTCAAACTTTATATTCTATTAATATTCTGACCAATGAAATGCTGTATCTGAAATGTCCCACTGCCTTCAATATGCTAAAGAAACTGCAGCTGAAGATGATGAAACTACTCAGAGTAAAAAAAAAATCTGATTTTGACTACAGCTTTTTTTAAGTGTAGACTTTTTTGCTAAATCTTTTAAAAGCTTTTAGAGGTTTAATTAAAGTCGTCTAAAAGGACACATTGGCTTTAGCCTACACAATGAACATATTCTAATTTAGCCTTTTATTTACATATAAACATTGATTAAACACGATTAATTATCATTACAATAATTAATTCGTATTTGCTCATGTATATTTCTGTCTTTACAATTGATATTTTTTGCAATACAGCACTTAGAAGCTCAATTCAGATTTGGTATTAAACAAATGACTTCACACAAAAAAAAGTTTATTAAAATTGTTTATTTCGATATAGAGCATTTGTTGGCTTTGACCTGTAATGACTATACAATTTATTGGTGCTTTTATGCAGATATGGTATAGCTATATATACAAATCATACAATTACCTCATTCTACAACATTTCTAGAATATATTTTGTAAAGTAATCAAAGAAAAAAATGTTATAAAAATGTCTCTCTTGTCTTCTTCTTATCTGATCAACCAAAACACATCTTAAGACATGCTGCATGAGTGCTGTGGAGCTCAGTCTATCGATCCAATCCACAATATACTGACACCTCACAAAATTGTTGGGTTGAGATGAAGTTTTTCAACTTTTCAACTATAATATGTAATTAATTTTTTTAGGTAGCGCTCACAGCACTTTGAAACTCTGTTTTTTTAATTGTATTAATTGAATAAAAAAATACTTTGAATAAAATATTCGTTTTTTGTTTAAGGGGATATTTAATTGTTTCTTTAACTTTGACAGCCCAAACCCAAACATTCATAAGTAGACTTACTTGAAGCAGTTTATTAATTATGTTCTTCTCAATTCAGTGAAACCAAAGGTTAAGCTTAGTTCAGTGACTCGGGCCGGTGGAAGACAATCAGCAGTTCTGATGTGCAGCGCGTATGAATTTTATCCTCCACACATCAACGTGTACTGGTTGAGAAATGGTGAAGTGATGACCTCTGAAGTGACCTCAACTATGGAGATGGCTGATGGTGACTGGTATTACCAGATTCACTCTGAGCTGGAGTACAGCCCGAAATCTGGAGAAAGGATCTCCTGTGTGATTGAACATGCCAGCTCCAACAAACCCATGACTTATGACTGGGGTGAGAGGAAATCAGCTGTTGGCATATTGAAATTATGTTCGGGGATCAAAAAAATAACACACAAGTTGAACTTTCAGATCCATCACTTCCTCTCTTTGAGAGGAATAAAATTTCCATCGGGGTGTCTGCTCTTGTGTTGGGAATCATCATTGCAGCTGCTGGAATCATTTACTACAAGAAGAAAACTACAGGTCTGTTGAGTCAATAATTCAGATTTATATTAAACTATGCATAACAGTATCAGTCCTATGTTTGTATGTATTTTTTATTTTATTTTTTGACAGGGAGGATTCCAGTACCTCCAAATCACCCGATTACGTTGACATTTATGTTCAGACGCTAATGTACACAGCATCCACCGCAGAGCATTCTGTCATAGACTATTACATCATGAACATTACACCTACCATCTGTAAAAATGTTCTGTATTGTTGTATGAATTGTATGTCACAGTTAATTTGTCACTTTTATTGCACAATTTGAAAGCATGAACAAAATGGATGTTGCTAGATAAGATACGGTTGCAGCTGAAAGTTAATGAAAATGATTTATATTATTAGACGTCTTTCGGATGAGACGTTAAACTGAGGTCCTGACTCTCTGTGGTCATTAAAAATCCCATGGCACTTCTCGTAAAGAGTAGGGGTGTAACCCTGGTGTCCTGGCAAAAGTCCCTCAATCGGCACTTACCCATCATGGCCTCCTAATAATCCCCATCTACTGAATTGGCTCTATCACTGTCTCTTCACTCCACCAATAGCTGGTGTGTGGTGAGCGCACTGGCGCCGTTGTCCTGTGGCTGCCGTCGCATCATCCAAGTGGATGCTACACACTGGTGGTGGTGTGGAGAGACTCCCCTCATGATTGTGAAGCGCTTTGGGTGTATGGCCATACACAATAAATGCGCTATATAAATACACATTACATTACATATTTATTACATTTCCCATTAATTGTATTTTATTAACATCTACCCCTACCCTAACCCTAAACCCAACCGTCACAATAATGTAAAAACAGTAGTCGTACCGATTATTATTTGTTATTTATACCTAATAAATTGTATTTTTAAAGTCTACCCCTACCCTAACCCTACACCAAACTGTCACAATACTGTAAAAATATGAATTATTGTTATAGAGTGTCATAAAAAAATGCTGCTATATTGATGTGGATATTGCAAATCCGGCCGACCGTGTATCTGATCTAGACCTTACTGTCATTAACCATATATGGTTCACCCCTGCCTAGATCATGTGTGCTGGATTGTGTGTCCTGAAACGTGTGTTAATTTTTTAAAAACCACAGCTGAGGTCCATTCTTTTGAAAAACACAGAATTATGTTTCTTAAATCAGTGGTCCTCAACCGCAGGCCGTGGACCGGTACCGGTCCGTGGATCAATTGGTACCGTGCCACACAAGAAATCATTAACTATTTCTGTTTTATTTATAATGTGAGTCTGAATGATCTTTTATTTTGAAAAATGACTGTATTCTCTTGCTTACATCTCGGTCACTTGAGCGCTCAAATTTAACCCACAAGTAGCAAAATGAGTAAGAAACAGACGTTTCTGGAAAGTTTCTTTGCTAATGGGGAAAAGGCCCAGTGAAGGATCTGCGAATTGCCTAGGAATCGATCCGCAAACCATTTGTCAACAAATCAAGTGAATCCACCATGTCTGTGAAAGAAGATAAACTGCTGGAGATCACAAATGATGGTGGCCTTTTAGGGGCCTTTTGCATATTGCATCTTTTCTAGAGTTTGCGCAAGTTCGTTATTTCCAATGGACGTGCGTGGCGTGACGCGCTCCTGCCATCCAGACAAGACGCACCAAGTTGATTGAACACCGTCAGTGTTGCCAACTATTTCCAATGAAAAGTAGCTAAAGCCTGCCCGAAAAGTAGCAAAATGTTGCCAGATGACGTCAGACACTAATTTGCATATAAGTGACGTCATCGCGTAGTATCTGACAAGCGTAAGCCCATCATATCTCTACTCTCTGAGTTGCAGTGTATTATATTATATTAAAACATTACATCCATATGCACAATAAATAGGTTCTTATTAACATATTACTTTGCATGATGATGTCATTGCGTAATCGCAACTCAAAACTACATCTTTATGTAGCATACAAAATAATGAATGTTTTCTTAAATTGATTGGCCATCTCAGCAAAAACATTATTTGAAATATGTCAATTTAGATTTGTATGAAAAATAAAGTTGACTATTTGTAAAAGTAATACAAACACTTTTTGATGAGATTTTTTTTTATTTTTAAATATAACACTGATAATGAACAGTTACATCCTTTAAACAATCACAGCTTGTGTACTTTTTTTAACTTGTGAAATTAACACATTTGCACTATTGGAATTTATTTATTTATTTATTACCTAAATTACCAAGTTATACATGTTAAAAGATATCAGTAAATTAACAGTTATGAAAAACAGTCTGCAATTTACTCTACTGAGTGAAGCCTGCAGCCACTGCTCTTTTGAGTCACCTTTTAAAAATTGCTAAAAGTAGCCAAATAAATGTTAAAATTTGCTAAATTTGTTGTTAGGTGCTTTTTGAAAAAAAAGTTGCTAGGGTAGTATGAAAAGTTGCTAAATCTAGCACCAAAATTGCTAAGTTGGCAACACTGCACACACACACATATATATATATATATATATATATATATATATATATATATATATATATATATATATATATATATATATATATATATATATATATATATATATATATATATATATATATATATAATTAAATGGTATATTTATATATCTTATATTTATTTGTAATTATATAACGTTTTATATTATATAATAGAGATTAACATTTTAAATCTCATTTTCAGTTAAAGATTCCATTTCTTATAAAGATTTCATGTTTCATTAGATTCATTATTTTTAAAGATTTAAAGAAGTGACACATTTAGACCTCCACCTTGGACCTCCAATTTTGACTTTTTATCCAATAATTTTGACTTTTCTAAATCATAATCTCTATTTCTAAAGCATGATTTTGCTCAGATTTAGGGGCTTCGATAAATAACTGAACCAGACATTAAACAGCAGCAAAACTTGCTGCGTTCGGTTTGTATTTCTTAACGCACTTTCGTATGCGTTACTCTCCCAATGTAATTTTTTACGCATACTTTACGTGTAAAGTACACGTTAAGTACACGTTAAGTACGTGTTAAATACACATGAAATACACGAACTTTACGTGTGAAATTTATGTGTATTTGAACCATTTGGCCTTCCAGACGTGACTTCTGAATTATTAAATTCAACTGCGACAGCTTCACACCTTCCAAAAGTGCATATTAAGAAAAGTGAGTGTCTTTAGCGAGATCTATTATTAGATTACAACCCATTTTGTCGTTCATTTTTAAATTGGTGTGCAGATATCCGACAAAATCAGACGAAAGAAAAGGTAACAGTCTTGTTTGATAACTGTCGTTGACTTTGTGTGTCCTGTTGTGGTCTCGTCCCTGTAAAAAGTGTCCTGGCAGCTCGAAACACCACAGTCATCTGTTCTGCTTCAACCATGACGAGCTCCAGATCCTCATCCGTTGACGAGCGACAAGATTTACCACTTTAACCATGAAACAGACATTGAGAGTAAGCACTACACTACAGTAAGCAAGAGATTAAATGTTGTTATTGTATTTATGTGATATTTTATTCATATTATTGTACAGTGTAAAATGTAGTAGGATAAATAATTTGAGCATAATCATAAAACTCCAACAGTTTCACTTAAATCATCAAATTTAGTTCAATCATAATTTGTCATGCCAATAAAGCACCTAAAATGTGAAATGTGTGTGTGTGTGTGTGTGTGTGTGTGTGTGTGTGTGTGTGTGTGTGTGTGTGTGTGTGAGAGAGAGAGAGAGAGAGAGAGTGAGAGAGAGATTAAAAAAATGTATGAATGAAATTCATAAATAATGAAGTTAATAAAATAGTCATTGACATAAACTTATAAAAAATAATATTTACTTTTTGTACAATAAAATACACATTGGCTTACAAAAGTATGTAGTTTAATATTATAAGAATTAAATAAAACTCAAATAAATTCTTTGAATACAACAAATAAATATAAATTAGTTTAAAATTAGTTTATTAAAATATGTAAATAACACATAACTGAAACTAAATATAGAAAAAAATTAAGTAACATAAGAAAATATAATCCAAATAAAAAATTAAGAGCCATTTATAATGTTGTTTTTTACACAAATAAGTTATTATGAGTGTCCCTCACTATCATTTAAAATTTTAGGAGTCTGTGGCATCTGAAACATTGACTGTGTCATTGCACATGCAGCTTTCTAGTTTTGGTTTTCAATCCAATTGATTGGGTTTAACATTTGAAGACACTGTCAGTTATGTAGAAAGACACACTGGTGGAGTTAAAAGTAAGACAAAATGGTCTTCACTAAACATGCAGGTGTGTTAAGAAATAACTAAGTTTGTGTTGTAATACATCTATTTTCTCAGTGTTTTTGGGGAATAGTATAAAACAAAATGTAAATAAATAAATAAGTCTAACATTTCTTAAAATATACAGAAATCATTCAATTGATAATTATGTGTAGCTATTACTTAATATATTCCCAGAGATGGGTTGCGGCTGGAAGGGCATCCGCTGCGTAAAATCGTGCTGGATAAGTTGGCGGTTCATTCCACTGTGGCGACCCCGGATTAATAAAAGGACTAAGCCGACAAGAAAATGAATGAATGAATTACTTAATATAAAATCTACTTAAAACAAACATTTACATTAATTATTCAAAATTTAATTAAAATAAATATATGCAAACAAAATTAAAATGATCCATAACAATGTGAATTAAATATGCATATGTAATAATACTTAAACTAATGAGTTTGAAAAATATATTTCTGTTACCTTAATAATTATCTATGAACCCAACCTGGTAATTTTCCTTTCAGAAAACTGCTTATCCAGTTAAACCTACCCAGAAATCAGACCAGCATTAATAGAGGTTGAGTTCAGAAGTTTAGTCGCTTATTGAGTTTGACTATAGGTCATTGGTCCTTTCTTTCTTTCTTTCTTTCTTTCTTTCTTTCTTTTTTTTCTTTCTTTCTATTTATTTGAAAAGAAGTGAATACACTTACTTTGTGAAAGATATGCATAACAAAGTTATAAAAACAAAACTTATTTCAGTTGAAGTTAAAGTTAAAGTGATCCTTGAAGTTTATTGGGACTGTAATGTTCCCCGGTTTGAAACTGCATGTACAGTACAAGAAAACTCAACCCATTGGTTTGGTTCAGCCTTTGTCTGGTCTTATATCATTCATTTCCTTTTGTTGTTCCTTGATGTTTCTTCTGGATGTTCCTGTGCCCTGTGGTTGTTTTGTATTCTTTATGGAATTAAATTCTTCTGGTTATTACAGCACAAGTGTTACAATGTACTGCCGTCATGGCAAAGACAAAATAAATTTGTTGTTATAAATCAGTTATTTTAAAACTATTATGTTTTTAAAAGTGTTGAAAAAAAAACTCTCTTAAATATCATTTCATTTTAACCTCTAGGTGACAGCATTGCACCAAGTGTAACTTAAAATCTTACTGCGTATACGTGGAACTGGTTTTTACAATTTGCTTAACTGAAGATTTTGTACCACTATTTGGCATTGTAGCATTTTGTCTAATATAATTATATATTTTTAGTTAGATGGTATTTTTATGGCCATATGTTAACTTGTTAAATAAAATGGGAATCATGCTGTTCTGGCACAATTGTTTAAACAAATATCAAAACATTAATTTTATATTTCTTTACATTCAGCTTTACATTCAAAGCTGGGTAAATATTTGAAACAGAATATTCCAATTGTTTTTACAACAACAACAACAAAAACACAACAACATATCTATGACTTTCCAAAATATTTTTAAAAAATCTCAAATTTATCACCGCTCCCTTGGCCATTTTAAGAAAAAAAAGTTGTAGTTTTATGTAATACAACAGAACAGACCGTGAAAATGGTCCATTATTATCATTAGTGTATTGTAAACAGGGAAGTTTTTAGAATCTGATAAAAACATTTTCCCCATACTTTCACTAAAGACAACATCTTTGATAAACACATTTTTTCTTGCATTTTTCATAATTTCAGAAATGCGCTGCATTTTTGTAGGTTTGTTTTACTACATGTTTACTACATGTTTTACTATGCAACATTAAACACAGTAAAATAAGTTTCTCATTGATCCCCTCTAAATATACCCATGAGTTTAAGCTTCTTTGCTCTTTGTAAAGTAACAGGTTTTTAATGTTGACATGTTGTCTTTTTTTTTTTTCATTTTACATTGCAAAATATATATTTTTTAAATTCACTACAAATAAAGCTTTTCTGGTGGTTCATTCTGCTATGGCAACCCCTGATGAATAAAGGGACTAAGCCAAAGGAAAATGAATGAATGAATAAAGCTTTTCTTACTTAGAGTTTTGTGTTGTTTCCGGTCTAAATCGTCACCTTGGAATTATAAGGTTCTATCTGCGTTCTGAATGATTTTGAGATAATGAGCTTTAAAGTTTTTGCATTCCATATAGCAAACAGTATGTGTGTAACATTAGTTTTTTAAATAAAAAGTCCTAAAATGTAAACAACTTATAAAAGACATCCCATAATGTAAATAAGTTGTCATTTAATAAGAATATGGGAATGACTCAATTTTGACAAGAATGTCAGATAGAACTCTATAATTCTAAGGTGACGAAATATCTAAAAATTCCAAAATCAAGAATTGATTTTTACACAAAAAAATTGTCTTGTTTTCAGAAATGTGTCAAAAATAAGTTTTTAATTAATGAATTTATTTAGAGTTTTTTCTTAGTTATTTCCTTCGTTCTTAAGTATGTTTTTCCTTTTTATATATATTGAAATAACATTTGAGGGTGCAAACCTATGCTAGCTTTCTGCCTATCAGGTTGGGACCTTTTTTTTTCTCTAGCTCTTTCCTTTTGGGAACACTCTTGTCCTTTATTTGGATTATTGGTTAACTTGTTTTCTATATTTTATAAACAAATAATTTTCAATATATTATTGTTCAATAGATTGTTCAAGAATAAAGGGACTAAGCTGAAGTAAAATGAATGAATGACTGTTCAGGTTTTTTTTTAGTTGTTTGTCTTCTTATTGGCCAGCAGTTGTACCGATCTCACCTAAATGTTATGTCTCATCCCATTTTAACAACAAACATGTAACAGTGTATGCACACTTTACAACAATCATGTCTATCATGTCAAACCACTTCTGAAAACCCAACTTCCTTATACAAAAGTACATGAGGGGAAGTTAATTTAATCATGTGAAAATGACTGTCATGTTTATGAAGATTCCTTGATAATATTCAATTATACACCACAGTTTCCCAATATTTCATGGTCATAATACATTTTACATCCCCAAATCAAAAAAGTCAGGACAGTATGGAAAATGAAAACCATTATTTAATGTTTTCCTCATGATTTTTTTTTAAAACACCTATTCTATTTTTTTGTTCTTGCAACACATTTTAAAAAAGTAGAAACAGTAAAGCATTTACCACTTGGTAATGTTGCTTTTTACAACACTTAAAGGTGCAGTATGTAAGTTTGACACCCAGTGGTTGAACTAGGTATTGCAGTCCTGAATCATAATAAAGGTACGCCGGGTTGCCAGTTTGAGGGATTTTAAACTGTGTTCTAAATAAAAGCAACGACACGCGATAGAGGGAATATTCTCCATATTAAAATGAGTTTTGGTTCTAACCAACACCTCGAATTGATTTATTAGAAGCGGCTTCTATTTCTCACAGCTGAACAACAGAAACCTATGACAGATCACCTCAGGTAAGCCTCGTGTGCTTTATTCAGTGCTAAATGCTAACAATGCGAGTTTGAATGCATTTTACATGACGTGTATTACCATATACTGAAAGCAGAAAGTTCACTTCACCTTTAATGATGTTAAAGAGGGTTAACATGTATTAAATAGATTCTAAACCTTACCGTTTTGTGAGTGAGTGCATATTCTGTGCTTCTGAAAGGCTGTATTTAAATTTCTGCCGTGTTTTGTGGTGCAAACAGCCAAATGGCTCATCACTCATAACAATCTCGTCACAGCGTGTTGTTAGGACACGCGATGTAACCTGCTCACGTTCCTAATATTTATGTCATTTGCTAATTAACGTCATGTGGAACTGAATCTGTCTCATTTTGACATCTGATACTTTCCACTACACTGTAGCATTTCGCTCATGGACGCATGCTTTCAGAGTCTTTCTGAATGAATGAATGAATGAATGAATGAATGAATGAATGAATGAATGAAATATGCTGTTTTCCAACAAGGCAACCCGGGGTGCTGAATTATAATTGGTTAAACTGGCATGTTCATGTGAAAATTACCTAAACAAAGACATCGTTCCGGCACGGAAAAAAACATTTTCAAAGCAGAATATCTGACTTCAGCCTTGTTTGTCAGTTAAACAAGTATGTTCACTTGGGATGTTTCTTAAATATCTGCACACATATTATTGTATTTTTATGCTTTAGAAGAGTCAAAAACTTACATACAGCACCTTTAAAAGACGTTTGGAGACTGAAGACACCAATTGATGAAGTGTTCAGGTGTAATTTTGTCCTATTCTTCTTGAAAACAAGTCTTAAGGTGGGCAACAATACAGGGTTTTCATTGACACATTTTGCGCTTCAAAATGTGCCACAAATTCTCTATTGGAGACAGGTCGGGACTGCAGACAGGCCAGTCAAGTACCTGTATCTTCTTCCTCCACGGCCAGGATTTTGTAATGTGTGCAGAATGTGGTTTTGCATTGTCTTGTTAAAATATGCATGAGCGTCCCTGGAAAAGAAGGTAGCACATTGTGCTTCAAACTCTTAATGTACTTTTCAGCATTAATGGTGCCATCACAGAAGTGCAATTTACCTTTGCCTAGGGCACTGACACAACCACATTCTATGACAGACCCTGGCTTTTGGATATGTTGCTGGCAACAGTCTGGATGATCCTTTTCTTCTTTGATCTGGAGGACACGGCGTCCATTTGTCCCAAAAAATACCTGAAATACTGATTGACCTGACCACAGAGCACATTTCCACTGTGTGATGGTCCATCCCAGATGCCTCAGAGCACAGAGAATTTGATGGACACTGTTAACATAGTGTTTTCTTTTGGCACAGTAAGCTACAGTTTTAACTGGCATTTGTGAATGTAGATCTTGTTCTTTTCTTCAGTGATTGTGCTTGTTAACAGCAGGTGTTCATCAGTGTCTGAATTTACTCAGTAGTGGTCATTCACTCTGTCTAGTGGACTATACTAATCAACTAATTCAGGGACTAATCAATGAGGGTGTATGTTGAAATTTCAGACACTCTTACTTTCTCTAAAACAAAGGTTTGATCTGTTACAGTTATTTTCCGTATTTTGTACAGAAATGAGCTGTTAGTCATGTAACAGGTTTTCATTGCAGATTGTACAGACTTTTACTGTTAAAATCACAGACATTTTTTACAGTGTAGGAGACATTAAATAGATCAATGAAAACTTTAGGAGGTATCAGAATCAGAATGAGCTTTATTGCCAGGTATGTTCAAACATAAGAGGAATTTGTTTTCGTGACAGAGCTTCTACAGTGCAACAGAATTACAGAGACAGGATAAAAAACAGATAATAAATATATTTCAAAATAGAAGTAAGTAGTGAATGCAAATATACAAATTGACAAGTGTATGTACAGTTATATTACTATATACAACGTTATATGTGCAGCTGTTATGTGGTCAGTCCAACGCAATCTCACGGCAATTCATAACTTTTTGATTTAGTGGCTAATTCGTATGAATTTGAAATTACTTCGATTTGCTCATCACCCTATTACGATTGGGGTTAGGAATGGGGTTAGGTGCCTCCTTTTTAAATCGTACATTTTCGTATGACTGAACTCGTCCAAATTAGCCACTAAACTGACAAATGTAAAATAGTTACGTTTCCTTGTAAGATCAGGCTGGTCAGTCCATGGAGCTCAAGTCCCATTTTGAGCTTTTCCTGAGCTCTGTTAATTTACAGTTTACTGCTATTCACTCTGAAAAATTGCCCTGTAAATTAACAGTAAGACACTAGCAGGAGGGGTATATACTTTTTTTGTTATTTAATTATCCTCTGCTGAGACTGAAAGCATTTTATTTTAGTTAATTTTATTTAATGCTGTAACTGAAGTCACTGTTTGTGTTTATTGTTTTTCTGTTGTTGGTTACTTTCTCGAAAACAAAAATATTACCCAAAATGCTAAATGTTTTTAACAGAATACTCTTTTGGTGGAAAAAAAAATATTTTGCTTTAGAATCTGATTGTTTTAACAGTCTTTTACAGTGTGGTAGAGAGAAACTTAAGAAAACACATGCAAATAGTAAAACACTAGTAAATTGATAATTGAACATCATCAAATGTAAAAAAAAAAAAAAACAACATCGAACCCAGTTTTTAAAATACCCACTACTTTAAATGATCAGTTTGTCAATTTACTTCCATATCTCCATTGTAGTTGTATGCTTTAATAAAAAAGAAAGTTCCAGTAGCGATACCCAAAAGTCCAAGAGACAGAGCCACTCCACACAACACTGATGGTCCAAAACTTGGGATGTTAACATCAACATCTGGTAAAATACATAAGTAGAATATTGGAGGATGCATGAAAATTACAACAGCTGAAAATATAGTTTATAACAAAATAAGAGTTGAAATAAAAACATATAACACCCTCTTATTCAATTTAAAAATCATACTCACCCCATATTTTGGCCTGAGGTTGACCAAGCAGTGCTTCATGGATCACTCTGCAGCTGTAAATGTCTCCTTCAGCTGGTATAAACCTAAACGTGGAGAAGATGTTGAAGGTGCCATCTACCCTTGGACGATACTGGCTTAAACTAATGCCTTCTGTCACATTGACATTATTCTTAGTCCACAAGATTCTAATAGACGGAGGATAGAAGCCAGTCGCATGGCAGACAAGAGTGTTCTGAACACCCAGCTCTACATCATCTTTTGGATATATAGATGTCTGTGGTGGATCTAGAAACACAAATAACTGCATTAGTTTAAACAAATATTGATATCACCATAACTTGAACAAAACATGACACTGGATAAATAACTAAATTAATTTCTATCCCCACACACACACAAAAAAAACAAAAAATCAACTCTGGAGTAACATTATTTTTTCCTAAATAAAAAGATTTGTTAAAAGGTTAGTTAACTCACAAATTAAAAATGGTTGTGTATTGCTCATTGTATTACTGACACCCTGAGACCTTCAGTGAGAATACTTTAGTATGCACATAATAAATTACAAAAATACAAAAAAATAAATAAAATTTGAAAACTTCCATTTAACTTCAAGTATCTTAAGCTAAGAGCACAAATTCATTTACTATTGCAATGTCAGTTACTCTCTTTAATGCATTATGCTGTATAACTTAAACTTGAAATTTTAACATACTGTATACAGTAATGTTATATCTGGTAGAGAACTGTAAAATAACAGATAAAAATTCCTGCTAACTGCAGCTGTTAGTATTTTTATGGGGCTTTTTATGCTTACAATTTCAATGAACATCATCGTGCCTTACCCATTTCTGGTTGTGGGCTGTTAAAAATTTTAGTTAAATAGATTACATCAGCTTTGCATCCTGTCATTTCAATAACACTTGTTTCATAAAATCCAGGAAATGTAATAGGGTCTCCAAAGTCAGGTAACGATAGTACTCCTGTCTTCAGACCATAGTCAGCATGCCACATCTCCTCATTATCAACTCCATGCATATCCTCTCCATCAACTCCATGCATACCCTCTTCGTCTGTATAAGAGCATCCATGAATTGCAAAATATTCATGTACAACTGAAATAGAATGGGCATTAATACATTTTAGTTTATTAAGTTTTAGTTTAGTTACAGTATAAGCATAGTTACTTGTGAAATAGGAATGATGTAGGATTCTCCTACATAATTCAACTTTGAGAATTAAGAAAATTCAATGTTGAATTTTCATCTGGTTTGCACCTTAAAACACAGATGCAGTGATTAAGTTAACGATATCATTAAGTAATTAATTGAGTGTTATTAATAATTGATGAACACCTGGTGTTAACAAGCAGAATCACTGAAGGAAGACAAAACTACAACTGACTTCAGTTTGTATTAAATTAATAGATACGGTAAAGACATCATTTTATGATTTTCTTTTCATTTATCTTGCAACTTCACTGACTTGAAAATTGCAATAAATAATCAAAATTGTACACAAGGTGAATCTAAATAACAGTAGTTGAAATAACATTCCATTAAGCAAAGCTTCAAATTATGTCTGATGTCAGTGTTAAAATGATGATAAAAAAACTATTATAATCTTTTATGGATTTATAATCTCTTATGGACTCAACCGCAGATTAAATCATCTGAAATAAAACACTAACCCCCGGTTTCACAAACAAGGTTTAAGGCTAGTCAAGATTAAATTGCATGTTTGAGTGATCTCAACTCAAAATAACTTTCAGTGAGTCAGTGTCTTTTTTTTTTTTGTCTCCAGGTGCACACCAGTAATATATTTTTCTAAGGCCATTTTATAAATGTGGCTTAAATAGCCTAATTTATCTAAGGCCTAGTCCTGGCTTAATCTAAGCGCTGTTTGTGAAACTGCGCCTAAATCTCTCAAAATCTCAGCAGAGGATCATTAAACCACTCTATTAACACCATCAGCAACTTCACTTATTACTACCCTGTTTGACTTTATTTCAGACGTCTATCCAAGTCTTCATTTACATTTATTGACAACTAAAAATTATAATTAAGTTTGATTTAAAAAAAAAATGTTTTCAGAAGTCACCATTTTGGTAAAAGTGGTTGCTTTTCTTGGTCTCTTTGATTCTTCATTTTCATGTTAATTTTGTTTTTGTTGAAGTTCTGTGTGTAAAGATGCTAAGTCTCTCCATAATATTAAACGCTGAGAACTGTTATGGAGGGCAACACAGTGGCGCAGTAGGTAGTGCTGTTGCCTCACAGCAAGAACGTCGCTGGGTCGCAGGTTCGAACCTCGGCTAGGCTGGGTCAGTTGGCGTTTCTGTGTGGAGTTTGCATGTTCTCCCTGCGTTCACGTGGGTTTCCTCCGGGTGCTCCGGTTCCCCCCACAGTCCAAAGACATGCAGTACAGGTGAATTGGGTAGGCTAAATTGTCCATAGTGTATGAGTGTAAATGAGTGAGTGGATGTTCCCAGAGATGGGTTGCGGCTGGAAGAGCATCCGCTGCGTAAAAATCGTGCTGGATAAGTTGGCGGTTCATTCCGCTGTGGCGACCCCGCAAGGGACAAAGCCGACAAGAAAATGAATGAATGAATGAATGAACTGTTATGGAATTCCACATGAGACACGGCCACGAGAATTGTCAAGCACTAAAACAATAAACGTTCTAATCTGAGAAGAAGATCAGCTAGGAAACCAGTTTTTCAACTGTCTCGATCATGCACCATCTGCCCTCAGCTTTACCTTCTCCACCAGAGCAGCTCACTCACATTCCAGACAGAATGTCCAAGTTTTTAATAGGGTGTATCCTGTGGCTCTATATTCATGTTTGGTGACATTTTAAATGTCTCTGTGTGGTTGGTAAAGTGGTCTTAAATTCACTGTAATATTTTACAATCTCCCTTATATCAGTTAATTTGGGTTTTGACTTTGATAAGATCTTTGCCAGATGCTCCACTCCAGGCAAAATGGTCTTCACACCAACTCAAGACCAGGCAAGGTTCTTTGTGAAGCTTTTATTGTCCTAAATTTATGGTGATTTGAGTATTTAAGGGAAAGGTGCAGAAGTGTCTGTGGGATTCTGTAGCCAGGATACCCTGTTGCAGTGTGTGAGTCTCTGAGCTCTGCATCAAGGCTTAAATGCTGCAACGTGCTTCTACATGGTCAGGTATTAATCTCTAACTCCTAAATGATTGATGGGTAATTGATGTTGTACAATCTAAATTGGCTTATTTTGATTAATTATGTGAATTGGAATGGAAAGTCTTTGCCTGACAAATAAATGTAAATTTCTTGTTTAACTCTAATATCTCCTGAAATCATTTAAATCTGATAGATTGTTTAGGCTGATGTTTCCGCAGCCTGCGACCAGGATTGCTCATACATTCAGGCTCAATGGATGGAGCATAGGCACAGCATTAGAGACCTGTTGATTTCTGACAATCACTGACTTAGTATGATATAATCTAGTGGCTAAATCAAACTTTCTTTATGTACTTGTCTAATATTCATTCATACATTCATTTTCTTTTCAGCTTAGTCCCTTTATTAATCTGGGATCGCCACAGCGGAATGAACCGCCAACTTATCCAGCATGTGTTTTACGCAGCGGATGCCCTTCCAGCCGCAACCCATCTCTGGGAAACATCCATACACACTCATTCACTACCCAATTCACCTGTACCGCTTGTCTTTGGACTGTGGGGGAAACCGGAGCACCCGGAGGAAACCCACGCAAACTCCACACAGAAACGCCAATTGACCCAGCCAAGGCTCGAACCTGCGACCCAGCGACCTTCTTGCTGTGAGGCGACAGCACTACCTACTGCGCCACTGCGTCGCCTGTCTAATATTACTCCAAGGAAATTAGTTTACAGTTATATCCTTTATATAAGACTCAGAACTGGCGAGGATTTGTCCGTGAGCAGATGTAACTGGCCAGCATACTGACTTTAAGCGACTTCCGGTAAACGATGAACCATTAACTGAAAATAAGGATGTATTATGTTAATAGATCTAAATTAGACCAAATCACAACCTATAAGATAATCAGCTTGAATTACATCTAAATTTAAATAATTTTAAATTGGAGTCAGATTAAATTCGGAGTTGGAAAGTATTTAAAATATATTTTATTCTTTTCACATGTGCTAAAAAGGCTTACATGCATTTAACCTTCACCCATACTGTTAGTTCCTTCATTGGACTAACAGATGGACCCTTACATGTGTTATGGCACGACAGACTAAAAGCTAAGTGATTGCTGCATCAGATTTACTGAAGTAGTTTTGATTCCCTCATTGAGTCAGTGGTTTAGTTTTGTATTGTGATGATAACATTATGATGATTTCATTGAGCTACTAATAGAAATCAAAGCTTTGATAAGGTTTTAAAAACACATTGAACATCTGAACTCTTCAAAAAACACAGACATCAAGATTGAGTGTATGAGTGATTCATGCACTGTGGCAAGAAAATTTGTCACCATCAGTGAGACTCATAAGCTGAATCTTGATGTCTGTGTTTTTTGAGTGATTATAGTGTTCAGTGTGCTTTTAAAACCTGACCAACTTATTGCTGGATGTTATTTTACTATTAGCTCAATGTAACAGTGCCATTATTATACACAATAAATCATCGCTGACTAGATCAGTGAATTAAATTTCTGAGAAAAAATAATCAAATTTCTTCTTGTTTTTCTTGCCATAACAAACAGTCACAGCAATGTAAAACAATCTTATTTTAAAGTGCAGAGACCCCAGGAAAAGCCACCCTTCTTCACCACAGTGGTGACTTCTGAAAACTCACAATTTCGATAAAACAACTACAATGTTTAATTCTGAATAATTGTGACTGAGGGCTTTTGTAGATGTCTGACAGAAATAAATAAAACAGATTAATTATCATTTAAGCTGCTGATGCTGTTTGTGGAGTTGTTTAATGATCCTCTGCTGAGATTTTGAAAGATAGAATGTATTTTACTTAAGTTGATTTCATCTAAAGCTATGACTGAAATTAGCTGTAGCTTTGTGTTCCTTCAAAGATTCTACTTGTTAAAAGCAGGTCTATTCTATTCATCTATTTTTAAGACTCATTAATCTTGTTAACCTCATCTTAGTTTTTGAAACTGTTACTACCATTGACAAAACATTATTTGATAGTGCAAACCTGATAAAAAGTCAATGTTGAATTTTTAACTGATTAAATGATAATTTAGTAAAGGTCTGCCATGGGCTTTGTTCCACTCCTATATACATCAGTGCATTTATTACATCAGTTATATTTAAAAATATCAAATATGTTTGTAATTCCACCAACCCATGTTGTCTATACATTTAATCAGTTTGGTCTAATTACAGCTCTCTCACAACAGATTGTGATATTGCATGTTTTGTAACAAGTATTTTAAAATTAAAATTGTAAAATACATTTTTATATTTTACATTTTTATTATATGACATACTACAGTGATCTTGTTCTAAATTAATGCTTGAATGAAATGATGCATTTAGGTCTGCAGCAAAAAAAAAAAAATTATATATATATATATATATATATATATATATATATATATATATATATATATATATATATATATATATATATATATATATATATATATATATATATATATATATAATGTTTACTTACTTTCAGCATCAGTTGAGAAAAGCGTGGTTAGGGTTAAGAGGGTTATGTAGAGCTCCATCTTTATAGATAACAGTTGAACAAATAAAACAGTCAGGTGACAAACACAGGTGTTATTGTGTCTGTTAGGGCTTTTGTATCGTCCACTCAGCTTTTAACCCACACACTGACATCATTGTCACTAGGAGGAAAAATAAAGTGTTTTTTTTTCAACTGTCAAGCTTCTTGTTAATCTAATCTAATCTAATGTTATCTAATGTTAGGATTCCTTACATCTACAGGTTGATGGAGTGGGTTTTCTGATGGATGTCCGCTCCAGGATGGAGTAACACATGTCCTTTCTTATGTATTTATGATTATTATTATGTTTAAGGCCTAGATTATATGATGACCTTTGTGTTACCCTCTTCAGAATAAAACTTTAATGTGTCTCATTGCCTTTTCTGTATCCCAAGTTATTTGTTTCCTCAGGATCTTCAGGCCCATTCAACAGATCACAGAGACCTCTCATGTGGAACTGGATGTTTGATGCTATTTGAACAGCTGTAACTACACAGTAAATCTTTGTTGTAAAAAAAAACAGTAACATTCCACAGTTAAATTCAAGAGAGTACAAGAAATTTACAAGAGATTTGGGTTAAAGTAATGAGTGTATTGAAAAAAGTTATTGTTATAAATATTTCTTCATAAACTCAAACAGCAGTTGGCCAAATTGAGGTAGTCTATTCTATGAATGAAATGAGCTTACATGCTTTTTAATTCAGTGCATGTATTTTTACAGCAACAGACTTTAAATTAACAGTACATTACCGGCAACTGGAACTGCCAGTGTTGTGCAGTGAGGGGTTTGCGTCTTTAATAATCTACGACAGTTTGCGTTCATTGAACAGTAAGAATGATTAATAAATCCATATGAAACAGTCCTCTAAAAGTCACGAATCGTCTTCAGTTTCGGGCTCAGGCGCGCTTTGCACTCACACTACAAACGTACCGCACCAAAGCCCAAGTGAACCGCGCTCTGTCACACCTCTTCCAACCGGGCCAGGGCCGGCCAACTGAACTGTGCCTGAGCCTGATTCAGAGCACTCACACTTCTCAAACGATTCGGGGAACGGGCCAGGGCACTGTTCGGATAGCATAGTGCGAGTGCGCCCTTACTGACTTTTTTATTTTCTGGTGCAAGTCCTGAGGTGTTATTCACCCCTGATGAGATTTTTAGACTTCCTGAGCTGGATTATCATCCTGCTTTTGTTGTGCAAATCACCCATTACCTGTGACCTCTGGCACATTTGCATTTGTTTACTCAGAGTAGCTCAGATCAGGCCAAACCTCTGTGTGTGATATGTTTTATTTATAAAAAATTGTGTGAAAACAGAATGAAAAGTTGCTAATACAATAACATGAATAAAATGAAAACTTGCTAACACGTCAGTCTCCAATGTATGTTTGTACACAAATGTCATAGGCTGAGTGAATTTATGGTCCATGGTTTTTGACATGTTCGTACACAAACAGAATAAAATGATGTCATTTCATTTTCATTGGCCATCAATGAATTATAACACTAAAAATTAATTTAGTTTTTGTGTGATCTCTCCAGCCTTGCATGTTCTCTCCTCTGCCTGTTTGTGTAAAAATAAAAACATTAAAAAGAAAAATTGGGGTGGGGTGTAGTTGTGCCTGTAGCAGATATTGGGGACTGCATGAATAAGGGCAGTATGGATGGGAAGGCAGGGGCAGATGAATCAAACCTGTTAAACAAGGGATTTAATTTATTTGCCCACCTCAGGGTGTACTCACACTATGTACAGTTGCGTTGAACCGGGCCAAAGCACGCTTGTCCCCCCTCCCATCTCCCCCGACGGCTTGCACTCACATTACATTCGGGCCTGGGCACGATTACGTCATCGATGACGCGCTGTTCAGTTTAGGAAGAGAAGCGCTCTCGCTCAGCACAGTGGAGATTTCTTTAGTTATATCGTTTTAGTCATTTGATTTGCGGTGACACGCAGTCAAATATTTCGCCGAACAGATCAGCCACTTTTGACGCTCATAAAGTCCTCGTGCTGCAAGAATTAGGAGGTTTGCTGAAGGTGCAGCTGTCGTGCAGTGAGGGGTTTGTGTCTCTAATAAACTACGACAGTTTGCGTTCATTGAACAGCACGAATGATTAATTAATCCATATGATACAGTGCCTTAAAAGTCACGTCTCGCTTTCAGTTTCGGGCTTAGGCACGCTTGCACTCACACTGCAAGCGTACCGCGCCTGAGCTTAAGTGAACCGCGCTTAGGCCCACCTCTTCCAACCGGGCCAGGGCCGGCCAAGTGAACCGGCTTGAGCCCGGTTCAGAGCACTCACACTTCTCAAACGATCCAGGAAACGGGCCTGGGCACGGTTCGGATAGTATAGTGTGAGTAAGCCCTCCCATTCCCCACAACCAGAGAGTTCTGTTCCTTGTGTGCCACTTGCCCTCTGATTGTGCTTCTAACATACAGTCCGGAGGCAAAATTCTCTATTATAAAAGCAACGACACGCAATAGAGGGAATATTTTCCATATTAAAAGGAGTTTTGGTTCTAACCAACACCTCGAATTGATATATTAGAAACGGCTTCTATTTCTCACAGCTAAACAACAGAAACCTATGACAGTGATCACCTCAGGTAAACCTTGTGTGCTTTATTCAGTGCTAAATGCTAACAATGCTTTACATGACATGTATTGCCATATACTGAAAGCAGCAGCAGATAGTTCACCTCAGATCTTGAAAATACAATAAACCGTTAGAAATTGAACTTTAGAACTAAACACATGAGTGATTCAGCATCTACATTTAATGATGTTAAAGAGGGTTAACATGTATCAAATAGATTCTAAACCTCACCGTTTTGTGAGTGAGTACATATTCTGTGCTTCTGAAAGGCTGTATTTAAATTTCTGTCGTGTTTCGTCTGGTGCAAACAGCCAAATTGCTCATCACTGCTTATCTCGTCACAAAGCGTGTTGTTAGGGCACGCGGTTACAATGTAACCTGCTCACGTTCGTAATATTTATGTAATTTGCTAATTAATAATCTCAGGTGGAACTGAATCTGTCTCATTTCGACATCTGATACTGTCCACTGACATGGTCGCATTTCGCTCACGGACGCATGCTTTCAGAGCCTTTCTGAATGAATGAATGAAATAAGCTGTTTTCCAACAAGGCAACCCAGGGTGCTGAATTGCTAAATTGGCATTGTGCAGGTTAAATTTACCTAAACAAAGACAGCGTTCCTGCATGGAAAAACATTTTCAAAGCAGAATATCTGACTTCAGCATTGTTTATCAGTTAAACAAGTATGTTCACTTAGGATGTTTCTTAAATATCTGCACACATATTATGGTATTTTTATGCTTTAGAAGAGTCAAAAACTTACATACAGCACCTTTAAATCATCAAATCTGTGAAGTGAGTGAGGGAGAATGTGCATTGTTTGTGGAGTGACAGGGACCTCTCGTGGTCATGATTGACACAACATTTCTGTTCAGGGTTTCTTTAGTGGTCATGTGTTACTTTTAATCAAAGATTGTATTCTTCTATTTTCTTTTTTTACAGCTTTTTAAGGAGTGTGGGCTGTTTGAGAGAGAGAGAGAGAGAGAGAGAGAGAGAGAGAGACATTAAAATATGGATTAATGAAATTCACGAGTTATGAACTTAATAAAATAGTTTGTAGAAGCAGAATAAAGGACATTGCTATTTCTTTCTTATTGTAACTAAACATAGTTTATTATTGCCCATTCTATTTCAGTTGTACATGAATATTTTTGCGATTCATGGATGCTCTTATACAGACGAAGAGGGTATGCATGCAGTTGATGGAGAGGATATGCATGGAGTTAATAATGAGGAGATGCAACTATAGTCTGACTCTGAAGACAGGAGTACTATCATTACCTGACTTTGGAGACCCTATTACATTTCCTGGTTTTTATGAAACAAGTGGTATTGAAATGACAGGATGCAAAGCTGATGTAATCTATTTCAGCCCACAACCAGAAATGGGTAAGGCACGATGATGTTCTATAAAATTTTATGTATAAAAAGCATCATAAATTAATTACTTAATTAAATTACTTAATTAATCACTTAATTAAAAAAATATTTCACTAACAGCTGCAGTTATTTTTTAAACCTGTTATTTTACAGTTTTCTGCCATAAATGACATTAAACAGTATGTTAAGCTGAAGTTATACTGAACCTGAACTTCCTTATTTGTATGTTTGTGCTGTGTGTCATTACTTGAAGCAACTAAGCAGACAACCTGTTTACATATTGGCTCTAAGCAGTGGTGGAAAGAGTACTGAAAAATCATACTCAAGTAAAAGTACCATTACTTGCTTAAAAATGTAGTGCAAGTAGAGTAAATATCTGTTGTAAATATTACTCAAAGTAGGAGTAAAAAGTAGCCCTTTTTAAAGTACTCATGAGTAGTGAGCAGTGAGTATATGCTGTCAAAAGCTGATATGTTTACATGTCATTTGTGCATGTGTGTGTAAACGTAACATTCTGTAGTGCATTTAGTTATAGCCCAGCAGACACACAACATCATGAGACATTAATATTAGGTTAGATTTAGGTTGTAATGTCAGGTGACCAAAATCAATTGTCAAGCCAGCAGCTAAGGACAACGTAATTTTGATGTCCAATAATGATGTCAAATGACGTTGATATTTGGTTGATTTTAGGTTGCTAAAAAGTGACCAAAATCCAGCGTCGAGCCAACATCTTAAACCAACGTCATATTGATATCAAATACTGACATTTATTCGTCAGGTACGGCAACCAAAATCTGACGTGTGATAGATGTCATAGTGGTAACGTTCACACAATGTCAAGCTGTAACATCATTAAATGTTGATATTTGGTTGGTTTTAGGTTGGACATTGGATATTGACATTGGCCTGACGTTAAGTTCTGCCATCAACCCGATTTTCATTTCCAAACAAAATGCAAAGTCCCCATGACATTAGGGTTCAGTGTCAATCATACGTCCTGTGCCTGCTGGGTGTTTTAGGCCATTTTGGTCATCATACAGTAAACATCCGTCATCTTCTCATCAATGACATGCATCTAAACAGTCTCTGGGTCAATGCGCGTACAGGTTTTGAACATCTTCTTGGACACTTTTAATACTTCCAAACAGTTTGCTGCAATTATAAATCGCCCATGTCTTGAGAGTTCATTATGATGCGATTTACCTTCTACGGTATGTGCGATTTGATTGGACAGGAATCTCAGGACTGATTTTTCTAATCCCCATGGACAAGAAAAATAAAGTAGTGACTGCAGGTTGAAAGAAAGTAGTGGAGTAAAAGTTCTGATACTGCACTAAAAATGTACTCGAGGAAAAGTAAAAGTACACATTTTTAAAACTACTCAGTAAATTACAATTCCTGAGAAAAACTACCCAATTACAGTAATTTGAGGATTTGTAATTAATTACTTTACACCACTGGCTCTAAGCATTGCAATTTGAAGAAATCTTCTTTTGCTTGTTAACAACTGCAGAAAGTACTGCAATAGTGTTGCAACTTTTTATTCTGTAATGAAAATAAAAATGTAAGGTCCAAATAAGCATTGAATAATAACTAGAAAGTGTTTTTTTTTTCTTTCTTTTTAGAATAAAAGCATATGCTGCCTAGCAACACTTGACACATATACCTGCTTAAACTGGTTGAACAGTTATCATAGATGTCCATGTTCTGCAGCATTCACTTTGTGTTCAGCGTGACTAAAAATGTCACAGAAAAAGCTCTATAGTTCTCTCATATTAATATTGGCTGTATTCTTTGTAGGGGAAAGTGGTAAGTAACATTATTATTGTTATATTAACTGTAAATGATCTTTATACTAAAAATAATCAAATAATTGTTGTTACCAGCAGTAGTAGTTAATTATATTGCAACATTTTCTTAAGAAGAGCAACTAAAGCAAATGCATTCTTGACCAGTATTATTTTAAAGACATTAATGTACAGCAACTGACTGATACATCCCAATGCTCGTTGAAATAGTTTTCTGACTGAACAATCCACCTGTTTTCTTTACAGCTAATGTATATTACAGGTACCGTGTATCAAGATGCGTCTTCAGCTCCTCTAATATCAGTGCCATGGTGTATTTTAACAGCATGTATTTCAATAAAAATCTATTCGTACAGTATAACAGCAATCTGGGGAGGTATGTAGGGTTTAACGACTATGGAATAAAACTGGCAGAGTTCTGGAACAACGGAACACTTCTAGATCATGAGAAAGACGTTATAGAGTTTTTCTGCAAACATAATTCTCAAATCTATGAAGACAGCATCTGTGATAAAGCAGGTATGTAGCATAAAAGTCTTCTTGAGCTTTACTAACATATATCTGTATTTTTTAACCATTTCTTATTTCTACATCTTGTTATTATTAAGCATATACCAAGAACTGGGAAAAGCTGTTAACAGAATGTCTTTAATACACAGTAAAATCAAAATTATTCATTCATTCGTTATACATTCATTTTCTTTTCAGCTTAGTCCCTTTATTAATCTGAGGTCGCCACAGCGGAATGAACCGCCAACTTATCCAGCATATGTTTTTAAGCAGTAGATGCCCTTCCAGCTGCAACCCATCGCTGGGAAACATCCATACACACTCAATCACAAACACTACGGACAATTTAGGCTACCAAATTCACCTATGTTTTTGGACTTGTGGGGGAAACCGGAGCACCCGGAGGAATACCCATGCGAACACGAGGAGAACATGTAAACTCCACACAGAAATGCCAACTACACTGGCATACTTGCAACCCTGCACTGTGATGGGAAACACTTTTACACTCTCTTATTCACATACACACTCATACACTACGGGTTGTTTTTATTTATTCAATTCACCTATAGCGCATGTCTTTGGTCTGTGGGGGAAGCCGGAGCACTCGAAGGAAACCCACGAGAACACGGGGAGAACATCCAAACTCCACAAAGAAATGCCAACTGGCTCAGACAGGGCTCGAAACAGTAACTTTCTTGCTAAGACGAAAGTGCTAACCATCGATTTATTTATTTATTATTTATTTATTCATACTTCTCCTGATTCTTCTAAGCTTTATTTTTTTTAAGATATAAGCAATGGAAGCACGGTGGCTCAGTGTTTAGTGCTGTCGCCTTACAGCAAGAAGGTCGCTAGTTCGAGCACCGACTGGGTCAGTTGGCATCCCAGCTAGAAATTTTTAGTTCTCTAAGTGTTCTGAGAATGTTACCAAGCAATGTTGCATTACTGTTTTCGGCGGGTAGTTTTGTTTTAGTTCCCACAATATTGTCTTTAAAGATAAGAAAACATTTTCTAGAAACATTCTAACCACATTTGCTGGTGATCATTTTAGAACATTAGTCTCATATTCTTATAACATTATTAGTGGGTAGTTTTCTTTAAGCTCCCAGAGTGTTCTCTTTAATGGTAGGAAAATACTCTAAATACATTCTAAATACGTTTCAAAGTAGCATTGCTACAACATTATACTCTAACATTATTATAACGTTTCAATGTATTGTTTTATTTCACTTCCCAGAACATTCTCTGAAAAGATAGGAGAACATTCTCTAAAACATTGTAACCACATTCGGTGGTAACGTTGTTCGAAGCTTATTAGGGTTTTAGTTTAGTTTGTAATAAAGGGTTTGAGTATTTTGCGTGACTCACTCTCAAAGTAAATAAATCTACAGAGACAGCTTAATAAATGTTATTTTACATTTGAAATAAATCACCGGAGACAGCTTAATAAACGTGACCTGTATTTACTTCTCTCGCCAGTCAGCGCTGACAAAAAAAACAACCAACTTGTCATTCAGCCAATCAGAATGTACACAGATGAAAATCCAAGTAAATCCAACATTTCAAACAGTAACACAGATGTCACACTTTAACTACTAGCTATCTGAACATGTTTTTAATCTTACAAGTTCATAGAATGTTGCAGCTGGAAGGACATCCGCTTTGTAAAACATATGCTGGATGAGTTGGTGGTTCATTCCGCTGCGGCGGCAAATGATGAATAAAGGGACTAAGCCAAAGGAAAATGAATGAATGAATAAAGTACTGTTGCATTGGTAAAATAATACTCAATTACAAGTAAAAGTACCATGTCAAAAAAACTACTCAAGTAAAAGTACAAAAGTACTGTACTAAAAAAACTATGCTCCAAAAAAAAAAATCAGATTTTGACTACAGTTTTTTTTTAGGTGTACACTATTTTGCAAAAGCTTTTAGAAGTTTAATTAAAGTCTTATAAAAGAACACAATGACTTTAGCCTGCACAATGAACAGATTCTAATTTAGGCTTTTATTTACATTTAAACATTAATTAATTACCATTATAATGAGTTATTTTTATTTGCTCATTATGTGAATTTCTATCTTTTTTTTTTTTTTTTCCAACACACAGAAGTTGAATTCAGACTTGATACTAAACTTATTAGAATATTTGTTGGCTTTGACCTGTAATGTCTGTACAATTTATTGATGCTTTTAGGCAGACTACAGTATATATATGCACAAATCATGCAATTACCTCATTTTGCAACATTTGTAGAATATACATTTTGGTGACACTTTATAATAACTACACACTATGAACCATTTATTAAGCATTAGCAAATAGTGAATTTATTAACTGTTAAGCATTAACTCTACATTAATAAACGTTAGTAAACAGTTTATAACTGAAGCTACAAATGCTTTATTCTTGACTTATAACCACATTTATAATGTGCTTAATCATTGTATTTTCATACTTTGTTAAGGATTTATTTTTCATGACTAAATTAAGTATTGCATTATTTACAAACCAGTTATTTAAGCATAGTTAGTTGTTTTTTAAGATCATTTAGTATGAGTTAGTAAATGATTATTAAACTATTCAAATTAACATTCATATATGTTATTATTCAGGCATAAACTAATAGTTAATTTATATGTTAATAAATGCTTTATTAACTCAACTTCATCCAGTTTTGTGACCTAATCTAAAATGAGGACTGTTTATGCTTTATAAATCCTTTATACATGACAATTAAAGGCTCAGTTAAACAGGAAAAAAGAACATAAACGACTTTATTGATTTAAATTCGTTTGAAAATCCACAAATGAAACTGCATCAAATGAAAAACTAATCTTTGCAACCTTATCTAAAATAAAATCACTGTGCAGTTTAAACATTGCATCCTATTATATTGTTAAATTATTATATTGTTGTTGTTTTATCCAATTTTATGTCGTATTTTGGCACTCCTGTTTTTCAGCAATGTTTAAACTGTACAGTAATTAAATTTTTTTAAGGATTATTGTTCATTTGATACTGAGCCTTTAATTGTCATTTATAAGGGATTTATAAAGCATAAATAGTCCTCACTTTAGATTAGGTCATAAAATTGGAGGAAGTTGAGTTAATAAAGCATTTATTAACATGTATAGTAACCATTACTATATGCCTGAATAATAAGATATATAAATGTTAATTTCAATAGTTTATTAATCATTTACTAACCCGTTCTGAATAATCTTAAAAGTCACCAAGTCTTAAATACAAATGGTTTATAAATAATGCAATACTTAATTTGAAAATGGAAATGAAAAATCAACCAGTCACACATTATGAAAGTACAATTATTAGGCACATTAAAAATGTGGTTATAAGTAAAAAATAGAGCATTTGTAGCTGCAGTTATAAACTGCTTACTAACGTCTATTAATGTAGTTAATGCTTAACAGATAATGCATTCACTAGATACTAATGCTTAATGAATGATTCATAGTGTGTAGTTATTATAAAGTGTTACCTATATTTTTTTAAGAAATCAAAGAGGATTTATCCACTTAACCAAAACACATCTCAATACTATGTGCAAACATTACCTTACTTTCCAACGCTACACTGTAAAAAAAAAAATCGTAAAAAAAAGGTAAATGACTGGCAGCTACGGCTGCCAAACAAAAACCATAAAATTACGGTAAAATTTCTTTTGTTGAAATAAAGTGCAAAAATAATAAATCTACAGATATTTTCATTAAAATTTTTACAGAGAAACACTGTTATTTTACAAACTTCTCCTAGATTATTATGATCAAATACGTTCAATAAAGTTACAAAATAAGAGTTTTACAGAGAAACACTGTTATTTTACAAACTTTTCCTAGATTATTACAATCAAATCCATTTAATAAAGTTACACAATAAGAGTTTTACAGAGAAACACTGTGATTTGACAGACTTTTCATAGATTATTATGATCAAATCCATTTAATAAAGTTACACAATAAGAGTTTTACAGAGAAACACTGTTATTTTACAGACTTTTCTTAGATTTTTATGATCAAATCCATTTAATAAAGTTACACAATAAGAGTTTTACAGAGAAACACTGTTATTTTACAGACTTTTCTTAGATTTTTATGATCAAATCCATTTAATAAAGTTACACAATAAGAGTTTTACAGAGAAACACTATTATTTTACAGACTTTTCATAGATTATTATGATCGAACACCATCAATAAAGTGACTGCACTAAAAGTTTAAGAGAAAACAATGTTATTTAAAAGAATTTTCCCTAAATCATTACGATTAAACACCTTTAATAAAATGCCAAGACATGCACAAGATCGTAAATTAACAGTTTTATTTTGGATCAAAAAAGTCTGGAAAAAACAAGATACAAGATACAACTGATTAAAATTCTCACAACTTTAAAATTACAGCGGTTACATTTTATTGAATAGTATTTATGTAAAACATGTTGAGGTTTAAGTTATATGGAATGACTCCGTTCCAAATCTTAAATGAAACTGTAATGTGAATGGGACACTGACAAAGGAGTGCGGATCCAAATGCAAGTTTATTACACAGAGATGGTCAGGCAAGCAACAGTCAACAGAGGAGCAAACAGATGTATGCAGGGAATCCAGAGTCATGGTCAAATAACAGGCAAATGGTCAGTCCCAGCAGCAACAACAACATAAACAATTAACAAGCAAAGCAAGAGAAGCGCGTCATAATGTTCACAGTAACAGTATAACAAGCCTTAGCAATTAGTGCGTGCGTCTGTGCTGCTTTTAAAGTCCATGTAATCAGTTCATAACGACCCTCCGACTGTGTGTTTGTGCGCAATCAGTGGAATCTGGAACAGGTGCATGTGAGCATTGCATGACTGGATCTGTAGTCCATATAATGGCGGATTTGTAGTTCTATGGCGATCTGCGTGTTTACCAGCGATCTACAAGGATTAAATTGCTGATGATTGTGACAGGAACATTTATACTACTACAGTAACAGCACAACAGTTTCATGAAATTCTCAGACTATAGGATTATGATAAACTTAAGATATACTGAAGACGTATACAGCTACTTGATTTTCACTGTTTCACACCCACTATTTGCACACACACACACACACACAGTCGGAGGATCGTTATGAACTGATTACATGGACTTTAAAAGCAGCACAGACGCACGCACTAATTGCTAAGGCTTGTTATACTGTTACTGTGAACATTATGACGCGCTTCTCTTGCTTTGCTTGTTAATTGTTTATGTTGTTGTTGCTGCTGGGACTGACCATTTGCCTGTTATTTGACCATGACTCTGGATTCCCTGCATACATCGGTTTGCTCCTCTGTTGACTGTTGCTTGCCTGACCATCTCTGTGTAATAAACTTGCATTTGGATCCGCACTCCTTTGTCAGCGTCCCATTCACATTACAGTTTCATTTAAGATTTGGAACGGAGTCATTCCATATAACTTAAACCTCAACATGTTTTACATAAATACTATTCAATAAAATGTAACCGCTGTAATTTTAAAGTTGTGAGAATTTTAATCAGTTGTATCTTGTATCTTGTTCTTTCCAGACTTTTTTGATCCAAAATAAAACTGTTAATTTACGACTTTGAGCATGTCTTGGCATTTTATTAAAGGTGTTTAATCGTAATGATTTAGGGAAATTCTTTTAAATAACATTGTTTTCTCTTAAACTTTTAGTGCAGTCACTTTATTGATGGTGTTCGATCATAATAATCTATGAAAAGTTTGTAAAATAATAGTGTTTCTCTGTAAAACTCTTATTGTGTAACTTTATTAAATGGATTTGATCATAATAATCTATGAAAAGTCTGTAAAATAACAGTGTTTCTCTGTAAAACTCTTATTGTGTAACTTTATTAAATGGATTTGATTGTAATAATCTAGGAAAAGTTTGTAAAATAACAGTGTTTTTCTGTAAACATTTTAATGAAAATATCTGTAGATTTATTATTTTTGCACTTTATTTCAACAAAAGAAATTTTACCGTAATTTTATGGTTTTTGTTTGGCAGCCGTAGCTGCCAGTCATTTACCTTTTTTTTACGATTTTTTTTTTTTTACAATTACAATTTATTACTTTAATTTTACGTAATTTTAAATGTACTTCAAAAAAACAGGAAAAAACAGTGTGTAAATAATACGGCAATTTAATTGTATAAAACAGACAAATTGCTGTAATTTGTCATTAATTGTATAGTACATAAAATAACAGTCAAGTTGTTAATTTACAGATATTGTTTGTAATTTTTACGGACTTTTGAATATAATTTAAAATAACAGAAAAAATACTGTATAAATAATAGTGTAATTTCCCTGTATAAAAAACAAAAATGTCAGTAATTTGTCTTTAATGATAAAGTACCTAAAATGAAAGTCAAACTGTTAATTTAGAGAGATTGTTTGTCATTTTACTAAGTTTTGAATATAATTTGAAATGACAAAAAATTACTGTAAAAAATTTAGAGATATTTTCTGTAAAATTAGGTTTTTTTTTTTACAGTGCAGTTTATTAATTATGTTCTTCTCAATTCAGTGAAACCAAAGGTTAAGCTTAGTTCAGTGACCCGGGCCGGTGGAAGACAATCAGCAGTTCTGATGTGCAGCGCGTATGATTTTTATCCTCCACACATCAAAGTGTACTGGTTGAGAAATGGTGAAGTGATGACCTCTGAAGTGACCTCAACTATGGAGATGGCTGATGGTGACTGGTATTACCAGATTCACTCTGAGCTGGAGTACAGCCCGAAATCTGGAGAAAGGATCTCCTGTGTGATTGAACATGCCAGCTCTAATAAACCCATGATTTATGACTGGGGTAAGTAGAAATCAGCTGTTGGCATTAAAATTATGTTTGTGGATCGAAAAATTAATACACAAGTTGAACGTACAGATCCATCCCTTTCTGTCTTTGAGAGGAATAAAATTTCCATCGGGGTGTCTGCTCTTGTGCTGGGAATCATCACTGCAGCTGCTGGAATCATTTACTACAAGAAGAAAACTACAGGTCTGTGGAGTCAATAATTCAGATTTATATTAAACTATGTATATTAATATCAGTCTTATGTTTGTATTTTTTTTATTTTATTTTTTGACAGGGAGGATTCCAGTACTTCCAAGTCACCCGATTACATTGCCACTTATGTCCGGACGCTAGTAAAAGGCATCCACCACAGAGCACTCTGTCATGGACAATTACATCATGAACATTACACCTACCTTCTGTATATGTCCTATTGTATACATTATGTCAGTTAAATTGTCACTCTTATCGCACAATTTGAAAGCAGAAAGAACAAAATCACAGTCAAAGAGCATATAATCACCAAGAGTGCGATTGGGAAACTGTAGTGCGATTTGGGAAACAGCCACTAGATGGCGCGGCGGCCATTTTGGAATGAAAATTCCAATAGAACAACAGCATATTATAAGTCTGTAAAATAAACTATTTCAAGTGCTTATGATTGTGATAGTAAGTGTTGTATTGTCGTATTTCAGGATGTATCTCAGCTTTAATGCGCATTTTAAATACATAAATAAAAAACAAAGCAGCTGCTTGCCATCGCGACAGCAATAAGATCCAATGGACAGCCGATGGCTTTCATTCCAAAAGGGCGGAATCCGGGGCTGTTGCTGGGCGCTGCTGTTGCAATGGAACAGTCTATTGAGTGTCGCCTCTTGGTCATTCTAAGCTCTTTGTCACAGTTTACCATTGGTGTTTACTTTTGAACATTTACTTTTAAAAATAAACAGGATAAACCGATGTCTGTCATAGTTTTGTTCTAACAAAATAAAACAAACTATATAAACAATATGAATTATTGATTCCATTTAGGGATGCACCAATATGGATTTTTTTGGTTGATATCAATAACCGATAACGTTTAAGATTTGGAAGCCAATAATCGATATATTAGCAGATAAATATAAATATTTCATTCATTCATTCATTTTCTTTTCGGCTTAGTCCCTTTATTAATCCAGGGTCGCCACAGCGGAATGAACCACCAACTTATCCAGCACGTTTTTATGCAGCGGATGCCCTATCAGCTGCAACCCATCTCTGGGAAATATAAATATTTCCAAATGTTATATTTTTATACAGTGAACAACTGATTTTATTTTAAAAACTTCATAAAAGTTTGAACTGATTATACCTATATTCAGGATTTCACATAAATCAGCATGCCAAAAATAAATGATTTTCTTTTCTTCGCATAGCAAATTAACGTGCAACTTGACTGTTGCATAAAAATAATAAGTAACAAAATGAGATTTATTTAACAAACAAGTTAAATAAATATATTTTATGTCAATTAAATTGCGTCAACACGGTGGCGCAGTAGCACAATCGCCTCAGAAAGAAGGTCGCTGATTCGAGCCTCAGCTGGGTTAGTTGGCATTTCTGTGTGAGTAGTGTTTCCTTCTTGTGCAGTGTATATTATAGACTGCGTACACAGAGAGGTATAACTCAGAAACACATTTATTTAACAGAACACAAGCAGCTCCAACTGCTAACCATCACATGCGTTTCAGTCTCACTTTTGTCAGGATGAGCTCACTTTCTTCATCAAGTCCGTGAAACGATCCCACTTCTGACACCATGTTTCCTTAAAGGATACACTGGATCAGCTGTCGCAAGGAGATGTTATAGCACCAGTCACCCAGCCCACTCCTTGGGTCAACAGCCTTGTTATCACTGAAAAAAAGAATGGGTCATTACGAGTGTGCCTGGATCCCCGTGACCTTAATAAAGCTGTTCTCCGTCAACACTTCTCTATTCTAACAACTGAAGATGTCCTGTGTAAGCTTTCTGGAAAGAAAATTTTCTCCATCTTTGATGAAAAGGACGGCAACTGGCAAGTCAGACTCGATACAGAATCCTCTCTACGTTTAACACGCCATAGGGTAGATATAAATTCAAACGCCTGCCGTTTGGTGTCAAGTCTGAACAAGTTTGACCCACGCATGCGTGAGGTAGGCAGTTCTGTACAATTACGTAATTTATCAGCTTAAAGATATCTGCATGATTTCGATATCAGACTGATAACGATAACATGAAAAATAGTATTTATCGGCCGATATTGATATGGCCTCCGATATCGTGCGTCCCTAATTCCATTTTTTTAAAATAAAATAAAAATTTAATGGAGTGGCTATTGGCACTAAGTGTAAATAGCCCACATTGCTGGCAGAAGCTACTAACTCCACCCAAGATCGCTCTAATCAAGCTTACAACTCTCGCGAAGTGCCTCAATAAGGTTCAAATGCTGGTCAAATTAAGACGCAATTATTTGTTTAATTATTATTTATTTAATTATGGGATCGATCAAACGTTGGATGCAGTGAAGTGAATCGAAAGAACACACTAACCTGCTAATTTCTTGGTAAGTAGTGTTTTTAAATTTATTGCATTTTTTATAGTTCTGTTGTGTTTTGTAACGGCCATGGATGTTACAAGTAGTATAATGTCAAATAGCTTGATGTTTTTCTTTGTAAATTCCAGTGTGCAAAAACATCCGTGAGTCACGTAGAATGGCGTGTCTTTATGTTTTGTAAGGTTATGCTAATAATAGAGATGATAAGACTCATGATTTGCATTATTGAAATGGCATATCGCTGCAATATACCATCGAAAAAGCTATTCATGTAACACAACGTAATATTGATTTCTGAAGTGCATTTTCTAATCTCCACTGCTGCCATACGCTTCCCATTCATATTTTTGGGCATGACCCTCTGATTTGTGAGCAAAATTAATTTCATATTATAAGTTTGATCGAGGGCAACGCAGTGGCGCAGTAGGTAGTGCTGTTGCCTCACAGCAAGAATGTCGCTGGGTCGCAGGTTCGAACCTCGGCTAGGCTGGGTCAGTTGGCGTTTCTGTGTGGAGTTTGCATGTTCTCCCTGCGTTCGCGTGGGTTTCCTCCGGGTGCTCCGGTTTCCCCCACAGTCCAAAGACATGCAGTACAGGTGAATTGGGTAAGCTAAATTGTCCATAGTGTATGAGTGTGAATGAGTGTGTGGATGTTCCCAGAGATGGGTTGCGGCTGGAAGGGCATCCGCTGCGTAAAATCGTACTGGATAAGTTGGCGGTTCATTCCGCTGTGGCGACCCCGCAAGGGACAAAGCCGACAAGAAAATGAATGAATGAATGAAGTTTGATCGATTACGTGCTGCATCCTTATTACTTTTTGGTTTTCGCTTTGCTTTCTCTGGTGAAAAAACAACATATGCTGGTTGAGGTGTTCATGCAGGTCCAGCAAAACCTGCATCAACACCTCAGCAGCATACCAGCTTCTAAACATACCTTACCAGCGTATGCTCTTTTTTTTTTTACACACTTCAATCAAAATACATACATTTGGCTTGAAGTTGGAGTTTTGAGATTCACATATTTAGTGAGTGTCTCTGAATTTCAGCATTTGTACACATTTAAAACATGAACTATATGACAGATTTCATAAAACCAAGTTTAAAGTGATCATTCGAGGGTGCAAACAAAGTTAGGTTTCTGCCTATCAGAATCAGAAAGAGCTTTATTGCCAGCTATGTTTACACATACGAGGAATTTGTTTTCGTGACAGAGCTTCTACAGTGCAACAGAATTACAGACAGGACTAAAAAACAGATAATAAATATATTTTAAAAAGTAGTGAATGCATCAGGTGGCAATCCTCAAAGTGAACATTTATTAATCTATCCTACCAACATATGTTTTTGTATTTTTTTCTCTCTCACATAACAGTATACACACAATGATACGCCATTTAACCCCAGTGTGTTATGGAACTAACAGGACGCGTGTGTGTGCGTTTAAATCTAATGAATGGACTTCCCCATATGGCCCAAAGGCATTACAACAATCATGTTTATCATGTCAAATCGCTTCAGAAAACCCAACTTCCTCATACAAGCACATGAGGTGAAAGAAAGTTCATTTAATCATGCAAAACTTACTGTCATGTTTATGGAAATTTTTTCGTAATATTCAATGACAACATTAAACACTTCTGTTTTCAATGTTTAATGATCATGATACATTTAGGTTTAAGACTTGTATATATATATATATATATATATATATATATATATATATATATATATATATATATATATATATATATATATATATATATATATATATATATATAGTAACAAGTATTGTCTTTTAAAGTGCATGCTGGAATTTATTCAGTAAATGTGTTTCCATCATAATTTATGCACGATCTTGTTCATTCTATGATAAAAAAAAATCTTATCCTATTCAGTTAATTAGATTTTTTTATGAACATTTTTAAAATGCATGCATATCTTGGCATTTCCATAAAGTCTTGTTTTGTGCAATAATCATCCGTATAAATGTAGGTCGATGGAAACTGTCAGGATCAAAAATTGTTCTAAGACTCAGGAAGATTCATTTTCAAAGATTTAGTGTTCTTTCAGCAAAGGAACAATGCAGAAGAAACACAAGATGTTCCATTCCAGTTGCTCAAAGGGCAGTCCTTCGATGCCACCCACAAAACACAATCATGCTCAAATGACATCTTTTAGATGACCTCCCCTAAGGGTGCAGAACATCCTTTTTGGACTTAGACACAGCCTTAGATGAAATCAACTAAAGCAATAAATCTCCCAAAATCTCAGCAGAGGATTATTAAACACCTCTACAAACAGCATCAGCAGCTTCACTTATAATTAATCTGTTTGACTTTATTACTGTCAGATGTCTACCCAAGTGTTCAGTCCCAATTATTAAGAACTTTTAAAAGTTTTTAATGTTTTATTGAAAATAAGTCACCACGGCAGCGAAGAAGAGTGGTTGCTTTACTTGGGGTGTTTCATGTTACCTTCTGTTTGTTTGTTGAAGCAATGTGTTCTGTCAAAACATACTGCAGGACAAAAGTGATTGTTGCAGTTTCTTTTAAAAGTTTGATTCACTGGTTTGTCATTAACTTTAGTCTTGTGCATTGATGAAGATGTTAGTTGAACTCATGTGGTTCTGCTTATTGATTGATTGTGTTAGCAATGTACACTGTAAAATATGCAGGGTTCCACAGAATTCATTTATGTTGTCCCAACACAAATTGATTAAGTTAACTTAACACTTTTAACACATTTATGTGGATTAAACATAAAAAATTAAGTTGTGCCAATGAAATGTCAAGAATTGTGTTGTTTCAGCTCATTGTAAATAAGTAGTTTTAATGAGCAAAACGTAATAATAATTTTGAGTGTATCAGTGTTTTGTCTAGTTGTGTTATCAGTGTAATTAACACCACAATGCATTATTATTATAGGTGGGCATAGATTAATTTTTTTAATCTAGATTAATCTAGATTAATTTAAAAATTAATCTAGATTAATCTAGATTAAAATGGCTCATTTGAATTCTGCCGAATGCATTCAGATTATGTGTGTTACCCAAATAATAAGTCTTTGAGAACGGGTTTCTCAAGCCAGGTGGCGCATTAGACCAGGGAAACTGTTCTACTATGATAATTGGTGATGAAAATAAATCATGTTCAATAAGATGTACTTGTGTTTATTAACTGTTTATTCAGTTAAACATGAATGTTGAACTGTAGGTCTACATAAGCTCCAAACAGCGATTTCATACTTTCTTTTGATGTACGCACATACAGAAAATGTTGCTTTGCAAAGGCAAGTTCACAGAGCCCTGGCGGTGTCAAGCATTGAGTATGTTTACATGGGCAACAATACTTTAATACGATTTTAATATGATTAAAACAATACTCTGATTAAGAGTCTACCATGTAAACAGCGATTTTTGATTACCTTAATGCAACTAGTCATAACTGAACTACACAGAAATGGAATTGATACGTGGAGTATGCAGATATTAGTGGCAATACTGACAAACTAGCACCATCATGTAGGACTTTTCGCCATATTTTCCGACAAGATCCACACAGACGGCTGTCAGTAAAGGACCGCACAGACGTACAGACGCACACACACAAACACACACACACATCGCGAAATGCGGAAGTTTCTTTTTCTTCTCATTTGGCGTGCGTTATTAAATTCCATAACACTCTCACCAGTCCTTACTCATTTATTTGCGTCTAATACCCCAGTTTGTCACGAAGGCATGACTTAAATGTTCATGAGTTAAAGTGAAGCTGGCGAACTGCAGTTAGACTCAGGCATCCTGCTGATTTGATTCAGAAGGGCACTTCATTCTCAGACGCCTCACCGGTCAGGTATACATCCGCGCTAAACTTTCAAAGTGAAAGTCCCCATAGCTTGCGTAGAACAGACCCAGCTCTCAACCCAATTTTGAGAATAGATTAACGCCGATATTTTTTTTATCGCGCGATAAGAGTCTCGCGTTAACGCAGCACGTTAACGCCGATAACGGCCCACCACTAATTATTATACAACATTAAAAGTCACTGACTAAATGAGATCAGCAAATCAAAATTTTAAATAAGCCAGCAGCATTAACAAAATGCTTCTAGATTTTCTTGCCATAGCAACAGTCACATAACTTAGCTGTCTTTAAAACAGTGACCCCCAGGTAAAGCACCCATGCTTCACTACAATGGTGATTCTGAAAAATTGTATTGTCAATAAAACAACTAAAGCATTTTATTCTTAATAAATGTGAAAAACATTTGAAGACATCTGACAGTAATAAAGTCAAACAGGTTAGTAGTAAGTGAAGCCTCTGATGCTGCTGATTTGTTTATTGATCCTGATGCTAAAATTTGGGGAGATTTAATGCTTTAGTTGATCTCATGTACGGCTGTGTTGAAGTCCAAAAAGGACGTTATTAAACCTTTACTTTATTAAAACTCATTCTGCACGCTTAGGGGACGTCATTCGAATGTCTAATGTGTGTGAATGAGAGTGTATGAGTGTTTCCCAGTGATGGGTTGCAGCTGGAAGGGCATCCGCTGTGTAAAACATATGCTGGATAAGTTGCCGGTTCATTCCGCTGTGGTGACCCCAGATTAATAAAGGGACTAAGCCGAAAAGAAAATGAATGAACATTGAAATTTATTTTACTTTTTTCTATTTTATCACATCCTCGCTTTTCAATTGTAACACAAGTAGTGCTCTCGTAATTGATCTTTTAGGAGCTGTGTTGTTGGGAATTAAAGTATAATATGAAACTATATTGTATAAATGTTCAGCTAACTAGGTTCTGCTGGGACACCAAGCTATTAGCAGAGTTGATTATGGATTCCTTTACATTTGTCTATATTGTTAAATTTATCCAATCTACATTTATATTCACTGTTGACCCCCAGAAGATGGAGGAGCCCTGCAAGTTTTAGATTTCTAACCTTGAACTCATCTGGCACTCCCCGAGACACCCCAATATTATCTATCTATATATTTATTTATTTTATTTATTATATATTTATTTTTTATCAAAAGCCCCTCTTGGAGCATCAGATATTTTAATTATTTGAAGTTTTATTTCTCCTTGTTTGTCAGATTGATAAATTTTACTAAAAAGCTAAGGCGTTCATGTCTTTTAAACACCTCAATTATTTGAATCAACTGTGTTGATAGAGCAAAACTGTGCAGAGCTGCAGCACACAAGGAATTGAGTTTGAGACCTATGTTCTAAGTGGCCCAGTCGAACTCTTTCACCAAATCAAACTGAATTTTGTGAAACATTTCACATCTAAAGCACTTATCCTCAAATTACTTAATTTTTAACATGCCCGATAGCCTTTCTGACTCTAAATTAACCTTAATTTGACCTACAAAACTTAATTTGACCTACAAAAAGTAAGAAACTTTTCGTATAGTGGTGATGTTGACAGAAATTATGATTACTGACTATATTTTTTGATATGTTGAGTCCTAACATGGGATGATGTCATTAAGTTGTTGTGTAACAGAACCAGTGATCCATTTTTTAACTGGTTCATTGAAACGAACTGTCCAAAAGATCCAGATATCAGAAAAGATCCAAACTTCCCATAAGTACTCTTTAGAGAAGTTTTTGAACTCAAATCATTTGAAAGATTTTAAACATTTGCTTATAGGGTTTGATTAATCTTCATTTTAGTTTCACTATACTTAAATGGTTTCACTCAAACAGATTAAGTTCACAGTACTTGTAAAGAATAGTTTTCGAACTTTGGTTTAAGACAAGTTTGTGCATTTGTGTGAAATTCTGTTGTACAGCGAACTGCAAAACTTGTCGCACAAACTTGGTCTGACACATTTGCGTGTGTATGAATGGAAGTCTATAGGGAGAAAAGTGCAGTGTGACCGCAGCTTTACTCTTCGTCGATTCAAAGGTCTGCTATCTGGGATAAGGAAGTTTTGATAGATCACACATTCTCAATATTTAGTTCCTGTAAAATAACCTGTTTATATGTTGCTGATAAAACGTGTATACCATTTTTTCTGCTGTTTTTGTTTGCTTTTTTAAGTCCCAGTTATGCATGACTGTCATGAAAACATCAAAAATGCAGTGGCTATTTCTGTTTGTTTACTTCCTCATGCAAAAGCACGCAAATAAAACATTAATCATGTGAAAGTCACTGTCACCTTAATAAAGATAGACCTACCCTCTTACTTATTCAACTATTCAAATTATTTAAGGTGTTTCCACACTTTTTGCAAGGGGTCTGATTTGATTTATTTTTGGCCCATACTATATAGAACATGGCTAGACATAAAGCTCTACTGGAGCACAGGGCCCCCATTACTCATACCACCTTTCTTTCTTGAAAGACAGTTGTGCAATAAGTGTAACCTACAACACAATGAACTATACAAACCTGCGCATTAGGAAAGTAAATGTATACATTAACCCTCTATAAACACAGTTACAGTGCATTCGGAAAGTATTCATAGCGCTTCACTTTTTTTTATGTTACAGCCTTATTCCAAAATGGATTAAATTCATTTATTTCCTCAAGATTTTACATACAATACTCCATAATGACAATGTGAAAAAAGATTTTATGAATGTGTTGCAAATTTATCAAAAATAAAAAACCTGAAAAATCCCATGTACATAAGTATTCACAGCCTTTGAAGCTCTAAATTAAGCTCAGGTACATTCTGTTTCCACTGATTATTTTTTAGATGTTTCAGCAGCTTAATTGGAGTTCACCGGTGGTAAATTCAGTTGATTGGACATGATTTGAAAAGGCATACACATGTATATAAGGTCCCAGGGTTGACAGTGCATGTCAAAGCACAAACCAAGCATGAAGACACAGGAATTGTCTGTAGTCCTCCAAGACAGGACTGTCTCGAGGCACAATGCTGGGGAAGGTTACTGAAAAATTTCTGCTGCTCTGAAAGTTCCAGTGAGCACAGTGGCCTCCATCATCCATAAGTGTAAGATGTTTGGAACCACCAGGACTCTTCCTAGAGCTGGCCGGCCATCTAAGCTGAGTGATCAGGGGAGAAAGGCCTTAGTCAAGGAGGTGATTAATAACCCGATGGTCACTCTGTATGAGCTCCAGCGTTCTTCTGTGGAGAGAGGAGAACCTTACAGAAGGACATCCATCTGTGCAGCAATCCACCAATCAGGCCTGTATGGTAGAGTGGCCAGACAGAAGTCACTCCCCACCTGGAATTTGCCAAAAGGCATCTGTAGGACTCTCAGACCATAAGAAACTAAATTCTCTGGTCTGACAAGACTAAAATTAAACTCTTTGGAGTGAATGCCAGGCGTTACGTTTGGAGAAAACCAGGCACCGCTTTTCACCAGGCTAATACCATCCCTACAGTGAAGCATGGTGGTGGCAGCATCTTGCTGTGGGGATGTTTTTAAGCAGCAGGAACTGGAAGACTAGTCAGGATAGAGGGAAAGATGAATGCAGCAATGTACAGAGACATCCTGAATGAAAACCTGCTTCAGAGAGCTCTTGACCTCAGGTGACAGTTCATCTTCCAGCAGGACAATGACCCAAAGCACACCACCAAAATATCAATGGAGTGGCTTCACAACAACTCGATGAATGTCCTTGAGTGGCTCAGCCAGAGCCCAGACCTAAATCCTATTGAACATCTCTGGAGAGATCTGAAAATGGCTGTACACCGTCACTTTCCATCCAACCTGAGAGAGCTTGAGAGGTACTGCAAAGAGGAATGGGCAAAAAATATCCCAAAGACAGGTGTGCCAAGATTGTGGCATTATATTAAAAAAGATATGAGGCTGTAACTGCTGCCAAAGGTGCATCAACAAAGTATTGAGCACTTATGTACATGGGATTTTTCAGGTTTTTTATTTTTAATAAATTTGCAACAATTTCAAAAAAATCTTTTTTCACATTGTCATTATGGGGTATTGTGTGTAGAATTTTGAGGAAATAAATAAATTTAATCCATTTTGGAATAAGGCTGTAACATAAAAAATGTGGAGAAAAAGTAAAGCGCTATGAACACTTTCCGGATGCACTGTATGTCTCTTCATCAAACTTCAAAAAGTATATCTGCAATGTAATCATTAGAATGATTAGAAATAAACAATAGACCTACTACTTTGAAATCAATCCCACATGTAACTAAAAACCGTTGTAAATATCAGGCTGGTGTGACATGCTCAGATTTTTTAATTCTAGTCAGAACAATACAAGATTTCAGGAGTCACCACCGCTGTGAAGAATGGTTGATTGACTTCAGGGTTACTGTTTTAATTTTACAGTTAGATTAAATTGATGTTACTGGTGTTATGACAGGAAAATGTTGCTTTGTCATTTACAAAATCGGAATTAATCATCAGATCTTGTCAGTGAGTTTGTCAGTGAGACAATGGCACTGTGCTGGTAATGTTGTTTTTCCTTTTGACATAAGATTATTTTGCTTACCCCATTGGCAGATTATTTTGCTTGTTTTAAGGAAAGGAAAAACTCACTTAATTTTGGCATATTATTTCTTAAAACAAAACAATATGTTTTGCTTGTCTAGTAAATTGTTCTTGATTTAAGAATTTTTAGATATTTGGACTAGAAACAAGACAAAAAATCTAAGTAAGAAAATCATTTTTTGCAGTGTACTCAGATAAGTTAATCTTACTCTGAGGACTTTGCTGTGTATCAAAATAGTCTACTTTCAAGACTTCGCATTCAGCTATTGCTTGATACAATTTACAGATTTGGCATGCTGTTCCGGGAGAGAACCTTGAGCTCGGAGATACTTGAGCCCAGGGCTCCTGCCTGGTCATGTAGTATGACAGGAGGTCCGAGATCAGGTAGGTCTTGAGAGCTCCCCCTGGTAAAGGAGGAAAGGATAAGATGTGTGAGTCTCTGAGCTCTGCATCAAGACTTATATGCTGCAATGTATTTCTACATAGACAGGTATTAATCTCTAACTCTTAGATGTATGTTTGAGTAATTGATGTTGTACATTTTTGAATTGGCTTACTTTGTTTAGTTATGTGAAATGGAATGGAGAATCTTTGCATGACGAATAAATGTAAAATTCATGTTAAACTCTAATATCTCCTGAAATCATTTTAACTAGTAGATTGTTTAGGCTGATGTTTCCGCACAACCAGGATTGCTCATACACTCAGGCATAATAGATGGAGCATAGGCACAGCATTAGTGACCTGTTGATTTCTGACAATCACTGAGTTAGTATGATATAATCTCCGCAGGTGCGTAATCTTGGTGTTCTCCTGGACTCTCAGTTTAGCCTGAAGCCTCATTTTAAACAATTAACTAAAACTGCCTTTTATCATCTTAGAAATATAGCCCGCTTACGTTCTTTCCTCTCAAGGCCGGACGCTGAAAGACTTGTCCATGCTTTTATCACGTCTCGTTTGGATTTTTGCAATTCTCTGTTCGGAGGGTTACCAGCTAATTCTCTTAAGATTCTTCAATACATCCAAAATTCTGCAGCACTTGTGCTGACACACACATCATCTCTGTCTCACATCACTCCTGTACTCCAACAGCTTCACTGGCTGCCCGTCAAGTCTCATATTGATTTTAAGACATTGATTTTAACATATAAAGCGGTTCATGGTTCTGCTCCTGGTTACATTTGTGACTTGATTTCCATTTCCTCTACCTCCCGCTGTTTACGTTCTGCATCGGGTCCTACGCTGTTTCAGCCTCGTTGTAAACTCAGCACCATGGGAGGTAGGGCGTTCTCTTTCCATGCACCCAAACTGTGGAATGCTCTCCCCACAAACATTAGGAATGCTGGCTCCTTGGACTGTTTTAAGAAGCTACTTAAAACTCATCTTTTTAGGACTGTTTTCAATTTGTGATATCTCTTTTTTCTTACTGTGTTTTTTGTATATTTTACTGTTTTACTGTGCTTTGTTGTTTTTACTTTCTTGTAAGTGATTTGGGATTTAGAAAAGCGCGTTATAAATAAAATGTATTATTATTATAATCTAGTGGCTAAATACTTTCTTTATGTATGAGCAAGCATAGGGCGGCCTAATATTACTTATTAAAAAATTAGTTTACAGTTATATCCTCTATCTAAGAACCAGAACTGGCGAGGATGTGTCCGTGAGCAGATGTAACTGGCCAGCGTACTGACTGACATATAGCGACTTCGGGTAAACGATGAACCATTAACTGAAAATAATAATGTATTAGGTTAATCGATCTAAATTAGACCAAATCACAACCTATAAGGTTATCAGCTTGAATTAGATAAATTAAAATTATTATAAATTAGAGTCAGATTAAATTCGGAGTTGGAAACAAATACAATTTTAACAAATAAAAATATTTTCATATTTGCTAAAAGGCTTACACGCATTTAATCTTCACCCATGCTGTTAGTTCTATCATTGGACTAATAGATGGACCGCTACTCTAGCAATGATTATTGATGCTAGCTCCTCTTAAAATTAGTTTATAAAACTTCATTTAAAGTAAAGATATCAGTTAAAGGGTCAAGTTATTTTTAGGTGAGTTATTATAAAAGCAAAAAACATAACACAAGACCAATAACCTTGATTTATTAATTATTCACCAATTCCCTATGGAGTTATTTGCCCACCGGCAACTATAGTTGCTGCTTGGACTTTTGGCATAGTATACAAACCATAGATTGAAAGATTTGTTTTGTTTGGCAGAATCTAGAGACCTTCATGATTGTGTTGATATATATTTGTGAGCCAAAATCATTTTAGTAACACATGACAGGAAAATCCTATTTTAATTACTAAAAAACTTTTATTTGCTGATTTGCTTGCATGCTATTTAGAAATGAAACATGGATAACATGTATAAAATGTAACATTTGAAGTTGCAGGCCCAGAGACCCAACTGCACACTCAGACCAGGGGTCTGTTCTCTGCACGTGGATCCAGGATTAGTTCGTTCTTCAAAACACATTCGAGAGTTGTAGTCATAGCAACAGTTCTGGTAGCTCAAACCTGCTCGGGAGCAGGCTCATTTCATACAGGATTAGATTGGGTCAGTTCAAGCAAAGATAATACTGAAAGTACACTGTAAACCCAAATGCTCAAAATAATTAAATTGATTGAGTAGTATAAACTCAATTTTCTAAAACAGTTCTACTAACTCAAATAGTTTGAGTTTGTATGACTTTTTTATAGGTTTTGAGTGAATTAAACTTATTATTTTTGATTAACTTAAACAACTTGCTCATTAAGTAAGTGCCACTTAGGAGTATAATTTAACTTTACTTGTCAATGTCAATGTCAATTGTATTTATATAGCACTATTAAACACAACCAAAGGTTGACCAATGTGCTGCATAATACAAATCACAAAGAGAAAGATATAAAATAAGACTTATTTTTTTGTAGTTTTAACATGCTGTCTACATATGACATCAGTAACCTTTGTGTGTTAAGCAATTGTTTTGTCATTTTTTTAAAAAAATTAATTATATACATATAAATAGGCTAAAATACAATAAAAACTTTATCTTTAGAAATAATTTTCTAAGAAAAATATTCAGTTAATTTTAAATACACAAACATTCTAGCCAGAACAGCTGGTTTAATGTGAGCCCAAAATAAAATATTATATTATATATCTATTATATATACAGTATCATATATAGAATAGGCATTTATTACAGGCAGTAAAAAATATGTTTGTTTAAAAAAAACGTTTCTGCTGATGTTTCTGTATAATTTTATTGGCTTACGAGGCTCACGTGCTCCAAGGTCAGCGTGAGACTTTTACGACATTGTGGGAGCGCGCAATGCTTTACTTTTGGCGCCACAAAATACTGCAGTGAGTGAGGAGGATTTCAGCTTCAAGCTGTCGGCAGTTATCAGCACCACTGTGTCACGGTAAGTGTTAAATGCATTATAAACATGGTCTTATTTAGTGAAGTTTATTCTAGACAAAACTTTCAATAGCGTTCACCAGTTACATATATTTATATTCAAAAGTAATGGATGTCTCGCGAGGAATAACCAATGAAATTGGCCTGATATAAACAATCGGCGAAGCATATGTTACACATTAGCTAACATATATATTTTTTGAACGGATCGTAATCTATATTTCCGCTTGCACGACATTAGGCGCTTAGATTGTAACGTCCACGTATGACACGCGATTTTAAAAAAAATATCTAACGTTAGTGTTGCCAGATGTAGCTGACTGATTCCAGCCCCAAAACTATCCCAAACCCGCCGAAAATCAACCGCGCCGTTGCAAACCGCCCAAATGCTCTCTACCCGCCTATGTCATTTTTTACCCACACAGTCAAATTCAAAACCGCCCAATCTGACAAAAGTGAATCCGTCAGCTTTTAGATGTGTCTCATTTCAGAGGCTGCGTCCTCCGAACGGTGAGTGTCTCTTTAGTAAGACATGTCATAGTCTTTTTTGGGTAACGCTTTCTTTTACAACCCGCAAAGTACCGTGTAAGTACAGTGAAATAACGGTGTACTTTTAGTATAAGTATAATGAATGTATGTGTAGGTATAAGGGAACAAACTGTAATGCTTGGGTAATAAGGGGGTAACAACCAGATATTCAACACTAAAAGTACCGCGTAAGTATATTGAATTTACGGTGTACTTTTCTATAAATTCCAAAGGAACAAACCCTAATGTTTGGGTAATAAGGGGGTAACAATAGGATATTCAACACGCAAAGTACTGTGTAAGTATACTGACTTTACAATGTACTTTTCTATAAATTGCAAAGGAACAAACCCTAATGTTTGGGTGAAAAGGGGGTAACAATAATATACTAAACACGCAAAGTACCGTGTAAGTATATTGAATTTACGATGTACTTTTCTTTAAGAAATGTTTACATATAAAGAATTATACAAGGGTGGTGACAACCTAATGCAACCTGCAAACACATGAGTAAGTGCAATAATAATAGTACCCTTATTTTTGGGTTTTATATGGGGTGTTTAATGAATAAAAGGTTTACAACCCGTGAAATTATGAAACCCTATTGTATACTGTATGTATTTTAAATCTGCAATTCAATATAAAAACATATTTCTATACACAACTTACCATATGAATGTTTCGTCGATCTCACCACAGCCAGGAATGTCTGAACATCACTATCAACAAATAACTTTGCATGATATAGCTAGACCTACCGTCAGGGTTCAGTGCAGATTAAAACAGGCTAGCATTACTGCTGTTTGCAGGAGGGGTGGGGGGTCTTACTGTTCAAATATACACTTGTGCGTTGAAGTCCAGCTTCTTTCCCCCTTGTTCCCTGTGTTTAAGGGTAAATACAGTATTTGTTCCCCCCTTGTTCCATGTAGTTAAAGGGTAAATACCACATTTGCGGGTTGTAAATTAAAGTGAAGCATTGTTCCCTTCTTGTTCCCCCCTTGTTCCCTGTAGTTAAAGGGTAAATACCACATTTGCGGGTTGTAAATTAAAGTGAAGCATTGTTCCCACCTTGTTCCCCCCTTGTTCCCTGTGTTTAAGGGTAAATACAGTATTTGTTCCCCCCTTGTTCCCTGTGTTTAAGGGTAAATACAGTATTTGTTCCCCCCTTGTTCCCTGTAGTTAAAGGGTAAATACCACATTTGCGGGTTGTAAATTAAAGTGAAGCATTGTTCCCTTCTTGTTCCCCGTAGTTAAAGGGTAAATACAGCATTTGTTCCTCCCTTTTTCCCTGTAGTTTACAGGGTAACTCTTGAAGGTAGTGAAATAAATATACAAACACACAATATATTTCTTTACTTTCTAACCTTTATTTTACTAAATAGGGATTTTGAAACACTTCATCTTAATCAAACATGGTCTCGTCTATCATTGCCTATACTCATTCATTCATTTTCTTTTCGGCTTAGTCCCTTTATTAATCTGGGGTCGCCACAGCGGAATGAACCGCCAACTTGTCGTTTTACGCAGATGATGCCCTTCCAGCTGCAACCCATCACTGGGAAACATCCATACAGACTCATTTACACACATACACTACGGACAATTTTAGCTTACCTAATGTCACCACATGTTTTTGAACTTGTGGGGGAAACCGGAGCACCCGGAGGAAACCCACGCTAACACGGGGAGAACATGCAAACTCCACACAGAAATGCCAACTGACCCAGCCGGGCCTCGAACTAGCGACCTGCTTGCTGTGAGGCGATTGTGCTACCCACTGTGCCACCGTGCTGCCCTGCCTATACTCAAACAACAAAATAACACATTAATTCCTTCCCCCTTTTTCTGGCATCTCTTGCTTGGCTTCCTTTTTTCTGCTCTTCTCTGTAGCTTCCACTGAGGACTCTGATGGTGAGTGGCTGATGGAATCCCATGGGTCTTGCTGCTCTGCATTTAATATAAAAAATATGAATAGATAAAAAGGCTTTTAGCAAGCTATACATGTTCCTTTCGCTGTTTAATATATTTGTCGGTGTTGGTTGTCCAACAATTTCACACACTAAACATTTACAGATACCATATGGATACTATACATTTCTATTAAACAAAACTACTATCATCAGACCATATGGGAGATTGTGATAATTTATAGTGATTATAATTTAAGCACAGAGGGGAAAAGTTTAAATGTACATGCAGGCATTGTAGACTTTGAAGTAAAGATTATTTGCAGTTCAGTATATATTTAAATTCTGTGTTACTTAGTAATTGGTGTAAATTTTAGGTTTTGGGTGAACTACCCCTAAGGTTAGTTTTTGATTAAGTAAATGTCTTAACCCATCATTAGTTCTTAATAAAGTAATAGATTACATAATAGTATGGTTGATGATGTACTGTTATGGACCCTTTTCACATTTACGGGTTTCTCAGCAGCGAGTGCAGTGAATGGGAAAATACAACACATATTTTTTATCTTTTTTCTCAAATAAAATAAAAACTTTACGATGGTGTTTTCTCGACATTTACAAAAAGAAAAAAAAATAGTGTGAAACTGATAACGGCACCAAGAAGAGAGAATAACATCTAATTCACTGTCCTGCCCATAGACACTATTTGAAACACCTCCCATATTATGTAATTATATGCAAACATTATGTAATACATACATAAATACAAATAAATGTTATTTATAAAAGATTAAATATTAAACACTCAAGGATTTCAGATGCTGATGACTGTTAAACTCGTCATAACAGTATTGTGAAAATGGTACAATGGTTATAAATGGGAACAAACATCAGATAGAAACAAAAAACCTAAACAAACACTTCTATGGACATAATGTCATAAAAATACTTGTTTTATTTACCTCGCGCTGCCGTCCTCGGCTCGTACTGCTGTGAACAGGAAATTCTGGGAATGAATTTGAATCGATTCGTCAACAGACCGATCAGTGTGACATCAAAGTATCGCGACAATAGCAGACAGCTACGTGTGCATTTCAGTCCATCTCGCGGTATTTTATCACTTCAGGTGAACCCCTACTGATTCATTGATTCAAACGAGTTGTGAATCAAGTAGCCTCTAAAGATCCGAATCAAATGGCAGTACCACGAGGTTTTGCTCAGCCTCAGACTTCTGGGACGTTTGTTTGGAATGGCTTCGTCTCGTCACCATGTAACACATGTAAGTAAATCGTTGTTAGTAAATAAAAGCCACTGTCACGATTAGAAATTGTGTATTAACCAGATTATATTTATTTTATTTTCCATTAGTTTTAGCGTACCGTTAACGTTAGTTCATGCCCGAATCTAAACGGCCAGCAGCGAATATTTACCAGTATTTACTGTCGTTTACATAGTTTTTTTGCACATCTTGTTGCCAAAGTTCTTCTGGATTTAGTTTGTCTCAGTTTCTTCATGTCATTCCAGACAGTCTGGATGATGATCAAATCAGATCTCTGTGTGTGTGGAGCACTGGCTGTTGTCAGACTCAGTGTGCAGACAATAATCTCACTGTATAAGTTAATTACAGCTAATGAAATAATATTTGGAAATGTAAATTGATATTTCAAATTGACATGCTACAGAAAAATATAGAAATAACCGACTTTGATCCTCTTTTTTACCCTGAAATTACTAGTAGCCTAACACTTGCACAGTAGCCTACTGTACATTTAAACTTTTCCCAGATGGCAGCGCGAGGTAAATAAAACAAGTATTTTTATGACATTATGTCCATAGAAGTGTTTGTTTAGGTTTTTTGTTTCTATCTGATGTTTGTTCCCATTTTTAACCATTGTACCATTTTCACAATACTGTTATGACGAGTTTAACAGTCATCAGCATCTGAAATCCTTGAGTGTTTAATATTTAATCTTTTATAAATAACATTTATTTGTATTTATGTATGTATTACATAATGTTTGCATATAATTACATAATATGGGAGGTGTTTCAAATAGTGTCTATGGGCAGGACAGTGAATTAGATGTTATTCTCTCTTCTTGGTGCCGTTATCAGTTTCACACTATTTTTTTTTCTTTTTGTAAATGTCGAGAAAACACCATCGTAAAGTTTTTATTTTATTTGAGAAAAAAAGATAAAAAATATGTGTTGTATTTTCCCATTCACTGCACTCGCTGCTGAGAAACCCGTAAATGTGAAAAGGGTCCATAACAGTACATCATCAACCATACTATTATGTAATCTATTACTTTATTAAGAACTAATGATGGGTTAAGACATTTACTTAATCAAAAACTAACCATAGGGGTAGTTCACCCAAAACCTAAAATTTACACCAATTACTAAGTAACACAGAATTTAAATATATACTGAACTGCAAATAATCTTTACTTCAAAGTCTACAATGCCTGCATGTACATTTAAACTTTTCCCCTCTGTGCTTAAATTATAATCACTATAAATTATCACAATCTCCCATATGGTCTGATGATAGTAGTTTTGTTTAATAGAAATGTATAGTATCCATATGGTATCTGTAAATGTTTAGTGTGTGAAATTGTTGGACAACCAACACCGACAAATATATAAAACAGCGAAAGGAACATGTATAGCTTGCTAAAGCCTTTTTATCTATTCATATTTTTTATATTAAATGCAGAGCAGCAAGACCCATGGGATTCCATCAGCCACTCACCATCAGAGTCCTCAGTGGAAGCTACAGAGAAGAGCAGAAAAAAGGAAGCCAAGCAAGAGATGCCAGAAAAAGGGGGAAGGAATTAATGTGTTATTTTGTTGTTTGAGTATAGGCAGGGCAGCACGGTGGCACAGTGGGTAGCACAATCGCCTCACAGCAAGCAGGTCGCTAGTTCGAGGCCCGGCTGGGTCAGTTGGCATTTCTGTGTGGAGTTTGCATGTTCTCCCCGTGTTAGCGTGGGTTTCCTCCGGGTGCTCCGGTTTCCCCCACAAGTTCAAAAACATGTGGTGACATTAGGTAAGCTAAAATTGTCCGTAGTGTATGTGTGTAAATGAGTCTGTATGGATGTTTCCCAGTGATGGGTTGCAGCTGGAAGGGCATCATCTGCGTAAAACGACAAGTTGGCGGTTCATTCCGCTGTGGCGACCCCAGATTAATAAAGGGACTAAGCCGAAAAGAAAATGAATGAATGAGTATAGGCAATGATAGACGAGACCATGTTTGATTAAGATGAAGTGTTTCAAAATCCCTATTTAGTAAAATAAAGGTTAGAAAGTAAAGAAATATATTGTGTGTTTGTATATTTATTTCACTACCTTCAAGAGTTACCCTGTAAACTACAGGGAAAAAGGGAGGAACAAATGCTGTATTTACCCTTTAAGTACAGGGAACAAGGGGGGAACAAGGTGGGAACAATGCTTCACTTTAATTTACAACCCGCAAATGCGGTATTTACACTTTAACTACAGGGAACAAGGGGGGAACAAATACTGTATTTACCCTTAAACACAGGGAACAAGGGGGGAACAAATACTGTATTTACCCTTAAACACAGGGAACAAGGGGGGAACAAATACTGTATTTACCCTTAAACACAGGGAACAAGGGGGGAACAAATACTGTATTTACCCTTAAACACAGGGAACAAGGGGGGAACAAGGTGGGAACAATGCTTCACTTTAATTTACAACCCGCAAATGTGGTATTGACCCTTTAACTACAGGGAACAAGGGGGGAACAAGGTGGGAACAATGCTTCACTTTAATTTACAACCCGCAAATGCGGTATTTACCCTTTAACTACATGGAACAAGGGGGGAACAAATACTGTATTTACCCTTAAACACAGGGAACAAGGGGGAAAGAAGCTGGACTTCAACGCACAAGTGTATATTTGAACAGTAAGACCCCCCACCCCTCCTGCAAACAGCAGTAATGCTAGCCTGTTTTAATCTGCACTGAACCCTGACGGTAGGTCTAGCTATATCATGCAAAGTTATTTGTTGATAGTGATGTTCAGACATTCCTGGCTGTGGTGAGATCGACGAAACATTCATAAGGTAAGTTGTGTATAGAAATATGTTTTTATATTGAATTGCAGATTTAAAATACATACAGTATACAATAGGGTTTCATAATTTCACGGGTTGTAAACCTTTTATTCATTAAACACCCCATATAAAACCCAAAAATAAGGGTACTATTATTATTGCACTTACTCATGTGTTTGCAGGTTGCATTAGGTTGTCACCACCCTTGTATAATTCTTTATATGTAAACAATACTTAAAGAAAAGTACATCGTAAATTCAATATACTTACACGGTACTTTGCGTGTTTAGTATATTATTGTTACCCCCTTATCACCCAAACATTAGGGTTTGTTCCTTTGCAATTTATAGAAAAGTACACCGTAAATTCAATATACTTACGCGGTACTTTTAGTGTTGAATATCTGGTTGTTACCCCCTTATTACCCAAGCATTACAGTTTGTTCCCTTATACCTACACATACATTCATTATACTTATACTTAGGGCTGGGCGATATGGCAAAAAAAAAAAATCTCGATTTTCTCATAAAGTTTGACCGATTCACGATTTCGATTTCGATTTTTTTTATTTATTTTTTTTATTAATTTTGTTTTTACTGTGTAACTACCTTACCAGCTTACCTTGTTCATTTAAATTTAAATAAATGCCGAAACTAGTTTTTTTCATGCTCACTTGTAAAAGAAAAGCAACTGTGTGACTAAACGTGGTTATGGCACTCTCTCATATAGGGATGCTAAATATAGCTACAATAGAAATCACAGCACCCGTATTTATGTAGAGGTCATATGTTGTGCAGCTTTGGGCAATTTTTTTTTTGGAGAGAAAATGACCAAAATGTAACGTGAAGATTGAAAAGGATTGGAGGGGAAATAAATATTTCAAATAACAGAAAAATAAACAATGATAATGCAGCAATAGTTTATCTGTATTAGTGGCATGGCAGAAATATATATTTAGACAGGCCTTGTCAAAGTGAGCGGGCACTTTCACTAATAAAAAATATAGCACTTAAATTATTTCATAACAATCAATAAAATAACAGCGGTTTTATATCAAAAATTGGTAATGATATAAAATATACTTTTGATGGTAAAATATAACCATTTAAACGATTTCAGTATTCAAACATTAAATAACGAATGCATCAAGTTAAATATAAAAAAACAAATGAATCAACACAGCATATCAGGATATAAAGGACTATATTTAGCAAAATGCTGCTCTTTTGTTTTATGTTTACTTCAGTAATTCCACCCGGGAGCTGTTTTGCACTGTGAAACTGAAAACACTGAAATAAGTAAAAGAAGGGCATGCATCGAGTACTTTTGTCCGTCTCATTTGCTCGAGCATGATTTAACGAGCTGTTACTCTGCCGCCGGACATTGCGGAGAAAGTTACACCTATCATCATGCTTAAAACAAAGAATTAGAATTATTAAAGTGGCGAGCGGGTGCGGATATATATATCAGATAAAATAATATGTGCGGGCGGGTGGATGATTAGAATGAAGGAGGCAAGGAGCGGACCTCCGCCTGTCGAGCCTTCTCTCCTCTCCTCTCCTCTCCTCTCCTCTCCTCGCGCGCGCGCCCGTCTCGCAGCTCGCGCGGGAGAGACAGGCGGCTTCGGGACAGAGCCGCGACATCAACACACAGAATCAGCACAATTCAGCACGGTTGTCTAACAGTTTAGAACGGTTTGGCACGATAGTGGAAAAGCGGCTTTAATATTTTTATTTAAAAAATCGCGATTTCTCGATTTTATAAAAAATAAAATCGTCTTAAAACGTAAATTCGAATTAATCGAAAAAATCGAAAAAATCGCCCAGCCCTACTTATACTAAAAGTACACCGTTATTTCACTGTACTTACACGGTACTTTGCGGGTTGTAAAAGAAAGCGTTACCCTTTTTTGTTTTTTTTTAACATGTGTTTAGATATCCAAGTCAAATAAGCCTACTTCATACATTTAATCCAGATCTTTTAAAAACATCCTGCCGTTATCAGTGCGCAATGAATCTTGGGAAGTTCGCGGCCGCAACAGAACCTTCGTTGTATCCTTCGTTACCTGGGAAACGAAGGAGGCATTTATGAGGCTGCGTTTGAATTTCTTTTAAATGAGACAGCCTTCGGCGTGCCGCGATCATGCATCGCACTTCGAATGCATCCTTCTGAGGATGCAGTCTATGAAATGAGACACAGCTTTTGTCTGCTGTGTTAAAAACTATATAACTTGGAAAACATACTTTCCCCAATGTGTTGGTGTGTCATAGATATAAACTGGGGAGTTGGAGAGCACATGTCATTGTAGAAATGTGTCTAAACAGTTTAATATATTTTAAATCTAATATGGCAAAATGATATAGAACTGTTACGCTCTCAAGTTGACTGATGACATCTGTTTAGACATAAAACAGTGCTGTGGTCCACAACAATCACATTCTGGCTTAATATTTAACAGCCACAACTGTCTATTATACAGTAGTCCCCTTTTTGTTTAGGGTTACATCAACATAAATAACTTTTCAGTTTAATTGAATGATTTAAAAACTGCTAAAGGCTTTACATGTTTCATTACTGGATAAATAATCCCAAATTCTTAAACAAATTATTCAGTAATAATTCATATTTAATGATTACTTGTCGCCACCTATTGTCGTAAAAACATAATTGTTATAAACTTCCTTGCAAAATGTGATCTTTCAGAAAATAGAATACGTCAAGATATTTTAACTATTAACTGTGCAGCTCAAGTGTTAGCAATATTCTCTGGTCATGATCACGTAACCTGTTTGTTGACTTGTACTCAGATTTTTTTTTGGGGAGCTATACACTTTCTAACATTAATTTCGTTTTTCTTTTAGGTTGTTGGCTTCAATACGACTTGGTTTCTTTTACTGACAGACAGCAAATATTTAAGCACTACAGACTGCATCATAGCCACTTTTGCAGCGTAAGCCCCCTTCTATAGGAGCAAGATGAGAATGGCTGGATGTCCAGAGACCACAGTAAATGCTGAAAAAAGAAGCAGAATGAATCCTGAAAATGAATCTTCACATTCAAATATTGAAAGACCCGAGCAAGCAGAAGTAAACTTTTTGCCCAACTTTCCCCAAGGAGAAACCATAGTGAAGACATGCCCACCAGTAAAAGAGCTCATGGAACTCTGGCCTGCACCTAAAATGGAATCTGAGGTAATGTGGGGTAACACTTTTTTTCTGTTATTGCTTTCTTGATAACATATACCACATTCAGGGGCTATTTTCTGTGAGGGTATAGTAGATTAACTAGGTTCACATAATGAATTTGGCTGTGTTCTTTGTCTGTCTGTTTTAAAATGTAGGTGTATACAGAGTTCCAATGTATTACAAACCAGAACCTGCCCAACATGTTCTACTCTGAGCTTGACCGACATCTTCCTAGCCTGATGACCCTGTTCAGACAGAAGGCAGCCAGAATCAGGAAGACGTCAAATACTTTAAGAATCTATGATGAACAGGTAAAAATATTGTTGTAAATTTTATAGGCTAAAACTCAATTAAAAGATTGAAAATTTGAAAACATTTGAAAAATTTGATGATTCAAATGAACACTACAACACTAAAAACATTTTGAACACTTTTTTTGGGGTATTTGTCTGGTTTTGTATATCTGATAATATTGTATAACATTTACAGTTCAATTATATAGTTTTGTTTTTATCATTACAGGAGTTCCATGACGTGCACATCAAGTGTGTCACTGTTCTTCAAGCCCTTCCTGTGTATCTACGTGAGGAAGTCACTGGGTTTTAAGGACCTGCATGGTGAGTATTTAAAAAAAACATCACATTATCACACTAAACAAGGTGAATTGAATTGAATTAAACAGTTCTTATACATACGCACATACATGCTTACCCTAATTTAGTCTTTCCAACCAAATAGTTTGTGCGATTTGTTTTCTTTGACCTCACTGTAAAATAATTTTAGTACTATTGCTTTAAGCAAAATTAAGTGTTTTTTTTTTTTTTTAAAGATGTTTTGTTTTTTTGTTTTTTTTAACATAGTATCAATTTCTTGCAACTTTTGTTTACTGTTTGCTAGGCTGACTTGACCAATCTTCTGTTTTTGCTTTAACATCTATTTTATATTACAGGACACTGATGAGCTGATAATCTGATGAGCCAGAGCTTTCAGATGTTGCAGTGGACCTCCTCACAGTCATCAAAGATAATGTCACAAGTCCAGTTCACTTTCAACCTGTGAAAAACTCTGTTGTCATCGAGAGTGAGATTGTGGGCAGCCTCTCCAGATTTGCTGATGCCTTCCTGGTAATGTTTGGACTGATCTATGTACTACACCTCAGCTATCCCAGGGGACTGACCAACACTTTTGAATTCATTCAAAAGATTTAACCTTGTCTTGACGAGGGTAAACTGTCACCTAAGTTACAGAGACTCAAAAATGATTTGATGCGAATGTAGAAATTTATTGGAAAATTACTAAGGCCTGGCAGTTCCTCAGTAGATCAATGTAATTTGTTTTTGTGAAAATAATGGTTAAAAGGTTTCTGCATTTTTTTCCCCACAATGTGCACAGTCTGCCTTTGGATTTATTAATGTTATTTGTCATTAATATGGCTCTTGTCCTTCAGAGTACAGCTGGGTAGTACTTGGTATCCATATAGGTAATTTAGTTTTAAATGGTTCATGTTTTTGTAAAAGTTCATGCAGGTTCGTGAATTTGTAAATGTCAGAGGGGTGGTCTTAAATCTGCTTTTCAGGTTTTATCCTTTTAAATCAACACTGCAGTGTCAAATTTAGTTCAGAGGCTTCGATTTTTGAGTATTGTGTTTTAAATGTTTTGAGTTACTTGTACTTAAAACAAATAGACAAAGATACTAATAAATATTGAGTTGATTCAACTTAAAAGTGGTTCTTTGTGTACTTATTTTTTTGAGTAATGTTAACTTAATGCCATGAGAATGGGTAAGCAAAATTTTAAGTCACTGTAACTTAAAATATTTAAGTTGATTTCATTAAAAGTTTTAATTTAACTGTAATGAAAAGGTCTAAGTAGCATGTAATCAAAATATTTAAGTTTTGAAAACTTAATTTTTTTAAGTTCATGAACTTAAAAATTTTGAGGCAACGAGTTACATCAAATTTTTTGAGTTCTGCTTACTTATTTGGGTTTACAGTGTATGTACCGAATTCTGATATTTTCTTACAGTAGTAGTTGGGAAAAATAGTAAACTTGGGAAAATAGTAAATGTATATATTTTTTAACTTGTATATAAAGTTACAAAAGATATATTAATACAAGTTATGCAATCTGCACTCCGAAATAAAAGTACAAAGACTGTGGTGGTTCAAAGAGAAAATTTATTGATATGAACTTTTTAGATACAAACGCGTACAATCGCTTTAGTACAATTTATGTATGATAATAGATATAATTCCCAATATGCAACTTTTTTTTTAAAGGAATACATTTATGCAGCCATGCACATGTTTCGACAGTTAATATGATTTGATGCTTCACAAAAGTTGCAGACCCTTTTACCAATATCAAAATGCTTTTGTGATGCAAAAGTAATTTAAACATTCAGTTATTCTTTACAACGATTAAGAAACCGGCTACTATAATACTACTATGGCTACTATAGTAAAGAAAATATGCTGTAAAACTAAATAAATTGCTAAATACTCTTGACACTTGAAACTGCAAAGCAGGCAGCCCACAACAAGTTATTGCATATCATATTTAACATACCGTTTACTACGAATTTTATGTAATTTTGCTCACATGGATAATTGAATATTAACCAGATGATGTCATTACGCTGCTGTGTTGTCAGCCAATCGTTGCATTGCTGATCATGATTTTATTGATCGATAGATCTGTCCTTCACAACACATGCAGCGACCTCAGATCAATTCATCCAGACATTTTAATCTGATTCACGAACTTGTTTGAAGAACTACATTAGCCAGAGATCAAGATTATCAAGATTAAAAGATCCAGGATCTGCCAAATCATCTTAGATCATTTAAGCGAGGTACGAAGAAGGGACTCCAGCACTTTCAAACATATTGTTAGGGATAGCGTTAGGGTTAGGGTCACGTGTCCAATGAAAGTGCTGGTCTGAGTGCTGGTCGGGTGAAATGCTGCTTCACCCGACCCAACAGCAAATGGCACTGTCTAAGAAAACGATGCAGGTCTGAGCATGCATTTGGGTCTCCGGTCCTGCAGCTTAACCCTACTCATAAAATGACTTATAAAAGAAAAACTGGCAACTATGAACTTTGAACTATAGTTGCAGGTGGACTTATATGGGTTATGTACAAGAAAACTAAGATAGTTTAAAACTTTTTCTCAAGTAACTTTCTACACAGCAACTTTAACCCTTGCCAAAATAATCTTTTAGTAAGGTATCTGTACTTTTACTCAAGAATGGCTTTTAAGTAGTTTATACACCACTGCTGCCTAATGACAGGTGTTCATCACCAGTGTTCAATCATTATTAGTTAGTTCTTTTATTACTTTCAGCAATGGTTTACTGCAACTTTAAGGCTCTGTGAACTTTGTACATTTGTGCTTGGAGCTTTGTTTAACAAAGTTTATATCAAAAGAAAAGTAACTTGACTTTGTTTACAAATAAAAGAAAGATGCTGCATAGCAACGCTTGACACTTATACCTGCAGTGACTGGTTTTCCAGTTATCTTAGAGTTCCATCTCATGCACATGAACATAAAGCACCTAGCAGCATTCAGCTGGGTTTCAGTATGAGAGAAAATGTCTCTGCTAAATCTATCAAGCTGTCTTCTTATATTGGCACTGTTTGTATTGATTGGAGCAGAAAATGGTGAGTAAAACGAATGGAACTCAAGAAACATTTTAATTTATCATTGCATTTTATAAGTTATAGTAGTAGGACAATTATACAAATAATGTCATTGCAACCTTTTCATGAGGACAAATTGCTCTGATGCTTAAGAAACGATGTATGTTCTATTTCCACATTCTTTTTCAGCTAATGAATATTATGCAACCCAGTGGTCAAGATGCTTCTACACCTCTGATGATCTAAGTGATATGGTGCTTATCGACAACTATTATTTTAATAAGCATCTAATCACACAGTTCAACAGCACTCTGGGGAAATTTGTAGGGTTTACTGAGTTTGGAGTACAAAATGCAGAAAGATTGAACAACAACAGTTACATTCTGCAAAAAGAGATAAAAAGTCTTGATTTAGAATGCAGGTTTTATGTTGAAAAGTCAGCTTTCCGTACTAAAGCAGGTAATTTCCTCTGTGGTCTCTATTTACACTATTTACTACATTTACTAATAATGATGAGGGGGGGAAATGTAATGACATGCAGTAAAGACTGAAGATTCTTATCTGAACCTTAAATAAGACTAACATGTTGGAACCCTGACAGCAAACCAGCATTGAATCAATATAAACCCAACTAAATTCCTAACTTTAAATTGAATCACAATTAGAGTTGTATCAGTATTTCCTTTAAGAAATTGAACACTGTAAACACAGATAACTGACATTACTACACAGCAAAATCATCTTAGTAAAAGATAGTATTTTGTCCCTCTCTAAATTAGTTACTCAGCAGCAGAGTTGAAGTAGATGAGACAATGAAAGGATATAATTATTAGTGGACTAATACATTTTACCAAACAATGTTGATATTTGAAAAGTATCAAAACATTTATGCAGATAATCCAACATTATCTAGTCTCTGTTTGAAAACTTCACAATCATTTCTAAGTAACCATAGTTCTCTCCATATGCTTGCACCTATTAATTGTATAGTGGGTCAAGTTACCCATTACTTTTCAGAGTGAGAATGTGTGAGTGTAAGATCTGGGTAAAATGCAGGTGAATCACACATTAAATGAGGTAGAGTTGTCAGCCCTGAACCAATGTTACATTTCTGCTGTCAGGGATTTATTATTATTATTATTTGGAAATTAAGCTTTTAAATATACCCCCCTCCCACTACCTCCTCTTTCCATATAACATAAGACATGCATTTATATAGAAACTAACTAACTATGCATGTGTAATGTTGCTCTTCTTAATTCAGTGAAGCCAACAGTTGTGCTCAGTTCAGTAACACAGGCCGATGGGAGACATCCAGCTATGTTAATCTGCAGTGTGTATGAATTTTATCCTCAACACATTAAAGTGTCCTGGCTGAAAGACGGTAAAGCGGTGACCTCTGAAGTTACTTCAACAATGGAAATGGCTGATGGTGACTGGTATTACCAGATCCACTCTGAGCTGGAGTACACACCCAGACCTGGAGAGAAGATCTCCTGTATGGTTGAGCACGCCAGCTCCAGTAAACCCATGGTTTATGACTGGGGTAAGATAAGACCCTCGCATACAAACATATTAAAACTATGATTGCTTTATAATTTGACACAACTATTTGATACAGATCCGTCTCTTGCTGAGTCTGAGAGGAGTAAAATCGCTGTAGGGTCATCTGGTTTGGTGATAGGATTCATATTAGCAGCTGTTGAACTCTTTTACTACAGAAAAAAAGTATCAGCAGGTATGTGGGGATTAGATTACTTTCAACTTCTAAAAACAATGTTTTTTACTTTATTTATTTATTTTATTTTTATTCATCTGACAGGAACGATCCTGGTACCTCATTAATTATGTATGTATGTCAAGACCAGATGAGAAGTTTGCATGTATGTTTACATATACACTTTGGTTCAGAGATGATGGTGATGTATCTACAAAGTGAATAACATCTATTGCTGCATTTTTTAGTTTATAATTCAATTTAGTTCTGTAAACTGTTATATATTGTATTGAAATTGTATAATTCTAACATATTTTGTAGATGGAATTGTAAATGACCAACTATAATAATTTAATTAATAATAAAAAAAAGTTTTTCTTTCAGTACAGACACTGCATCCACTGGATCTGTAATTTTCAAACTGACATACAACAGAAATTGTGCAAAATGTGCAAACTGTTGAGTCCTCGTGATCAGGTTTGAAAACCACTTATGTAAAGGGTTGGTTAACTATTCTGTTGCTGTGCTTTTCCATAAGTCTTGAGTTCCCTGTTTTTTTTATATAAACCAACCAAATGTAACATTTGGTAAAGATGTAAATAAGGAGTAATATTAGATAACTGGTGTTGTGTGTATACACAAAAAGGAAAAAGTGTGTTTATGTTGAGATGGAAACTTTAATATGTGGAATAAAGTGTTTGTAGCTATGCTGAAAAGAAATTATACAATTAAAGCATATATGAGTATATATTACTTTACGTGATTGCCTGCAATCTGACAGTTGCAGATCGCTGGAAAAGTACACACACACACTACAGTAATGAACTACATCTCCCAGCATGCACCGCACACACACCAGCTCCTGATTCCGACTGATTAGACACACACAGCCAGAAGATCATTATGTACTGATTTCTTGGATTATAAACTCAGCACACACACACACACACACACACACACACACACATACATTTTAGAGGACTAGGTACAGATCCCTGAGGAACCCAAGTGGCCAACTGATGAGCTTTGGACACCTCTTCACTGCAGGCAACCCTGAATGATCTGCTGGTGAGCCAAGACCCCCACCAGCAGAGTGGGGTTCCAGTGATGCCTATTGAGTAGACGGTGGACAGTAGAATCTGGTGATTCAATGTATCAACAGCAGCAAACAAGTCTAGTAAAAGCTTTAGCAATCTGCAGGGCTTGAGAGACTGAAAGTAGTGCATTCTCAGTGGAATGTCCACATTTAAAGCTTGATTGATTTGCATCCAGAAGCTTATAGTGAGATAAAAATATAGAAATTTGTTAAAAACTAAAAATACAAGACTTTTTCCAGTGTTTTGGCAATAAAAGGAAAGTTCAAGAGTTCACACTTAGCTGATGATTAATTATAAAGCTTGCTTGGCATGCTGTCCCGGGAGAGAGCTCTGAGCTCATGAGATCCTCGAGCCCGGGGCTCCCTCCCATTGCAAGGCGAGAGGGGAGATCGAGCTCAGGTAGATCTCGAGAACTCCCCCATCGTAGTGATTGAAGAGCAGATAGTAGTTCTCTTTAACGAGATAGGTACTAGATAGTGAGCAAGTCTATAGTGTTGATTAATCAATAACTAAGGTTGCATGTTTTTAATCGGTGGGAGGAAACCGGAGGACCCGGGGAAAACCCACGTGAGCACGGGGAGAACATGCAAACTCCGCACAGAAAATACCCGCTGGTTTGGTAAAGCCTCGAACCATTGACATTCTTGCTGTGAGGCAACAGCGCTAAGCCCTGGGCCACCGTGTCACCCATCTAAAGAGAGGAGGAGTAGGGGTGGAAGGGGGGATTCTTCAAAGCGAAGATAGCGGTGATATGAAACCCGGGGTATTTATAGTAGCTTAGGGATCATCTGATTGGTGCAGGGTGATTTGGATAATGTGGGTCCAGCCGCTAGCAATCATAAGCACGTGATCCTCTCGAAATTAGTTTATAAACAAACTTCACTTCAAGAGTTCACACTTAGCTGATGATTAATTATAAAGCTTGTTTGGCATGCTGTCCCGGGAGAGAGCCCTGAGCATATGAGATCCTCGAGCCCGGGGCTACCTCCCGTTGCACGGCGAGAGGGGAGATCGAGCTTAGGTAGATCTCGAGAACTCCCCAAAATGCCTTATATAGCTCGGGACAGCAGCCACGTTTTGAAGAACCCCCCCCCCCCCAAAATGCAGTTGGAACAATGCTATATCCGGCTGCTGGATATAATATTGATCGCTTAGGAAAGAAAGGCTCCTGCGGGAGCAGCGAAAAGTAGACTCTTGCTGGAGTCTAAGCGGGAGCGTGGGAAGGGGCGGGATTGACTCCTGCGGGAGTCGAAGATCGGATGCACTCCTGCAGGAGCGAGAGCTGGGATGGGATGGTTCCTGCAGGGGTCAGGAAAAATTTTGGGCTGTGAAGACTCCTGCAAGAGAGGGTGTGAGGTGGGCTGGGGGGGCATGAACTCCTGCGGGAGTTGAAGCTCGTTTTAGTCACTCCTGCAGGAGTTAGAGCTGGAGATTGAGGGCCTAAGCTGAAGAGAAAAGAGTGGCTCCAGTGATGACTCCAGCGGGAGTCGAAGCTCGGGGTGACCCCTGCGGGGGTTAGAGCCATGGTGGGGCATTTCTCCTGCCGGAGTCTGGGAAAGGGAGGGGGCGGTGGAGACTATGGCAGGAGGTGGCCAGGGCGAGACTCCTGCGGGAGTCGAAGCTCGTTTTAGTCACTCCTGCGGGAGTTAGGATGAGGATTGAGGGCCTATGGGAAGAGATGAGAGTTGCGTGTGAACTCGCCGAAATGGAGATAGAGAAAATAGGGGCGGAGAATCTCGACGCCGGAAGGAAGAAGGGGAATCATGCATGCGCACACATACGAGCCTACGCACGTGCAAAGACACGCGCGCTAGGGCGCGAAATGCGTGCGCGCGCACGCAAACACACGTACATGCGTACATGCGTCTACATATATACACACACGTGTCTACGCATTCCTAATGGCTGGAGGGGGCAATGATGACTCCTGCGGGAGTCGAAGCTCGGAGTGACCCCTGCGGGGGTCAGAGCCATGGGGGGGCAGGAACCGGTAGGAGTGGGGAGAAGGGAGGGGGCAGTGGTGACTCCTACTGGAAGCGTGACAGGGGTGGGCTGGGGATGGGCTTGGCAGGACCCCTGCGGGGGTCAAAGCTCTGTGTGACACCTGCGGGAGTCAGAGCTGTGGTGAGCAGGAGTGAAAGGGAAGCGGAGTATAGCTCGCGCTTGAAAAGGGAAGAAGAGAAATATAAGGTAGCTAGGGTGCTACGTGGCAGAGTCATGCTCGTGCCCTTGAATGGCAGAGTCGTGCTCTTGCCCTTGAATTCTGGGTGCTTCATGGCAGAGTCATCCTCGTGCCCTTAGTCTTCGGATGCTTCATAGCAGACTCATGCTCGTGCCCTTGAACTCTGGTAGCTGGTTGTCTGCTAGAGAGGATCAGCTGGGCTTCCTTGAGATGGTAATGGCTGAGGCGGATGTAGGTTTTGAAGGCGTCGGAAGACCAACGCCCTAGGGTTTGGATCTGTTGTTGAGAGAGCCCGTGGTGAGCTGCTGTAGTGGCTGCCCCTATTCTGAATGAGTGGCTAGAGAATGGTTCGGGGGAAAAGCCAGAAATGCGGAAAACTTCTTTTAAGTGTTTTTGAAACCAAAAGCATGTTACTGGATGGTTAGCGTCGTCAGTAAAAAGGGGAGCGAGGGGGTTGGGCTCTTGGGCTCTTCTAAAATGTAAAAAAGCTAGGAGGGTCTGAAAAGGGTGTGTGGGGGAGGGGGATGTCGAAAATGTAGATGTAGTGCCCTTTCAGAGTCTGGTCTGTTTTGCTTTGTTTATTAAAGAATGAAAGAGTTTCTTTATTTTGCAAAGTCAGATCAGACACGGTGGGGTGGATGGTGGGGTTGAAATTAGATGTTATTGTTAATTCTGAACACCTTAGGAAGCCAAAGAAAGCTAAGGTGAACATGGCGTCAAGGGTGTGAGCTGTGTGTGTTGAAAGGTATCCTTTGCGTAATGTATGGATGCACTTGGATAGAATATGGAGGGTAATGGGTTGTCTAGGGTCAGGGGGGGAGGGGTGTGCTTTTTGGATACCTTTAATAAGAAGGGTGGTTTGGGAGTTAGTGATAGTGTCTGAGGGGGACCCGTGGATCAGTTTATGGAAGAATTGGATTCCGCTGAGATAGCTTCTGATAGAGTTAGCTTGGATGTTTTTTGCTACGTGTAAGTGGGAGATAAATGAGGTGATGGAAAGAAGGGAAAAGTCTGGGAATGGTGTTTTGTAAAGGGAGTGGAAGTGTTTGAATGAACTCCATGTAGTAATGTAAGACTGTAGGGTTCCAGGGGAGATAGCCTGGAGAATGAGGGATATGGAGGTTGCATGGAGGTGATAGAGTGGGTGGCTTATGGTAATATCATTTCTGAATAGTGAGGTACTGGTGTTGGATGGGGATCCGCCTCAGGAACCAATCGCCAAAACTTTTGGAAAGAGAAACGAGACAAAGAGTCAGCAATTTGATTTTTGCAACCTGGTACATGTTCACTAGTTATACAGAACTGTTTTTTGGCTGCTGTCCATATTCATTCATTCATTTTCTTGTCGGCATTGTCCCTTGCGGGGTCGCCACAGCGGAATGAACCGCCAACTTATCCAGCACGATTTTTTACGCAGCGGATGCCCTTCCAGCCGCAACCCATCTCTGGGAACATCCACACACTCATTCACACTCATACACTACGGACAATTTAGCTTACCCAATTCACCTGTACTGCATGTCTTTGGACTGTGGGGGAAACCGGAGCACCCGGAGGAAACCCACGCGAACGCAGGGAGAACATGCAAACTCCACACAGAAACGCCAACTGACCCAGCCTAGCCGAGGTTCGAACCTGCGACCCAGCGACGTTCTTGCTGTGAGGCAACAGCACTACCTACTGCGCCACTGCGTTGCCCCGCTGTCCATATTAAGCGCCTTAATAAGGGCATCAGCGTCGGAGCGTGAGAACGCCCTTTGTTTATACATTGAACTATTGTTTCATTGTCGCAGTGTACGAGAATGCTGGATGCGGCCCATTCGTCGCCCCATAAAATGGCTGCGGCGACGATGGGATATAGTTCAAAAAGGGTGGATGATTGTTGGTTTTGAGGAATTTCGAGCATTTGGGGGGGCCATGGTGAAGCAAACCAGCGCCCTTGGTAACAACCCCCAAATCCAACTGAGGGGGCGGCGTCAGTAAATAATTTGATGCTATCAGGTCATTGTAGAAAAAGGAACAGCCGTTCCATTGCTTAAGGAATGAAATCCATAAGCTGATTTTGTCGGGACTGGGTTTAGAGAGAAGAATGGTGTCTTCTAAACCGGGAGCTGTGGTGGAGAGCTGGAGGAGGTGAGTAATAAACGGACGGTCTTGGGGGATTATTCACATAGAAAAATTAAGATGTTTGAGAATAGAGAGGAGCTCGCGTTTAGTTTGGGACTGGTTTTCTAGGAAAATTTGACATAATGATAAGATGCGGTCGATTTTTTCTTTTGGAAGGGATGCTTTGAAGTTTTTAGAATCTAGATTAATGCCCAGAAATTCGATAGAAGTGCTGGGACTGGAGGTTTTTTCCTCTGCGAGGGGGATTCCTAGATCGGCGAAAACCTTTTGGGTAATCGCTAGGTGTTTGGAAGGGGGGGAAAGCGGAGGAGAAATGATAAGGAAATCGTCTAGCAGGTGGAAAAGAAATGGGATGCTGTAATTATTTGGATAATATCCAGCATACAGCTTCGGAGAGCATGTCGAAAATTTTGGGGCTGCTTTTGCAACCGAATGTTAGTCGGACTGCAAAATAGAATTGTGAGCGCCAGTGAAAGCCAAAAAGATGCCAATAATCTGGTTGAATTGGCATGATTTTGAATGCGGATGTGATATCGATTTTTGCGAGCCAAGCATTGCGGCCAGCTGTTTTGATAAGGGAGATCGCTTGGTCTGTGTTGTGGTATTGTAATGAATATTCTTCAATCGGTATGGTGTTATTTATGCTAGGTATTAGGGAATTATGTGGTGAAGATAAGTCGATTATGAGTCGTTTTTTGCCTGAGAATTTGCAGGTAGCGATTCCTATAGGGCTAACGCGAGAGACGCTAAACGGCGGAGTGGAGAAAGGTCCAATCTTGAAATTATTGTCGATGTCTTTTTTAATAAGATGATCGACTGTCTCAGGATCAGTAGTTGCGGATTGTAGATTAGGACAAAAAAGATTAAATGAGGGGAGAGCTGAAACGCCAGGGTGGAATCCGTGGGTTAGACCTGAAATGAGAAAATCAGAAAAGTTAGTGTCAGGGTGAGAGTGTAATTCAAATGCCAGTTGAGAAATATTCACAGGAGTCGACAGATAATTTTTAGATTTTTTATTGCTAGCTCTCCATACTGAGCATATCATTTTTGCATGGGAGCCGCCACAATAACTGCAAATGTGTAGGTATTTGCAGGGGGTTCTGAGACATCTGCCTATGTTAAAATTATGGCAGATGTCACGATTGGAGGGTGAAGAGCGAAAAGATGAAGGGGGAAGGAGAGAAGGGAGATTAGGGTTAGGTGGGCGAGGGACGTAGCTAGTGGATCTGGGTGTTGGTTGTGTTGAATCAGAAGGAGGTGAGATGAAAGGACAGGAGGTAGTGGAGTGGCAGACGGCGCAGGACAAATTACGGCATCCTAAAAAAGACTCGGTTATGGAGATCAACATCCAGGGCCCCCCAGTAAGGTTGTTGATTCCATTGAGTCACACGAATTGCGCATTTAGCTGAAAAAAGCTTGTGGTAAGTGTAATAGTGCCCCCCCCCCCCCCCCATAGGAGAGCATGAGCTCGGCTATGATAGCCAAGTAGTCGTTCAACTCGCGTCTCCTATGGGGAAAAATGGAACAGATTATATCGGTGAAACGAGAAAAGGATATTGTGAATTCGGCTAATGTCATAATACGGGATTGTGTGCTGGCAGACTGTTTTAATGTTAATGTGATCTCGCCGCAATCGACCTGGCGTTCTGCCGCGGGGGGTGAGATAGGTGAAAGGAGAGTGATGAGATCTATATCTGCACCTGAGAGAATCTGGTTCCTTCTTGAAGTAGAGATGGGGGGAGGTTCCATGGCTAAAGCATTGGACGGCATAGGAAGAGGCGTGGCTGTGGAAAGGGTGAATGGGGGGCGTGGTGCGGAAATTTGTGTAGGCAGGGTGGAATGATGAATCGGGTTTGTGCTGGTGTGTGCAGGGGGGAGTGAGGGGGGTGGGAAGGGGGGCGGAGCATGAGTAGAAGGGGGTTGGGCTGAAGGCATAGAGTGAGAAGTAGAGGGTTGAGGTGGAAGGGAGAAGGGTTGGGTTTGAGGGGTAGGATTAGTAGGACTGTTAGGATGAAAATGAGAGACAGAAATAGGGGGAATGAGAGGGCTGGGTAAAGAGCTAGAAAAAGGCGCTGGAGGCCAAGAAAAAGTAGGGTAGAGAGGAAAAGAAGAGTTATTGTCCTGGCTGGATTCCTGTTGTTGAGCTGTGGGAGGCGTGGCTTGTGGGGACTGGGTGTCCTGGAGGTGTGGTCTTGAGTGTGTGTGGCTGGATGCGTGCTTCTGTTTGTTTTTCTTCTTTCCGGGTTGAGATGTGTTTGGATATGGAGTGAAACGGGAGCTGGTTTCCTTGGTGGTTTATTTTTGAGGTGGACTGAGAGAGTGGAGCGAGTCGGAGGTGGCGTTGGAATATAATTTGAGAAGTTCCGGTTTATTCAGATGGCGTGGAGCGTGGATGCCGAGATCGGAGAGGAGTTTTCGGAGTTCGTTGACTGTAATTCTCTTTGCTGGTCGGACGGAGGAAGAGGCTGAGATGTATGAAGAGGTGGGTGAAGTGTTTTGTTGTCTTGAGGTGGAAGGTGTTGGTGATCCTTGAAGGCGTAATCTGGCGGCTGAGGAGCGAGTTAAGCGGCGGCCTCTTGTTTGGGCCGCGGGCTCAGTTTGAGAACTGTGCGGAGTTGAGTGTTGTTGGACTGTTGTTATGGGTGATCCGGGAAGAGCGTTTTCGTCGTAGTTGTTGGTTGGGTTGCTGGACAGGTTGTCGATGTTGTTGTTGTTGGTGTTTTCCATGTTGGTGGGTTTCTTTGATGAAGATCTTTAGCTGAAGCAGTAGCAGCTGTAGCAGCAGAATTAGCTGTGTTAGCCGGGTTAGCCGGAGTAGCTGGAGTAGCCGGGTTAGCCGGAGTAGCTTGTGCGGAGCGTTCTTCAAAGCGAAGATAGCGGTGATATGAAACCCACGGTATTTATAGTAGCTTAGGGATCATCTGATTGGTGCATGGTGATTTGGATAATGTGGGTCCAGCCGCTAGCAATCATAAGCACGTGATCCTCTCGAAATTAGTTTATAAATAAACTTCACAAAGAGAGACTGGTCTGTCATTTTCAACCAATGAAGTGTTGAGTGATTGTGTTTTGAGCAACGGGGTTACCCAGACCTGTTTAAAAGCGGTTGGGGCTGTGCCAGTGTGTGTTAATGATGTGTGAGGGCTGGCAATATGGTTGGGTAAATGTCCTACAGGATGTGTAAGGGGATTAGGTCCAGAAGGCAGGTTGTGGGATGAGCAGAGAGAAGTTTGGATACTTCTTCCTCCATAAGGAGGGGAATTGGGATGGATGTGTTGAAAAATAGACTGCTAATTTGAGTATTTTTTTGTACATGGCATAGCAGGGTATTAAACATCCTAAATAATTTGAAGTAACATTAACTTTGTCACTGTAGTAGAGAGTTTTGGCTGAATGGAGTTGGGAGGCAAATGATGCCAGCTGGGCTTGATATCTGCTAAGGTCGGTGGGTTTTTTTGATTTGCGCCATTCTCTCTCTGTTGTCCTGGGTCAGTCTGATGTTCTTGAGGTGTAGAAGACTATCTCATCTACTCGCACTGCTTTGCCACTGCAGAGCTTGCAAACTACCTCAGTGACTTCAGCTTGGGTGATGGTTGAGTCAACCCCAGCATCCCCAGTCTCTGCGTCCTCAATAGAACACATGTGAGTGGGATTGAGGAGATTCTCAAAGTATTCCTTCCACCGTTTGACAACATCCACAGTTAAGGTTAACAGCTCCTCACTTCCGCTGTAAACAGTATCAGTGTGGAATTGCTTACCCCTCCTCGCTGGATGGTTTGCCAGAATCTCTTTGAGGCTGACTGGTAGTCTTCCTCTATGGTCCCAATTTCCCAGGCCCAAGTTTTTGCTTTCACAATCACTGGGGCTGCAGCATGCTTGGTCTGTTGGTACCCATCAGCTGCCTTGGAAGTCCTGACCAAGCTGACTAAGCCTGCAGGACACCTTCTTCAGCTTTACAGCATCCCTTACTTCCGGTGTACACCACCGGGTTAGTGGATTCCTGCCATGACAAGGACCACAGGCCTTACAACCACAGCTCACAATTGCGTCAACAATGGTGTAACGAATATGGCAGATCAGACACATAATTATTTCACTTGATACCACAAATGATACACCATATACCATTCCTAACCAGCAAAAGACTGGATAGTCAGTATGTAATCCGATTCCAAGGTATTTACGACACAAAAGAATGCTCAGAAATGGACACACAGAGACCTGGTCAAACCTCTATAAGCTCCATGCTTAAGACTTGTCTTTTAATGTGTAATCAGGTGTTTAGCAGCAAGTCTCTTGTAAGATGGAGTTTAAATAAAGTGTCAGGTGCATAAGAGAAAAGAGTGTTTCTACAGGTGGCTTGTTAAGCCCACTCACCTGTATGAAGCACAATTTGAAATGCACAATGTTTCCAAGAGACATGGAGTGATTCAGAAAGTGTCTATAGTGCAAATGTGCAACCTGGTGCAAAAGTCAGAGATGAGAGGGTGTCTTTTCTACAGGTGGTTTGTTAAGCCCACTTACGTGTATGGGACATACACATGAATGCATGGGGTGAAGGTGGGTGGCATTTGGATGAGATTTCAGAGGGAGGTAAATTGACTGGAGTTGAGGCCTCTAACAGCCTATGGAATAAAGCTGTTGAGTAGTCAAGCCAAGCAAGCTCTAATACTTTGAAACCTTCTTCCTGATTGCAGCAGCTGGAAGAAATAGTGAAAGGGATGGGTAGAATCTTTCTGAATGGAGGGTAGAGGGGCACCAATAATTTTTTTGGCTGTGTTCACTGTGCACTGGAGGGTCTTGTGGTCGGCAGCACTGCAGCTCCCATACCAGACAGTGATGCAGCTGGTCAGCAAACTCTCAATGGTTCCCCAGTAGAATGTGGTGAGGATGGGTGGAGAGAGACTTGCCTTTTTCAGGCAGCGGAGAAAGTGTAGGCGTTGTTGTGCCTTATTGGAGAGTGACATGATGTTGGTAGTCCAGGTGAGATCCTTTGGGATGTGCACCCTCAGGAATTTAGTGTTGCTGACTTTCTTCACAGTCGAGCTGTCGATGGTCAGTGGGGGTGGTCAATGGAGTTCCTCCTGAAGTCCATCACAACCTTCTTTGCCTTCTCTACATTGAGGGAGAGGTTGTTAGTGGCACACCATTCAGCAAGCTGTGCCACCTTCCCCTCTGTAGTGCGTTTCATCGTTTTTGCTGATGAGACCTACCACTGTTGTGTCATCGGCAAACTTGATGATATGGTTATAGTTGAAATTTGCAGTGCAGTCGTGGGTTAGCAGCATGCAGAACAGTGGGCTGCGCACACAGCCTTGTTGTGCACCTGTGATCAGTGTGGTAGTCCTCGAGGTGTTGTGGCCGACACAGACTGGGGTCTTCCAGTTAAAAAGTCCAGGATCCAATTGCAGAGGGAGGTAATAAGACCTAGCACATTGAGTTTATTAATAATCTGTTGTAGGATTATTGTGTTAAATGCTGATCTGAAGTCGATGAACAGCATTCTAACATAAGAGTTTTAGTTTTTATTTTCTAAGTGAGTAAGAGCCAGGCGGAGATATTGTGCATGACTAACCTCTCAAAGCACTTCATCACAATAGTCAGTGCTATGGGTAATTTAAACAGGACACAGATGATTTCTTTCGCACTGGTAGTAGACCTCAGACGTGGGGACGAGTGCCTTAGGGTTAGGGTTAGGATTCTCTTAGCGGAATGTTGAAGATATCTGTTAAGACATCTGTCAGCTCAGAACACAGCCAGGTATTTTGTCAGGACCCGCAGTCTTGCGTGGGTTGATCCTAGATAGGCTCTTCCTCACATTGACTGGAGACAGGTTGTTGGGGGTTGAGGGTAGTTTTTGTGCAGGTGTGTCATTCTGTACAGTACTTCAAACCATGAATTAAAGAGGTTGAGTGCATCTGGGAGGGATGCATCATCATTACAAGTCTGTGGTGGGGGCTTGCAGTCCATGATGGACTGAATGGCTTGCCACAGGCTCCATGTGTCTCAGCTGTCTTTGAAGTGATTATTGATTTTTTGTGCATATGACCGCTTTGCAATCCTGATGCCATGGGACAGGTTGGCCCTAGCTGTTTTAAGGGGTGCTTAGTCTCCTGATTTGAAGGCTTCATGTCTGGTCTGTAGAGACTCGCTGGTCAAAACCAGTTCGAATCAGGCTTTGGAATGTAAGTGCAAATGGCCCTACTCGCTCCAGGGCTTCTTTAAAGAGTAGGATAACGGGAGAGCAAGCCTAACTCGGACAGATGCTGCAGCTAATTTTGGTTAATCGTTAACCAACGAGACAAAGACGCCCTTCAAATTCTCTTATCACGAGACCCTTGGATGACCCTCACGTGGACGACCATGCGTTTGACCACGAGATGGACAGAATTCAGAAACAAAGAGAAATGAAGGAGACTTAAGGAAAACGATTCGTATAGATGTTATAACCAAGGCAAAATTTTATATTTTGAATGACATTTATAAGTATTGTTGTGCTGTGTTAATTTCAACCAACCAGGTTCATAATGTGTGATTTCACCATCATAACAGGGTGAAATTATCTGTATTTGTTTGATGTGCCTCATGTTTAGTGTTAAACTGAATAACTCTTTATTTGCAATACATTGCTGTAAATGAGAATTTTGTGATACGAACTATGTCCATATTGTAACGTTTGATGTCAGATAGTTACAATCTTACCAGAGATTTTATCACGTTAAGTCTCTTGTAGTGGATTAATTAGTAAACTTGCCTACGCTGGGACGGGGCGTGGCCCCGCCCTTCATCTTGCCGTTCATTGGACGACAGTATCAAGAGGGATGGCTCAGAGCCAGCCTTTAAAACCTCCGTGCTACGTCAACCATGTGCGCAGCCTCTTAGCATCACGCCGGCAGACGCCGCTGATACTTCTCCGCCCCTAATCGCCACCACGCGGTTAGGCCAACATCCCAAACCTTAAGTTTCACTCCGCTGAAACTTCTGCTGAACTGACTCTCTCTACGGGTCCGTACCCCGGTAACCCAGGACAAAGAGTTTCACTCCACCGAGTGAATTCCAGCGAGCGACGTCACAGGGAAGCCACGCTTATGCCACGTGTTTCTTCAAACCAACCCGAAGACTTCAACAGACTCGCAAGTAACACAAATAACTGTCTTGTCTATCTGATCGGGTGCATATGCTTTTAAGCAGTTAAAGATAAGTCAATTCTCTGCTTTTTGTGGTTTCTCAGGTGATTCAAAGATCTGGTACGAAACAGATCGGCTGGACTGTTTGTTCAATTCATTTTGCATCCTCTGAACTGCCTGTGTGTGTGTGTGTGTGAACGTGTGTGTGCATTTGTTTGTTTGTTTGTTTATTTGTTGTTTTGATTACTACGTAGTTAGCCTCGTGTATCGAATAGTGTAGTTCAATAAATCTTCGTTTCTCATTTGAAAGAACCGTGTTATTGTTTCTGTGCTTTATAAGTCTCTGCCTCAAACTATAGACCGTGTTACCTTGCTAAAAGTTAACCCTATTCCGTGTTATGTTATTATCGCTTGGCCACGAAAATAATATAGACGAGAATTAATAAATGTGATGTCTCCATTTGCGGGACAAGTTTGAATCTTTGATCTGATTCAATCTGACTCAATTGAGTCGAATCAATGATTCGAATCTTCAGGATCCGAGTCATTGATCTGAGCTAATAATTCCTAAATTGATCTTTTAACATAGATTGATTTCTTACATTTAATGGTGGAGGATTTTTGGGCAGTTTGAACAGACTTTTTAGCACAAAACAGTGTTTTTATCTTTTCTATTTTTGTCCGGAAGAATAGATTAGAGACAGAGAATCAAAGGTGTTGTGTTACTGTTCGGTTCATTGTGCTACCCAGCGTGTCTGAACCATAGACTGTGGTCCACACGCCCTAATGCATCTCGAGCGCTTCTGAGAAAGCGAACTGCAGAATAGTTTGTCCACGAGACAAAGCCGCTGTAAAAGCGCGCGAACAGAGAAATAATAAGCGATGCTCCTTATTATCTTCTCCTAAAGGCCTTCCACAGTAAGATTTAAAGGTGCGTGTCCCAGCTTTAAAGTCTAACTGTGCATCTCCCCCTGGTCAAAATTAAGCACAGAGTAGCTAACTGTCCTTTTTGCCACTTTTGATTCACTAACGCATGAGTTAGCGAAACTCCAGCGCTGCGCTCGGGAAGAGCGGCTGTGAGTATTTTTACGGGAGAATCTACTTGATCAAATAATTTGTGTGGTTTAATCCACGCGTGTCTTTGACTGAGAAAAGTCCTGACACAGAGCGCTGATCCGCCGTGATCCAATAGTGCTCCATTCTTGTGAGATGTGCAGCCATTTCACATGTGACATTATCTGTGTTAATGTGTGTTCATGAATGCGTTCACTCTGTGTATGTTGCCATAGCAACGGAAGTCCTGAGAGACTTTTCCGGAGTATGTGCGCAGGCGCAGTCCTCCGCACGTGGATCTGCTGTAGACGCTAGCACAAGGCTAAGCTAACTGAAGCTCACGCTGTTGCATTGAGTTGTGTGGTATGGTTGTAGCATTAAAAGCTAGTGTTTAGCGCTCGTGTGGTTTGAATGCAGTGTGTTTGAAGTGACAAACTAACACACGTTAGCGAGAATCCTAGTCTCGATTGTCCTGCTTTTATAGGCTAGTTGCCTTGTTTCTCAGTTTCTCCCCTTTCTTGGAAAATGCTTTGACTAATGCAGATTTGATAAACCCTCATTGAATGCGATTCATCGCTGGTTTAATCACATTTGTCAAATGTTTTCCCGCTTATCCTGGCCTGTTTGATCAATACAAATGCTCATGAGTTGTTGGTTTATTAGCAATGAATTATAGTTTGTCCTACAATACTATAACTTAATGCTTTTGATTGCTCAATCATTAAATTAATGCTTAAATGCTTAATTACGGATTTATTGCTTTTCTGAAACTTTTCAACATTATAGGAACAACCATTTTCTATGACTGTTGATATTTGAAGTTGATTTATAAGCACAGTGCTTTACGATTAATTTAATAATAACATTTATTGTTTCTGGGACTTTACCAACACAATCACTATTCTGGAATTTTAATTTCATTTAATAGTTTATTGATGATTGGTTGCCCTATTTCAATAACAGTTATTGATTAATTTTAAATAAACACTTTTGATCAAATTTAACGACATTAGGAATATTACCATTCCCTATCATCACTGATTAAGAAATTGTTTTATTCCCGTAACTATGATTTACAGGAATGCTGGCTGATTGATTAAATCATAATTGTGTTTATGACCTTAATGACAACATCACTGAGTGTTAGTCTCAACCAACATTTATTACTATTTGGAAATTTTAATTTCATTAATAGTTAATTGGTGTTTGGTTTCCCTGTTCTATAACCATTATTGATTAATTTAATAATAGCAGCTCCTAATCAAGTTTATGAATAAAATCAGATTTCTTAATCACTTGATGTCATTACTAATTTGAATTAGTTTTAAATTAATTCGCAATCAAGTTTTTTTTTATTCTACTTTTTAATTTTTTTTATTATCCTTCAGGTATTACAGTTTTTCTCCATTGGTTTGGCTTATTTCTTGAAACAGAAATTACATTCTCAAAATTCTAAGATCATTTGGCAAAACAGTGTTACAGTTTAGCACAACACTATAGCTCACTTACAAAAGCTCATATCTCTCCAAAAACAGTTCACTCATGCATCGAAACTAAATTCCTTTCCCATATAAAAAGTAAGTGCCACAAAAATGGCAAATATCCTTCTCAATTGCTTTGGCTCATTTCTTGAAACAGACCGGACATTCTCAACACTCTTGGTGTTTTTGCCAAAATAATGTGGATGGTTCGGCACAACACCATGGTTCACCTGCAACAGCTCATACCTTTCCCAAAACAGTTCACTCGTGTGTCAAAACTAAATTTCCTTCTCATTTAAACAGTCAGTGCCCCAAAAATGCTTCATCTTTTTGGCATTGTGTAAGCACTGCAAGTCAAAATGTTAAGAGGTTTTGTCACTATGGCAAAGGACCACTAAAATATCCCTCATGTCCACCTTACAGTCTTAGCCCAGTCCTTCATTGACAATGGTTACTGTACTGTTTTGTCTAGCTAACAGAATACAATTGTGTATAAAACTAAAAAAAAGAAATAGGATTTTAGAGTAAGAGTAGCCTCCAAGGTTTGATGTCACACATTGCACTCATACTGCCAAGGAAATGGTAACTCCTATTTTTATTGTAATGATCAACACACACAATGTAACTTCCATATATCAGAGGAAAAAGAAATTGTATACAGCATAATAAACTGTAATATAAACACACAAACAAAAAACTATCCTATAAAGTGCTATAACTTTCCCTGCAAAAGTTTTGGATGGAGGAGACTGTAGAGCGAGGCACATTTAGGCTGCACTCAGCGACCTGCCTCCGCCATTGTGAGGCCATGGTTTATGACATGGTCTATAACTGTGGCCTGAATTTCATCCGGGACAGCACAGTGTCTTCATGCACCACGGCCACTTCCACCTATTCCACCACCACGCACCCTTACTCCTCCTCTTCCTTGAGCAGGCAGCTTCCCTTGTTCATTTACTTGGGCAGGTGCCTCCATGTTCAGAAATAGTGCTGGTGGTCCTGCATGGTCAAGCTCTTTACATACATGTTAGGCAGCATTCACAGTCATGGGCAGCACCTGTCAGGTAACTAAACATACTGTTTGATTGGTCATCTGAGATGTGTGAAACTCCTCCTTTATTAGTCAAGTTCTAGTTTCACCTGACTGTCAAATGCTGTAATAAATTGTAATCAAATGTTTCAAGGATTCACCTACTGTATGGTATTCATGGTATTATGGTCTTGACTAATTTTGACAATTGAACAGACTATTTATTGTACATGTAATGACATATACAATGAAATGACGCCAGCACATTTTGGAGAGGACAACCATTAGACTGAGAATCAACAATCAGTTTAGATCAACGAGATCTATTCACTTGGAAATTGTGCTAAATGTAGGCTACCTGTACTTAATCATTTGCAAAGATGTACTTAGACATTTGCAATTTGATGAAATGAATGAGAAATTCAATTCTGTTGTGAACAATTGCCAAGTGGTTTGGAGGTTTGTCCATGTTGTTTTGAGAATGTAATTTCTGTTTCAAGAAATGAGCCAAACCAATGGAGAAAAACTGTAAATTACCTCACAGGACAGTGCTCCCCCTGGTGGTTGGTTGATGCAATGGGACAGTGTAGACTGAGTGGCTACAACTGAACTCAAGTCATCATTAAACTTAACCTACCAGCGCAGTAACCTCCAATTAGCCAAACCCAGAAGGAAAATTAGGATTTTCCTCTCCACTTAGGCTAATTAGTTATTTTGATAACACAATAAACCACCCTTTTGATGTATTGACTCAACAGCGCCACCAATTTGTCAACTTTGTAATTTGAAAACTCGCTCCACTTTCTACTCTTTCTTTTAACTGTCTTTTCCTGAGTTGACTACCGCTGCCATTTTGGGATTTACCTGTGGGAATCATGAAAGCAGAGAACGTTTGAAACATTTAACCAGATGTTTGTAAGACTTAAACATTTTACGTTTAAATGATCTGACTCTCTCTCTACCCTTTCTCGCCATAGGACGCTACCCAATCAATGACGAAACGGATCAACCGGAAGACAGGCGTTTTCAAATTTGATTCTAGATTTGCATCCAAAGTGGTCTACTTGGTGTATGGTGTCAATCCTAACGAGTAAGAAACCAATGCTGTCATTGTTATTGCACTTTCTTTCACCTCTGAGGAAATTGAATAACAATCATAGTCCTGGTGTTTAGAGCTCCCCATTTCCAACTTCCAGCCTAGAAACATCCTTTCACCTCACGCTTGACAAAGCTGAAGGAAACGTTCTCTCTAGGAGCCTGGAAGCAGCTAATTATCAACCTACTCCTTATCAGTCTTCTTCTCTTCCTCTGTTCTCTAGCTGTCCTAACTGTGTGTGTTACTGACTGTCCCCACAGAGACTACAAGTTAGACGCACGCCCCCCAGAGGATCACAGCCCAGAGAACAACACCCACCTGTCATTCCACACTCAACAGTAGCTCACAGATTCGATATTACACCCAGACACTTTTGTTTGCCATTTGTTTTGTTTTTGTTTTTTCTCTCTCTCTCTCTCCCCTAGGTCTGTGTCAGTGTCAGTTTTAGGTCTTCCCCCACACCGCCGCACAGCATGGCTCTCCCCAAAGACCCTGTTGGCCACTGGAAAGACCTAGAAACATGGCTAAGTGTTGCAACGGACAGCCTCCTCCCTAAGGCCGCCGAAACGCTACAGCACCTAACACAGGACCAGCTGGATGAGAACCTAAACAGCCTCATGAAGCAAGACCCAAGTAAAAGCTACAATCACAAAGACCTAGCCAAGATCACAGGTACCTTGAGTCACATTCTCATCGCCACCCTCAAACTGAGTGACCGGCATTCCGCCCAGCTCAAGCACCAGCTGACATGCGTGCAAACCCGCATCAACCAGCTAGAACTGGAGGCTCAGGAACGACCGGAACAGCCAGATGAGACTGATCAAGCTGCCAAAGAGATCGATAAACTTCAAAAGACTCTAGACGCCACCACCCACGAAATGGAACAAGCCAAAGCCGACCATGCTGATGTCGCCAACAAACTTGAGTACGTCGAACAGCTACTAGAAGAGGTAAATGCTGACTCTAAAGACAAGAACAGCAGAAACAAAGCCCTCGAAGCTCACCTGCTTGAAGCAAGACAGGAGATCAGACGACTCACACAGCAGCTGGACTACATCAAAGAAGAGTCCAACAGCATTAAAGATGAACTTAAACATGCATATGAACTGTCACGCAACAAGAAAGCTGAGGGGTCACTGCTAAAGCCCTCACCAGCTCCCTCTGCTCCAGCCAGCCACGTATCACTAGGTGGCCTGGACCTCAGAGACCTTGACAAGCTAGTCAAGAACCTGGGCAAGTTCACGCCGAATTTGCCAGGTAGCCAAGATGTTCATGCCTATCTGCAAGACATTGACTTTCATCTGGAAGTGAGACCCAATGTCACTGACAAAGATAGACTGTATTTGCTCCGAGCAACCTCCAGCCCTGAAGTACGCAGCTTCCTTGATCGTCAGCCTGCTCACACCAAGACTGACTACCTTCTGCTCCGAGAAGCCCTCATCAGAGAGTTTGATGACCCCGAATCTGAACAAGGACTTGCAGCTGCCCTGGAGACGGAACAAGGTCGCCATGAGTCTGCTCAAACCTACTACAGCAGACTCAGACGAGCCTACTTCGGCACCCGCAATGAACCTGAGATGGAAGAGGACCTGAACTTCAAAATTCTCTTCCTGAGAAATCTCCATCCTGAAGTAAGCCACCATCTTGGGGTTCTTGCATGCCCCCACACAATGAACACTCAGCAGTTACGAGATTTGGCACATAAAGCCTACGTCAAACAAAAGATGACTCCAGGAAAGAGTGCCAAAATCCCTGCTGTTTATGACTTCAACACTCAAAGTCAAGATCTGGCCCTTGAGGGTGCCCAGGGCCCAGACAACGCTAAACTACCTCCCAGTGAGTGGAATGTGTCGTCTTACAACAGCCAACGAGACCGTCATGCTGACACCAGCCCTAAACAGTGGAACAGCCACTGGGATGGACCGCCTGGACGACAACACTCACCTGAACGTCACCGGGAGAGACCGTGGAACAGGTCCACCTCATTTGCAAACCAAAGGGGGACAAGCTCGTGGGAATCCAGTGATACCTCTAAGGTAAAACACCATCACCTTGACACAACCTGTCCAAGAGGTCGACGACAAAACTCCCAAAGATTCCACGCTGATCGAGCTCGAACTGAATCCCCAGAAGGGAAAACATCACCATGTTTTGACCCTCAAGAACTGATGAAAATGATCCTGAAAGAGTTCTTCCGACGAAGGGAAGAGGATCGGAAGTGGGAAAGGAAAGAAGACCCTGATTCTGCCTGACAAGCAACGACCTCACGAAGCAGCACGTCTGCACCTCACTTACAGAGACCTGTAAGCACCATAACTTCAAACATGCAATAGACTGTACCTGAACACCAGAGTTAGACGCTAACTCAACACCTGATGCCTCAGGTCATCACTGCATCACACGAACACTTGTGGACGAACTCCCTCCAATGCCTAGGAGTGCTGTCTTGGTCGTTTGTCACCCCGCTGAACTCAGAATCAATCCCAATCCTGCCTGTGCCATGCCAACTCCAGTCCCTCAACTCCAAGTGACCAGAAAGGGGGAGGAGCCAAGCTGCTGACACAGACCCACTATCCTAAGCTCTTGATATAACGCTAACCTGTTTTTTTTCATTTGTGCTATTTTAGGAAGACACCTAGCCTTAGCTATGTTTCCTAAACCCAATACATACACTCTCTCCTCCACTGCACTTCTAGGATCAGTCTCTAGTAGAGAGGAGCCATTACACATATGTGACACTTGTTTGTTGTTCTAAACCTCACTCAATGTCCTTATGTCTCAGTTTCTTCTTTCTTACTCTTTGTCTTTCAATTCTTGCCTCATCAGGGAACCCCCACAGATGATGTTTTAAGCCCCGAGCTCAGAATTAGGATTGACTCCTTTCACCAAGCCTCACGGATCAATGCCTTGAAGGTGCGATCACTGTATTGATAATTTAACGTCGTAACACCTGTCTGACGACGCGTTTTAGGCGAAAACTCAAAAGATTTGTTAACCACATTTCTTCATCTTCAATCCAGAACAGAAAAGAGGATTGAGGGTAAAGAATTAAATTTATTGGTTCGACTCTCGTTAAAACAGCATCGTAGGATATATGTTGACTGTAACACCTGCCTTCTTCCACCACGAGCGAGTAAAGGCCAACCAAAAGTGGTTCAAAAGTACACGCCCCACATCCCGTGCGTGCTTAGATGCGATGACGTTAACCAAAGATTGAATTCTTTACAGATTGAGAGACCGCCTATACAACTTCGTTGAGCCTTCAATACCTCGGTTAGTCGTAAAAGGCTAAATTCTGATAAAACTGAACTATGCTCTTCCACACCATGAGTGTTGTTAACCGGAGCATTCCAACGCGCCTAAAACCTGCACCAAGATTCAGTTAGTGATGACGTTGTTTGTGTCTTGTGTTTGCCTGTTCTCTCTGCTTCTGCCTGTTTGTTCCAGTGCCTGCCGATGTTCACACCGGGAACATCCCCTGGCAAAGGGGGAAGATGTAGAGACTCGCTGGTCAAAACCAGTTCGAATCAGGCTTTGGAATGTAAGTGCAAATGGCCCTACTCGCTCCAGGGCTTCTTTAAAGAGTAGGATAACGGGAGAGCAAGCCTAACTCGGACAGATGCTGCAGCTAATTTTGGTTAATCGTTAACCAACGAGACAAAGACGCCCTTCAAATTCTCTTATCACGAGACCCTTGGATGACCCTCACGTGGACGACCATGCGTTTGACCACGAGATGGACAGAATTCAGAAACAAAGAGAAATGAAGGAGACTTAAGGAAAACGATTCGTATAGATGTTATAACCAAGGCAAAATTTTATATTTTGAATGACATTTATAAGTATTGTTGTGCTGTGTTAATTTCAACCAACCAGGTTCATAATGTGTGATTTCACCATCATAACAGGGTGAAATTATCTGTATTTGTTTGATGTGCCTCATGTTTAGTGTTAAACTGAATAACTCTTTATTTGCAATACATTGCTGTAAATGAGAATTTTGTGATACGAACTATGTCCATATTGTAACGTTTGATGTCAGATAGTTACAATCTTACCAGAGATTTTATCACGTTAAGTCTCTTGTAGTGGATTAATTAGTAAACTTGCCTACGCTGGGACGGGGCGTGGCCCCGCCCTTCATCTTGCCGTTCATTGGACGACAGTATCAAGAGGGATGGCTCAGAGCCAGCCTTTAAAACCTCCGTGCTACGTCAACCATGTGCGCAGCCTCTTAGCATCACGCCGGCAGACGCCGCTGATACTTCTCCGCCCCTAATCGCCACCACGCGGTTAGGCCAACATCCCAAACCTTAAGTTTCACTCTGCTGAAACTTCTGCTGAACTGACTCTCTCTACGGGTCCGTACCCCGGTAACCCAGGACAAAGAGTTTCACTCCACCGAGTGAATTCCAGCGAGCGACGTCACAGGGAAGCCACGCTTATGCCACGTGTTTCTTCAAACCAACCCGAAGACTTCAACAGACTCGCAAGTAACACAAATAACTGTCTTGTCTATCTGATCGGGTGCATATGCTTTTAAGCAGTTAAAGATAAGTCAATTCTCTGCTTTTTGTGGTTTCTCAGGTGATTCAAAGATCTGGTACGAAACAGATCGGCTGGACTGTTTGTTCAATTCATTTTGCATCCTCTGAACTGCCTGTGTGTGTGTGTGTGTGAACGTGTGTGTGCATTTGTTTGTTTGTTTGTTTATTTGTTGTTTAGATTACTACGTAGTTAGCCTCGTGTATCGAATAGTGTAGTTCAATAAATCTTCGTTTCTCATTTGAAAGAACCGTGTTATTGTTTCTGTGCTTTATAAGTCTCTGCCTCAAACTATAGACCGTGTTACCTTGCTAAAAGTTAACCCTATTCCGTGTTATGTTATTATCGCTTGGCCACGAAAATAATATAGACGAGAATTAATAAATGTGATGTCTCCATTTGCGGGACAAGTTTGAATCTTTGATCTGATTCAATCTGACTCAATTGAGTCGAATCAATGATTCGAATCTTCAGGATCCGAGTCATTGATCTGAGCTAATAATTCCTAAATTGATCTTTTAACATAGATTGATTTCTTACAGGTCTAAAGCAGCCCATTAACCTCTGCTGTCATCAACAGCTTCTGGTTTGCATGTGCGGTGATGGTTTTGGTTATTGTAACATCATCAATGCACTTTTTAATATAGGCATTGCAGCATAAAGGCTGTAGCTGAAAATGTAATCACTACACAAATACCATGTCTTACTTCTCATGATATTCATGGCCTTAGGTGCCTAGACATCTAGAGCCAAAGGCTCCAATGAGACATCCTATCTTCTGAGACGTAACACAGATTCATCCTGCATGGACCTTGCATTTTTTATAGTGTTCTTCTTCGTCTTATCCCATACAAGTGTTCTTTGGTTCGGGCCATATTCTAAGCTTGGAATCCTCCCTCAAGACAGCACACCAAAATATGCTCGCTACTTCTTCAATCTGATTAGATGTAAAGGTGAACTTGTCAAACTATGTTTATCAAATGTTGATGTATTTATATTCCTAGTGCTTGTTTCAGTTTGGTTGAATAGTGTAAATGAATAGTGAAAATGAGGGGCATGTGCTCCAGTAGAGCTTTATCTCTAGCAATGCCGCATACAGTATGGGCCAAACTAAAATTAAATCAGACCCTTTAAAAACGTCAAGTGTGAAAACACCCTATATGATATGAATAGCTTAATAATGGAGAGGGTAGGCCTAAGGAGACAGTAACTTTAACTTGATCAATGCTTAATTTCGTAAGTCCTTTTGAATGAGGAAGTAAGCAAACAAAAATAGCTACTGTACTTTTGGCTGTCATGCATCCCTGGGATTAAATAAACCATACTAAAAAACATGTTCACAAGTTTTATCAGTAACATATAAACAGGTTTTTTACAGTATAAAGTCTGTAATCATTGAGAATGTGGGAACTATCAAAACTTCCTTATCCCAGACTTTCATTGAGTTATTATTGAATCAACTGTCAAAAGGTTAAAACTTCAACGTTATATACTTAAATACTGTTTTTTTTTTCTATGATAGATCACAAGAAGGAGATAATTAATGATCCTATGCTTAGATCTTGAGAGATTTATCATGTTTTAGTTCAGTTGATTTTATCTAAGGCCGTGACTGAAGTCAGTTGTAGTTTTGAAGCAATGTTAAAGCTTGTTTCCACACAGTTTTTCTAGTAAAGTGAATTATTAAGAAAAACAAATCTACAACTGACTTAAGTAACAGGATGAACTCAATAAGTAAGGTGAAGCTACAGGCCGAAGACTCAACTGCACTCTTAGACTTGCACTCTCACACCAGCACTTTCAGACCTATTGTTTTTTTAGAGAGTAGATCGGTGAAACGGCAGGTCCGGAGACCAAACTGCAGAGACAGTCCTCGCTGCAGCCCGCAGCTTGATGTACTGGCCAGGTCCACTACATAATGGACGATCGCCTATACCTCCCCCTACCCTAAACCCAACTGTCACAGTAGCATGGGCGTTAATTTAGTGGGCGGTACAATGTCCACTACATAGTAGACCTGGTACAGTACATCATTGTGGTTACTCCTGCGAGGACATCTCACAACTGCACACTCAGTCCAGCACTTTCTAGTAATAGCAACATCAGAAAAGTGACCCTAAGCCTAGCCCTAACAATAGGTCTGGAAGTGCTGGTCTGGGCATTCAGTTGGGTCTCCGGGCTTGCAGCTTCATAATGTTGAACTGAACTGAATTAATACATCACCATTGTGGAGAGCAGTGTTTGCTTTACTTGAACTCATCATTATTAATGTTGGTTGCCATAATTGTGTCATATAGCAAAAGAAATGAAAATTATTGTAATCAGATTATTTCTTCAAGTAGAAGTTTTAGTATAAATAGTGTTGCATTTGTATATGTTTTTTTTTTCCTATGAAATGTCCAATTGAATTCCTAATTATATTTCAACATGTGAATGCATTTCAAATGTTTCATCATGTCTCTCCATAGTCTCGTACCAGCCTCAAACAACATCTTTGGCAACAAGGATGAGATTGCCATATCCCCTTGCTAACACACTCATTCCTTGTCAGTCAGCTAGAGCCCACTTTGATTTTAATGTTTTACGATGATTTCTTTATTTACTCATATGTTTTAATCCAGACAATAATATACTGAATTAGGCCAATAAGTGTGTTTCCCACTACTGAGACTAGGATGTTGATTTAAATGTGAATGAGCTTTAATGGCTGCATGGTGACCCACTTGGACCTGCTTCTTCTCCATGATGGATGCTGATAGTTTTTTAAGCCTTTGACATCCAGACTGCAGCCCTGCACCTTTACATTTGGCCCAAAAAAAAAAAAAACTACACCAGCATTCTAACACTTCTGCCTTACTTGTCTGATTTGGTGGAATGTTCCACAATCTGAAATATTGTTATGCACTTTTATGCTCTTTTCTTCACCTATGCTAAAACTGCTTTGACAATCTATATTGTAGAAATAAAGATTAATTGAAATTGAATTGAAAAACTAGTTAGCCACGTAGAGTGTTAAGCCACGGTCACACTAGAGTTTGAGTTTGCGAAATTCTGCCGTACAGAGCAGCGAAAAGGGGCAGGATTAAATAAGATGATTAGACATTAAAAAAGCAAGCGATTGGTCCATATTTTAAATTTCTGTACAGAGAGGTCATGTTTTGACCTTCGATTGATCTCACGCATTCACGTGATGTGATTTCGCAGGTCAGAGTTCACCAAGCTTGAACTTTGCTAGGCAGCGAACTGTAAAACTTACAAGCACAAGCTTGCGTTTCCAGTCTGCTGCATTCGCGTGAGTATGAATGGAAGTCTATGGGGCAAAAAGGGAAGTGACCGCGGCTTTAGGCAGTCTCACTGTCTAACCAGTTTAATCAACCTCCTAAGTGAAGTTTATTTATAAACTAATTTCGAGAGGATCACGTGATTATGATTGAACACGGCTGGTTACGCATTAACTGTGTATGACCAACCAATCAAACGATTCCTAACCCACTATAAAGAGCCAGGGTTTTCTACTACAGTCATTTTCGATTTGAAGAATCCCCCCTTCCACCCCTACTCTTCCACCTTTCCTTTCATAGGGTGGCACGGTGGCCCAGTGATTAGCACTGTTGCCTCACAGCAAGAACGTCACCGGTTATAGTCCTTTAAGAGACTGGCTGTCGTTTCTGTGCGAAGTTAGCATGTTCTTCCTGTGCGCGCGTGGGTTTCCCCCGGGTTCTCCGGTTTCCTCCTACATTCCAAAAACATGCACAAGTAATTTGATCAATCAAAATTTTAGCACTGGTCAAATTTTTATCCATCAGCATATCTCTTTATAGCAATTATTTTCTGTCATCAACTCTTATCATAAAGTGGGGAGTTCTCGAGATCTACCTGAGCTCAAAGCTTCCCTCTCGCCCTGCAAACGGGAGGGAGCCCAGGGCTCAAGGACCTTTCGAGCTCAGGGCTCTCTCCCGGGACAGCATGCCAAACTTGCTTTGTAATCAATCATCAGCTAAGTGTGAACTCTTGAAAGATAATCACGAGTCAATGAGTGCTCACAGTGCATACTAAAGGCATTTTCAGTGGAACCTCAAATTCAAAGTCATGAATTGTCACAGTAAGGAAAAAGGCCACATATTTTACAAAGGTTGAGAGTTTTTTTTTAAAGCTTTTTTTTTATTTTTTTTATACAAAAACAGTACAAAGGAAATCAACTGGTATAAACATAACAAACTCAAAAAATAAATCAGAAAATAAAAATAAAGAAATAAAATAAAGTGGCTAAATAACAAATGGGGGAGATTTATCAATCAAAGCAATCACAGAGTTCAAATGTAATTGTCAAGAGTATGTTCAATTGTTTCAATAAATCATTGGCATAGCATTACTCAGTTTTGAGGTCCAGAAAAGATTGCCATACAGTTTGAAATTGGTGTTGAGATTTTGGTTCCAAGGAGCGCATTCTCTCAAGCTGAACGATTTGAAACATTTCACTCATCCATGCTTTGAAACATGGAGGGGTTGGAAGTTTTTCAGTTTAACATAATCATTTTTTTATAAGAGTTAATCATCTTACAAGCAAAATTAGCATTACAGATTCTTTATGATGTCAATCTTTGGATAAGTATTTGTGTCTGAGTTGTGGCATGGCAATCATATTTATACAATCTTGACAACCTATGTTCATATTGAATAAATTAAAATTGAACCAGGGTTTAGAGTTAAACATTTCTTTATTCTGGTTTGGGTACATAGTATTCTGTAAATAACATTATTCATGCAATAAAATACCAGGTAGTACCAGGTTGGACCCCCTTTTTCGTTGAGAACTGCTTTAATCATTCGTAGCATAGATGATACAAGACAGGATGGATCCATGCTTTCATGTTGTTGACGCCAAATTCTGACCCTACCATCCAAATGTCACAGCAGAAATCGAGACTCATCAGACCAGACAACATTTTTCCAATCTTCTATTGTGCAATTTTGGTGAGCCTGTGTAAATTGTAGCCTCAGTTTCCTGTTCTTAGCTGACAGGAGCGGTGTGGTCTTCTGCTGCTGTAGCCCATCTGCCTCAAGGTTGAACGTGTTGTGTGTTCAGAGATGCTCTTCTGCATACCTCAGTTGTAACGAGTGGTTTTTTGAGTTACTGTTCCATCAGCTCGAACCAATCTGGCCATTCTCCTTTGACCTCTGGCATCAACAAGGCATTTGCCACAGAACTGCCACTCACTGGATGTTTTCTCTTTTTCGGACCATTCTCTGTAAACCCTGGAGATGGTTATGCATGAAACTTCAAGTAGATCAGCAGTTTCTGAAATACTCAGATCAGCCTGTGTGGCACCAACAACCATGTCACATTCAAAGTCACTTCAATCACATTTCTTCCCCATTCTAGACCATGTCTACATGCTAAATGCATTGAGTTGCTGCCATGTGATTAGAAATTTGCGTTAACAAGCAGATGGACAGGTGTACCTAATAAAGTGTCCGGTGAGTGTATATGCCCACACTACAGAGTATTCAAGTAACACTGTAACAGTGTTGAAGTTAATGAAATAATAAAATGGTCTTTCAAAAGACCTTATTAAAGACCTGTGAGATAAAGCAAGATAAGACAAAATGGAGCAAGATAAAACAAAACTAGAGGGAGACAGAAGAAATATAAACAGCACCCAAAAACATCACAATTGTGCAGATTCATACCCTGAAATCTTGCTCTTTTTTGTGATTCAAAGACAAAAATTCCTTTGAAAAAAAAATACTTTGGAATGTATCTTAAAGAAAAGAAATAAAAAATGGTTTACTGTGGTCATGATCAAAATTACTAACTTGAAATCATGCGTATATTTGGAGGGGAACTATGAGGAACTTTTGATTTACTGTGTTTGCTTTTGTATAAGGTAGTAAACTAACAAACTAAAAATGCAGTGCATTTCTGGAATCACGGAAACAATTCAAGAAAAAAAATTGTTTACCAACATTGCTGTCTTTTGAGGAACTATGGGGAAGATTTGATAAATTTCAGAAAACTTCCCTGTAATTTCATAATACATTCATGTTAATAATTAACAGACCATTTTCACAGTCTGTTTTGTTGTATTACATTAAATTACAAAAAAAATGGTTTTAATGATGGCAGAGGGAGTAATGACACATTTACATACAAGATCTTAGACTTCATAATTAATTCATTCATTTTCTTTTCGCTTAGTCCCTTTATTAATCTGGAGTCACCACAGTGGAATGAACCACCAATTTATCCAGCATATGTTTTACACAGCGGATGCCCTTCTAGCTGCAACCCATCACTGGGAAACATCCACACTCATTCACACACACACTCATACACTACGGTCAATTTTAGCATACCCAATTCACCTATAGTGCATGTCTTTAGACTGGGGGAAACCGGAGCACCCGGAGGAAACCCACGCGAAGACAGGGAGAACATGCAAACTCCACTCAGAAACACCAACTGACCCAGCCGAGGCTTGAACCAGCGACCTTCTTGCTGTCATTTTGCTGTCATAAAATACCATCTAACTTTAAATGTATAATTATTTAAGATAAAATGTTACACTAGCAACTTGTGGATAAAATCTTCAGTTAGGCAAATTCTAAAAAATCAGCTCCACCATGAATACACAGTAAGCTTTTAAGCTTGGTTTTAAGTTGGTGTAATGTATGATGTCAACTAGAGGCTGTAAATACAAATAGTTTTTTTTTTCCTGAAACCTCAGAAACTTAAAATAAATTACTTTCTATTAATTTAACTAAATTTAAATGTGACCCAACTAGCAAAGCAAAAATATTTATGACTTTTTTTTTCTTGTAATCTTAAAAATGAAATATGTTGAAGGCAACATTTTTACCCTGCTGTGAAATTGTGATTCTTTTTCAAATATTCTCCTACTGTTGTTTAACCAGGTTAGGGGTTCTTAGGTTGACTAGATCGAAATTCATAGATTGTTTATTTGAGTGACTGAGATGTTCAAGGTGTTTTTAAAACCTGGCCAATGCTCTGCTGACTCTCATTCTGTTCTCAGTACAGTGTATACTACAACAGTACCATTATTATACATCATTAAAAGTCACTCACTAAAATATATCAGTGAGTCAAAGTTTTAAATGGCCAAAGAGCATTATCAATTTGCTTCTTGATTTTCTTGCCATAACAAGTCACATAATTTAGCTAATATTAAAACACCAAGTAAAGCAACCTCTCTTAACTGCAGTGGCTAGAATATATTCTGAAAACTTGTATTTTCAATAAAACAACTAAAACATTTAATTAATTATTAATAAATGTGACGGAGGACATTTGTAGACATCTGACAAGTCAAACAGGTTAGTAATAAGTGAAGCTGCTGATGCTGTTGGGTTGCTTATTGGGCCTCTGCTGAGATTTTGAGAGAATGTTTGAGTTGATTTCATTGTGTCTCTCAAAAAATGACATCAATAAAACTTTTATTCTGCACCCTTAAGGCACATCATTTCAACATTTTAACATGAGCCTGATGGACAGATGCAGTGCATTTTTTTTAAAGGATGGTCCACTGCAATATCATATTTTAAACTTTAGTTTTGTGTAATGTGACATGAATAACATCTTTGAATGTAAGACACTCAAAGTTTAATGCAAAGTGGGAGACACTGGCTTTTACAAAATTAGCTTAGCAAAGCCTACAGCAACCGAAGTTTGGGTGACTACAGAATAATAAGAAAAAAATACACCCCAAGACATGTGCAGTGAAAGACGTTTTTATAGTGGACTTGCATGTTGTCCAAACGCTACAATTTTCACAGAGCTTGTTCTGTTTCTGTATTTGGGACAAAGTAAAAATATATAAAAAACATATAGATGTCTTTGACAAAGGACAGCTTCCAGAATCTCTCCCAGTTCAGTGCTGGATTTGAAAATTTCTCCTTAAAGAAAGAGCAGTTCCAACAATAAAAATTTATATGTTTATAAGTTAAACTTTTATATAAAAGTTTTATGTAGTGGCACAGATAACAAAACAAAACAAAACAAGGCAAAACAGTGCAAACAGGAATAATCCAATGCAAACCAATTGTGTTTAGTATACACAAGGATAGACGAGAGTATTACAGAAGGCAAATGGTTTGTAAAAGCCCTCTCACCCACCAGTGCACAACCTATTAGCTTTTATGAGTTTTATGTAGTGACAGAAGACAGTGAAAAAAAACATTCAAGGCAAAATAGTGCAAACAGGGACAATGCAATGAAAACCAATTGTACTTAGTATACAAAAGGAGAGACGAGAGTATTACAGAAGGCAGATGGTTTGTATAGGTCCACTCACCTACCTATATTTCCATGGAGTTAAATGCTTTTTAATAAACACTGCTTTGCAATGCACACAACACCAGTGACCAGCAGTGTGGCCACATTCCTGTCATTTGAGAATATCTCCATACCTGGAAATGGTATATGGTCACTATTGGTCCGTTTTGGTGCTGCTTTCTATGATACACTACACAGCTCTGTGGTCCATTGTTGTTCAAAAGTCCACAGTGTATTCATTTAAAAAGTCTGCAAGAACAGGTAACTTGAAACTCTACCTGGCTGGCTTGGCTTTTATGTTCCGTCTCATTCCCATGTTTGCTTTGCATACCACCATTCTCTCATCCACAGCTAAATTACTTCTAGGATGATAGACAGCTTTGCAAGCATGTCAAATAGTGTCCATCAGAGGTTTAACCTTCAATAGACAGTCATGTTCAGCTGTACCCCTCTTTCTGTCATTCTCCTTGTCTGCATGTGACTCACATTCTAAGAAATTGTCCAGTATCTATCCCTTGTCATAACCATACCTGGAAAAGGCACGGCAAAAACACCTCTGTCACGAATAATCACTGATGGAGATCAGCTTCACCTTGGCCATGTAAAAATGAGTCCAATAAGGCAGTACATCTCACTATTGCTTATGCGACGGGTGGCAGGTGGGCGAATAGAGGAAGACCCCCCAAATAGAATAGACTTTACACCGTTTTACCTGACTACGCCACTTTGGGAATTTCACCCAAAGATTTAAAACACACCACCTATAAAAAGGCACGCACAAGTTCGCTCCACCAATTAGAGTCAGAGACATTAGCACAGTACCAAAATAGATTTTTATTAACAAGTCTCGAATAAAAACACGATTAAAACCAATATTGCAACATTGACAGTAGCCAGTAAAATTATAAAGTGTGCCCAAGGGCCAGAGCTCACCAGCCAGGGAAGATGGCTAGACTGCACTTCCTATAAGTGAAAACACTTTTGCACTCCACTGTGTAAAAAGAGTACACGCGCACAAACACACACACAGTAATCACTACACACTGTGAGAAAATCCCAAATCACCTATAAAATATTAGTCTTCCGTCCTGGGAGCTCGGGCCCGGTCACAAGCAGACAAATGGCCTGCAATCAAACCAAAATTTACAACGGAAATAAACTTGCACACAAAAATTTGAACAATTTACAATAAAAATAAATCAAATTAAATCCCCCGTAAACAATGAGAAAACCAGCAAAGATTCTCTTAAACCAAACAAAATAGCAAAAGCAAGAAAATAAACCAAAAATCAAATAATCTAAACAAAAAAATAAGATACAGTGCCCCACTAGACCTTCACAAGGTGAGGCACAAGTTACAGAAAATAAACAAATCTCATAAAGCAAAAGTCCAGCTGGATAAATAAATAAACAGAAATAAACAAAGCAAAAACAAATAAATTCAGCTAAACCAAATAAAGCAGGATCTTACACTTATAAAAAAACGTATACAAATCAGAAATAAACCAAATAGGAGAAATGGGACTCGAAAGCAATAAATCAAAAAATAAAAAATTAGTTAAATAAACAATTCTTATGTAAACCAAAATAAACCTAAACACAAAATAAATGTGGAAAACAGGACAGCACTGTAGCTGTAGGTAAACGCGGAGCGCCCGACAAGAGCTCGCTTTACAGAATGCCACCCAGCCCATAAACAAAGAAACAAAATCATTATGATCTAAGGTTAAAATCTCCTATTAGATAATTTTACAATTTCATGCGCACACCTACCGCTCGCCAAAGGGGAACAAGATCAATCAAACCGCAGTCATCATGTAGTTTTCAGTCAAACAGCTGGCACAGCAAAACAAACACTGCTGCGCACCTGCGTCTGGTTCTCGCAGCCGAAAAAAGCAAGCGAGTATACGGCGTTCCCAGATCGATCGCATTAACTAAAACATTAAACAAATTAGAATGCTTTCTTACCTTTTCTAATCTCTACACTCGATTTAGCCTGGCAAAACAGCCAACTAGCACTTTAGATAAAGGAATATCCTACCCGATTACTCTTTCAAGTGCCCTCGGCAGGTCCGGGAAGTGACCTTTCACGGCGCCACAACTCATCAGGTGACGCATTCCAGGTAGCAAATGTTTACCCCTTTTTATAGCCCAAATGCCGTTTGGTAATAGGGCAGAAACAAAGACCCATTAATCAATGACTCAAAGCAACTAATTATCTCTCCTGCCACACTCACATCTGTCCATTTACATATGCCGCTTTGCAATTGCCTTGGAAGCCTGAGTGTTGGTGTTGTGGCACAGAGTTGACACAGCACTTTCTGAAAAAATAATTAAGTAGATTCAAGGGAGAATGTGAGACTTGAATAGACTTGGGCCTATTGGTGTCATAACTGTGGTCTGGTCTGTCCCACTCTTGTCTATGTGTTGTTGTTGTTGTTGTTATTATGTTTCAGAGCTTTGTTTTGACAGCTCAACATGTGCTCCATTGTCATTTTGTTTCCCCACCCTCTCGTTCACCCATTACCACTAATTCCACACCTGTTTTCCTTCACTCCATAATCAGTATCCCTTTATATTTTCTCGTGTCCTCTGTCTTGTGCCAGATCATTGTGTTGGTTGCTTGGTCACGCCGACCCAGCTCGCATCCTTGTCTAGTTAAGCTAGTTAATCGCTCTTGTCTAGTTCGTTTGCATCTAGTCTTGTCTTGAGGCTCCAGTGCTGTTTTGCTTTACCTCTTTTAGTTTTTATTTTCGCCTTTGCCTCTCCTTTGTATGTTAGAGTTTCCTGCTATCACTACTTATCGTGATCATCTCTGTGCTTGCTGTCTACGGCTCCTGCTCTCCGACTGATTTCGCTGCATCATCCGATACCCACAGCCGCTCTGCTTCCTCCCCTCCCGGTTCACACTGCTCGCTCCATCTGTGCCAGTCAAACCTTCTCTGTCAGCTGATCAAGAATTCGGCCATGGCGATCGCAGTCTGCTGCTGTGCTGACCCAAGTCAAAGAGCTTAGAATGACCAAGAGGCGACACTCAATAGAACATTCCATTGCAACAGCAGCGCCCAGCAACAGCCCCTGAATCCGCCATTTTGGAGTGAAAGCGATCGGCTGCCCATTGGATCTTATTGCTGTCGCGATGGCAAGCAGCTGCTTTATTTTTCATTTATTTATTTAAAAAGCACATTAAAGCTGAAATACAACCTGAAAGACGACAATACAACACTTACTATCACAATCATTAGCACTTTTAATAGTTTATTTTACAGACTTATAATATGTTGATGTTCTATTGAAGTTTTCATTCCAAAATGGCTGCCCCGCCATCTAGTGGCTGTTTCTCAAATCGCACTAGAGTGTCGCCTCTTGGTCATTATTTGCCTAAGCATCCGCCAGCAGACGTCTTCTTCGCCCTCGTCTGGCTAATCCTCACTGGTCTGAACTACCTGCTGCTCACCTCTGGTGGACTGTCCCGTTACTGCTCACACTGCCCATTTCTTCCCTTTATAAATAAACTAACGGTTGCCTGCAATTGAATCTGATCTCTTTCCTGACAATTGGTGTGTGTGTATGAGCCATTTTGCGTTTGCAAGGTTTGGGGGTCACGAGTGACTAGCGTTGTTATTTAAGGTCCATCATTCTTCAGCCTCCGGTGCCTAGACTGCAGCTCTGCACAAGACGATTGGCCATAGGAAAAATGGTCATGTCCAACTGAGCCTGGTTTCTCTCAAGGTTTAAATTCTTCACTTTTGCCAACTAGTGAAGGGTTTTTTTTTTTTTTTTTTTCTCGCCGCTGTCACCACTGGCTTGCATGGTTTGGGATCTGTAGAGCTGCGCATCGATGGAATTGCTCTTCAGTGTTTGGACTCTCCGTAGTGATTTATTAAACCACACTGAACTGAGCTAAACTGAAATGGCACTGTTTCAATTCACTATAATCTTCTATGCGAAGCTGCTTTGACACAATCTACATTGTAAAAGCGCTATAGAAATAAAGGTGAATTTAATTATTTAGGGGCTTCGTGGGCTGAAAAGTTTGGGAACCCCTGAGCTAAAATTACCACAGATTGCATTTTTTGCTATGCATGAACAAACGTAAAACTGAACAAAATATATTACAAATTAATTTACAGTATCACATTTTCTATGTAAAGCTGCTTTGACACAATCCACATTGTAAAAGCGCTATACAAATAAAGATGAATTGAATTTGAAACACAGAAAAGAGCTATAAATGCAATGAGTATTTATCAGTGTTATTTATATTACACTTCAGTGTCTATCGTTTTACACAAACCATTGGAAGACATTGTAAAGCTACTGCCTTATTTAGTTTAAGTCTTTATTTTTGTTATGCTTCTTTTTTTTTTCTCTGTGGTTTTTAGTCTTAAGTCCTTTTTTTTGTCTTTAGTCTTGTTTATTTATAAAACAAGTTTTTTTTTTATTATTGTTTTTGGTATTAGAGTGTATTTTTATGTTGCATTTCCCTTGTATATTTGTAATATTCCCTGTAATATTAGTAGGCCTATCAATAAATTTCCTTTGTAAAAATGTCTTGTTTACAGTAAAGATAAGATCATTCAGAACATTGACAGCTAAAGAACAAGAACAACAAAAATATTTCTCCAAGATACAGTGATGTCACTGTGTGAGTCACAATCTGAGTGGATGGTGATGCAAAAGCCTAATAATGCTTTCTTTTTCACCTCAGTTAAGTATTTCCGTAAATGTTTGTTTGACTCTCATCTGTCAAGATGGAGCTGCATATGATCATTCTCTCTCTAGCCATTGTTCTCTCAACTGGTACTAAATGTAAGTTTAAGCTTTTAATTGGATTGACAATGTTTCAGTGTAGTAAAGCTATATTTCTGTGATAACACGACAAATTGTTATATTTAACACCAATTTTAGATCATTTAGAACCTGCTTTTGGGGTTTTGAATGTTTCATTTAGAGTTGTTTATTGCATAAAGTAATCAGACTACTTGGATTCTACATTCTTAAATCATCCACAAGTGGTAATTTTTAAGGCCCTTAAAAAATATAATAACAATTATGTAAAAAAATGGCTTAATCAGCAAAACTAGGAAATTTCTCTTTTTCTCATTTACTAACAAGTGTTTACCAATACTTAAAGTATTTTTTTCTAAACTCTTAACACAAAAACACATCTACAACTCTACATTTCAAAATGCAGCATACTTTTTTCTACATTTACTAACTCTATCAAAACGGTCAAAGCACAGCAAAAATTCCAGTGTTAAATATACCTTGTGATTTTTTTTGGTGTTGTTCAGTGTTAAAACTGGAGTACATTTTACAATCCACGAGTGTGAAAGAGTGTATATTTAAGAGTTTATTTTTTTTCAGTGTTAAACTTTTAACCCAATATGCAGTGTATTTCCCACTAGGGATGGGAAGTCTAGTTTTTTTTTACTCGAATCGGTTCTTTCAGACAAACAGTGATCAAACCAGTATGTTTTACTTAAACTTGAAACATGTCTGGTTGCATTTAAAATGCAAAGAGTAGAATGTATTGAAATTATTTCTGAAAAGATTTATTAACATTTAATAAATGAAAACAATTTTCAACATATTTGATCACTGTAATCTGTCACACCACTATGTACAGTTGCATTAAACCGGGCCGAAGCATGCTTGTCCCCCCTCCCGTCTCCCCCGACGGCCCGCACTCACATTACATTCGGGCCTGAGCACACTTGCGTCATCGATGATGCGCTGTTCAGTTTAGGAAGCGCTCTCGCAAAAAAAAAAATGATAAGCGCATTTTGCGTGAAAGTGCATTTTAATATCCGAGAGTGTGTTCTAATTCTACTGGTTGCGCTAACTGTACCGCGTGCAATACTGCCACCAAATGGCGTTCACTTGTATTGCATCATTAATTTACTAGTTCTGAAACCAAACCACTCAGAAGCAGCATTTTACAGTTTTTCTCCATTGGTTTGGCTAATTTCTTGAAACTGGAATTACATTCTCAATACTCTAAGATTGTTTTGCAAAACAGTCTTACAGTTCAGCACAACACTATAGCTCACTTGCAAAAGCTCATATCTTTCCCAAAACTGTTCGTTCATATGTCAAAACTAAATTTCCTTCTCATTTAAACAGTCTGTGCCCCCAAAATCCTTTGTCCCTTTGGCATTGTATAAGCACTGCAAGTCAAAATGTTTAGATGTTTTGTCGCTATGACAGAGGACCATTGAAATATCCCTCATGTCCACCTTTCAGTCTTTGCCCAGTTTTTGAAAATGGTTACTGCACTGTTTTTTTTTTTTGTTGTGTTTTGACAGAATGCAATTGCGTAAAAAACTTAATAAAATAAATTAAGATTTAAAAAATTATAAGAAATAAGGATTTTCAGTCTGATCTCACAAGGAAATGTAACTATTTTACGTTTTGTTAGTTCAGTGGTTACAGTAATTCGTACGTGTTCAGTCGTACGAAAATGTACAATTTTTAAAAGGAGGCGTGGCACCCAACCACACCCCTAAACCCAACCATCATTGGGGGATAAGCAATACATACTAAATTGTATGAATGAGATCGTACAAATTCATTCGAATTAGCCACTAAATCAAAAAGTTACGAATTGCGAAATAGTGTTGGAATTTTAGGTTAAGAGTAGCCTCCAAGGTTTGACATCATACATTTATCATACTGCCAATGAAATTGTAACTATTATCAATCACACACATAAAGTAATTAACATACATCAGAATAAAAAAGGTACTGTATACAGCATAATATACTGTAATATAAACACACAAACAAAAAACAATGAAAATGATATGCAGCCTACAGTGCTTGATTGGTCATCTGAGATGTGTGAAACTCCTCCTTTGTTAGTCAAGTTTTAGTTTCACCTGACTGCCAGTTGCTGTAATAAATCTATCAAATGTTCCACAGATTCATATACTGTATGATATTCATGGTATTATGTTCTTGACTAATTTTGACAATTGAACAGACTATTGTGCATGTGATGACTTATACAATGAAAAAACGCTGACACATTTTGGAGCGAACAACCATTGAACTGAGAATCAACAATCAGTTTAGATCAACTAGATCTATTCACTTGGAAACTGTGCTAAATGTAGGCTAAATGTACTTAGACATTTGCAATTTGATGAAATGAATGAGAAAAATTAATTCTGTTGTGAACAATTGCCAAGTGGTTTGGAGGTTTGTCCATGTTGTTTTGAGAATGTAATTCCAGTTTCAAGAAATGAGCCAAACCAATGGAGAAAAACTGTAAAAACTCCCTCGCGGGCCGGATGAAAGTGTTCAGCGGGCCGCATCTGGCCAACATTAAAAATTTTGTTGGAAAGAGTAGACTTTAGTGTAGCCAATGATGTGCTTTGGTTAAGTTTTTCTGTAGCGTGATTTCTGACAGACTTGCGTTTATTGTGAGTAGTTGCTAAATGCAAATGTAAACGTCAACAAAAACAAAGGATCAAGTATGTCAGATCCAGAAAAAAATCTGAAACATCACCTCCAGTAAGTTATGATGACATATTCACAGCTTAATTTTAGCTAATTATTTAGCAATTACAGCTAGCTAATAAGATCAGTTGTGAACTTTTAAGTTGTAACAATAACCACATAAAAGCTAGTAATGTAATGTTGATTAGTTTTATGTCAATGGCATTTGCATTATGGATTAAATCTAGTTTTAATGGCAATATTTCTTTTGAATAAGGCCAATAAGGACATCATAAACACTTACATTCTGCATCGGAATATTTATTGTGAGTTTGGAATAATCTGATTGACTTGCTAATGATTATGGATGAGAGACCAGCCGCAATCAATCATATCACGTGCTCCTCTCGAAAATGGTTTGTGAAACTTCACTTAAATTTTTGAATCCTGAATCCACTTTGAATCCATACCATATTCAGATTGATGTTTAAATTATAAAATAGGATAGTCTGTAAAATTCATTCATTCATATTTCCTTTGGCTTAGTGCCTTTATTCATCAGGTATCCCCACAGCGGAAAGAACCTCCAACTTATCCAGCATATGTTTTATGCAGTGGATGCCCTTCAAGCTGCAACACAGTACTGGGAAACATCCATACACGCTCATTCACACACACACTCATACACTACGGCCAATTTAGTTTATTCAATTCACCTATAGCACGTGTTTGGACTGTGTGGGAAACTGGAGCATCAGAGGAAACCCCCGCCATGGGCTAACTGACCCAGCCAGACTTGACTCGAACCAGTGACTTTCTTGCTGTTAGGGTGACAGTTAACCATTAACTGTGGTTACCACAGTTTAAATTATTTAAATAATTTAATAATTTAAATAATTAAATTATTATTATTTTTTGTTATTGGTCTTTAATTTAATTCAAATAAAAAACAACTAATTGGACTGAACTAATGTAAACTAGAATTCCCAATCTATCTCACCCTAGCTGTTTAAAGAAATAGTTACTAAAAAATTACTCTTGAGAACATTTTAATGCGTTGATTTTTTCTTTGAAGTAAGTCAATTTATACATGTAACTTTACTTTTACTTGAGCATAATATTTATTGTGGGCGACGCTGTGGTGCAGTAGGTAGTGCTGTTGCCTCACAGCAAGCAGGTCGCTGGTTTGAGCCTCGGCTGGGCGCGTGGGTTTCTTCCGGGTGTTCCAGTTTCCCCCACAAGTCCAAACACATGCAGTACAGTTAAATTGGGTAGGCTAAATTGTCCGTAGTGAATGAGTGTGTATGGATGTTTCCCAGAGATGGGTTGTGGCCGGAAGGGCTGCGTAAAACATATGCTGGATAAGTTGGTGGTTCATTCTGCTGTGGCGATCCCGGATTAATAAAGGGACTAAGCTGAAAAGAAAATGAATAATATTTATTGCTCTTTCCACCTCTGTCTGTACTATACATGCCAGCTGATCAATCTACTTTAAAAACAATCTAAAGAGCAGATCTATAACTAATGCATTTTATTATGCTTTATATGTTTCAGTTGAACATGAAGTAAACCAGTTTCAAGTATGTTCCAATACAGAACAAGAGTTTTTTATTGGATATGATGGAGAGGAAATATGGCATGCTGATATTGCACAGAAGAGAGGAGTCAAGACAACACCCAATTTTGCACAATTTGCAATATTCCCTGAATTTTATGAACGTGCCCTTTCTTTTTTAGATATGTGCAAATACGATTTGCATGCCTACATCAAATATTTCAACAGCCCACCACCAGAAATGGGTAAGACTTTAAATGTTTTTATTATGTTTTTAACACTTTACAGTTTTTTAAACTCAGGATAACAAAAACGTAACATTGATTTTTCATCAGGTTTCCACCCTGTTATTTCAATGATAAATAATATTATATCAGTAACACTGAAGTTCATTGTTCTTTGGCTTAGTCCCTTTATTCATCAGGGGTCGCCACAGTGAAATGAGCCTCCAACTTATTCATGTTTTATCTATGTTTTACACAGCTGATGCCCTTCAAGCTGCAGCTCAGAACTGGGAAAAACCAACGCTATCTCACGGCCAATTCGTAACTTTTTGATTTGTGGCTAATTCGTATGAATTCGTACGATCTAATTCGTACAAATTAGTACGATTTGCTCATCACCCAATGACGGTTGGGGTTAGGGGTGGGGTTAGGTGCCACGCCTCCTTTTTAAAATCGTACATTTTCGTATGACTGAACTCGTACGAATTCGTACGAATTAGCCACTAAACTGACAAAATGTAAAATACTTACGTTTCCTCGTGAGATCAGGCAGGAAAAACCCATACACACGCATTCACACACATACACAACATCCAATTTAGTTTATTCAATTCGCCTATAATGCATGTGGACTGTGGGGGAAACCGGAGCACCAGGAGAAAACCCAAGCAAACATGGGAAGAACATGCAAACTCCACACAGAAATGCCAAATGACCCAGCCAAGACTCGAACCAGCGACTTTCTTGCTGTGAGGTGACAGTGCTAACCACTGTGTCATTGTAATACTGAAATTAATGTGATAATTAATTAGATATGTAAACTAAACCCAAGTAGTTGACTTTGCTTCAAAATTAAAGTAAACATTCTAATATAAACATAATAATAATGGACAAATACATTACAGCACAACAACAAACCTTTAATCATAAAATACTATCCAAATTATATTTGTGAAACACACAATGAAGGGGGAGCACAGTGGATAGCATTGTCACCTCACAGCAAGAAGGTTGCTGCTTCAAGCCTAGGCTTGGTCAGTTGGCATTTCTGTGTGGAGTTTGCCTGTTCTCCCCATGTTGGTGTGGGTTTCCTCTGGGCACTCCGGTTTCCCCCACAAGTCCAAAGACATGCGCTATAGTTGAATTGGGTGAGCTAAATTGTCAGTAGTGTATGTGTGTGAATGAGTGTATGGATGTTTCCCAGTGATGGGTTGGAGCTGGAACAGCATCCGCTGCGTAAAACATATGCTGGATACATTTTTAGAGGTTAAAAATAGCTTGTTTCGCTGCTTGATGTTGCCAACTGATATTTTCTTTTATATTATTCTACTTTGTATAGTAATGCAAACACTTGTTTGTAGAGCAAGTAGTTTGACCATTTTCTGCTGTTTATTATTCCTAGTCTTTTCTCCCATTGGCAGAATTGGAAGTTCTAAAACAAGCGCAAAAACAAGTGCACTTCCGCATTAAAGAATAAAATCATTAAGGGAAGATTTTTTTGCAGATTTTTTATTTGAATTCACTGATTAAAATAAAGTTATTCATTTCTAGATGCACCGCGGACGTCTATCTATTCAAAGGGTAATGTACAGCTGGGAACTCAGAACACCCTTGTCTGTCATGTGACTGGCTTCTATCCTCCATTGGTCAACATCTCATGGACTAAGAATAGTGTTATTGTGACAGAGGGTATGAGTTTAAGTCAGTACCATCCAAGGGTAGATGGCACTTTCAACATTTTCTCCACTCTTAAGTACACACCTGCTGAAGGAGACATTTACACCTGTACAGTGAACCACAAAGCTCTTCAGGGCCAACCTCAGACCAAAATATGGGGTGAGTGTTTATTATACAGTATATATGTTAGTACCCCACTACACACAATTGTGGTCAAATGATGTCTTTTAGATGTTTCTTTTGAACAATTAGATTTTGCAATGACATGCAGGGTGCAGAATGAAAGTTTTTATGACTTCCTTTTTGGACACAGCCTTAGATAAAATCCTAAATTTCTCAAAATCTCAACAGAGGATCATTAAACAACTCAACAGCATTAGCAGATTCACTTACTACTAACCTTGACTGTATTACTGTCAGAAGTCTTTGAATGTCCCCAATCACATTTTATAAGAATGAAATGTTGTTTTATTGAAAGTACAAGTAAAGCAGCCATGCTTCACTGCTCATGCACGGCTGCTTTACTTGGGGTCAGAGGCGCAAAAAGGGGGTATGCAGTATATGCGGTGCATAGGGGCGCCACACATGGGGGGGGCGCCAGTGTGCCAAAACAATTTTTTAAATTATCCTTATTAAAAGTTTCAAATAATAAGACTTAATGAATATATATTTTTAAATGTTTATTTTGCAGTTTATACGAGTATAATATTGTATTTTATTAAATAAAAAAATTATACCACCCCTCCTCTGTTGCAGCTGGATATTATTGCGTTGCTCAGTTACAGTCACATGATTAAAATGGAGAGAATGAAGAGACGTGGAGCGCAAAATAAAAAAAAACTATCAAACAATGCCTTAAAATGAAAACTGCCATGACAAACTGGATAATAAGACATTGTTAAGCTTAACCGACACTATTATTACCATACTTTTAATCAACTTTTAATGTTTTTGGGAGTGACAGGGCTGCTTAGACACTAGGCTTTTACGTAACATAAATGCAGACGAGGGGGTTTTGTCCAGGCAGGGGGACAGTGGACTGCGTCCAAAATCGCATACTTCCATCCTGTATACTAAGCTTGTGAAAAACAATATAATTCGGTGGGCTGAAGCCCTAGTGCTGGCATAAAGTTGACTTTATGGTTGACGCTTGATAGTCGTGAATTTATGGACAGTCAGCTGTAAAATATAGAATTTTAGTCACTGCATTTAAACATTGATTAAAGTAACTATTGTTATTTAGTGAAGAGCAGCAAATGAATCTCAGTTTGATCCACTGTTGTGTTTGATAACACAGGTGTGACTTTAAGAAAGCACATAATGAAAACAGGTTTTCTTTATGCTCATTTAAGATAATATTAGTTGTGTTTAAAATAAAAACGCGCTACGACGGACATGTTTATATATTATTAAGTGTATTTGTCTGTTCACATTCACACACCTGAATCTCAAAGTATCCCTCAAATTGCGTGAATAGAAGCCGTCTTTATCACTACGGAGCGCGTCCATCACTCAGCACCGTTATACTTGAATTGACTGATTCAGAGGCTGCATGGGAAGGATCGACGCATAAAGCTTTACTGGAAAGGATGTAAATGCAGCTGTTTTTATATTAATTTGTCATATGTTTTGACATAACACATTGCTTCAGCAAACAAAGAGAAGTTAACATGAAACACACCAAGTATAGCAACCACTTTTCACTGCTGTGGTGACTTATTTTCAATAAACATTAAAAACTTTAAGTTCTCAATAAATGGGACTGAAAACTTAGGTAGACATCTGACAGTCAAACAGATTAATTATTAAAGTAAATTATTAAAGTGAAGCTGCTGATGCTGTTTGTGGAGGTGTTTAATGATCCTCTGCTGAGATTTTGAGACATTTAGGGCCCTATTTTAATGATCTAGGTGCAAAGTCCACAGCGCAAAAGCATTAAGGGCGTGTCAGAATCCACTTTTGCTATTTTAAGGATGGAAAATTCCGCTTTGCGCTGTGGCGAATGGTCTAACAGGGTTGAGTTTATTCTCTTAATGAGTTATATGTGTGTTTTCAGAATAAACAAATCAGAGTCTCATCTCCCATTCCCTTTAAGACTCGCCATAGCGCATTTGCTATTTACATTGCGGACTTTATGAGTGGAATAAATGAGCGCTTCACTAGCAAGAAAACCGCGAGAATGAGCCTCCTCATTCTTTACTTTCACTTTCACTCTCTTCCGTCGATAAGGAAAGGTGTCGTATGCACAGACATCCATTTGTCTACAAAATTAATTTTATTTGTTAAGCACAAAGATTTGTTTCAAAACTATTTCTAAATTCAGTTCTAATTTCCAGAAAACAAATAAATGAACAATAATAATGAGTTATATCTAAATGCACATGCTATGCCCCATATGGTCTAAAACCTGACAGGTGGGCAAATCTAAGCTTGTTTTTAATAAAACAAATATAAATATGCATATATTAAGTAATACTACTACTAATAAAATTGTACAAACGCAAATTGTCATGAATAAACTGAAAAAGCCCCCCGAGATGAAGGCATTAAAGCAGTGGTTTTTATATTTATGTAGAAAATAACAATTTTTGTAACATTTTAATCGGTAACACTTTATTTTGATGGTCCATTTGAGTATTAGTAGACTGTCTGCTTAATATCTGTTGAAACTGACATTTAACAGTCCTTCAACAGACATTTAACTGACTATAAGAAACTTTGCAAGTACATGTCAACTTACACTAACCCTAACCCCAACCTAACAGTCTACTTATAAGCTAATGTTAATTAATTGACATGTAGATGCAATGTAACTTCTATTCAACAAACGGACCATCGAAATAAAGTGTGACCTTTTAATCCTTTAATTCTTTTTCATTTGTAAAGATATTTGCATATTGCTGTACATCCTGTGTGTATTAAGCAATGTTTAAGCGAGGCACACATCTAACGCACTCTGGACTTTAGACCTCCTCTCAGCTTGTTTATTAAAGGGCCATGAAACCCCCCTGTCTCAGCAGGGTGTTTTCACACCTCTAGTTTGGAAAAAGTCAGGAAAGTCACTTTTTATTCAGGAACATTTTCTGCACGTCCCAAGTGACAAACGAAAGAAACTGCTGGAGTTTAAATGGAATGTTTGATACCGCACGGCGAACGGGAGAAAAAAATCCTCCGCATTTCTCTGTAACTTAGATGCACTCGGTAGGTAGCGTCAGAAAGCCGTGTGTGTATATACTATCCAGTCATAAAGTGCGGCGAAAATTCTACACGATAGTAATAGTTTGATTGAGGTGTTTACATGTTTACATTCGGAGAGCAGCATGTACAGTGGATCTTTCAGTCTATTATATTGTACTATAATATTGCAGTGATATTAACATACTGTAAACTTAGTAACTAAATAATTTTGACTAAGGTATGTCTTTAAAAACTGAAAGAGCACTGCTAAAGATACGAACAAACTTTGAATAAACAAACAAAGGGCACGGGTCTTACACACACTTACCAAATCTGTAGACACAGGACAATCTATACAAACTGTAACCGTGTTTTTTTTAAAAGGAGACGAGCGGCAAATCCGGATTTCATCATTTCCAGATGCGAAAAGCTCTCGGGTAAAAATGTTCCTTACAAATGCATTCCTGTCACGTGTCGCGTGCACTGTAATCCACACGCGAGTCCAGCTGCGCGCTCATAGCAACAAAACAATATTATTATTGTGCTGCAAAACCTTCGTTGCAGCACAATAATAAACGCAGCACACTAATAAATGCAACACTGACGACCCATGTCTCCAAATTCTCATTCTTTCACTTGTTTTGGCAACACAACGTGGCATCTCTCTGCCGTCTGAACACTGTAACAGGTAAACAGTCTTCGAAGCTATCATGCATATGAATGAAGTTGTACCTCATTCACAATAGAGCGCGCTGATTGGTTTGAAGCAAGTCTTTCTCATGAATTAATGCCGCACACTCAGAGACGTCACGATATACTCGCCGGTACAGACATCCACTCTCCAAGCTGGATTACACGCAAGTATTTAATCGTCTTGATGCAGCTTCAAAAATTCGTTTCAAACCGGAAGAACGAATTTGCAAAATAACGCAAAAACAAGCAATTTTCACTTTTTAGTGCAATATATGTGTCCTAATAGTGTTTATAGCAGCGTGGGACACATATATGATTGTCAACAGCTCAAAAATGTGTTTTGGTGTTTCGTGACCCTTTAAACAGTCTATTTTAGTTTCTTAAAATAGGAACGCGCCAGCAATGCGCCTTAACACACCTCCTTTTTTAGACCAGAACGCCTATGGGCGCACATGCACAATGGAACACAAATGCATTTGCTATTTAAACAATGTAGTGAAAAACATCAAAACGATACTTGCGTCAAGCTGAAACTAGCAAACAACATTTGTGTCGCGCCGCATTGCGCCAGGTGTATGATAGAGCTTTTAATGTTTTAGTTGATTTCATTACGGGAAGGTTATGTCCAAAATGGACGTCATAAAAACCAGATTTTTCATTTGTTATAAAACATTCTTATTCTAATGAGCTTCATGCACCAAATATTTATGTATCTTCCAATATCTAAAGCATGACATTGTTTTACAGATGTTGATGTTGCCCTACCAAGTCTTGGTCCATCAGTGTTCTGTGGAGTGGGTCTGACTATTGGATTTTTGAGTGTCGCTATCGGAACTTTCTTTCTTGTTAAAGGGAAAAAAGATGCATCTGACAATGGATCAATCGAAGCAAACTTCAGTAAATTTCTATAACTGTATTGCAACCTAATATTCCACTGAACTTTCCTTCTACAAGTGCCATAGTTTATAATATATTTATAAAAATAAGCATACATCTGGAATAAAACTTCACTATCGGTGTATTGACTAATAATTCAAAATTATGTATGAACATATTCGTCAGTGTTCTTTGAATCTATGTAACATCATATCAAATAAAGATCTAAAGACTTTTAATCATTTATTTTAAAAAGTCGTTACATTACTTTTACAATTCATAATCCACTAACATGGTCATTTACTGAAAATACACTATTTATTGGATGTCACTGCTGAACAGTGTTTGCAGTTCTTAGGCTCTTTGACTTAATGTCCTTGTTACTCTAACTTTGGTTAATGTAATTGTGTTATATGGCTAGAGAAATGACAAATATTGTGAGCAGGTTGAATCACTTTTGAAGTAGTTTGACTCGCTGATATTGACAGAAACTCATCCATTGATAGTTTTCTATTACGTGGCCACTGCGGAGACCTGGCAGGCAAAAAAAAAAACAATGGGCTGTAATGGCAGCACTAGGGTCTTCATAAAAGTGCAGCACAATTTGGGGTCGCACTCTATTTTGATTGTCCAATTGTTGAATTCAAGTTACAGTGCAACTAATTGTCATTAGATTACATTATAAGTAGACTGTTAGGTTGGGGTTAGTGTTGTAGTCAAGGTTAGGGTTAGTGTAAGTTGACATGTTTCTTATAGTCAGTTAAAGATTTGTTAAAGAAGCCATATCAACAGATTTTAAGCAGACTGTCTACTAAAACTCAAATGGACCATCAAAATAAAGTGTTACCCAATTTGGACCTATTGCTGTCTGTACAACCTACACATATTTGGATCACAGATCAACTGAACAAAACAGAGACACTATAACAATCTATACATTTTGGTCACTTAACTGTGATCTCTGCACCCACAGCTGTTTTTCAGTCATTTAAATCGTCATGTTCCTTTCAAAAGCTCTGATTCTATGATGTTTACGTACAGTACATCTATCCTGTGGATATCACTCAGAAATTTAGTCACTGGTCACTGCGTTATAGATTGAAAGTGTCTCCTTTTATATTTGTTATACAAACATACTAGATTGTTATGGGTCAATGACTCTACACTCTCAGAAATTAAGGTACGCGAGCTGTCACTGGGGTGGGCCCTTTTCAAAAGATACACATTTGTACTTGAAGGGTCCATATTGGTACCTCAAAAGTATATATTAATACCTAAAAAAATTTAATAGGAACACTTTTGTAGTTTTTAGGTATTAATATGTACCCTTGAGGTATTAATATGTACCTTTTAGGTACAAATTTGTACCTTTCGAAAAGGTACCACCCCATTGACAGATCGCGTACCTTTATTTCTGAGAGTCACATTTCTCCTTTCTGGTTATTCTTTCTATAAAAGAATTTCTGTAGAAGCACAGAACATGTCTCATTATTTAGTAATGCTGTATGTTATTGCACAAGAATCTGGCTTCTTGGCTAAAATGAAACTGTAAATCACCCAGCCCATGACTTGGCGGTCAGCAGGAGTTGACAAGATAATTATTTTGTTGCCCACCATGGGGCATTGCCCTAATGGTGTGACATCATATCTATCAATTGTGGCTTTTTTTTTTTTTTTTTTTTTTTTTTTGCTTCTTTTACTCGAAATTAGAGTTTGAGTATGTACAAGGCCACCTTGGAGGTGAGAAGTTGAGGTCATACTTTAACCCCTGAAACTGTGTTGTTTTTTTATTCAAGCTTTTCAGTAGTTGACAGCAGGAATGAGGACATCAGTTATGCTGATCATAGACTGAACCATTTATCGTTTGTTCTTCTGCTGTGTAAAAGACCACTGACCACAACTTGTAGATCAATTGTTTTTATGGCTGAAAGTAGTAATTGGATAAACAAACCTTTTCACATCGTTGAAACAACTGAATCAACTGCTTTACAAAATGATTCACTGTTTAAAAGCATTTAAACCACCTAATGCTGGCAACACCTGCTGGCTCAAATAGTATAAATGCAGCAAGATCTCAATAAGATTACAATTTTTTAAACTATGGCAATTATTTTCACAACAATATTTATAGTTTGATTTATGAATCATTTAAACACTAAACATTAGTGATTGTATTGTTTGTTTTTGTTAAGACCAACTCAGGACAATTTATTGCAATTGCCATTACTCAACCACATGAAATAATCAGTCTACAACACTACCAAAATATTGGATTAAGTTTAAGTTACAGGTATTGTTTGTGATACCCTTTAATAACTTCACATTGTTGAAATGGGTGTGTATGATTCCATGCATGTTCAATACAAACTCAGGAGGCGGAGATCAATGTCAAAAGTATTAATAATTTATTAAGTACAAGTGAATGATTCCATGGGACAGCACGGTGGCGCAGTGGGTAGCACAATCATCTCGCAGCAAAAAGGTCGCTGGTTCGAACCCCTGCTGGGTCAGTTGGCATTACTGTGTGGAGTTTGCATGTTCTTCTCGTGTTCGCGTGGGTTTCCTCTGGGTGCTCCGGTTTTCCCCACAAGTCCAAAGACATGCAATATAGGTGAATTGAGTAAGCTAAATTGGCTGCAGTGTATGTGTGTGAATCAGTGTGTATGGATGTTTCCCAGTGATGGGTTGCAGCTGGAAGGGAATCCTCTGCGTAAAACATATGCTGGATAAGTTGGCGGCCCATTCCGCTGTGGCTACCCCAGATTAATAAAGGGACTAAGCTAAAAAAAGAAAATGAATGAATGAAAAAATAATTCCATTAGGGCCCTGAGTCGCACAAATGTGTTCTATTGGTTATGCAATGCTACCCAAGAGAACACACCAGGCGCTCTGCGAGTGCTTTCTTAGGGCTAAAGACCCATTTTATATTCACAGAATAAGGTGAAGAAGTAGAAGGTGGGGTGTTCCCTGTCTGCTTTTCTGCACCGTCTGTAGGTACCCTTTTCTGCACAGAAGAACTGAACAGTTAACTGCACATGCTTTCAGGCCTCCATAGGCCCCAATATGGTTACTCATACAAGCATTCCACTCTTCAGCAAGCATGTCTAAATTTCTGGTTACACAGGAAATCAGAAGAGACACTCACTTTTTATATTGTTTCTGCTGCATATTTCTTGTCCAAGATAGCTCCTTTTGCAAAATGCTTCATTAATATGCAAAACATATATTCACAAGCAGAGTAGTAGTTTATTTATCAATTGTCAGAGTGTACAAAATATTTCCAGTAAAGAGTGACTGTAAGAATAATTCAGCATATCTTTAGGGAAAGCACATACAACACACTTCAAATAAAAAATAAAGGGTAACTAATGAAAAAATTAATTATATCTCCTCAACATATGTCTATTAGGTTTACTTTGTGTACAAAATTATGTTTACTGCTTTTTATATATTTATCTTATCTACAGTTATTCCCTACCATGGTAAGTAAATCAGTACATGTTCAGGTGCATGCAGTGTGTCGATGTAGTTGTGGTATTTAGTATTACAGCGCTTTAGGTCCACTCTTATGGACCTCTACTCTTATTAAAATCTATTTGATGATTTATATTTACTGAAAATAAATTGACGCATTTTAAATAAAGCAAAATGCTTTTAAATTGTTCTTGAAGGAACACATTTGAAACTGTTGTCTTGTCACTGTAGTGCTACCTTCATGGACCAGATTTGTACCTTGATGAAGGTACAATATTATATCTGCAGGGTTTAAAAACTAAAGGTACATTTTGGTTTCCCATATCATGTCCTTAAAGATACAAACTGCAAACTACAAATTTTCTTTGAGTGTAGTGTGAGTGCAAAGCGAGACTGAGTAAGAAACTGAACACCCGACGTCACTTTTAAGAGACTGTTTTATATGGGTTTATTAATCTTTTTTATTTTTTAATTAATGCAAACTGTCATAGTTTATTAAAGATGCAAAACCCTTGCTGCACGACAGCTGCACCTTCAGCAAACCTCATAATGCATGCAGCACAGTGACTTTCATGAACATTTATGAACGTCAAAAGTGGTAGATCTGTTCAGCAAAAAAATTGACTGTCACAGCATATTAAACGACTTAAAATAATCCAAAATGATATAACTAAAGCAATGTCCATTGTGCGGTGTAACTAAACAGTCACATCATCGAAGACGCAAGCGTTTTCAGGCTCGAATGGCAAAAAATGCAATGTAAGTGCAGGCCAAGGGGGAGAGGGGAGGGGGAACAATCGAGCCTGGGAACAGTTCAAGACAACGGTGCCTACTGTGAGTACACCCAAAGATTTGGTGCCAGATCGGTGAATGTCTGGTTCTGGGATGTCTTTGATTTTTGTTTTGGTGCTACAACTGACTTTGAGACGCCTCAACATTCGTTATCTGAGTTTCTTAAGACAAAACTGAACAGGTAGCAGGTGAACAGCGTTCCACACTGTTCCATCATCAAGGATATACTGTATGTGCCCTGGCCTTTTTGTCCTCTAGAGGACTGAATTTTGTCCTGCTTTTTTCCCACATAAGTGGGTATATTAAACTCTCTCTGTCACATAGTCTCTATAGCTTTTGACTTGAGACTGAACACAAGCTTGCATTGTAGCAGCAATGCAAGCAAACGGCCTGGTGAGTAGAATTCAGTATGTGGTCCAGATGTATGTCTGGTGTGGGCTGGATCTGGGCCAGAATAAAAGCAAACTGTGGCCCACAATAGGGTCAGTTTTGTTTCATTTGGTTGAATTCTGGCTGATATGTAATATTGCTATGGCTTAATTGTGGCCCAGATCTGACAAACAGAAGCGGACCGCCCAAGTGCCATCATTCCATGCGGTACGTGGGCCATGTAATTGTCTGGTGTGGGCCGGATTTGAGCCACATTATATTTGCTAGCTGGGAGTGGCATGAGGTGTGACAGTGCAACAAAATGTTACTCACCATAATTTTCCAGGACTTTTTTTCCCCAAGCTCACTACTGAAGACAGTCCTTCAAGACACATTTCATGCATTTCACAGCACCATTCGCTTGTGGAAAGTAGAGGGAAATTAATATGTGCTTGATGTTCCTACTTGTGAGAAACTCTGCAAAATATGTAAATTGCACACCCTATATCAGTTACCATTTCCATCGGGTTGCTAAACAGGCTAGATGTTGTGGCAAGAAAGTCAGTGACAGCCTTAAGCCTGGTTTATACTTCTGCGTCAAGTGATCGCCGTAACCCATGGCGCAAGCCTCGCGCGTAGCCGTGCATTTATACTTCTGCGCGCTGTTTCCGTTTCTCTGCAATACACTTCCGAAACGCTAGCTTGCAGTAGGTGTTTATGTACCTCTGTGTCGAGTTTCTTTGCTGGCTTTTTTGTTTTTCCTGAACACTTCCTTAATGTACAAGTGGCTCAAACTCGCTCATTTTGAGGCAGGAACCGTCGGACGTGGAACAACTTTAATCATAAGGTAAACACAAAACAACAGTCTCCATCCGGAGCTCCTTCACGGGACTCCACACTTGTAAACACTCGCTGCATCGGGCACGCGGCTCTCACCTCCGTCCACACTCGTCAGCGCTACCAAGCCGACCAATCACAGAGCTTGCGCTACGCGTACACGTTACATTTTTTGAGAGGTGCACGTCAACGACGCCGACGGCCACGGCGAGGGGCTATGCGTCCAAGCGTAGGCTGCGCCGTAGCATACGCGTGCGCTTGACGCAGAAGTATAAATCGGCCTTTAGTAGTGACATTGCTGGTGAATGATATGTCTGATTGAATGAGTGAGTTTACTAATCTCATCCAGTGTTTAATTTCTGATGTTGTACAATAGGAGTTATTTCCTATAGTAGTTACATTTGCAATTTGAATTTTTAAAGATTCCTAAAACATGAACAAACCTGATGGAAATGCAACAAGTTTTTAATAACGTTTCAACCTTTTTATTGTTGTTCCAATGCTGTTTTACTTATTTTAATAACCATTACTAACCACAAGATGACAGTCTTAACCTTGTGATGGACTGGTTGCTTATCAAGAAGATTTCTTTGCTTTTGTTATAACAAGGAGGCTCAAGCATAAGTTAAGGTGTTCTTTCTTTCTTTCTTTCTTTCTTTCTTTCTTGGATGAAACTACGTATTGTGGTAGTTGACAAAGGTTTGCCAAAGTAGTTTTGAGCCCATGTGGTGATATCGCTGTTAGATGAATGATGATTCTTGATGCAGTGCCGCCTGAGGGATCGAAGATAAAAGTTGTCCTTGTCCTTTACGCACTGAAATTCCTCCAGATTCCTTGAATCTTTTAACTATAGTATGCACTGTTAAATAATTTTCTCATGTATTTGTTGACAAACTGATGGTCCTCAGCCCATCTTTGCTCCTAAAGGACTAGACCTTACTTGGATGCTGCTTTTGTACCAAATCACAATTACAATCACCTGTTGAGATCACCTGTTTCAAATCACTTATATTTACAAGTGAAATAAAATCGCTACTTTTTTTATATGCATTTTCCATACTATCTAAACTTTTTCTAATTTAGGGTTGTATTATTAGTAATAATAATAAAAATAGATAGCTCAAACTGAATTTCTTGCAAGCTACATATTGTTTCTCTTGTGTCTTGTATATCCGGTTTTGCATTAGAAAGAAAACATGCTGCTGGGATTTCTTACAGAATTCTGCTAAAAACTCTACCTGTAGCCTACTGGTTGTAACATGTCATTCCGACAGGAGAGTTCACACTGCATGACTTTAAAATAGAAAGAATCACCGACAACTTTGTCCAAAGTACGTCTCACAGCCAAACAAACGCGAGAAGTGACATGGAAGCAACGCGAGGTCACATAATATATTTTTCGTTATTAACTACATAATGTAAACAGAAGGCTTTAGCTTTAGAAACTTGTGTTGCTCACCTGGCTTTTGAAGAGAATTAACAATCTCTCCTCAACTTTTTTTTTTGCTCTCGACCTGATTGTGATATTTATAAGATGACACGTCAAACAGACACAGTGCTCCTGCCAAATTTCCACTAGTTTTTCCTCCATTTCTTGGGTCCAAGTAAACTGAAAATGAGCGCTTTTAACTTCTCCCCCAGCCTCCCGCTGGCCTGCAGGTACCCGTAGTAGAGGATGCTGCTCTCTCATTGGCTGTAGGTAATCGCGGATGTTATTTTCAATCAGAACACATTCACACGGCATGATTTGAATTTTTTTAATTGAAACATTGTAGGCTAAATCTTTTTTTCAGCATGATTTCAATAAACATAAAGTACATGGTCCTACAACAATTAAAGAATCATGATATCAAAGCAAATCAGTGCAAAGTTCATAATATTATGTTTATAATGTTTACATTTATTGGCTAAAACAACAGCATCCCTTTCTTTTCCACCCTTGATGCATGCATGTTAATGCTTACTGAACAAAGTCTTTGCTAATAGAGTTTGGACCTTCTTGGAGGGAGTGTAGTATATTGTAAAAAAGGAATTACAGCACAGATATTATTTATATAGCACTCAGCAAGGAGGCGTTTCTTTGCAGTTTTCTGTCAGGCAAGACATCCACTCACAGTTGCAGCATCACAAAACTGCTTCTGTAAAATTGAAAAAAGAGGATGATTTTACATCCATATATAACATGATATTTCATGTACAAAATTGACATGTACAAAATTACAATATAATAATTTTCATAAGACTACAGTATACTGATGGGTTACACACCTACCACTTTCTGTCTTCTGAGAAACACACACACAACTTCAGAACATAAATATGATATTTTAGATGAACTCCTAAAATTTGGGTGCTGGCCGAAGGTCAGTCTATTCACCTTATTCTCCGCGTACGAGCGGCCGCAGCCATTTGAATCATTTTGGCTCGAGACTTCCGGTCTCATTCACTTCCATTCATTTTTAGACGTTAAAAACAGCTCGTTCTGCTGCTTGATATTGCACACTGAGGTTTTCTTATTATATTATTCTATTTTGTCTGTATAATCATGCAAACACTTGTTTGTAGAGCGAGTCGTTTGACCGTTTTCAGCCGTTTATTATTCCTAGTCATTTCTCCCATAGGCAACTGAATCGGAAGTTCTAAAACAATTGCAAAAACGAGCGTACTTCCGCATTGAAGAATAAGGTCAATAGACCAGGGCTGCCCAAACTCGGTCCTAGAGGGCCGGTGTCCTGGAGAGTTTAGCACCAACCCTAATCAAACACACCTGAACCAGCTAATTAAGCTCTTAATAGATATACTAGAAACTTCCTGACAGGTGTGTTGAAGCAAGTTGGAGATAAACTCTCCAGGACACCGGCCCATTAGGACCGAGTTTGGACACCCCTGCTATAGACCCTTTTCACATAACTGTTATGACGTGTCTAATGGTCATCAGCATCTTAAATCCTTGAAAGTTTTTAATATTTATTCTTTCATTCATTCATTTACTTTCGGCTTAGTCCCTTTATTAATCTGGGGTCGCCACAGCGGAATGAACCGCCAACTTATCAAACATATGTTTTATGCAGCGGATGCCCTTCCAGCTGCAACCCATCACTGGGAAACGTCCATACACACTCATTCACACACATACACTACGGACAATTTAGCTTACCCAATTCACCTACCACATGTGTTTGGACTGTGGGGGAAACCGGAGCATCCGGAGGAAGCCCACGCAAACACGGGAGAACATGCAAACTCCACACAGAAACGCCAACTGACCCAGCCGAGGCTCAAACCAGCGACCTTCTTGCTGTGAGGCAATTGTGCTACCCACTGCGCCACTGTGCTGCCCTTTTTAGTATTTAATTATTTTATTGTGTATTTATGTATGTATTATCTAATCTTTGCATCAAATTACAAAAAAACTAATTACCGCTTATACAAGGTGTTTCTAATGCAGCGTCTATGGGGCAGGATAAGAAATGTGTCATTGTTTGTTCTTTTGGCTGCCGTTATCAGTCTCACACAATCTCTTTCCCTTTTCTGAAGTTCTTGATAACACCATTCTGGAGTTTTTCTTTTATTATTTAAGGAAATAGGATTGTAAAAAATGATTTGTTGTACTCTCCCATTTACTACTCCCTAAGTTTACCCAACTATGACAACTTCCGCTACTGAAAAATGCGTAAATGTGAAAAGGGTCCATTAGGTAAGAGAGAGGAGTTGATCAGGCACACCCTTCCTCCCAATTAGGTGCATGTTATTTCTAATTACAAAGCATGAATCTGAGATTTTGTAGTGTCAGCATGATTATCCACAGTACAGTCAACATTCTACCACCTGACATTTCTAGAACACTCTGGAGTTAATCTCAAGTTCATGTGACTCCCCTGATGGTCATTTGGTCATCCTTGGGTGCATCAGAAGATGATTATATTCTGATGCACTCAAAGAGACAGAAACAAAGTCAAGCAGGTTAGTAAAAGGTGAAGCTGTTGATACTGTCTGTGGAGTTGCTTAATGATTCTCTGTTAATGATCCAGCTGATGGCTGAAGTCAGCTGTGCTTTGTGTTTCTCTTCAGTAAAGCTGTGATCACACTGCACTTTTCTGCCCATAGACTTCCATTCATATGCACGCGAATGCGTCAGACCAGAAACGTAAGCTTGTGGGACAAGTTTTGCAGTTCGCTGCGGTGCAAAGTTCAAGCTTGGTGACCTGCGAAATCGCATCACTTGACTGTGTGAGACCAATCGAGGATCAAAACATGACCTCTCTGGACAGAAATTTAAAATATGGACCAATCGCTTGTCTAATCATCTAGTTTAATCCCGCCCCTTTTCACAGCGCCGTATAGAATTTCGCAAGCTCAAACTCTAGCGTGACCGCAGCTTAATTCCGCTTGCTAACTGCAGGTGTTCATCATTAATGCTCAATCAACACACACGTAATAACTTCATTAACTCATTAACTTAAACGCTGAGATCAAAACTCTTTTCAAATGAGTAGAATTAAATTCCAGTAAATTTTATTTTTTTGATCTGACATCTACAATTAACAAATAGAACAAGCAAAATGCAAACAAATATTCTTAAAACTACTGCTTTAAGTTTGTACTTAAAATACAAGTAGAAAAGTTTTAAAAAAAGACAACAGTTTGCCTTAGAGAGAGCAAATAGGATGAGTTATGAGGCATAGTCAGACTGTTTTTATTTTAATTTTGGTTTTGTTATGAATTATTTAAAGGGCGGACCTCACTGCCTCTGATTTTCCATAAACATCAAGATTTTCACAAGATTTTGTGAGTCACAAGATTTTCAATGACCAGAAAGGTACAAAAATAATAATAATAAAAATAAATTTAAGAAAATCAGGGTCCATGTGACGCATGTGGGGTATATATCCTCAGCAGCTCAACTTAGTGAGTCACAGATACAGAGCACTGCATTGCACAGAGCTGTTGTCTTGTGGACACCCCAACCCCCATAAGCTGACAATGAAGAGAAGAATCTGTAAAGTCATTATTTTTGTTTTATTTTTACACATAATATTCTCTGGCGACACGTGATCTGTTTGATTATGTTTTGGTAACTTTCTGATTTTTTTATCCAAAATCTCCTAATTTGTGTTCGGCAGATTAATGACATCTTCATGTTGTTTTTGAATATTCATTTTTGAATATAAACTACCCATTTAAAAACCTGCATATATTTTTACATATTTTTAAATTTACATTGTTTAAATAAAGTGAAAATATACATATTCAACTCCTAATTTAAAGTATTTTATGAATACTCTGCATTTTATTACAAGAGGCAAATAAAAGGAAAATGAATCTGCTCGCCAAAAAATAGCGGTATCAATAGGTGCGTTCGACTTCATGCAGCGCTGCGCAGATCGATCAAAGTCTGTCTTAAAGTGGTGCATGCTGGTTAGAAATTTTGTCCGGACTGATGCTGCGCTGACGCCATGTGACTGTCACATGTGGCATCAAAGTACCGCGACAGCACTCCGAGATCAGACGATTGAGTCAGCCCGCGCAGCACCTGAACAGCGGCTGCTGGAGCTGCGATGACATCACTGATGTTACACGATTGGCCGAGTTCACAGCATGACAACAACCACGTGTGTTTCGGGTTTATTATTGGAGAAATTCCGATTCACAAATTTCAAAGCAAACAATTAACTTTTCATACCCTCTCTATCTTGTACACATCATGCTTATTAAAAGACTACAAATATTTTACTGCAGTATCATCTTTTGTTAAATAATTTGTTCATAATGTCTAGATTGTTTGAACAGGTTTATTCAGCCTTTTTTATACAGACTACTGTATTATACATTTTAGTGAATGATATTAACTCAAATAAGTCTTACAGACTTATAATAAAATAGTTATCATCATTGATCCTGACACCCCTATAAAGATTTCTTAACAAATTAAGTAAAAAATATTTTATTAAATATAAAACTGTATGATTCTTAAATATTTTATTTCCCGTTAAGCCGTTTATGCAGAAATGTTAAAAGTGTCATTGATGTACCTGCTCTTTCTGGGTATTTTCTATTTAGTGTAGCTCATTTATTGTGCTCCTTTTGTTCAATCTCTATGGATTAAAGTGCTTTTAATTATCCAAAATAATCATTGTTTAAGACTTAATCAAAACACCTTGTTTTGGGTTTTACACTAATATATATTGGAAAGTTTTATATCTATAAATGTAAATAAATGTAAACCCTTTTTTAGCATATTCAAACAAGCACTGGAACTGTACTGACATACTATTCAACATCTAGTAGCCCAAAGTCTGATGCTTAAACTCCAAGAATTTGTGCTTATTGTTTTGTTTAATAGGCCTATTGGTGGATATTTATTTCCTTTTTATCTCCTCTCTCGTTTTCCTCTTATTTCTCATACGTTTGTTATAGGCTACTTAAATTTTATTTATAATTCCCTTGTTTAAAATGAACTATAGTTTGTAGAGACTGTATTCTGTTTTATTTGTACTGTAAATCTTTTGTTGTTGTTGCAATAATCAAGCAAATAAATGAATGATCCCGCCATGTGATCGGTCATCATGACAGCAGCAACTTCGAGCTCCGAAGTGTCCGGCTCAACAGCTCCGTTTTCAACTCCGCCCCCGCCTGCGCTCGGCTAATCTCGTTGGTCACCGGCTGCAGCTGTGCTTCATGTCGAACGCACCTAATACTTTATCTCTTTCAAGAGTTCAGACTTAGCTGATGATCAAGAAAGCGTAATGGGCATGCTGTCCCAGGAGAGAGCCCTGAACTCGTAATATCCTCAAGCCCGGTGCTCCCTCCTGTTAGAAGGGCGAGAGGGGAGTTCAAGCTCAGGAAGGTCTTGAGAACTCCCCTGCTTGTCGCCGTGTGAGAAGTGTAAACTAAGGTTGTCTTAGGTGATAATTTGGTTTAGTCGCTTGGCTATGGTGTATGTTTTTGGACAGTGGGAGGAACCCGGGGGAAACCCATGCGAACACAGGGAGACATGCAAACTCCACACAGAAACGCCAACCGGCCCGGGGTGGAAGTAGGGGTGGAAGGGAGGGAACTTCAAGACGAAGATAACTGGAGTGAAAAGCTCTGGTTATTTATAATGTGTCCGTAATCATCTGATAGGGCAGATTACAAAGCTAATGAGGTGCCAGCTGTGTTGATCATAAGCACGTGATCCTCTCAAAATTAGTTTATAAATAAACCGCACTTAATGAGGTAAAAAAATAGAGAAAAGAAATGTTACATTAATTGAAACTAACCTGCAGTTTTCTTGTAGTAAATAAAACAAATAGCTGGGATGATGATTCCCAGAACTACACCAGATGCCCCAATGGCGATTTTATTCCTCTCAGATGCAGGACGAGATGAATCTGTAGGATACAATAGTATGTCAAATTGTGCCACAAACAATGTGTTAATATGACAGTAAGCAATTTCCTCTTACCCCACTCTGTAATGATGGGTTTATTAGAGCTGGCATGTTCAATCCCACAGGAGATCCTTTCTCCAGATTTCGGGCTGTACTCCAGCTCAGAGTGAATCTGGTAATACCAGTCACCATCAGCCATCTCCATAGTTGAGGTCACATCAGAGGTTATCACTTCATCATTTCTCAACCAGTACACTTTGATGTGCGGAGGATAAAATTCATATGCGCTGCACAATAAAACTGCAGGATGTCTTCCACCAGCCGGCTTCACTGAAGTGAGCTTAACCTTTGGTTTCACTAAATCAACAAAAGCAACATTACAAATTTACTGCTTTTACAAATGAGAAAATTGTGGCTTTTATCAAATGAAATGGAAACATTATGATATGTACTCATAGATTATATTCTTACAAAAGGTATGCACATAGGTCATTAAGTGTTGCAATGCATATGCATTTATTTTGTTTGGGTTTAATATCATAAGCAACAACATGGATGTAATGTGGGTTTTTTTTTCTTCCCAAACATTAATTTAAATGTGACACATTTAAAGAGAAATTATAATTTTTTTGTTGAAGAATTTAGACAGATGGATAGTTTAAGTTTTGATATATCAGTTCAAGCAGTAAACAAAACGGGTTTACCATGGAAGAGTTCACTTCTGCTTGCCAAATGAGAATTGAGAAAATGCCATTGTTTATTCATTGATCTGTTTGGTTCAGGCGAATTTTACATGTTGAAAATCATTTGGAATCCTGTTTTACATGTACATCATATCATTTAATGTATGAACACAATCTAATGTGCTGCTTATACTCCAGTAAAAAAAACCCATCAAATAATAAATGAGAGCCTTGTGTTACATACCTGCTTTATTACGAATAAACTTGTCATGGTTTATAACATTATTTTTGCAGACTTTGTCCACCGCAGCTCTTCTTTTCAGCAGTAAATTGGTGTCATTGTTCCTAAACTCTGCATTTCTAATCCCATACTCACTAAACCCCACATACTTTCCAATATTACTATTAAACTGTGTAAATAGATATTTATTGAAATAAAGGCTTTCTATAAACACCATGTCACTAAGATTTTTAGAGCTGGATATGCATTGTATCCAAGTGTATCTGTAATATACATTAGCTGAAAAAGAAAGTAAGACAGAACAATCACACATTTGGTTAAATAACACAAAACAAGAACTTCACTTCAGTACCTCTCATTGAACTCACCAGTTTCGGCTCCAATTAATACAGACAACGTCAATATGAGATGACTATAGAAAAGCTTAAGCATTTTCACTCGCTCTGAATACCTGCTGAATCTTGCCCAAAATGTTGTTTATCTGATTGGTCTAAGATGAAAACCGAAAGTTAAAATGTAACATGTTGCTAGGCAGTAAACTGTTTTATTTTAAAACACATCCCATCTGTCAGGAAAGTGAACAGAGTGTGCCGCCTAAAGGTGGAATTGTACCCATGGCCATAACTTAGAATTCAGAGAGGCGTGCAGTGGAGTGTTATAACTTATAAACAATGATACTGTGTGTATGAACATGATGATTGTGGTTAGAATGTGATCAGATTCATTGAACACTTGAAATCACAGCCTGATCACATTCAAAAACAAAATACTAAAAACTCGTAAAATGTCCAAACCTGTGACAGATTGTCATTATTAAACCGGCGAATTTAAAAAGTGAAATCAAATCATTTAATGGGGCTCTGTGTTGTTAAGTTCATTGTGCAATACCAATAACAACCAGCTGCAGACTCGCAAACCCACACATGTTTTTGGCACACACAATTCCAACCACATGATCCAGCCCTCAAGTGGGAGGGACTTCCACTGCGAGAAGATTAATTATGACAAGTCGTGTAAAAGCTGTTTCCATTGTAAACGTGTTTCTTTTTTTGTTTCTTATTCTGCATTTAGTTTTTGCTTTTGCCTGTAATTTTACACGCAATGTCAATTTGAAGAGTTCAGACGCAAAAGTGCCACTTCCAAGATGCCTAAACGTCACTTCCGCCAAAAAATGAGCTAATGACATTGAGTGAATGCATTAGGCACGTAGTACACCAATTTGGTTCAAATCATCCAAATTACAGTGTCAGCGCATTCAAAAATAACAGTTTGTTGGCAAAAGCCACTAAACGCCACTTCCCTTTGACAGCAAAAGCCGATCTATCCCGAGAACCAATCAGAAGGCGTGAATCGAATGATATGTTTTCAATAGCGGAGCGCTGATACGCCGGCTTTAAGGAGATTCCTCTTTCGATTTCGAGTTTAAAAGATGGAGTTTGATGAACTGCATGAGCCTGTCCGACTGTCTCTGAATGGCAAATGAAAACGTCCCTTACCTCAAAATTCTGTGCATTATAAGAAAAAGAAAGCAAAATGTACAGTCAGAAGTGTAACATGCATTCATAAGGTTTTTTTTTGCGCAGCGACGCTACTTTGAATGAGTCTGATTTACTATACATTAAACCGCAACTGCGTTTCACGAAAGACAGTTAAGATGCCGTTCTTTTATCCCACGTGGATGCTATGAGGATAAATACGGGACCAAGACCTTATGTATGGTGAGAATGAATGAATGACAGCTTCTAAAATTGTCTGAGAGGTTTCATTCATTCATTTTCCTTCTGCTTTTCCCGTTTTATTATAGCGGAATGAACTGCCACTGACTTGACATATTTGTGTATTTTAGGTAGTTTATGTAATGTGTTTTAAGTTTGGTAAAATAATTTCTAATTGATTTGTCCCAATAGGTGGATTTAGAGGGTTTTGCATAAAAAGCACAAGTGGATTTAGCTGGTTTTGACGCAAAAGAAAATCTATCTTGTTAAAATCCAAAGAATTGTCTAAAGTGATATTTTCGAAAAAAAAGGGTATTTTATTTACTAGCTAATAACTTTTTCATTAAATTTAAAATGAAACTTCTAAACCTAATTATAGAAGCCTGATAGAAAATGCTCATTTACAAGAAAAGAGGACTGATGGATTTAGAGGGTTTTGCGTCTGAACTCTTCATTTGTTGATTTACACTTATTATTTTTTTGATCCGTGACCACAGTACATTTGGCAGGATTTTGATCCCATACAGTTTTGGCTTGTAATGCAGATGAATGCCCAAAACACAAATAATTCATATTTAAAAAAAATCTATTTCTGGCACCAAATGTCAATAATTCAAAATTAACTTGAGAGAAACCCAGATAACTCACCAGCCACCAGTTACAACTATTTAAAAAATAACTTTTTTCCCTTCTTACTACTTTTTGATAGAGAAAATATATGCATAATTTTATATTTGTTCACCAAAATAAAAATAAGATAAAAATAAGTATCAAAAAAGCATATTCACAAGAACTATAAACACAGGACAAACAAGCATAAATTATTTGAAGAATCAAGTTTACACTTTCACAGCAGTTCAATTTTCAAACTAAAGAAAAAAAAGAACAATTCCGAACAAAAACAACCCAACAAACAAAACACGAATAAGGAAAATAAATGTGTGCACTAAAGCTCAATGTATGTGTGTTGGAGAAAAAATCGCCACATGAAGCGAGCAGTGTTTGGGTGGCCACACAGTTAACAAGCCCAGGGAAGCAGTGTGACAGTTTAATCAGGCTTTAACTAGGTGAAAATTAAAAAGGTCCTGCATGCATTGAACTAGTGTGGAATAACTTTGCAGCTGGCAACCATGCAGCCTGAACCAATTTACTCTGGTGTTTTGACAGCCGCATCCAGTCTTTGCAAGCAGCTAACCATAGCACACTTGGCCAAACTTTCCTTCAATAATTTTTTGACAGTAGACAAACTACTCAGGAATCACGTTACAACCTGCAACACTGTACAGCAACTCTTCTTTTTTTGTTCACACAGGGTCTGTGTAAGCTCATAGCCTCAACACATGACCAAACTTGCCTTTAACTCTGGAACTACCAGAACTCTAAAACCACTAGAAATGCCATAGTGGTCATTCTGACTGTTCTCATATAAGATACCATATTGTCACATAATATTTACATTCTAAACTTATTTTGAGATTTGATAATAAGCTTTGAATGTCTGTTATCATATTTAATGAAGTCATTACCCCCAGAATATGATATTTTTGGTGAAACAGCCTTTACATTTGGAGTTACTCTACTAGACTATAACGGACACTGATATGCATGCAGTCATTTTGACCACTATGGTAGAACTTCAGATACAGTATGTGTGTGTGTGTGTACAGTGTGTGTATACCTCACATTACCTCATTAATTCCAACACTGTTTCTGTTTTATTTGACATGCTTTTGTGCACACTACTCTTTTCATTTCTTGGCATTTCATGGGACCTACAAGGAAATTGAGAACAAAACTGGCTGGTCCTTAGTTAAAATGAGCCATTTTGGAACACAGAATGCTTTTACAGATCTTATATTGTAAATTCATTTTAAAGGATTGCAGTTAAAATTCAACTGCAGTTTTTATCAACACAATTTTCCAGGTTCATTAGTGAAATCAATATTGTAAAATAAAATAAAAATACATATAAGTAGCCTTACTTATTTATTTATTTATTTATTTATTATTTTTTATTATTTATTTATTTATTTTTAAATATTGATGCTTCACAATTTAAATCCACTCAGAAACCAACAAAAGAGAGAATTTTTTAGACGTCCATTGTAGATATTTGACAATAAATAGTAAAGGTAATCACATTTTTAAAGGAACAAGGAAATTGTTGAAATTTAACCAAAATGTATGCATTCAACTACCATTAAAATCAATGTTATTTTCCATATCACAATGTTTTTAAAGTTCTCTGTTGAGTTCCTTCAAGTTAGCTCTCTTCAGTTGCAGTTTCCTTTAACAAGAAAGAAAGTTCCGGCAGCAATTCCCAGCAGTCCAAAAACCACACCCACTCCACAGACAACTGCTGGAACAGCACTTGGGAGGGCAATGTCAACATCTGAAAAATATGAGCATACAAAACAAAATTATCACTTTATAATAAAATTCCATCAAAACAAACCCAAAACAACAACATCAACTTCACTTGCTTTAAAATTAGTTGACTTTGTTTCCATCAAATGACTACAAAAGGTATTACTGGGATTGTCTGAGGCTTAAACCCTGTTAAGATTATTATATTTTTTATTATATTATATTTTATGTCTTTCAGAAGGGACGTGGCTAGCACTAAAGAATGAACAAAACTCAAACAATGTCCAGGTTACACTTTGGGACACTGAACAACATTTTATTAACTAGTCTATGAAAACTATCAGGTGCAAAAAAGTCATAACAGAATATTGAATTATCTGTTGCTAGTCAGAAATATCAGAGCCTATGGCAATTATTCGTGTTTGCCTCAACCTTTAAAATGTTCTCTTTCAGATCTTTAAGTAATCTTTCAGTGTATGCAAAAATGTGCTCAGTGGGACTGAACCCAAGAGACGTTTGGACTGTTTATCGCAATGCAAATAGCACCAATGGGATGCCTTCATTCCAGTCTCTACAGGTATCAATGCAATATTTCTTAAGCATAGACTTAAGCATCTGCTGGAAACATTTGCGTGCACCTTGACTTTGTGGGAGAAATACACTTGAGACTCAATGTGTTGGTGACTGCAAGTGAGGTTAGAACCAGAGAAAATATTTTGGACATAAAGTTTGACCTTTGGCGAGTCAAATGTGGAGAAAATTTTGATGAATAATTTCATGATGACTAGAGATGAATCAATACCACTTTTTTACAAACTGATATGAGTATGAGTAGTTTTAAAGAGTACAGATTCTGATACTTCTTTGATTTTGGTTTTTATTTTTTGCCCAAAGCATGGATGAACACAAAGAAAATGTTAACATTAGGTTATTCCAAGCCAAAAATATACACACATTGTTGATAACCTTGTAAATCGCTAGACCTGAGCAGAACAGTACATGTACACTGGAATTGTGAGCACCACATTATGGCTTCAAAAAGGTTCCGTCCTGTCCTGCACCTACTAGTGATGTGCGGATTGATACTAAAATATCAGCTTAGTATGTTCTAGAATTGATTATCTTGACAAAATATCGATATTTCAATAATTTGGAGCAAATATGTAGTTTATTGGAAATAGAAATACAGTGGAAAGTAACCACAATTACCCTAGTTTCTCTGAATAATGTCAATTTAGTCAGAACTAGTTCTTCTGCCTGCAAAGTCATGTGCGTAATATGGCACTATACAACTGCAGATCATGCTAGCTAGCCACTCAGTCCACTGGCTGGCACATGTTGTTCAGTCACGCTGTCATTGGATATGGGTGACCGCAAGCGAAGTTATGTGTGGAGCTACTTCACTTCCATAAACTCAAGCGATGCGGTTTGTGACACGTGTAACAAAACAGTGAGGTACTGTGGTAATACCTAATCAAACATCTACATATAAATCACAAGACAGAATACGACAACTTCATGACTAGGCGGTCAGAAGAGGAGGAAAGGGGAGGCACAGGTGCTGCTAGGGTGAGACAGACATCGCTTTCAGAGTCCTTAGGTGCAGCAAGCAGGTTATCCACGTATAGTGGAAGAAATTGCAGTGATGTGGCTGCATTTTGGGGTCTTGGGTTTTTGTGACAATGATAAAACAATTAAAACAGGTTCAAAACACTTTCATGGGAACCAAATTAACGTCACTAAACTTAGAAGTGTGAATGTTTTTAAAGATGTTCAGGCAGGCCTTTAAGATATACATGCTCAGATGCTGTCATTAAATATGTAAGTTCGCTCTTTTTCTGTATGATAATTCTTCATCTATAACAATAACAACACAACACAGTATTGGGTTAAATTTTTGCAAGGTAACCAAATCTACAGCTCGAGGCAATGACTTAGAAGCACATAAACATGAACACAGTTTTTACAAAATGAGAACAAAAATTTATTGAGCTGCACTACGATACACGAAACTAACTACGTAATAAACAAACAACAAACACACACACACACACACACACACACACACACACATTCACACATACACACAGAGGCAGTTCAGAGGATGCAAAATGAGTTGACAACCATCCCAAACTAATTCTAGTACTTATTACTAGATCTTAGAATCACACCCGAGAAACCACAAAAGCAGAGATTTGGCTTATCTTTAACTGCTTAAGATCAATCTGCACCAGATCAGCAAGAGACAACATTTCGTCACCTTGGAATTATAAGGTTCTATCTGCGTTCTGAATGATTTTGAGATATTGAGCTTCAAACATTTTGCATTGTAACATTTGTTTTTTGAATAAAAAGTCTTAAAATGTAAAAAACTTATAAAACAACATCCCACAATGTAAATAAGTTGTCAATTAATAAGAATATGTCAATAACTCAATTTTGACAAAAATGTCAGATAGAACCTTATAATTCTAAGGTGATGATTTGTTTGCAGTAAAACTCAAGTCTTGAGTTTCCCTCGCTGGGCTGGCCTCAGAGAAACACGGTGCTGCTGATTGGTTGGTGACTCGGCGTCAGTGACGTACTTGGGATTCACTCGCTAGTGAGTGGAGGTTGTCCTGGGTTACCGGGGTGACAGACTCTGCTGAGAGGTTGTTTGCAGAAATTCTTGCAGTTTCGACCGTCCAGAAATTTTAAGATGTTGAATGGAAAGTTTGTGGTGACCAAATCGTGTGGCGGTGCGGTGTCTGAGCAAGTGAAAGGGCGCAGAGCAGCAGCAAGTGCGAGCAAGCTAATGCAAAAAGCAAAGTTTTACTGTCGCATTAAGTTTTTAAGTGATCTGGTGATATGGCACTGTCTTCCAATGAGCAATTGCCATGGAAGGCAGGGCCACACCCTATACCATCGTACTCAGAATCACTCATTTACAGAGTGCTTGTTAATTTCTGTGGTGAAATCTCTTGCAACTTCGTAACTATCTTACATCAAATGTTACAAGATGAACACTGTTTGTACTACTAGTTTTTCTTTACACCAATGTATTGCAAATGTCGCTAGCTTTCGTTTAGTAACAGAAATCACACATTTCAGACACATACAGAGGGTTAAAAAACACATTGATTAACTTGGTTGGTTACAGTGGTTGCAATATTAAATGAGGAAAACTATAGCATATTATTCTAAGATACATCTGCCTTAATTGTAACACTTCAGGTGATTGTCTTTCATTCATATGCATTAATTCCAGAGATCCTTTGTCTCTATAAAGTGTGCATCTAACAGGATGTCACTGATAAGCACTTGACCCTCGAGTCATGAAAAAGAGTCTCGTGAGGCAAGTGTCCTGTTGAAAGGCTCTTAAAGCACCATTGTTAAGGGGATTAAATCATTTGGCAAATTTGGTAAAGGGTTCCCCAGAACATCTGTGGACAAAGTGTTGATCAAAATAGTCAAATTAATTGGCTCTGTTATCTGTGATGAACCCCTCGAGCCAGTTCTAAATGACTGAGACCAAGCAATGTGGCTCTTGACCAAGATTTCGGTTTCGGACTGGTTTTGATCCTGCAATATGCCAATGAGTTCCTTCAATGTTTAATGTGTCATGGCTGGTGTAAACAGAGAAGCTTTGGTGAACTTCAGCATGAAGTTTGATTGCAGCTTTAGAGGGCTCTAAAGGATCTCAGATGAGGAAGAAGACACTTTTTTTGTTTGTATCTTCAGAGCTATCATACACTTCTCCCCTTTTTGGACAGATATGTGTCACTTTGCTCAAAGATGATCGGTTGAATCTCAGTGTGCATTCTCTTATGCAGAACATAATCTGGCCCAGATCAGATTAGCCGTGTAGCATTATTAAAGCTGAGCTAAAGCTGAGATTAAAGCTAAGTTACCTAAAATACGTATTTGGCACCTAAAACTCATAATTGGCGCAAGCTAACTTGAAAAATTAAACAGGTATGTTGTGGATGTCTAAAATTAAAAAGTGTACATCCAAAACCCAGTTAACTTAGCTAAGAGGATTTTCTTAATTCTACATTGTAGATTTTATTAGAAAATCACACTCACCCCATGTTTTGGTCTGAGCTTGACCCTGAAGTGCTTCATGATTCACTGTGCAGCTATATATGTCTCCTTCAGCTGGTGTGAACTTAAGAGTGGAGAAGATGTTGAAGCTGCCATCTGCCCTTGGACGGTACTGGCTTAAATTAATGCTCTCTGTCACGTTAATATTATTCTTTTTCCATGAGATTGTAATAGATGGAGGATAGAAGCCAGTTGCATGACAGATAAGGGAGTTCTGAACACCCAGCTCTACATCATCCTTTGGATAGACAGATGTATGTGGTGCATCTAGAGAAAAAAAAACAGATAACAGTCTGTATTTATTCTCTTCAATTAAAATAATATTCTTGCCAATTAACTTAAAACAAATAATTTATTTCTGAGGCAAAACTTTGGTTCTCTTTATACTGGTGTGTATTTGTTTTAACAAAAGAAAAAGATCGTCATCTATATTGGCATTTCTCACTTTATAAATTGTCATGAAAAAATAAATGTGTTCATGCAGCTTGTGTGTTCCCTGAACACAACAACGATGGGGGCTGTGAGTGAAGAACAGTTTTATAAACATCTGTAAGCATTGTTTTCTAATTGCTGCAGACAGACACCAACTGCAACAGTGTTTAGAACTATAAAACAAAAATATAGCACGACATGATGGCTCTTCTTATAAAGTGCTAGTGTCTAAAATGTTGGATTTTGTTCTCCTGTCTGACCACCATGGATATGAGATACGAATCAATCATACGTCAAAGAAGGCAGAGTTCCAGAACACACCCACGAATAGTGCAATGGTCTTGGACCAATGGTAGCTCAGAGGTGTTTAGAAGCCAAAACGAACTCCCGCAAAAGTTTGCTATGGTTAGCTGTTTCAAAGTGTCAAAAGAATCTCCGGATTTTTGTTCATTCTTCAATTTGGTTTGAAGTACAGTATACTGTGGCAATACAATTGAATATTTAAACTGAGAAGTGTAACCTTCTCTGTAATTATTTGTTTGACTGCAAGCTATGTTGTTAAGTTAGCGATGGTATTATATGTTTAGCCTGTATTTTGTCTTTATGGAAAATAATGCAGGTTCTATAACTTATTCAGCTGGCAGGTCCCATTTAAAAACCAGTAAGTGTAAATTTAACATTGAGAATTTGGTTGTGCAGGTTTCACTCTTGGAGCCACAAGGATACGATCCTCCAGGAGCCTAAGTTGGACAACTTTGTGAAATATGTAAACCATGTAAAAAATTATTTAAATAAGTCTTGATTAAGCATTCATTTTCAGCACGTGGTCTGCTAACAAGCAACATTACAGAAAGATGTCATATGCAAAGGTACACGGGGATTTTTATAAATGGTCTTTTTGTTTTTCATTTGCTGCAAATGTGTATTGTGGTGTGAACCCAGTTGTGTTGGGCAATCAGAAAGGAGAAAACAGCGCGCACAATGTCATGAGGTGAAAACTCCGGTTATAATGTCCTCATGACTACCCTGTATATTGGAAAATCATCACCCTGGCCGGAGTTTTCAAAAAGTTTTGGTTTCAGTCACCTGACACTGAATTTTCATGTGGACAAACAGCAAAACCATGTTGGAAAAAAAGTGTGGTTTTGAAAATACCCATGTTCTTGTGGACAGGGCCAGAGATTACAACCCTGAGTCTCCTACTTATATGCTGGAATTTTTTGTGAGGATTCCTGATTGACACTTCATCATGTTAATTTGATGATGAGTTAGCTTTACTATATAAGTGCTACTGTTTCAGTTGGGTAGTGTGACACCTTTTGTGAATTTATCCCTGGTTGCTGTGCCTCCTGATCAGTTTTTACAAACCTTATTCATTTCCTATTTGTGTGTCCTTCCTTAATATTGAAGCAAATTAAATTTATTTTGATCGATTAATGAATTATTAGTTAGACTGTTTTGTCTACACAGAAAAACATCTCACTGGGCAGTAAATTTAAAGTGCTATTCCCTAAAAAGGTTTAATGTTAGTATAAGATTCATTCATGCATTATTATTATTGTTTACTTCATATTATTAAAAAAATTATTCCTGGTAACCCTAGTCAGTTTGTGGATACTACAAATTCGACTACTGCTTCTTTATGGTGACAGGTTCTACTGTAAAGGGTAAAACGTTGGGAATCTTTTTTGATTGTTCTGCTATTTTATGAAAAATTCCGTTTTCTTTAACATATAGTTCAAAAGAACAGCATTTATTTGAGTGCCAGAAGAAAAAAAGAAAAAAAACTTTAAAATTTGTTTAATTCTGTTTCTAAAATTTGCATATGTTTAGATTATCAAAAGTTCAATCCTGTTTAGTTGTTTACCTAAGACAATTAATTTTTACAACCTCAAATCAGAAAAAGTTGTGACTGTTCATTCATTCATTTTCTTGTCGGCTTTGTCCCTTGCGGGGTCACCACAGCGGAATGAACCGCCAACTTATCCAGCACGATTTTACGCAGCGGATGCCCTTCCAGCCGCAACCCATCTCTGGGAACTTCCACACACACATTCACACTCATACACTATGGACAATTTTAGCTTACCCAATTCACCTGTACTGCATGTCTTTGGACTGTGGGGGAAACCGGAGCACCCGGAGGAAACCCACGCAAACCCAGGGAGAACATGCAAACTCCACACAGAAACGCCAACTGACCCAGCCCAGCCGAGGTTCGAACCTGCGACCCAGCGACGTTCTTGCTGTGAGGCAACAGCACTACCTACTGCGCCACTGGGTTGCCGTTGTGACAGTGTGGAAAACACAAATGACAAAGAAATAAGTTATTTCTAAATTTAGTTTGACTTCTATTTCATTGCAGACAATGCAACAGCACATTATTTACTGTGTTCCTCGTGATAACAAAAAATATACACAATTGTCAAATTTTCGTTCTTGTAACACATTTCAGAAAAAGTTGGAACAGTAAAGCATTTACCACTTTGTAATGTTGCCATTACTTTTCATGATAAAGTGTTTTAGCCGTAATTTTGTCCCATTCTACCTGCAAACAAGTCTCAAAGTGGGCAACAGTATGGGGTCTTAATTGTCGGATTTTGCATGTTTCAAAATGTGCCACACATTAACTATTAGAGACAGGTCTTGACTACAGACAGGCAAATCAAATACCTGGACTTCTTTGGTGCCATCACAGAAGTGCAAGTTTTCTTGCCTAGGGCACTGACACAACCCCATGACAGACCCTGGCTTTTGAACTAGCTGGTTGCTGATAACAGTCTGGATGATCCTTTTTTTCTTTGGTCCGGAGCACACAGTGTCCGTTTCTCCCCCAAAATACTGATTCATCTGACCACTGTACATGTTTCCACTGTGTGATGATCCATCCTAGATGTCACTTTTGGACACTGTTAACATAGGGCTTACTTTTGGCACAGTACCAATTTTCACTGGCATTTGTGGATGTAAGTACGTATTGTGGTAGTTGACAAAGATTTGCCAAAGTAGTCCTGAGCCCATGTGGTGATATCGCTTATAGATGAAGGATATAGTTTTTGATGCAGAGCCGGCCCAGCTGAGTGATTGGAGATCACGGTAGTTCAACTTTGTGCCCAGAGATGAGCAGTATTTATGATACATGTATTTTAAATACATATTTTAAATACAAAATAGTATTTTGTATTTGATAGGGTTGATGAAAATGGCTTAATACATTTTATCAAAATACGTTAGTGTCTTTTATTTTTGAAGTTTCAAACTATTGTAAAATAGAAATCTGCAGTATATGATGACATCTAAAAAATGCGGCCTATGATTTGTGCTTTCTCAGTTATTTGCCTAGGCTTATGCCGAGTTCAGACTGCATGATTTTAGCCCTGATTTTGACTCGGCGACAGGTTTTGAGAAATCGCCGACAAATGCCTAAAATCACAGGCAAATCGGTGCTCTATCACGTGAGTGACAATCACACAGTGTGAACTATCAAGGAGGCGCTATGACAGAATCGACTATGAGTCGCCGACGGCCGTGACATATTTGGCGTGCTAAATATCTGGAGCTGTCGGCGAATCAAATCATGCCATGTGAAATGTGTTCTGAATAAAAAAAACATCCACGATCACCTACAGCCAATGAGAGAGCAGCATCCTCTACTACGGGTACCTGCAGGCCAGCAGGAGGCTGGGGGAGAAGTTAAAAGCGCTCATTTTCAGTTTACTTGGACCCAAGAAATGGAGGAAAAAATTGTGTAAATTTGGCAGGAGCACCGTGTCTGTTTGTCATGTCATCTGATCAATATCACAATCAGGTCAAGAGCAAAAGAATTTTGAGGATTGTTAATTCTCTTCAAAAACCAGGTGAGCAACACAATTTCTAAAGCTAAAGCCTTCTGTTAACATTATGTAGTTATTAACGAAAAAGATATTACATGACCTCACGTTGTTTCCATGTCACTTCTCACATTTGTTTGGTTGTGAGACATAGTTTGAACAAAGTTGTCGGTGATTCTTTCTATTTTAAAGTCATGCAATGTGAACTCTCCTGTCGCCGATCCATTCTACAGTGTAAACACAGACAGAACGCTAACCCAGATAGTCATGCAGTGTGAAAACATCTTTGACACGACTACTTTGAAAATCATGCAGTCTGAACTCGGCATTAGGAACAGAATAGACGATTTATTTCTTTTTAAGAGGGTGGCCAATGCATTGAGTATAGATGGAGATTACTCAAAGAAAGTAACAGACAAATGGTGAGAATGCATTCAAGAGTGAGTCAACAATCATTGATTAGTATAGTATACTGTACTGTAGAAAATATTATGCTGAGTATATATATATATATATATATATATATATATATATATATATATATATATATATATATATATATATATATATACAGTATATATATATATATATATATATATATATATATATATATATATATATATATATATAGAGAGAGAGAGAGAGAGAGAGAGAGAGAGAGAGAGACTATACTATTGTATACGTGTACGGTTCAGCATCTTTGCTTAAATCTCAGTCTTTAAGAACAGGATGCAGAGCCTTCAGATCATCATCAGTCTCAGTGTTGCAGGTGGAAATGCAAAGGACCTTTAGAAACTGGAGTTTTTAGTATATATATATATATATATATATATATATATATATATATATATATATATATATATATATATATATATTTTTTTTTTTTTTATAAAAAATTCTGTAATCAAAAAATTTTAATGAAACTTAAAAAAAAGGCTATCACCTTTTTAAAATTAAAATTGCTTTTGTACCAAATTACAATTATAATCACCTGTTAACATCACCTGTTTCAAATCACATCCTTATTTAACCGATTTACCTGATTACTAGCCCTAAATAGCTTTTTTTGGAATGTGTTGCAGGTCTGAATGACAGGAAAGGAAGTATATTTACAAATAAAATGAAGTTGACGAGACAAAACATGAAATAGTTTGTGTTCATATTGTCTGCAATGAAATACAAGTCAAAGCAAATTTGGACATCACTGCTTTCTTTTTTTATTGGCGTTTTCCATAGTATCCCAACTTTTTCTGATTTGGGGTTGTAGTAGCTTGCTTTACACACTATAATTTGTACTAAATTAATACAATTTAAAAATGGTAAGATCAGCCCCATCCCTGATGTCATACAGTATCACATAATGCAATGTACTCTTAAAACAAATATTGTTTAGTAACAACCCCCTTTATAGACCCTTAATAATTCAAATAATGCATATGCAGCAGCATTGATATTCATAAAATCCATATCACATTATCACGGCTTACCCATTACTGGTGGTGGGCTCTTGAAACCTCTAATGTTGTTTGCTAAGTTCCTTCTGCATCCTGCTATTGAATCAACACTTATTTCATAAAACCCAGGAAATCCAATGCGATCTGCAAAATCAGGTAATGTTACTACACCCGTCTTCTGCTTAAAGTCAGCATGCCACAACTCCTCTTCATCAGCTCCAACCATAGCCTCGCTTTCTGTGTCAGAGCATACATAAATTTCGAATTCTTCTCGTGCAACTGAAATAAAAAACAATACAACTCTTAACATTTTAAACTACGTGATATGTCTTCAGAAAACACTTATTTTCCTGTTACAATTGTTTTCCTATTACAACAGTGTGGATAAGCCCCAAAGATGCCCTGTGCTAGATGGGCAAGTCACTACCAAGGACTACAGGATCATAATTCTGGAGGACCATTTGCACCCAATGTTTCAAATATTTTTTCCTGAAGGCGGTGCAATGTATCAGGATGATAATGCACCAGTACACACAGCAAGACTGGATATAGAGTGGTTTGATGAACATGAAAGTGAAGTCAAACACTTTCCATGGCCTGCACCAAATCTAAATATTTTTATTTGCTTTGGAGTGTTTTGGAGAAGCGAGTCAGGAAACTTTTTCCGCATCACGTAGTGACCTGGCCATTATTCTGCAAGAAGAATGGCTCAGAATCCCTTTGGCTACTGTGCAGAACTTGTATGTGTGATTGCCAAGACAAATTGATGCTGTATTGGCCGCAAAAAGAGGCCCTACACCATACTAATGAATTATTGTGGTCTAAAAACAGGAGTTCCATTATATTGAACTCAGATTTATTAGCCCTACTGAATTATTAGCCTCCCTGTATATCCCACCCTCCACAAATATCTGTTTAAAGGAAATACGATTTTTTCAACAGATTTCTAAACATAATAGTTTTAATAACTAATTTCTAATAACTGATTTCCTTTATTTTTGCCATAATGACAGTACTTAATATTTTAATAGATATTTTTCAAGATACTAGTATTCAGCTTAAAGTGCAATTTTACTTTTACTAGGTTAATAAGGCTAACTAGGCTATGTTAATTAAGTAGTTACAGTTATTAAAACATGTAGTTATGTAGTAAACAAGTAGTTGGTAATTAGGCAAATCATTGTATAACGATGGCTTGTTCTGTAGACAATCAAAATATTTATTGCATAAGGGGGCTAATTATATTGACCTTAAAATGATTTTTTAAAAATGGATGTAACCACATGAAAACAACATTAACATTATGCCAGAAGTGCTGAATAGCTAATTCCCTGTCACCAGACTTTCTGAAAGACTGGCCTGTCAGGTGAAGTTATCTGAATTTAAAAAATGTTGTGTAATATTTTCAATGGTTATCATACGGGACTATCTTTAACGAAACTTAGCATTACTTTTTCCAAGGATCTGGGTCTAAGAATCTCCATATGAATCTCAACAACACTTGAACTTTAACTCTGAAAACTGGACTGACACAGAGAGGGCGACACGGTGGCTCAGTGGTTAGCAATGTCACCTCACAGCAAGAAGGTCACTGGTTCGAGTCCCAGCTGGACCAGTTGGCATTTCTGTGTGTAGTTTGCATGTTCTTCCCATGCTCATATGCAGTAGGTGAATTGAATAAACTAAATTGACCATAGTGTGTGTCAATAAGAGTGTATGGGTTGCAGCTGGAAGTGCATCTGCTACGTGTAACATATGCTGAATAAGTTGGCGGTTCATTCCGCTGTGGCGACCCCTAATGAATAAATTGACTAAGACGAAGGAAAATGAATGAATGAACTGGACTGACACAGTTTCAGTTTAAATTTACTAGAACTTCTATGTTAAGCTGCTTTGACACAATCTACATTTTAAGCGCTATAGAAATAAAGATGAAATAAATTGAATTGAACTTTGTCTGTGTGTTTTAGGTGTTTAAGTGTTTTAGCGATTTAGATGTTCAAATATACATGTTTTTAAAGTCTGATTAAAGCATATTTGTACAAGCTCAAAGCCACTATATACAACATTTTAATACCAAAACCATGCCATCTGCATAATCTGAGATTAAATTCACCTCTAAGATCAGCGAATCAAACTATTATATGATGTTTTAATCTGATATTAATAATTGTTTCTAGTGCCATAACACACCATTGCAGTGTTGAAAGATAAATGAACATCAAAAATGTAAATAAGCTAATCACCCACTGTGTGCCATTCTGTGTTTTCTGATCAAGTTAAATTTTGTAACTTCAACATAGTTGTAGTTTTGTCCAAATTGTTTTGACAAAAATGATTAAAATGCATAAAACAGTTGATCTGAACCAATGATCTTATGTTTTCAAACAGAGTTTGTGTGAAAGAAAATATTTACCCTCAAGAAACGTAGTCCAAAAGTAACAACATGAGAGAAACTGTGCTACAAATTAAATGAGTTTCAAGTTTTTTTTTTTCATTTTACTAGTTCTGAAAATGGTGAAAATAACTAAATATATATATAAATGAACTTACATTCAGCATTAGATGACAGAAAAGCGATAAAAGTGAGAACTATAACATACAGCTCCATCAGATGCAGCTAAACAATATCAGTTTGACCGAGGTGAAGACGGCAGGTGTTATTTCCTCTGTTGTGGCTTTTGCGTCATCCACTCAGAGTCTGCCAAGTACAGTGACATCACTGTATCTAGGAGGAAAAAGAATGTTCCCTTTTCAGCTGTCAAAAAGTATAAGAATAAGAGAACTGCTTACTTGCACTAACAGATAGTTTTAAAAGTATTGGGTGCAGGGAAAAATTAAAGTAAAATATTAAACACACATTTGATAAAAACCCAACCAAGTTCAATATTGAAGTTTATTAATAAGTTATATGTTCTTTCTGAAAGCTTTTACTTTCACATTGGCAGCTTTAAAAGAATGAAAGGAAAAATTAAAATATTTTTATTTTAGGTTCATAATGGTACAAGGTACAATCATTGTGCTCTGCAATGAAAGTTTCATATTACCAGTCATCAAACTGGTCATCAAACTTAGATTCAAAATTTGATTTATATAACCAACTGTCACAAACACTGTTAACTATTTTTAATCTGAAAACAAGTCTACATTCAAGCAGCAGCCCTGGTGGTGAAAGCTTTCCGTGAATGCTTTCCATATTGGAAACACAAGGCATAGGAGTGATTGGGCACTCATGACTGTGGGCATCATGAGTGCCAAGAGGTCCTGCCTGTATGTGCTGAGCTTGTGTGGGTAAACACTAAGACAGGGAAACACAGTATAACAACCAGTGACAAATGGACTGAAACAGAGACTTATGTACTGGATAATAAGGGGTCTGGAACAATGAAAACATTAACAAAAGATGAGGTGTGGCGCAGGTAGTGGTGGACAGAGTGAGGCTTCGTGAAAACACTGAAAACAAGCTGTTTTAATGCGTACACTCACCCCACCCTTAACCCCAACCCGCAGTGACATCACTAGTAGAAGAAGTGCAGCAAGGAGGAGCTAGAGCTCAAGCTCCCCCTTGCTTGAGCTCAAATCTGCCCATGTGGCTCTGCAGTGAGTACCACTTGAAATGTTTTGAAATCCATCTCTACAGTGACACCTAGTAGTATTTTTTTGTATGTATTGCACTGGTACAGCTTCAGCAAAGAAACAATTATACAAATTGAGGAATTATACTCCACATTGTAAAACTGAAGTGTAAAGTTATTTAGTCAAGTGGTAAGTCTTCCACGGCTTGCAGAGATAATGTGTTTGAATTCATGGTGATGCAACTATAGATAATTAGTTTTTTAATGCTTTATTCTTGTAACTTGTTTTGTTTTGACATTGGTCTGACATGCGAATAAACACGTTGTGAATAAATATGACTTGTTTTGGTCATAAAAAATTACATTATTAAAAAAAACATCAAGTTACAATTTCTGAGTATTTGTACAAGCCAGGATTCAAACGCAGGAGTTTTACACCACAGAAACTTAATGCATTCGCCCGGCCCACTAGGCTCAGAGATGGCAAAAGTACACACATCCTATACTTAAGTAGAAGTACAGATACTCATGTTTAAAATGACTCTGGTAAAAGTAGAAGTACTGACTACACTTTTGTACTTAAATAAAAGTAAAGTGCGGCCTCAAAAATGTACAAAAGTAAAAAAGTAAAACGTGCCTATTTCAACCACAGTCCCAAAGACATGCGGTATAGGCGAATAATAATTCAACTAAATTTGCAGTAGTTTATAAGTGTGTGTGTGTGTGTGTGTGTGTGAATGTGAGTGTGTATGGGTGTTTCCCAGTACTGGGTTGCAGCTGGAAGGGTATCCGTTGTGTAAAACATATGCTGGAATAATTGGTGGTTCATTTTGCTGTGGCGGCTCCTGATAAATCAGGGACGAAGCTGAAGGATATTAAGTAAGGATGTAGGTAACTAGACCTCACATCCTATAGATACATTAAATTTTTTTCTGAATGCTTAAACCCTAACCGAGATTTTTATAGCACAATTTATAAAATTATTAATTCTTATAGCAAAACCACTCACTGAGTTTGCTAAATTAAAAGCACAAACACTGCTTTTATACATTTTGTAACACACACTTTGCAAAATTGTAGGTACAATCCACGGCAACAGCACTCTTTTGGCAGAACTGTAAACACAACTCACTGCTTTACACTGAATTTCCAAATGATCAACACACTCCTAGCAAAGCTATACACATGTATGGCTATTATTTACACTATTTTGCCAACTGTCTGGCACACTGTCACATGTGAAAACTGATTTAGATAATTAGTTCACTTTGCAATCAGATACTTTCCCCGGTGCCTTGGACTACAGGACATTTCATGTGATGTAGATGAAATTTTGTGGCCGGACCCAGAGAGACGACACGATGGAGTCTGATTTTTTTTTTTTTTCTCTGTGAAATTACCATTTTGTGTTTTGATTTGGGAAAAAAACCCTTGTGCTTGTTTTGAGGTGTGTAAATAACACCAGTACTTGAAGTTTGCATCCCTGTATGTTTACAGAACTATGAGAAAGGTATGACCTCAAACTGACATAGCCAGATGTTTTATTTTATTTTTGCCTTTCAAAAACATAACAATTTAGGCCAAGCTCAATCCAAACATAATCTTGCACACACTGACTGAGATATGTCAGATATACAGCTAATCAAATATAAAGCCATAAAATTACACAAAAAAACTAAACAAACAAACATACAAATAAACCAACAACAAAAAAAAAAAACTTAGAGTGACAAAAAAAGAACAACATACCGTGCAGACATCAAATAGAAACTCTGTAAAGGGTTAAATAAAACCATATTCTTGAAACAAATCATACAATTGCTTAGTCTTCTCACTCTTCATTATTTTTAAAGCTTCTACATAGGTGGCAAACTCCTTTTTAAGACGATCAGTTGAGGAGCTGTTTTCAAAGCAAAAGCCAGATGTAGTTTTTATTCATTCCATCAGTGTGTAGTTGGTGCATTGTGTGCTTATTAATGTGATGGCTTGTGTTAAATGTTTGATACAAAAATACAATTTTTACGAAGGTTTGAAGAGTTACAGTTTTTCACAATTGTTTACACACATTTTCTGAAAGCAAGTCTCATATTGTCAGAACTGAACACACAAATCACAAATCACACACACATTGGGCAAAACCCTTCAATTCTCGTGCAAAATGAAACTTTACATTCAAAACAATGTACTTCCTTCTCAAAATGGTGTTTTGTTTTCAAATGACACACACAAGCCATCACATGAATAGACATTTATAAGAACCATTTGAACACTGATGTGCTTAATGTAAAACACTATGACCACTTCTTCTCCATTTATCATAATGACTTACTGTGAGACTGTGTTTTTTGTTCAGTGTAACACTTACTGCAGACAGTACACAGGCCTACAGAAGTGCATTGTAAAATATTTCAGAATATTGTTTTTATACAAAACACACAAATTCACAGTACCAAATATATTTGACTGTATTTTTCCCACAAAAAACAGTGTACACAGTGTTCACCACCAACAAAAAGTTGCACATAATGTGGTCTATATATGCCATCAACAGAAGTATTTACAGAATACAGTTACAGTAAAAAGAAAAATAATAAAATAAATAAATAAATAAATAAAAGTGTGGATTTCGGTCATTCACTGTCCATCCCAAGGCAGAAAAAAATTCCTCAATAGGATTGAGAAATGGAGAATATGAGATGAGCTCTGATTTCTAAATTGCAATTATGTGTGACCGGTGTTTACCCATATGATGAGTTAGTATGCAAAGTAGGACAACTGACTGTACAGTTTTGAATGACAGTGTGTTCCTTGTGAAAACAAGAGATTTTCTGCATTAAAATTGTGCCAAATGCAGAGAATTGTGTGTAGTGTTATGAAAAAAGTGTGTTTTAAATCTGCAATTTGAGTGTAAAGCAGGAATTGTGCTTGGCGTTTAGCAGAATTGGTTCAGGGGGTTGGTGTATCAGTTACATGTTGTAGTCATTGTGTCTGAAGTACAAGAAATTGTGTGTAAACAATTGTGAAAAACTGTAAGCAAGGTTTATTAGCTTTTGCAAGAGAACTAAAATGTTTTGCAGATTTGGTGAAGGGTTTTCTTATTGGTGTGTAGAGTTTTGCAAAAATAGCCAATAGTTACAAAATATGTGCTTAAGCTTTCAGAAAAAACTGTAATATAACCTAACTAACATTTCCAATTTTTATGTAAAAAGTTTGTTGCCAATTTTATGAATATGTAATCTGTAATATGGCACCAACATTGCTCAAAAAGGCGGCCCATGTATCATCATCCTGATGCAACCTCACAGCGGTCATCATGTAGTTTTGCGGCTGTTAGATCAAAACAACAGCTGCCATTCATGTTCATACATTCTAAAAAATAATTCTATAGGCCTGTATGTGTTTATAAATAATGTCTTACATTTTACACTGAATTCTGTGCAAAATATATAGATTTTTTTTCTTTTGCTAAAATAAATACTTATATTTGACTGCAAACTATTTTTTTGCATTAGGCTAAAGCTGCTTATTCTCTTCAAAGAGCAGCTCTTATACATAACCTGTTATTTCAGTGTTTTCTTTTTCCAGGTATTTCTCCCAGGTGAATCTTGACTTTTTCTAATGAAGGTCTAAAAGGAAGTTGTCCTATGTTCACATTTTTACTTTTGTTTTTTCTTTGTGCTATGCGGTGTTGTCTTTTCCTTTCTCTATCAGAATGACGTGATCTAGCAACTAATTACACTACAAACAGCCAAAAAATATTGCCAGAGTTTACACCAGAACAGCCCTCCAGAGTACACTGATACTGACAGCATGACTACTAAGTAATTTGAGCCTTATTTATACACAAGGACTGACATGTTTATTGACATAGAAATGTAGTTTTGAGAGAGGAACTCAGGATTTTGAGCAGGACACTGGCTTTTGCAGATATTCAATCGTGTTCTCCTATTTATACCCCCAAGGGCCACCCCTGGGTAAACTCTGGCCACCCCTGCGGCCACCCCAATATGATTTTGCTGTTGACATTATTAATTTAAATGTACTTATGTAAATTCCCAATATTTCAATAAATAAAATGCAGCCACTAAATTATTGTTGGTGCCACTAACGTAGCTGATTCACTGCTCTCCCCCTCAGCGCTGGTTCAATGCTGGTGATAGCAAACTGACGCATGCGCGCAGAAAACCATTCCCGTCGCGCCTTCTTTGTGAATCCCGCTGGTTCGCCCAGGGTGTCATTTAAACTAGAATCACCGCTGCCCTCCCCCATCCTCTCCCTACATCAATAGAAGAAGCTGCATTAATAAAATTGTGGCTCAAAAAGGGTTATGGATAAATGATATTATTAGGGTCTGTATAGTGAGTGTGTATATAGTAATGAATTTTGTTCAGTTTGTTCATTTGTTTGTTTTATTAATTAATTCATTATTTTTCATTAATTTTAGACATGGCATACACCGTATGCTGTACAATAAAGTATGTGAAAAATAACTGAAAAGTTATTCATATATATATATATATATATGAAAAGTGTTTTTAAACTAAATATTGATTTTTATTTGGTTGGCACATGTACTTGCTGAATTATTTCAAGGAATAAATTGCAATATTTCAAGAGTAATTAATTAAATAAATTAAAACCACATTATTTAATTTACCAGAAACAAAAATATAACATTACACTGAATTCATAATATTTTTGTGTGCCACCCCAAGATTTGGTGCAGCCTCTTCTGGCCACCCCTAAGAAAATTTTCTGGGGGCGCCACTGATTTATACGTGTTGTTTTGAGAAATGCACTTAGGCCTACTGTTTTGGAATTTTCAGTTCTGATGTGAGAAATGTGCCAAAGTGACTGAAAAAATCTGTAATACGTTTATTCTATGCTTAATGCAACATACACAGGCGTAACCTACAAAATGCGTGCATGATTTTTATTTTTCACGTAATTCAGGATTCAAATTCAGGATCCTTTGCACTATGTTGTTATTTATAAATTGCCCTGTATAGTTACATTTGTTGTTGTAAAATATTTGTTAAACATTATTAATTGAAGACAGCAGTATAGGCCTATAAAATCACATAGTCAACAAAAAAAATCAATAAAAACAAAAAAAAAACAGCATAAATTCTGTATTTGGAATTAAGAACTTATTAGAAATAAAGGAAATAAATCACAATGCATACATTTTTTATAAAGTATTTGACTGTTTTAGTACTAAATGTACAAATCTTTACAAAAAAGCACTATTTTGTCGCAGAAATAGATTGAAAGACCAGAGAAAGCCTGTGCAGTATGATCAGAAGTGGACAAAAGGCTTAAGCATTTTAACTGCATGTTTTTGAACTGGAATGTGTCTCTCTTATTTACCTTTGATCCGAGCAAAAGGCGTCTTATTACCATGTAAACAGGGCAGCATCAGTCATGTTAAATGCAATGAGGAAAAATAGATTGATTGCATCAAAACTGCGCTTATATTGCACAATGACAAGAAATAATATAGATCGCGCCACCAAACCCATGAAAACAAAAGTAACAACAGTGGTTTAAAAAATGCAACGAGTAGAAAGTACAGATGTTTGTGTTAAAATGTAAGAAGTACAAGTAAAAAGTTGTCAAAAAATAAGTAGTGGAGTAAAGTACCGATACCAGAAAAAAATGGTTTTTTGTACAGAAACGAAGTACAGTATTGAAGTATTTGTACTTGGTTACTTCCCAGGTCTGACTAGGCTACATGAGACCCTGTCAATAAAATGCAGATTCACCAGGTCTTAAAATGCTTCTGAAATAACTGATGTGTTGAATCAATTTTGTCATGTGAGTGATGTCCACGTGAGTTTCAGAGCAGTGTTTATAAATATAGCTGGTCAGTTTAAGATAGGCTATTCCATAAAACACCTTATAAGCTAGGGGTCATATTGTTTATGATTGCTCTTATGTTTCCTTTTTAAATGTAAGGCTGTTGCATAAAAGTTTTTAATTTATAAGCAGTGGCGGATATAACTCTTTTTGTCCTATTAAAAATACAGTATGTATATTACTATATCTAGGCCTTTCATATCTTTTCAGGGGTTCATTTTACATACATACATTTACAGAGATATCAGAAAATCATAATTTTACCTGCAGCATTTCTGCGAGAAAGAAAATAATTGTGACAAATATGGGAGACTGGGGAGTATTGTAACATGGGGTTAGTTTATACTGCCCATTTTAGAAGTATAAACATAAACATATTTAACTATATCATACACTCCAAGATCCCTTTAAGCTTACCGGAGAAGTTGCATGTGTCTTTGAGCAAGATTGTAGGTTTTATTATTTATTTATTTATTTATTTAAGAAGCTTAATCTCATGACAAATATTTTCCCCTAGCATTCATTAGATGAAAGAAAATACTTGTATAATCTAAAGAAGCTGTTTCATTAGTTTAGTTTTATGCTACGCACTCAAGCTCAAATCTTCAGTCCCACATGCTAAAAAGTGACTGTTATTGTTGTAAATGAAGTATCGGGCATTCCTCTTGTGCACCACCAGAGGGAGCCATCGCCCAAATTCTAATCTGATCCCGGACTCAAATTCCCATAAACCCCTCTGCTCGGGACTGATTGCAGAACAGGTGTCTCTCCTTATCCTGTTATAACTGTTGTCTCTCACACAGGGACGAAGCACAGCAGCAGAATATGCTCTCATGTTCCGTACCCTAGCAGCACAAACTACATGGGTTGAAGACACTCTGAAACTGATTTTCCGTCTGGGTTTGAATACCCTCTTGCAGTCCGAATTGGTTTGTCGCGATGAGGGAAAGAACCGGAATGAACTCATTAAACTTAACATTCGCATTGATCATCTGATATGAAGTAGAAGTGCAATTGGGATTCACCCGTCTAACTCCAGAGGAAAGAAAACACAGGTTACAGAATCACCTCTGTCTGTATTATGGCCAAGCCGGGCACGTAAAATCCACCTCCCCAGTACGACCTCCAGCATCCTCCCATCCGGTGAGTCCCTCTACTTGTCCTTCCTTGTTCAGTGTATTTATTCCAGTAACTCTTACTCACCATAACGAGAGCATAAACACCACTGCTTTAATCGATTCAGGTTCAGCAGGAAATTTCATAGCTATAAAATTTGCGCAAACTCATAAACTATCTCTCAGCCCTTGTGATTCATGTCTTGCAGTGGAGGCGTTAGATGGACGCCCCGTTGGAGAGGGAAGAATTCATAACACCACCACCAAAATGCGGTTGCAGGTTGGAGTACTGCACATCGAGAAAATACAGTTCTATATCATCGATTAAGTTAATCATCCAGTGGTCCTGGTCCTGCCCTGGTTACGTCATCATAATCCACATATATCATGGAGAGAGGGTCAAATTCTCAGCTGGAGTGATTCGTGTATGACGCACTGTATATAATATCCGCAAATTCCTGTTCGAACACTAACCCTAACCACCAATCCCGAAGAGGAACAGGTAACAACTAGGGGTGTAACGGTTCACAAAAATCACGGTTCGGTTCGATACGACACAGTGGTGTCACGGTTCGGTATGTTTTCGATACAGCAAAAAAAGAAAAAAGCCAGAGGATTTCTCTGATTGAAATCTTTTTAATGTATTAAAACTAACACCATAAAAGCATGATCTCTCTTTTTTTCTCTCTCTCTCTTTTTTTTTTTTTTTTTTACTTTGAAATAGGGGTGGGCGATATGGAAAAAATATTACGATTTTTTCTGGGGAAATCACGATTCACGGTTTTTTATGTTGATTCTTTTTCAAGTTGGTTTTAAGGACTATTTTGCAAATTACAAAGGTACAATACAACCAAACTAATGTCCCTATATAAAAATATACTCTTACCATGTATGTTTAAGAATATTTTAATCAGGGCTTTGAACCGAATTACATTTGCAGGAGCAGAAACAAAAAAAACAAGATCAACTTTAATCGTTCTGAACAGAAATGTTTACAGTTAGCCGGTTAATAACGTTATTTTATTGTTCTCTTTATTTTATGAATTTGGGAGACAAAAAGCATTCATTTAAATCACGTGTACAAATGTGACTGTGGAGCATACAACGTGAAATGGCCGCGAAGCAGATGTCATAAGCGAGAGTCGTTTCTGATGCAACGACCTTGTCTTAAAGGTTACCGAGAATCTGCTCTTTCATGTACAAAGGTATGTTTCGGTTTAAGTTTTTGCTATTAAAACTTGTATTTATACAAAACGTATAATTGATTGTCGATTGGTTTTAGATGGGTCTCCATAAAGAAAATCCTTTCGTTAATATTTCTCTTATGACAAATCATATGATAAATCGATCTGTATATTGAAGGATGAGGAGCAGCTCATAAACATGATAGATAGCCTAAAGTTTAATAAAATACATTATTTACAAGGCTACTGAAGAAATAACCAAAACTAAATCAGAGCCAATGTTATGTTGCCTAAACGGCTATTCAATTTTTAATAAGATTAAAACCAAAATACAATTAATTGCATTTTTCGTTTGATAAAAATATACGGAAACGAAATAAAATCAAAAGGTGGCTAGTTTGTAATTTGTTTTAATATTAATAAAACAACATGCATAGACTATTTAAGCTTAACGGCTATAGCTACGCTGCCAATAGGCCTTTAAAAATATTATTTTACTGTGTACTGGGTTATAATGTATATTTTACAATAAAAAACTAAATATAGCATGTCTCACTGTCATTTAAAACATGTAATTCATAACGCATCAGAAGACCTGCGGTGTGTAAACTGTATACAGGGTGTGTTGGTCAATAGCCTACAGCGCACACCGCTTTTGAACTAATATCTCAGAGGAAGATTATGTTAGCCTAATTTAAGAGATTTAAAAAATAAAAGAAATTTTTTAAAAGAAAGGCGTGTTTCAGCACTTACGCTGGATTAAGTAGACGGGGCTGGCTGTGTGTAGCGCCTTTAAGCGGCGTCTGTCAATCAACCGCTGGTGAGCGGGAGCGTGCGTAAGAGCGCAGAGCCTGTATAGATAAAACCAAAAGCAAGTTCATATTATAAATATTTTATTAACAATACTTATCGAAAATTCATTTAATTTTACCCCTCAAATAGAATTTTCTTTAGTTGCACCATTAAGAAATCAGGGCACTCTAGAGCCCTGCAATACTTTGTAATATCATTATTAACCGGCATTTTTTTTCTAGAAAACCGTTTTCGGAATGTTTTGTTTAATACTGAAGGCCAGAAAAAAATATTAATTCTGCTCGGAGTGAACCTCATGTTTTTTTTAACGTTTTTAAGCCCTATATGGCCCTATATTTTGGAGATGCGCATAAAAAACCGGTTGATGGAAACAACATGATGCGCATAAATTATGAAAATGCGCATAAAAAAACATAGCCTATGCGCATAACTGAGTAGGATAGACTTTTTGATCGATAAGAAAAGATGCGCATAAACTACGATGGAAAACACTTTTACAGCATAAATTCCAGTGTGCACATTAAAAAAAAAGGTCATGTGATTTTGTTGTAATAGATCATGTGATGATAAAAAAAAGTGTGTAAATGGACAAACCAGCAGGCTGAGCACATTATAAACCATCTGAAATTTTGTTTTGGTCATTCGAAAATGCCTTACCGTTTAAGTATTAGTGTTATTATATTATTAATGACCTCCAGAATCAAGAGTGTCTGTGCTCCGTGTCTGACACCTTCAAACGCCACTGCGCGTTCACTGTGTGTCAGTGTCAGGATTGCCTTCCGAGGCGCAAGTCATTTATTAGATTAACAAAAAGATTGACGCAGGAAGGCAGCATGTTGCCTGTCACGTCATTTGGGATGCCTTGTTGAGTGTTGTTGCACTGAAAACATTAATTTCTGTACACTTATTCTCTTTGATCTTTATAGAAATTTGTCTGAATTGTTCGGTTCGTAATGCGTACCGAACCGAAAGGCTCGTACCGAACGGTTCGATACGAATACACGTATCATTACACCCTTAGTAACAACTGTATACCATGATTTGATCGAAGCTTTCAGTAAACAGAAAGCCACCCAATTACCACCACATCGCTCCAGTGACTGCGCTATTGAATAAATCCCCGGCTCCGTTCGTTCTAAAGGACGTATATTTCCCCTTTCTCAACCCGAATCAAAGGCCATGAATCAGTATATTGAGGAGGAGCTGGCTAAGGGGTTTATCCAACCCTCAACGTCCCCAGCATCTGCAGGATTTTTCTTTGTCAAGAAAAAAGATGGCAGTTTACGGCCTTGCATAGATTATAGAGGACTCAATGAAGTGACCATTAAGTTTCACTACCCCTTGCCCCTAGTTTCTCCTGCATTATAACAGCTAACTATTACATCAAACTTAACTTACGCAGCGCATATAACCTTATCCGGAACCGTGCTGGGGACGAATGGAAAACGGCGTTCTCTACCACTAGGGGGCACTATGAATACACCGTTATGCCCTTTGGCCTAGCCAACTGTCCTTCTGTGTTCCAATACTTCATGAATGATGTATTCTGCGATATGCTGGATCAATAGGTTATCATCTACATCGAAGACATCCTTATATATTCGAACACCCTGTACGTCAAGTATTACAACGCATGATCCAACACAACTTGTATGTAAAAACGGAGAAGTGTGAGTTTCATCAAACCAAGATCTCTTTTCTGGGTTACATCATCAGTGCTGAGGGAATTGCTATGGATGACGCAAAGATACAGGCAGTACAACAGTGGCCATTACCAAAAACATTGAAAGAATTACAGTGCTTTCTTGGCTTTGCGAATGGCTTTGCGAATTTTCGGCGTTTCATCAGATGTTTCAGCGCCGTAGCAGCTTTGTTAACCACTATGACGAAACGAGCCATGTCTAAATTATCATGGTCTCCTGAAGCACATCATGCCTTTGCCGAGCTTAAAACCAGATTTACCACAGCACCCATTCTCTGCCATCCCAATCCAGATCTACCTTTTATTGTGGAAGTAGACGCATCTGACACAGGAGTTTGGGGCGGTGTTTTCTCAACGCCAGGGTAAGCCACCTAAAATGTGTCCCTGCGCATTCTTCTCCCGCAAGCTGATCAGCACTGAACGAAACTATGATGTGGGAAAACGCAAACTGTTAGCCATGAAATTGGCCTTGGAAGAATGGCGGCACTGGCTGGAAGGAGCAAACCATCAATTTACCATCTTAACTGATCACAAAAATTTGGAGTATCTCCGACCGGCAAAACGACTAAATCCACGACAGGCTCGCTAGGCTCTTTTCTTCACACAATTTGATTTCATGGTAACCTACAGGCCGGGTAGCAAGAATTGTAAGGCGGATGCACTGTCCCGGATCACAGATGAAAAGCTAGCATCAACCGAGGAAACAGTCATTCCCACGAATCTGTTGCTAGCCCCAGTACAGTGGGATATTCTCAACCAAATTCAAGAAACTAACAGAGAACAAGCACCTCCTCTAAACTGTCCTGCAAATCTCACCTTTGTGCCCATCGACATCCGTCCGCGACTGCTGTCGCATATTCACGACACTCCGAGTTCAGGTCATCCGGGTATCACAGCCACTCTAGAACTAGTCACGTCTCGGTTCTGGTGGCCCACACTCTCCAAAGATGTGATTGAATATATTCAAAATTGTAACACATCAAACACATGCTGGACTGTTACAGCCATTGCCCACTCCCCAGCGTCCGTGGTCTCACATCGCTGTGGACTTCATCACTGATCTTCCCTTATCACAGAACAATACGGTCATTTTAACGGTGGTTGACTGCTTTTCCAAAGCTTGTCGCCTAATTCCGTTACCCAAACTACCCTCTGCCTTTGAAACGGCAGAGGCGCTATGTAATCAGGTGTTCTGAGTCTTTTGGTTACCAGATGATATCGTCTCTGATCGCGGGCCCCAATTCACTTCTCGGGTTTGGTCAGCATTATGCAAACATCTCAATTTCAATGTCAGCCTCACGTCAGGGTATCATCCTCAGTCTAATGGACAAACTGAACGCCTGAATCAAGAAGTAATTCGTTTTTTACGCTCCTACTGTTATCAATGACAGCATGAATGGAACCGTTATCTTATGTGGGTGGAGTATGCTCAGAATTCATTGATAAAACCCACCACCGGCATCACTCCCTTCAAGTGCAGTCTGGGTTATCAACCTCCTTTATTTCCCTGGTCAGGAGAACCAACAGAATTGCCTGCTGTCACAGACTGGCTGCAACATAGTGAGGAGGTATGGAATCAGGTTCATACACATTTAATGCGAGCGGTCAGAAGACGAGAGACTCAGGCCAATCGCCACCGTCGTCCCGGACCCACTTATCATCCAGGGCAATGGGTCTGGCTATCAACACGAGATCTTCGACTCAAAATGTCGGGCATTCCTCTTGTGCACCACCATAGTGAGCCATCGCCGAGGGAACAATGATTTACTTTAATTTACAACGAACAAATGCTGTATTTTCCCTTTAACTACAGGGAACAAGGGGAGAACAAGGAGGGAACAATGGTTCACTTTAATTTACAACCCGCAAATGCTGTATTTACCCTGTAACTACAGGGAACAAGGAAGGAACAATCCTTCACTTTAATTTACAACACGCAAATGCTGTGTTTACCCTTTAACTACAGGGAACAAGGGGGAAACAAATACTGTACTTACCCTTTAACTACAGGGAACAAGGGGTAAAGAAGCTGGACTTCAACGCACAGGAGTATATTTGAACAGTAGGAACAGAGAAAACTACAACAGCAGTTTTAATTAATTTAAGACCAAATTACTACATTTTTTAATAAACATCAGCTATACATTTACTGAAATGCAACAGTTGGTTTCCCCCCCTCTGTAAAGATGCTAGCCTGTTTTAATCCGCATTGAACCCCGACGGAACACTGTAAAAAAATGTCCGTAATTTTAACAGTAAAAGTCTGTACAATTTACAGTCAAAACCTGTTAAATGATTAACAGCTCATTTCTGTACAAAATACGGACAATAGCTGTAACAGATCTAACCTTTGTTTTCGAGAAACTAACCAGAGTGTCTGAAATCTCACCACACACCCTCATTCACTAGTCCCTAAATTAGTCAGTTAGTTTATTTCACTAAACAGCGTGAATGACCACAAATGAGTGAATTCAGACACTGATGAACACCTGCTGCTAACAAGCACAATCACTGAAGGAAAGATTCATTCATTCATTCATTTTCTTGTCGGGTTAGTCCCTTTATTAATCTGGGGTCGCCACAGCGGAATGAACCGCCAACTTATCCAGCACATTTTTACGCAGCGGATGCCCTTCCAGCCGCAACCCATCTCTGGGAAACATCCACACACTCATTCACACTCATACACTATGGACAATTTAGCTTACCCAATTCACCTGTACCGCATGTCTTTGGACTGTGGGGGAAACTGGAGCACCTGGAGGAAACCCACGCAAACGTAGGGAGAACATGCACGTGCACACATAGGGCTCAACCTGTGCAGTGTACATGCCCTTTTGAGTCTGGGATATAAAGTGCCCTTCCAAAATGAACGTAAGTGCCCCTCCTCCCCTCACTCTTCAGTTCGCGATCTCCCCCTACCTACCCCCCACCCCCCCCACCCCCCCGCTCTTCAATTAGCGATCCCCCCCCCAACTCTTCAGTTCGCGATCCTCCTCCCCCCGCTCCCGCTCCTGCTCTTTTTTCAGTTTGTGATCTACCATGCACATGCCCTTTGGAAAGCCTCTGCACGACCCTGAGGGAGAACATGCAAACTCCACACAGAAACGCCAACTGACCCAGCCACATATAAAATTGTATCACTTGACTTTGTTTATGTATGTTACAGCTACCCATGGAGGTTCATCAAACAATTATCAAGGAAGTTATAAGAAATTAAAATTTAATTAGTTTCATGCACAAAACCTTGAGATCTCCAGCTGTATATTTTGGCACACAGACATCAAGAATGAGGATATGAACCTCAACCATAGTTTATTTAAAAAAAAAAAGCTGCTTAGTTCAATCATGCTGCAATGCATGCTGGGTGCCAGCATAATACAAAAATCCCAGCATGCATTGCAGCATGAATATATTATGCAGCTTAAAATTCTTACAATCTCTTTGTTTTTTCTTTATTTTATTTTGTTTTTGGGATTTAATATTTCAGTAGATTGTTTTGTATTGTTCTGGGTTGATTTTTATTTTTTGTTTGTCACCATGATTGAGATTGAAAGACTAATTGTTGATGTCTGTGTGTTTTTAATTTGAGCCGTGGATCAAACATTCTCATTGTAAATGGTGCACTTAAACCTGTTTAACAGTCATTGGCTGCTGTAGGTCAAGTGGTTTCATATACGTATGGTATTCATTTCTCATTTACAAGTATGTCACTTACTAACAAGAGCGCACAAATAGGCAAGGGTGGTTTTGATATCATAGTTAATCTTATCAGATTTATTATTGTTTTTTTTTCTTTTGGCTTTTCATGTTATACAAGTAGTGTACTTAACACAGTTAATTATAGCAGCCAAATTAAAAGTTAATGTCAAAACAAATAGTTGAAGAGCCCGACTAAAGCAGACTCTGTCCTCCGTCATGGTGACTCTTAATTTCATTAAGAGTTTTTGTTCACGGGACAGAAACAAAGTCAAAGGTCAATAATAAGTGAAGCTCCTGATGTTTGTGGAGTTGTTTAATTATCTCTTGATAAATTACATTTTATTGTGTAATTTGTTTTATTTTTATTAATTATTATTTTATTTAGAGTTTTATTCTCAGTTGATTTCATCTTTGGGTTTGGCTGTAATTTGTGTTTTTCTTTCCTTCAGTGATTCTGCTTGTTAACAGTTGTTCATCAATAATTCTCAATCCTCCTTTAATTAGACACTTAATCATCTCATTAACTTCATCACTGTCTGAGTGTTCAACCCTCTGTAGTGAGGACACTAGTGAGGATTTTGCTCTGGGATTTAAGGGGTTAAATGTGTTCGATGAAAAACACAGACTCTGGAATGTATTTTTAACAGAAATATTCTGTAAAATTAATTTACGAATGTAAAATGTTAAAAACAGTAGATTACTGGCAACCACAGCTGCCGGTATTTTACCGTAAAATTAAGAAAAGAAAAAAAAAAAACAGCAAAATACTGTAAAACGTTTTTTATGTGACCATTGTGGAGGATAGTAGAGTCTGTGTGCAAGTCCAAGATGAACTAAGAGTATTTGATGTTATGCTGCATCTTCTTTTGTTTAAATGTAACTGTGGAGTTAGTAATGCATCTATCTATCTATCTATCTATCTATCTATCTATCTATCTATCTATCTATCTATCTATCTATCTATCTATTAATCTACCCAATTAAAACATTTGTAAATAGTGTGCAAACATACACTGTTAAAAAAAATTCCAGAAATTCACAATGTTACTGTAATTTTTCACAGTAAATCACGAGTATCTCTTTACAGGATTTAACTGTAAAAATTACATTAATATGTTGTACCCAAAATTTTATTGTGACATTAAGGATAGCCAAAAACGTAATAAACTGTAACAAAAAAAAAATGATTCATGAAACCAAAGACTGTTAAACAAACCTGGAGGTTAGCAAAGAGCATAGAATCATCAGGTAATTCTAAGCTCTTTGAGGATAGGACTCTGCACTGCTGACTCATTTAAATTGACACACAATCTTTATAAATAAACCAAAAACACTACCAAGTATTGATAAAAACAATATCACTTTTGCACTGGTTCGGTTCAGCACTCACATGTTTTTAAATTGGATAAAACTGTTTGCTCAGAAATGATTTTATCACACGTGTTTACAAGCTCATACTTATCAACATACAATTAGCGTATACAATGCGTGTGGCTAAGCAGTAAATCGAAATAGTAATGAATCATTTTCAGGCGGATTCGACTCTTTACTATTCACTTAAGGGAGCCGATTCATAGAACCAAGCCGATTCAACCGCAAACAAGCACTGTCACCACTGGCAATGCCTCATTTGAACCATACCCGTCAACATCTCAGTCAATGGATTCATCCACGGTAAGTGTTGAAATGTCCAGTTTAGTTAAATGATTGTTTTGTGTATATTTCTGTACAGTGTATGTCATTTAACCGAATTAGTCTAATAAGTTAGCTTTAGTTGTAACGTTAGGTTCTTATGCCATGTTATTCGTTAACAGACAGGTTAAGTGCCATTTTAAACAAGAAATTAACAGACAGTGCTTGTAAGTTAGTGCTTGTGAGGTAACATTATTAGAGACAGTGAGTTTTTAGTATAACGTTAGTTCTTGAAAAAAGAAAAGATAATTTTTCTGTCAACTTTAACTGTTAACTGCTCTCTCTATTTCAGCACAACATTGAAGTGAAGGTGAAGTACTACACGTGAACATGAGGAATAGGTTAAGGTAACTTAAGCATTTGTTACTCATTTGTTACTGATTTCTCTGGCTGATTCTCATGTTACTGTCCCAAAATGTATAAAAGGGTAAAAAGTCATGAGTTTCTCTTTTTACTTATCTCTTTTTCTCATTTCTGGCAAGATGCACACTCAAAGAATAAGAAACATTAAATAAACCAGACTCAGGCAGGGATCAATTCTCCTCTGGCCAAACATTAGGGAAAGAGCTGTGGTCTAAAAGACTCTGGAGGGCTTGAGAACAATGACTGTCCATCATGGAGAAACTGCAGGTTTGAGTCGGTCAACGGCAGGTGTCCAGAATAGCCAATGCTGAGACTCGTCTGTCACTGTCATGCTCTTGCCTCATCCATGATCACCACAGCATCTGCTCTGCACTGTAAAACAAAAATCAGTTAAATTTATGGAAAAATACCGGGAGCTGTGATTGCCAGAATTTTCCATAAAACATACGGAAGTTTATAGAACTGTTTAAATTTACGGAAAATAACCGTATTTCATGAACTGATACAATGTTCAGTTCACAAAAACATTAGTGCAACTAAACGTAAAGTCATTCCTTGCACTAATGTGTTCATGTGTGTTTACAATTAGCAAATTGATGAACAACTGTTAACAAGCAGAATCACTGAAGAAAATAAAACACAAAAAACACAACCAAAACCAAAGATGAAATCAACTGAAAATAAAACAAATTACACAATAAAAATGTTATTTCTCAAGATATCAGCAGAGATCATTAAACAACTACACAAACATCAGGAGCTTCACTTATTATTGACCTTTGGCTTTATTTCTGTCACATGAACAAAAGCTCTTAATGAAATTTCTTTTGCTCATTTGAAGTCACCATGATGGCGAATAGAGAGAGTCTGCTTCAGTTGGGCTCTTTAACTTCTTGTTCTGACACTAGTTTTTATTTTGGCTGCTATAATTAATTGTGTTAATCACATTATTTGTATAGCATGAAAAGCCAAAAGAAAAAACAACAAGTCTAATAAGATTATCTATAATATCAAAACCACCCTCACCTGCTCATGCACATGAATATCTTGTTAGTTATAAGTGAGAAATGAATACCACATGTAAAAGAGACCACTTGACCTACAGCAGCCAATGATTGTGTAACAGGTCTAAATGCTGCAAGCTTCAAGCTGCAATGCATGCTGGGATGTTGTACTATGTTGGCACCCAGCATGCATTGCAGCATGATTGATTTAAGTAGCTTTTTTTTTTTTTTTTTTAGCAACCATGGTTGAGGTTTATATCCTGATTCTTGATGTACATGTGCAGCTGAAGATCTCAAAGTTTTGAGCATAAAACCAATTAAATTTTAATTTCTTATATGTATCATAGACATTTTTTCTACAGTTCACATTGTTCAAAATGACTGATTCTTTTGTTTCCATTGGCTTTTCATGCTATACAAATTAATGCAACAAAAATACAGTGTAGGTGTTGTGGAAGATCTCTATAGTTTCAAGGTATGCTGTAAATTGTTTTGAATTATGTGATTCTTTTGTGGGCTTTAATCTAAAGTGTTACCACATTTTTTTTGTAAAAAATAAAATAAATTGTTTACTGTGTAGATAAGATTAGTCAAATCATTGGCAGCTAAAAAACAACAAAAATATTTTTCCAAGATACAGTGATGTCACTGTGTGACTCACGATCTGAGTGGATGATGATGCAAAGTCTAACAATACTTTTTTCCTAAATGTTTCCTTAAACGTTTGGTTGATTCTCATCTGTCAAGATGGAGCTGCATATAATCATTCTCTCTCTAGCCATTGTTCTTTCAACTGGTACTGAATGTAAGTTTAAGCTTTTAATTAGATTGGCAATGTTTTAAAAGTAGTGAATATAAATTTAGATGTAAATATTAAGTTTATTGAGAGCTTTCTTGTTTGGTATTGAGTGTTTAATATAGACAGCCACACAATTATTGATTGCATAAAATCATACAATTTGGTTTATAACTTTTAATCATTGAAACAAATTAATTAAAAAGTTATACTGTTACTGAATACTGTTTTTTATGTATATTGACCAAAAGTTACAAAAAGAGTAAGAGTCATTAGATATAATTTGGCTTTTAATTTGTCCAGGATATCTAAGATAGTTTCTAAATAGTATTACTACAAAAATAGTGGATTTCAATCACAATAAACAACTTGAAATAATTGTAAAGTTTATTTTAGGGAACAAAGTATTATTATATGTAGTATTCATGTAGCATAAAATATATATAAATATATCTTTGCATTTTTACTATTAGCTGTCACGCAGTTAGCTTAAGGCTTTCATGAATCACTCTATTCATGCTACACAAAATTGATCATTTGCAAGTGTCTAAATATTTAAACAATTTAATTAACTTTAATTTAAGACACTTTTGGCTGAACCAAACCACCAAGCAGAAGGTTTTCAAAACTACCTGTCATTAAGGGATCAGGTTGTTTAAAGTCTTATTTGTTTTATTTAGGCTAGAATAAAAGCAGTTTTTAATTTTTTAATAAACATTTAAAGGTCAAAATTATTAGCCCCTTTAAGCCATATATTTTTTTCGATAGTCTACAGAACAAACCATTGTTATACAATAAATTACCCTAATCTGCCTAGTTAACCTAATTAACCTAGTTAAGCCTTTAAATGTCACTTTAAGCTGTATAGAAGTGTCTTGAAAAATATCTAGTAAATTATTATTTACTGTCATCATGGCAAAGATAAAATAAATCAGTTATTAGAAATGAGTTATTAAAACTGTTATATTTAGAAATGTGTTGAAAAAACCTTTTCTCAGTTATACAGAATTTGGAGGAAAAAATAAACAGAAGGGCTAATAATTCAAGAGGCTAATAATTCTGACTTCAACTGTATATATAAGAATAAAATATTTTCCTTACTGAAATTATACAGTAGTTTGTATGTACTTTGGGTCACACTTTATTTTAATGTACAATTCGCGATAATAACAAACCATAATAGGCAGGTAATAAGCCAGTGATAAATGGTGTGAATTGTTACTTAAATTAAAGTGTTACTATGCTTTATATCATGCATAAAGTTTTTACTGTTCTGTAAATGATTTATTTTATGTGACACAGCTCAGCTAAATGTGTAGAAACGTTTTGATTCCAGTCTTCACAACAACTAGTGGTAATTTTTAAGTATTAATCTGAAACAGCTTTGACAAAGAAACAACTAGGCAAATTGACAAATTATGCTTCTAGGTTAAATTAATTGTTTAGCTTAATTTCATGAACAAACTTTGATTAGTTTAAAGCAACGGGTTTCTGCAAGTCAACTATTTGTGTGTGTATGCATATGTGTATGTGTGTGTGTATTATTATTATTATTATTATTATGCATTTTGATCAATCTAACTTTAAAAACAAACTAAAAAAGCAGATGCATAACAAATGCATTTAATGATTCTTGATGTGTTTCAGTTGAACATGAAGCAATCCAATTTCAAGTATGCTCCAATACAGAACAAGAGTTTTTTATTGGATTTGATGGAGAGGAAGTATGGCATGCTGACTTTGCTCAGAAGAGAGGAGTTGATACATCACCTAAGTTTGCAGATGATGTGACATTCCCTGGGTTTTATGAACGTGCCTTTCATTATATAACTGGTTGCAAATCAGATTTACTTGTCTACATTGAAAGCTTCAAGAGCCCACCGCCAGAAATGGGTAAGACATGATGTGGTAAAAAATTGTAAACCTTTTTTAACTTAAGCAAAAACCCCTCACTATATCAGTGAATCAAACTATTGTTTGACAAACCAAGATAGTCAAATTGTTTAGTTTGTTTTGCCATAATATACAGCAATCAAGAAAATTGTTTAAAAAAAAACATTTATAGAAACAAAAACTCTAGCTAGGATGTCTGTGACAAAAAGATCTTGGGACATAGATAAACACAACTGCATTGAGAGCAGACCTGCAGAACAACAGCTTAGCACAAAGATCACCACATACATACATACATAGCTATAGAATTGTTCTGATCATGCTAGCCATCAGGGATGATATTGAATGTTATTTGATTTCACTGATTAAATTATTCATTTCTAGATGCACCGCAGACGTCCATCTATTCAAAGGGTAATGTACAGCTGGGAGTTCAGAACACCCTTGTCTGTCATGTGACTGGCTTCTATCCTCCATTTGTCAACATCTCATGGACTAAGAATAATGTTAATGTGACAAAGGGTATGAGTTTAAGTCAGTACCATCCAAGGGTAGATGGCACTTTCAACATTTTCTCCACTCTTAAGTTCATGCCTGCTGAAGGAGACATTTATAGCTGCACAGTGGACCATAAAGCACTCCAGGGCCAACCTCAGACCAGATTATGGGGTGAGCGTGTGTTCATATATATATATATATATATATATATATATATATATATATATATATATATATATATATATATATATAAGATACAAGTATGAGTATAATACATAGACTGTAAAAGATATGGACGTAGTATCTGTGACGTTACCCATAGGTTTCTGAAGAACCCAAAAGAAGCTATCAGTAGGCATGGCCAACCGTCGCCATTTTGTTCGCGCGTCATCGCACCAACCGAGTGATACCAAATAAGGGCAAAGAGGCGGAGCGTGAGCGGAGCTACAGACGCATGCTGGCATTCTGCTTAGACGGGCTTTCCTATGGGAAAAATAACACTTCACCATCTGCGACTCGTTTGTGTTCTGACCACATGTGCTTGGTTGCGTACTATATCAAAAAAGTGTTTAGTCTTTTAAAAACACTGTTGTAATACATTGAGCCACTAAGCATTGTTCTTATGACGTTTTACTACAGGAGGAAAAACGCGAATTACTTCCAAACACTTCAGATATAGTCTGTGTTAGTAAATGCAAGGCTGTCCAGGCATAACACTGTATGACAACGCTTCAGATGACTGTTCTAGAGCCCACAGCTAATCAATCTATCAGACTCTGGAGTGCATTACAGCTCTAAAGAACATTATAAATGATAAATGATCTTAAATAAAACAAATACATTTATAGAGATGGTATAGAAGTATATAATTTCACTCACCTGGGAAACGGAGGCCATGTGAATGTTTTATGAGCACAATTAAGTGCACACAGCATGCTGTATCATCTGATAATTGTAAGAAATAATTCCAAAAGGCAACTGACTGTGTAAAGTCACATAAAACAACACAAAAATACGATAAATATGCAGAGATCAGCGGCTAATCAGCTGGAATCAGCTGAGGTGATGTGACGGCGACCAGCGAGACCTAACTGTCATTCAAGTGGCCACGCCCTTAATTATGCAAACTTAATATAACCTAAAATAAAGGAAACGGATGAGTTATAAAAAATTCACCCCCCTCACAGTTGTCATGAAGGGTAATATTAGCTTTATGAACCAAAATCGTTCTTTGTACCAGGCTGTAAACACCCTTTTTTCTGTTGTAAAGTTGGCCATTCTAACAGTGGGCTCAACAGAAATTTGCTCTATTATGGAGCCAGGACTAGCGGAATTTCAATGAATTGCAGTTTTAGTTACTTCCGTATTGGCTTCCCGAGGGAGAGCGGGAGGTTGCCGCTTGGTATAATATAATTATATTCATGCATCAAATTTTCATGCATCTTCTGACATTTAGACATAATGTTGTTTTCCAGATGTTGATGTTGTCATCCCAAGCTTTGGTCCATCAGTGTTCTGTGGAGTAGGTCTGACTCTTGGACTTTTGGGTCTCGCTATTGGAACTTACTTTCTTGTTAAAGGGAAAAAAATTGCCACTGACAATGAAGCTATGTAAGCGACCTTCTGTAAATGTCTCTTAACTGTATTGTAACCTAACATTCTATATTAGCATTGTATTGACTCAGATAATTGCACACAAGTATAGTTATGTTTTCTGTGTTTCTATGTAAGATGACATCAAATTGATTGTATTAAACATCTAAAGACTTTTCAATGTTGTTACATTGCATTTACAATTCATGATCTACTGACACAGTCATTTATTCAAAAATCTCTATTTGTTGGATGCACCATTCTGGCGGATAGTGTTTGCAGTTATTGGACTTTTTTACTTCTTAATTTGTTTTTGGTTGATGTAACTGTGTTTTGTGTTATCATAGCATAAACCATTTATCTTTTTTTTTTCTATAGTGGTGTGAAAGGACACTGAACACAACTTGCACAACAGGTTTTTATGGCTGAATGTAGTGACTGGACAAACAAACAAACATTTTCGAAGCTTTAAATAATTTTAGGCAAATGCTTTACAAAATGATTCACACTTTTATAGCATCCAAAACACCTAATGTGGTGACACCTGCTGGCCCAAACAGTGGAAATGCAGCAACCTTTTAAAACTATATAACTGTCAGTACTTTTGTGTGCTTTTTATACAGTTTCTATTGTAATTTGCAAGTTAAGAGTAATTAAAGTATTGATTGAAATGCAAAGTCAAAGTATACAGCGTGTACAGAAAGTATTCAGACCCCCTTATATTTTTTACTCTTTGTTATATTGCAGCCATTTACTAAAATCATCTGTTCTTTTTTTTTCTTTTCTTAATGTACACACTGCACCCCATATTGACAGAAAAACACAGAATGACATTTTTTTTAGATTTATTAAAAAAGAAAAACTAAAATATCCGATGGTCTTAAAGGTGCAGTATGTAAGTTTGACACCCAGTGGTTGAACTAGATATTGCACTCCTTGATCAAAATAATTGATTGCGCGGGATGTCAGATTGAGTACAGGAGCGAGTGATTTAAACTGTGTTCTAAATAAAAGCAACGACATGCGATATAAGGAATATTTTCCATATTAAGAGGAGTTTTGGTTCTAACCAACACCTCAAATTGATATATTAGAAATGGCTTCTATTTCTCACAGCTGAACAACAGAAACCTATGACAGTGATCACCTCAGGTAAACCTTGTGTGTTTTATTCATTGCTAAATGCTAACAATGTGAGTTTGAACAGATTATAAACCTTACCGTTTTGTGAGTGAGTGCATATTCTGTGCTTCTGAATGGCTGTATTTAAATTTCTGTCATGTTTCGTTTGGTGCAAACAGCCAAACTGCTCATCACTGAGTATCTCACCACAAAGCGTGTTGTTAGGACACGCGGTTACAATGTAACCTGCTCACGTTCGTAATATTTATTCAATTCAATTCAATTCATCTTTATTTGTATAGCGCTTATACAATGTAGATTGTGTCAAAGCAGCTTCACATGGAAGATTATAGTGAATTGAAACAGTGTCAGTTCAGTTCAGTTTTCATAGATTAAGTTCAGTTCAGTTTAGCTCAGTTCAGTGTGGGTTAATAATCACTACTGAGAGTCCAAACACTGAAGAGCAAATCCATCGATGCGCAGCTCTACAGATCCCGAACCATGCAAGCCAGTGGCGACAGCGGCGAGTAAAAAACTTCACCAATTGGCGAAAGTGAAGATTTAAAAAACCTCGAGAGAAACCAGGCTCAGTTGGGCACGACCATTTCTCCTGTGGCCAAACGTCTTGTGCAGAGCTGCAGTCTAGGCGCATGAAGCTGGACCTCAGCGAAGACTCGTCTCTCCTTGGAGCGTCACAGGGGTCAGTCTCAGGCTCTCACTCCACGATGACCACCACAGCAGCTGCTCAGGATACGGCCTGGTCCAGAAAACCTTAGGATCATCTCGTCACTGGTCTTGGATCGCATCAGTGGCACTGCATAGTCTGAGGGCCTCGGGATGAGAACCCCCAGGTGGAAATACAGAATAAGGAGAATAATTAGCGTAGCTGCTGTTCATAGTGTATAAAAACAAGAAGCAAAATCCTGTGTGGGGCACATCATGCGTCATACTGCTATGTCCTGCACTGAGTGTATGCTTTGCTAAAAAGATAGGTCTTTAATCTAGTTTTGAAGAGCGAGAGTGTGTCTGAGCCTCGGACATTATCCGGAAGGCTATTCCAGAGTTTAGGGGCCATAAATGAGAAGGCTCGACCTCCTTTACTCGACTTTGATATTCTAGGTACTACTAGAAGCCCTGAGTTTTGAGATCTTAAAGAGCGTGTTGGATTGTAGCGAGACAGGAGATTGGTTAGATAAACAGGAGCTAGATTATTTAAAGCTTTATAGGTAAGGAGTAATATTTTAAATTCAATACGAAACTTAACAGGCAGCCAGTGTAAGGAGGATAAAATTGGGGTGATATGATCATATTTTCTAGATCTGGTAAGAACTCTGGCAGCTGCATTTTGCACTAGCTGAAGTTTGTTTATAGAGGATGCTGGGCAGCCAGCAAACAGAGCATTACAGTAGTCTAGCCTAGAAGTCATGAAAGCATGGACTAGTTTTTCTGCATCTGATATAGATAGCATACTTCGCAATTTAGCGATATTTCTCAGATGAAAGAAAGCAGTTTTTGTGACATGGGATATATGATTTTCGAATGTTAAATTGCTGTCTAATATCACACCTAGATCTTTTGTAGTAGATCTAACGCTAACTTTGTATCCCTCTAGTTGCAGGTCGAGTTGTGAGAACTGCTGTGTACAGGATTTAGGCCCGATAAGTAATAATTCTGTTTTGTCTGAGTTTAAGAGAAGAAAATTGTTTGTCATCCAGTCTTTAACATCTTTAATACACTCAGTTAGCTTAGACAGTTCAGGCATCTCATCAGGTTTAGTTGAAATGTATAATTGAGTATCGTCTGCATAGCAGTGAAAGTTGATCCCGTGTTTTCTAATAATGTCTCCCAGGGGAAGCATGTATATTGTAAACAGCAAAGGGCCTAAAACTGATCCTTGAGGGACCCCGTACTTTACTGGCCTGACTTGTGAAAGCTGTCCATTAATATTCACAAACTGGTAACGATCAGCTAAGTATGACCTAAACCATTGAAGGGCCTGACCTTGGACACCTGTAGAATTTAAGCGGTCTATGAGAATATTGTGGTCAATGGTGTCAAATGCGGCGCTAAGATCGAGTAGAACTAATAGTGAGACGCACCCTTGGTCAGCAGCTAAGAGTAAATCGTTGGTTATTTTTACTAATGCGGTTTCTGTACTGTGATGAGGCCTGAAGCCTGACTGAAACACTTCAAAAATATTGTTTGTCTGCAGAAAGGAGCATAATTGGGTAGAAACAACTTTTTCTAGTATTTTAGACATAAACGGAAGATTTGAGATAGGCCTATAATTAGCTAAGTTGCTCGGGTCCAGTTGTGGTTTCTTAATAATAGGCTTAATAACAGCTAGCTTGTAAGGATTTGGAACATGGCCTAAAGATAAAGAAGAGTTGATAACATTAAGGAGAGGTTCTCCTATAACAGGTAGCAATTCTTTCAGTAATTTTGTTGGAATTGGATCTAACATACATGAAGCTGATTTAGAACTATTTATAACTTTATCTAGCTCTTCCTGTTCTATGATTTTGAAGCATTGTAGGTTATTTTGATTCAGTGAAAATATTTCTGCATCTGGAGTATGAGGTGGTGCAGAAAGTTTAACATTTTCTATTTTCTGTCTAAAGCCTTCTATTTTATCACTGAAAAAATTCATGAAGTCATCACTACTGATTTGCGGTGGGACATTTTGTTCCAAAGATGATCGATTATTTGTTAGTTTAGCAATGGTGCTAAATAAAAATCTAGGATTGTTATGGTTATTTTCAATCAGTTTGCGGAGGTGCTCGGCCCTGGCAGATTTGAGAGCCCTCCTATAGCTGGACATACTGTCTTTGTACGCAATACTAAAAACCTCTAAATTAGTTTTTTTCCATTTACGTTCTAGAGCACGGGTTGCTGTTTTGAGAGCGCGAGTATGATTATTGTACCATGGTGTAGTTTTATTCTCTCTAGCCTTTTTTAATTTGATGGGTGCCACTGTATTTAGTGTGTTAGTAAAGACGGCATCCATATTGCTGGTTACTACATCAAGGTCATTTGCGTTTGCGGGTGTATTTCGAAATAAGGAAAGGTCAGGTAAGTTATTTATGAATTCATCCTTGGTGGACGGAACGATAGTCCTACCAGGGCGGTATATTGGTGCAGATCTGCTAATTTCAGGTAGACGCAGCTTATATAGTAAGAGGTAGTGGTCTGTAATATCATCACTTTGTGGTATAATGTCTACATCAAAGACCTCAATTCCGTAAGACAATATTAGATCTAATGTATGCTTTAAGCAATGGGTTGGACCGACAGCATTTTGTTTTATCCCAAGTGAGTTTAATAGATCCATAAAGGCGAGCCCTAGTGTATCATTGGAGTCATCTACGTGAATGTTGAAGTCTCCTACAATTAGTATTTTATCAGTTTTAACTAGCAAATCAGAAATAAAATCAGAAAACTCTTTTAGAAAATTGACATAGGGTCCTGGGGGTCTATATATGGTGATTATAGCGAGAGATAACATAGATTTTTGCTTAATATCCGGTAGCATAACATTAAGAGCTAATAACTCAAAGGAGTTAAACATAAGTCCCTTTTTCTGATTAACATTAAGAATATCACTAAAGATTGATGCAACTCCACCACCACGGCCAGTATGACGAGCCTTATGCTTGTATGTGAATCCTGGAGGAGTTGCTTCATTTAAGCTAATATAGTCATTTTGTTTCAGCCAGGTTTCAGTGAGACAGAGTGCATTTAATTTATGTCATTTGCTAATTAATAACCTCATGTGGAACTGAATGTGTCTCATTTCGACGTCTGATACTGTCCATTTCAGTCACGGGCGCATGCTTTCAAAGCCTTTCTGAATGAATGAATGAAATACGCTGTTTTCCAAGAAGGCAACCCAGAGTGCTGAATTATAATTCTGAATTATAAATGTCTTTATTTAGGTAAATTTCACATGCACAATGCCAGTTTAGCCAATTATAATTTACCTAAATAAAGACAGCGTTTCGGCACGGAAAAACCATTTTCAAAGCAGAATATCTGACTTCATCATTGTTTTTCAGTTAAAAAAGTATGTTCACTTGGGATGTTTCTTAAATATCTGCACACATATTATGGTATTTTTATGCTTTAGAAGAGTCAAAAACTTACATACAGCACCTTTAAGTATTCCCTTTGCTGTGACAATCATATATTTAACTCAGGTGCTGTCCATTTCTTCTAATTATCCTTAAGATGGTTCTATACGTTCACTGTAAAACTTTTCGTTGTAAATTTACAGAATAGTACTGGCAGCTGGGTTGCTGTTTTTACAGTCCACTTCTATAAATCCTGTAAATTAACTGTAAAATACTGTCAGTTGCAAGTGCCAGTAATGTACTGTTATTTTAAAGTCTGATGCTGTAAAAATACATGCACTGAATAAAAATAAACTCATTTCATTCGCATAATACACTACCCCATTTTGGCCAACTGCTGATTGTGGTTATGAAGAAATGTTTGTGTTATATGCTTAACACAAGCACATTTATAACAAAAACTTATTTTAGCTGTTTCACAACATTTAGTTGAACATAAAACTCTTGTAGCTCACATGTATGTAGAGCTAGAATTAACATAGATACTCGCACTGCATCAGCAACTACAGAGCTACTGTCTTTAAATGAAGAAACATGCAGTATAACATCAGTGTTCTCCTGATCATCTTTGACTCAAACACTGGCTCTACTCTTCTCCACAAGGGTGACACACAAAAGGGACAGAGGAAATTTGACACCAGTTTTACAGAAAAATACAGTTTTTTTCAGAATAATGCTGGCAGCTGGGTTGTCAGCCACATACTGTGTTTTTACAGTCCACTCCTGTAGTTTACATTCACAGTACATTACTGTTAAAATACATTTTTACACTGTTTTTACAGCTCAACCCTTTAACCCTTTAAACCCCACAGCAAAATTCTCAGTTTTAAAATGAACCCTTCCAAATGTCCACACTACTGAGCAGGGCTCTGAACCAGTTCAGGGAGCGGAAACAGAAACAAATGACATTTTTCAGGAACAGAAACAAAAAACGAAAACAAGATCAACTTCTGAACAGAAACGTTTGAACAGAAACATTCTAAACAGAAACAGTTATTTGAAATAACAGTTAACCAGTTAATAACGTTATTTTATAGTTCTCTTTATTATATGAATTTGGGAGACAAATAGCATTAATTTAAATTGTGTGTACAAATGCAACTGTGACGCATACATCGTGAAATGTCCGCGAAGCAGACATCAAGCGAGTGTCATTTTTGATGCGACAAGCTTGTCTCAAAGGTTACAGAGAACCTGGCTCTTTTATGTACAAAGGTATGTTTCAGTTTAAGTTATTCTTATTAAAACTTGTATTTATACAAATATGAATTATTGATTGTCGATTGTTTTTAGATGGGTCTCCATAAAGAAAATCCTTTTGTTTATGTGGCGTGAGCGGGGCTGAGAGAGCAGAACACACAGAGAATCAAAGCGTGATTCTATGAAGAATTGTAGCGACTACGCCACCCCAACTTAATGGGGTATAAAGGGTTAGTTAAAAGATAAAAAGTTATAAAGGGTCAGCTTAAAGGGTCAGTTCTGGTTTATTTGGTTGAATTCTGGCTAATATGTGGTATTGCTATGGCTTATTTGTGGGCCAGATCTGGCAAACAGGAGTGGACCGTCCTAGAGCCATCATTCCAATCAATATGTGCTCCATGTGTAAGTGTCTGGTGTGGGCCGAATCTGAGCCAAAATAAAAGCAAACTGTTGCCAAGAATAGGGTCAGTTCTGGTTCATTTGGTTGAATTCTGGCTGATATGTGATATTGCTATGGCTTAATTGTGGCCCAGATCTGGCAAACAGGAGTGGACCGCCCAAGTGCCATCATTCCATGCGGTATGTGGGCCGGATGTAAGTGTCTGGTGTGGGTCAGATTTGAGCCACATGAATTTTGCTAGCTGTGATTGCATTGTATACAATTTTGTATTTATATTAAAGATAAATAAGGCAAGAAGATGAGAATGATACTTTTTATATTTTTACACAAACAAAATATATTGTGGTAGTGCACTTGTTTAACAAAAATCTTTGTAATTGTAACATACAACATGCAATAAAAAGCCATCAAAAAAAAAGACCTAAAGCGCAAAATCTTTTGTGTTTACAAGTAAAATTAAGTTTTATACTCCGCCTATCCAGCTAAAAATTTTATATCTCTACATGTTCTAAGAATATTACCAAGCAATGTTGCATTACTGTTTTCGGCGGATAGTTTTGTTTTAGTTCCCATGAACATTGTCTCAAAAGATAGGAAAACATTTTCTAGAAACATTCTAACCACATTTACTGGTAAAAATGTTATAACATATTTTAACATGGCGACGCAATGGCGCAGTAGGTAGTGCTGTCGCATCACAGCAAGAAGGTTGCTGGTGCTTATAACATTATTAGTGGGAAGTTTTCTTTAAGTTCCCAGAATGTTCTCTCTAATGGTAGAAAAACATTCTCTAAATACATTCTAAATACATATCAAAGTAACATTGCTACAACATTATACTCTAACATTATTATAATGTTTCAACGTATTGTTTTATTTCACTTCCCAGAACATTCTCTTAAAAGACAGGAAAACATTCTCCAAGGTTTCCGCTACATTTATTCATCCGTGGCGGGCCGCCACGCCAAAATTCATCCCGCCACGGCTACATTACAACTTCTCATTTAAAACATTTAGTCGTGTTTTTTTATAGCGGGTTATATCGCACCAAAACATATTAAAAGGTGAATGAATTATAACAGCGCAAACATTTCTGTAACCGTAGTAGTGCTGTGCACTATTTGTTCAACCCTTTAAGGTGACATGCTGACTGACTGACTGACAGGTGCGAGATGCGTGGGGCGCCAGCAAACATGGCGTAGCTTTCAGTTAAGATGAACACAGTATAAGTATATAAGTATACTTATCTTTCTGGAGTTTATAGCCGTTTCACTTTACTTCAGGACGCGCTAATGTCAGAAAACGCACAAAAACGCACTAAATCGCACTTCAGCAGTGCTTACTGGAGAGCGCACGAGAAGATCTGCACTTGAGCATGTAAATTTGAGTGCGTGCAAGAACTTTTGTGCACGAAGAGGAAATCGGCGCGCAAAGAGATTCGCATGCTCATATTACATGAATGCGTTCTCGACTTGTAATACTGCGTGTAATATTTGTCTTTGAAATAGTTGGCAGATCTGTATAAAAAAAAAGCCTGCCGCCACAGCTGGGAAAAATCCTAGAGGAAACACTGTTCTCTAAAGCATTGTAACCACATTTGGTGGTAACGTTAGAACTTTATTAGGGCTAGTTTTAGTTTAGTTCATAGAATGTTCTTTTAAAAGATAAACATTCTCTGAAACATTCTAAACTGGTTTAGTGGTAACATTGTTGAAACATTACACTTTAACATTATTATAACATTTCAAGTGTAGGGCCTCACACACGTAATACACAATTATGTAGTGCGTTAACTTTAAATTAGCTCAAAGGGAATATAACAGAATTTAAAGCAGCTTCAAAAGAATCAACTATTTTGAACTAAACAATCGACTCGTCCAGCGCTTATTTGAACAGACAGGGCTGTTGACTCAAAAACAAGTATTGCTATTCGAAATAACGTAAAACAATTTAATATTTAAGCATGGTAACAAGATCTAGGTATAAGGCAATAGATTCATAAGTATACACAGGCCACTTTCCTTTCAATACAAAAAAGACTTTATTGACTACAAACAAAACTAACACAAACACACATACACACACACACACACACACACACACACATTCATACTGGTTGCAGACAAGGAATAGAAGGAAAAGAAGAGTTTAGGAGAGATGTGATGTAAAACCTCAAGATGTAAAACCTAACCAAGCGAACCAAATAATCAATTCAACCTTTACTGTTTCTTAGACAGGGTTCTCTATCATTTAACATGACTAGCAGATCATACACTAGTTCAGCAATGGATCTGGAAATGTACTTGCGTTCCTTAGTGATGTGGTGAAATCCCTCTGTGGAGCTGGATTCCCACATGAGTTCGCTGGTGGTTGGCTGGTCATTGAAGTGATGCAGAAGTTAAACCACAGAATTGTTATTGCTTATAAACCTTCATAATTATGTGGCACATGCAAGGATGTTATTACGTTACTTATAATAATGGATTAAACATTGGTTAACATCAGTAACTTATAACATTCGTCACAGGTTGTGCCTCACTTAAAACAATATTAGCATCACTTGACTTTTTTTTTTTTACTTGGCTTGTTTGTTGAATTGAATAAACTTTTCAAACAAAGTTCTCAAAAATTACAGCAGCTCAAGAGAAATTTATATTAAGAGGTTAAAGATTTTGTGGATGTTAGACAAAAAATAAACAGGCTAGTAATAAGTGTAGCTGGTGATGCTGTTTGTGGAGTGCTTTAACTATCGTCTCATTTTTTGTTTTTTTTCGTGATTTAATAATTTGTTGTACTTCAGTTGATTTCATTGTAAAACTTTGACATGTCAGTTGTAATCTATGTTTCTCTAAAGAGCTTCTCCAGAGCTTCCCGTGCCAAATATTTGCCAAAAGTGGCCCACATTTGTTTTAGGATAACTTGACCACATTTGCCATATCTTCTCTGGGCCACTATAGGCTCAAATCCACATTAGCCATAGCTTACTGTGCCAAATATTCATTCTCTTGGCCACTATAGGCTAACGGCTGCATTAGCCAGAGTTTACTGTGTAGAATATTTGCCAAAAGTGGCCCACGGGGGGCGCTATAGAGGATTGTATGGAGTAGACGTGTTTTGCTGAGCTCCTCCACACCAACTTAACAAATTAAAGAAATTAGCCGTCTTCAACTTTAATTTCATATCCTTGATTTCAGAATATCTTGTTGAACTGTTTTTTCCACTAATTGGTCTACATTTTGATGCACGAGAATGCCTTTAAAGCAGCCAAAATCCTCAAAAAGCTCTGGTCAGTTAGCAACTAGCCACGAGGAAGCTAACCGCACTATCAGCCAAACAACCGTCGACGAAGACATACCTCCAGCCTGGGAAAAGATTTCAAACAAGATTCTTGCAACTATACATGAGAGATTTGATAAGTTTGAGGAAGATTTTCGATCTCTCCAGACAACGGTACGTGAATTTTCTGAAAGAGTAGAGGCTGTCGAATCTCAGGCGCAGGATCACGATAGCCGACTGCACTCTCTTGAAACGGCTATATCGGACCTGCAAAAATCGAACAAAACTCTCAAAGCTAAGGTCAACGATCTAGAAGGACGATCTCGGCGAAACAACATTAAAATAATTGGAGTTCCAGAAGGAGAGGAGAAAGGGAGACCGACTGAGTTTATTGCGACACTTATCCCAAAACTACTTGGTGAATCCCACTTTCAAAATCCACTAATTATCGACCGCGCTCATCGCGCGCTCAAACCAAGGCCGTCGGAGGGAGAAAGGCCCCGCATCATCATCATCATCACCCGCATCACCGTGTCCATTTCTACTGTTGCGATGGCAGGTGTGTCTGTGTGTGTCTCTCTCTCTCTCTCTCTCTCCGTCTCTTACACCTGCAGGCCCCGCCCAGTGACGCAGACGACGTGCCCTGGGATTGGCTGGTGTGACCCAGGGCGTCTTTTAAAAAGGAGAGAACGGGCGTGCACGAGAGAGCGATTGTTGGTTGGCGATTTTGTTTAAAGCTAGTGTATTTCATTCTTGTTGCATAAGTGTATTGTTGATTGTGTTTTCGTTTTGTGTAACTCATTTGTGGGTTATTCATCCGTGTTTCCCCTTCCTATTATTTTTGTTTGGCTTGTTTGTTAACACTGTAAATATTGTATTGTACACGGTAGGAAGCAGTAGGGGTTGGACACCACCTTTTATTTTCTGTAAATATTTTCTCCTGTTTTTTTGTCTAGTTAGGGAGGTAGGAGTAGTTTTTGTATTTTTATTTCTGTTATTGTTTGTTGAGTTTAGTTAGTTGCATTTGGGTGTTTAGTTAGAGTGTACCTTTTTGTTTATTATTTTCCTGTGGTTCCACTCCGAGGTAATAGGCTTCACGTTTTTGGGTGATATAAAAAAAAAGAAAAAGAAAAAAAAGACGAATAAAGAGACCCGATACCAAAGGGTTATTGAAGTGATTTTTATTTGTCACGTAGTCTTTTATGTTGCGGCCTTGTCCCTAGACCAGGGTCGTAACATAAAGTGGGGGCTCGTCATTTGTTTTTGTTTATCAAAAACGCTTATCTTGAATCCTTCTTGTGGACGCGCAGTGGGTAAGTCATTTCAATTTATTCTTTGTTTGGCTGCTTTCTTTTTGGTGTGGGAAGGAGTAGCGAATAGTGTTAATATGGATTTTGATTTGACTGACTTCGCACTTTCTCCGAGCACGGAACAGTTTGATCGCTGCCGTAAGGATGACTTATTTAAAATTGCAGAATTCTTTAAAATTGTGGTGCCGCATAAGGCTTCAAAAAAAGAATTAAAAGATGTGCTTTATAAAGAATTGATTTTGCTGGGAATACTGCCTGATCCGTCGGAGGTGGATGGCGTAGAGATGGGAGCTTCTACGCCGTCGAAGGCCGACGAGAAGCCCTCGACTCCGCCACCTTTGTCTCCGCCTTTCAGGTCACCAATATTTGCACCACCGGGTAGTTTACCCGATTCGGACCCGTTATTAATGTTAAAATCTAAAGAACTGGATTTACGAATTAAACAAGAAGAGAGCGTGGCAAAGAGGCTGAGGTTAAGAGAGCTGGAGCTGGAGTTAGAGAGGGAGCGGCTTCGCGTGGATCGCGGCCGGTCTCCCCCGGCTGTGGATCCGCTGGAGAGTTCTGCTTTTCCTTCATTCGCTCGGTTACCCGCCGCCCCTTTGCCAGCCTCTTCCACTCCAGTTTCATCTGCCGATGTGGCTAACGCTCCAATTTTTGATGTAAGCCGACACATTAATTTAGTGCCTCCTTTTCGTGAAGCTGAAGTGGACAGCTATTTTACCGCGTTTGAGCGGGTTGCCGCTACACTGAAGTGGCCGAAGGAAATGTGGGCTCTGCTACTGCAGTGTAAGCTTATGGGAAAGGCACAAGAGGTTTGTTCTGCGCTACCGATTGAACAGAGTCTAAATTACGATGTGGTGAAGCAATCTGTTCTTCGTGCTTATGAGTTAGTACCGGAGGCATATAGACAAAAATTTAGAGCCCATAAGAAAGCAGACAAACAAACTTTCGTGGAATTTGCTAGAGAGAAACAGAACCTTTTTGAAAAGTGGTGCGCTGCCAGTAAAACTACTACTTTTGAAGCTTTAAAAGAACTAGTTTTATTGGAAGACTTTAAAAGCAGTGTTTCTGAAAGTTTAGTTGTGCACCTAAACGAGCAGAAGGTTAAGTCTCTCTCTGCAGCCGCCGTGCTGGCGGACGAATTCATTTTAACACACCGTACAGTCTTTTCACCAGTGAAATATGACAGGGTTGCTGTTCAGGGTGCTGAAGGGCAGGTAAAGGGCTGGATGGGTGATGCGAAACCAGGCAGAGGAGGAGCTTTTGGGGTGCGCAGAGGTGCGCAACCGCGGGTGGGCGAAGGCAGAGTGTGTTTTTATTGCCTTGATGCCAGTCATCTTATCGCTGATTGTGAGGCCTGGAAGAAAAAAAATACCTCAGTTAAACCTAAAGGGGTTGGGTTTGTAAATACTAGTAAAACATCTTTGTCAGTTACATCAGGTTATGAGCCATTCATGTTACAGGGATGGGTGGCTTGCAGCGCCAGTGACGTACCCAAATCAGTGTCTGTGTTGAGAGACACTGGTGCAGCCCAAAGTCTTCTGCTGGCTGGCACTATCCCTCTGACTCCGGAAACCTACACAGGTGCTGACGTAATTCTGCGTGGTATAGGAAAAGGCTGTGTAAAGGTTCCTTTACACAGCCTATTCCTTAAAACAGAAGTGGTTATTGGACAGGTGTGTGTTGGGGTATGCTCTGAACTTCCAGTGGAAGGAGTAGATTTTATATTGGGAAATGATTTAGCTGGTGGCATAGTTTTCCCACCCCCAATTGTGGTTAACCGACCATTAACAGATGAATCTGACGATTTGTTAACAAGGTTTCCAGCCGCATTTCCCTCGTGTGTCGTGACTCGTGCGCAAGCACGCAAATTCGAGGACGTGGTTGATGTGTCTGATTCTTTTTTTTCAGCAATGACTGGGAAGCTGTTTGTAAGACCTGTGTCTCCTATGGACACGGCTTTACAAACAGGCCGTTCACAATTAGCTGCTGTACAAAAGGCTGACCCTTCGTTAGCGACCTGCTTTTCGGCTGTAACAGACAAAGCAAAAGCACCGAATAAAAAGGTAACATATTCTATTGAAGATGACATTTTGATGCGAAAATGGGAAGACGGCGATAGTGTTCGTCAGGTGGTCGTGCCCACCGGTTACCGCTCACAAATATTAGAATTAGCGCATGACCATATACTTTCTGGGCATCTGGGCATTCGGAAAACGTACGATCGCGTTTTGCGCTATTTTTTCTGGCCTGGTCTAAAATCGGATGTAGTAAATTACTGCCGCTCATGTCACGTTTGTCAAGTAGCTGGCAAACCAAATCAAATTATTCCTCCTGCTCCCCTTTGTCCAATACCGGTGATGGGTGAACCGTTCGAAAGAATTATTATTGACTGTGTAGGACCGCTGCCAAAATCTAAATCCGGATATCAATATATACTCACTTTGATGTGCGCTGCGACGCGCTTCCCGGAAGCTGTCCCAATGCGCAGCATCAAAGCTAAGGCTGTTGTTAAGGAAATCATTAAGTTTTGTTCCATATTCGGGTTACCAAAAACAATACAGACTGATCAGGGTTCAAATTTTACCTCGGCACTGTTCACTCAGGTTGTCAGTGAGCTTGCCATCAAGCATCAGCTATCGAGCGCTTATCATCCTGAGTCGCAGGGAGCGCTGGAACGTTTCCACCAGACCCTTAAGTCCATGCTGCGCGCGTTCTGTGTGGAAACGGGGAAGGACTGGGATGAGGGGTTGCCGATGCTGATGTTTGCTATTCGCGAGACAGTACAGGAATCTGTAGGATACAGCCCGGCTGAGCTTGTCTTCGGATACTCCGTCCGGGGACCCCTAAAGCTGTTGAGAGAGCAACTGTTATCGGAGAAGAAATCTCCCGTAAATGTTTGCGAGTACGTGACTCAAATGCGTAAACGTTTAAATTGCGTGTGGGAGATGGCAAAATCAAATTTGTCATCCAAACAGGCTCACATGAAAAAATTATTTGACAGAAAGGCTGTTGCACGAAGCTTTCAGCCAGGAGATTTGGTGCTGGTTTTTCTTCCGCTGCCTGGCTCTGCGCTTCATGCTCGCTTCTCAGGGCCCTACGTAGTGGAACAGAAACTGAGTGAATCAAATTACCTAATTCGCACCCCCGAACGTAGAAAAAAATCCCGCGTGTGTCATATAAATATGTTGAAGGCTTACGTGGATAGAAGCGCCATCGATGAGCCTGTTTCTGAAACGGCGCCAGTGTTGACGTGCGCTCCTCCGTCTCCGGTTGGGGATTCTGAGGAGGACGGGTTGAGGGTTTCAGAAATGTTGACCACGCCACCAAAATTGTGCAATTCGGAGTTTTTAGATAACATTGAAATCCAATTGGCAGACCTCCCTTATTCACAGCGCAGGGATATTGTTTCCCTGATCCGTGAATTCTCTTCTCTCTTTTCAGATGTGCCTAGTCAGACTCATGTTTTATTTCACGATATTGAAATTATTAATTCTCCACCTTTAAAACAACACCCGTACAGAGTGAACCCTGTAAAGAGAGAAGAGATGAGGAAGGAGGTAGATTACCTGGTTGCAAATGGTCTGGCGATTCCCAGCTGCAGCCCGTGGAGCTCGCCGTGTTTGCTGGTCTCCAAGCCGGACGGCTCGTATAGATTCTGTACGGATTACAGAAAAGTGAACAGTGTGACCAGACCAGACTCCTTTCCGTTGCCCAGAATGGAGGACTGTATAGACCGCGTAGGTGCTGCTTTGTTTGTGACAAAGCTTGATTTATTAAAGGGCTTCTGGCAGGTACCACTGACGCAGCGCGCTTCAGATATTTCCGCGTTTGTAACACCGGATAACTTTCTGCAATACACCGTTATGGCCTTCGGGATGCGAAACGCTCCAGCAACCTTTCAAAGGTTGATGCAGAGAGTATTGTCCGGTGTTGCAAACTGCGAGGCATATCTTGATGATGTCGTGATTTATTCCAAATCTTGGAACGATCACATGAAGACCCTGCGTTTAGTGTTCACCCGCTTAAGTGAAGCCTCATTGACTGTGAATTTAAAAAAATGCGAATTCGCTAAAGCTGTGGTCACTTACTTGGGTAAGCAGGTCGGACAAGGACAGGTGCGTCCAATCGAAGCCAAAGTCGAGGCTATTGTTCATTTTCCCGCCCCCACCACCAAACGAGAATTACGTCGGTTCCTGGGTATGGTGGGTTATTACAGGAGTTTTTGTAAAAACTTTTCCTCCGTAGTTTCCCCTCTCACTGACCTGTTAAGTGGGTCCAAAGATTTTGTGTGGGATCAAAAGTGTGATTCTGCTTTAAGAGCAGCTAAAGATCTTTTGTGCAGTGCCCCAGTTCTCTCTGCCCCTGACTTTACTCATCCCTTTAAAATAGAGGTTGATGCCAGCGCGTTGGGTGCTGGGGCAGTGCTGCTCCAAGAGGGTGAAAATGGAGTTGATCACCCTGTGTGTTATTTTTCAAAAAAATTTGCAAAAGCACAACAGAATTACAGCACGATCGAGAAAGAAGCCCTAGCGTTACTTCTTGCCCTCCAGCACTTTGAAATATATGTGGGTGGTAGCAACTTACCTGTCGTGATTTACACTGACCACAATCCTTTGGTTTTTCTCCAGCGCATGGCCAACTCCAATCAGAGGCTAATGAGGTGGTCATTAATAGTCCAAGGTTTTAACATTGACATCCGCCACAAGAAGGGTTCAGAAAACGTTATTGCCGATGCTCTTTCTAGAGTCTGATTTTTGTTAGTTTTTCTAAAGATAATTGTCAAAAAAAATATATATATAAAATGTGTTTTTTTGACTTTAATGTGTGGGGGTGTTGCGATGGCAGGTGTGTCTGTGTGTGTCTCTCTCTCTCTCTCTCTCTCCGTCTCTTACACCTGCAGGCCCCGCCCAGTGACGCAGACGACGTGCCCTGGGATTGGCTGGTGTGACCCAGGGCGTCTTTTAAAAAGGAGAGAACGGGCGTGCACGAGAGAGCGATTGTTGGTTGGCGATTTTGTTTAAAGCTAGTGTATTTCATTCTTGTTGCATAAGTGTATTGTTGATTGTGTTTTCGTTTTGTGTAACTCATTTGTGGGTTATTCATCCGTGTTTCCCCTTCCTATTATTTTTGTTTGGCTTGTTTGTTAACACTGTAAATATTGTATTGTACACGGTAGGAAGCAGTAGGGGTTGGACACCACCTTTTATTTTCTGTAAATATTTTCTCCTGTTTTTTTGTCTAGTTAGGGAGGTAGGAGTAGTTTTTGTATTTTTATTTCTGTTATTGTTTGTTGAGTTTAGTTAGTTGCATTTGGGTGTTTAGTTAGAGTGTACCTTTTTGTTTATTATTTTCCTGTGGTTCCACTCCGAGGTAATAGGCTTCACGTTTTTGGGTGATATAAAAAAAAAAGAAAAAGAAAAAAAAAGACGAATAAAGAGACCCGATACCAAAGGGTTATTGAAGTGATTTTTATTTGTCACGTAGTCTTTTATGTTGCGGCCTTGTCCCTAGACCAGGGTCGTAACACTACCAAGAAAAAGAATTGATCCTCCGGCTCCGTCGCGATCGCACCCTAGAGTACAACGGTCACAAGGTATACATATTTCCAGATTATACCGCAGAAGTGATGGAGCAACGGAGGTCATTTGGTGATGTGATGCGAGAGCTGAGGGAGATAAAAGTGCCACACAGTCTCCGTTTTCCCGCGCGCCTCAGTTTTCAGCACAATGGACAGTTCGTGACCTTCTCAGACCCTGCAGAGGCGGCTAAATATGTGACATCCAAGCTGAGATAGAGGATCATACACAACGCCGATATCACAATCAAGGTACTTTTTAATGCTGCCGAGGAAATGTTTCGGCTTAGCTAAGATGACGTACACTATACATTAATGTGGACGGCCACATTATTAACAGAAACGTGGTAATGGAGCGCAACGAAACCACTGGAGTTGGACTATATCGTCACTTCCATGCGGATGGTGTTCTCCAATCCAAGAAAGGATATAGTGCTTCATGTTGGGGAAGCCTGTTACGAGGGAGGGTTATTGGACTTTGTTCTAAGTCGTGAAAAGTTCCACCTGTTAAGGGTTTCTGTGTGTTTTTTTTTTTTTTCTTTGGAGGGGGAGTCATCTCATCTCAGTGCTTTATTTTTTTTACCCAACTGTTTAAAGGGTAGATGACTACAAATAATCAAGCCATGAATATAGTCTCTTGGAATGTAAGAGGACTTGGTCATGTAATTAAAAGGAGCAGGGTTTTTGCACATCTGAAATCACTTAAGGCCGATATAATGTTTCTGCAAGAAACCCATCTTAATGCTGCCAACCAAAGTACACTCAGAGCTAACTGGATATCTCAGGTATATCAGGCCCCGTTCAATGCTAAAGCTAGAGGTGTAGCTATTCTCTTTCGCAAGACTGTGCTATTTCGCCTCTCGTCAATGGTTGCTGATCCTCAGGGAAGGTTTATAATGGTGACCGGTCATATCAACTCACTCCCCATAACTTTACTCAACATTTACGGTCCCAATTTTGATGACCCAAACTTTTTTCGGAAAGTATTTAGCATAATCCCAGACACAAATACCACTAACCTTGTAATAGGTGGAGATTTTAATTGCTACTTAGACCCATATATGGATAGACTTTCTACAAAACCACCACCCACGATTACTTCAATACAAATGCTTCATAATTTAATTAAATCTAGAAATTTAGTTGATGTCTGGAGGCTTCAGCATCCAACGGATAGAGACTACTCGTTTTACTCACACGTGCATAAGTCATATTCTCGAATCGATTATTTTCTCGTAGCATCTAAGCTGATTTCTAACATTGGTAAAACCAAATATCATAACATAATAATATCTGACCACAGCCCTGTCACGCTCCAAATTGAAAATATTCTGCCAAAGCGTAAATATTGCTGGCGTTTCAACCCTATGTTAATCCAAGATCCAACCTTTTTGTCATACTTAAATGATAAAATGGATGAGTATTTCTCAACTAATGATAATGGTGAGGTCTCAGACTCAGTCTTATGGGATACTTTAAAAGCTGTAATGCGGGGACACATTATCTCATACGAATCATCTAAAAAGCGTGCTTTGAATAGCCGACTACAAGAAATTGAAAACATACTCCCAAACTACGAACAAACCTACAAAAAGTCACTATCCAATTCTGATTATAATAAAATTTTAAAATTAAAATATGAGTATAATTCTATCCTAAATAGACAAATAAGTAACCTGCTTCTCAAACTTAAACAGAAACACTTTGAGCTGGGAGACAAACCTGGAAAGTTACTTGCAAGACAATTAAGAGGAGAACAAGCCAACAAGGTAATTCATATGGTAAAAACAAAAACAGGTGACTCAATAACAAATCCTGAAGAAATAAATGGATGTTTTAGGGAATTTTATTCAGATCTATACACTTCTAAAGCTAATCAAATTGACCCAAATTACAACCACTTTTTCTTCAAATTGGACATGCCAAAGCTTAGTGAGGTTTCAAAACTAGAACTGGAATCCGAAATCTTAATCGAAGATATTTTAAAAGCAATTCATGCTTTTCCCTCAGGGAAAGCCCCAGGCCCAGATGGCTTTGGATGTGAGTTTTTTAAAACCTTTAGCAAGAGACTAGCCCCCTATATACTAAGAATGCTGCAAGACTCAATTAAGAAGAATACACTTCCTGATTCATTATATGATGCAAATGTCTGTGTAATTTTGAAAAAAGGGAAACCTGAGACAGACCCAGCTAATTACAGGCCCATTGCCCTCTTAAATTTTGATCAAAAAGTGTTGACAAAAATCCTAGCTGATAGACTGGCACAACACATTTCTAAAATTATCCATCCAGATCAGACAGGCTTTATCCCAGGTAGGTTTTCATTCTGTAATGTCCGCCTATTACTTAATATTTTATATGAAAAAGGTAAATTAACCAACAAACCAGCTGCGATTGTCTCGTTAGATGCACAGAAAGCCTTCGATCAAATCGAATGGCCATATATATTTGAAACGTTAAGGCAGTTTGGATTTGGAAATAAATTTATCAACTGGATCAAAATAGTATATTTACGTCCATCTTCATCTATCTTGACAAATGGCATCAGATCTAATCCCTTCATACTGCAGCGGGGAGTACGTCAGGGTGACCCTCTATCACCTCTTCTTTTTAACATTGCACTTGAGCCATTAGCAGTAGGAATTAGAACCAATCCACATATCCAGGGTATTTCTCTTGGTAATGCCGAAAGTTTGATCAGCTTATATGCTGACGACGTTCTACTATACATCTCTGATCCAGTTTCTACTATCCCTAAGATTCTAAATTATATTGATAGTTTCAGTAATTTATCAGGATATTCAATTAACTGGGAAAAAAGTGAATTTATGCCTTTAACAAATAATTTAAGTGACGCTTTTTTAAACAATTTACCTTTTAAAATAGTAAATAATCATTTTACTTATCTTGGCCTGAATATCCCAAAGAACCCTAAACACTTATTTAAATAAAATTTTTTGGATATGATTAACAGAATCAAATCTAACATTAAAAGATGGAAATTGCTCCCCTTGTCACTAATTGGCCGGGTGAATGTGATAAAGATGGTTGTTCTCCCCAGGTTTTTATATCTTTTCCAAAATCTCCCGATCTATTTACCCATGTCTTTATTCAAGCAAATTGATTCAATTATTCTCTCATTCATTTGGAACTATAAAATACCTCGCATATCCAAAGCCCATTTACAAAAAAATACAGATAGCGGAGGTCTTGGCCTTCCAATTCTCAAGCACTATTATTGGGCAACAAATGCCAGAGCTCTCACATACTGGCAAAGGGGTGTTCTGGGGGATGTGCCGTCTGAGACTTCTCCATTATGGGTTTATGCCGAGGCCATTTCTGTGCCGGAGTCCTCTCTCCCAACATTGCTATTTACAGAGTGTAAATTAATCAAAAAACAAGGAAGTTGTAATTTTGTGGTAAGGAATTCGTTAAGGATTTTAAATCAGATAAATAAATTTTACAAATTACCTAAGGTTTCAGTCAGTACGCGGATCTCGCGCAATCCTTCATTCAGACCCTCCCTGATTGACAGTACTTTCACAGCATGGAAAAGAAAAGGGCTATCTTGCATCGGAGATCTTTACATAGACAATCAATTTGCATCCTTTGCACAACTGAAGGATAAGTTTTCTCTCCCGCAGTCTCATTTTTTCTGCTATCTGCAGATTAGAAACTATGTAAAGGAAAATATCTCACAATTTATAAATAAACCAGAAAGTCACATTATTCAGAATCTCCTATCCTCGAGTCCTAACACTAAACATCTGATATCAAGCTTTGTTCGTGTTTTTGAGACTGCAATATGCACTAAGCACATTAAGACAGCTTGGGCCATGGATCTGAATGAAGAATTGGCTGATGAGATCTGGGAAGAAGCCCTGTCGAGAATAAAAAAAGGTTCAATAAATTCGAGACATAAATTAATTCAATTTAAAGTTTTACACCGCCTTCATTTCTCTAAAACTAGATTAAGTAAAATCTTTCCCTCTGTGTCTCCTAATTGTGACAGGTGTGGGGGAGCAGAGGGGACTTTGGCACATTTATTTTGGTTTTGTCCTGTTCTTTATGAGTTTTGGTCCAGCATTTTTTAATTGTTTTCCAGTGCTTATGGAACCAATATCCAACCTGACTACAAATTGGCTATTTTTGGATATTCTAATATAATGGACACTTTTCCATCAGCCCAACAGCAAGCCCTGATGGTCGGCATGATTACAGCAAAAAAGATTATCTTACTTGATTGGAAATCTCCAAAGGCTCCCTGCTTTAAGAGGTGGTTGAACGAGCTGCTCTATGTCATTCAAATGGAACAACTACGTCTTGAAACTGCACAGAAAAAAACTATAACCACATGGGGACCTATCCTAAGACGCTTGGGAATCTAGCATTTTACGTTTGTAAACTTTCATCTCTAACCCATATATTCATGATGCTGACTTTGAGAAAACATGAATACTGTCATCTTTGTTTTAAATATGTTTATGCTACATATGTCGTGTGTATATATATGTATGTATATTTGGTAACTGAGACGATCCCTCCTTTTTTTATTTATTTATTTATTTTTTATTTTATTTTATTTTATTTATTTTTTTTATTAGTATTGTATTTTTTTTTTTTTTTTTTTTTTTGTTACATATCTTATAAATGTTAAATAAAACAAAATATTACAAAAAGTGGCCCACATATGTTTTAAAACAACTGGGCCACATTTGCCATATTTTCTCTGGGCCACTTTATGCTCACTGCCGCATTTGTTTACTATACACAGTTTACTGTGCCAAATATTTGCCAAAAGTAACCATATATGGCTATATATGGGCCTTTTAAGGCAAAGATTTGGCACTTATGGCAAATCTTACATGTAATCTGAATGTGAGCCTTATGTGGCCCATGTGGAAAATGATAAATTTGGCCCAAATGATGGAGGACAAATGTGAGCCACAGTTGGCAAAAATGTGGCATAGTCATTTAAGGGTAATCTGGGTCTAAACCTAAAGTGGCTCACATGTGTAGGTGCAAATGTGGCCCAGTTATCTTAAGACATATGTGTGCCACTTTTGGCAAATATTTGGCACAGTAAGCTCTGCCTAATGTGGATTTGAGCCTATAGTGGCCCAAAGAAGATATGGCAAATGTGGCCCAGTTATCCTAAAACAAATGTGGGCCACTTTTAGCAAATATTTGGCAGTTAGCTCTGGATAATGTGGCTATGAGCCTAAAGTGGCCCAGAGAAGATATGGCAAATGTGGCCCAGTTATTTTAAAATATATGTGGACCACATTATTCAACCTTTACTGTTTCTCAAACAGAGTTATCTATCATTTAACATGATTAGCAGATCATACACCAGTTCAGCAATGGATCTGGAGATGTACTTGGGTTCCTTAGTGATGTGGTGAAATCCCTCTGTGGAGCTGGATTCCCACATGAGTTCGCTGATGGTTGGATGGTCATTGAAGTGACGTCTCTGAGGCTGCTGATGAAGTGAAGTCCGGTAGTTCAAGTTGGATACGGCAAAACTGTTGTCCTGTTGACTGGTTTCGCGATGCAATTTAACTTAACGGAACTCTCGACGTAAAGAAAAGAAAGAAGAGTAAACGGAAGATGGGGAAGTTTGAGGCTGGTCTCATCCCATCTTAATGTCCAAGTCCACCTAGACTGGACCTGGAAAGGAGTTGTTCTGGAAGTGGAGCATGTCCACTCCTTAACAGCTGCTGCTGGTGCAACTCTGTTCTGCTGTACACTGCCGTGCTCTGCTTAGACACTGCTCTGCTCTGCTTTACTCTGCTTAGAGAGTTTTGGGGTGATGGGTTTTAACCACCAACATTTTCGGCCCCTAATAGAGCTGGATCAATAAGGCATTGTCTGTGGATCTACGTGACAGTCCCATGTTTGCACATGCAGCTGTGGCGTGACTCACTCACATGAGCCATGGTGCTTAGACATATAGTATTAAGCATGCATTTATAATATGAACATGATACATTTTACATATCTATGATTAAACGAAATGAAAGAAACGGAAAAGGTTTCACTCATTCATCTCACATAACATACACATAATAATACATTTGTGATAAATCAAAGTATAGTGGTTACACATTCTTAGGATTCAGGTGTCATACAAGAGCAATAACATGACATTTCATTAAAAGTCTGCTATCATCGTTTTGAGAAAGATCTGATAAACTTTAATGTTTGGTGAGAGTTTATAAAATTCAGAGAGGATTTTGAGTCTCTGTTTGACCAAAGTCAGTCAACTCTCTGTCTTGCATGGGGGTTGAAAACCCCATTTCCTGAGGTCAAACACAAGCTCTTGGTTAAGAAAAGTGTTCTCGTGATCAGTTACCCGTTCGTCTTGAGTTAACTTGATCAGGATAGTGGGTCCGATGACACCTAACTGATGATGAACCAGTCATGAGGCCGATAGCCTCAAGGCATCCGCTTCCTGCTCTGTACTGCAACAAATGTGGCCTGACCTTCTGATTTTGGTCAGAGACCAAAAGAGGCTCTCGATCAAGGTGATTTTGATCACAGGTGTCGACTCAGTTATTGGTGTCTGCATCGTTAAGTCCCCACACAAAGTACTGTTTTATTTTACTTTCCAGAACATTCTCTTAAAAGACAGGTAAATGTTCCCCTTCAGGAGGGAACTTCAATGCTGTGTGGAAAAACTTCCACTATGGGGATTTCGTCAGAATCCAATCATCTGAAAGAGTATAAAAATGGGCCAATGAAATGCCAATGAGTTGGCGGCGTCAGCGTGCACAGGTGTCTTCAATGACAATCAGCTTGGCATAAAAGCTCATCATGTGCTCAGCAACGACATCCTTTTCGCATTCAGAGCCTTTCACAAGCTTCTGAGAGAGTTACTGAGGGTTCTCCAACCTGTTCGACAGAGAGAGACTGAGAAGCTGTTCTCCCGGTCCAGAGGGCGTTCACGCCGCGGCAGACAGTCGAGCTGGGCTCTTCTCCCTTGCCTGGCGTCCTTTGGGTCCGGTCCTCAAACTGAGCGGTTTGTATAGAAAGCAAGCTTCCCTAAAAGAGCAACACGGTCGTGCAGCGCGTCTTTTTCAAGATGTCATTCCGACCGTGCGTTTCTGGATGTGATGGTTCCCTGTCCCCGGATGATGGTCACGAGCACTGCGTTGCATGTCTGGGGGTCCAGCATGTTATTGCGGTGCTTGTGGGCAGTGCATGCCGTCATTGCGACGTCATGTCTGTTGCGCAGCTAAGATCGCGGCTCGCTCTTGCAAAAGGGCGACCCACCCCAGTTGTCCCCCATTCTGCGGCTGGCACTCGGGCAGATCTGAGTGTTACAGTGGGAGTAAACCCGCCGCTTTCGGGCTCGCGGACTTCTCACTCCTCAGCGCGCTTCATCCAAGCTTCGAGTGAGAGAAGCGATCCATCCTGTCGGATGGTCGCCCTTTCACTTGATGACACCGAGGACCAGATGTCCATCATTGCATCGGAGGGTGGGCTATCATTATCTGACGAGGATCCGAACCCGCTCCCTCCCTCCGGGGTTGTGAGTGCGGCGTCGGATCCTGAAGCGGATATGCTGGCCGTGCTTTCCCGTGCTGCTTCGGCCATAGGTCTGGAGATGGTTTATTCCCCAGCTCCGCGGCCAGACCGACTAGATGTGTGCTACGTGGAGGACAAAAAGGCTAAGCCTTCTAAGCCTCCCGTTCCCTTCTTCCCGGAGGTGTACACAGTCTTGGAGGGCATCTTTCTCTGCCCGATCTGCGTGCACCTCCGCCCTCACCACCCTTGATGGTGGAGCAGCCAGGGGGTACGAGACGATTCCCCAGGTTGAGTGCGCCATTGTGGTCAACTTATGTCCGTGTGGTGCCTCTTCCTGGAGGGGTCAGCCTCGTCTCCCGTCCAAAGCATGTAGGTTATCTGCCTCCCTCGGAGCCAGAGTCTACACAGCCGCGGGCCATGCTGCTTCCGCCTTGCAAGCTATGGCCACCTACCAACGCTACCAAGCGCAGGCGCAGGCCCAGCTGCACGAGGGTGGTTATGACCCATGGCTGCTCCATGAGCTCCGCACCGCAAACGACTATGCTCTGCGTACCACCAAGTTGGCTGCGTGTGCCCTGGGGAGGACGATGGCCACACTAGTGGTCCAGAAACGCCACCTCTGGCTAAACCTGGCAGATATGCGCGATGTTGACAAAGTTTGCTTTCTTAACTTGCCTATATCCCAGGCTGGCCTGTTCGGCGACAATGTCTGTGAATTCACCCAGGAGTTCACGGCGGTGAAGGAGCAGTCGAATGCAATAGGCAAAGTCATCTATCGGCGGGACTGTAAGACCGCTCCCCCCGCCAAGCCATCCACCTCCACTGCTCCTCGCCAAGGACCCCGCCTGCGGCTTCAAGGCCTGCTCCGACGCCCCCGCCTGTGCCTCCGGCCAAGCGGCAGCGCCGAGCACCCCACAGGCAGCCAGCACCCCCGCCCCAGGGCACCACTAAGTCTGGTAAACGGACCGCGAAGCGTCCCTGAGAGGGGCTATCCAGAGAGGAGGGAACTTGCTCTTTCCCTGGTGGAGGGCCGAGCTCGACAAATAACACCAACTGCGTTTTTCAAAGCCACTCAAATTCCAAAGAAAGAGCATTTTTCCTCTTCCCCGGATGTGACAGCTCGAACACTGCCAGCTTGGGACGCTATGCCTTCCAGCTCGCAGGATCGGTGCATTTCGCCAGTGGCTCACTGAGCGCAAGAGAACGGTCTCCTTTCTCTTCCCTTCCCGACCACCCCTCCAGAGTATGGGTGCGAGATGAGAGCGAACCTATCATCTCCTGCTCTCTCGTGGGACCCCAGTGCTTCCCGGTTGAGCCCGCCCACTCTGTGCTGCCCCACCGCTGGTACGTCAGCGATCGTGCAAATGAAGCCTCTAGCGAGGGCTCTGCCTGCCTGGTTAGCGCCAGCCAGCCCATTGCAGTGGCTCATCTGCACGATCAGACTCAGCTACGCGATCCAGTTCACAAAAAGGCCTCCCAAGTTCGGGTGTGTATTTCACCAGGGTCAGCCCTGCGTCCGCCCCTGTCTTGCGAGAGGAGATTGCTGTCCTCCTGGCGAAGGATGCAATCGAGCCCTCCAGCCGAGATGGAGAGCGGGTTTTACAGTCCGTACTTCATCGTACCCAAAAAGAGCGGTGGGCTACGGCCAATCCTAGACCTGCGTGTTTTGAACTGCTGCCTTCACAAGCTGCGGTTCAGAATGCTCACACAGAAGCGCATCATCCTATGTGTTCGTCCTCAGGATTGGTTTGCAGCAATAGACCTGAAGGACGCGTATTTCCATGTCTCCATACTTCCACGCCACCGGCAGTTCCTGCGGTTTGCGTTCGAGGGTCAAGCATGGCAGTACAAAGTCCTCTCCTTCAGGCTCTCTCTGTCTTCGCAGGTTTTCACCAAGCTCACGGAGGGTGCCTTAGCGCCCCTTCGAGTCGCAGGCATACGCATACTCAATTATCTCGACGACTGGCTGATTTTAGCCAGCTCACGGGATCAATTGATTATGCACAGAGACAAGGTGCTCCGGTACCTCAACCTGTTGGGGTTTCAGGTCAACCGAGAAAAGAGCAAGCTCGCCCCCGTGCAGAGCCTCTCTTTCCTCGGGTTGGAGCTGGACTCGGTCACCATGACTTGTGAGAGGCGCGCCGGGCTGTCTGAGGAAGCTGGACAGGAAAAGAGTGGTCCCCCTAAAATTATTTCAGAGGCTCCTGGGGCATATGGCTTCCATAGCCGCGGCCACGCCGCTCGGATTGCTCCATATGAGACCCCTTCAGCACTGGCTTTGCGATCGAATCCCCAGACGCGCATGGCACGGGGGCACACACCGGGTGACTGTCACTGCGCTGTGTCACTGTACCCTCACCCGCTTAGGACAGGCGTCCAGGCATGTCGTCGTCTCGACGGATGCTTGCAGTACGGGCTGGGGGGCCGTGTGTTGCGGGCATGCTGCTGCGGACCTGTGGAATGGAACCCAATCAATTGCCTAGAGCTGCTGGCAGTGATGCTCGCTCTGCGCCGTTTCTTACCGGTGCTCAGAGGGCAACACGTGCTGGTCTGGACGGACAGCACAACGACAGTGGCGTAAATCAACCGCATGGGGCGTATGCGCTCCTGCCGCATGTCTCAGCTCGCCGGCCGTCTGCTCCTCTGGAGTCATACATGTCTGAAATCGCTGCGCGTCATTCATATTCCGGGCGAGCTCAACCGTGCAGCCGACGGGCTCTCACGGCAGATTCTGGCCCTGGGAGAGTGGAGACTCCACCCCGAGTCTGTTCAGCTGATATGGGCGCGCTTCGGGGAAGCCCAGGTCGACCTGTTTGCTTCCCCCGAGAACGCTCATTGTCAGTTTTTTTTTTCCCTGACCGAGGGCTCCCTCGGCATGGATGCACGGGCCACAGCTGGCCTCGGGGCATGCGCAAATATGCGTTTCCCCCAGTGAGCCTACTCGCGCAGCTACTGTGCAAGGTCAGGGAGGACAAGGAGCAGGTCTTGCTAGTTGCGCCTCTCTGGCCCAACCGGACCTGTTTTTCAGAGCTCCCCCTCCTCGCGATAGCCCCCCCTGGCAGATCCTTTTGAGAGAGGACCTCCTTTCTCAGGGACAGGGCACCATCTGGCACCCTCGCCCAGATCTATGGAACCTCCACGTGTGGTCCATAAACGCAGCGAGGATGACTTAGGTAACCTACCGATGGCGGTGGTTAATACCATCACTCAGGCTAGAGCACCCTCTTCGAGGCATGCCTACGCCCTGAAGTGGAGTCTATTCACTGAGTGGTGCGCTTCTCGCCGAGATGACCCCCGATCTTGCCAGATCAGCATTGTGCTTTCTTTCCTTCGGGATAGGTTGGAGCGGAGGCTGTCGCCCTCCACACTGAAGGTTTACATGGCCGCCATTTCTGCTCATCATGACGCGGTGGATGGCGGCACCGTGGGAAGGCATAACCTCATCATCCGGTTCCTCAGAGGTGCGAGGCGAATATTTCCACCCCGCTCCCCTCTCATGCTCTCTTGGGATCTCGCACTAGTGCTTGCGAGCCTGCGTGGAGATCCCTTCAAACCACTTAACTCAGTATCCTTGAGAATTCTGTCCCTGAAGACAGCTCTGCTGGTCGCGATGGCATCGATTAAGAGGGTAGGGGACCTGGAGGCATTTTCGGTCAGTAGCTCGTGCCTGGAATTCGGGCCGGCCTACTCTCACGTTGTCCTGAGACCCCGGCCTGGGTATGTGCCCAAGGTTCCTACCACACCGTTTAAGGACCAGGTAGTGAGCCTGCAAGCGCTCCCTATGGAGGAGGCAGAGCCAGCCCTTTCATTGCTGTGTCTTTTCCGCGATTTGCGGATTTACGTGGACCGTACTCAGAGCTTTAGATCCTCTGAGCAGCTCTTTGTCTGTCATGGTGGTCGGCAGAAGGGAAGTGCCGTATCTAAACAGAGGTTGGCCCACTGGATAGTGGATGCCATCTCCCTCGCTTATCAGAGCCAGGGCGAGCCGTGTCCCCCAGGAGTTAGAGCGCACTCCACCCGGAGCGTTGCCTCCTCTTGGGCGTTAGCACGCGGCGCCTCTCTAACAGACATCTATAGAGCCAGGGCTGGGCGACACCTAATACATTTGCTAAATTTTACAATCTGCAAGTGGAGCCGGTTTCCTCAAGAGTGTTGGGGAACCACTGATTCATGAAGAAACCCAGGTGGGTGTTGTAAACGCTTGCTGCGCCTCTCTCTCTAACACAGAGATACGTGCGCTTTTTGCATTTTGCCAGTTGAGTTGCCCACTTGACGAACCCTGCAGAGTTCCTCCGAGGCCCCCACCACCTGACTCAGCAGAGGAGTTAGGTGATGGCCCATTATGTTGTAGGTATGCCCGCTGGTCATCACGCGTTCTGGGTATAGGTGCCTGCTATGTGCGATCCCCGCTGGCGATCCCATATGCTTACTCAGCCACGATGTATTCCCCCCTCCTAGGCGGGCTTGTGTCTTTCCTCCCCACTAACCACCCTCTTATATGCGTACTCCCCCTCCTTAGGGCTAGTCCATATGCTATACTGTCACCAGGTCTCCCCATCTGGGCAGCAGGTGACCTTCGCAGCGTCCTCCCTATCGGGACTGAACGCTTTCCCAATGTACTGTCGTATTTAAAATTCCTAGAAATTAACTAGGTGCATTTTATGACTCCCTGAAAAATATATCTAAACCAGAAAGGTAAGTAAGGTGAGTAAGGGCGAGGGGACAAGTTGGAAGGCTGCGCCCCCAGTGATGCAGGTGCGCTCGTGCTGCTGCGTGGCGCGCCCCTCACCAGAGACGTGGTAAGGTTCTTTCGTTGTGGCGCTTTCCATAAATTTCCCCATAGTGGAAGTTTTTCCACATAGCAGAGTTCCCTCCCGAAGTCGCTCTGGTTACTAAAGTAACCCTCGTTCCCCGAGGGGAGAACGGAAATGCTATGTACCTTCGCCACAACGATTGTCCCTTAGCTGTTGAGTGAGAATACACCTTCAGCTAGAAAAGGATTTCGTTGCTGAGCACATGATGGGCTTTTATGCCAAGCTGATTGTCATTGAAGACAGCTGTGCACGCTAACGCCGCCAACTCATTGGCATTTCATTGGCCCGTTTTTATACTCTTTCAGATGATTGGATTCTGACGAAATCCCCATAGTGAAAGTTTTTCCACATAGCATTTCTGTTTCCCCCTCGGGGAACGAGGGTTACTTTAGTAACCAGAGCGTTCTCTAAAAATCCTGTTTAATGGTAACATTGTTAAAATATTATACTCTAACATTTTCAGCAAGTATTTTGTTCTAGTTCCCAGAAAGCCTTCCTTAAAGTCAGGACAATATTCTCTAAATATTCTACATGTTTGTTAATAACATTGTTTGTTTTCGTTTTGTTTCCAAAATGTACAGTAACAATATGACACACACAAAACATTCTCTATAACCATTTAAAATATTTTATTTTACTGTAACAATGTGAAAAAGAAAGTTTAAAGCATTGCATTTTCGTGCTCATTGCACAACATGTGTAACAAATAAAAACATTCCAAAAATCTTTTGCTGACACATAATTTTCCTAATTGTATGAAATACTAATAAATTGTCATTTTAAATCTGTATGCTTTGCCACTTCTTTTCAAATCACTAAGTTTTACTTGTTTCTCTGCAATAAGTTTTTGAACATGACATTTTATATACTTTAATAATATATTTAATATACTTTAATAATATATACTTTAATAATATATATGCTCACCCTGAGGCAACTTTTATTGTTGAGGGGGATTTTAATCACTCAAACTTAAAAACAGTGCTTCCCAAATTCCATCAAACCATTTTCTGTCACACACGGGGTAACAAAACGTTGGACCATGTATACACAAACATGGCTGAAGCCTACGCTGTGACCCCCCTCCCCCACTTGGGTCAATCAGATCACCTTTCTTTGTTCCTCACCCCAAAGTATTCACCCCTCATCAACCGTGTGAAGCCATCAGTAAGAACCATCAAAATGTGGCCAGTGGGGGTAGACTCCACACTCCAGCCCAGGTTTCAACCAGTGGTGTAGTCCGGGCTATACGCACGTATACTCAGTATGCCTACTTTTTTCCATGAGCTGTTTGGGTATTACGACTTCTGAGGATCAATAATTGCGTATACCCTCGGTATACTCACTTGTTTTTCTGATTAGACTTCCCTAATTTACGTGTATTCGCGTCCCCTTTAACTGTATATTAAATGTTTTTTTTACTTGCATCTTTTGTTGCAATCAGTGGATTTTTGTTTAATTTGCGGCATTCCCCGCCCCCTGACGACCGCAGCAGCTGTGAGAAAATTTCGAGAGTTTTTCGATAACGATGACAAGTCAACTAAATGATGTCTCGCTGAAACACTGAGGTAAAATTATTTTTAAAAAAAGCATGGGCATCGCTTTAGCCCCCTATATTTCTGTTCAGTCCCTCGAAATGTTTTGCGATTTTCTCATGAACTGTACACTACTAAAAGATCACCTTAGTCCCCTTAAAATTTGATAAGAAAACGGCGGCAGACTTCCGCTCCTCCGTTTTCAACTCGTTTTTCGTTTAATCAGCAAACCACAGCTCTGCAGAGTGAGAGCAGAAGGTGTGTTTATCTATAGATTGTTATAATATCTGCATATTTGCAGTTCTTTGCCATATAAACACTTGTATCACATGTACCAATCGGGTTTCCCCATCTACTGTTTCCTCGGCGCTCCCCTCATCCTCACAGCTGTTTCCTCCAGCAAAAATGCAACTCTTAACGAACATTTATCAATTAACTATGATTATAAAACACATTACAGTGCATGTGGCATTATATATATCATACATTCATGCACAGGATTAAACGCAGTGACAGAACCACTCAGTGAATGTACTCATTTTAACTGCATATCAGAGTGAGATCAGAGTGAAACATTATGTGTTGTATCTTGTTAAAAATTATTTCCTATTATGACATATTATGATAGTGAAATATGTAAATTAGCCTGTACATTTTTTAATATGTTTATATTTATGCCATTTTGAATGATAAAAGTGGCAGTTCTATTTAAAACATAGAAAAATACTTGAGTATAGGCTAGTATTTGAGTTTTTGAAGAAAAAAACTTTTTATTTTCCTGATAAAAAAAAATATATATATTGTTATATTAATTATATAGGCTCATTTTACAAGTCCCTTTAGAGTTAAACAGTTGGCTTTTACCCAGGTTTGACCACAGCTTAATATACTCAGCCAATCTCCGGGTCTGCTGGGGGCACTATTAGCTAAGCATAAATCATTGAATAGGATTAGGCTATTAGCATCTCACTTTAAAATGAACAAATTTGTTTAAATATTTTTCCTTTTTTAATGGATAGTTCATTCAAAAAAAAGTAAAATTGTCATCCTTTACTCAACCTTTACTTGTTCCGAACCGGTTTGTCAGTTTTTTATTTTGTTTAACACAAAAAAAGGATATTTTGAAGAAAGCTGGAAACCTGCAACCATTGACTTCCATAGTATTTGTTTTTTCTTTCAATAGTTACAGGTAACTTATGTAAAAAAAATAAATAAATAAAAATTATATCTCTCTCTCTCTCTCTCTCTCTCTCTCTCTCTCTCTCTATATATATATATATATATATATATATATATATATATATATATATATATATATATATATATATATATATATATAGTTTCGTCGTTTCTTTGCCTACTTTTAAAATTTGGGTTGGGTGGGTAATAGTACACCACTTTTTTTTTTAGGACTACACCACTGGTTTCAACACTGTTTGCCATGTTTGCCTCCCAGGCCACCTGTGGCTCTCACACAGACATTGACAGCTACACTTCCTCTGTTTTGGAATACATTAACACCACCATAGACAGTGTTACAACCCAGAAGCAGATCACCACATACCCAAGTCAAAAGCCATGGATGAACAAGGAGGTGCGCCTCCTACTGAAGGCACGCAACACTACCTTCAGATCAGGGGATGCACAGGCCTACATCACTTCCAGGGCTAATCTGAAGAGGGGCATCAAAAAGGCCAAGCACTGTTAAAAGCTAAAGCTAGAGGAGCACTTTTCCAACTCTGATCCTCGGCGAATGTGGCAGGGCATACAGGCCATAAGCAACTACAAACCCAGCCAGTCCACACCCACAGCCACAAACGTCTCCTTCCTGAACGAGCTTAATGACTTTTATGCCCGCTTTGAAAGAGACAATAAAGAACCCTACACCAGGATCACTTCCTCAACCGACCACTCACCTATCACACTCACCTCCTCAGAAGTCTACACCACACTGAGTCGGATCAATGTGCGTAAGGCTGCTGGACCAGACGGTATTCCTGAGCGCGTCCTCAAAGCATGTGCAGAACAGCTCTCTGGGGTATTCACAGACATTTTCAACCTGTCCCTTAGCAGCTGTGCCAACATGCTTTAAAACCACCTCTATTGTGCCAGTGCCGAAACACTCCAGCCCAACATGCCTGAATGACTACTGCCCTGTAGCACTCACATCCATCATCATGAAGTGCTTCGATCGGTTGGTCCTAGCACATCTGAAAGACTCTCTGCCATCCACACTGGACCCACATCAGTTTGCCTACTGTGGCAACAGGAGCACAGAAGATGCAGTCTCCATAGCACTGCACTCTGTACTCACACACCTGGACAATAAAAACACTTATGCACGAATGCTGTTTGTTGACTTCAGCTCAGCATTCAACACTGTCATACCCTCTAAGCTAATGATCAAACGTAGGGACCTGAATATCGACACGTCTCCCTGCAACTGGGTTATGGACTTTCTGACTAACAGACCTCAGAATGTTAGATCAGGCCACATCTGCTCCATCACCGTCACACTCAACACTGGTGTACCACAGGGCTGTGTGCTGAGCCCCTTCCTCTACTCCCTTTTTACCATCGACTGTAGGCCTGTGAACAGATCCAACACCATCATCAAATTTGCAGATGACACCACAGTGATTGGTCTAATCAGCAACAATGATGAGACTGCCTACAGGGAGGAGATACAGCATCTGGCCACTTGGTGCACCGACAATAATCTGCTCCTTAACACCGACAAGACCAAGGAGCTCATTGTGGACTTCAGGAAGGAACGGACAGGCTCACATGATCCCATCCACATCAATGGGATGGCTGTTGAGCCTGTCTCATCCTTCAAGTTCCTGGGGACCCACATCTCAAAGGACCTTTCCTGGACCACTAACACCTCCAGCCTGGTCAAGAAGACTCACTAGCGCCTATTTTTCTTAAGGCAGCTTAAGAAGAACCAGCTGTCATCAGCCGTCTTGGTGAACTTCTACCGCTGCACAATAGAAAGCATCCTCACCAACTGCATCACAGTCTGGTATGGAAGCTGCTCTGTTGCGGAGCGTAAGGCACTGCAGCGGGTGGTGAAAACTGCCCAACGCATCACAGGGACCACACTGCCAGCCATAGAGGACATCCAGAGGAAACACTGTCTGCGCCGAGCACGCAGTATTCTTAAAGATTCCTCTCACCCTGCTCACAGACTGTTTTCTCTCCTGCCTTCCGGCAGGCGCTTCAGGCTCCCCCGGACAAAAACCAGTAGACTAAGGAACAGCTTCTTCCCCAAAACTGTCTCCCTTTTGAACTCTGCCCCCCACTGACCCTTTTGCCCCCCTGATACACCCCCACTCTCCTCATAACTCATACTCCTCATAATCTCTGCACTATTTAACATTTGCACATTTAAAAATTGCACATTCATTGCACTACATTGCACGGATTTATTTATTTGAACTGTACATACCCACTGCACATATACATATACATGTATATATGTACATATACATATACATTATTGTAATTATTTTTATCTATCTGCACACTTCTGATTATTAATAGCAACCTGTACATATATCCACCTATTGTAAATGTCTGTTCATAGCTAATACAACCAGTATATAATGTTCATAGTCCATCCATTGTAAATATCCCCATAGTTTTTCTATAACTGCACTTTATAACTTATACCTGTATCCTGCACTTGCTGCTATTGCACTCCTGGTTAGACCTAACCTGCATTTCGTTTCCTTGTACTTGTACATGTGTAATGACAATAAAGTTGAATCTAATCATCTAAAATCGAATCTATATAATAAAATTAGTAGTTAATTGTCTTTCTGTATCGTTACTGATAAGAAATCATGTTCTTATAACATTTCTCTAATGTGACTGAGAATGTTGTTACTTTGGTTTTATAAAAAATTGTGAAACGTTTTCTAAGAGAACATTGTTTAATCTGGTGCCATTTCAATAATCTTAAAATGTTTTTAAAATGTTGCAGATAATGTTGCTTTGTTCATATGTCTTATTGCGAGAACATTCTTCAAACAACATTCCACATCTTACATCTCAATGATGTTCTTGTAAGATTTCTCTAATGTGACTTTGAGAATGTTCTTACTTTGGTTTTATGAAACATTGTGAAATCGTTTTGTAAGAGACCATTGTTTAATCTGGTCCCTTACCAACATTTTTTAAAACATTGCTAGAATGTTCTTGTTCATTGTTTTGGAAAAAAAAACTTTCGCATTGTCTATGGGGTGAAATGTGCAGTGTTACCATGACTTTAGAGCGATGGCATGTTTCATGCTGCAGTACATGTTGGGAGAATCATACAAAACTTGTCTGTGATTTGTGAAAACACTTTATATTATGAATAGTTAAATAATAAAGATGGTAGGCCTATCTTTTTTAAAGTCACAGTAAATTTCACATGATTAAATTAATGTTTTATTTCACAACATGTGGTTGTGAATGAGGAAGTATAACAAACAAAAACAGCTATTGAATTTTTGGCCGTGCTCGTAATAGTCATGTATCACTGGGAAAAATGCAGACAACAACAATCTTACCAGTTTTACCAGTAACACAAATAGGTTCTTTTACAGGAACTGTGAAGCTTGTAATCGAGAATGTGTGAACTATTGAAAACTTTCTCCAACAGATAAAGTAAATTTTTTTCAAATCTTTTGCAAGTGCTGTTTATTTGAGATTTTTTTTTTTCAACACATCTTTAAACATGAAAGTATTTATGACTTATTTCTTTTTCTAATAAATAATTTATTTTGTCTTTGCCAAAAATAAAAGTACATCATATTTTACTAGTTATTTTGCAAGATACTAGTATTCAGCTTAAAGTTCTATTTAAAGAGTTTAATTAACAAGTTAGGTTAGGGCACGTCAAACGATGACAGTGGCTTGTTCTGTATACTTAAAAATAATATGTTAAAATCAACACACCCATGTCTTAAGTTTAGGGCAACACATTTTGTGTTACTTTTAAATTAATGAATGTTAGTTCCAAGTAATAAAAAAAAGCAAATTGAACATCGAAATTGAACATCGAAGTCTCTTAAAACACACACACACATGAAGAATCAGCATATGCATCTCATCAATGATACTATTTTTTTCATAAAAACAATTATACAAATTTATATTTATATATTTTTATTAACAGATTAGTAGCAAAACAAGTCCAAAAGGCAGAGTCCAGAAAGCAGGCTAAGGTCAATGGGCAGGCAGCAAATAATCAGAGAACGAAATCAGGCAAGGGTAATAACAGAATGACAAACCATGAAGATCGTTCAGTATTTTTTATTAGTATAATTATTTTTTATTTTTTTATTAATGCTTGAAGAACAAAGTACAGAACAATACAAATATAAAAATAAAAGAAAAAAGGGTGAGGGTGTACAAAACAAAATATAAATAGGACAAACAAATATATGTGTAAGTATGTACTAAGAAATAAGGGCCTTGTGGGATTACAGGATCTTAGTTTCAAGTTAAAAAAAAACTATTTGAATGGCTTTTTTATTAGTGCTTTGCTTTATGTTGTTCGTATAATGTTCTAATTCTTTAAGTATAGCAGGATAAAACGGTTTTTGGTTATTAAATTTGCTTCTGTGAATATGGTGCTTTGTAAATATTATCAAAAGATTAATAACATAAGCTTCCTTCTCTATTTTTTGTTACAGTTCAAAAATCCAAAAATAACATGTTGGTATTTTAAACAGAAATTCGGCAATAATTTGTCGTTTATGAATTTGGAGATCTCCTACCGTATTTTCTTTAAGAACTGACAATTCCAAAAAATATATGCTCCACAGTTTCTGGCTGCGACAAACAAAATGAACAGTGTTGATCTATATCCTGTCTAAACTTAGAAAATAAATGTTTGACAGGGTAAAATTTATACCAAATTTTAAGTGAGACCTCTTTAAATTTGTTTTTAATAAAAAAAATTGTTAGGCAATGACCAAACCTTCTTGTAATTTAAATCTCTGATGAACGCAGACCAGTAATATGTAGGGTTTACTGACTACGAGTGATTGAAATAAGGAACGTATGGCTCTTTTTTGGTGAGAATAAAAATATAGTTTTACACACAGTGTATCTTTAGGGTGTAACAGAGATATTTTCTGAATGTGAGTAACTTTTACATAGTGAGACAATAGAAAGAGAAATAGTAGCAAAAACCATTGCAAATTCTTTATGGGATACAGGAAAATTAAAATGTGATAAAAATTCTTCATAAGTCATTAAGTAACCTTGGGGATTCAATATCTGTCCCACCGGGAAAAAAAATCATTTTTCAAACCATTTTTTTAAGAACAAGCTTTTATGTTTGAACAAAATATTACAGTTGTTCCGAATATAACATTGATGTAGGGAGAAGTTGTGTTTGTAGATTAATTTCCAAGCTAAAAGAGATTGTTTGTGAGGCTGAAAGTTTAATTGGAAGATTCTCTCAGCAAGAGCAATCACATCAGCAAGAAAGGAAGACCACCCATCTGATCAAATACAGCTTTAGGGACTATATCCCAAACTGAGGAGTGATTATTAGGAAAATATTTTAGCCATTTAATTTTGAAGGTATTATTTGTAGTAGAGAGGTCTAAATAGTTTAGATCACCATCTCTGTATGAGTTAACTTTAATAACAGACTTTTTAATATAATGCACTCGATTTTTCCATAAAAACATAATCATTTTTTGATCAATAATCTTGTTAATTATTATTATGTGTGTGCAAAGAGACAGCTATGTTGTTTATTCCCTGTGTGTCATTATAGTCATCGTGTTCTTTGTATTTATAGTCCTGTGTGTTGTTTAGACGTCGTCCGGTATCCTCTTAGTTATATGACAACAACCCATGTCGTTCCTGAGTTGCCGATGGCCTTCATGTGAGTGTTTATCAATCTATGTGTTTTGATAACTCCTGCGATCCTTTGCCTTCCTGAAAGAGCCCAGGCGTGGCATGTGTATGTCAGCCTAGAAGTACATTATGTTTTGGTTATTAAGACACGGCCTCTTAATGAAACATCTCTGTTAAAATGATTTTAAGCACTTTCAATAAGCAGATTAAAATTAAAAGAGACTCTTTCATTTTTTGAGATAATTATGCCTAAATAAGAGACTCTTTAACAGGAATAGTGCCAATGAATTTGCCTTGACTTAATGAAACTGCTAAATGTTTGAGCAGCAATAAGAAATAGATAGGTTGACACTGGGAAACCTTGCCTCATGCCTGTTTTTAAAACAAAATCATTTAGTAAGGCCTTGACTTTAATTTTCACTGAATTTTATTCATCAGTATATAAGGTTTTTGTGTAACAAAACGGTGAACCAAAGCCAAAAAGATTCAAGCAAATGTTAAATGTTAGTAAATAAAAAGTTTCTAGCTCATATAACCAGATTGATTTTCATCTATTATAGAATCAAGCACTAATTTAAATATTTGAGCATAAATAAGGGCAAACATTTTGTAGTCATTGTTCAATAAACTAATAGGTCTCCAATCATCTACAAGTAATCAGTCTTTCTTAGGTTTTGGGATTAAACAAGTTACTCCTTAAGTCAAAGTCAGAGGTAGTTTAGAGCAATTTAAGCTTTCACAGTAAACTTAAAGAAACGGAGTCAAGACATCAGAAAAAAGCTTGTAAAATTCAGAGATGATACCATCATTACCTGGTGACTTAAGTTTTAAGCGTTCCATGGCTTTGATCTCATAAGTGGATATTGGAGATTTACAAAACATTTTAATTTAATGTCATTTATTTTATTTATTTTATATAACCTAATTGTTTACAGAAGGCTGACATATTGGTCTCACTGACTGAGGAAAAATCAAGATTAGAACATTAACTGTAGCAGAAATTTTAAATTGTATAAAAAATATCTGTGATGTTACCATTACATTTAGATGGAAATTAAGTTAAGCCTGGCTCTAGACTTTTAACGTTTAGAGTAAATGGACATCTGTTCACCGTGTTACGACCATTTTTTTCTACACCTTATAAAAGCTCCTTGTGCTTTCATATTATACATATTATCAAGTTGAGCTTGCAGGTCTGTTAAGCACTGTTTTACCAAAGATTAAATATCACAAGGAATAGATATAATGTCTTGCTAATGTGCTGCTAAAGTTTCTCCTATAATTTCCTATTTCAAACTTTAAAAGCTCCCAATTACTACTAAATCATTTTTCTTCTTTAGCATTATTCCAATAAAATGATCTGCCTTTCTAATTCCTCATTTAGTTTAAGTAAAGAACTATTTATTTTCTAGTATGAGTTATATTTTATATTTAAGTTTAGGGACAAATTAATATTGAAATCAGTTTATGGTCAGTTAGAAGAGTAATTTCTTTTTTTATATATATATATTTTTTTTTGTAATAATTTTTGCAGACAGAAAAACAAAGAACAGACAGACAACCCTATCATGAAACAATACTCTGTGCAAAATGTAAAATAAAGCATGAAACAAAGGAAAATGGCGACATACATATATGACCTACAAAAAGACAGCAATGGATATAAGAGAGAGAAAAAAACTCACAAATCTTCAGAAATTAAACACTATTAGTCTTTATGGTGTTTTAGAGAAAAAAAGTAAAACACAATCGTAAACTTTAGCAAAGAACTGAAATATTTCTAACCAATAATTCTGAATTTGAACACAGGACCAAAAAAGATGTGCTAAGATACCCTCAGCAAGAAGAGTAATTTCGACATCAATGTAATTTTTATCAATATTATTTGACACTGGCCAGAAATCAATTCTAGCGTGACTAGAACCATCTTTATTGCTCCAAGTGTATTCTAAGCCAGCTGGGTGTTTTCAAATCAATTAATAAACAATTTTTAAATTTACCAGGAGGCCATCTATCCGTCATCCCATTTAAAACAACATTAAAGTAATCTCCTAAAATTAGGAAAGCATTAGGATAATTAGAAACCCAGTAAAAAAAAAAAATCACCTAAAGGATTAATAGAAGGTCATCAGGTTTGTTATTAAAGCCATAAACATTAATTATTATAAATGATATACTGTCACATTTTCAAATTAATACTACAAAATGACAATTTTCAAGATGGTCTGAAAACAAAACTTTACCTCTGAAGTTATTATTAAATCCGTAAAGGGGCAAATAAAGAGAGGCAATTGACAAAAGACTGTCAAGGATGATTTAAACGTTGAGGATTATTTCTCCTTCTCCCTGCACAAAAGCTTTAGTTTTTAGTTCTTATAAAATAGGCTATTTTCCCAGCCTTGCATGCTTTTTGCACCTCTGGCCAGAGTTTCATTCTTCTTTCATGGGCACTTTTAGGAAGGTCTTCTTTAAAAACACATTTCCTTTTCCAGTGAAAAGTTTTTGGCAGCTTTCCGAATGACATGTCTGATGGTGCACGAGGTGAACTGAATAATGACGTCTCTAGGTTTGTTGTTGGTGTGATTTTGTGATGGTTTTCCAAGGCAAGGAACAACGTTGATACTTCCTGAAAGCCTTCTTTCTCCGTGGGTATATATATATATATATATATATATATATATATATATATATAAACAACTTCATTGCAAATATCTTCAGTAATCATCTCTGGAACACTCGCAAGCCTGAGGTTACGTCGTCTTGTGTATGATTTATATCTTCCAGCCATCTTTGCATTTGATTGGCTGGTTCACCTTCATTAAAGAGTGTAGTTCTGAAGACAACGCGTCCACTTTTTTTTGTTCATATCGAAAATCTTCTGTTCAATTTTGTTAGAGCGTGAGTTGATCAGCAGCAATATGTTGTCTAGCTGGGACGTAATGTCAATGCTTACATTTTCAAGAATCTTTACTTTGGCAACTGGAGATAACTTGGAGTGATGGGCAAACTTGGAAACTCCTCTTCGGTTATACAAAATGAGTCCTCCTCGCTCATAGCAACATAGTCAAGGCCATCGCTAGCCAGAGGCATGTGCTAGTAAGACTTACAGTCTTAACTTTTTAAGTCCGCCTTTTCGACCCATAGTGAAGCCAGAGCTAACAAAATTGTATTTAGGGCGTGCAATTATATGATAACAATTAAGCTTACAAGCAGTGTTTGGTGCCAGAGAGCATAATCACATCCACTCAGGTATATCTTGGACCAACCCCCGAATGCTCAGTAAAGATTGCCAAGTCAAGATTTCACTTAGGCTGTTTCTCAATTCCAAGAACGCAGAGAACGGACTTGCGTTCTTGTGGAGACCGGTCTTGCCAGGTGTCCTCGGAAGAACGAACTCGGGAGACCACGAGAACAGAGAACGCGTCCTGTGAGCTGCATTCTTTCTGATGGTCACGTGACCTTCACGCGTTTGAAAAAATTATTTAAACAGTACAGCTTTCATACAACGATTTATTGTTTTTCCCCTTTTCAAAATATATACTCTGCATAAAAACATTATAAATATACGTTGCACAATATAATTAAAACAGATTTTAATACGAATTTCAGCAAACAAACACCCTTAATGTGTTTATTCCTTTATTAAGATGTTCATGGTAATGTTTATATTCACCGTTTCATTTAGGGAAACTCCTGAGGTAAATAACTTGTATCTCTGAACTTTAATAATAAATCTAAATAAAATGCTGCGCTTCCCACTTCCAGTTGCAATGACTTCTGGGACTTCTAGAGCGAGATCGGTGCTCAAGTCTGCATCGGTGCGTCCTAGATTTCAAGAACACATCCAGGAAGTTTCACGCGTCCTCTGTTCTTGCGGTCTTGAGTATTGGAACTGAACTTTTTTGAGAAACAGCCTTAGACTGATGGTAAAGTAGGATATATATATATATATATATATATATATATATATATATATATATATATATATATATATATATATATATATATATATATATATATATATATATATATAGTGTGTGTGATAGATTTCAGCTGGCACTTAAATCAGTTCCAGGTAAGAGGGCTGATGGGTAATGTATGCTGCGTCCCAATTCGCATATTTATACTACGACCTAAAAGTATGTACTTTTTTTGTGGAGGAAAAATATATACTTTTGAGTGAGTAACAGAAAAGTATGCAAGCTTTGGGACATACTACTTCCTCGTTAAACAGATCGTTGTGTTGCTTAGTTAAGAGCCCTGTCAATCATCCACATTTCTGTCGTATTTAATTTCCTACCTTATTGGAGAAGCAGCAGCAGGATAATCTCCCATTCACGAGTCTCTCATGCAGAGAAATCTCCTCAGGTCTTTGGATAATTCTGCATTCAGACGGTAATGTTCAAACACGTCTTTGTATAAGTTCAGTATTGTTGTTGCAGATGAAATATAACACAGACAACGCTATTTAAATATTCTCCAGTGGGCTAGATATTAACTAACAGTCATACAAACATCTTTACCGAAGCCTCTCTGCTTGACCGTTGGTCTCGCACGTCCATCATCTTTGTAGTTTGTTTACACTTTTCACCCGCGTTTTGTAGTTCTAATCGAATTCACGTCCAACGCGCAATGTACTTTGGGCAATATCAGCGGTTAGAGCATGGACGCTTCTACACTTAAAATTTTGACCGGAAATAGTAAACCATCCGGGAGTTTTTGGCATACTCTTTTCAACATACTACGATTTGGGACATACTAATTCTACTTTCACATACTATTTAGGACGGATAGTATGCGGATTGGGACGCAGCAACAGTTTGAGTCAGTATGTGTCAGTATCCCTCTGGTGATATGGAGGAGGCAGAGCGAGTGTCTCACTTGTAACAATATTCAACACTTATACATCAAAACCATGTCCTCACCATAACTAAGAGTACATACATTTGTGGAATCAGTGTATATTCACATTATGCAATTTGATAGGAAGAGTCTGGCTGCAGGGACAATGCAATCTCTATTTTTTTTTTTTGGTAAGATAAAATTAAGTTTATTGTGTTTTACTGAGGTCAAATGGTTTATGTGCTCAAATGGATTAAGTGCACACTACTCATTAGGATTCTTTATTATTTATTTTTTGGTTGGTTGTTTTTTTTTTCTCAGTGGTTGATGCAATTGTTTTCCTCTAATGGTTTGAGTTATTGGGTTTTACAGTGTACTATTAAAGTGCTGAGATCTCCTGTTAGGCAACCGCTCTTGGCTCTTCTGAAAACCTGTATTTTTAATAATACTCACAAAATTGTTTATTTCTCAACAAATGTGACCGAGGACATTTGTAGACCTATGACACAAATATTGACAGAAATGCCTATTAAAGAATAAAAATACATTCAAGAAAATCTAAGTAATAAGATATTTATTAGAAAATATATTAAGATTACAATGTTTCCACTAAACAATGATAATTAAACATTAGGAAATAATGTTCTAGCTATATTATATTTACACATTTAAAAATGTTTTCAAAGAATGGCTTTTAGGAGAACAGTCTGAGAACAAAAATAACACTAGCCACTGAAAACATTAATACAACATTGCACGATTGACTGGTAATATTTTTAAAACATTTTCAAAACTAAAACAAAAAGAAACTAGTTGGGAAGACCAGTAATCTAATATTTCTCCTTATTTACATCTTTACCAAGGGATACAGTTGGTTGTTCTTTATTAACAAAAACAGGGAACTCTGGACTAATGACTAATGAGTAAACACAGGAACACAATAGTAAACATCAGTGGCTTTCACACCTGATCCTGAGGATGCACCAGTTTGCACATTTTAAATGGTTTTCAATTCTGTCAAACTGAGCTGAGTTCATGTAACCCTTGTTTAATGATCTGGTTATTTTAATAAGGTTTCTTAAATGGCTAATGCAAAATGTGTAAAGGGACAGTCCCCAGGACAAGGATTGAAAATAACTGTTAAATATAGACAACAATGGAACAATAGCAACTAAAACAGATGGTTATAAATTACACAAAATATTAAAAATGAAGAATAATCTAATAACAGGTGATGAAGTTAAGTAATGTTCAGAAATATTAATTTTGAAACATTTGTATTTACGAGTTGAATGATCCTGAATGTAACAAAGTTGTAAATAGTATTGAGTTTGAGTTATGTCTGATAAAACATGTCTATAGATCCAGTGGATGCAGTGTTTGTACTGATAGAAAATCAGTATATATTATTAAATGTAGGCATTCCTTAATAATAGGCATTCGTCATTTTGTAGATTCATCAGCATCTTGCCCAAAACAAAAGTATATATATGAACATATATACAAACTTCTCAGCAGGACATGAACACACTTAATGAGGTATCAGAATCCTTCCTGTCAGATGAATATAAATCAATGAATCAATAGATAGAAAAATATATTATACTTTTAAATTAATCTAATCTCCACAGACCTGAAGATTTTTTTCTGTAGTAAAAGATTCCAGCAGCTGCTATTATGAATCCCATCACCAAACCCAATGCCCCAGCAGCGATTTTATTCCTCTCAGATTCAGGAAGAGATGGATCTGTATTAACAGTTGTGTCAAATTATAACACAAACATAGTTTTAATATGAGAATATGTGAGTGTCTGATCTTACCCCAGTCATAAATCATGGGTTTACTGGAGCTGGCGTGCTCAACCATGCAGGAGATCTTCTCTCCAGGTCTGGGTGTGTACTCAAGCTCAGAGTGGATCTGGTAATACCAGTCACCATCAGCCATCTCCATAGTGGAGGTCACTTCAGAGGTCACCGCTTTGCCGTCTTTTAGCCAGGACACTTTGATGTGTTGAGGATAAAACTCATACGCACTGCAGATTAACATAGCTGGATGTCTCCCATCGGCCTGTGTTACTGAACTGAGCACAACTGTTGGCTTCACTGAATTAAGAAGAGCAATATTACAAATGCATAGTTAGTTTCTAAATCAATGTATGTCTCATGTTATTGTACAGAATGGAAAGCAGCAATTACAGTACCCAGATAGCAAAACGTCAATCAATTATCATTAAATCAACATTTGGAAAGTTGAGAATTCTATGTTGAGTTTTCATCAGGTTTGCACCCTCAGATAATGTTTTTTCAATGATAGAAAGAATCATAAACACAGACGCAGTGATTAACTTAACGATATCATTAAGAAATTGTTATTGATAATTGATGATAAACACCTGCTGTTAACAAGCAGAATCACTGAAGGAACACAAAACTACAACTGACTTCAGTTTGTGTCAAATTAATACATAAAGACAGCATTTATTTTTTTTTTCTCATTCATCTTGCAACTTCACTGAGTTAACTAGAAACTTCCCTTAAGTGTCCAAATGATGATGAAAAAATATCTATTATAATCTTATTTGGGGGCAACCCAGTGGCGCAGTAGGTAGTGCTGTTGCCTCACAGCAAGAACGTCGCTGGGTCGCAGGTTCGAACCTCGGCTGGGCTGGGTCAGTTGGCGTTTCTGTGTGGAGTTTGCATGTTCTCCCTGGGTTCGCGTGGGTTTCCTCCGGGTGCTCCGGTTTCCCCCACAGTCCAAAGACATGCGGTACAGGTGAATTGGGTAAGCTAAATTGTCCATAGTGTTTGAGTGTGAATGTGTGTGTGGAAGTTCCCAGAGATGGGTTGCGGCTGGAAGGGCATCCGCTGCGTAAAATCGTGCTGGATAAGTTGGCGGTTCATTCCGCTGTGGCGACCCCGCAAGGGACAAAGCCGACAAGAAAATGAATGAATGAATGAATGAATCTTATTTGGACTTCAATCACAGCCGTAGATTAAATCAACTGAAATAAAATCTCAGCAGAGGATCATTAAACAACTCTATGAACATCATCGGCAACTTCACTTATTACTACCGAGTTTGACTTTATTTCAGACGTCTACCCAAGTCTTCCTTTACATTTATTTAGAACTAAAATTTATAATTGAATAAAAATATGTTTTCAGAAGTCACCATTATGGTGAAGAGTGGTCGCTTTACTTAGTGTCTTTGATCCTTCATTCAGTATTGTCAGTCCCCTGGGTCTCAAATCTGATCTCAGTGTACTGTTCTAGTACCTGAATAACTTGGGAAATTAGATTATGTACAGTCCGAGGGGTACAAGGCATGTTCAAAGGGAAGTCATTTTAGGTTAGGTGCTTACTGGAAAAGCATATCGTTTCAAAGAATTCAGTTTGCTTTGGTGAAATGGTTAAACCAGTTCACTTAGAAGATCAGGTTAAAAAGAACAATTATTTTGTGAATCGGTCATCACGAGTTGAGACCAATCATGAATCTGCATGTTTTAAATTGGAATCTGCACAAAATGCAATTCAAAATGCTCATGCAGAAATTCATCTTTTGTTGTGTCCATCTACAGGATTGGTTCTCAGCCATAGATTCTTCCTAAGCACTGCCTGTTCCTACAGTTTGTTTAGAGGGTTGAGCATAGTAATACAAGGACCTCCCCTTTGGGCTCTCCGTGTCTCCACGGGTCTTCACAATTGTCGAAGAGAGTGCCCCTGTTGCCTCTTCGGCTAATGGGCATCCACATTCCCAACTACCTGGCTAATTCTAGCTCAGTCTTGATAGCAGTTGGAAATGCACAGGGGTTTATTAATTCCGCACCTGAGGCGGCAGTTTTTGGGTCAATTTGGAAAAGAACAAGCTCTCCCCATACCGCTTAAATTTTTTTCTAGAGAACATGCCATTAGGGATAGCTGACGCAAAACTGACATTTCGACATGGTGTCAAGATCCCGAATTAAAGATGTTTCAAAAACTGCTCTGAATTATTTCAAAGCACCCAGGTCACTAAAGTGATTCAAAGCATCAGTTATATCAGAAGCATTTCGAGACCTGACAAATCTGCGTTTGATTGACAATGCTTTTGGAAACCAAATCACTATCTCATGTAGCCTAGTGGACGGTGCGTGTGCATTAAGTTAATGTGCTGCAAATGTCCCAAATGTCCTGATTGTACAAATACTCAGAAACTGTGGCTTGATTAATTTTGTTATTTTTTTACCAAAAAAACAAGACATATTTATTCCCAAAGTGTTCATACAGATGTCAGACCAATGTTAAAACAAAACACGTTACAAGAACACAGCATTTAAAAATATTATTTTCTATAGCTGCATCACCCTGGATTTATACCCATTATCTCTGCATACTAGTCAGGAACAGTCACCGCTCCACTAAATCACTTTGTCTCAATTATACAATGTTGCTAGAAAGCTTTCTTTGCTGAAGTGGTTCCAGAGCAATACACCAAAACGTGACCACTACATGTTTTACGCAGCGGATGCCCTTCCAGCCGCAACCCATCTCTGGAAAACAACCATACACACTCATTCACACTCATACACTACGGACAATTTAGACTACCCAATTCACCTGTACCGCATGTCTTTGGACTGTGGGGGAAACTGGAGCACCGGGAGGAAACGCCAACTGACCCAGCCGAGGCTCGAACCAGCGATCTTCTTGCTGTGAGGCGACAACACTACCTACTGTGCCACTGCGTCGCCCCTCGCCAATTTCATAGGCATTTTTTTGACCCATTTTCATACAATTGAGAGTGATTGGACTTCTAAGCAAATCCACTAATTGATTATGCAACAAAACATATCCGTTCCCTCCTTTGGGGAATGCGGGTTATGCAAGTAACTGAGATGTTATTGACTGTGAAGTTTTCAAACAGGGGTAAGGTCCTGTTGCATTATGGGCATGAATGTGTTGATGCTTTCAGATATCAACATCAAAATATCAATGGCAAAATTTAGTTTTGCAGCAATATACACCAGATGTCACAGCCTGATGCTACTACAAACAACAGAATGTAACCCACACGTGTGAGTAAACTATACATGTAAACTAAGTGAAAAATAAACACAACAAAGCAAAATAATGTATGATTAAAGAAACAGTACAAATTAATAGGGAAATAAATCATCTAAAAAGTGTGGATAAAATGCAATTGTAATACAATTTTTCATCAGGAGCTTGAAAATGGCATGGCAAAAATGAACAAACTCCAAAAATGTTGATTTAACATCTTCGCTGATAACTTTACCCTGTTCACTTAATGTTAAATATTTTTCATATTTTGTTTGTCAGATATCTAAAAAAAAATTATTGGGACTGATGTTTCATAAACTGTCAGTAACTATATTAGTCCTTTAAAACAAATTCAACTGTAAACAGTTAATAAAAATAATAGTTTAAATAGTTGAGTCACTTCAAATTTAGTCATATGAGCTATCAATGATGGCATGAATCACAACAACGTAGACATTTAAGAAAAGGTTTAATGTCATGCTGCTGTCATGTATGCTGGATGCCAGAGCCTCTATGTTTAAAAGATGCCAAAATAGACAGAATTTTTTTTCTGTTGTACTATCTCTTTACCATAGCCAATACTGCTATAAAATATCTAATTATGATTAGATTTAAAATAAATAATTGTATTTTAATTTTTGTGTGTGTGTGTGTGTGTGTGTGTGTTAAGATAAGAATCTTATATCTTTGTTGCCTGTTAATACAATTCCCCTATAATTGTAAATTTGTTGTTAGCAAATATTAACAAAATTTCCATTAGTGAAAATAGAGATCACAGAATAGTTTTAAGGTACATACCTGCTTTATCACGGACGGCTTTGTCTCTGGTTTTAATATAAAATCTGCATTCAGAATCAACATTAGATATCTCCTTTTGCAAGAAGGAACTATTGTTCCAGAATTCTGCATTTTTTATTCCATACTCACTAAACCCTACAAATTTCCCCAGAGTGCTGTTGAACTGTGTGATTAGATGCTTATTAAAATAGTAGCTGTCAATAAACACCATATCACTTAGATCCTGAGAGGTGTAGATGCATCTTGACAACTCGGTTGTATAATACTCATTAGCTGAAAAAGAATGTGAAAACATCAGAGCAAATCTTACAGTGGCATTATTTATATAATTTTGCTACTATAAATTTGTATATGAATATTTAGTTTAACATTTAATTATGTTTTCTTTCATTTTACTCACCATTTTCTGCTCCAATCAATACAAATAGTGCCAATACAGGAGGCCAGAATGATAGTTTTATCAGAGACATTTTCTCTTATACTGAACCCTAGAATGCTGGTAGGTGTTTTATTCTTATGTGCATAAGATGGAACTCTAAGATAACTGGAAAACCAGTTATTGCAGGTATCAAGTGTCGAGTGTCTCTAGTGTCAAGAAAGTCAAGTCACCTTTCTTTTGATGTAAACTCTGTTAAGCAAAGCATCAAGCACAAATATCAGAGCAAAATCTGACTGTTCAATCATTTGTGTAACAATGCTTGAAGAGTTCAGATGCAAAACCCTCTAAATCCATCAGACCTCTTTTCTTGTAAACTAGCATTTTGTATCAGGCTCCAGTGATTAGGTTATTAGCTAGTAAATAAAATAACTTTTTTCATAAATGTCACTTTAGACAATTCTTTGGTTTTTAACAAATTAGATTTTCTTTTGCATCAAAACTAGCTAAATCCACCTCTGCTTTTTTTTGCAAAAACCTCTAAATCCTCCTATCGGGACAAGACAGTGTATTTAAATATTACTGGAAAAAAAATTACTAAAGATGCAATTAGAAATTATTTTTCCAAACATAAAACACATCACACAAACCACCTAAAACTGTCAAGTAAAGCGGTTCATTCCGCTGTGGTAAACCAGGGAAAAAGCAGAAGGAAAATTAATGAATTCTGTCAAGTAAATGCATTAATCAATAACATTAAAATTTACATTAACTAAATCTTAACAATCAGTTGTCATTTCTGATATTTGGGATTTAGATTTAATGCAAGTAGAGCAATGTAAACATTGTAAACTCATTCATTCATTTTCTTGTCGGCTTTGTCCCTTGCGGGGTCGCCACAGCGGAATGAACCGCCAACTTATCCAGCACGATTTTACGCAGCGGATGCCCTTCCAGCCGCAACCCATCTCTGGGAACATCCACACACTCATTCACACTCATACACTACAGACAATTTAGCTTACCCAATTCACCTGTACTGCATGTCTTTGGACTGTGGGGGAAACCGGAGCACCCGGAGGAAACCCACGCGAACGCAGGGAGAACATGCAAACTCCACACAGAAACGCCAACTGACCCAGCCTAGCCGAGGTTCGAACCTGCGACCCAGCGACGTTCTTGCTGTGAGGCAACAGCACTACCTACTGCGCCACTGCGTTGCCAACATTGTAAACTAAGCTCAAATATTGTAGTTTAAAACATTGTGAAACATCAATAGATGTGCATTGTCCATTCATATCAAAAGCTTATCAGACGTATAGGTAATATGAAGTAGGCTAACATAAATGTATAGTTTTATGCATTATATTTATCTTTTTAAAAATAGCTTACATTAGCAGATAAATCACAAGGTAGGCCTACTGGGCAAAAAGGGGATGTCTCTCAGACAATTTTAGAAGCTGTCATTCATTCATTCTCACCATACTCAAGGTCTTGGTTTCTTTTTGGTCTCTTGTTTATCTTCAAAGCATCAATGCGGGATAACAGAAAGGCATCTTAACTCGGTCTTTCTGAAACGCAGTTGCCGTTTAAAGTATAGTAAATCGGACTCATTCAAAGTAGCATCGCTGCGCAAACAAATGTTATGAATGCATGCTACACTTCCGGCTGTACATTGTGTTTTCTTTTTCTTATAATGCACAGAATTTTGAGATGAGGCACGTTTTCATTTGCCATTCACTGACAGTCGGACAGGCTCATGCAGTTCATCAAACTCCATCTTTTAAAATTGAAAGCGGAATAAAACAGTTTTCTCATAAAAGCTGTCGTATCAGCTCGGTGCTATACATTGACTGAACACATATGATTCGATTTGCGCCTTCTGATTGGTTCTCGGGAAATATCGGCTTTTGCATACAAACTGTTATTTCTGAACGCGCTGACGCTGGGATTCGGATGATTAGAAGCAAATTTATTTGTTGATGGTGTACTACGTGCCTAAAGCATTCACTCAATGTCATTAGCTCATTTTTGACAGAAGTGGCATTTTTTGCATCTAAACTCTTTGCTTTCTTTTTTGATAAAATGGAGACACCTCAACCCCCCAGAGCATGCTTTAGTTGAGCTCTTGATCCTTTACACGTTTATCTTAATGTTTCTCTGGCTGTTAAGCATTTCTGAATATCATAAGTTATGACAAGAAGAGTAAAGAGATTATACAGGATTAAGACGAGCTGCATAATTAATTCATGCCACAATGCATGCTGAGTGCCAGCACAGTACAAAACTCCCATCATGCATTTCAGCATGAACAAATTATGCAGCTTATTTTTTTTGCCATTATTTGTTGTGTTCTTGCTGATATTTCAGTAGATTGTTTTGTGTTGTTCTGGGTTTAATTTTCATTATTTTTTGTCACCAATGTTGAGATTTAAAGACTAATTGTTGATGTCTGTGTGTTTTTAAGTTCTACGAAATTTCATTGTGAATTGTCTGACCTGTTAAACTGGCATTGGGGTAAATCGCACATTCGAACTTTCTCCTTAATTATATAATTTCAGAAAAGCATTGTTTGCAAATTCTAAATAGTGAAATCATATAATCAGCCAATGACTATAATATACAACATTGTTCACAGTCAAATAAATAGTGCTAATGTTGTTTTGAAGTCCCTTTTCAGACGCAATATTCAAAGTAACGTTAAAGTGGGAGCATATCACATGTTGTCACTGTTCAAAAATGAACGAATCTGCAAATATAAATCAAACTTCACCTCGGTAAAGCTGGTTGGGCGGAAGAGCACTATTCACTTATGTTTTGTTATTCAACTGAATAAAAATCAGATCAGAAAAAAGGAGTGCTAAAAACAGAAAAATCCTGTCTTCTTTTTACATTAGACTTACGTTACCAAGACAACGAGTGACTTACTTTTCATTTTCTATTGTACTCCATGATCATCGATCTGCTTTTACACTTGAACAACTAAATGAATGCTTAGGTCTATTTAACTAACTATATTATCGATGCTGTAAAAGGTACTCTATGAACTTGAAAATAGTCAAACTTCCGCTGGACGTTTTCAATGGCTGAAAAACACCTCCGTGCCCATTCATAAAAAAACACAACCCACATAAACTTTGCGTGACTGAAATAGTTTTAAAACATACCTGTATAAAAGTAATACTTCAGCCATGGTGTCATCCTTTAGATCATGGTTTTGAACTGCACAATGTTATTTCCCTCCAGCTTGAAAAGTAACTGATATTGATTCAGGATTTAGTAAAAGTTTGATTCTGCATTTCTGACAGAAGTCCTTTAAAAAAAAAATCTTTTTCATGGATCCAAGGTCATGTTGGTCTTTTAGAAAATAGGTCATGTTGATGCTAATTTTGTCAGCTGTCACTCATTCTCATTGTCAGCTGTAGATCATCATGCTGCACATGATCGTGCAAGTGACTATCTGCATGAACAGGCAGCACAGAAATACAAAATTTAAATTTGCTCACTGACAGTTTGTGTTACTTGTCGTTGTCATGCTGGTAGACAAGGATGGTTATATTTCAGTTTTATTCAAAACAAGTCACTTAAAGTGAGGAAGCAGTAGAGTGGTGTCAAAGCTGTTACTGTAGCTCTCTTCTTCTTTGTTTTCAATAAATGATATGATATATAATGTTTGGGAGGGTTCATATCAAATGGTTTTCTAATTTTAATCATAATGAATGTGTTTAATGAATATGAATTGATCTTTGAAAGCAGTTGTTTTGAGTTAGAATGCCAAATGTCCTATTCAAATTTTACATTGAATGGTTCTTACAACATATTTTCCCACCGGCAACTATAGTTGCCGTATATTCAAATACAATTTTCTTGAAAAAAAAAAAAAAACTTGGATTATTACTATTAACTATTAACAGGGCTACATGCATGAAACCATTTTTTTAAAAATTGGGCACAAATGGGTTAACAGCCCCAAATACACCAGTCCCAATGATGTTTTAATTATGACAGAACTAAAAAAAAAAAATGCAGACATCAACAATAAGTCTTTGAATCTCAATATTGGTCACATTAAAAAGATCAAATATAAATTAATGAAGAATAATACAGAACAATCAACTGACAATCAACCTTTCCTTCAACCCATTTTCTTTCAGTGACTGTGCTTGTTAACAGCAGTTGTTTATCAGTGTCTGAATTCACTCATTTGTGGTCATTAATGCTGCAGTTACACTAGAGTTTGTGCATGCAAAATTCTGTCGTACAGCCCTGCGAAAAGGGTCAGGATTGAACAAGATGATTAGACGATGAAAAAAGCAAGCAATTGGTCCATATTTTACATTTTTTGTCCATTTCTGTACATGACCTATGTTTTAATCCTCGATTAGTCTCACGCAGTCAAGTGATTTCGCAGGTCAGAGTTCACAAAGCTTGAACTTTCCAATGCAGCGAACTGCGAAACTTGCCTCACGACCTTGCGTTTCCGGTCTGACGCATGGAAGCCTATGGGGAGAAAAGTGCATTGTGGCCGCAGGTGCGAATGATCTCACTCCGTCAGATGATGCAGACTTCTAATTTGTGCCTTGTGTTTCCTCCTCTTTTCGTCCTGTTAAATTGTTATCCCAAAAATGTTGATATGGTTTATATATTGCTACACTATTTACCTACAGGTTAGGGTAAAATCTCATAAATACTAGTGTTTTTGAGTGTTAGGTATACTGCCTATGTTTTAGGCTACTATTATTTACAACTTGTTAATGAATGCTTCAGCATACTGTAGTATTAAGAATAGTGAACTGATAAAATGAAATACAAAGTGTAGTTTTACTACAGTAAAGTGTGGTGAATTGTAGTATAATATACCCTATATTGTAAAAAATAAAAAAAAAATAAAAAAACTACAGCACTGGGTCATTTGTTTATATTACACTTGTTGTGTTACCATAGCAACTATAGTATTACCACAACAGATTAACTGAAGTACTTTACTATAGTACTGTTCAAAACACAGTACATGCCAATATGTGTGTTCAGGGGCCGTGAAACAGCTTTTCCTCAAAATAAAGAGGTTGACAGGGAAAATGTCCTCCACAATATCAACAATGTGGAAGACAACAGAGACAAGTTCACTTTATTTTAGTTGCTAAGATAAAATGAGATTGATGGTGAGATTTATTTGAAGAGTGAACAGTACAGTAGGCTATAATACCATATCAAGTTTTTCCCAGTTATATTTCTGCTTGCGTTCATTATATTTTAGTTTAAATGTTTTTTATTTGATTAGTATGGTTCACCTTTTAGATGTTTAATAAATGTTTTTAAAATAAAACGTACCCTTTACATCCAACGTCTATTTTCTGTGTCTTTAAGTGTTTGAAACTGGATATATCTCATCATATAACATACAGCCAAAAATGTTATGGTTTATTAGATTAAAAATTATAAGTTTATTTTAGCATTTTGGTTATTGTTATTAAATAGTGCACCAATATAAATCATATCAAAAAGTACGAAAGGAAGAAACACAAGACACAAATTGTGAATCTGCATTTAATCTCACTGTGCGAGTGTACTGAAAGCGCGCAAGAAAATGTGTGCGCGAGCAGTGCATATTTGAGAGAACGTGAGAAAACTTGCATGCGAGCAGCGTATATTTGAGAGCTCGCAAGCAGTTTTGTCCACAGAGGAAATGGGTGCACGAGCATTATATTGAGAAAGCTGTTCATCATGCTCACTTTTTGCATGACAGTTTTGTGTTGTGAGCCACTTGAATTTAAAGTAAATACAATAATGGCAACAATAAGAAGAGAAAAGAAATTGCATTTTGTCATGGCATTGGAGTTTACATAGAGGCCTGTTGTGTCTATTATAAATATAGTCAAGCAATTCACAGATATTGCCAGATAACCACTTTAACTCTACCATACTTTTAACAGATCATTTGTGAATCTGACTGTCATCCTTTCCTGCATTGTCTTGAGCCTTCACGTTGCAAATTATATACTATATTGTTAGTAGCCTGGATAGGTCACAGTCATTCATTCATATCGCTTTCCACTGGATGTAAAATGCTCTGCAGTACATTTGGTCGTTTTAGAATGTTAAGTTCTAATTCTGTAGTTATTTTAGTGAAAGTAACTAAAAAGTAATATAAGAGTAATGTAACATATTACAATTCTGAGACAGTAATATTGTAATGTAAGGGATTACTTTTAAATAACAGTAACAAGTAATCTGTAATGTATTACAGTTTGGAAGTAACTTGCACAACACTGCTAGTGAATGAGCATGTATGGTGAGCTTTCAGGCACTCTGCTTACTTTCTTGATAACAAAGGTTAGATCAGTTATTATTAAACCCGTTATTTTCCGTATTTTGTCCAGATATGAGCTGTTAATTATTTATCAGCTTTTCACTGTAGATTGTACTAACTTTTACTGTAAAAAAAAATTGACTTTTTACAGTTCACATAGTTCAAAATAACTGATTCTTTTGTTTCCTTTGGCTTTTTATGCTATACAAATAGTGTTATCAACGCAACATAAATACAATGTAGGCATTGTGGAAGTTCTCTATAGTTTCAAGTAGGTATGCTGTAAATTCTTTTGAATTATGTGATTCTTTTGCAGGTTTTAATCTAAAGTGTTACCACATTTTCTTTGTAAAAAAAAAATAAATAAATACAATGTTTTATTTACTGTGTAGTTAAGATTAGTCAGAACGTTGACCACTAAAATACTACAAAAATATTTCTCCAAGATACAGTGATGTCACTGTGTGACTCACAATCTGAGTGTAACCAGAGGATGTGACACTGACAACAGGGGTGCGGATCCACATGCAGGTTTATTAGCAGGATGGTCAGGCAAGCAATGATCAGAACAGGAGCAAACAGATGTATGAGGGCAATCCAGAGTCGTAGTCAATATAACAGGCAAATAGTCAAAGGCAGGCAGCAGACAGGATGAACAGACAGACGTGGCAAGGATCAAAACCAGGCAAACTAGACAAAGAAAAACGCGTTGTGGTGTCACTGTAAACAGATAACAAGACTCAGCAACAGTGTTTGTGTTTGAGCAGTACTTATAGTCCATGTAATCAGTATCTGAGCAGCTACAGCTGTGCCAGTCTAATCAGTGGAGACTTGGAGCAGGTGAGTGTGTGTGTGTGGCCTGACTGGGTATTGTAGTCCATATTTCAGCAGATTTGTAGTCCTTGTGAGTGTGTGTGTGTACCAGCGATCTCTAGTGGTTGTATCTCGCTGGTGACCGTGACACTGGATGATGATGCAAAGTCTAACAATACTTTTTTTTTTTACCTCAGTAAAGTATTTCCTTAAACGTTTGTTTGATTCTCGTCTGTCAAGATGGAGCTGTATATAATCATTCTATCTCTAGTCTTTGTTTTCTCTACTGGTACTGAATGTAAGTTAAAGCTTTTATTTAGATTGACAATGTTTTAAAAGTAGTGGATATAAATTTAGATGCACATATTAAGTTTATTAAGAACTTGCTTTTGTGGTTTTGAGTGTTTAATTCAGACAGCCACACAACTATTTATTGCATAATATCAGACAATTTGGTTTATCATTTTTAATCATTAAAACAAATTTATTAAAAAGTGATAGCGTTGCCACACTGAATACTGTTTTTTTCTATATTGACCAAAAAGTTTGATAAAGTAGTGAGTCATCATATATAATTTGGATTTTAAGTTTTGCAGGATATCTGAGGTAGTTTCTCAATAATAATACACTGTAAAAGCCTTATAGTTAAGGTAACTCAAACCCTTTGTGGAAACCGATTGCAACAAACCATTTAAGTTCAAAAGCTAGTCCAAATGAGTACTTTGAACTTAATCCATTTGAGTAAACGAAGCAATTTGAGCACAGTAAAACCCAATAAATGAAGAGAACTCAAACCACCTGAGTACTGTAAAACCCAATAAGTTAAGGCAACTCAAACCGTTTGAGGAAACCGATTGCTACAAACCATTTGAGTTAAAAACTAATCTATATGAGTACTGTGAACTTGCTCTATTTAGCTTAAAGTAATGATGTATTTAATTACGGAGTGGCTATTTGCACTAAGTGTAAATAGCCCGGCTTGTTGGCAGAGGCTATTTACACTAACTCCGCCCACTGTAGGTTTAACCAAGGTCAAAACTGTCGCGACGTGCCTCAATCGGGGTCAAATGCTGGTCAAATTAAGGCGCGAATATTTGAATTTTGCGCGAGCGGAATCATGGGATCGATCAGACGTTGGATGTATGCGGTGAAGTAAATCGGAGGAACGCGTTAACCTGCTAATTTCTTGGTAAGTTCTGTTTTAACTTTATTGCATTTTTATTGTTCTGTTCAGTGGTGTAGTCCTTGCTATACGCACGTATACTCAGTATGCTTACTTTTTTCCATGAGCTGTTTGGGTATTACCACTTTTGAGGATCAATAATTGCGTATACCCACGGTATACTCACTTGTTTTTCTGATTAAACTTCCCTAATTTATGTGTATTCATGTCCCCTTTAACTGTATACCAAAGGTTTTTTTAACTCGCATCTTAATTTGTTGCATTTTTGTTGGCTTTTTGTTTAACTTGCGCTATTCCCTGCCCCTGATGACCGCAGCAGCTGCATGTGAGAACATTTCGTGAGAGTTTTTCAAAGACCACAACAAGTCAACTGAATGATGTCTTGCTGAAACGTTCAGGTAAATTTATGAAACCACATGGGTGTCGCTTTAGCCCTCCTATATTTCTATTCAGCACCCTTAAAGGTTTTGCTATTAGCTCATGAACTGTACACTACTAAATGATCGCCTCAGTTCCCTTTAATTTTGATATGAAAACAGTGGCAGACTTCCGGCGCTCCGTTTTCGAGAGAAATCCTAAAATCGCCCCTGTAAAACAGTATTTCACATGTCTTAATCGTGCCTACCGCTACAGGGAACGACACTATATATAAAACACTAAAAACGATGAGGCAAAGACTACTCATAAATCACGTAACAATATGCGATTTAAAAGGGAAACTACTAGTATACAATAGCGACAGCAGAAGACAGACTCCTAATAGTTTGGTTTAAAACAAGCATGCGCTCTTTTTTTCAATATTAAAATGAATAAATAAGCTACATACTGTATAAATACAGCCAATCTCTGAGTCTGCTGGGGGGGGGGAGCACTATTAGCTAAACATAAACCATTAAATAGGATTAGACTATTAGCATCTCCCTTTAAAACGAATGAATTTGTTTGAATTTTTTTTTTTTTAAATGGATAGTTTATGCAAAAAATTAAAATTGTCATCATTTACTCAACCTTTACTTGTTCCAAACCGGTTTGTCTTTTTTCCTTCTGTTGAACACAAAAGAAGATATTTTGAAGAAAGCTGGAAACCTGTAACCATTGACTTACTGTCACGATCACCAGCGATCACAGCCAGAGATCGCTGGTTAACACACTCACATGAACTACTAATCCACCACGTTCATGGACTACATATTCAGTCATGCCACACACGCACACACCTGATCCAAGTCTCCTTTTGATTGCACTCTCACAGCTGAAGTCACTCATCCACTGATTACATGGACTTTAAGAACACCTCTCAAACACACAGTTGTTGCTGAGTCTTGCGATCTGAATAAGTGAACATTACGATGTGTTTTTTCCTTGTCCTGATTCCTGTGTTTAGACCTTCTGCTTTGTTTTGTTTCGATTATCCCTGTGTGCCGCCTGCCTTGTGACCATCTGCCTGATATCACGACTATGACTCTGGATTGCCCATATACATCTGTTTGTTCCTGTTTTGACCACTGCTTGTCTGACCATCCTGCTAATAAAGACCTGCATAGGATCCTCACTCCGTTGAAGCGTCAATCCTTATTACAAAAGACTCAGCCACACTATGGATCCCGCGGTAATATTAGTAAGGCTACAACAAGGTAACCGCTCCCTTGAGAATCACATCCTAAACTATTTGAACATTGCTAACAACACCCATTTGCCAGACCATATGCTCATTGACTTTTTCATATATGGGTTAAACGAGCCCCTGAAAGGCAAACTCACCGCTGTTGATTCTCGAGGGACGCTCACATTACAGGAATTCCTCGACCTCGCACTGTTGTCTGTAAGCTCATCCTTCACTGTTGGTGAAATGGAGGACAATCCTAAATGGGTTTTTTTTTTGGGTGGGGGGGGGGCTGTGTACAGCAAGATCCGCTGGCAACGGGGTTTGCTGGACAGTCCACCACAACGATCATGCTGGCATCACCTGTACTCCTGTCTCCTGTTTATCAGTCTAGACAACAGCCAGTTGACAAAATGGTCGCCAACAGTCCAGTCAAGCACAAAATGGCCGCCTCCAGTCCTCCAGCTCACAAGATGGCCTTCTCCAGCTCACAAAGTGGCCACAACCAGCCCTCCAGCTCACACAATGGTTTGCGCCAGTCTGCCACTAGCTCACAAGATGGCTTCCTGTTTAAAGTCTGTTCCTGCCATAGTTCCTGTTCTCGTTCCTGTTCCTGAAAAGCCATCACCTGAGCCACCAGAATGGCCACCACCACCTGAGTTGCCAGAGCTGCTGCCACCACTAGGGCTGTTACTGCCAGAGCTGCCACCGCCACCTCCAGAGCTGCCAGATCCTCAGTCAATACCAGAGCTACCAGATCCTTCACCGCCAGTACTACTAGAGCTGCTGCCATCAGAGCTGCCGCCACCAGAGCTGCCAGATGCACCGCCACTGCCAGAGCCACTGCTGCCAAAGCTGCCGCCGCTGCCAGAGCCACTGTGGCCAGAGCCGCCACCGCCTGAGCTTCCTGAATGGCCGCCACCGCCTGAGTTTCCTGAATGGTTGCCACCACCTGAACTTCCCGATTGGCCGCCACCGCCTGAGTTTCCTGAATGGTCGCCGCCTCCTGAGCTTCCCGAATGGCAGGCGTCAGATCCCCTTGAATCCCTCGAATGGCGGGCGCCAGATCCCCTTGAATCCCTCGAATGGCGGGTGCCAGATCCCCTTGAATCCCTCGAATGGCGGGCACTAAATCCCTCTGAATCCCTCGAATGGCAAGCACCAGAGTCCTTTGAAGTCCTCGAACGGCAGGTACCAGATTCCCTTGAGTCCCACGAATGGCCAGAGCCGCCACCTGAGTCCCACGAATGGCCAGAGCCGCCTCCTCAGTCCCACAAATGGCCAGAGCCGCCTCCTCAGTCCCACGAATGGCCAGAGCCGCCTCCTCAGTCCCACGAATGGCCAGAGCCGCCGCCTCAGTCCCACAAATGGCCAGAGCCGCCTCCTCAGTCCCACGAATGGCCAGAGCCGCCACCTGAGTGCCACAAATGGCCAGAGCCGCCACCTCAGTCCCACGAATGGCTGCCAAAGCCGCGTGATTTCCCAGAGTCACTAGAGCCGTGTGACTTCTCCAAGCCTCCTGACCCACTGGGGTTGAAAGAAGTGCCAGTGCCTCTTGAACCAAAACCTCGTGACCCACTGGAGTTGAAAGAACTGCCAGTGCCTCCTGAACCGAAGCCTCCTGACCCACTGGGGTTTAATAAACTGCCAGTGCCTCTCGAACCAAAGCCTCCTGATCCACTGTGGGCATGTGAACCGTATATACCTGCTAAACCAAAGCCCCCAGACCCTCCGCAGCTCCACGCTCCAGGCTCTCCGCAGCTCCACGCTCCAAGCCCTCCGCAGCTCCACGCTCCAGGTACACCTCCGCTGCATGGTCCTGGCCCTCCATCCTTCCCCCTGATCCGCCTCCGCTCCACCTCCCGCCTAAACTGTGTTAGGAGCGTCTGGAAGCCGCTCCGTAGAGGGGGGGGCTACGTCACGATCACCAGCGATCACAGCCAGAGATCGATCGCTGGTTAACACACACACACACTCACATGAACTACTAATCCACCACGTTCATGGACTACATATTCAGTCATGCCACACGCACACACCTGATCCAAGTCTCCTTTTGATTGCACTCTCACAGCTGAAGCCACTCATGCACTGATTACATGGACTTTAAGAACACCTCTCAAACACAGTTGTTGCTGAGTCTTGCGATCTAAATAAGTGAACATTACGACGCGTTTTTCCTTGTCCTGATTCCTGTGTTTAGACCTTTTGTTTTGTTTTGATTATCCCTGTATGCCGCCTGCCTTGTGACCATCTGGCTGATACTACGACTCTGGATTGCCCATATACATCTGTTTGTTCCTGTTTTGACCACTGCTTGTCTGACCATCCTGCTAATAAAGACCTGCATAGAATCCTCACTTCGTTGAAGCGTCAATCCTTATTACACTTACATTGACATAGTATTTGTTTTTCCTTTTGTGGAAGTTAATAGTTACAGGTAACTGATGTTAAAAAAAATAAATAAAAAAAATATTATTATATAGCTAATGAATCAAAGAAGCATTGACTTTCGTTGTTTCTTTGCCAACTTTCATTTAAAATTTGGGTCTGTGTAATAGTACACCACCTTTTTTTTTTTTTTTTTTTTTTTTTTTTTTTTTTTTTTTAGTGGCCATGGATGTTACAAGTGGTATTATGTGTTTAGTTGGTTATTTCCACATCATGTAGATGGCGTGTTGTTTTGTAATATTATGCTAATAGGGATGATAAGAATCATGATTTGCATTACTGAATTGGCATATCGCTGCGATTATACCATCAATAAAGCTATTTATGTAACATGATGTGTTTTACCTGTATTACTTACAAACACACAATATTGAATGCAACGTAAAATTGATTTCTCAAGTGCATTTTTCTAATCTCCACTGCTGCTATGATTCCTATTCTAACTTTTTGATTTTTGCTTTGCTCTCCTGGTGAAAAAACAGCATATGCTGGTGATGTAGGTGTTGATGCAGGTTTGCTCGTTTTGAGACCAGCATCTAAACATGCCTTATACCAGCACATGCTGTTTTTATTTATTTATTTATTTTTATACATGCACTTTAATTAATGTGCATAAATTTGGCTTGAGGTTAAGGTTTTGAGATTCACATATTTAGTGAGTGTCTCTAAATTTCAGCATTTGTACACATAATAGGAACAGTATGAGAGATTTTATTAAACCAAGTTTAAAGTGATCATATAAGTGTCAGGTATAACTTGTGTCTTTTTATATTTTGGATATTTAAGGAAAAAACTAAACTAAAATGATATTTTTCTCTACTAATGGTAACCGATGTTGATGTTTAATTGCTTTTCAGCAAATGAAGAATATACTGTTAAGTATCAGTGTATTGTTAGTTACAGTTTACCTTTGAATGAATGGAATACTTGGGAAAATTTACAACTGAAAATATTAACATTGCATATTGTGATTTTAAGACTTAAATTATTGGACGTGTATATTTTTTAATACCAAACTGATTTCTGAGTTTGAAAAACTATTATGAGTAAACTATTGTTTATCAATTAAAGTATATGTTTTCAACCTTTTCACCTATTAATTCAATTTATTTCCTCAATAATGAATTTATTTATTACTTTGATGCTGCTATGCATATACATTAATTTTATCTATTATTTGTAAATGTTCCAGTATGAGTAAAAAAAAAATCATTATTAAATCTATTCATGTTACCTGGTAAGAAAGTAATCTACAAATGCATGATTAATTTCATCATTAATTATTTACTGATCCATTAATGCCTTAAGATAGTGTCATACCGCCACCTACTGGGTGATTTTAATTTAATATCTGTACCACCTTTTATTCATTATTAAAGTTATATAAAGTTATATAAAACTACATTATTAAAGTTTCATAATCTAATACTGAATAAAAATGTGTACTGATTGTACTTTAATAACTATTGACCTTGTTTCTTTTTGTTTAGGTTGTTCATGCTTATCTGCACACCCTGGCCTCAAAATCCGAGACTAAAGTGTTTGTCTTTCAGTGTTTCCTTGGGCAATTTTGGAGGAAAACAGACTATAAAACATGGATATATGATAAGGCAAATAATTTATATAGTTTTTTTCTCTTTACCTTCTATAATCACTTTGGATATACAAATCTTTTTTAAACAACTTTTTCACAGGTGCAATTTCAGGATTTCCAATGGGCTTTACTACCAGTGTGCAGGTTCAGTCACCGGTTCTAAGCTGCTTTCAACATTCCAGAGCACAAAGTCTTTCTACCTAATTCACCCAAAAGTAAAGCAAAGCAACGTGGATTCCTGTTCCATTGGTGGTATGTATTATATGCTATACTGTGTTCAAGATTTTGTGAACACATAACATGTATGCAGTACATTAGTTTTCTTTTTTTAATCATTTATGCAAAATAAATGTACAGTTTGTATACTTTTTTTAGTAGTTTGTTTATGTGTGTGTGATTCTTAATTGTTGTCCTTTTACTGTAGTGCTGTACAGTGACTCTTTTTCTTTCTAACAGCAATTTCACAACGATATGAGCTTGTTCGTAAATAGAAATCCAGGAGGGCTGGACATCGAGTTCAATTTATGTCATGCTACAAACTGCTGGGTCAAGCTGTGGTGTTTTTCTGCAAATGGTTAGTTGCCAAATAATTGATGATACCATGCAGAATTAAACTTTTATTTTAATTTTTTATTGTTTTATTTTAGGGCAACGCAGTGGCACAGTGGGTAGCCCATTCGCCTCACAGCAAGAATGTCGCTGGTTCGAGCCTCGGCTGGGTCAGTTGGCATTTCTGTGTGGAGTTTGTATGTTCTCCCTGTGTTGACGTGGGTTTCCTCCAGATGCTCCGGTTTCCCCCACAGTCCAAAGACATGCTATTGGGTGAGCTAAATTGGCCGTAGTGTATGTGAGTGTGTGCAAGAGTGTGTATGGGTGTTTCCCAGTGTTGGGTTGTGGCTGGAAAGGCATCCGCTGCGTAAAATATGTGCTGGATAAGTTGGCGGTTCATTCCGATGTGGCGACCCCAGATTAATAAAGGGACTAAGCCGAAAAGAAAATGAATGAATGAATGTTTTACTTCAAAATTAAATCCAAGGTGTGTAGCTGTTTTGGCTTATCTCAGATGAAATGGACAGTTCATCCAACAATGCAAATGTGCTATTAATTTACTCATCCTCAGGCCACAAACTGTAGGTTACCTTGTACTCCAGTGGGACAGTAAATAATATTTTTACCCATGGTTCTTGGGGATTCATATGATACAAATTGATGGTCAATATCTTTTGGAAAGTCAAAGGCAAATTAATCACCTACACCTCGGATGGTCTGAGAGTGAGTAAATTTACTAATTAACTTTAGGTAAACTGCATTTTTAAAGTTGTTTTTACATAAACTTAAAATGTGACTTGTCTCTATACTTCAGGTTTTCTGTAGACGTTTCTAGTGTTAGTCTAGTTGTAATGGTACTCTACACTACTGTACATGTCTAGACATCTCTTTAGAAAATGTGATCACAGATAATATACAGGTGCATCTCAATATATTAGAATGACATCAAAAATATGATTACTTTCAGTAATTAAATAAAAAAAAAAGTGAAACTCATTCATTCATTTTCTTTTCAGCTTAGTCCCTTTATTAATCCGGGGTCGCCACAGCGGAATGAACCACCAACTCATCCAGCACGTTTTTACACAGCGGATGCCCCTCCAGCCGCAACCCATCTCTGGAAAACATCCACACACACTCATTCACAATGGACAATTTAGCCTACCCAAGGAGGAAACCCACACGAACGCAGGGAGAACATGCAAACTCCACACAGAAACGCCAACTGACCCAGCGGAGGCTCTAACTAGAGACCTTCTTGCTGTGAGGCAACAGCACTACCTACTGCGCCACTGTTTCGCCATAAAAGTGAAACTCATTTATTATAAAGATTGATTGCACGCAGACTGATTTATTTCAAGTGTTTATTTCTTTTCATTTTGATCATTGTGGCTTACAGCTAATGAAAGCTCAATTCAGTATCTCAGAAAATTTGAATATTACTTAAGACCAATAAAAAATAATTTGTAACACAAATGTTGGACTACTGAAAGGTATGAACAAGTACATCAATCAGTTCTTGTTTTTATGAATTACTTCAGTAATGTGACATAACATGGAGGAAGTCGGTTTATGGCACTGCTGAGGTCTTATGAATGCCAGGTTGCTCTGATAAGAACCTTCAGCTCTTCTGTGTTGTTGGGTCTGGTGTCTCACATCTTTCTGTTCACTATAGATTATATGAGTCTAAGGTCAGGGGAGTTTGCTGACCAATCAAATGCAGGCATAGCATGGTACTTAAACCAGGTATTAGTACTTTTTGCAGTGTGGACAGGTGTCCAAGTCCTGCTGGAAATATCAAACCTTTATGGAGATGCTAATTAGATTTTCCGGCAGGACTTGGCACCTGTCCACACTGCAAAAAGGATGTGTTTTAAGGCCCATGGTATCCCTCTATGTGATTGGCCAGCAAGCTCCCCTGACCCTCCCCTGACTATTAGCAAAACCTGGGCTTCATCAGCAGTGCCACCAACCGTCACATTGCTGGAGTAATTCATGCAAAATAGCCCTGAACAAGTATTAAGTGCTGTACATATTCATAGTTCAATATTTCTGTGTTAAATCCTTTTTCTTTTATTGGTCTCAAGTAATATTACAGTTTTCTGATATTTCATTAGCTGTAAGCCACAATCATCAAAATAAAAAGTAAACAAATATATCAGTCTATGTGTAATGAATCTATATACGCATTTCACTTCTTTAATTGAATAACTGAAATTACAACTGTTTTGATGACATTGTAATTCATTGAGATGCAATCAATGAGAACTTTATCTACTGTCAGTCGGGTCTTGAACCCGGGTCTCTGGTGTGTGTGTGTGTGAACCACTGAGCCACAAGGGCAGTTGTGTTGAACCCAAACGAAAACACTCCAAGTGGGAATCCAAGAAACAAGGATTTATTAAAATTAAAAATTAAAAAAAGTCAATTTAGATTCTTCTCCAAAATAAGGTAGCAAAACAACTCAGGTTCTTCTCAGAATGAGGTATATAAAATATTTTAACAGTACAATAAACATACAAAGAAAAACTCCACGAGGGGAGAAAACAAACAGACAAGGCAGAAAGCAACAGGGTAAACAAAACAGTCTTACTAGACATGGCTCAGGAGATCAAGGGACCGCAAGGCAAGTTCACTGGGACTGACTCAAAAACCGAGTGAGGAAGAGAATAAGTGACAACTTAAATACACAGGCTGGAACAAGTCACAGGTGATCGAAATAAAGTAAACAAGAACACACAAGGAAAAACAAATGCAGAGGGGAAACATGGGGACCTCTAGGGGAATGGAGACAAAGTGCAGGATGGTGACATCTACTTTATATTATACAACTTGATATTCTATTTTGACCATTTTCTTGTTAAAGTAACATTCCACTTATGTTGTACAATCTATTGTAGCACTAGTGTACAAACACTTTATAACTTATCACATCATTAGGCAAGCCTTCATCTTGTCATCAAAGATCACTGTTGCTTGTGTTGTTGGAAATTCCTAGCTCTCCACTGAAACAGGAGCAGGAACAAGGTACAATGTTGTTGGTAGTTTTAATGCAACATAACATTTAGAGACAACTAATTAACAAATAAATCCATTGTTTCCCTAGAAAGAAAATAAATGAATTCACCCAGGAGAAAGACATAGATGTGTTAAAATACATTAAACACAAACTTACTGGAAGATTGTAAAGTGCATAAGTGAGTTTCTCATGTTAATGTTTGTTTTAGCCTGATTTGCAGAGACAACTATAAGTTAGCCATTCATATGTTTATTATTGTTTTTGTTTGTTTTTTGATTGTTTCCAGAATGGAGAGGCCTTGCAGCAGACGATGATGCTTTTCATGGCAAGAATGACAAAAAAAATAAATAAATTGTGTTTATTTTAAAATGTGTCATGTCTGTTTCTATATAGATTTAATTTATAATGTTTCTATACATTTTAGAACAAATCATATAATCCTAACATTGTTATATCTATAGATGTCTTCAAGGATTGAAAATTATACAGCAGTAATTGATCCTGCACTTTTCACTGATTAGTATATTTAGTTTGTTTAGTAGATAGGTGTAGTGCAACATTTAGGTGTAACTTCTTTCAGCTCTTAGTGCAAATATATCCCTTTTATTAATACAGTATAAATATCATACATGTACCTTCTGCTAACATTTAGTTTAAATAGATTATACTGCTAATACTTAGTGTAAACAGCATCTACCATCTATTAACACTTAAGTGTACTGTAAACAGCATTTACTGGTTATTAATATGTAGTGTAAATATCATCTTTTAACTGTAATTGACAAAAAACAATTATTAAAATTGTTTACACTAAGACCTGCTAAATAAACTGTATGCCTATTTTTTAGTGTAAACAGCATCATACTTTTAGTAACACTGTAATAGCGTCTACCTTCTATAAACACAAAGTGTAAATGGCATATACATTCTATAAGCACTGAGTGCAAATAGCATCTCTTTCTATTTCTACTTAGTGCAAATAGCATCTCTTTCTATTTCTACTTAGTGTAAATAGCATCTCTTGCTATTTGCACTTAGTGCAAATAGCCGCTGCCAAAATTTAAACATGGTGTACTGGTGTTTTTAAGAGGGTAAAACAGATATTTTTGTCATTTTGAGATATCATATATTTATGTTGTGCATTGAAGAGTTCAATTGCAAAAAAAAAAAAACATGATTGATGGAAATTACCAAAACTGGAGTTTTTAGTATTGAAGAGACATATTGCAAAAAAAAAAAAAAGATTTATAAAAAAAATTCTGTGAACAAAAATTTTTAACAAAACTTAAAAATAGGCCTATCACCCTTTTAAAATTAAAATTGCTTATGTACCAAATTACAATTACAATCACCTGTTGACATCACCTGTTTCAAATCACATCCTTATTTAACCGATTTACCTGATTACTAGCCCTATAAAGCTTTTTTTTGGAATGTGTTGCAGGTCTGAATGACAGGAAAGGAAGTATATTTACAAATGAAATGAAGTTGACGAGACAAAACATGAAATATTTTGTGTTCATATTGTCTGCAATGAAATACAAGTCAAAGCAAATTTGGACATCACTGCTTTCTTTTTTTATTTGCGTTTTCCATACTATCCCAACTTTTCTGATTTGGGGTTGTGGTAGCTTGCTTTACACACTATAATATGTACTACATTAATACAATTTAAAAATGCTAAGATCAGTCCCTGATGTCATATCGCATAATGTTCATGTACTCTTAACACAAATGTGTTATTGTTTAGTAACAACCCCCTTTATAGACCCTTAATAATTAAAATAATGCATATGCAGCATCATTGATATTCCTTCAGAAATAAAATCCATATCACATTATCACGGCCTACCCATTACTGGTGGTGGGCTCTTGAAACCTCTAATGTTGTTTGCTAAGTTCCTTCTGCATCCTGCTATTGAATCAACACTCATTTCATAAAACCCAGGAAATCCAATGCGATCTGCAAAATCAGGTAATGTTATTACACCCGTCTTCTGCTTAAAGTCAGCATGCCACAACTCCTCTTCATCAGCTCCAACCATAGCCTCGCTTTCTGTGTCAGAGCATACATAAATTTCGAATTCTTCTCGTGCAACTGAAATAAAAAAACAATACAACTTTTAACATTTTAAACTATGTGATATGTCTTCAGAAAACACTTGTTTTCCTGTTACAATTGTTTTCCTATTACAACAGTGTGGATAAGCCCCAAAGATGCCCTGTGCTAGAAGAATGGCTCAGAATCCCTTTGGCTACTGTGCAGAACTTGTATCTGTGATTGCCAAGACAAATTGATGCTGTATTGGGCGCAAAAAAGAGGCCCTACACCATACTAATGAATTATTGTGGTCTAAAAACAGGAGTTCCATCATATTGAACTCAGATTTATTAGCCCTACTGAATTATTAGCCTCCCTGTATATCTCACCCTCAACAAATATCTGTTTAAATGAAATACGATTTTTTCAACAGATTTCTAAACATAATAGTTTTAATAACTAATTTCTAATAATTGATTTCCTTTATTTTTGCCATAATGACAGTACTTAATATATTAATAGATATTTTTCAAGATACTAGTATTCAGCTTAAAGTGCAATTTTACTTTTACTAGGTTAATAAGGCTAACTAGGCTATGTTAATTAAGTAGTTACGGTTATTAAAACATGTAGTTATGTAGTAAACATGTAGTTGGTAATTAGGCAAATCATTGTATAACGATGGCTTGTTCTGTAGACAATCAAAATATATATTGCATAAGGGGGCTAATAATATTGACCTTAAAATTATTTTTTTTAAATAGATGTAACCACATGAAAACAACATTAACATTATATCAGAAGTGCTGAATAGCTAATTCCCTGTGACCAGACATTCTGAAAGACTGGCCTGTCAGGTGAACTTATCTGAATTTAAAACATGTTGTGTAATATTTTCAATGGTTATTATAAGACTATCATTAACGAAACTTAGCATTACTTTTTCTAAGGATCTGGGTCTAAGAATCTCCATATGAATCTCAACAACACTTTAACTCTGAAAACTGAACTGACACAGAGGGGTGACATGGTGGCTCAGTGGTTACTGTCACGTCACGGTTGTGGATCTATCTGTTCTTCTTGTATGTGTGTGTGTGTGTGTGGAAAGTGGGTGTGTTTGTTTGGGTATAGCTTCACCGCGTGGTGTGTGTGTGTTTACATTCATCAGCTGGGTTAAATCAGCAGCTAAATCCGCTGGTAGTGAATCGTCATAAGTCTGTAATATTTGGACCTTATGCACGTCTCCGTTTCATTGATGTTGTTGCAACTGCCTGCCCTGATGAACTATTACCGCTGGTAAGCGTGTCAATATCCTTGAGAGTTGCTCCATAGCACTAACCTCCCCTTCCCTCGATATCTGGTAAGATATCAGTGAGAGACTTCACTTCGGATCTGTTTCTCGGATGAACTCCTTGTGAGGAGCACCCTTGCTCTACACTATTCCTCTATATCTGGTGAGATCAATACCAGTTGTGACTCTTGTTATCTCTATTAATAAATCGTCTTGCATTCACTTGCATTTGGGTCTCCTGTGTATATTTGTGACACTCACAGCAAGAAGGTCACTGGTTCGAGTCCCAGCTGGACCAGTTGGCATTTCTGTGTGGAGTTTGCATGTTCTTCCCATGCTCCGGTTTCCCCCACAGTCCAAAGATATGCGGTAGGTGAATTGAATAAGCTAAATTGACCATAGTGTGTGTGAATAAGAGTGTATGGGTTGCAACTGGAAGGGCATCTGCTATGTATAACATATGCTAGATAAGTTGGTGGTTCATTACGCTGTGGCAACCCCTGAATAATAAAGGGACTAAGCCGAAAAGAATATGAATGAATGAAATTGGTCGTAGTGAACAAGTGTATGGATGTTTCTCAGTACTGGGTTACAGTTGGAAGGGCATCCAATGTGTAAAACATATGCTGAATAAGTTGGCGGTTCATTCCGCTGTGGCGATCCCTGAGGAATAAATTGACTAAGACGAAGGAAAATGAATGAATGAACTGGACAGACACAGTTTCAGTTTAAATTTACTAGAACTTCTATGTTAAGCTGCTTTGATACAATCTATATTTTAAGCGCTATAGAAATAAAGATGAAATAAATTGAATTGAACTTTGTCTGTGTGTTTTAGGTGTTTAAGTGTTTTAGTGATTTAGATGTTCAAATATACATGTTTTAAAGCATGTTTGTACAAGCTCAAAGCCACTATATACAACATTTTAATACCAAAACCATGCCATCTGCATAATCTGAGATTAAATTCACCCCTAAGATCAGCGAATCAAACTATTATATGATGTTTTAATCTGATATTAATAATTGTTTCGGTAACACTTTATTTTGATGGTCCCCCTTTAGATAGTCTGCTGACCATAAGTTACTTTTCAAGTTCTTATCTGTTTACTCTCATCTGGGTAGTATCTGTAGATTGTCTTTTAAATGTTCTTAGGCAATCATTACAATGCTACAACATGTAAACATTTATTAAACTTTCGGTAAGTTAAGTGTTACCAATTTAGGTTCTAGATGTTCAACAATGTATCAGTAGATATGCAAGAAGTTTTATGTTCTTTCTGAAAGCTTTTACTTTCACATAGGCAGCTTTAAAAGAATGAAAGGAGAAATTAAAATGTTTTTATTTCAGGTTATCATAATGCTTTCAGGCGTCACAGTGGCGCAGTGGGTAGCACAATTGCCTCACAGCAAGAATGTCGCTGGTTCAACCGCGGCTGGGTCAGTTGGCATTTCTGTGTGGAGTTTGTATGTTCTCTGGTTTCCCCCACATTCCAAAGACATACGCTATAGGTGAATTGAATAAGCTAAATTGGATGCAGTGTATGTGTGTGAATGCAAGGCCCCGTTTACACTAATGCGTTTTCGTTTTGAAACGGCGTTTTAGATCAAAAACGATCCGCGTCCACACTAGCGTTTCATCTAGCATTTCTAAACATATCTCCGTCCACACCACTCCACCAAAAACGTATATCACGTGACCATTCGCGCACTTTGAGCATGCGCGTTCAAGTATAAACAGGAAGCATGTGTCTCGCTCGGCATTTGGCTATTGTTAGTCAACAAACGCTGGTTGAATGATAAACGCGAGCGATTAGCGAGTGCTCGAACAATAGCTTGCCTCTTGCGAATATATGCAGCTGCTGTAGTAAAAAAGGCAGAGTTTAACTGCACAATGGCGCCTAAAACGGACAATAGTGCAAACAACGCTCCCATTTCTGTGTCCATGTTGTTGTTTACAGTGAAGGCTGGTCTGCCGTCTTCTGGTAGCGTTATAGTCATGTGATAGGGGCTTGACAAATAAGGGAAGGATACGCAATGACCCAAAAGCCCCAATCAGGTAGCGAATCTCAGCAGCCACGCCTCCGTTTTCAGATGTCTCCGTTTTTCCCCATCCACACTGACACGGAGCAGCAGCGTTTCAGAAGGAAAACGACCCCTCCAGCGTTTTCTGCTGCGTAAAACATATGCTGCATAAGTTGGCGGTTCATTCTGGTGTGGTGACCCCTGATTAATAAAGGGAGTAAGCCGAAAAGAAAATGAATGAATAATGCTTCTACCCAGAGGTAACCTGTCATTGGTCATGTTCACCTGTGTGCCTAGTCATTACCCACAATCCTCAAGATCTACAATGAAAGTTTCATATTAACATCCAGTCATCAAACTTAGATTTAAATTTTAATTTAAATGACCAACTGTCACAAACACGGTTAACTATTTTTAATCTGAATCCATGTCTCTGCTCTGGTGGTGGAAGCTTTCCGTGGTGGCACTCCTAACGCTATATTGGTAACTAGTGGTGTAACGTAACTACGTAATTACAAATACTCAAATTACTGTAATTGAGTAGTTTTTCTAGGGAATTGTCATTTACTAAGTAGTTTTAAAAATGTGTACTTTTACTCTTCCTTGAGTACATTTTTAGTGCAGTATCAGCACTTTTACTCCACTACTTTTCTTCAACCTGCAGTAACTACTTTAAAGTATACCTAGTAAGACCTTGATTAGCTTGTTCAGGTGTGTTTGATTAGGGTTGGAGCTAAAATCTGCAGTACACCGGACCTCCAGGAACAAGATTGATGATCCCTGGTTTAGATGCACGTCACTGATGAGAAGATGATGGATGTTTACTGTATCATGACGACATGGCCTTAAACAGCCAGCTGGCACAAGATGTCAACATGACGTCTAATTGATGTTGTATCCTAATGTCATGGGGACGTTGCATTTTGTTTGGAAATGAAAATCAGGTTGACGTCAGAATCCAACGTCAGGCCGATGTCAATGTCCAACGTCCAACCTAAAACCAACCAAATATCAATGTCTAATGATGTTACAGCTTGACATTGTGTGGACGTTACCACTATGATGTCTATCAGACATTGGATTTTGGTTGTCGTACCTGATGAATAAATGTCAGTATTTGACAGTATTTTCAATATGATGTTGGTTTAAGATCTTGGCTCGATGTTGGATTTTGGTCACTTTCCAACACAACCTAAAATCAACCAAATATCAACGTCATTATTGGACATCAAAGTAAGATCGTCCTTAGACGCTGGCTAGACATTGAATTTTGGTCACCTGACATCACAACCTAAATCTAACCTAATATAAACGTCTTATGATGTTGTGTTCTTGCTGGCCAATAACTCGTTGTTGCATGTTACGTTTACACACACATGTACAAATTACATGCAAACGCATCAGCTTTTAACAGTGTAATACTCACTACTCGCTACTCTTGAGTACTTTTGAAAGGGCTACTTTTTACTCATACTTTGAGTAATATTTACTCAAACAGATACTTTTACTCTACTCACACTACATTTTTAGGCAAGTAATGGTACTTTTACTTGAGTATGATTTTTCAGTACTCTTTCCACCACTGTTGGAAACACAAGGCATAGGAGTGAATGACTCGGGCATCAGGAGTGCTAAGAAGGCTCTGCCTGTATGTGGGTAAACACAAGCACAGGGAAACACAATATCTAACAACCAGTGACAAATGGACTGAAACAGAGGATTACGTACTAGATAATAAGGGGTCTGGAACAATGAAAACATAACAAAAGATGAGGTGTGGTGGGCAGAGGCAGGTTTCGTGACACCGAAACAGTCGAAGCAAATGTGTCGAAGCTTCAAAATATTTCGAAATATTTTGAAATGTTTCGAAGTAACATTGCTACAACATTATACACTAACATTATTATAACGTTTTAACGTATTGTTTTATTTCACTTCCCAGAACATACTCTTAAAAGACAGGAAAACATTCTCTAAAACATTGTTACCACATTTGGTTGTAACGTTGTTAAAACCTTATTAGGGCTAGTTTTAGTTTAGTTCATAGAATGTTCTTTTAAACCTGTTTAGTGGTAACATTTCAAGGTATTGTTTTATTTTACTTCCCAGAACATTTTCTGAAAAGACAGGCAAATGTTCTCTAAAACATTCTAATCTCGTTTAATGGTAACATTGTTGAAATATTATACTCTAACATTTTCAGCAGGTATTTTGTTCTAGTTCTTTACTTAAAGTCAAGACAATTTTCTCTAAATATTCTACACGTTTGTTAATAACATTGTTTGTTTTCTTTTCAGTTTCAGTTTGTTACAGTAACAATATGACAGACACAAAACACTCTCTATAACCATTTAAAATATTTAATTTTACTGTAACAATGTGAAAAATTAAGTTTAAAGCATTGCATTTACTTTCATTCTTGTGCTCATTGTATAACATGTGTAACAAATAAAAGAAAAAATCACAAACCACTAGGTTTGACTTATTTGTCTGCAGTAAGTTTTTGAACATGACATTTTTTATATTCAATAAGTACAGGTTTAAATCAGTACATTTTCTTTCTGTCTCGTTATTGAAAAGAAATCATGTTCTTATAACATTTCTCTAATGTAACTGTGAGAATGTTGTTACTTTGGTTTTAGAAAACATTGTGAAAACGTTTTGTAAGAGAACATTGTTTAATCTGGTCCCTTACCAACATTTTCAAAACAATGCTAGAATGTTCTTGTTCATTGTTTTGGAAAAAAACTTTTTTTGAATAATCATTGGATATTACATTAAAATATTTTCTTTAAAACATTAACACAGCCTGTAGGGAATGTTAGCCAAAGTTGAACGTTCCCTTCTAGCTGGGATCTGAATCACATCAAAAGGTATGTTGCAGGGATATCCTGGACGAAAACCTTCTCCAGAGTGCTCAGGACCTCAGACTGGGCCAAAGTTTTACCTTTCAACAAGACAATGACCCTAAGCACACAGCTAAAATTACGAAGAAGTGGCTTCACAACAACTTCGTGACTGTTCTGGAATGGCCCAGCAAGAGCCCTGACTTAAACACTATCGAGCATCTCTGGAGAGACCTAAAATGGCTGTCACCAACGTTTACCATCCAACCTGACAGAACTGGAGAGGAACTGCAAGGAGGAATGGCAGAGGATCCCCAAATCCAGGTGTGAAAAAAACTTGTTGCATCCTTCCCAAAAAGACTCATGGCTGTATTAGATCAAAATATGCTTCTACTAAATACTAAGCAAAGGGTCTGAATACTTGGTACCATGTGATATTTCAGTTTTCTTTTTTAATAAATCTGCAAAAATGTCAATTGTGTTTTTCTGTCAATATGGGGTGATGTGTGAACATTAATGAGAAAAAAATTAACTTAAAATATTTTAGCAAATGCCTGCAATATAACAAAGAGAGAAAAAAAATTAATGGGGTCCTAATACTTTCCATACTCACTTTAAATAGCAAGTGAACAAATAGATGTTCCCTACCAGCATATATTAATCACCAACACCAAATTTAAAAGCAGACACTTATGAGCTATAACACGGTCACTAATAACTAAATCATTCAGGACTATCTAAAAGATAAAGAGATTTAAAAATCACAGATTCTGAGCTTTGACAAAACATGAGAAGTTTTAAATGACATGTAAAACAGATGCAGGTGCAGTATATGGATGGCAAGTGCCCAAAATTTATAGTTTGGGATCAAATCTCTGTTTGGTTTTGTTGATCTGTGATTCAAATATTCGTAGCTTGAAACAGATGGAAAAATGAACATTTTGTGTTTATATGGAGATCCCAGTGTAGCTGGCAGGTCATTTAAATTTTTTTAAGGAAAGAAATTATTTCATTTTGATGATTTCTGTAAATGGTGGTTTATTCAGCTGTGGAGACGACTGATATATCAGGGAATGTGAAAAATAATCGAGTGAATATTTGCTTGTCATGCTGTCAGTTATTAAAATAATTTCAGTGTCCAACTGAATAGACAAAAATGAACAACACTAATATTGTCGTGAAGCTTGAGAAGCAATCTGCTCTTGATGATCTGCACAATTTACATTTTAAAGTCAAAGGTGCAGGCAAAGGAAAAAGCATTAGAGGTGAAGTTGTGGCAGTCCTTGGTGCAGATAAAAGCTTTTTTTAAACCGTTAAAAATGCACTGCTTCTGTTTTTCTGTGGAATGAAGCTACTGTACATGCTGTAACACTGAGGTAGTGTTAAAGTTAATGATAATTAAGTGATTAATTGTTAGTGAAGAACACTGATCATCTTCATATCATCTTTTTATCACTGTTTCTGGACAAAAAAAAAGAAATATGTTTCATTAACCTTTAAACAACTACAGTATGTTTGAATGATTTAAATGTTGTGCATCAACTTGTGATAAAAATCACAATTCTGTTTCTTTTGAGGTCCATCTTTTTATTATTATTTTAATTATTCTAATAAGTAGATAATAATAATAATAACAATAATAATAATAATAATAATAATGATAATAATAATAATAATAATAAATACATTTTTAAAAGTTTTAAATTAATAACGACTAGATTGTTGTGTTTTTGCTGTGATTGCCATCTGTATCATGTCAACTTATGCCATCAAAATGAGATTAATCCTATCCTCCAATTAGTCTTCCATATTACTTTTAAACTAAAAAACCTAGAAAAAGAGAGAATAGAAAAGAGAAAGAATATTGTCTATTATATAGTGGAACTATTTAGCATTTACAACCTCTAGGTGGCAGTATTAACGCAACAGTAAATATCACACTAATTAAAAATAAAGGGACATTTCTTTGAGTTTCTGCAATGTTAACAACCACAAGATGGCAGTCATAACACTGTGATGAACTAGCCCAACTGGCAGACCAAATAGGATAGTTTTCTTTCATAAAGACAATAATAAGAAATGTCACAGCTGTAAATGGTCTCATTAGATGTGAATATAAATAATTTTTTAAAGAAGCTACTGTTAAGACAATAATAATAATGAGAAGAATAAAAAGAAAAATAGTTTATGTAATTGTGTAAAATCATAAATAAATATTGTTGCATAAAAACAGTTACTTGACCCATCCATTAAATGCCCAACATCAATTTATCCTTTATTTATTTATTTATTTATTTATTTATTTATTTATGTATTTATTTAAATGTATGAGGACCATCTTGCAGGGTAAAATGGAGGTCTTTAATATGGTTATCAAATAATAAAACACTGGGTTGTGGTTAAACATTAAAATAATGTGAAGGTATCATTATCAAGATAACAGTACTTTCACAAGACAAAAGAAGTTTATAACCATGTGAATTTTGAAAAAGGAAGTACCACAAATCTGGTGCAGGTTTGGTGTTTTGTGCTGTGGAGCTCTGGGGACTTTCCAAAACTGGTTGAACTTCATTGTACTAAAGATGACGTACATTATGTAAAAATTTCAAATAGAAAACATTTAAATCAAATGTAATGTTTTTATAACATGTTTTAGGTTTATGTTTTTCTTTTTGGCTTAGTCCCTTTATTAATCAGGGGTCGCCACAGCGGAATGAACCGCCAACTTATCCAGCATATGTTTTATGCAGCGGATGCCCTTCCAGCTGCAACCCATCACTGGGAAACATCCATACACTCTCATTCACACACATACACTACAGCCAATTTTGCCCACTTCACCTCTAGCGCATGTCTTTGGACTTTGGAGGAAACCCACGCAAACACGGGGAGAACATGCAAACTCCACACAGAAATGCCAAGTGACCTTCTTGCTGTGAGGCGACAGTGCTACCCACCGTGCCATTTCATTGCTCTTTAAAAAATACATTTACTATTAATATTTTTATAAAGTTACAGTTTTTATGATATCTTCATTTATATCTATAAAAAATACTTTATATAATGATAATAATAATTAATAATAATAATAATAATAATAATAATAATAATAATGACAATGCCAATAATAATTATAATACATTTGATTTAAAATGTGCTTTTCTAAACCCATAAAACAATGGTAAATAATATATAAATAAAAAATACAGGAAAACTATAAATAATAAAATAATGATTACAGTGCAATACAATAGAATGCTAATAAGGATAGTATATAAATCCTTTAAAAGGACTTATCTAAGATTATTAACTATTCTAACTGTAAGAGGAAGACAATTCCATAACCAGTGTGCAAATGTCTGTATACAGGTAAGTAACACTCAATCAGGGCTACTGTAATAAATAGTGTTAAAATTGTAAAATCCAATGACATAATTGGGCCACTGTATGATCATTTTGTCATCCTCAGCAAATATGCAACATCTTGATCACATGTCTCCTGGTTTTCATAATAAATGTGCCTTACAAACATCAAAATACATCAGCCAAAAGCTAATGTTAAAAATGTCAACATGGCAGAAAATTCACAAATGTTGCATTAGATCTAACCTTGTATCGTGACCATATTACTTTCAAATAACAAAACCTTCATAAAAAGAAAACAAATAAACCACACTGCATCAATATCTTTTTTTTAATGTATTTATGTATTGGAATACCGCCCACCCCCCATCAGTTTAATGAAGTTCAACCAGTTTAGGAATGTCCTCAGAGCTCTATGGCTGTCATGAACACACCAAACCTGCAAACCTGATGCTTTCTTTTTCAAAAATCACATGGTTTTAAAGAATGTATTTAGTCGTCTGTAAATTACTGTCATCTTGATAATGATACTTTCACAATATTCAACTTCAAAATGTTCAGTAACATTCCACTGTTTTAACATTTTACCATGAATGGTTTTCATTTAAAATGAATGAATGAATGAATGAATGATGCTTTTTGATCAGACTACAAATTTATATGTGAAATGTAGATTTTTTTTACCTAATCAAAATGCTCAGATTGGCTTTATGAGCTGCATATTTGAGCTTTTTTTTCTTGTCTTGTATATCAGGTTTAGCCTATTCAGAAAGTAAACATGCTGATGACATTTCACATATAACGCTGACAATAAACTTTCTCTGTGGTTTAGTTTCAGAGGCTTGGCATTTGATAAACAAAACCATGGCTGAGAACTGGTCTTGACATGTTGTTCCTGAATTCCTTAACAAACCAGCCAATTAAAAAACAGCTTTTTATTGTATACTGAATCTCTAGGCAAAGCGAAATCTAAAATTCAGTTACTTAATATAAATAACCAATGATGTATCACAATTAAAAGTAGCCATTTTTACCTGGTTATATTATTTAAATAAATAATATATCATAAAATTGATACTCTGTCGTTAACCCCATGAACTGCAAAAGTTGCAAATATTTATGAACAGGGTTACCAAATGACTCTATATTTAGGTTTTACTGAAAATGGGTATTATTATGAAAAGTATTGTTAAACCAGTGTTCTTTAAATTAGAATAATAGTAACAAATAATAATAAAATCTGTCATTCTTTTCATAGTTTCATTTTCTGTTGGAAGCATTGTTTGTGTGAAAAATATCCCACAAACCAGTTTGAAGAAGTGATCATTCACTGAGATAATGGAAACATGTAGAGGTCACCTGTTTCTAGGTAGAGTCTTCTTCTTCTTGTTCTTCTTCTTTATTTTTAACAGCCAAACAGAAGTTTTAAAGGCTGTCTGAAAGTGGTTACACAAAAATATCAATTATATACTGTAGTTTCACTTTTACATAAAGTAAAGACTTAAACGTAAACGTTACCACATCGTAAGATTTTTTTTTGTAAAGCTTTAAAACTAGTGGTCATTATAAATGTTTTAAGGATGTTGCCAATACAATATCAGGACATAAAAAAACTTCAACAAACAACATGGTTGTATTAATCATCAGAAAATAATACTGCAACTAATAGAGAACAAGTCTTTATCAGTAGTGTTGCCTTCGATGGAGATCAACCCCTGTACACTTACCTGAACTACTACTCCCATGAGAGATTGTGCAGTTAAACAAAAGACTATCTTAGATCACAGGTGTCAAACTCATTTCCTAGAGGGCTGCAGCTCTGCACATTTTAATTGCAACCATAATTATACACACCTGGTCAAACTAATTAAGTCCTTCAGACTTGTTTGAAACCTACAGGTAGGTGTGTTGGAGCAGGGTTGGAAACTTTGCAGGACAGCAGCCCTCAAGGAACTCAATTTGACTCCCCTGAGAGACTTTTTCAAAAAGTCATAAAACACTTTCCAGATGGACCAAAATACAAAAAAACTTATTTAAAAAAAATAGATTATCTTTGCCAATTAAGGCAAGGCAAGAGGTCATTTCCTTTATTCACTGAAATACACCAGGACTGTCTTCTTTTTTCCAAGAACACATAATTACATGTTTATCTTCCACCAAATATACAGTAGAATTAACAACAATCTTTAGTGGACAGATATGTAATATACACAAATTGGGATCGAGAGGAATTACTTTACCAATGATTTGTTCAGTATTTTCACCCCAAAACTGTTGACTTTAGTACACTCTCATATACAATAAAATAAAGTTATTTTCTTTTGTTTGCATTTATAGCACATATCAGGAATATTCAGATTAAAGTGATGCAACTTAACAAGTTATATATTGTCTACTCAGGCGCTTATATTGAAGCAGTCTAAAATGGGTGTTTGTTGTCTTAGTTTGGGCTTTTAAACAAGAGATCCAACACCATACTAATATCTTTAGTTAACCAAATTTTTAAACCTGGATCAGCTCTTCCAGGACGAAAATTTTAATTTTCAAAAACTGGTGAGGGGCGTCACGGTGGCGCAGTGAGTAGGGTTCAAGCCTCGGCTGGGTCAGTTGGCATTTCTTTGTGGAGTTTCTCCCTGTGTTCGCATGGGTTTGCTCCGGTGTTCCCCACAAATCCAAAGACATGTGGTATACTGTAGGTGAATTGGGTGAGCTAAATTGTCCGTAGTGTATGTGTGTGAATGAGTGTTTCCCAGTGATGGGTTGCGGCTGGAACGGCATCCGCTGTGTAAAACATATGCTGGATAAGTTGGCGGTTATTTCTACTGTGGCGACCCCAGATTAATAAAGGGACTAAGCCGAAAAGAAAATGAATGAAAACTGGTGAGAAACGTGAGAGTTGTGGTAATTCACCTGCATGAGAGCCTCAAACCAAATTGCTATCGTATTTCTGGTTAATTGTATATATATATTTTTTAACTTACTTTTATTTGCTAATTACAAATATGAATTTGAAATAATTAGAATTCAGTGGACCTCTATGGATATCCTGGTCAAAGGGTTATTTTTATCAATATAAACATTGCTGCTCTAATGTCAGCTGCGCACTATAATACTGTTAGATTTTAGATTTTCCCCCCTCTCTCATAAGGCAAATATTGCAAGAAGAACCTGAGATGAGCGCGCTTCTTGTTCCAAACTAAATTTGTAAGGTTTTGTTTTTTATTAGTAAACAAAAATACAGAAGTGTGGAGGAGGTAAATTGATGGATTGGAAGAAGAGATAAAACAATTTGGGTAAGGTTGACATTTAAAAAATATTAATAGGGCCAATTAGTGATATGGAGAATTTTTTTCATCTGTTCAACAAACCAATTATGGAATCTAATATAGGCTTATAATTTGCTGTTACAATTTTATTTATGGTTGGTGTGATATTAATCCCAAGGTACAAACTTCTTGTGACATAGTAAGCACATTATTTAAGGATTTGTGCATTTTAGCAAAATGATTTATTGTGGATATAGTTTTAACATAGTAACAGATTTACACTACTGTTAAACAGCCATACACCCAAAAAAAAAAAAAACAACAACAGCAGAACAGAATTATGGACAGCACAAATTAAATGGTATTTAACAGTCTTTTATTTTATTATATCCACCAGCTTTTTCTGGAATGTGTTTGAGGTGTTTCTCCATTGATGGATGCATCTATTTCTGTGTCTGTAGCATCTGGACTCCATGTCTTCACAGCATCTAAGAGAAGAGGATATGATTATGTACAACTAAAAACTTACAATAGAACAAATTGTATTGTCAGTTTCATGAATGAACTAATATCCAGAGTAGCAATTGTATCTAATGTCAATACATACACATTCACAACCACTCATCAAGTGCTAGGGACTATGTCCTTACCCATATTCGGTTTTGTGACATGTAAGTCATTCAAGGCTTAAACTGAAATTATAATTTAATTTCATGGTTTCAGTCTGGCTGACTGTCTGAGTCTTTACAAACATTTTAAAACATCTGAACATTAATACAGGCATGTCCATAAGGAGATATACAATAATGCATGACAGATTAAATCCAGAATTCAAGTAATTTCAAAGGCTGGGTTAATTGTTATGGTAGTAAAATATATTATCAGCAATAAATACAAACAATGCAAGAAAAATATGTATCTGTTCATGACATTTTACACAGAACAACACAGGTCAAACTTAGTTACTGGAGGAAAGCAGACCTGCAAAGTTTAGTTTCAACCCTGTTCCAACATATTTACCTGTAGCTTTTTAAACAAGCCTGAAGGACTCAAGTAGTTTGATAATGAGTTTAATGAGGGTTAAATCTAAACTGTGCAGAGCTGTGGCCCTCAAGGAACTGGGTTCGACACCAGTGATCCAAACACAGTCAGAGACACTGTCACAGTTCAAATTTACTCAGATCCAATTCTTCTCGTCAGCTTTGATGGACACTTCACAGGATCTCGCTCTCAGAATCCAGTCTCTAAGTAGAATATATAGACCTGCTCCAGTCCACATTGACAATTACTGTAACAGACCATAGCTAACATCAGGCTTAAGATGGCATCAAATTTTCCTGTTGCAAATATTTAAAGATTTTACGCAGTAATTTCTAAATATTCGCTCAAAAAATGCTTTGTGTATCAATATATTGTATATTAATATTTAGAGTAAACAAATATTTAAAAAAGTAATTGCAAAATGATTATAACGTACAGTATGTTCATTAATGTGCATCTTGCCAGTAATTTACATGTATTACCTTTAGGTGGCGGCGCGGTATTACCCCAACAGTAAATATCACTAATTACAATAGAAGGGACATTACTCTCTAGAGTCTAAACTCTACAATATTAACAACCAGAAGATGGCAGTTGTATCCCTGTGTTTTCATAGTGGAACTGCGGAACACAAGAGATTTAAAGAATGAATGGAATATATGGGAATCTAACAGTTTGTTTCAAATGATTGTTTTTTTTATAAACATTTGACATTTATTTAAGTTTTCTATGTGAAATATGTATGTTATGTAACATTATACACAGTCACAGATTATAATGTCTCACTGTTCTAATGCAAAATTGCTTATAAAAACATTGGATTGTACTGCCAAATACAGTAAGTATTGTTTACTTGATGCTTCAGTGTTTTAGTTGCTTTAGTATGTCATCATCAGTACAATGAAGTTCAACCAGTTTTGGAAAGTCCTCAGAGCTCCATGGCTGTCATGAACACAACAAACCTGCAGTTTGTGAGACTTCCTTTTTCAAAAGTCACATGGTTATAAAGAATTTCTTTAATCTTTTGATAACAATACCTTCTCACTTTACATTATGTTTAGTCACTGTTTTAAAATTGTACCCTGTATATTTTTAAAATGAATGTATGTATGAATGAATGCAAAAATAAATGGATGAACAAATTATGCTTTTTGATCAGACGTAAAATTTTTATGTGAAATTGAGTTTTTTACCTGAAGAAAATGCTCAAATTGCCTTTATAAGCTGTATATTTGAGGGGTTTTTTTTTCTTGCCCTCTATATCACGTTTGGCCTAGTCGTCAAAATTAAACATGCTGCTGACACTCCCCACACAATGCTGACAATAATCTCTCCCTGTGGTTTAGTTTCAGAGGCTTGGCATTTGATAAACAAAACCATGGCTGAGAACTGGTCTTGACATGTTGTTCCTGAATCCCTTTCCAAACCAGCCAATTACAAAAGACTTTACTATTATATACTGAGTCTCTAGGCAAAGCGAAATCTAAAATTCATTTACTTAATGTAAATATTTAATGATGTATCATAATTTTAAAAAGCATTTTTTATCTGCTTATAATATTTAATTAGATAATATATGACACAATTTATATATTAAATTATATAAATGTATAGTTCTCTTGAGCCCCATAAACTGCAAAAGTGTAGTTCTGCAAATGTTTATAAACAGGGTTACCAACAAGGCCTCCATTTAGGTTTTACTGAAAAGGGGTATTATTATGAATATTGTTAAACCAGCGTTCTTTAAATTAGAATAATAGTAACAAATAATAATAATAAGATCTGTAATTTTTTTGACCATTTCATTTTCTACTGATAGCATTGTTTGTGTGAAAAATATCCCACAAACCAGTTTGAAGATGTGATCTGTAGTCTGTAGTCAGAAATCTACAGATGTCACCTGTTTCTAGGTAGATTTTTCTTCTTTTTTATTTTTAGTAGACTGTACTGTTTTAAAGGGCCTTCATGGAAAGTACAGTGTCTAATAGTGGTTACTCAAAAATATCAATTATATAGTTTTACCTTTACATAAAGTAAAGACTTAAACTTAAACTTTACCACATCACAAGATTTCATCATCCTTTTAAATATTTTATGGATGTTGCCAAGACAACAATATGAGGACATTAAAAAACCCTTAACAAACAACTTATAATGTTTTTTAACTATTTTTGAGAATATTTTTAAAGCCCAGATCACGTTGAACAAACATTCTGTTAAGATTGAGAATGCTTGTTTATAAGTTTGAGAGGATCTTGACAGAATGCTAGCCATAATCACGTTCCTTGCTAAGCCCTTTCTATATTAATGCTTTCCTTAATGTTTTGTGCTTAATATTTCAGTTTGGATTTTTTGTAATAATTCCACAATACAGTATATTTGTTTAGACACTCTTACTGAAGTATAGGGTGTTACAAATATTTTTGAAGTGATAACATATAGCCAGTCTATTATATATTTTATAAAAAGATGACAGGAAAAGCAGTTGGGTTACAAAACTACCATCACCTAGACCTTAACATCTAAAACCAAAGCTCCATGCAAAGTTGCAAGAAAATTCCCCAATTCATTCCCTACCAGTGAAATAAATGACAAAAAGCACAAACGGGTTTGGAGAGGATAGAAAGCATGTAGCCAATGAAAGAGTAAGGTTTTGTTGTGTCATTGGTTTCTAGGTTAATTTGAGTTGGTAAAACAGAAAACAGAAAGTACAAGCTAACTTACAAGCTTAAAGTAAAATTAAAGGGACAGTGTTATTTTATTGCTTGCTTGCTTAGCTGTTTGTTTGTTTGTTTGTTTGTTTGTTTGTTTGTTTGTTTGTTTGTTTGTTTGTTTGTTTGTTTGTTTGTATTATATATAATTTCTTGCCATAACATGCATTTACAACAACTAAGCCTTAGTAAAGCATCCGTTGTTCTCATCAATGTCTAACAAAATGACAATTTTCAGGCAACCTTGCTAAGGGCTTTTGTTGACCTCTGACAAAAACAAAGTCAAGCAGGTTTGTAATAAGTGAAGCTGTAGATACTGATTTTGGTTTGTATAATGATCCTCTGCTGGGAGTTCGATAGATTGAATATGTTTTATTTCTTTTAAGGCTGTGACTGAAGTCAGCTGTAGTTTCGTGTTTCTCTTAAGTAATTCAGCAGGTGTACATTATTAATGCTCAATCAACACATACTTAATCACTTAATTAACTCATTAACTTTAACACTGAGTTCAAAACTCTTTTTAAATGAGTAGAATTAACTTCCAGCAAAATCTGAGTGAACTACACTCATTTATTTTGATAAATTTGACCTGATTTCATTCATTTTCTTTTCAGCTTAGTCCCTTTATTCATCTGGGGGCGCCACAGCAGAATGAACCGCCAATTTCTGCAGTATATTTTTTACTCAGCGGATGCCCTTCAAGCTGCAACCCATTACTGGGAAACACCCATACACTCTCATTCACGCACATACACTATGGAAAATTTATTTTACCCAATTCATAGTGCATGTCTTTGGACTGTGGGGGAAACCGGAGCACCCAGAGGAAACCCTCGCGAACACGGGGAGAACATGCAAACTCCACACAGAAACGCCAACTGACCCAACCGAGGCTCAAACCAGCAACCTTCTTCCTTCTCGCGCTACCCCACTGCGCCACCGCGCCACCCTTGACCTGATTTCACATTTGATTTCACATTTACAGTGTGTCTAATGGGTTGCACGGTGGTGCAGTGGGTAGCATGATCGCTTCACAGCAAGAAGGTCGCTGGTTCAAGCCTCGGCTGGGTCAGTTGGCGTTTCTGTGTGGAGTTTGCATGTTTTCCCCGTGTTAGCGTGGGTTTCCTCCGGGTGCTCCGGTTTCCCCCATAGTCCAAAAACATGTTTTATAGGTGAATTGAATAAGCTAAATTGGCCGTAGTGTATGAGTGTGAATGAGTCTGTATGGGTGTTTCCCAGTGATGGGTTGCAGCTGGAAGTGCATCCGCTGCGTAAAACATATGCTGGATAAATTGGCAGTTCATTCCGCTGTGGCGACCCCAGAATAATAAAAGGGCTAAGCTGAAAAGAAAATGAATGAATGAGTGTGTCTAATCAAAGGAGTATTGAGAATTATTGACGAAGAGCTGTTAACAAGCAGAATGACCGAAGGAAAGAAAAAAAAGACCAAATAACACAAATGACAGCCAAAACCAAAGATGAAACCAACTGAAAATAAAACACCCATACAAATTAAAAATCTCTCAAGAACTCAGGAGGGATCATTAATCATCAGCAGCTTCACTTATTACTAACATTTGACTTTATTTCTGTTACATGAAAACAAAAGCTCTTAATAAAACTTTTGATGTTTTGGTCAGCGTTTGCTTTAGTTGGGCTCCTCAGATTTTAATGTTAGTTCTTATTATGGATGCTTTAAATTGTTGTGTTAATTAAACTGTTTTTTAGCATGAAAATGAGCCAAAAGAATCATCATGTCATGTGTTTCTGATGATGATATTATAATACACTAATAATATGTTTGCAAAGTACTGTTATTTTTTTAGACAATTAATTTTCAATGTTGTAATCTTGTTCTGGTTAAGCATTTGGTGACAATTTAATCATGATTGTTTTCTCTCTCTCTTAGAAAGCAATTTACACTGTTTAGCTGAATTTTTTACTCACTCAGAAAAAAAATCTTTAGTATATAAAGGTTAACCTAGAGCACTCGAGCGGAGGGAATGAAACTCTGGCTAATGCAGCCGTTAACCTAGTGGCCCAGAGAAGATATGGAAAATGTGGCCCAGTTATCTTAATACATATGTGGGCCACTTTTGGCAAATATTTGGCACAGTTAGCTCTGGCTAATGTGGCTGTGAGCCTAAAGCGGCCCAGAGAAGATATGGCAAATGTGGCCCAGTTATCTTAAAACAGATGCAGACCACATAGACTAAAGTCACCATCATGGAGAACAGTGTTTGCTTTAGTTGGGCTCATAGCCCTGAACCTCTTAATATAAAATTTATTTTGGGCTGCTGTAACTTTTAAGAACTATGCATGAAAAGTTTTTTCATTACAGCAAACAAGCCAAGTAAAGAAAAAATAAAATAAATTAAGTGAGGCACAACCTGTGATGAAATAATATAATTCACTGATGTTAACCAATGTTTAATCCATTATTAAATGTAACTTTATAAAATGCTTGCACATGCCACTGAATTATGAAGGTTTATAAGCTACAAAAATTCTATAGTTCAACTTCTGCTCACAGAGACATCAATAATCAGCGTATGAACCTCAACAACGGTGACAATTAACAAAAATGAACAAAACTTACAAACATCACAAACAAGATACTAAAAGTGACAAAATTAACAACATCAACATAAACAGCAGAATCAAAAGCAAATAATGACAACTGGAGCATTAATAAGCCTATAGAATGTCTTCATACTGCAATGCATGCTGGGATTTTGTACTTAGTCACACCCAGCAAGTGTAAGGTGTAGGCCAGATCTGGGCCAGAATAAAAACAAATTGTGGCCCAAAATAGGGTTAGTTCTGATTCATTTGGTTGAATTCTGGCTAATATGTGGTATTGCTTTGGCTTATTTGTAGCCCAGATCTGACAAATAGGAACGGACCGCCCTAGAGCCATCATTCCATTCAGTATGTGGTCCAGATGTAAGTATCTGGTGTGGGCCAGATCTGGGCCAGAATAAAAGCAAACTGTGGTCCAGAATAGGGTCAGTTCTGGTCCATTTGGTTGAATTTTGGCTAATATGTGATATTGCTCTGGCTTATTTTTGGCCCAGATCTGGCAAACAGGAGCGGACTGCCCAAATGCTATCATTCCATGTCAGATGTGGGCCGGATGTAAGTGTCTGGTGTGGGCCGGCCCGGATTTGAGCCACATGAATTTTGCTAGCTGGGATTAAGCAAAGTTGTGCACTAAACCCAAATAGCTGACTTTACTCAAAAATTTTATGGAAACAAGCTTTAACTTTGCTTCAAAACTAGAGCTGCTTCTGTCCCAGGGTCAGTTAAAATCAAATAAAAGGCATTCAATCTTAAAATTTCAGCAATTCAACTCCACAAAAATCATCAGCAGTTGCACTTATTACTAACCTGACTTTTTTCTGTTAGATGTCTACAAAAGTCCTCAGTTACAGTTACTGAGAATAAAATATTTTAGTTGTTTTATTGAAAATTTTTTTAGAAGTCATGACTGTGATGAAGAGTGGTTTCTTTACCATGTTACTGCAAAGCTTACAAAAAAGCTTTTGATTATATTACTTTGTCTACTAAAACGTTGATTTAGTCAGACCTATTTATGTTGTATATTTGTGGAGTTAATTACACTGTGCTGACAGCAAAATGAGAATCAGAATCAGACCTTGCATCTCAATCATGGTGACACATTTCTTAACAGTGCATGCTGGAGGAATAATACAATATTCATCTATGTATAATTTGTATTTTCAATAAAACTTAATTCAAACTTATAGTGCTCAATAAATGTAAATGAAGACTTGGTTAGATGTCTGGCAGGAATACAGTCAACTTTAATGATCCTCTACTGAGATTTTGATAGATTTGATATGTTTTGTTTCAGTTGAGGTGATGCAGTGGCGCAGTAGGTAGTGCTGTCGCCTCACAGCAAGAAGGTCGCTGGTTCCAGCTTCGGCTGGGTCAGTTGGCATTTCTGTGTGGAGTTTGCATATTCTCACCGTGTTCGTGTGGGTTTCCTCCGGGTGCTCCGGTTTCCCCCACAAGTCCAAAGTCATGCGGTATAGGTGAATTGGGTAAGCTAAATTGTCTGTAGTGTATGAGTGTGAATGATTGTGTATGGATGTTTCCCGGTGACAGGTTGCGGCTGGAAGGGCATCCGCTGCGTAAAAAATATGATGGATAAGTTGGCAGTTCATTCCGCTGTGGCAACCACAGATTAATAAAGGGACTAAGCCCAAAAGAAAATGAATGAATGAATTTCAGTTGATTTTATCTATGGCTGTGACTAAAGTCCAAATAATACTCTAAATTTTAGACTATATAAAAGATTTTTTTAATAAAAAAAAAAAAAAACTTTCATTTTGCACTCTCAGGGGGCCTATTTAACATATTTAGCATAAAGACTTCTAAAAGACATCATTTAGACACTTTGCTGAATGAGATGTTGATTTAACTATGGCTTAGTGTGACTTAGTTTCACCTCGTGTACAAATTTTGATACGTGTAATGCAAAGCATTTCTACACAAATTCCTAGTAATGTAAGCTATTTTAGTTTGAAGTGTATAGTTTTATTTTTTGCTTTTGGAGAAAATCATATTTATTTTAGTTTGGTTTGAATATGTTTAGTAAGGGTAGAATATAGTTTTTATTAAAATGAGTACTGAGATGTCAATTTCAAAAACTTTTTTTATTAAGAAATATTTTAAGATGAAATGAACAGTACAGAACAAAGAAGTTGATATTTTTAAATGATAAGTTTGATATAATTAAATGACAGAACATTCATTAGTATGAATAGCATTGAAGAATATCTGAAATCTGTTAATGGTCTCATTTATGCTTCTTACTTCTCAATCAAATGTTTTATACAAAGACAGAAAGAAGATAAATAGTTATTAGAAATAGACTTCAAGGTGCCTTTTCTCAGACCAGACACTGGAAGATACTTATTTGTAACAAAGACTTACAAGCATGTGCTCTAACCTTATTCATATATTCTACTAATATGTGAAGCCAGCAAGAGAATAATCACAACATCTCTTTAAATAATCGTTGCATTTTACACATAATTATCATCATTGTCAACATTCAGTAAAAATGTACAAATGTACAAAATTAATTAGATTTGTTGTAATTTTCCAAAAAAAAAAAAAAATCATAGTTAAAAATGAAACATTAGAGTAATTCCTGAAAGCATTTTTTCCACAAATGAGTCAAGTTGAAATCTCTTCTAGTCAGTCTGACCTGTAAATCATATCATTATTATGGGACTTGGTTTAAAAATCCAAAAATCATTTCATTTATTTTAACAAATAATTTGAGTTTCCAGTGGTTAAAACTTACCATTATTAAGATGGTACCAGGATTCTCCCTATAAAATAAATAGTGATTAATAAAAATACATGAACATGGCATGCACATAGCAGAGTAGGAGTATTTTCCTCTTATCTAAACTGACCTGTTGATTTCTTCTTGTAGTAAATGAGTCCAGCAGCTGCAATAATGATTCCCAGCACAAGACCAGAGGCTCCAATAGCAATTTTATTCCTCTCAGGCTCAGAAAAAGATGGATCTATAAAGTACAGAGACCACATTTTATTTAAATTGTTACTACAGTTTATATTTAGCATGTATGGATGTATTTACAGGAGCTTTGCATATTTTTATTCAATCATAATTTGTTTGCCAAAATGTCATTTACACATCTTGTGTAAGAGGAATCTTTGCTCTTACCCCAGTCTACAATGATGGGTTGAGTTAATCCAGAGTGATCCACCATGCACGAGATCTTCTCTCCAGATTTGGGGGTGTATTCCAGGTGAGAGTGAATCTGGTAGTACCAGTCTCCGTTGGGCATCTCCTCAGTTGAGGTCACATCAGCCTTCACAGGTTTATCATCTCTCATCCAGGTCACTTTAATTTGGTGTGGGTAGAAGCGGAAAGCGCTGCACATCAATACAGCTGGATGTCTGCCGTCAGCCTGGGTCACTGAACTGAGCTTCACATTTGGTGGCACTAAAACAATAACACCAACACCTTAAAGATGCACTCCACAATGCATGTTGTTATTTCAATTAATATGTATTATATAATGCTATCAATATTATAAAAAAAACATAAACATGTTTCTACTGTGACATTTTACAATCTTGATATTTTAAGGTGTTATGAAAAATGTTTGGTGTCCTTTAAGATTAATGTATTTAAAATTAACATTGGGTGTGATAGGAGAGATCAGAAACTTGAGCCATTTACCTTTTTTATCAGCGATGGCTGTCTGTCTGATTTCAGCATTATATTTGCAGTATCTTTCCAAATTAGCTCTCTCTTGCTGCAGCTGGTTGGTATTGTTGTTCCATAATTGTGCGTTATATACTCCATGTTCAGTGTATCCCACATAATGACCAACAGTGCTGTTGAACTGAATGTACACATCTTTATTGAAGATATAGTTATCAATGTACACCATGTCACTGAAATCATGAGAGCTGTGGATACATTTAGTCCATCGAGAATAGTAGTATCCATTAGCTGAAAAACAAAACATTAAAACATTAGTTATGTCAGATGTTTTCATGTCAACCACAGAAAAACAGCAGGAACTTTAAATATTAATTGCAAAAGCTGGTTGTCTTTCCTACTACAACTTCTTCTAACAATAATAATTAATAATGCAAATAATGTTACTATCATTACGGATCCATTAATTTTGCATTACATTCCATTTTTTCCATTTTTACCTGCTCCAGTGAATGCAGACAGCATCAGTATTAGATGTAAACTCAAGATCTTAGAAGGTGACATTTTCCCTGACCGTGACTTTCCCATCTAAAGAGTAATCCTGCTATACTTTCTTCATGAGGTGAATATCAGAAAACAACCAGCCAATCATTCTCTACACCCTCAAGTAACACCCACAGTGTCATGTGTTGCTAACCAGTTTATGGTTTTAATTTCAGAACTAAAGCTGTCTTTCAATGCTCTTCAGGCATCTTTGCTAATTTTAAGCATTTTCTTAAACTATAACTTAACTTTATTCAAATATTGTTTGTTTTAAAGATGGTTGCTAAAATATAAATAACTACTGACAAATCTAAACACGTGCAGCAATAATAATGGCCATAATTATGCTTAATCAGTTATATCGAACTATTATATCAGTATAGTTTATATCAAGCTATTTTGTTTTGTCAAAGTATTTTGTTTCATATTTATTTTTGTAAGATAAAGAAAGGAGAGGAGGCTTTTAATTTAAAAGACATCTTTTTACTTTTTAAATCTCAATTGGAACTCATCGAGGGCAACAATAATGGCCATGTCAAATAATTTCATCAAAACATTTGGCTTTATATGCTATTTTTGTTCTGTATAATTTAATTGAAAATAAGAGCAGGTCCCTGATTATACTAATGCAATTTTTGATTTGTTAAGGTGCATCTTTCACCTTTTATAGTCTATGCTATAATTAAATTGAAAAGATGAAGATAAGCATTATGTAAAAATGAATAAATATTTATAAAACTACTAAAATATGCTACAAAACTCTGAAACAAAAAGCAACAAGATTTGTTCCTCTTTACAATAAATAAATTAATGTTATTATTATTGTTGTTGTTGTTGTTGTTGTTGTTGTTGTTTTAAATATTAATAAAAAACTATTTCATTTTTTAAAAAAAAAGCTAAGTTGTGTGTTAAAACTGTCCAAGCTCTTTTTTGATTAATTAATTGTTGTGCTGTTTCTGTGGTTGAAGAAATAAGCAAACAAACAAACAAATGAATGAATAAAATGGCATTGCAAAACACTGAAACACAAATCATAACCCCCCCCCCCCCAAATAAATAAATAAGTGTTTTTAATATTGATGTTGTTTTTTTAAATACAAAAATATATAAAATAGCTAAGATTTATGTAAAAAATAAATAAAACTGTCTGTTTTTTCCTTTTAAATTAAGGTTGTTGTTAATTAATTGGTTAATTAATTATTAGTTTTTATTGTTGTTCTTATTAGTAGTATTATTGTTATTGTTGTTGTAAATAAATAAATAAATGTTATTTTTATTATCATTGTTGTTGTGGTTTGTGTTGTTGTTGTTGTTTTATATAAAAAATAAAACAAATAAAAAAAGCTAAGCTTTGTGTAAAAAATACAATTGTACAATTTTTTTTTCTTTTACAGAAATTAACTAATTATTGTTGTTGAATAAGTAAACAAATAAAATGAACAAATAATATTTTCTCTTTTAATTAATTAAAAGTTGTTGTTAATTAGTTAATTAGTTAATGTTGTTGTTCTGCAATTGTCATTATCATTAGTGTTGTAATGAATAAACAAATAAATAAAGTTCTGCGTATTGTGTTTACACTGTAATACTGTAAACGTCTTTTTTACTTGCATCTTTAACCTTTTATGTTAACCTTTTATCTTTAACCTTCTAATAAAATGCAATAAATAAATTGAAAAGATAAAGCTAAGCTTTATGTAAGAATTAATAAATTTATTATTTATCTTTTTTGGGGGTCATTTTACACGCACATTTTTTTCTCAACCTTTTCTGTCTTATAAATATAAATTAAATTGAAAAGATTAAAGAATTGCTATAAAACACTGAAACACAACATTTTTCCTCTTTAAAGTAAATACATGAAATATATATATATATATATATGCTGTCGCCTCACAGCAAGAAGGTCTCTGGTTCGAGCCTCGGCTGGGTCAGTTGACGTTTCTGTGTGGAGTTTGCATGTTCTCCCTGCATTTGCGTGGGTTTCCTCCGGGTGCTCCGGTTTCCCCCAGAGTCCAAAGACATGCGGTACAGGTGAATTGGGTAAGCTAAATTGTCCATAGTGTATGTGTGTGAAGCTTTGTGTAAAAAAAATTTATTGTACAAGATGTTTTCTCATTTATTTTCTTTTCGGCTTAGTCCCTTTATTAATTAGGGGTCGCCACAGCTGAAGGAACCGCCAACTTATCCAGCATATGTTTTTGCAGCGGATGCCCTTCCAGCTTCAACCCATCACTGGGAAACACCCATACACACTCATTCACACTTAATTCACCTACAGCACATGTCTTTGGACTGTGGGGAAAAACCGGAGCACCTGGAGGAAACCCACGCGAACACGGGGAGAACATGCAAACTCCACACAGAAACGCCAACTGACCCAGCCGAGGCTCGAACCAGCAACCTTCTTGCTGTGAGGCGAACGTGCTACACACTGTGCCACCGTGTCACCCCAGATGTTTTCTCATTTTAATTAATTAAATAATTAATTAATTGCGTTGTTGTTGTTTTTCTTCTTCTTCTTGAATGAATGAATGTATAAATAAATAAATACATTTTAAATTTTTGTTTATTTGTTTGTTTATTTAGTTAGTTTTTTCATTTAATATAATAATTATATTATATTACATGTATTATATATAATTATATAAATTAATATAACTTTTAAATTATTTTTGTGTGTTTATTAATGAATTAATTAATTTATCATAATTATTTATTTTTTATTGCTGTTGTTGTTAAATAAATGTATTAATTAATATTTTTCTTTTAATTGATTAATTAATTATTTAAATGCTGTTGTTCATTATTATTAATATTATTAGTGTTGTTATATATATAAATAAATAAATAAATAAATAAATAAATAAATAAGTTAAGTATTGTGTTTTATATACAATACTGTAAATGTCTTTTTTATTTGGGCCATTTTACACACATTTTTTATGTTTAGGCTTTTACCTTTAATGTGTTTTATAAAATGCAATAATTACATTGGAAAGATTAAAAGATTGCTATAAAACACTGAAACATTAGTTAAAGGTTCCATTTCTGTATTGTATAATCAACTTCTGAATCAGTCATCTTCCCTTACAGATTACATTAAGAGTGCTTGGGAAAAGGACCTTTGTGGTTCGATTTCAGATGATCTGTGGGACGATATCCTTAAACAAATTCACTCATCATCAATGTGTGCCCGGCACTCTCTCATTCAATTTAAAGTAGTGCACAGAGCTTATATTTCTAAGACTAAATTAGCCCAAATGTTTCCTGGTACTAGTTCTTTGTGCAATAGTCATTGTGCTGAAGGCACTTTATTTCACATGTTCTGGACCTGTCCTAACTTAGAGCATTTCTGAAGGTTAATATTTGATTCATTATATGTGATTCTTCAGCACAAGTCAGAGGAAATACAGTTGCCTGCATCGAAGTGAAAAATCATTGCTTTTTTAACTTTATTGGCACGCAGAGCTATTTTGCTAAAATGGAAGGATTCTCGTCCTCCCACTCATGCTCAGTGGATTAGAGAAACTATGTCTTGTTTCTATTTGGAAAAAATCAGGTTTTCATTAAGAGGGGAAATTTGTTAAAGTGTGGCAACCTTTTATTGATTATTTGGAAAATCTCAAATAATTTGATTTTACTGTACATATGGTATGTATGGTTATATGTTTGTATTTAAAAAAAAAAAAAACATTTATCTATATGTTTGTCTAATTAACTTGTTTTTATTTTTATTTTATTTATTATTATTATTATTTTATTTATTTATTTATTTTTTTTTTTTTCGTAATCAGACCTACATGTACAATTGTAAATTTGTTAATCTTCAGCTAATGTGAGCGCTACCCGCTATTTGGATTGGTATGGGTCAGGTGTTTGTATTGTTGTTTTTCCTGGTTTGAAAAACTAAAAATCTATAAAAAAAAATGTCTAAACAAAAACACTGAAACACAAATCAAACAAAACACAAGTTTTTCCTCTTGAAAATAAATACATAAACAAATGTGTTTATTATCTTTTTGTTGTTGTTGTTGTTGTTGTTTAAATATGCAAACATATACTATATACAATGTGTGCGCACAATTGACAAACTTAAAATAAAATGACTTTTGACTTGTGAGTGCTGCTTTACAGTTTAATTTGAATTTGTTACTGTTGTACAATCTTAATTGCACAAAGCAAGAGCGTACATTGACTTGACTTGCATGCATCATATATTTATTTACAAAATGCTGTTAACAAAAAGCAAAACAAACTTATTTCTAAAAACATGATTTTTGATTATTCATTCATTCATTTTCTTTTCGGCTTAGTCCCTTTATTAATCAGGGGTCGCCACAGTGGAATGAACCGCCAACTTATCCAGCGTATGTTTTACACAGCGGATGCCCTTCCAGCTGCAACCCATCAATGGGAAACATCCAAACACACTCATTCACACACATTCATTCATTCATTCTTTCTATGGATTTTTGGTATACGTCACGATCAACGCAGTGCTGTAGTGCAATAGTGAGCTGTATGTTCAGCAGCCATGCAACATGCTCACTCAGGCGGCCATTGTTTTGCCTGATGAATTTATTCAGGGTCATGCTGGAGGCGAAGTTCTTTGTGACCAAGTAGATATTCGTTCCCTCCCTGGCGTACTCGTAGAGCTCTACGGTATGGGGGCAGAGCGGAGGTTTCTTGAAGTACATCATATTATGTGCTTCCCACAACACACCTCTATCATATCCTTTCTAGAGAAAAAAGTCATGAAAAGGTTAGAGGGTTTTTGTGAGTGTGTCATTCAGAAATTACATTGTAATAATGTGTCTCCAGCTTTGTTAACATCCAAAACATGTGAGTTAGATTCATGTGCAAAACTGTCATTTAGCATCAAAGATTTGCGAATAAAAGCAGCGTTTCCATCCAATGAGTGAAAGAGAACAAAGTCATCAATTCCTGATAAACCTGCACAAATATTGATCAGAGAAATGTAGTATAGTGTGTTGGGATTCGCCACTGTGGTGTTTTTCTCCTCTAATAAATGAGTTGCGCCTCAGAAGATGAAGACGAAATGCAATGAACGCAGTAAATGTGCTGTGGAGGCATGAGACCAGGGGCGGACTGGCCATCTGGCAATTCTGGCAAATGCCCCCCCACCCCCACCCCTTCAGTTGGTGATTGCCTACTACACTCACGCCACCCCCACAACCAACCCCCCACCCCATCCCACCCCACTCTTCAGTTGGTGATCGCCTACTACACTCGCCATCCACCCCCCCACCCTGCCCCTGCATGAGACACTCTTTGAGAGCGCAGACAGATGCTTAAGACAGTTCTAGAGGGAATATTAATAATACTGAAGTACTGTGATGATGGACTGACTGACTGACGGAGGGCTGAGGCCTTTTACAATCAGCAAAACAACATTTCAGATCTGGAACAATGGAAAGCTGGAAACGCTGCTTTGTCACACACAACTCTATTTACGTTCATTATTAAAAACTCAACACTACACATGACCCTGGACCACAAGTCTTCTGTCAAAAAATCATTAGTGAATAAAGTAAAGATCTTGTTTCAATATATATTCTTTGTATTTACTAGCACAAATAAATCAGAAATGTTTGTTTCTTTGTTTGGTGTTTTGCACTTTATGTGGTGATGTGCAGAACTTATGGCGATATGGCAAAAAAAAATTATCGTGATAATTTTTTTCATATTAGTCGATATCGATAATTATCACGATAAATGTAACATCTTTATATCTATTACATTTATAGCATTTTCAGCATGCCAATCACTTTGTGCAGCTGATTTGACACATTTTGTGAAATGTTTTAGCTGTCTGACAATATAAATAATAAAATAATCATCACTGGGAAACATCCATACACATTCATTCACACACATACATTCATTCATTCATTTTCTTTTTGGCTTAGTCCCTTTATTAATCCGGGGTCGTCACAGCGGAATGACCCGCCAACTTATGCAGCACATTTTTTTATGCAGCGAATGCCCTTCCAGCTGCAACCCATCACTGGGAAACATCCATACACATTCATTCACACGCATACACTATGGAAAATTTAGCCTACCCAATTCACCTATACCACACTTCTTTGGACTTGTGGGGGAAACCGAAGCGCCTGGAAGAAACCCACGCGAACACGGGGAGAACATGCAAACTCCACACAGAAATGCTAACTGACCCAGCCGAGGCTCGAACCAGCGATGTTCTTGCTGTGAGGCAATTATGCTACCCACTGCGCCATTGTGACACCCATTTTTGATATTTAAGTAATAAAAAATGTTTTTTTATATTATATCAAGAAATGCAAAGGGTTAAAATTCTTTATCTTAAAAAAAATTCTTTATCTTAAAAAATGTGACATTTATGTGGCAGTGTTTTCTAATTTTACCAAAAGGGCTGAATTATGAATTGTACAGTTACAAACTGAGTGTAAATTAGATTAGTGTTAACATTTTTTGCAGTCTTAATCGAAAATTTGAATATGATTATATAAAATATTCAATATTAAAGTACTAAATGAAAAATATATATGTGTGTGTTGTTGTGAATTTCTGAAATCTATTGTTTGAACATTATTTACAGAAATGTGTCCATGTAGTTTGGAATTTGCCTTGAATTTACAAAAACTTACAGCAGCAGTTTATGTTAGAGATGCTTATTTTAACAGCACCGGTAGCTTTGGGAAAGGTATATAATAAACTTTAAGAACTAGTCAGCACCACTTCAACAATTAATGTATTCATTGGTTGTTGTTTTTTTTTTCCAATTATTATTAGTATTATTGTTATTATTATTATTATATATTATTAATGTTGTTGGTAATCTTTCATTATTCCGATTACTATCATCATAATAAATGATTAAATATTAAAACAAATGATTAAGGCATTTAGACAACGTCATTAACAAAAAAGTAATAGGTTTGAGAAAAGGGCTGATCAAATAAATAACTTGAATGCAATGTAAATTTCTTTGAAGAAACATAAATGTAAGGGCTTCAATATTTATAATATGGTATGTCACTGTAAAGTATCTGTCAGTTGTTTTACGGACAGCGCCACACTGTAAAAACTGGTGTGTTATCTCTATCATTAGAATAACGATATTAATATTGCAAGTTTGAGTAGTTTTTAGGACTTGTATTTTAAGCAGACTCTACCTGAATAAATCATGTAAAAAATGAATTTATTTAGGCTGGCATGATTTTAATATTAGTGGTGGAATATGATTTTATTGAAGTTGATTTAAAAACAAATCTACAATTTAATCAGATGCATTATTACAAAGGGCAATGCAGTGGTGCAGTAGGTAGTGCTGTTGCCTCACAGCAAGAACGTCGCTGGGTCGCAGGTTCGAACCTCGGCTGGGCTGGGTCACTTGGCGTTTCTGTGTGGAGTTTGCATGTTCTCCCTGCATTCGCGTGGGTTTCCTCCGGGTGCTCTGGTTTCCCCCACAGTCCAAAGACATGCGGTACAGGTGAATTGGGTAGGCTAAATTGTCCGTAGTGTATGAGTGTGAATGAGTATGTGGATGTTCCCAGAGATGGGTTGCGGCTGGAAGGGCATCCGCTGCATAAAATCGTGCTGGATAAGTTGGCGGTTCATTCCGCTGTGGCGACCCCGGATTAATAAAGGGACTAAGCTGACAAGACAAGACATTATTACAAAATTAATTCATTTATAAATCAATAATTAAATTTATTAATTCATTTTCGGTTTAGTCCCTTTATTAATCTGGTGTCACCTCAGCGGAATGAACCGCCAACTTATCCAGTATGTTTTATGCAGTGGCTGCCCTTCCAGCTGCAACCCGACACTGGGAAACACCCATAAACACTCATTCACTATGGACAATTTAGCTTACCCAATTTACCTATACCACATGTCTTTGGACTTGTGGGGGAAACCAGAGCACCCGGAGGAAACCCACGCCAACACGGGGAGAACATGCAAACTTAATTAGAATTTTATATTTTGTTTATAATTTTTATAATAGTTTAAAACATTAAGATATTTATTTATTGAGGGCATTTGTGAAAAGTTCTTAATGTTTTATAGCAAAACACCCCACAGTCATTAATATGTAGACATATTATTTTCAACAATAATCACAATAATCTTTTATTAAAATTACAAGACTCATGATTCATTTTTGACTGCAAGTTTTCACAAACAACCATGCTGTGAGACTCATAGATGACAGCACAATATGAAATCAAAAGTGAAATCAAAATAGAGAATCTTTATTTAGAATGAAAACTTACACACACCAAAACTGATTACAAAAATGACAGGGAAAAATAGTTTCTACCTTATTTTCAAGCACACAGTACCATTATTGTTAACAGTGCTAATTTGTGGATGGAAAAGTTGAATCAGTTAACAATAACTTAGACATCGAAAGCTCAGAAAGTAAATACAATTATTTTTCAAATAAAAAGTACATTTTTTAGATATTGCTTAAAATTTACTGGAAAAGTGAAGTAGAAGCAAAAAGATCAACTATAATTCTAAGCTTTTTAGACATTAGTATGTAAGTGTATATGGTGTTACATTTCAATCCAAGATGTTTGCTCATTGGTGCGTTATTAAAATGTCAGACAATGTTGATGCTGTAAAAGATTTCGCTGAAATTTAAGTGTCTGTGTGTATATGACATACAAGATGTTTCATGACACCAATGTGACAAGTAACCGAATGATGCACAGTATTACTTTTTATAATTTCACCGATGCCAAATGAGAGTGGCTTTATTTGCAGGGCCTGTTAAACACTATTTACAGTTTCTTCAAAGTTTTCTTCTCTGGAGTATCAGTTGCAGTTGTTTCCTTTAATGAGGAAGAAAGTTCCAGCAGCGACTCCCAGCAGCCCCAGAGACAGACCCACTCCACAGAATACTGCTGGACCAACACTAGGCATAGCAGCTTCCACTTCTAAGATACACACATATACACACCACTTTATTTAAGTTTACAGGTTGTCTGTTTATTAATAATATAACACCCAAAAATGAAAATTCTGTCATCATTTACTCTAAACATCTATCCATTTCTTTGTTATGCTGAGCACAAAGAAATATATTTGGAAGAAAGTCAGTAACCAAAAAGATCTCGCCGACCATTGACTGACATTCTTCCAAATATCTTCCATGCGCTCAGCAGAGCAAATAACTTTATACATTAACCTGAGGGTGAGTAAATGATGGCAAAATTTTGGCTGAACTATCCCTTTAATGTACACATTATAGACTATTTCAATGTGGTCATGTCATTGGCTCAAAATCATTTGCTGCTTGTTATCAAACTATTTCATAACTGTAACAAGAGGCAATTCAATCATAACTTAATGTTAAAAAGGCTATCATAACATTATTTATCAATATGTAGCTCTTTTTGGATTGTATTTTTTCAATTTTGTATATATTTTAGGCTTCTACTCTCGTTGTTTAAATGCTAATATATTCGGATTTTTGTAAAAAACTTAGAAAACATTTTACAGAATAAATAGATTTCTTTAGATCTACTGATTCCTTACAAAATACACTCACCCCATGTTTTGGTCTGTAGTTGTTCGAGAGACGTGTGATTTACAGAGCAGCTGTAAATGTCTCCCTCTTGTGGTGTGAATTTCAGGCTGGAGAAGATGTTGTAAGTGCCGTCATCATTTGGGCGATACTGACTTAGACTGTGTTCTGATAAACCCTTGTTGTTTATAGTCCATGAGACGCTGACCGGAGGAGGGAAGAATCCAGTCACATGACAGATGAGAACATTTTCATCATTCAGCTGCACATCCTCCTCAGCATAAATTGAAGTCTGAGGTTTGTCTGTGAAAAAGCACAAAGACATTGATGCTGTTGTTTTTCCAAGCATATTAAAAACAACATGTTCAAACAAAACAAAGTTATGTTATATATATACACCCGTATAATATAATAATATAATATAATATAATATAATATAATATAATATAATATAATATAATATAATATAATATAATATAATATAATATAATATATAAATTATTGCTTTCTTACCCATTTTCTCTTGTGGGTTTTTATAAGCTTTTATAGATACACCTAAGTTTGCCTTGCAAACTTGCATTTCAGTCAAGCCTGACTGATAAAATCCATCAAAGGTCAAGGGATCTGCAAAATCTGGTAAAGTAACTACTCCTGCTCCTTTATTGAAGTCTGAATGGTACAATTCCTCTCCATCCATTCCATACTCATGTTCTTGCTCGGTATTAGAACATCCAAATAAAGAAAAATCTTCATGCACAACTGTATCAAAAAAAATAAATAAAACAGCACATTATCAGTCAAGACAAAGTGAGAAATGTAAAAAGAATTTCTTTTATAAAAACATGCTAATTAAAAATTCTGTAATTTCATGAGCTGAACACATTTTTCTATAGTTGATATTTGTATGTCTCTGCCTTCTGTGCTTACAGATTATGTTGTTTTTTTGACCAAAAAACAAACAAATAATAATACAAATCAAATATATTAATACAAAAGAAAGTTTTAAAAAGTCAAAAAAAAAATTAAATAGTTAAATATTATTCTTTGGAAAAGAATTGTGATGAATAATTATAACTAATTCCTTGACTTACTTTTGTTTTCAGAAGAAACAAGTACAGCAAGCATGAAAGTAAATATATAAAGCTCCATCTTTATCACAGCTAAATGGGATAATCACAACACAACGTCTTTTTTGTTAGCTCTTTACTCCACCCTGTTGCTCATGGTGCAGCCTTTAAATCTTCTCAGCCAATCAAAATCCTCCCTCACTCTGATATTCTTGTATCTTGGGAAGATATATTTTTTGTTTCTATTTTCACATTTAGTTTAGCTAATTTAAGTGACCAGCTAAAGAAGTTTATTTTATGTCTTTTACGTTTTTAGTATTTAATTCTAATATTTTTATTTTATTTTATATTTGGAACATTAGTCAACATAATTTTCTTGGTTATTTTTAGGCTTGCATCATTTCACATATAGCAGGGTATTAAAATAAAGTATTTTTGAGACTTATATTGTTGTGGAATTCTACAGTATGTCATTGCACACACTCACAACCTTCCAGTTCCAGTTCCAAAGCAATCGATTGGATTTAATATTTAACACACTGTCTGTGTTACAAAGAATGACACACTGGTGGAGTTAAAGCTAACACAAAACATGTTGTCCGGAACTATTCAAACAGGTTGTGTTGTTTTTTTACTCATCTATTTTAAGATAGTAATAATGTGTAATATGCTCAATAATAAATGCATAATCTCAATAAAGTGACTTTTATTGATGTTGAAATCTTATGAAAAGAATTTCATTCTTTCATTTATTTTATTTTCGGCTTAGTCCCTTTATTAATCAGGGGTCGCCACAGCGGAATGAACCGCCAACTTATCCAGCATATGTTTTATGCAGCGGATGCCCTTCCAGCTGCAACCCATCACTGGGAAACATTCATACACACTCATTCACACATACAGACAATTTAGCTGTGGCCCACATTTGTCCTCTGTCATTTGGGCCAAATTGATCATTTTCCACATGGGCCACACTGTAAAAAATAACACCCCATATCTACACTGTTAAAAATTGTCCCGTTAAAAAACAGTAAGCTACTGGCAGCATGGTTGCCAGCAAGTTACTGTTAAATTAACAGCATCTTGCTGTGGCTCTGTAAATTAACAGTAAAATGCTGGTAGCTGCAGTTGCCACAACAGTTGTTGTGGCAACCGTTCAACAGTGAGTTTAACATCGCTCAGCTGTAGACCAATTACCATGTTTGTAAACATTCAAGATGCGTGCGCAGGGAGGTGGCAGAAAAAAACCGGGAGCGCTAGCATTAACAGTGAGGGAATGACATACGTGCGGGACAGAGTTTGTTGTTGTCTTAGAAATAAGATATATTGATTGCATATTATATATATTATTTATATAATGCTTTCAGCGTTTTATAACAGCTTGTCACTCAGTGATAAGTACAGAGATTCGGCAAAATGAACGTTAAAGTGAGCGGCGTTCGTCTGACAGGTCCATTTGCGATAGCACCCTCCCAATGGATATTGGATATGACAAAATGAACAAGCATCCAGCCCCAAATATACAATCTCATTGAAGCTCTAAGGGATTTTACAAGAGAGAAGTTAAAGGCCTACAAGTGTTTGGATGTCAACAATTGTGTTCTGTGTGGTCATGAGCAAGAAATAATGTTCCACTATTACCACATTTGAAGATGAGGAACATGTTATCAGTGTTACCAGATTGTTGTTTTCCACAATAGAAATTGTCCAAAATCTGTATTATGCAATATGCAATAAATATTACTCCAATAATACAATTGTATTCATAACTGCATCAATATTAAAGCAAATCAAGTGTTTCTCAATAGTTTAAAGTTCTACATTGTAACTACAATTATTTTCCATGCCTTGAAAGAAACAAAAAGGAAGACAAAGCAGAAATTCTGCATGTCTGAGCACATTTTATTCATTGTACAACACAACACTAACCAAAAACTGCTTAATCTACCATATACAGTTGAGGTCAGAAGTATTAGTCCCTCTGAATTATTAGCCCCCCTGTTTATTTTTTTCCCCAATTTCTGTTTAACGGAGAGAAGATTTTCTCGACACATTTCTAAACATAATAGTTTTAATAACTCATCTCTAATAACTGATTTATTTTATCTTTGTCATGATGACAGTAAATAATATTTGACTAGATATTTTTCAAGACACTTCTATAAACCTTAAAGTGACATTTAAAGGCTTTACTAGGTTAATTAGGTTAACTAGGCAGGTTAGGGGAATTAGGCAAGTTATTGTATAATGATGGTTTGTTCTGTAGACTATCAAAAAAAAATTGCTTAAAGGGGCTAATAATTTTGACCTTAAAATTGCTTTTTAAAAATGTAAAACTGCTTCTATTCTAGCTGAAAATAAAACAAATAAGAGAGCTCCAAGAGCAACTTATGAACCTTGATACTCGGATTGATCATCAATATCTCAATTAAAAGCTCAAGTTTTGATGACAACTTGATGATCTGCAGGAAGCACCACCAGTAAAGACACCTGAACCAAGGGTATGTTGGAGAAAGAGACAGACACATTGTGTAAGGAAGGCCAAGAACAATCTGGAATCAGTCAAATTAGAAATCTACATACACTGCTTGTCTACTAGTCTTAGGATAAGCTGGAAATGTTATAAATGTTAATTTATTGTTGTTTTTATCTGGTACAGCTGATAGGAACTGCAATCTTCCCAACTGTGAGAGGGCCTTGCTCCAGTGACTGTTGGTGTGTACTTCATTGTTTTCATTAGTCCCTGTATCTGTGGACCTAGATGACAGTGGGCTGGAGTAAAATTTTGGTTTTATTTAAACTAAGGCATAATTATGGCCAGCGACGCAGTGGCGCAGTAGGTAGTGCTGTCGCCTCACAGCAAAAAGGTCGCTGGTTCGAGCCTCGGCTGGGTGAGTTGGCATTTCTGTGTGGGGTTTGCATGTTCTCCCCGCATTCGCGTGGGTGTGCTCCGGTTTCCCCCACAGTCCAAAGACATGCGGTATAGGTGAATTGTGTAAAACATGTGCTGGATAAGTTGGCGGTTCATTCCGCTGTGGCGACCCCAGATTAATAAAGGGACTAAGCCAAAAAGAAAATGATTGAATGAATAATGATGGCTTTTTTTATCTTCGATTTGGTCATGCAAGTATTAAATTGATATATACTAAAATATTTTTATATTCTTTCCATTGTAGGTGGAAAAGATGATAGTATAATTATTTTTAATAGACTGCCAAGATCTCAGATTACATTTTTCTGAGATATTTTTGAGTGGAAGTCTGTGCAATACAAGGTGGATAGTATTTGCAAGGAAGAGTCCTTCATCTGTCCTTCTTCCACACCAGATATACTGCCAATTTAAGTAGATGTGAACTATAAGCATTACCATTTCAAGAAAGCACTAGGTATTTTAAACTGTATGTGTTGAAACTAAATTAACAAGAAACTAAATTAACAAGAAAACAGCTCTTTGATGTTCATCTAGTAAAATTAGATTATAAGATATAAACTGTCATGTACTTGTTCTTGACAGGAATATTTGTGGACTACATTAACTAATGACACTACCTCCAAAGAGTTGCAAAAAACGATCCAAAGTTCCAGCACCGTCTTTAAGCCCTTCATTTTGGTGTTTCATGCCCAAGCACATGAATTTAAATAGGCAAACTATATGATTATCTTAAACTGATGCCAAAATGTAGTTATTGGTTTACTTGTTTGTTTGTTTGTTTGTTTGTTTGTTTGTTTGTTTGTTTGTTTGTTTGTTTGTATATGTTAACCAGGGGGGTATTCCAGAAAGCAGGTTATGTGACATACCCGGGTAAGTTTGAGAGTAAGTAAGTGGATAACCTCAGATTTGGTTCCAAAATCGGAGGTAACTTCTGGGGTATGGTAAGTAGTCATAGCAACTTACTCTCTGAAGATAACCTGCTCTGTAGCAGGTTATGTTCCAGAGTTTGTCTGTTTCAGAGAGTTTACTGAGCATTGCGGGCTCTTTAGATGAAAATTTTGATGGACGTAGAAGCACAGATATACAGTTTTTTCATCGTGAGAGGATTATAAGTGCATAGTTCTTTTCATAACCAAATAAATATTTGAATGAGCGTTGTCGTTTTTCGAAAGAATCATTAATGTATTTAACAAACTTTTTCAAATCAAACGTGACAAATCGCTACGCAGGTCTGTGCTTACCATGGTTAACGTACCGCTCAGTGCATCTATTTGTTTTTTGCGTCAGGGTATTTTACTGTACAATGTGGCAATAGCGTGTCCATCTGTACAGTATGCCTGGCACTGAACTATTTTATACACTTTTGTACAGTTTATCGGCCATAAACTACTGAGTATCATAACTCAAATGTGTTAGAGCGCGGCAATAGTGTAGTGGTCAGTGCGCCCCTAAAGTACATCGGTGCTCACAGCAGAGTGAGTTCGAATCTCACGTAGAGATTTTTTTTTCTCTTCCTCTCTCTCTCTCTGCACCCCTCACTTTTTTTTCTGTAGCCTATATATAATATTATAAGAAGTGGCAGCTTTGTCTTTTCTATGAAAATATATTCATATTTAAAGATGTAGTCGTTCATATGTATACATCTATTCACACTGCACACACACTTGATACATTTTTTAAATATAATTTTTTTCAGGGTTTCCAAATGCTATTGGGTGCATTAATTGCAGCCTCTTTCCATCAGTCAATAAAGGACACTGATAATATAAAACATTTTTATCATTTTTAATATTAACAAATTAATTTTCTGTCCTTAATCTGTTGGTGTTACAACTATTAAACTCATTACTGCTTCCACAATAATTCATATGTGATGACCCCACCTCATCACCTGGTTGAGGCTAAATGTCCAGGGTCTGTACATTATACCAGAATTTTCAGGGAGTCTTCATTATGACACACATTACAACAGGATACATTTGATTTACACAATGGTTTTTATTTTATTTTATTGACTATATTTGTATTATACACCTCAATCATTACTGGGCATTACATTGGTTACTTGCTGGAGGACAGAGGATACCCTTTTTGTATATGATGACACCCTACCCTGCACTCAGCCTGACCCAGAGGAACCCTCAGTGACCCAAGCAGACCAATGAGATGGAGGAGTTCTAAGAGAAATGATTTGTCAAATTAATTAAATAGTTTGGTCTGAAGCACTGTTAATTTCTTTATTTCCTGAAATAAAATGAATGATTTGATTTTTACATTGCTTTATACACACACACCTTTCAACATGTAACATTTTTTTTCCTGTACATTTCTCACTTTAAGGTGATGCTCATGTGACTTTATTTGTCTTTGAAGATGGACCTTATACAGCTACTTTAGAAATAAAATAAATAACAGATTGTTTTGTGATACAATAGTGAAATTCAAATATGGAAAAGTGCAGACAAATTCTTACACTGTTTGTCAGTTAAGGCAGAAGGAACTTCGTCTGCATGCAAAACAAAAAACATACAAAGAATCTAAATTTACCTGACAACAATCACTTACAACTGTGACAGATTGTGTGGTTTAAAGTCAAATAAATTAACCATCTCTCCTCAGCCTCCTTTCTGTTAGCTACATGACAGAAAGAATATTCTAGAGTGTTTAATATAGCTGCAGTAATCAAGTATTACCTTTTAAAAGAATGTGTCTGTGTTTAATTTTGACTTTGGACAGAGTTATTCTAGCTCCAAAAGGATTACAATTTCTGTAAGCCTTATAGTCAATACACTATTATTGTGGCCTTAAGAAAATGAATGGCAGGACAATTAAATGCATGAATGGTTACACAACATACACAAAAAGGATGTTAAAGTTAGCCTACATTTAATTTTTCATTACAATAAAGGGAGGGTGGCATGTGTCATTTATTAAACTAATGAGTTTTCTCTTATCATTATTATTTTTTATCTATTTATTATCTTATATTTATTTCCTTCGTTGATGCAGATGTGTATTGCTTTTTCTTTATAATCGGCCTTAATTCCTCATACGCCAGCATTAAAACCTCCAACTCCCCCTCTGTAAAGTGTGTTGCCCTTTTTTTCTCACCGTGACTTTCTATGGTGACTCGTGAATTCGGCGATCTACTGAAAATACCTTCAGGTAAGCGCCGTGCGCGCGCATTAACCCGCGGTTATCTTTAGGAGGTTGATTGAACAAACTCTCATCAGCTATTTTGGAACTGACATACTCACGGTAAGCAGGTTTTGGGTTAATCAACCGAGAGTTCAGGGTTTAGCAGATGGTAAATTAACCCAGCTTTCTGGAATACCCCCCAGGTGAAACAGAGTGAGGCATTCCAGGATAAGTGTGGTTTAACTGTTGGGCAGGAGGTTGGAACAGTGCAATGTTTCCTCTCTAGGATTGCAGGGACCAGATACGCTACTGTAACTCTCATGGTCATGTGCTGGAATTAGCAGATGTTCAACAATTTGGCCATCCCGCTGACCTGTTGATATCAGAAGGTAACGACATCCAGTAGAATTTGTTTTAGATGTTCAGTAACCTATTTGAATAGTATTATGATTTTTGATTGCTTATCACTGTAGACCACAAAAGCTCTGCAAAACAGAATCCATGAAACTGGCAGTGACTGGAAACCAACTGGAAGACTTTGGTCTGTGATGTAGAGGAGTGAGCAGACAGTGAGGAAATTATTATTAATATTATATGTAGTCATACTATTATTGCTTTTTTTCACTAGCAGAAGCAAAGAAAAAAAAAGAAGTGATGTGGATGTCTTCGCCTTATGGCATGGTATGTACACTGGACTTCTGTCAGTTTTGATTCTTTAAAAGGTGATGTATAATCCATATGATTGATACAACTTTCTTCTTATGAACACATTTCAGACTCTGTCGATCTAACAACAAAGAGAAGGGTGTTCAACATCATCATGCTAGTATGGATTCTTCATGAGAAGCAGAGGATTCTTGTGGCAGAGATGGCCAACCATTATAAATACCTTTCAACTCATCCTGGATCCTTCAGAGAACTGTCCTGCTTGTTCGCTACTGAAAAGTATGTATTTATATTATTTGGCACAAACATAAGCATAAGGTTACCCAGTCCAAAGGATGTTAATAAATTTTAATGTTGTTACGTTCTTGACATGTTTTTGACATTTGACATTTTTGACATGTGGCCTAAACGAAGAGGGGTTGAAAGCTCTGTGGATCATCAATTTTAAAAAGCAACAAAGTAACTGAGAAAAAAACAACGATACGAGGGTGCTAGAGACCTGCAAGGTACCTGCAAGTTTTGGCTGCTGCAGAGAACATACATTTTTTTTAAAAATAAAGCTCCAGCTGATGAGTATGACATTGACTACGGATTTTCTTTTACTGTAATCCAGAAGACGATGACCTTAACCCTAAATCTAAAGCATGTAATAAAATCTGATTTTCATCATCTATAACCAAATTGTTGTCTCTTTTTTTTTCAAATACATAGATATGTACAGTATGTATGCATGCCTCTAAAATCAATCAGTGGTGTAAATTAAGAGCATTATACTACGCCTAACTGTTTACATGTATAGATTTGAGGTACTCTATAGGAAAATAAAATAAATACATTACCTGACATTAAGAGCACACAGAGCTTTTAAAATATGTATTTTATGATAAAGAATGTGTTTGAATTTTTGCATATTATACTTGGCCAAAAAAATTATATTATTATTATTATTATTATTATTATTATTATTATTAAGATTATTATTATTATGGTCAACTGCTCAGATACCTCCAGTCAATATGTGGCCGAGTCAGGCAACCAGACTTCTACCACTGAAAAAAATTAACCTATGATTTACACCAAAGATCTGATGTGTTCTGGCGCATTTGGTCCTCCTTCTGGATTTTTCTTGAGGGTACTCAGTGACTATATGTCTTTCTAAATTTGTTTTAGAATCTCCTTTTATTTTTGTCTTTGCTTTAAACCATTTGTATGCATTTGTTAGAATGTCCCAACAAAAACTGCTGTACATAAAAGGGGCATGAGTGACTGTGAGTGCGAGCGCCCTTTATTAATATATTAATAAAGGGCGCTCGCACTCACAGTCACTCATGCCCCTTTTAAGACGCCTAGTTTGAATAGCAGCCACTAAACAATTCTTAATTTCTGCTGAACATGTTCCAGGTTGCAAAAATCAAATTGCTGACTCTCTGTCTCGCTTTTCTTTCCAGAAGTTTCGGCTATTGGCGCCAGAAGCGGACCCTCATCCAACACCTGTTCCTCACTATTCAGAGATGATATTGCCATAAACCACCCTCTATACCACCTCCGGAAATCATCCATTTCACTCATCCTCCAGGCAGTGGCTCCCAGGACTCTGCAATCTTATCTCACAGCATGGAACGCTTTTAAACAATTTCACTCTCTGTTCAAAACTCCTTTTCCAGACTTTTCCCTTCTCTCCATCACCTCATTCATGGCTCATTTACACGTCTCTAAAAACATACAAGCCAGTTCAATTAGAAGCTATCTAAGCGGCATTCAGTTTTTTCGTAAATTGATACATGGGTCCCCTTCAGATGCCATCACAAATTCTCAAACCACCCTCCTTATTAAAGGCATACAAAAAACCCACCCATCCCCCCCAGACCCCAGACAGCCCATTACACTTCACATCCTCGCTAAATGCATTCATACCCTACGCAAAGGATATAATTCCACTCATACAGCCCGCACACTCGATGCCATGTTCATACTAGCCTTCTTTGGATTCCTAAGATGTTCCGAACTCACCATAACATCTCATTTCAACCCCTCAACCCACCCCACCATATCCGATCTAACCTTGCTGGATAAAGAAACTCTAGCTTTCTTTATTAAGCAAAGTAAAACAGATCAGCTACGTAAAGGACATTCTATTTATATTTTCGACATCCCCTCACCCACACACCCATTCCAAGCCCTCTTAGCATTCTTGCACTACAGAAGATCCCAAGATCAAAACCCCCTCACCTCACTTTTTACTGACGACGCTAACCGCTCAGTAACACGTTTCTGGTTCCAAAACCACCTAAAAGAAGTTCTCCGCGTTTCAGGCTTTCCCCCAGAACCATTCTCTACACACTCATTCAGGATAGGAGCAGCCACTACAGCAGCTCACAACGGCCTCTCCCAACAACAGATACAAACTCTCGGTCGTTGGTTCTCCAACGCCTTTAATTCATACATTCGCCTCAGTCAATATCACCTCAGAGAAGCCCAGCTGACTCTCAGTAGCCAACAGCAACACTCATATATTCGAAACAACACAATATGTTTTCCACGAAACTTCCGCCCTATTTTTCTCTTCTAACTATTTTTCTCTCCCCCTTCACATTTCCATATTCTATTTATATATATATATATAATTTTCCATCACACTCCCCGCTATAATACAGCCGCAAAGGCTAGCGGGTACACATATTATCTTCATACCACCCACCCACTCATAACACCTTGCATCAACTCTGTTAGCTTAGCTAAAGCTCACACCCTCAGTACAATGGACCAGAACCAACGTTCCGGGGGGAGTTTACACAACTCTCCAACCTGCCATTATATTTCCAGAGAGGTACTTTCCTCCCTATACTGACCTCCATCACACCTCTGCAGCAACAGAGACGCTCAGCCGAGCTCCACCCCTTTCCACACCACTGCCACAGCAGTGACGCTCAGCCGAGCTCACATACACCTCCACTAAATCATTCACTACTGATACACTCCCCAGCACTGCCAAAAGCAGTTAAACATCTCTGTGGAGGCGTATTTTCCCTTCTACTACTGACGTCCAATGCACCTCTGCAGCAGCAGAGACGCTCAGCCGAGCTTCTTTTCCCCTCTACACCACTGCCACAGCAGTGACGCTCAGCCGAGCTCAGATACACTTCCATTTAGTCAATCATTACTGATACACTCCCCAGCACTGCACTGTTAAAAATTGTCCCGTTAAAAAACGGTAAGTTACTGGCAGCTGCAGTTGCCAGCAATGTACTGTTATTTTACAGTATGTTGCTGTAAAAATACATGGACTACATTGATATACACAATACTCAAGTGAATTAATTTTGTTCATTGAAAGCGACTGCCTGAAATTGGCCAACTTCTGTATGAGTTTATGAAGTAATGTGCTATATATGCTTAGAAGCATACTTATAATGCTAAATTATTTTAGTTAATTTGAAAAGTTACTTTTAACCCAAATGTCTTAAATTTCACAGCAGCACACAAACATGTAAAGCTGGAATTAACACAGAGAGATTCTTACTGCATCAGCAACTAAACAGCCACTGTCTTTAAGTAAAGAAACATGCAGAATAACATCAGTGTTTCATTGTTCATCTTTAACTCAAACACTGGCTCTACTCTCCTCCACAACGGTGACACACAGAAGAAATTTGCTTCAGGTTTTACAGTAAAATACTGTTTTTTCCTTGATTTAACGGTAAACTACTGGCAGCTGTGGTTGCCAGCAATCTACTGTTTTTTTACAGTCTACTTCCGTAGTTTAAATTAACAGTATATTACTGTTAAAATACATTTTTACACTGTGTGTTAAATTGGTTTTAATAAGGCAGAACCTGTTTTTACTTAAAATAATTTACTGCTCTTATCCCATGTTTAATTTATTGTTAAACGTTATATATATGGCTGTATGTGGCATTGAATTCTGGAAGTTTTTAAGAATATCTTGATCAAAAACACTTTGCTCTATGGTGTAGGTTGCACTCAAAGAGACATCAAGAATCAGCGTATGAACCTCAACAACGGTGACAACTAACAAAATGAACAGTTTAACTCACAAACATCACAAACTGGCTACTGAAAGTCTAAACATAAACAACAGCAGAATCAAACACAATTAAAGTAAACTGTAAGACCATTATACTACATCATTTATTCATGCCCCAATGCATGCTGGGATATTTGTACTGTGCCACACCCAGCATGCATTGCGGCATGAAACATTTTAATTGTTACCATTGTTGAGGTACAAGGTCTGATTCATTAGGTTTGAGGGTGACTTTGCCTTAACTGAACTGTTTTTATATGTTATTTCTTAATTCTGTAAAAGAATTAGGTATTTTTCCTTTTTCCACTTCTCATTAATAAATTAATATCTGCAACTATGCATAAAAACTATTGCATGAGGCCCGTCATCCAGACCTTTATCAAAACATTTAGCAGAACAAATTTCAGACAACTAGACTTATCTACCTATCAGCTTCCCAGCTTTATTGCTGTAATAAAAGTGTTTAATAAACTTTGTATTACAGCAGCTGGAGAGGCTAACTTTACAAATTCAAGGGTGAAGAGCCCAACTAAACCAGCTCCTCACTCCATTACGGTGACACACAAAAAACAAAACACCTGAATTTCTTTTGGTTCTCAATAAGAATGGCATGGAAGTCAAAGCGGTCAGTAATAAGTGTGTCTGCTGTTGTTTGTGGAGTTGTTTAATGATCCTCTGCTGAGACTGAAGGTGTTTTATTTTACTTGATTTTATTTCATGTTGTAACTAACGTCACTCTTTGTGTTTCTTGTTTCTCTTTCCTTCAGTGATTGTGATTACTAACAGCAGGTGTTCATCAGTGTCTGAATTCACTCATTAGTGTTCATTAACTCTGTCAGGTGAACTATATTAGTGAACTAGTGTATGGAATAGTGAACAAGGGCACAAAGTGGGATTTCAAACACAGACTTGAAAACGTCGAATCTGAGCTCTGTTAACTCACAGTTTTCTGCTGTTGGTTACTTTCTCGAAAACAGAAATATTACCCAGAATGCACTGTTTTTAACAGCATATTACTGTTTTACTGAAAAAAACATTATTTTACTGTTGAATCTGACCGTTTTTTAACAGCAATTTTTTACAGTGTGCCAAAGCAGTTAAACGTCTCTGTGGAGGCGTATTTACTGACCTCCAACACACCTCTGCAGCAGCAGAGACGCTCAGCCGAGCTTCTTTCCCTTCTACACCACTGCCACAGCAGTGACGCTCAGCCGAGCCCATATACACTTCCATTTAGTCATTTCATTACTGATACACTTCCCAGCACTGCCAAAGCAGTTAAACGTCACTGTGGAGGCGTATTTTCCCTTCTATTACTGACTTCCAACGCACCTCTGCAACAGCAGAGACGCTCAGCCGAGCTTCTTTCCCCTCTACACCACTGCCACAGCAGTGATGCTCAGCCGAGCTCATATACATTTCCACTTAATCATTCATTACTGATACACTCCCCAGCACTGCCAAAGCAGTTAATTGTCTCTGTGGAGGCGTATTTCCCTTATATTACTGACTTCCAATGCACCTCAGCAGCAGCAGAGACGCTCAGCCGAGCTTTTTTTCCCCTCTACACCACTGCCACAGCAGTGACGCTCAGCTGAGCTCAGATACACTTCCACTTAATCATTCATTACTGATACACTCTCCAACACTGCCAAAGCAGTTAAACGTCTCTGTGGAGGCGTATTTTCCCTTCTATTACTGACTTCCACGCACCTCTGCAGCAGCAGAGACGCTTAGCCGAGCTCTTTTCCCTCTTCACCACTGCCGCAGCAGTGACGCTCAGCCGAGCTTATATACACTCACACTCAGTCATTCATTTCTGATACATTTCTTAGGACTGCCAAGCAGTTAAACGTTTCTGCTGAAGTGTAATTTACCTTTTATTATCAACTACCACCGCACCTCTGCTAAACAGAGACGCTCCACCGTACTTCATTCACCCCTACAACACTACAGCAGCATGACACTTAACCTAGTACTACCTTGTAGCACTTTATACCCTGCAGCCGGATATCTTTATACCTAGCAGCCGGATATTGCATTTTTCTTATTGTCTTTTGGGGGGGTTCTTCAAATACGCGGCTGCTGTCCCGAGTAAAGCATTTTGGGGAGTTCTCGAGATCTACCTGAGCTCAAAGCTCCCCTCTCGCCCTGCAAACGGGAGGGAGCCCAGGGCTCAAGGACATTTTGGGCTCAGGGCTCTCTCCCGGGACAGCATGCCAAACTTGCTTTATAATCAATCATCAGCTAAGTGTGAACTCTTGAAGTAACAGCATTAGCAGCTTCACTGATTACAGTTTGACTTCAATTCTCTCATATCTGCAAGAATATTTGATAATTAACAGAGGTTTATATTTTTATTGAAAATATTTCATTTGACCTCACCATCATGGAGATCAGAGGCTGCTTTAGTTGAGCTCTTGAACCTTTACTCTTCTAGCTTAATGTTTCTCTGGCTGTTCTAACTGTGCTTCTGAAACTCATCAGTTATAGCAAGAAATGCAATGAAAAACTAGATTGTGTGTACTTGATCATTACAGACATAATATCTTGTATTTTTTTAAGTTCAGCCATAGAAAATAATTATATTTGACATTGTTTAGGATCGGTTACAGTTTCCCATGGAGGTTCAACAAATAATTGAGGAATAAATAAGAAATTAAAATTTTAAGATTTCATGCACAAAACCTTGAGATCTCCAGCTGCACATTATGACACACAGACATCAAAAATCAGGATATGAACCTCAACCATGGTTGCTAAAAAGAAAAAGCTGCTTTTCATTCATGTCACAATGCATGCTGGGTGCTAGCATAGTACAAAACTCCCAACATGCATTGCAGCATGAATACATTTTGCAGCTTTATGCTCTTACAATTTCTTTCTTTGCCTTTATTTTACTTTGTTTTGGGGCGTAATACTTCAATAGATTGTTTTGTATTGTTCTGGGTTGATTTTTATTTGTCACCATAGTTGAGACTCAAAGGCTAATTGTTGATGTCTGTGTGTTTTTGAGTTCTGTCGTAGTTCAAATATTTTCATTGTGAATGGTGTATTTAGGCCTGAATTTCAGGTGGTTTCATTTACATATGTTGTTCATTTCTTACACAAAGCTAACAAGATGTTCAACCAATAAACAAGCAGGGGTGGGTGGTTTTGATATCATAGCTAATCTCATCAGACTTATTCTTATGTTTTCTTTTGGCTTTTTATGCTATACAAATTGTGTGATAAACACAATAAATTAAAGTAGTATTAAAATAAGCAGCTGAAGAGCCCAACTAAAGTAGATGCTGACCTCCATAATGGTGACTTCAAATAAGCTTTTGTTCACGTGACAGAAATAAAGCCAACGTTGAGTAATAAGTGAAGCTCCTGATGTTTGTGGAGTTGTTTAATGATCTCTGCTGAGATCTTGAGAAATAAAATTTTTATTGTGCAATTTGTTTTATGTTTATTAATTATTATTTTTATTTAGAGTTTTATTTTTAGTTGATTTCATCTTTGATTTTGGCTGTAATTTTTGTGTTTTATTTTCTTCAGTGATTCTGCTTGTTAACAGTCGTTCATCAATAATTCTCAATCCTCCTTTAAAAACCCAGCAAAATACTGTAAAATGTTTTTTGTCTCACCATTGTGCAGAATATAAGCATCTGTGTTCAAGTCCAAGATGAACTTAGTATAGCTGATGTTATGCTGTGTTGTCTTATGTTTAAATGTAACTGTGTAGTTACTAATGCAGTGAAAATCTGTTTACTAATTGCAATCACACATTATTGCATATAATGACTTTGCTTTTTTTGTGAGCTAAACTATGTTTTTATAAGCTGAACATTGTATCAGTTAATGAAATATGGTTATTTTCTGTAAATTAAAACAGTTCTATAAAACTTCCCTATTTTTTACAGAAAAATTCTGGCAACCACAGTTGGTATTTTTCTGTAAATTTAACTGATTTTTTAAGTGTAAATAAATTAAAGCTAAATTATAAATGTTATGTTGATTGAACTAAACAACATTACATTATCTTTATGTAACTAACTTAAGTTCACTCAAATAAATATTCTTTTTTTAAGGTAACTTAACTCGGTAACGTGGCACCTGTTGACATAAAAAAGTTAATTAAAGCCAACATATAATTTTTTTGAGTGTAAGCCAAAAAAGGCAATGCAGTGGCGCAGTAGGTAGTGCTGTTGCCTCACAGCAAGAACGTCGCTGAGTCGCAGGTTCGAACCTCGGCTAGGCTGGGTCAGTTGGCGTTTCTGTGTGGAGTTTGCATGTTCTCCCTGCGTTCGCGTGGGTTTCCTCCGGGTGCTCCGGTTTCCCCCACAGTCCAAAGACATGCAGTACTGAATTGGGTAAGCTAAAATTGTCCGTAGTGTATGAGTGTGTGGATGTTCCCAGAGATGGGTTGCGGCTGGAAGGGCATCCGCTGCGTAAAATCGTGCTGGATAAGTTGGCGGTTCATTCCGCTGTGGCGACCCCGCAAGGGACAAAGCCGACAAGAAAATGAATGAATGAAGCCAAAAAACAAATGAATGAACAACAAGAAGTTATAGCAAGCAAAAAGAAACTAACACAAGATTTATGATGTTAATTATCTCAATAAAGCAAACAGTTCTTAACAATGAACACATATGACACATTTCCAGTGAATCTAACTTGGGCTTTTGTAGGCATCTGACAGACAAAGTCAAACAGATGCTTTTTATGCTGTTTGAGGATTTGTTTAATGTTTGTGTTTTATTTCAGTTAATAAAGTTAAAGTTAAAATCAGAGGGGCAGCACGGTGGTGCAGTGGGTAGCACAATCGCCTCACAGCAAGAAGGTTGCTGGTTCAAGCCCAGAGTTGGCATTTCTGTGTGAGTTTGTATGTTCTCCCTGTGTTCGCGTGGGTTTCCTCTGGGTTCTCCGATTTCCCCCACAGTCTATGTACCTGCGGTACAGGTAAATTGAATAAGCTAAATTGGTCGTAGTGTAGATGTTTGTGTGTAAGAGTGTGTGAGTGTTTCCCAGTGTTGGGTTCCAGCTGGAAGGGCATCTTCTGCGTAAAACATATGCTGTATAAGTTCATTCTGCTGTGGCAACCCCTAATTAATAAAGGGACTAAGTTGAAAAGAAAATGAATGAATAAATGATCAAATCAGAATTGTAATAAGCTGGTGATGCTGTTTGCGAATTTAAAAGAGCTTAGATTGAATGTATTTTATTTCAGTTTTTTCTATCTAATTTTGTAACTGAAATCAGTTGTATAGTTGTGTTTATCTTTTTTTTTCCTGAAAGTATTTAGAGATCTCAGAAATTTATGTTCAACAATTGTGTTATAAAAACTAGAGTAATTCATAAAATTACCAGTAAAGTGAAACAAAAAGTATTACAAACACTTTTTAATATATGTAGCAGCCTGTTGTAGCAGCCTGGAATGTATTGCTAAGAGAAACAATACAAACATAACAATAGAATGTCTAAAGCTGTTGCTGTTGCAACCCTGGGTGATTTTAGTATTTATATATATATATTGTGAAAACCTATTCTTCTTTTAATTTGATTTAACATACTGAATCTCAAAATCAGTCACTCTTTAAATTTACTTTTAGGAACAATGCTGATCCACCAGACTCATCATTTTATTTCATTCTTTCTTTTTGGTAAAAAACAAAACAAAACAAAAAAACAGGATATGTCACCAAGACTTGTAGGGATGTGAAAGAGTGGCACACGAATTTATAGACCACACACTGGTTGTTTAATGAGAACACCAACTTAAATGTCAAAGCAATCTGTTGAGCACTGTAAACTAATACAGTACTGTAATGCAAGTACTTTCTTTTTGTGTTTCATACTGCAAGCACATTGGCTGTTTATGCCTATAAGCCTGTATAATGGTAGACAGAACAAGCCTAAGAAATCCCCCAAAAACCCCAGGAAATGAACCAATCACTGCTTTCAGCTTTTACTGTATCATCTGTTGCTAGGGAAGAAAGTTTTTAGAACAGTCTTTACTGGTATTAAAAGTCTGCTCACTGCTGCCCCCTCTGTCTGCAGGTGCTGCTACATTACTACATGCTTCAAAAACAACTCCAAAGCGCCACCTAGAGCATTTTCACTGGATTTTCAGTAAATTGTGGAATTTGTGATATTCATTTTTTCTGCTGTCAAAGAAAGCTTATACATTTAGTATGCAGGGATAATACATATTTACATACATTTTAATGTAAACTTAGCTACACTAAACCTTTTATTTTTTTTGTATAAAATTTGTATAATTATGATTCTTCTTTGGAGTAATGTGAGTTATTTGTCAAAATTTAATCAAAGTTTATTCATTCATTCATTTTCCTTTGGCTTAGTCCCTTATTTATTATATGTCGCCATAGCAGAATGAACCACCAACTATTTCAAGCATGTTTTACATTGCCCTTTCAGCTGCAACCATCACTTGAAAATTGCTTCATTAATTTCAGGCTCTAAACAAGGACCCTTATTTAGGTGTCTCTTCATCTTTTCCTCTGCTCTTCTAACCTAATTTTTTCTTGCTGAATGTTTTTTTATTTCCATATTCTCTCTCTTTTGCTGTCTTCCATCTATTGTGTTACCTGTCTCACATTTGCCTTTCCACTGCAGTACAGCATTGCTAAGATTCATACACTGATTGTCATGACTGCCTTTTATTGTACCGAGTGGTTCTGAAACGATTAGGGTACTTATGGTGTTTACCCAGATAGAATATTAATGTGGGCCACTTTAGGCAGTTATACGGCACTGGTGGTTGTCCTTTGGCCCAGACAAAATGAATGTGAGCCTGAAGTGGCCCACCTGTACAATGGCAAAGGGGGGCCAAAGATTCGAATTCATATATGGGCCATTTAAGGCAAAGATTTGGCACTTATGGCAAAATGTAATCTGAATGTGAGCCTAATGTGACCCATGTGGAAAATGGTAAATTTGGCCCAAATGATGGAGGACAAATGTGGGCCACAGTTGGCAAAAATGTGGCATAGTCATTTAAGTGTAATCTGGGTCTAAACCTAAAGTGGCTCACATGTGTAAGTGCAAATGTGGCCCAGTTATCTTAAGACATATATGGGCCACTTTTGGCAAATATTTGGAACAGGGGTCATAAAAGGGGTGATAATTATAGGAGTAAAATCGTAGCTCTTTGACATGGCAGATATGGGTAGTAATATACACTCTAAAACTTTTCGTTGTAAATTTAAAGAATAAAACTGGCAGCTGGGTTGTCAGCCACATACTGTGTTTTTACAGTCCGCTTCTGTAGTTTACATTCACAGTATATTAATGTTAAAATACATTTTTACACTGTGCTTTTACAGCTCAAACCCGTTAACCCTTTAAACCCCACAGCAAAATTCTCAGTTTTAAATAAACACTTTCACGTGTCCACACTACTGAGTGATCAAGAAACAGCTGAAGTTGATGGGGTCTGCTATAGAAGTTAATGGGTTATAAAATAGAGAAACATAGACTAAAGTCACCATCATAGAGGAAAGTGTTTGCTTTAGTTGGGCTCATAGCCCAGAACCTTTTACTATAAATTGTCTTTTGGGCTGTTGTATATTTAAAGAACTTTGCATGAAAACTTTATTTATTACAGCAAACAAGCCAAGAAAAAAAATAAATAAAATAAAGTGAGGCGCAACCTGTGATGAAGCAATATAATTCACTGATGTTAAGCGATGTTTAATTCATTATTAAAAGTGATGTAATAACATGCTTATACATGCAGTGTTGCCAACTTAGCAATTTTGTTGCTAGATTTAGCAACTTTTCATACTACCCTAGCAACTTTTTTTCAAAAAGCACCTAACAACAAATTTAGCTAAATTTTAACATTTATTTGGCTACTTTTAGCAATTTTTAAAAAGTGACACAAAAGAGCAGCGGCTGCAGGCTTCACTCACTTCACTTCATTCAGCTCAGATTGTTTTTCATAACTGTTAATTTATTGATATTTGTTAGCATGTATAATTGTTGGTAATTTAGGTAGCAATAAAATCCAATAGTACTATAATTGTTGTCATATTTATAAATGTTTTAATTTCAAAATGTAAAAAGAACACAAAAAAGTACACAAACAAGTACACAAGCTGTGATTGTTTAAAAGAATGTAACTGTTCATTATCAGTGTTATATTTAAAAATAAAAATAAAATGATCTTAAAGTGTTTGTGTTACTTTTATAAATAGTCAACTATATTTTTATTTGATTACGCAATGACATCATCACGCAAAGTAATATGTTAATAAGTACCTATTTATTGTGCATCTGGATGAAATGTTTTAATATGATATAATACACGGCGCCTCAGAAAGTAGAGACATGACTGGCTTACGCTTGTCAGATACTACGTGATTACGTCACTGATATGCAAATTAGCTAGTGTGATGTCATCTGACAACATTTAGCTATTTTTCGGGCAGGCTTTAGCTACTTTTCAATGGAAATAGTTGGCCGCCCAAGTGCCATCATTCCATGCGGTATGTGGGCCGGATGTAAGTGTCTGGTGTTGTAAGATCATTTTGATTTCCAAATCTCCTGATTTTATAATGGAGCCAAAAAATGAAGATAAATGGACACTCTGGTCTCCCTTCTTTCTTCAGAAATTCACAAAAGCAGATGCCATCCCAGCTAGCAAAATTCATGTGGCTCAAATCCGGCCCACACCAGACACTTACATCCGGCCCACATACTGAATGGAATGATGGCACTTGGGCAGTCCTCTCCTGTTTGCCAGATCTGGGCCACAAATAAGCCAAAGCAATATTACATATCAGCCAAATTTCAACCAAATGAACCAGAACTGACCCTATTCTGGGCCACAATTTGCTTTTATTCTGGCCCAGATCTGGCCTACACCTTACACTTGCTGGGTGTGGCAAAGTACAAAAATCCCAGCATGCATTGCAGTATGAAGACATTCTATAGCTTATTGATGCTACAGTTTTCGTTATTTGCTTTTGATTCTGCTGTTTATGTTGACGTTGTTGATTTTCTCACTTTTAGTCTCTTGTTTGTGATGTTTGTGAGTTTTGTTCATTTTGATAATTGTCACCATTGTTGAGGTTCATACGCTGATTATTGATGTCTCTGTGAGCAGAAGTTAAACCGTAGAATTTTTTTTAGCTTATAAACATTCATAATTCTGTGGCATGTACAAGCATGTTATTACGTTACGTCTAATATTGGATTAAACATTGGTTAACATCAGTGAATTATATTATTTCATCACAGGTTGTGCCTCACTTTATTTTATTGTTTTTTTGTTGTTTTTTTACTTGGCTTGTTTGCTGTAATGAATAAACTTTTCAAATTTTAAACTTAAAAGTTAAAGCAGCCCAAAAGAAAAATCATATAAAATGGTTCAGGGCTATGAGCCCAACTAAAGCAAACACTTTTCTCCATGATGGTGACTTTAGTCTATGTGGTCCACATATGTTTTAAGATAACTGGGTCACATTTGTCATATCTTCTTTGGGCCACTTTAGGCTCACAGCCACATTAGCCAGAGCTAACTGTGCCAAATATTTGCTAAAAGTGGTCCACATTTGTTTTAAGATAACTGGGCCACATTTGCCATATCTTCTCTGGGCCACTATAGGCTAACGACTGCATTAGATAGAGTTTACTGTGCGAATATTTGCCAAAAGTGGCCCACATCTGTTTTAAATAACTGGGCCACATTTGCCATATTTTCTCTGGGCCACATTGTACAGGTGGGCCACTTCAGGCTCACATTCATTTTGTCTGGGCCGAAGGAATACCACCAGTGCCGCATTACTGCCTAAAGTGGCCTACATTTGCATGCTATCTGAGATGCAATACAACATTAAACGTTACATAAAACTTTTTTTAATTTAATGCTATGAAGAATTTGCATGAGAAACAGAAATAGTAAATAACAATTAAACTGCTAAATTAACACAACATCAGGGGCAAAGATGATTAAAAACATTTATTAGTTACAGGATGAGGAAAATATTATGAGAACACAACAAAACTAATTTTAATTAATTAATTAATAAAACAATTAATAAAAGTGTTGAGGTAAGATTTAACATGTTACTAGAAAACAGGAAATTAAGGTTTAGCATCTTGAAATTTGTAGAAAGAAGTTTGCAAAAATTAAATCAATTTATTAAATAATATTTGTCCTTGTCTTGTTTAGCAAAGTTGTGACAACCAAATAAGATATCTTTATGTAATAAAAAAGTAGAAAATCCATGCATAAAAATACTAAGTCTTACAGAATATATTAGTATATTTAGTAGGCTACTGTGTAGTTAGTAGGCTTCAATTTTGTTTTTGTAGCAGTTTGAAATATCAATTTACATTCCCAAACATTATTTTTGTCATTAATTGTAATTAAGTCTGACAACAGCCAGTGGTCCACAAAGAGATCTAATCAGATCATTATTCAGTCGGTCTGAAATGACAAGAAGAAATAGAACAAACTGAGACAAACTCAATCCAGAACTTTGGCAACATCTCTACACTGTAAAACTTTGCTGTAAAAACATACAGAGCTCGGAGTCGGCACCCTGAGTCACTCTTATGTACACTAGTTCACTAATATAGTTCACTTGAGAGAGTTAATGAACACAACTTAGTGAATTCAGACACTGATGAACACCTGCTGTAATAATCACAATCCCTGAAGAAAAGAGAAACAAGAAACACAAGCAGAGATTTCATTTTCACTTCATATCACTTCATCTCAAAACACATGGATGACATCGCAGGATATATCAGACACATATCAGGATCGTTTTAAAGAACATTCACCTAAAAACAACACATTTAATGACATTGAGAATGGAATAAATATATTTGACGTGAGTGCACTCCCAGTCAACAAATTTCCTTTGGCCCTGATCTGGCCCAAATCAACAGCTAAGATGTGGCCCAGATCAGTTAGTTTTCCCCGGCCCAGAACTGGCCCACATCCTTTTAGCCAGAACTGAACCAAAGCAGTGCCACAACTCCACCAAGCTTGAGCCAAGTAATAAATTTTTCATGTGGCCCAGATATGGGCCTTGTATTCAAGATTAGTAAGGCTGAGTTCTGTGGCCTTATGTGGCCCACATGTGGCTGACCACATATATTAACTGAGTAAATCACACAACAAAAATTACAATCAAATAGGTTAATCGTTAATCAATGCAAATTACATTCAGATAAAACAATTATTGAACAAAATATGGACAGATAAAGAGTTAGAAAACATTTTAACAATATACAAACAGAAAAATAAAAAATAGAAATAAAAATAGAAATAATTGTTAAATATAAATGTTATATATTTGATGCAAAGATGATATAATACATGCATAAATACATATAAATGTACATAGGTTTAAAAGAAAGAAAAAATAAATAAATATATATATATATATATATATATATATATATATATATATATATATATATATATATATAGGTCAAAAGTTTGGGGTCAGTATGATTGGTAATTGTTTTAAAATCAGCTTCTCCTGCTCACCAAGGCTGCATTTATTTCATCAAAACACAGAACAAATTGTAAAATTGTGAAATGTTATTGCACTATAAAATAACTGTTTAAAAGTAGTTTATCATTTAAATGAATCCTTTATTCCTGTGATTTTAAAGATGAATTTTCAGCTTCATTACTCCAGTCCTCAGAGTCACATGATCCTTCAGATATCACTTTAATATGAATTATTATTATTGTTATTATTATTATTGTGACGAGGGGATCTGGCATGAGTTTAGTGAACTATATTTGAATAAAAATGACCGACTACGCCACCCTGGTAGTTACCCAGGGAAATAACTCAATTAGAAAAAGGCACATAGGTTCGTTTCCCTCAAGAATGCAAAGAGACGTGGGTAATTACAAAAGTACAAAAATATTTATTTTGACAAGTGTAAAGATGTACTTGGGTTTAAAACACACATCAAAAACTCCCACTTCATATAAATAAAACAAGGAAAACAATAACAGAAAACAAACAAAATCAAAACCACAGGACTGAGGTCCCCAATGACTGGATACAAGTAGACTAACTTTACCCCAGCACACGCTCACACCACAGTGCACTCGAATCACACCAATCAAGCACTCAGTGTCCCACAGCACACGGTAAAGAAGCACCACCACCAGTTGGAAAAGATCAGTCATCCACTGGGAACGGCCTCAGTTCCTGAAATAAATCAAAATTAAAGTAAATAACTGAAAAATACACAATCCACATAAATAAGTGGGTCAATTAGGATTACAATGTACTTCTATGATCTGGTGGAGAAACCCGTAGAGCTTAGAAATCACAGCATTTCACATACAAACACTCTGGATCCAGATACTAACAGAATTGACAACAATCATAGAACTAATAATCAATGAGAACAATAAACCCACTAAAAGGTATAGTCTAACTAACAAAAAATAAATGCTCTGCATAAATTGAAAACAAAAAGAACCCTAGAAATAATATTCACAAAACAGAATCAAATGAACAAAAGAAGCAAAACAGCAGCATCCAGCACGTGCCAAAGCAGGAGGAGAAGACGCTCAAGCCGCAAGGCAATCTATGATAAAACAGAGCACAATCAACCTACATACCTTTCAAATATAGTGGACTACAGGGGTTTCACATACCACTACATACGATGCCAATCATCCTTCCAGCAGAGCAAGGCGTCCGTACTAATAACGAATTAAAAATCTAAAATCAGTCTATATTTATACTCGTTCGATATGCAAAGTGTATGAGATAAGACTGCCTTTTGCACACCATTTGGATTATTTGAATGGAATCGAATGCCATTTGGATTGTGCAATGCTCCTAGTACGTTCCAGCGGCTAATGCAACGTTTGTTCGGGGATCAATGTCAGTCTTTATTGCTTTATTTAGATGACATCATTGTGTTCTCTTCCTCTGTAGAGCAGCATCTAGAGCGGTTGGAGGTTGTTCTAGGCCGACTGAAAAGGGAGGGACTCAAGGCTAGACTAGACAAGTGTGCGTTTTTGAGGCCAGAGGTTAGTTATCTGGGCCATGTGATTTCGGCAAAGGGTGTATCAACCGACCCGAATAAGACCCAGGCTGTAGCTCAGTGGCCTCGTCCATCTAGTGCCACTGGACTGCGTTCTTTCCTTGGCTTTGCCAGTTATTATCGTCGGTTCGTAGAGGGGTTTGCAAAGATTGCAGCCCCCCTGCACCGACTGGCAGCCGAGTTTTCTGGTAAGGGTAAGTCAAGAAAGCATGCTGGGGCAGGTTTTGGAGATGCCTGGAGTAAGCAGTGCGAGAGTAGTTTTTCAGAGTTGAAGGTGCGACTCACCACTGCCCCTGTACTCGCATATGCAGATTTTTCAAAACCGTTTATCCTGGAGGTGGATGCCAGCCATGGGGGCTTGGGGGCAGTCCTCTCTCAAGAGCAGGAGGGGCGAGTTCGCCCTATTGCATATGCAAGTCGCAGTCTGAGGCCCACTGAGCGCAATATGTCCAACTACAGTTCTATGAAGTTGGAGTTTGTTGCGCTCAAGTGGGCCATGACTGAGAAATTTAGGGAGTATCTCTTGGGCAGTCAGTGTGTCGTCTTTACGGATAACAATCCACTTAGTCACCTTCTGAGTGCAAAGCTTGGGGCAGCTGAGCAGCGGTGGGCTGCACAATTAGCCGCCTTCAACTTTGAGATCCGTTATCGCTCTGGAAAAAGTAATCTGAATGCAGACGCTCTTTCTCGTCAGAACCCCCCTGAGAGTCCAGTGCTGGGAAGCCTGATACCAGGAACGATAGTGCCCGCACCTTTAAGACAGGCCTTAGAGGGGGCGCCAATAGTTGAGGTACGACAGTCTATGATCTCTACTATGCCAGGATATTCTTTGGAAGACTTGGGATCACTGCAGGCGGTGGATCCGGTGATTGCAGAAGTACTGCCATTTTGGAGGCGGAAGTCCCGCCCAGGACGAGATGAGCGCCAGCAAATGTCGTCTTTAGCTTTGACATTGCTTCGTCAATGGGACCGCTTGGTGGAGAAGGATGGGGTTCTCTACCGGCGGGTACATTGTCCAGATGGGGGAGAAGAGACCTTACAGTTAATACTTCCAGCCATTTTAAAGTCCGAAGTGGTCATGCGGTTGCATCAGCAACATGGCCATCAGGGCATCGAACGAACAACAGAGCTAGTCCAAAAACGGTGCTATTGGCCAGGTCTTTCAGCTGATGTGTCTCGCTGGTGCCTGGAGTGTGAGAGATGCCAGGCTGCTAAGGACACTCGGCCACTAGCTCAAAGTTTTATGGGCCACCTTTTGGCCTCTCGTCCAAATGAAATTGTTGCGATGGATTTTACTGTATTGGAGCCATCCAGTTCAGGCATTGAGAATGTTCTCGTAGTAACCGACGTATTTAGCAAATATACCTTGGCCATCCCCACTAGAGACCAGAAGGCGGAAACTGTAGCCCAGGCCCTGGTTACAGAATGGTTTTTCAAGTTTGGCATTCCAAGCCGCTTGCATTCGGACCAGGGCCGTAATTTTGAATCTTTGTTGATCCGGCAGCTTTGTGATCTGTACGGTGTGAAGAAGTCTCGCACCACACCGTATCATCCAGCTGGAAACGGCCAGTGCGAGCGTTTTAACCGTACATTACACAATCTGTTACGGACCCTGCCAGTTTCCAGGAAAAGGGACTGGGTGGCATGTTTACCACAGGTTGTCTTCTGCTATAACGCCACTCCGCACCAAGCTACGGGTGAGTCACCCCACTTTTTAATGTTTGGGCAGAACCCCCAGTTACCAGTGGATTTTATGTTAGGAAGAGTCCAGGAACCAGTGGCAGGCAGTGTCCATGCCTGGGTTGAGGAGCATCAGAGCCGGTTAAGGGTAGCATTTCAGGGGGCACATGAGCGGTTGCAAGCGGCTGCTGATAGGCGGAAATTAAACCATGACCGGCAGGTTCGTGATGCCCCGCTCATGGAAGGTCAGCTAGTATTCCTTCGTCACTGTAGCCATAAAGGTCGCCATAAGATCCAGGACATTTGGAGTCCAGTGGTTTATCAAGTGGTGCGAGCCCCGAGGGATGGGGGTGCAGTGTATACTATTGCACCTGTGGAGGACCTGAGTAAGGTGACTACAGTTCATCGGTCACTGCTTAAGAATCGAATACAGAAAGATTTTTCTGGTGTGTCAACTGATTCAGTTGTGGAACTTCCGGTGTTGCCTAGGGGCATTGAAGAGGAGGAAGAGTTGGATTTGGTGAGGGTGGTGCAGACGCGAGGTCCAGGGAGATTGAGCGTTGACCAGGCATCATCGGCTCCCTTGACAAAAGATACTCTTAACCTTTCTGGGGAGTCCTCACACTCTGTTGTAGTGGGGGCCGAAGGTGGTGAGCCATGCCCTGAAACTGAACTGGTTTCTTCAATAGAAGAGCCAGGAGAAGTGGCTGAGGCAATACCACGTCGGACTGGTAGAACAACTGCTGGTTGCCATTCTAATCTTCACCGTCTCCCTCGCCCAGCAGGAGTTTCACTGCCTTCTAATTCAGTGTCCAACTGTATTACTGCTATTTTTAGGCCCTGAAAGTGACCTTGGCATTGGTTTCTCTTTTTTTTGGTGTAATCACCGGGTCGGCGATTCAAAAGTGGGGGGTAGATTGTAGCGGATGTTATCCATTTAAGCCTTTGTATACGCCTGTAGTGGAGATTTGTGCATTAAGCATTTGTGTACGCCCATTATTAACTAGGGGTTGTTAAGAGGTGTATAAAAGCCCATTTGAGAACCGGGGAAATTACGTCATCGTCCAGCTGACTCTCTGTGGTGGGTGTGTCGCTGCCGTGCGTCTGGTATGTAGCGGCTGTTTAAGCCCTTTTCTCTTCCTTTTTAAAATATGTTTTGGGTTTGATTTAGTTTTTGCTCTGGAAGGCTGGTGTCTGTTCGGCGCCTGTTGCATCGTTGAGTGGCTGCTGTTGGCCATCGTGAGCTTTGTGGAATCACGCTCCATATTGCCAAACTTTTCCCTCGTGTGTTTGTTGACATTTTCTGCACGCTCCCGCGACTGCTGTCTTCCCGGTCGGTAAGTAGAGCGCTTCCGCTCATACACTTTGCATATCGAACGAGTATAAATATAGACTGATTTTAGATTTTTAATTCGTTATTAGTACGGACGCCTTGCTCTGCTGGAAGGATGATTGGCATCGTATGTAGTGGTATGTGAAACCCCTGTAGTCCACTATATTTGAAAGGTATGTAGGTTGATTGTGCTCTGTTTTATCATAGATTGCCTTGCGGCTTGAGCGTCTTCTCCTCCTGCTTTGGCACGTGCTGGATGCTGCTGTTTTGCTTCTTTTGTTCATTTGATTCTGTTTTGTTTTTTTTGAGTTCGTTTTGCTTTTACTTTGTTAATATCTATTTTGTTTTTTTTGTTACTCTGAAGTGTTTAGTTTTGCATATTTGTTTGTTTTTGATTCTTTAATATTCGTTTGCTGCTTTTTGCATATTTTTTGGTTCTTTATGATTTTGTTTTCTTTATGCTGATTGTCCGACGTGAATTTAAATATTTCAATTCTATGTTTTGTCCTAAGGGCTGCTTCTGCTTAAACTTTGCTTGGCTTCAAATATTGCATTTGTGGTGCTATTTGTCCTGCTTTATTGCAGCCTTTTGTTTCAACTTTTGAAGCCCATTATTTGTAATTCAGCTGGGCCCGGTTTCCTTCATGCCCACTGGTGGCTGGTAGTTGCTCTCTTGTACTTTTTGTTTTTTGATTCTTCCCTGTAAGATTATTGTTATTGGTAGTAATAATAATGTTGGATTTTGTGCACATTTTCCAGTTTTAAATTCTCTTTCTTCTTTCCCTAGGAGCTGGGGGGTGTCTAGTACGGGCAGTCGGGCCGTTGTGTGGTGTGGATCTGTTTTTCCTAATCTCTTTCGCTCACTCGTGTGCAGTGTGGTGTTTTGAATCTAAAAGTGTGCACGTGTGAATCTTTGGGTCATTTTTTTGGGCCCAGTGCCTAGTCTGCCCGACTGCGGTAAGCCCCAGCTCCTCTGGTCGGATGAATTTTTGCGGTGGCCTCCAGTAGTGCCATTTTAAGCGGATGTGCTTTTGATAATTGTGGTCCAAAGATAAGTGAATTGTAATAAAAGACTTTATTTTTATATATCCACGTCTCAGTTGTCTTTGTCAGAGGTACGAACCTGTATTTCATGTCCCAGGAAATGTACTGGGTGGCGTAGTCGAGCTTTAATTGTAATAGTTTTGTGGTAATTTGGCTCTAGTGTGCCAGTTATCAGATTGGTCTTTCTACCAACAAAAAGCCTTAGCCCCGCCACATTATTATTATTATTAATGGTAATAGTAATACAAGCAATAATGACTGGAGTAATCATTTCATTTAAAACTACAAACAATAAGAAAGCAGTTATTTACAATTTGAATAAATATTTAGGATTTTCTTTTTTACATTTAATAAATGCTGCCTTGATGAACAGAATAATTTTCTTTAAAAAAAAACTGACCCCAAACTTTTGACTGGTAGTGTATATACATATACAGTGTTGGGTAAGTTACCTTAAAAAAGTAATAGATTACAGATGTAAAAAGTAAACAGATTAGTAATAGATTACTCCATGTAAAATCAGATTACTAATTACTTTAAAGTGACTTTTCAAAACATAAAATATACCTATAAAAATACAAAATAAACTGCAGCTCTTAATTTAATATTCACAGAAAAACATTACAATGGGTTGATCACAGAAGCTTGACATATTTAAAAGACAAAAAGTTCACTCAAAACTTAAAATTCTCTCATCATTCACTTGCTCCAAACCTGTTTGTCTTTTTTTTTAAACACAAAAGAAGACATTTAGAAGAAAACTGGATACCTGTAACCACTGACATCCATAATATGAAAAAGCACTGCAGTGTTTGGATGTTCTGTGTTTGTCTGAGGTAAGTCTACAGAAATGTATATTCCATACAAAGCCTGAAGCTGATCGGTCAGTTCTTGCCGTGTGACTCGTGGTTTTCTACTGGGTGAGCTTGGGAAATGTGAGCGCGCACAATATGCAATCCCAATGTGATCCCGCGTGCACTAAAAAGTAATAATGTAAATAATATGAAAAATTTAAATAATATGATCAGTAATACAATCTGGAGGTACATCTGCAAAATTACAATACAAATCAAAATGCTAAACTGTGTGATGTAACCAAACACACATAATCTGTTACAATTTTAAATATTCATTCAAATATTATATATTTTCAAATATTGACAAATTTCAAACTCGTTGTTTTTTTTACCGATTACACATTATTTAAACAATTGCAATAAATTGTTAATGATAAATATCCCAGTATTTTAAATCAGTTTAAAATTTTCCAGCTTTTATTAAGTGTTCCAGCTTTTTGAACATTAACCCAAGCACTAGTTACTAGGTCATTATCTTTTGGCCTGCACTTGACTTAAATTTTCAGCCCACATTGCCTAGATCTCATTTTTGACACTTTCCAGGTTTTGACATATTAGATTATGTGTATAGATTTGTAAAATAAAGCTGCAGAACTTTATTTTATTTTTATTTATTTTTTGATATTTGGACTAGAAACAAGGAAAATTTAAGAAAAGCATTTTTGTAGTGTATTGACTAAATTAAATGATAAATAAAAAAAAATAAAATAAAAAAAAACTATTTCCCAAACTCTGAAGAAGGCTGAAAACCTGTAACCATTGACTTATTGTGGGAAAAACAAATACTACTGAAGTCAATTGTCACAGGTTTTCAGGTTTCTTCAAAATAAATTATTTTGTGTTCAACAGAAGAATGAAATTTAACAGGTTTGGAACAAGTCAAGGAAAAGTAAATAATGACAATTACAATTTTTGTGTGAACTATCCTTTTAACTGTTAAAATGATCAAAACAGAGCTAACATAGGTTAATCTTTAAAAAACCAAACTACATACACATGCAATAATATTATTTTTACATTTATATTTGAGCAGCTTAATAACTTCTAAACTTTTCACTTATATTTTTTTAGGATCAATACTGTATGTTTGCTTTAAATCTATTGTATAAATTGAATATAAATGAACATACTGTGGTCGCAGTGACGATTGCAGAGATTACATCGTGCCATTATCATATCGCTACGATTAAATGCTTTCTAAGCGCTGTCATTTTTGTTGTCCAGTTTGTTATTAAGAGTAAAGGTCTCTTCTTCTTTTGAATTAAACCCAGAAGAGCTGAAAACTGTCTCCGTTACAGCACCACGCTGGTCAAACCGGGTTATTCAAGTCAGTTACATTACATTTAATGATATCAAATGACCATTAGACAACAAAAATTTGTTGATTCATAAATGTTAGTTGAGTTTTGGCTCTATATTGTACAGAATCATTATACCTATATTGTTAGTCCATTTTACAATTTTAAGACTATAATTGATTTTCTATTGCTTCCACTATCATGTTAGGCCTATATGGGATCGCTTTTATTTTAAACCTTACTAAACCACAATGAAGCGTGACTGAACATTTACACAAATTGATATTTATCTATAATAAATAAACTGTATTCTGTCATAATTGGAAATTGGCAATAACTTTAATGCTAACGTTAATTTAAACAGCAAACTGTTGGAGCGCTAACGTTATGTAAACACCACATTTAAAGAGGAAAATACTATTCAACTCGACGCATTTCTTAATTAAATGAATAACTAATCACTCAATGAGTTCTAACTTTTATATTTAATATTGAATATTTAAGTAAACTCACTTTAAATGCCAAATTATCACTTACTGAAGCAAATGAAGGGGGGAAGAATGTCAGACTTGCACAGAAGTCTTTGCAACTGAACTGTGGCATGGCAGATGTCTGCTAACGATACACCTGTGTTCAGTTTCACGTGTTTTCCAATGCAATCCCAAAGTCAGCCAGAAGTCAATGTTTACCGGTGTCAGCCATAGCTGAACCTTACTAGGATCTGATGTGTTTTTTGTTTTCTGGCCCACATACTGCAAAAGGAGCTGTGACCCAGAAGAATATTCCCGCCTATTCTGAATGTATGGCAAAACATATATGGTAATAATCTGGCCCATATCTGTTCAGCCATGCCATACCTAAGCCACATGTGCCAGCTATCACCCACATTTGGCCCAAATGTTCTTGCTATCTGGGCTTGAAGCACGTCTCACAGAGAGCGTAATAACTGAATTGACTCTATGCACGAACTCTGCTGACGTATTTCCGGTAGAATATTAGCCAGTGTCTCGATTTCCGCATAGCGCGTTCTACAGCGAAATCTAATAGCGGCAAGACCTAAATGCATCGAAGCATGGCAAAAAAGGGAGATTTACACTTAAATTAATGAGAATCACGTGCCAGTGGATGCCCAGCATCTGCAACATCATTATTGTTCAGTTCCACAACCAACTGCAGATGATTAATACACCAGATCAGGCTGACAGTCTCCGTGAAGAGGTGGAGTGACTGAAAGGCGACTGCTTCGATGCTGCTTTTGGTGATGTTATACGGCTCTAAAGGTACGATAAAAAAATGATGTACTAGAATTTAACCCAGATGAAAGAAGTAACAAGTTGTAATTGTATTTTATATTATATAATATTACGTTTTTAACCATACTATAGTAAATTGTATTATACTGCATATGTTGTAGCATTTAATAAGACTAAGCCGAAAAGTAAATGAATGAATATTGTAGTATTTACAACTTTCTGTTAATGAATGCAGCAACATACTGTAGAATTAACCATCATGAACTTCAATAAATTGCAGTATATATATATATATACATACACACACATATACAGGCACACACACTCTAAACATTCTAGTGTCATGTAATAAATGTGTTAAGCACAAGTATTTATATGCAAAATCTAATACATTTCTTTCTGATTTATACATCTACATGCATTACATCTGATTTAGGTTCACAACATGCATCCTACAACAACCAGAGTAATGTGCTCAGAGTAAGAGCAAGTGTGAGGGAGACACCGTCCATCGCACGGCTGAGGGTCCACACAGAGTGTCTCATCCGCAGCATGAAGCAACACAAGCTGGACGATCATCATCTCTTTCTATTACAGCGAGCATCAACCAGATTTATACAATGGCTTGCCTTCTGCCCATTAGTAAAAGCTTGAGCTAAAGATTAAAGATTAGATGATGAACCTAAATTTATTTATGTAAAAAAATTATATAAACACACACTGTACATAGTTTATATGTTGTTGCCTGCACTGCAGGAATATAAAGTTGTCAATATAATAAACATTCATTTTCAACATAATCATTTAAACATATATTACAGAACAATATAAATAACTTTAGATACTTGCACTCCATGTGTAAATAAGCAGGGGTTTTTGTGCATAGAGAATTATGCAGTGCTTACCTCCATCAAATGTACCACCTCTGTCTTTTGACAAAAAATCAGGCAGGCAACTACTGTCAGACTCCAAGTGATGCTCAAGCACTGGTTGTATTTAATTACATTTAATGTTAGCCTTTTTAAAAATAAATAATGTTTTTAATATAAGATTACAAGAATAATGCAAATTGCATTTATTTCAAGTCACAAAAATGTAATGAATGGGATACCACCTCCAACTTATTTTGAACAAGGAAAAACCCTGAAATATGTAAATATAAGTAACTAGACATTTGCACAGCAGTAATGTAAAAACATAACTTTAGACATTTTCACTGCAGTATAAATAATTTGACAAATTGTTAAACATTTCCCTTACAGCGATGTGTAAAAATACAACATTAAACAATTGTTAAATATGAAGTTGTGTGAGTGTGTTTGTTCAGATCTGTAGTCACTTTGACAGGTAAAAGTAAAAAGATGAAAAGAAAGAAATGGTCAGCTTCTTCTGAAACATTTTGATGTCTTTGTCGATAAGGTGGATCATCATGTCATCCTGAGAATAAATAACCTCCCTTTCAAACTATGCAGCCTCTCTGACTTCATCATCGTCCTGAAACACGTCATGCTGATCTCTCCTGTCACTCCATCCTTACAGGAAACCTGGAAACTATAACCTATAGTTAATAACTCCTACTAGTTCATACTTATGGATATTAAGGACGGATGGATGGATAGACATGATGTGCTACATAAAAAACACACCTGCAGAAAACAGTGAATAAAGATGCCTGCCAATAGATGGCGCTTTTAGACCAGTAATAATCTTACACTGTAAAACCCAATAAATCAAACCATTTGAGGAAACAGATTGCAACAAACCATTTAAGTTCAAAAACTGATCTTAATGAGTGTGAACTTAATCCATTTGAGTACACGCAGCAATTTGAGTAGTAAATCTTATAAATGAAGATAACCCAAAGCAACTGAGTACTGTAAAGCTCAATAAGTTAAGGCAACTCAAACCGTTTTGCTACAAACCATTTGAATTTAAAAAAAACTAATCTATATGAGTATTGTGAACTTGCTCCATTTAAGTTGAAGTAATGAGATAATTGATTAAGTAAGTTAATTGAGCATTAATGATGAACACCTATTGTTAACAAGCAGAATTACTGAAAAAAAACACAAAACTACAGCTGACTTCAGTCACAGCCTTAAAAGAAATAAAACATTCAATCTCTCAACATTTCAGCAGAGGATCATCAAACAACTCCACAAAAAGTATCAACAACTTCACTTATTACTAACCTGCTTGCATTTATCTTTGTCAGACGAAATTCTCTGAAAATAATATTTTCCTTAGACATCACCACTGATGTGAACAGTGTTTGCTTTATAGGGTTCTTTGACTTTATTCCTTATTTTAGTTGGTCATTGTTTTCTGTACCTGTGTATTATGGCAAGCGTAATAAAAAGATACAAAATAATTAAACATATATGTAAAATATGAAGATATATTTATGTGTTTGTTTATAATAATGGTATTATCCAGTGTTCATATGATATATGTTATTTATCACTTTGGATTATATTAATAATGTTGTTGTTCTGTCTTTTCCTTTTAGCAGCAATAATGACGACTGGAAACTTTGTTTAAAACGAAAATGAACTGTTTACTGAAGTTGTTTGCTGTATACTGAAACAGGAGCGAACTCCGAACACACACACTCTCACACTGAGTCAGTTGCCAATGGTTACAGGCGCGCTTTCAGTGGCGCTGAGCATTATAGGAAAACTGTCCTTAAAGTAACAACATATATAAATGCAAAGGTAAATAAATTCACATTATGACAATGAAAGAAATAATAAATGAAGCATTAATCACGCTTGCTGTTACATATCAATTTAAGTCACAACATCCTCCCCCCATGAACAACTGTTCATCTACTCAGTCTCTAATGCATATATCAACTGAATGGGTCTTCTTAAAACAGCTGCAGATGTGCGAACAGCACATGCTCGAACTTTACCATCTCGTCCTGGAAACAACAGTTCAATTTTCCCTAACTTCCAGCATTGTCTTGGCATGCTAGCTTCTCCAATGAGAACAATGTCCCCAATTTTCAGCTCAGTAGGTTTCTGTATGTGGCACGAATGTGCAGATTTTAGGTCTAACAGATAGTCCTTTCTCTAGCGATTCCACAGGACAGTCATGAGTCGATTCCTGTATCTCCATCTCCGTGTCATATCCTCTTTGTTCACAGTGGGGTGATCATAGTCCGCAGGAAATGGTTTTGGTGGCAGTGAAGTTAGTCGCTCACCAACTAGAAAGTGTGCAGGTGTGAGTGGCTGTGGCTCATCAAGTTCATTATTGACAAAGGTAAGTGGTCTGGAGTTAAGTACAGCTTCTACTTCTGTAAGTAGTGTACACATCTCTTCGAAAGTTAGTGATGCTCTACCAAGCACTTTTCTCAAACACGTCTTCACAGATCGGACTAACCTCTCCCAAAAGCCGCCCCACCAGGCTGCACGCTCTACGATGAAACGCCAGGTGATGCCCTTCCCTGTAAAGTATTCTAGAATTTGAGGATCCTTAATTGCTTGCCACAGCTCATTAAGGTCTTGATTCGCTCTTTTGAATGTTTTGGCATTGTCTGAATAAATTACCTTGCACAGTCCTCTTCTAGACACAAATCGCTTAAGTGCTAACAGGAAGCTTTCGGTGGATTGGCTTGAAACCAGCTCCAAGTGCACTGCTCTGGTGACAGCACATGTGAACAATGCAACATAAGCCTTGCATAACACACGATCATTCTTTACATATAGTGGACCTGCAAAATCAATGCCAGTCACTTCAAATGGAGGGGTCTCTACTACTCTATCTCTGGGCAAAGGAGCAGTATCCTGTTGTGAGGGCTTTGCTTTAAATCTTTTGCACACAGCACATTTCGACAGAATAGTTTTCACAAGTTGTCGGCCTTGTAAAATCCAGTATCTACTCCTAGTTTGTACTAGAGTGTCTCTCAAACCTGAATGCATGGTTAATTCATGGTTGTGCTTAACTAGCAGATCACAGTATCTGTGTCTTTTTGGTAGAATCCATGGGTGTTTTTCTCTGTAACTAAATTCTGATTGTTGTAGTCTGCCTCCAACACAGAGCAATTCATCATCATCCAGGAAAGGTTTCAGTTCTCTTATTTTTGAGCCTGCATTTAGGCCTTTGTGAGCTTTTAGCAAAGTAATCTCATGCCTGAACTTGCTGTCTTGTGTCACTTTTATCCAGTACTTTTCAGCCTCAAACATTTCCTCAGCAGTTAACTCACTGCATCTTTTAGAGCTTGATTTACTGTTGTGTATGAACCTCTTGATCCAAGCAGTTACTCGCAATACTCTGTTCAGTTTACTGTACTTTGCTAAATCTAACAAAGGCTCCATTTCACTGTGGTCCTCGTTACTGCTAAGTTGCACAGTGATTTGCTGAACTTCTTCTAATTCGTCGCTCACCTCTTTATCTTGATTTTTATCACTCATTTCCACTGAACCCTGTGCTGTTAGAAATAGAGGTCCCTTCCACCAAAGTTCATTTTCCTTCAGATTAGTCACGGTCTGACCTCTAGTGGGAAGGTCTGCGGGATTGTCCTTGCTCCTACAGTGTGACCACATTGCAGGATTAGTTATAGACTGTATTTCAGCCACTCTGTTTGACACAAACTGTTTCCACTTGTGAGCTGGACTTTGAATCCACTGTAGTACGATCATAGAATCAGTCCACATGCGAAGTGATTGGAGATCCATGTTCATCGGTTTTAACAAGCTGTTTCCTAGTCTTGCACCAATCACCGCACCCATAAGCTCAAGACGTGGCAGTGACATTTTCTTCAAAGGCGCTACCCTGGACTTGGAAGCGACAAGGCAAGTAGTCTTTGTTCCATCGTTCAGCTCTAGTAACAGGTAGGCAGCAGCACTATAGGCTCTCTCACTTGCATCACAGAACACGTGAAGTTGCTGTGCATCATGTCTGTGCTCAGATGTTATTCCATACCAGCGTGGGATGACTATGTGGTGGATCTGTGCTAGCTCTGAGCACCATTTTTTCCATTCTTCTTCAATATCTGCAGGCAGCTCCTCATCCCAGCCAAGACCACGTGTCCACATCTCTTGAAATAGGCATTTGACTCGCACGGTGAAAGGAGTGAGGAATCCTATTGGGTCAAATATGCGAGCAGAGAGTTTCAGAATGGCTCTTTTTGTGTTCTCCCCTTTTGATACAGCATCCAGTAATGCAGTCAAATCAAAGACAAAGTCATCTGTCTCAGTTCTCCAGATCAGGCCTAATACCTTCAATACAGATCCTGGCATTTCTTCATCTGGAACAACGTCATTCCTCACTGTCTTCCATCTTTTCTTTAACACATGACAGTTGGTTGTCCATTTGCACAGGTCCATGCCAGCAGTTGACATAATCTGTTTGGCAGCAGTTGTTATGGAGAAGGCCTTTTCAACATCACTTGCACTTGAGATGAAATCATCAACATAAAGTGATTCTTTTATTATGTTTACTACCTCAGGATTCTGCTCTTCATATTTCTTCAAATGCTTTCTCACGGTAGCTGCAAGGAGAAATGGGCTGGGGGACACTCCAAACACCACTCTCGTCATCCGTAGCACACGCAGCTTCTCGCCTTTATCTTCACGTGGTGGCGCAGCAAGCCAGAGGAATCGTACTGCATCCCTGTCCTTCTCAGCAAGAGAAATCTGCAAGAAAGCTTTCTTGATGTCTGCTGTAAATGCAATTGCATTCAGTCTGAATTTGATTAATATGCTGAGAAGATCTGGGTTCAGATTAGGACCAGTTAGCAAACAGTCATTAAGTGATGGAGAATCCATTTCATGTGATGATGCATCAAACACCACTCTGAGCTTTGTTGTTACCTTGTCTTCTCGGAGAACAGCATGATGAGGCATGTAATACTTTGCGGTGGCCTGAGATGACTGATCCTCCGCAACTTCTTCGACAATGCCCTGCTCAAGGTAATCACACACAACTTTGTTATATCTGTGATACAAAACTACATCTGACTGCAACCTTTTCTTAAGGCCCTCAAATCTTTTCTTAGCAATCCTGTAGTTATCAGGGAGTTCTGGTTTGTCAGGTCGCCATGGCAACTCAACTTCATATCGGCCATCTTTGTACTGAGTTGTCTTTTCAAATTTGTGAAGAGCTTCCTCTTCCTCAGGACTGTCTGTCTGCTTCATGGTTATACCAAGAGACTCAATTTCCCAGAAGGCTTTTAGGTGGTCTGAAACCAGCGTGTCTTCATTGACTTGAATGTGCATACACGCTGCATCAGCGACACTGGACATTTTGACTGGGCCCTGCACTGACCATCCAAAAATGCTTTCAACAGCTACTAGAGCATCTGTTATTCTTTCCACATGGCCTGACACTATGCGCCAGTAATAGTCAGCACCAATCAGCACTGACAACTCTGTGTCACAAGCATTGTCATCTTGATAATCTGCTAACTGCAGCCCTTTTCTTTTTAATTCTGCTTGTATGTGCTCACCTGGAATTTTCATCAAAGCGCTGCACACCTGAGGTGTCTGGAGTGCTTCTATTTCAATTTTCTGCCCCCTGTGTTGGGTGTTCTGGAGAGTAACCTTCACTGTATTTCGTTTTGTTGTCACTGGTTCTGCACAACCAAAAGTATGGAGAGTGAATGTTTCTCGTTTTATTACAGGTAATTTTAAAGCTCTGACAGTTTTTTCACTGATAAAGCTTCTCTGGCTGCCTCCATCCAATAAGCACCGAATGCTTATACGTCCACCAGGCCCTTCAGCCCAAGCTCTGACTGTCTGCAGCAAAACACTGTGGTCTTGTTTAGTGGGCTGTATCTTTAATGAATGTGAGGTAAAGGAGGAAACCACATTATCTTTGTCAACACTGTCAAATGCATTTTTCTCTTTTTTCTCACACACAGCACTGTGATGTCTGCTTCCACATGAATTGCAGCTCACTCTACTTTTACAGAATCTTGCGATATGTTTTGGTCCAAGACACAAAAAACATCGTCCCATTTTCATCAATTTTTCTTTTCGCGTAGCAATGTCAGTTTCTGCACACAATTCTGTTTTGTGTGTTGTGCTGTCACAGAAAATACAGTTCTGGGGTCTTTGACTGCTAGTTTGAAGTACTGCAGCTGATGGAATGTGATGCTTTCTCTGCTTTAATTCAAATGACGTGTCTTGCCTTTTGAATGGTTTCTGATAGTTTTGATTGTCTTTGTAATTACTTGGTTTAAGCAACTGCACAGTTCTCTCTCTGCTTAAAATCTCAGCTTGCAGGAATTCCATTATTTCTGCAACTTTCCATTCATCACTGTTTCCCCTCTGACGACTGTACTGCAGAGCAATATCATCTGGAATCATCTGTAGCAGAACAGGACATAACAGGCTTCCATATGCATCTGATACGACACCCAGCGATTCTAAGCTGCGGATCTGCACTTCACACTCGTCATACAGCTGTCTTAGAGCAGTGACGTCATGGGATTTCCTTACGGGACAGAGATTCAGCAGCTTGGTCATATGCGCGTTAATAAGCAGATCTTTTCGCCCGAATCGATTCAGCAGCAGATCAATAGCATGGTCGTAATTACTGTCTGTTAACATCAGCCCGGCTATGGCCTTTGAAGCAGCGCCGGTTAAATATGTCTTTAAGTAGTTAAACTTCTCCGTTTTGCTCAGCGCATCATTTTTATGAATAGCGGTGTCAAACTGATTCCAAAAGTCTTGCCATTGGCCAATTTCCCCGTTAAACTTGTTAATAATTAACTTCGGTAACTTAACTGTTTGTCCTTGTCGCGGGGGGTCTGTGTTGCTTGGCCGGCTGCTTTCGCGGCTCTTCTGTATCACTCTGTGCGCGCGGGTTTTCGCAGTGATGATCTTTCCTTTATATTCCTCAACATCCACAACTTCATTCTCCAAATCATCCATGTCCGTTCCTTCTTCTATTTTAATATCCAACTCCAGCAGCGTTTCCTCTTTTGCAGATAACAGGGCTAACAGTTCACGCAAATGATCAACAATCGGATCTTCTTTGCTAACCTCCGTTTCGATGTCTTGCAAAAGTCTCGTTGCGGATCCGCGTACAGCTCTCCGCTTTCGAAGTAGTCTCTCCAACTGTTCCGCCATTTCGGATGTTGCTTGCTAGTTTCCCGGATTTTCGGCACCAAACTTTCTGTTCTGTCTTTTCCTTTTAGCAGCAATAATGACGTTTTGCTACAAACCATTTGAATTAAAAAAAAACTAATCTATATGAGTATTGTGAACTTGCTCCATTTAAGTTGAAGTAATGAGATAATTGATTAAGTAAGTGTTAATTGAGCATTAATGATGAACACCTATTGTTAACAAGCAGAATTACTGAAAAAAAACACAAAACTACAGCTGACTTCAGTCACAGCCTTAAAAGAAATAAAACATTCAATCTCTCAACATTTCAGCAGAGGATCATCAAACAACTCCACAAAAAGTATCAACAACTTCACTTATTACTAACCTGCTTGCATTTATCTTTGTCAGACGAAATTCTCTGAAAATAATATTTTCCTTAGACATCACCACTGATGTGAACAGTGTTTGCTTTATAGGGTTCTTTGACTTTATTCCTTATTTTAGTTGGTCATTGTTTTCTGTACCTGTGTATTATGGCAAGCGTAATAAAAAGATACAAAATAATTAAACATATATGTAAAATATGAAGATATATTTATGTGTTTGTTTATAATAATGGTATTATCCAGTGTTCATATGATATATGTTATTTGTCACTTTGGATTATATTAATAATGTTGTTGTTCTGTCTTTTCCTTTTAGCAGCAATAATGACGACTGGAAACTTTGTTTAAAACGAAAATGAACTGTTTACTGAAGTTGTTTGCTGTATACTGAAACAGGAGCGAACTCCGAACACACACACTCTCACACTGAGTCAGTTGCCAATGGTTACAGGCGCGCTTTCAGTGGCGCTGAGCATTATAGGAAAACAGTCCTTAAAGTAACAACATATGTGACTGTGTAGGCGCTGGGATGCTGAAGAATGCTGCGAATCAGGTGGGTATGGTCACTCAAGCTCCTTTTATTGTCCTGAGACAAACACAGCACCACAGATTTAGTTTGTTTGCAGCTCTGATGATATTAGTGTCAGCAGAGAGGCTTCTCGGGACTGCTGGTAAATTACGTAGCACCGCCCCCTACTGTGACGGACGCGATTGCAGGTAATGCAAAAACCAATGGTGAGTGTTTTCCCAATTGAACCATGAATTTAACCATTATTTTAACTCCGTTACATACACCCCCCTTAAATTCTGTGAAATTGGGCTAGAAACAGTATATGTAATAAAGAGAGCACACAGCATATATTGCAGAAATAAGGGGAAAAAAAGAATGTGCTTATAAGAGCATTACATTACGTCAGATTGTCAATCTCTTCCTCGGAAGTGTGTAAGTATGGAATGGTACCAAGTCCCATGCTTAACACAGACTACAGGAGGTGCAGCCTACACGCTCCCAAAAGTAACATTTGTATATCTGCTCCTTTATTCCTTTTTCAAACTTCTCAGAAAGGAAAAAAAACTCTTCACAATTAAATTTTCAAGACCACAATTGGCTTAAATAAAAATGAACATTTAGACTCAATTGCACTAAGAAAATATGCTCTTTATCAAATCAACAAAATTTGATCCCTGAAAAGGGATTTGCGCAACACTGTTTGGATCACTCTCTACAACTCTTTGCTGATCAATTTCGCAAATCAGTCTGTCAGGAGGTCTAACTGGTCTCCTGAAGCGTGTGGTTATGTGGCTTGCGTGTGTGCTAGTGGGCTGATTGCAAATGACAGGAACAGTTCTGTTTTCAGGGACTTGGACACACATGGACTTGGAGGACTCATGTGACTCAGAAACAGGTAAGTTCTTTGTACTTTGAACAGGTTCAAGACTGTGTTGGTCAATGTCAGAACATTCTGAAGAAGTCATTTCAACGTGGACATCCGAAGCTCCACAGTTGGTATCCCTTTCATCTCCTTCCTGTGAACCATCCATTCTTAACAACCATTCTGATGTCTTTGAAACAGGATCGGTATTCTCCATCAGAGCAGGATCTAGAGGACTGCCACGGGTAGCGCAAGTGGAATTTGACAGAACAGACTCCTCTTCCTCAACATCCCAAGAGAGGAAACTCACTGGAAGCAACAGATTCCGGTGCACAACTTTTTCTTTGCCAGTTTGAGAATCCTTAATTCTGTACACATTAATCTCTGGTCTTACTGACTGCACTTCGTACATAATAGAGTCCCACTTGTCTGCAACCTTCTTCATGCCTTTCAATGCACGATTAGCCAGCAGAACTCTGTCTCCCACTACTAAGGGTGCGCCTCTGACCTTCCGATTGTAAAGGATGGTATGACGGTTCTGTTCTCTGAGGCTGTGCTTTCGGGCAATTTCAGCAGCTGTGCTCAAGTCTCTCCTCAGTGTGGTGACAAACTCATGATGGCTGACCACTCTGTCATCACAAAGAACATGCTGAAACATAATGTCAATTGGCAGCCTCGGAATACGCCCAAACATGAGATAAAAGGGTGCAAACCCAGTCGTTTCATGTACAGTACAATTGTAGCTGAAGGTCAAAGTCTGGAGAAGTTGCGGCCACTTTGCCTTGGATTCAACTGGGAGTGCTCTTATCATATTGCCCAGAGTTCTATTAAAACGTTCTGCTAAACCATTACCCATAGGGTGGTATGGTGTGGTGTGCGATTTTCGGATACCAGCCATTTCAAGCAGGTTTCTAATCATTTTGCTTTCGAAATTCGCACCCTGGTCCGAATGTATTCTCTTTGGGAATCCATAAATACAAAAGAAATCATTCCAAAGGCGACGGGCAACTTGCTTCGCAGACTGGTTGTGACACGGAAAGGCGTGCGCCATTTTTGAAAAATGATCCGTCACAACTAAGACATCGACAGCTTTTCCTGAAGTTTGTTCAGCACTCCAAAAGTCAATACAGACAAGTTCCATAGGCTCAGAGGTCCGAATTCGCTCAAGAGGTGCACGAGCATCTGGCTCTGGAGTTTTCCCGACAATACATCTCTGACAATTCTTTACGTATGACTTAATATCCTTACTCATCCCTGGCCAAAAGAATCTTTCAGCAAGAGAGAGAGTCCTCGCACTCCCCTGGTGGCCAGAGGCATCATGCACGCCACGCAGAACGTCAAGTCTCAAGGAAGCAGGTACAACATACTGAAAGACTTTTCTATTCATTAGCCGGTCCCTTTTTACTCTGTACAGCACATGATAACGAATTTTAAGCTTTTTCCAGTGCTTCAACAAGAATGTCACGGATCTAGGTTCCATTGCCCTTTCTTTCTTTGAGGGACGCCTATTCCTCAGAACATAGCTGATGACTCTTCCAAGTATACTGTCCTGCTCTTGGAGGTTGGAAAGCCTAGAAAGAGGGATTGTTACAGATGGGTCTTCAGAAGAAAATTGGAGTGAAGTCGGATTGGCTGCCGGTAAATGACCAACCACATCACCAGAACATGCACTCAATGCAGCAGAAACTTCCTCAGCTCCAAAAGATCCAGGGCAAGAGTTGTTCACATCCTGCATTTCATTTTCATTCTGATCATCGCTGTAAGCCTGCACATTTTGACAGTGGTTGGAGACACGAAAGGCATCTTGCACGGTACCAGTAACAACACCATTGACCTCATCCAGAAGAGAAATGTATGGTTCTTTCAACAGACGATGGCTGACACAAGACTTGACAAAGGGCTCTCTGCTTAAAGCATCTGCTACAACGTTCTTTGCACCAGGCACATACTTTAGATCAAATTCGTATGCAGCAAGCTTTGCCACCCATCGCTGTTCACACGCATCCAATCTGGGTTTAGTTAGAATATAGGTCAATGGGTTATTATCGGACCATGCCGTGAAATGTCTTCCTTTTAGCCAATGGCTAAACTTGTCGCAAATAGCCCACTTTAAAGCCAGGAATTCGAGTCTATGTGCTGGGTAGTTTATCTGGGACTTAGAAAGTGTTTTACTTGCAAAAGCAACTGGACGTGCAATTTTCTCACCAGGTGGCACTTGGGATAACACAGCTCCTATTCCATCAAATGACGCGTCAACAGAGAGAATGAAGGGATGGCTGAAATCAGGGTGTGCAAGAGTAACGCTGTTAAGTAGGTCCTGCTTCAAAGTTTCAAAAGCTGCGTTGCATTCACTAGTCCAATCCTCATGTGAAAGCTTAACCATGTTGAGTGACTTCCTCACACGACCAAACTTCCTGCGAGCTTTATTTTGAGACTGATCTGATAGGAGATTAAAAAGAGGTTTTGCTTTAGCAGAACAGTCCTGTATGAAATGCTGATAGTACAAAATCATGCCCAAGAAAGACCTGATTTTCTTTTGAGAAGGAGTTATGCCATCTGCTTCCATAAGATCGACAATCTGGATATCACTGATTACTTTCACCTTTTCAGAGTCAGTCTGCACGCCATCCTCAGTGACGACATGTCCCAAAAATTTTACGGACCTTCTGAGGAACTTGCACTTTTTAGGCGCTAGTTTTAAATTGTGTCTGGACAAGCGGAAAAAGACAAGTTCTAGTCTGTTTAGGGCTATATGCTCATTTGGAGCAAAAACCATCAAATCGTCCAAGTAACAAAGGAGGCTAGAGAAGTTTTCATCACCGAAAATGGACATCATCATCCTCATGAACGTTGCTGGACTGTTAGTCAGGCCCTGAGGCAAACGGTTATATTCATGGAGGCCGAAAGGAGACGAGAAAGCAGTGTACTTCTTATGTTCTTCAAACAAGGGAACATTATAGAAGCCAGAAGTCAAGTCCATGGTAGAAAAGAAAACATTTCCTCCCAGAGCTGCGAGTGCATCCGACTGGTGTGGTAATGGGTGGGCATCTTTTATGGTCTTAGCATTCAGCCACCTGAAATCAGTACAAATACGGAGGTCACCATCCTTTTTCCATACTAAAACCAGTGGAGATGCATATTCACTCTGAGACTTCCTTATAATGCCCTTCAATTCCATTTCATTCAAGACAGTACGCAGCTTATCATAGTAGCAGGGAGCCACACGGCGATAAGGGAGTCTAAATGGCTTTTCGTCGACCAGATGGATTTTGTGGACAAAGTCCGTGGCCTCTCCACAGTCCATTTTACCACGTGAGAATGTTGACTCATATTTCTCAATGAGATTCAAAAGTTTGTCCTTCCACTCATCGGATACTTCACAAGCTTCCAAATTCACATCTTTCAATCCCAACTTATCCAGCACAGCAGTTCTCTCCTCACTGGAATGCACATGGACTATGGGACTCTTAGCACACTGAACATTGCACTTCAGGGACTCAGGTACAGACAATTCTTCAACAGCTATACAAGTGAAAACATCCACGATTTTAGTGTTCTTCTTAAGGATGATCACTTTCTCTGTAGGATTAATTATTTTGAATGGCACCCATCTACTGCCCCACATAGGTGTGATGACTCTCCCTATGATAACATTTCTTGGACGGCATTTAGAAAGGGTCGGCTCAACAATAACTGTGCTCCCTATAGAAACAGTGGTTGATTCAGGAAGCTGAGCCCAAGCCAGATGTTCATGGTTTGGTCGTAGAGTTATTTTCTCCCTTAACTTTGCTGTGCCCACCTTGTCTGGCATGTCTTCTCCTTTCCAGCGCTCAACATTTGAAAGCAGGGACAGAAACTGGTGACATTCAGCATCATCAGGATTAGTTGGGCTGGACACAAGTCTCCAGTATCCATCCGTTTCCTTCATTTTTTGAATCAGCCATTTGATAGCATTGCTACCCAGGATTAAATCATCAGTTTGGCCTGGGACAACTAAAACTGGAACAACCATTGTACAGGCATAAACTGTAAGTTCAAGTTCATACATTGCTTTTGGGATGACACGTTGTCCGCCACAACCGATAATGACAACATCGTTGGTAGGGAGTTTTTGTAAGTTCGGTTTGTGCTGCAACAGCCGACTTTCAGCAGTTTCGCTCAGCGTACATGCCATGGAGCCACTGTCAATCATAGCATTCAGCTGAAGGTCACTCCATATCATAGCGGGTGTGTAAAACAGACTATCAATTTTCTGTACTCTGTGCGTGTTCTGGTAAATGACAATTTTCCCTGCAGGCTCAACAGAATTAGTGACATTATAAACTGAGATCGGGTCACTCATACAACACTGGTTGGGAGGGATGTTTTTATGATCTACACCATCCTCCCCTGAATGTAGATCTGCTAGTTTCCCGACCCATGAGATGACAGAGATTTTACTCTCTCAGGACAACCAAGGCGGGAATGGTCAGGTGAGTGACACTGAAAACACAACTTTTTTTCCCGACAGTGTGTGAGGCCGGAGTGATCAGGACTTGAACAGACAGTGCATGGTAGGTCATTTAAGCCTTTTATTCGGGGTAAATTCACATTTGGCTTTGAACGTCGACTTGGCTCGTTGCTATTGGCTTCTTTTAACAGGACTTTTTCCAGTAAATTCATGACTCGCTCTAATGCAGAAACTTCCAAAGAACTGGACTGCTGAACATTAGAGGTAGGTGGAAGTGCTGCTGTTGGAAGTTCCACTTCAGTTCTGTTAACAGGAATTTTAATGGATGCCGTATGTCTGACTGCAGCGACAAGACTGGTTTCAGAGTGATATTCATTAAGAATATTATGAACTTCTTGCACAGTCCATTGATCCATCGTTTTAGATCGAAAAGTGATGGCAAGCTCTTTACAAGGGCAATGTCTGATGAACATGCGGGTTACCTCAGTTCCTGGACAATCCAGCACTTTACCCTGTTCCTTCAGGCGCTCAGCAGCAACATCAACTGCACGATTTAACCTCAACCAGTACTCATAAGCACCCTCATCTGGTCCAGGCAGTGTGGTATAGAAATCGGCCAGCGGTAGAGGAGAGCAGGGAGCAGCTTCAAAATGTTTCCTGAGAATACTAAAGATTGCATCAGGGTTATGCACAATGTCTACATCGCTGTTCCTTATTCCAAACTTAACCACATCTCTTGCTTTGCCTCTCAGGTGAACCAGAATTTCCTTAGCTTGCTGCTCTTTCCTCAGATTGTTGCGCTTAATGTAGTCCCTGACAATGTCTATCCACTCATTTAAGTCAACAGTGTCAGACACTTCACCTCTGAAGCTTGGAGGTTCTTTCACATTTCTGGAAAATGACATCTGGCTTTGTAATAAGTCTAGCATTTGTGAGCTTGTATTTTCTGTAGTCTTATGTTTCAAGGAATCAATCACTGACTGTGTCTCTACTGAGTGTGTTTGGTTCAATCTAGTCACTATACTATCAGCAATTTGCTGACCAACTTGACTGATTATGTCAGACATTGCTGCGACTACATTTGGAGGCTGTGAGGTAGGAAATGGGGTAGATGAAAATACACCCTGTTGCTCTATTGAAGCATTTGACACGTGACTATTAGGTAGGCCCTCACAATCCAACAGATCTAAATTTGGTAAATGATTTTCTGTATTTGCACGTACATTGTGCTGTACATTAGGCTCACTGAACTGTAAAGATTGTGGCACGTTTAACAAACCCCATCCTCTACCTTTACTTCGACATACAGGTGTACGAAAACCATCAACATTGCTCATTGTGAATGACTGCTCAAAAATCTTAACCCACAATCAATAAAAAAAAGATCAAAATCTACAAATGTGCAGCTGATAAAAAAAGGAAAATTGTCCTTAATTGTAAAATCTGTTAAATGCAGTCACTGATTGAATAAAGACTGGACTTTTCAAATAAACGATCACAGTTCTTGAGCAAAATAGTCCACCTGACTCCTAATGAAACTTTAAGGTGAATCCTCGGCCGCTTCAGACGCCATGTTGATTGAAGAAACAACGAGTCACGGCACCAATGTGACTGTGTAGGCGCTGGGATGCTGAAGAATGCTGCGAATCAGGTGGGTATGGTCACTCAAGCTCCTTTTATTGTCCTGAGACAAACACAGCACCACAGATTTAGTTTGTTTGCAGCTCTGATGATATTAGTGTCAGCAGAGAGGCTTCTCGGGACTGCTGGTAAATTACGTAGCACCGCCCCCTACTGTGACGGACGCGATTGCAGGTAATGCAAAAACCAATGGTGAGTGTTTTCCCAATTGAACCATGAATTTAACCATTATTTTAACTCCGTTACACATATATAAATGCAAAGGTAAATAAATTCACATTATGACAATGAAAGAAATAATAAATGAAGCATTAATCACGCTTGCTGTTACATATCAATTTAAGTCACAACAGTTGTGGAGCTGCATCTCACTCTACTGATAGCAACTGCCCTGTTGTACTTAAGGCAACCCAGCAGAGCTTTGAATTAGAGCAAGTCATTTTAAAGTAACTACAATCATTTTTATTTAATAAATTAGTCTGTTGGGTTTTACAGTGTATCATGTACATTAAACTGTGCTGCAGAATTATCAATATTATACAACGTTTAGATGTTTAATAACTGCAAATAAAATCAAATGATCACCATGATTACACTACAAAGAAAACCCAAACCTGCCCATTTACACATAATCACTTCATGTATTTATTCATTTTTTTGATCAAACATATATGTTTATAATATTAGCTAAATTGAGATAATTTATGATTCATTCATTCATTCATTTTCTTTTCGGCTTAGTCCCTTTATTAATCTGGGGTTGTCACAGTGGAATGAACCGCCAACTTATCCAGCATATGTTTTACGCAGCAGATGCCCTTCCAGCCACAACCCATCACTGGGAAACACCTATACACTCTTATTCACACTCATACACTATAGACAATTCATTCATTCATTCATTTTCTTTTCAGCTTAGTTCCTTCATTATTCCAGAGTCGCCGCAGCGGAATAAACCGCCAACTTATCCAGCATATGTTTTATGCGGCGGATGCCCTTCCAGCCACAACCCATCTCTGAGAAACAACCATACACACTCATACACTACGGAAAATTTAGCTTACCCAATTCACTGTACCGCATGTCTTTGGACTGTGGGGGAAAACGAAGCACCCGGAGGAAACCCACGCGAACGCAGGGAGAACATACAAACTCCACACAGAAACGCCAACTGACCCAGCCGAGGCTCGAACCAGCGACCTTCTTGCTGTGAGGCAACAGCACTACCTACTGCACCACTGCGTCACTTACGGACAATTCAGTTTACCCAATTCACTTATAGCGCATGTCTTTGGACTTGTGGGGGAAACTGGAGCACCCGGAGGAAACCCATGCAAATGCGTGGAGAACAAGCAACACAGAAATGCCAACTGGCCCAGCCGGGACTCGAACCAGAGACCTTCTTGCTGTGAGGCGACAGAGCTAACCACAGCCACCGTGCCACCCAGATTATGTTATACAAATTAATTGAAACTCTTTACAATTTGCAATGATGTTTTACACATCTGTATGACAAAATAGGTGTTTCATTTAGATTATAAAAACTAGTAATCATTGAGCCTGCCTTGTGTGCTTGTAATGATATTTTACAGCCTGCATATAAAATCATTTGAATGGCAAATAAGATATATAGCTTATGATTCTGTAAAAAAACAAATAAAATGCAGTGCATCTTGTGATTTGGTCTATGTAATTTAGTTAAATTTGCATATACCACAGGATCTGAAGATCGTCGAAAGAATTGTATCCATTTAGTGGAGTCTCAATCATATGGTCTAGACTCTAGAGTAAAGTAAAGTAACTCCTCATTGTTGAGATTCATCTGCTGATTCTTGATGTTTGTGTGTTTAAAGTGATTCAAATGTTCAATGTGTTTTTATAAATTTATAGAAGCACTACTGATTCTCTTTCTGCCTAAACACTAAATTATTATTATTACCCGTTAATTCAAACAAGAACCAGTTTAACATTACAGTTCCAAATTAAACAAACTTGGAAAAAAAGCAATCAAATCATTACAATATTTATTAACCTGATTACATTCTGTCATCTTCTTTGCCTTTAAACATTATTATAACAGCCAACAAGAAACTAACCTGGAAAAAAATCCTAACCACTGTTCTCTACAATGGTGATGGAAATTTTTTTTTTCTGTTAAACAAATAACTAAAATGCTTAATTCACAATAAATCTCATACAAGAACTGTCACTGGTGTGGTACCTTTTCGAAAGGAACAAATTTGTACCTAAAAGGTCCATATTAATACCTCAAGGGTACATATTAATACCTAAAAAGTACAAAAGTGTTTCTCTAAAAAATTTTAGGTACTAATATATTCTTTTGAGGTACCAATATGGACCCTTCAAGTAAAAATTTGCACCTTTTGAAAAGGTACCATCCCAGTGACAGCTTGCATACCTTTATTTCTGAGAGTGCACTATGAAATTTTTAAGATGTTAGGCAATAATAAAGTCAGACTGGTGTAATGCTTAATTGTCAATGCTTAACTGTGTCACTGTATGAACAATATGGTCCTTATGCATGTTTTCTAGTTGGGCTCCACATTAGACCCACACAGCAAAAAAATCAGTGTACATTTAACTCAGTTTGAGTTTAACGTAACACTCCTTGGGTGTACATATGACTCCCTCCATTTTGGTTTTAAAATAACACTTTCTAAAGTGTGAAATTTGTATATTACTCTCAGAGTTCATTTTAACACAGGAAGAGTTTATTCTTACATCGAACTGGAGTGTGTGTTACCCTTCAAAGTGTTAATATATTACCTTTTTTTCTTATATTATCAATTGGTGTGTGTGACAGATAACAGTGATCAAATATGTTGAAAATAGTTTTAACTTATTAAATGGTCATTAATCTTTTCAGAAATAATTTCAATATATTTAAGTAAAGTTTAAGTAAAACAGACTGGTTTGATCACTGTTTGTCTGAAAGAACCGGTTAGAGTAAAAAAAAACTGGACTTCCCATCACTAGTGGGAAATACGCTGCATATTGGGTTTAACACTGAAAAATACACTCTTTCACACTCGTAGATTAAAATGTACTCTGGTTTTAACACTGAACAACATAAAAAAAATCACACTGTATATTTAACACTGGAATTTTTGCTGTCAGATTATTCATTCATTTATTTTCCTTTGGCTTAGTCCCTTTATTCATCAGGGGTCGCCAAAGCGGAATGAACCGCCAACTCATCCAGCATATGTTTTAAACAGTGGATGCCCTTCCAGCTGCAACCCAGTTCTGGGAAACACTCATTTACAGACATACAATACAGCCAATTTAGCTTACCCAACTCACCTGTACTGTATGTCTTTGGACTGTGGGGGAAACTGGAGCACCCGGAGGAAACCCACGCCAACACGGGGAGAATATGCAAACTCCACACAGAAATGCCAACTGACCCAGCTGGGACGCGAACCAGCGACCATCTTGCTGTGAAGTGAGAGTGCTAACCGCTGAGCATCCATGTTGCCCCGCAGTCAGATTATGTGAGATTATGGGATAATTTAGATATGGCTCATGGGACTCATGGACAAACCCATATGGGGCCCACATATCAATGTTGGCTGGGAAGTATTATAAATAAAATAAAAAAGAAAACGTACCACAAATCAACCATCATTTTGCAACATTGAGTGCGTTTACATAGACCGTTTTAATGCTAATAATTTGATTTTGACAAACATGTGACTTAACGTTACCTCACACGAATGGAATACTTCAATCTAAGTAATAGTAGGTAGGCATAATCATATTACAGTTGAAGTCAGAATTATTATCCCCCCTGAATTATTAGCCCCCCTGTTTATTTTTTTCCCCAGTTTCTGTTAAACAGAGAGAAGATTTATTTCTAAACATAATAGTTTTAATAACTCATCTCTAATAACTGATTTATTTTATCTTTGCCATGATGACAATAAATAATATTTTACTAGATATTTTTCAAGACACTTCTTTACAGCTTAAAGTGACATTTAAAGGCTTAACTAGGTTAATTAGGTTAACTAGGCAGGTTAGGGTAATTAGGCAAGTTATTGTATAAAAATGGTTTGTTCTGTAGACTATCGAAAAAAAAATAGCTTAGGGCTATCAATTTTGTCCCTAAAATGCTTTTAAAAAAATTTAAAACTGCTTTTATTTAAGCCAAAATAAAACAAATAAGACTTTCTCCAGAAGAAAAAATATTATCAGACATACTGGGAAAATTTCTTTGCTCTGTTCAACATAATTTAAGAAATATTTAAAAAAGAAAGAAAATTTAAAGGGGGCTAATCATTCTGACTTCAATTGTACATGTGATGTTTGCCAATTTTGGAGTATGCAGGTATATAAGCACCTTAATTGCATAACTGCCTCTCTGACCAAAATGCACATGTGCACAAGGGTGGCAACAAAAGTATGTGGAATTCACTTTCAAAATGGTAGGCTGTGTGTCTCGATTGGTCCTCATTTGGGTCTTTAACCTAATCAAATGCCATGGGTATCATGATTGATTTACAGAATAAATGTACATAACTTTGACCATGCTTATTTTAACTTTAACAGGCAATGATCCTACTCCACAAAGCAGCACAGCTTGTACATCACGTCTGTCAAATTCAGTTCCTGGAGGGCCATAGCCCTGCAGAGTTTAGTTCCGGCCTTTACCTGTAAGTTTTAAACAAGCCTGAAGGGTCAGGTGTGTTTAGTTTGTGTTAAAGCTTAACTCTGCAGGGCGGGTGTCCACCAACCTGATTTCACCAAGTAGGACATGTGGAACAACATTCCAATCAGCCAGAATTAAGAGGTACATTTACAGTTTATGTTAAGGTTTAAGATTAGGTTTATTAATTTGTTTGTTACCCAATTATTATTCCCCTCTGATTTTGGGAATAATTTACAGTTATGGTTGGATTTAGGGGTAGGGAACAGGTATTGATTACATTTTCAAACAACTATTATGTCCAGGATCAAAATAGATGTTTACTCCAGGATCACATCATACTTGGCAAAATCATGACGTGTGCAGGCGGCCCTCCAGGAACTGAGTTTGACACTGTTGCGCATCCTCAGCTCCAATGATGCACAAACAGAAAACTCTTGTGTAACTTTACTCATATGGAGACAAACAAGTTCACACAGATCTATGAAGGATATCAGTGACATTTTGAAGTGTTTCCTCCACTCCGAACTGCTAAACTCTGTTGAACAGAACTCACTGCCACCTACCCAGATACCATGCGAATGTGGGCCACTTTAGGCAGTTATGCGGCACTGGTGGTATTCCTTCGGCCCAGACAAAATGAATGTGAGCCTGAAGTGGCCCACCTGTACAATGGCAAAGGGGGGCCAAAAATTCTAATTCATACATGGGCCATTACAGGCAAAGATTTGGCACTTATGGCAAAATGTAATCTGAATGTGAGCCTAATGTGAGCAAAAATGTGGCATAGTCATTAAAGGGTAATCTGGGTCTAAACCTAAAGTGGCTCACATGTGTAAGTGCAAATGTGGCCCAGTTATCTTAAGACATATGTGTGCCACTTTTGGCAAATATTTGGCACAGTAAGCTCTGGCTATTGCGGCTGTGAGCCTCATGTGGCCCAGAGAAAATATGCCAAATGTGGCCCAGTTATTTTAAAACATATGTGGGCCACTTTTGGCAAATATTCAGCACAGTAAACTCTGGCTAATGCAGCCGTTAGCCTATAGTATTCCAGACAAGATATGGAAAATGTGGCCCAGTTATCTTAAAACATATGTGGGCCACTTTTGGCAAATATTCAGCACAGTAAGCTATGGCTAATGTGAATTTGAGCCTATAGTGGCCCAGAGAAGATATGGCAAATGTGGCCCAGTTATCCTAAAACAAATGTGGGCCACTTTTGGTAAATATTCGGCACAGTTAGCTCTGGCTAATGTGGCTATGAGCCTAAAGTGGCCCAGAGAAGATATGGCAAATGTGGCCCAGTTATCTGAAAACGTATGTGGACCACATAGATAAAGTCACCATCATGGAGAAAAGTGTTTGCTTTAGTTGGGCTCATAGCCCTGAACATCATAATATAAATTTTCTTTTGGGCTGCTGTAACTTTTCAGAACTGAAAAGTTTAAAATTTGAAAAGTTTATTCATTACAGCAAACAAGCCAAATACAAAAAAACAATAAAATTAAGTGAGGCACAACCTGTGATGAAATATTGTAATTCAATGATGTTAACCAATGTTTAATCCATTATTAAAAGTAACGTAACAACATGCTTGCACATGACACTGAATTATGAATGTTCATAAGCTAAAAAAATTCTATGATTCAACTTTTGCTCACAGAGACATCAATAATCAGCGTATGAAACTTAACAACAGTGACAATTAACAAAACGAACAAAACTCACAAACATCACAAACAGGATACTAAAAGTGACAAAATCAAGAACGTCAACATAAACAACAGAATCAAAAGAATATTATGAAAACTGCAGTATCAATAAGCTATAGAATGTATTCATACTACAATGCATGCTGGGTTTTTTGTACTTTGCCACACCCAGCAAGTGTAAGGTGTAGACCAGATCTGGGCCAGAATAAAAGCAAATTGTGGCCCAGAATAGGGTCAGTTCTGGTTCATTTGGTTGAATTCTACCTAATATGTGGTATTGCTTTGGCTTATTTGTGGCCCAGATCTGACAAACAGGAGCGAACCAGCCTAGAGCCATCATTCCATTCAGTATGTGGTCCAGATGTAAGTGTCTGGTGTGGGCCAGATCTGGGCCAGAATAAAAGCAAACTGTGGCCCAGAATAGGGTCGGTTTTGTTTAATTTGGTTGAATTCTGGCTGATATGTGATATTGCTAGCTGGGTACGCATCAACAAAAAAAAGCATGTAGGGCCAGCTGAAGTGGCATTGACATCACATTTCTATTAACATTATTTCTAAATGCACAGGATAGCCTACAACCATAATAGACTAATTAATTGAAACAGCAGTCAGTAACACCTATACTCTTTTGTTCCATCTTTTGTGCTGTGTGTGAGTCATGTAAATAACTGTAATATGACCCTGAATTCTTAGAATCCCTGAAAAAGACTCTTGAATAATGTGAATAATGGTAATTGCATGTAAGCAGGATTGGAAAGCTTTGTTGCTCTCATGTGAACATTGTGATTAAGTCCTTATGATTATTGGAAACTTGCATTATTTGCACATAAATGTAGTCATTGTTTAACCTTGGTATTTGCAGTAAAACTGTGGTTATACAAATGGTAATGACAGATGAATGATTGATAAAATTGTGATTGGACGATACAAAACAGCTAAAACATTAATGAGGTACTATATAATGATGCGCTGTACCTTTAAGAGCGGAAGCAGCTCCTGTTCTCTCCTCCACCCTCAGCTCTGTTCAATGACGCTCTACAACATCGAACACACGAATGAACGGATGAGTAAAAAACAGGTAAAAGCCATACTATTCATTATTTAAATATGTTCATGTACATGCTTTTGATGCATCGTTTTGTCGCTTAAACCAAACGGACAACAGGGGCAGCTTCTCACCTGTCGTCGTGATGATGCTGAAACACCTTGTGCCTTTTGCATGAAAGGAGAATGAAAACGGACAGCTGGCACAGTGTCGTTTAGTTAGACGACAGAAAAGCATCGCTGATAAAAAGAAAATATCGCTGGCTCTCATAGATAAGCTAGTTTAACGTTTGCTGTTTGACAGTCTCAAATACTCGAGCAAAATGTTTAATGTCGCGTTTCGTGGGTAAAAGTAACGTTAGTGCAATATCTGTATTTCTTATCAAATGTAAGTATTTAAATTTGTTTGATCATATAATAGAGATGTTCAGTCAATGATGGCATATGACGTCATGCAGGGCTCCAGCAGTGGGTCTGGAGAGGCAGCGGATATGATGTTAACGGGAATCACCATCTGCCATCCGCAGCATCAGAGCCCAAGTGTAAGCGGATCCGCTAACCTAAACCAGGCTCAACATAACCAACATAATCGTTATTCATAACAAATAAAACAGGTTTATTTAGCATACATTCAATAATATTTTAGGTATGTCTAGTATTTTTCACAATTAAAAAAGTAGTACTATAAAGAGATTAGGTGAAGTGAGGGTCCTTACTGAATCATATAATGGAAGTCAACTGCTTTTGGCAATGGCATGTTGAGAGTCAAAAGATGTATAAAGACAAAACAAAATGCCTAAATGGGCATTATACGTGTGCCAAAATGATAATTCTGTGCAAGAAATTGAAAATGATTTACTTTATTGAACTATACCTTCCATAGCCTCAGCCTGCCCTCACAAACAGTCTGAAGTGCAAACTTCTTTCTCAAAATAATGTATGCACGGACTCAGACTCGGTGTCTGACGCTGTTAACATCTTTTAAAAGAAAAGTGTGTGATGTGTGGAATAGCGTTTTGATGAACAAAACCTACTTTCAAATTTTTTGTTGTAAAAAAAAATCTTACATGTGGACTTGTGTTTGTGGCACTGTCATGGAGAGATGTGTCATGTCATTGAGAGAACTATGCTATTAATACATATTGTTGATAATATGCATCATAATAAAAACAAATCAGGGTCTATTGTGTTTAAGAACTTCTAAATACCTTGTGTTAAGAAGTGCCAAAACCCCACTTTCAATAAAATATATTTTTCATTTAAAATTCATTTTTTTTATATGAACATTTTTAAAGTACTTTACTGTCAAATCATTTATCCATTTACTGAATAAATCAAACAATATTATTCAGTAAGGGGCAAATAAAAAATATCGCAAGTTAATTAAGCAAATAATTGAACACAAAATGTTTCATAACACAACAAATGCATGTTAAAACCTGACTAGTATTATACAGCCTTCTGTTAGATTACTTTCTGTTAGATTTGTTAGGTAGAGTTAAAGACAGTGTTCAAGTTTTGGAAATTTTATTAGTAGAGCTCGGTGATATAATAAAAACCTCATATTAAATGTCATCTGTCATCATGTATTACATTTTATATACTCAAGTTGTATTCATTTATATATGATTGTATTTCTCTATTTAGTACTTCAGGGCAAATGTTTGATTATAAATGTGGAAATATAAAATAAATATAAATAAAATATAATACACTTCAAAAACTAATGATTAAAGATACAACATAAAAATGACAAAATACAAATATTGCTAAATAAGATTGAAAATGTAAACATTGTATTTTGAAGATTGCAATTTTCACAAGATGCTGTTATTCAAGTTTTATCTTTTATATTGTTCATATCATATATACTATCATATTGCACAGTTATATTTTTGAGCTCTTTACTGTAAATCCAATGTATTCAGAGCTTTAAGTCACCGAAAAGGGAACCAATCACTAGATTCAAATAGGCCTGGAATTAGGGCTGCACAATATAACATTTGAGCATTGATATCACAATGTATCTGCAATAGTCATAATGCAGGATTAGATTTTTTATTAAAAGATAAAGAAAATATAAAGATATTGTAATAAAAAAAATAGTTTATACAATGATGACCATATTATTTTATGTTTGATTGTTTAATTTCTGTACCTACATACTTTTAGGCTCCATAAACCATAAAGCACTGTTTATTTAACTTTTATTTTTGCTCTGCTGTATTTATATATACTTATAATGTATTATAATTTATGCAGATGCACTACATAGAAAAATACTTGATCATCCTAATCTATCTAAATGAATGACATCTTATCAAATAGAGCTATTCATATATCTGGTGAAATTCTATTTATATCCCTATACATTGCAGAAAAACAAAATGTTGCAATGTCAGATTTTTCCAATATAATGCATGCAGCCCTACCTGGAATATAATAACAAAGAAAAAAGTTAATATGATTGCATTTAGGGTTGCACAATATATCTTTTTAGCATCAATATTGTAATGTATGCATTCGCAGTTGTGACATCGCATAGATATGCAGTGCTGAGTTAGGATTATATTTGAACAAAAAACACAGTTCAGAACATGAGATTTGTGGAGTCACTGCAGAGTTTAACCACAGTGGAATGAAAAGGTCTGAGAGAGATTAAAGTATTCAGGCACAAAAGTTTAATAAAGAATAAATTTATTGCATTATTTATACAATTAGATCTCTGCAGTGTAATTTTTACATTTTATATTTACAAAACCACATTTGTTGTTTACATTTCATGTTATGCATTATTCACTTCTCTACAAAATCATCCCAATCTAAATAAATACATTTCGTCACCTTAGAATTATAAGGTTCTATCTGACATTTTTGTCAAAATTGAGTTATTCATATTAAATGACAACTTATTTACATTATGTGATGGGTTTTTTATCATAAGTTGTTTATACTTTAAGACTTTTTATTAAAAAAACAAAAACGGTTTATCTACAAAGTCGAACTCTAGCTTTTTAAATTTTTAATGCACGCACGAGGACCAATCAGGATCAGTTTTTTTTTGTCATTTCGCCGGACTGCTCTATTGACAGCGGGAAAAATCACACAAAACCAGAGTCGGCTAAATAATGCCGCACCCCACAAAATTGAGATGTGTGTAAATGTGATGATTTAGAAGCATTTTTTGACACTGAGATGAAATGTACAATTTTGCATTGTTGAAAAAGAAACGAATATTTTAAAAAAGGATATATTAAATGTGAAATATTTTTATTTGTGTGTATATATGGTAGGTGAAACATTGTTCAGTGTTTATTAAACTCATTTGCTCATTGTCTGTTTCCATTTAAAGTTTTGTTAAATTTAATTATTAAGCCTTGAAGGGCAAATACTTAATTTAATTCATGGGGCATATAATTCATTCATTCATTTTCTTTTCGGCTTAGTCCCTTTATTAATCTGGGGTCACCACAGCAGAATGAACCGCCAACTTATCCAGCATGTGTTTTACGCAGCAGATGTCCTTCCAGCCGCAACCCATCTCTGGGAAACATTCACACACACTCATACACACAGCCTACCCAATTCACCTATACTGCATGTCTTTGGACTATGGGGGAAACCAGAGCACCTGGAGGAAACCCACACCAACATAGGGAGAACATGCAACCTGCGACCCAGCAACCTTCTTGCTGTGAGGCAACAGCACTACCTACTGCGCCACTGCGTCGCCACGCCATATAATTCAATAAATGTAATTCAGTAATTCATATAAAGCATAAAATGTTATAAATATCAACATACTAATTACATAAAATTACCATCTGGACAAAATATTTAGCACAGCCTTGTATGCTTCATTTGAACAATAAAAAAATATTAATCCTAAAACATGAAATAAATGTTATAGAAAGCAAAACTTTTACTTTCTCAAGCATCAACATATTGTTACAACACCAGTTTATATATTTTGGGATAGTATTTTTAAAAAAGTAATGCTTCAATCAATGAATGATCGTCCAGATAGAACCTTATAATTCCAAGCGGAAAATGACTTTATAGAATTAGAAGGTTCTTTCTGCATTTACTGTGTTTTTTACTCCAATTTGCAAATGTAAGAAAACTTTGATAATTTACAATTTAGAGTACATTTAGGGTCTCTGTCATGTAATGTATGAAAGTGAACTGTTACACGCATATTGTTTGCTTTATGGAAAGCAAAAACTTTGAAGCTCAATATCTCAAAATCATTTAGACCGCAGATAGACCCTTATATATCCAAGGTGACGATTTGCTAACACTTTAAGGACCAATGCTCACTAATAATTAATTGCTTAATAACATGCATGTTATTGAAATATTGGCTGCTTATTAGTACTTACAAACTAAATATTCTGCATGATCCTATTCTACATCCCTATCCCAATACCTAAACTACCTTTAATATCAAATCAGGAGTTTATTGAAGCGAAAGTCATAATTAGGCCCACACGGAATCTGCGCACGCAGAATTCCGCAGATTTCCACAGATTTTAAGCCCATCATTAATTCTGTTTATTTACTTGAGTAAATGTGTGTAAATCTATTTTTTCAGTTTTTTAATTAATTACAGAAATATTATTGACTAATATGAAAATGTTCATCTGATTTATGTTCAATGCAGTTTGTACAGTAATTTTTTTTTGTCTTTTAGTAGATATATCATATGAGAGACTTGCTTTGTGAATCTAATTGGATTTGCATTTTAAACATTAAAGAAAAGTTGAAAAGATATTATTTTTATTTCACATATTAAGCTTTTAGTTATTATACTCCCAAAATAATTCCGCAGAAATCCGCAGATTTTTACCAAAATTCTCCGCAGAAATAGCAAATAACGTCCGCAGATTCCATCTGGCCCTGGTCATAATTAATGGTTTGCTAATAGCGAGAAGTGAATGTTTATAAAAAGCGTGACTATAACTTATTTCCAGAAAGTGCTATTCAATCATTTGGTGAAATTGTAGATACAGTATATCCCAATAAATATCGCAGAAAAATAAAATATCGCAATGTCAGATTTTTCCAATATCGTGCAGCCCTAGTAGCATTTTTGCACACACAAAAATATTTTAATATATTTTTTGTCTCTTGTTGGCAAACCCGACTTCTATTTCTGACTATGGTTTTCGGGGCATTGATTTGATTTAACTTTGTTTATTTTTGTTTTAGGTTTGTAGGGCCTGTTTGAGTCTGAACACTATGGAGCAGGTGTGACCTCGCTGTATTTCACATCATCTCATACCAACTATTCGTTCTCCATCAAGATGGCATCATGTGTTTCCGGCTGCTCTCCAGTGATGAGGTTCTGTCAGAAGCTGAACAGGCTGAAGACCCTGGAGGACGATGTAATGGCAACTTCACTGAAACGCTGTCTGAACACAGTGGACCTTGCTCTGCTTGGTGTAGGTGGAATGGTGGGTTCAGGCTTGTATGTTCTCACAGGAACTGTTGCAAAAGACACTGCAGGACCCGCAGTAGTGATATCTTTCCTCATAGCAGGAGTAGCGTCACTGATGGCAGCGCTGTGCTATGCTGAATTTGGCGCTCGTGTACCAAAGACAGGCTCTGCCTACATGTTCACATATGTCTCTGTTGGCGAAATCTGGGCTTTCCTGATTGGCTGGAATGTCATTTTGGAGTATATGATTGGCGGAGCGGCGGTAGCTCGTGCATGGAGTGGCTATCTGGACTCTATATTCAATCACCGGATCCAGAACTTCACAGAAAGTCATGTGATGCGCTGGGAAGTGCCCTTTCTTGCTCATTACCCAGACCTCTTAGCGGCTGGAATCCTCCTAGTGGCTTCCTTTTTCATTTCATTTGGTGTTCGTGTCTCATCTTGGCTTAACCACATATTTTCGGCCATCAGTATGGTGGTCATTGTGTTTATTTTGGTGTTTGGCTTCATATTGGCCGATCCTGCCAACTGGAGCGCTCAGGAGGGAGGCTTTGCCCCGTTTGGGCTTTCGGGTATCATGGCAGGAACTGCAACATGCTTCTATGCTTTTGTTGGCTTTGATGTGATAGCAGCTTCCAGCGAGGAGGCTAGTAATCCTCAGAGGGCCATTCCTGCAGCAACTGCCATCTCATTGGGACTTGCGGCCACAGCGTATGTCCTAGTGTCCACAGTTCTTACATTAATGGTTCCATGGCACACGCTTGACCCAAACTCAGCTCTCTCGGATGCGTTCTTCAGACGAGGTTATAGCTGGGCTGGGTTTATTGTGGCTGTGGGATCCATATGTGGTAAGTATGACTTAATGATTGACATATAATCTTTTAATAGACAGTAGATGACAGTAATGGTTGTTGAAAATTCAGGTTAGTTGTCACAGGAATAAACAAACGAATGCATGAATGAACAAACGAATGAACAAACAAACAAATAAATCTAGCTTTAACATTAGTAGTTCTTCAAATATTTCTCTTTGCAAGAAAAATGTATTAGCTATGTATATGCCAAATTAGTTTCACTTGTTTTTTTGATCATAGAAAACGAACACTATCAAACTACTCCCTTATGAAGTGAAAACTATTTCTGGAAATAAACCATAAAGGGCATGTAATAATAGATTAGCTACAGACATGCAAACTTCAGAAAAAACTTTTTTTATTCTCCCATGTTTTCCTTATTGGCGTATAGTGCATTAAATGCAGAGATGTATAAAGTACTAGAGACCAAGACTTAAGTAAAAGTACAAGTGCTCTATCAAAAAAGTAACTTGAGTAGAAGTTGAAGTGCTCTTTAAGCACAATACTTATGTGGAAGTACTAAAGTATTCAACTTTTTTTGTACTTAAGTATTGCAAGTAGTTTATTTAAAAATTTACTACTCAAGTACTGAAAGTAAAAGTACAAGTATTGTATACAAGTATATATGATGGGTCAAAAACACCATTCAGCATGACAGCCTTTATGATAGACAGCAAGTTAACGTTATGTGAACATTGCAGCATGTTATGAACCGCAGGTAGCTAACGGTAGTTAACTTATCTAGCTCTTATGGATAGCTCAAACTGCTGTTTTGTGTAATATATTATCTTTAACTTGACATGTTTCTTCAAATCCGACGGTAGAGTATGCATTTCATTCTATATGAACTGTCTTTCACTCCGACAAATGCAAACATGGACTCTAAATAGGGCCACGGGTGGTCTTCTTCCTCATCGCCACAAACAGTTGAAAGTGAAGGAGTTGAAGGTGGAATTTCTGGGTTTTCCATGTCTAAAACAAACTAAAGTGATCTCAATACAGGCAGGCAGCACTGTCTTCTTTGATCGTCTGATCAATGAATGATTGATTCGTAACATTTTTATAATTGTAACGAGTAACTATGCAACACATTAAAAATCTACTGGAGTAAAAGTATTAAACTCATTGAAAATATATACTGAAGTAAAAGTAGAAGTAGGAGAAAAAAACAATATTCAAGTAGAGTACAGATACAGCCTTTTAGTACTTAAGTACAGTAGTGAAGTAGTTCTACTTCGTTACTATACATGTCTGATTAAATGTTTACTAAGAAAACATTGCAATAGTAAATGATACTTCCATAATACTTCATATTATAGATTCCTTCCTCTTCAACTTTTGCTTTATTTAAATTGCTGTAATTTAAAAATATAAAAATCAGAATTTTTAGTTGGGGAACTCCTGTTTGTCAGACTAAATAATTCAAATAGATCATTGACTTCTACTAGCTTCATTAGTTTCAAAACAAAGATTTGAACTTGAAAAGGCATCTTTGGATATTTTTCTTTTCTGTGGATATAAATAAGCCACTGCACTATTCAGATCTATAACAATTTTCAAATGTTTCCTGAATCATGGGCTTACCAGTAGCTTTTGATGTGAAGAGAAAGTTGCCCTAAAAAATAAATAAAATAGTCGTAAAAAAGCACTTGCATATACCTTCAAACGGTATAACAGATAATGTTTGCGGTTTTAAAACCTTGACTTTTCCAAACCAAAGTAAACCTTGAAACCGGTTATCGTCCCATGCCTACTTGTTACATACAAATTAAGACTAAAGTTTACACTTTCCTCTGTTGACTAATTAAAACAAATCTCCTTCATCTAGCCATGAACACTGTGTTGCTCAGCAACCTTTTCTCTCTCCCGCGGATCGTGTACGCCATGGCAGAGGATGGCCTCTTCTTCTCTGTGTTTTCCCGTGTCAACCCTGTAACCAAAGTCCCAGTGGTCGCCATTCTCGTTTTTGGCAGCCTTATGGCGATCCTTGCGCTCATCTTTGATCTAGAAGCTCTGGTCCAGTTCCTCTCTATAGGCACTCTGCTGGCTTACACTTTTGTAGCAGCCAGTGTCATAGTGCTCCGCTTCCAACCGGATAAAAGCAGTTCAGGAGCAGGTGGAGTCAAGACTGATGCTTCATCCACACCTTCAGGAAACCAGTCAGGGCAGCAGATGGATCTATCTGTGGCAGCAAATGAAGCCCAGACCTTTGCACAGGATGGTGGAGAGCTGAAAGAGTACGAGTCTTTCTCTGATAAACTTCAGCTGGTGGAGCGGCAAAAGGCAGTGAAGGAGAAACGGGCTCCTGGGATGCTGAAGGCTCGCTGGGAGCCGTATTTGGGTCGGATACTGGGTGACTGTGAGCCTGGTGAAGTGGTGGCGTTCTCTGTGCTCGCTCTGATGGTCAGCGGAGTCTCTCTCAGTGCCGTGTTGGTGTTTGGATATAACCAGCTGCATCTGCCTGTGTGGAGCTTCACCCTGCTGCTGGTCATCTTCAGTGTCGTCTTCCTGCTAAGTCTGGCTCTCATCTGGGCTCATGAACAGCAGCCCAACCTTAAGACTTTTCAGGTGAGTTAAAAATACCACAGGATCAGAGTCCCATTCTCAAATGTTTAAATAATGGGAAAGTTGGTTGCTTAGGAGTTGGTTGTCACCTTTTATTGCTTAAAATAAAATGAAAATCAAAATTTACAAAGTCTATTTTTAATTGTTAAAGGTCACCTATTATGCCCCATTTTACAACATGTGAAATAAGCCTCTGATGTCCCTAGTGTTTATATGAAGTTTCAACTTAAAATACCCCACAAATAATGTTTTTTGACCCTTTTAGGCTTTGATGCTAATTGTGCTATTTTGGTGGCTGTTGCTTTAAATTCAAATGAGATTGTGCTCTTTTTCAATAGAGGGCGGAGCTACAAGTGCCTATGTGTCAGCATAGTGGCAGATTCAAAAACAAGACTAATGTCATATGCTAATAAAGGAGAGATTGTCACTAATGGCTGGGGCTTTGCTATCTGATGACATGTACAAAGGGAGAATCTCAATCAAAGTGTTTCTGCAGAGTGTTTTTATCAAGTGTGACTGTACGCTTATTTCACGCGACCGCCATTTTAAAACACGAAAGCGAGGCTGCGGTGGGAAGAAACCCAGAAGTATAGGATCAGCACTGTAAACATTGCAACAATGTGCTGTGGACTACAAACCTCCAGCTGTTGCTGCGACTTCAAAATGCAGAAATGGTGTAAACATCACCTTAATATTATTCAGTTCAGTTAATTTAAACAATTAAAAGCATATTAGGCATCAAACAACATCACAATCTCTTTAAAGGTGCTGTCTTCTAAAGCATAAAAATACCATAATATGTGTGCAGATATTTAAGAAACATCCCAAGTGAACATACTTGTTTAACTGGCAAACAATGCTAAAGTCAGATATTCTGCTTTGAAAATGGTTTTTCCGTGCCGGAACGGTGTCTTTGTTTAGGTCAATTTCATATGCAAGATGCCAGTTTAGCCAATTATAATTCAGCACTCCGGGTTGCCTTGTTGGAAAACAGCGTATTTCATTCATTCATTCAGAAAGGCTCTGAAAGCATGCATCCGTGAGCGAAATGCGACAGTGTCAGTGGACAGTATCAGATGTCAAAATGAGACAGATTCAGTTCCACATGAGGTTATTAATTAGGAAATGACATAAATATTACAAACGTGAGCAGGTTACATTGTAATCGCGTGTCCTAACAACACGCTGTGACGAGATAGTGATGAGCTGTTTGCACCAGACGAAACACGACAGGAATTTAAATACAGCCTTTCAGAAGCACAGAATATGCACTTACTCACGAAACGGTAAGGTTTAGAATCTATTTAATACATATTAAGCCTCTTTAACATCATTAAATGTAGATGCTGAATCACTCATATGTGTTTAGTTCTAAAGTTCAATTTCAAACGGTTTATTGTATTTTCCAGATCTGAGGTGAACTTTCTGCTTTCAGTATATGGCAATACATGTCATGTAAAATGCATTCAAACTCACACTGTTAGCATTTAGCACTAAATATAGCACACGAGGCTTACCTGAGGTGATCTGTCATAGGTTTCTGTTGTTCAGCTGTTTGAAATAGAAGCCACTTCTAATATCAATTCGAGGTGTTGGTTAGAATCAAAACTGCTTTTAATATGGAGAATATTCCCTCTATCGCGTGTCGTTGCTTTTATTTAGAACAGTTTAAATCGCTCCTGTACTCAATCTGGCATCCCGGCGTGTTTTTATTATGATCCAGGAGTGCAATACCTAGTTCAACCACTGGGTGTCAAACTTACATACTGCACCTTTAAGAGTAATACACTTAAGTGTCCTCCTAGACTTCAGTTCATGGCAGCAGGTAAACACCGTGGGGACGCTTCCCTGCTTCGGCCTATGTAACCTGGTGAGCGATAAAACAATGCAGTCCTCTGTAGCACACCCTCGTGTTGTCTTTAACACTGTTGTTTCAGAACGAAAGTTTTAAAAACGTCAATTTCCCGCTAACATTCAAGCACCGTTGAGCGCACTCATAAACACAGCTGATTTGCCTTAGTATTCACCAGTGATCAACAGAATGACTGTGAAGGTCATCAGTTCACCGCTCTTCACAGATTGAAAACACACATAGACGGACATTGGAGCGTTTTAAAGCCGTGAAGGTCAGTCGATTCATCAGCGATCGCTCGTCTGTTTGCACTCAGTAAACAGCGGTGAGTTTGGTGAACTGATGACCTTCACAGCCAATCATAGTAATTTCTGTTGAGCACGTGAACACAATGGCCAATCAACGCTATTTAAGAACTCCATGAACAGTGTCTTAAATGTTATGTTAACGAGAAATGGGCGCTTTTTTATATTTCATTATGGAAATTTTGTATCGTGACAAGTCTAATATAGTTAAAGAATCAGTTCATTAACTTGAGTTTGATGAATGGCATCTAAAATGTGTGTTTGGGAAAGAAAACGTTAGCTAGTACCATTTTTCTTAACTTAGCTGAAAATTAGGTCAAATATCCCTTTTTATTTTCACTATTCATTCAGAACGGACCTTCGGGTCGCTCGGAAGGCGGTGGAATGGTGAAATTATGAATTTGTGTCACTTTCTCTTTGCTGATAAGATATAGAGCCAGGTACACAACATTCCTGTGTGACTCGATTTCGCTGTTAATAATGGCGGCCGCATGAAATCAGTCTATAAAAATTAAAATTTAATATGTTTTTACCATAAAAACTGTTTATATTCACAGACTGTGTTTAAACCTCTTGTAAATGTGATTTTTGCATAATAGGTGAACAATTTATTCCTTTATTTATTTTTTAGGGGGGGGGGGGGGGGGGGTGGATTGTAAAAATAGAGGCTTTTTGAAAACGGTGACTCATTTTTAGTAATGTCACCAAGTCAGCTAAAATGGTGGAGGACATAGTAGAACCAGAAAGTAAATAAATGCTATGCAGAAATGAAGCCTTATGTCTTAATGCCTCATGTTGAAATGATGAATTTTGTATGTAAAATAATTACAAAATTGGTTTCTTAATCCAGTTCTTAGACTGTGATCAGGGGCGCACTGGGGGGGGTTGAGAGGGTTTGACGGTCCTGGTTTTTACAAAAAGTGGGGGGATCTCGGTGGCCCACAAGTAATACTGACCGGCCCACGTTTAAAAAAAATAAAATAAATTGCATTTGCCAGATGGCCAGTCCACCCCTGACTGTGAGAATATATTATGTCGAGTCACATGAATTAGTCATATTTTAGATCACTGGTTTGTATTTTTGTAGGTTCCTCTGGTGCCATTTATTCCTGGCTTCAGCATCCTTCTGAATGTATTCCTCATGTTGAAGTTAAGTCCTCTCACCTGGATTCGGTTCACCGTCTGGGTCGCTGCAGGTAAAAGTTAATCACTTTTCATTTCTTTTTCTTTTTTTTAACCAGTTTTATTGAATTACATGAAGTATCATTAAAGTATAGCAGCAAAGGAGCTGACCAACAAAACAGAGAAGCATAATCTAATTAAAGAAATCTACAAAAAACAATGAAAATAGTTACATTTAAAGTGATTGTTTAATCGCAAATAAACAATTACTTTTAACAGACGCTTTTATTTTGTTACTTACGAATGAGAACAATTAAAGAAATCAATCAGTAATGGCACATTTTCCTCTTATTGATTAGCCTATTCTGCCATCATTTTCTAACCATCAAACCTGTTTGAGTTTCTTTCTCCTGTTGAACACAATAAGATATTTTGAAGAAAGCTGGAAACCTGTAATCATTGACTTCCATTAGTATTTGTTTTTTCTACATTGGATGTCAATGGTTTCATGTTTTTACCTTATTTTATATATATTCATTTGTGTTCAACAGAGGACAGAAACCCATAAAATGTTTGGAACCACTTGAGCGCGAGTAAATAATGAGTAAGTGTTCATTAATGGGTGAACTATCCCTTTTAAATGTACATGCTGTTACTCTGACCTGTAAATAAAAAGTTAAACATGATCATATTTTAATGAAGAAACATGTTCTACATTTAAAATGCTTGTAGATTGAAGGTTTAGACATTTTTTTTGTTAATTTTCAGCCAAAGCTAATCGCTAAACGATAGCTGCTTCTTTGTTTAAAAGCACTTAAAGTGACGGATCAGCTCCTGTCAGCAATAATTGCAAAAGAAGATCAGTCCAAACTAAATTATCTTCAGTTCCTGTCAGCACTGCAACAAACCATTAAACCAGCCTGGTCGCATAATCAAATTTGTCCTCTTTACTCTGTCACAGGCCTCCTGGTGTATTTTGGGTACGGCATCTGGCATAGTAAGGAGGGTTTACGGGAACAGCAAGGGCAGGACGTGGCAGCACGTTACGTGGTTCTTCCCAGCGGCAGCCTGGTGGAGACGGTTCAGAACGTTCAGCCTGAAGGACACACTCACAGCACACACACTTCAGCCCTTGACAATCCACCTGCCAGCAGATGATCTGATCACGCTGAGGTGTGTTTACAGTACACCTGCATGCCTGCCTTGTCTCTTATACTTGCTTTTCTTTCTAGTCAGTTTTTGCTGACAGCATTTCAAGATAAACTGTTCATCAACAAAATGGTCTGAAGGAACGTTCTGGTTTCAAGTTAAGCTCAGTGGAGAACATTTGTGGTGTAATGTTGTCCAATACAGTTGCCTTTATTTGGTAAAAATAAATACATTTACAAAAGTGTGTGAGATGCTTACAATAGAAGTGAGTGGAGCATTTGTTTGGAGGATAGCAGTTGCAGTATATTATTCATGCAATAATAATGTTAAAGCACATATTATGTCTTGGTTGTAAACTTTTAAAACACTCAGTATTTTACAGAATTTACTGTATGGCTCCAATAACGTTGCTTTTCTTGCTTAGATTTTTTTGTCTTGTTTCTAGTCCAAATATCTAAAAATGTGAGCAAGCTTTACTTTAAATCAAGCAAAATACTAAATAAAAAAGTAAAATAACCTGCCAATGGAGTAAGCAAAATAATCTTGATTTCATTTTGACATAATATTATTTTGCTGGGCAACGCAGTGGCACAGTAGGTAGTGCTGTTGCCTCACAGCAAGAACGTCGCTGGGTCGCAGGTTCGAACCTCGGCTGGGCTGGGTCAGTTGGCGTTTCTGTGTGGAGTTTGCATGTTCTCCCTGTGTTCGCGTGGGTTTCCTCCGGGTGCTCCGGTTTCCCCCACAGTCCAAAGACATGCAGTACAGGTGAATTGGGTAGGCTAAATTGTCCGTAGTGTATGAGTGTGAATGTGTGTGTGGAAGTTCCCAGAGATGGGTTGCGGCTGGAAGGGCATCCGCTGCGTAAAATCGTGCTGGATAAGTTGGCGGTTCATTCCGCTGTGGCGACCCCGCAAGGGACAAAAGCCGACAAGAAAATGAATGAATGAATGAATTATTTTGCTTGTTTTAAGGAAAAACTCATTAATTTTTGCATATTAGGTCTTAACACTTTCACATGGCGATCACACCTGCGTGATCAGCCTTGATTGGTCCCTGAAGTGTACGATCACACCGGTGTGATTCGAGCGTTCAGAGCACACGTCATTAACTGCTAAAATTTAAATCTGACGGTGCTCATCGCTTGTCATGAATCACAATTAATCTGTGCTTTCAAACAAATAACTTTTATTTTAGGTTTCAGAGATTCAAATACACATAATTACAAGCAAAGCATACCTTTTAAGGCTTGTAAAATACACGCAGATTTCTTTTGGGACGGATAATTATTTTTCAATATAACTGGACGATGTGCTTTGTTCACGTAAGATGTTACTAGAATTTTTTTTCTCTATTCCTCTCTGAAATAAACAGAGCTTACCTTCATGTATTTCAGAACAAAATTATGAATAAACATGACGTAAATTCAGCAGCTCCCGCAGTTGTTGCTTGAAGGGATACAGCTGCGATCAGAAGTTAACATGAAGTATTTATATTATTTATTAAATTACACATTAATTGTATTTTATTAGTATATACCCCTACCTCAACCCTTAACCCGGGAATTTTATCTTACCCAGTTCACCTATAGAGCATGTCTTTGGACTTGTGGGGGAAACCGGAGCACCCGGAGGAAACCCACACGAACACAGGGAGAACATGTAAACAGAAACGCCAACTGACCTACCCGAGGCTCAAACCACCTTCTTGCTGTGAGGTGATCGTGCAACCCACTGCGCCACCGTGCAGCCAGTATCAGAAATTTCACAATATAATTAGAACATTTGTCAATATTTACAGAAAAGGGCAAAAAGAAACAAAATACGATATATACAAAGATCATTGGGGCAGGTAGGTAATGTAAACAACTTGATGCGTCAACATGGGAACTTTAGAATGCAATGGATTCTAAGTATTGGCCACCAAATAAAACTTACGCAGAAGGGTCAGCTGGAGTATTTAAAACTCACACATGAAAGGGTTAAACAATTATTTAAATTGTTTATTTATATAAAATATAACAAATATTTTTTGCTCGTTTCTTAATTTAAGAATTTTTAGATGTTTGGACTCGAAATGGCAAAAAAATTAAGTAAGAAAAGCATTTTTTTGCAGTGCACTTAATACTGAACATGCTTAGTTTTATAAATAGTCATTATATTGGTCATTTATTTCAGATAAAAAAATTATTTTGAACATTTATTGCATGAAATGCTTTCAGACATGTTAATATTAATTTTTAGACAACACGATACTAATGTTATAACTTCTGAACAGCTAAAATGTTAGTATTTGGTGGAATAACCCTTCTTTCCAATCACAGCAAATGAAATCATTTGTATTCTGACCAAATGGAAATAAAAACGAAGGGAGTCTGCACATCTGATCTCCAAACTTACTTCATTATAAACCATTCTGGCAACTCTCATAAAACAAGTGCCCTAAATCAGTGTTTCTCAACCATGTTCCTGGTGGACCACCAACACTGCATGTTTTGGATGTCTCCTTTGTCTGTCACACCCATTACAGGTCTTTCAGTCTCTGAGCTGATGATCTGAATCAGGTGTGTTTGGTTAAAGAGACACAGAAAATGTGCAGAGCTAGTGGTCCTTCAGGAACGTGGTTGAGAAACACTGTCCTAAATGACAATACTTTTAATTAAAATCTAGAAGTAATATTATTAGACCTTTATGGAATGAAACAAATATTAACATTTTACACAAACCCATTACTAATCAAATTTATTTAATTTAATTTAAGAAATTTTGCTTAATAAACCCCGCCATCAACATTATACCACAAATGTTGTCGCTTGATCTTAACTAGAACTGAAGCTTAGATATTCATTTAAAGACATTGAAGTCACTGTTTTGTATGTACATCAAGCAGCTTTCTTTTCAGCATCCTAATCGTAAATACAGGCCATTTGCTTTCTCATTTATACACAATACATTAGCTACATTTAGCAACACCGCTGTCTTGTATGTAAATTATATATGAGAATAAGTGAAGTGCACCATAATTCGGTGGAAGGATTCAGAATGTCCCTCATGTTTTATGGTGTTTGCTTAGAGCTGGGTGGATCCAAGTTTGCTGCTTTGTGAAAGCCGAAACCTTTAAGAGAAGCTGCTGTTTCCCTTTCAAACACTGATGTAAGTTTGTCACTTCAGCATATTTTGAGGATACTCTTATTTATTTGTTTAGTCCAAACACTGAAATGCACAGAAACAATGGTATATTAGTCTGAAATGCAAGTGTCTGTTGCTGTAGACAGATAATATAGATTATAATTACTGCCAAAAACAAAACACTTGCATGGTTTCTGCAGATTTTTTTGTAATTCTGACAATCACTGGTTGTTAGACAGAAAATATTGGGTCTGTTTTAAAGTTAATTATGTTAAGTGATCATGTGGATGCACTCAAATCTCCCTTCCTCATCATGTACCACACACACATACACTCGACGGCTGTAATTTTACTTTAACAGATCACATGAATATAATCAAACATGACTATTTTTTACACACGCACATTATTTTTGCAGTCTGGGTCACCAACACACTCCCTAAACCGATGCTAACCTCATTCCACCATTATTCTACATCTCTGCGCCTCATAAATATTTGTTTCAGAATACAGTACAGCTGTATATTCATTTTTTTTCAGTATATACTCAGTCCAAAACTATGTTATAATAATGTTAACTATTTATTACATTAATGTGAATTAAGTATTTCTGTTTATATATATATATATGATTACATTACATTATATAATTTACAAAATGCATCTATTTTACCATGTTTCAGTTTTATTTGCTGTCACACCTCACCTTGCCTAATGACTTTGCAAACACACTTGTCCCAAGTTCACTAATCCTTGTTCCCACAGTCCATTCTGTGTGTCTCATGTGACATTCACACACACTAAACTGCACTTTTTCTCACACACACTCACACAGTGTGGCCTGATAGTGTTGGGACATATCGGTACATCTGGTTTATTTTAGCAGCTGGGACACTGATACATTTTTAATATTCAAATATACATTACAAAAATAAAATTCGCACATACAGGGAACTGAATATATACAGTTGAAGTCAGAATTATTAGCCCCTCTTAGACTTTTTTTTCCTTTTTTAAATATTTCCTAAATGCTGTTTAACAAAGCAAGGAAATGTTCACAGTATGTCTGATAATATTTTGTCTTCTGGAGAAAGTCTTATTTGTTTTATTTTGGCTAGAACAAAAGCAGTTTTTATTTTTTTTAAAAACCATTTTAAGGTCAAAATTATTAGCCCCTTTAAGCTATATTTTTTCGATAGTCTACAGAACAAACCATCATTATACAGTAACTTGCCTAATGACACAAGAGTCTTCTTTCCTTGGCTCTTGACGAAGGCGGTCGCACTTTTTCCCTCTCCGTCCCTTATCTTCCCTGGCTGGCTCCTCTTGTCTTGTCTATTCTATCACTGAGGCTCTCCGTGCCCTGCTATCCAAACGAATAAGGAATTATGGATCTGATCAACTGGTCTTTGAACGCGATTGACACCATCTTCTCAACGAGAAGTTTGGGCTCGGGAGAGCCCACTTGTCCTGACGGGACGTTTGCAGCTGGATACGTGATGGACGGGTGGGAGAAGTGGCGCGTCGTGTGCCTGGCTGCTCTGTCCCTGGAGGATATTGAGGATATCTACCTATTCGGAACTTTGATAACAGGGTTTCTGCTGATGGGCTTATGCGGGGCCCTGGGCTATCGACGATTGATGAAAGCGGTCAGTGAAGCTCAAAATCCCACCAAGCTGGCCGGCTTGATTGAAACTGTAGCGGGCAGAATCGCTAACACACAGACTGCGTTATTAGACCGCAAACTGGAAAACATCGGGGTGAAACTAGCGGCTTTGCAACAAGATTTGGCCAGAACTGGAGACCAGTGACGGACATTAAAATATCTGTGAAATTGGCGGATATTGACCTAAATTTGAAATACTTTCTTCTCTTTCGGCTCCCAGTGTTTTTCCAGCCAGATGGCCTCGGCTGGAGAAACAAAACAACTTCTCCCGGATAGCAAGATAAGGAGACGCTCTGTAATTCCTGCTCCCTGTCAAGGACACCTGTTGGACTCTACAGGCTTACACACACACACACATACACAGCTACAGATAGACAGTACCTAACCCTTCATCCCACGCCTTCGTGTGCTTTCATCCACTGGAGGGGGTAGGCGGGCTGTGACCAGCGCCTCCATGGCTGCAGGAATCGGCGGCTGCCCGCCCTTGCCGGATTACATCCACACCCCCTTTCCCATACCCTGTTGCGATGTATGTCAATGTTTATGTGTTTTTATGTGCTTCTGCTGGGGCTTTTTTTTATCTCCCTGATCTCACACTGCTCTACCTCAAGGCCAGGGTGAGAGGGAGTTTTTTTTCGCCTCTCTTTCCTGAATTGTATCTTACTTCCTTTTTCTAAATGCTACCTCCCGTTGACCTGTCTTCCCCTGAAATGTGATGTTTGTGTATGGTCGGGGGGTTCAATTTCACTATATGTCAGTGTATGTGAATGCATGGAGATATACGTGACGAATAAAGGATTGATTGATTGATTGATTGAATTACTCTAACCTGCCTAGTTAACCTAATTTACCTAGTTAATCAGTTATTAGAAATGAGTTATTAAAACTATTATGTTTAGAAATGTGCTGGAAAAAAATCTTCTCTCCATTAAACAGAAATTGTGAAAAAAAATAAACAGTGTGGGGGGGTTTGGGGGTAATTCTGGCTTCAACTGTTTATTACATTTTTCAGAATTTAGGAAAAAAAAACAGACAAATCTGGGGAAGATTTGACCAAAAAGTAGGTGATCTAAAAACAAATAACCCCCCCCCCCCCCCCCCCCCCCCCCCACCACCACCACCACCAAAAAAAAAAAAACATTCTGAATGACCTTTTAAACTTTGGCTTAATGACACAAGAGTCTTTTTACAATACCCGTATTTCCACTCTTGGGCCAGTGCGAGTCAGGGCTTTTATCGGGCTGGGCCATGCCAATAGCCCGGGAGCTTGAGCAGTGAGGCTGAAATTATGTTGCGTTTTCACTGTCGGGCCAATAGCGCGCAGTGCGGCACGCAAACCCCGCTCCCAGGACATCCCCTGAATGAAACTTTACACAACTCGCCCAGTTCAGCGGGAATCAGGCAGATAAAGCACACCATCGCATCATCACGAAGACAACCGCAACAAGTTACACATTACTGAACAGCATTACATTATATGTCTATACGCATAGGCCTATGTATTTTCGTTCATTATATCTGTTTACTCACAGAGCAACTGTGGGCCAAGTGACACTGCAGGTGGGCTAAAAAATAAAATAAATTACTGCTTTAATATCAAAATGAAGTATTCAATAAATTTTTTTAATGAAGTGGCTTTGTTAATGTATACTGTAACTAAAACTCAAGTGACTTTGCTAATATACTGTAAATTATGATTAAAACTCTAAAAAAAAGAGTACATTTCTAAGCACATGCATTTAAGCTAAAATATTTTGTTTTTTCTTGAACATTCTTACTTGTCATTGACCCAGCTTCAATTGTGCATTAGGAATTGTATAAAAAAAACATTACTGACTATAAAGATCAACTCGTTTTTATAATGAAGGAATATTGTCATAATTATATTGTCAAGCTTACACGGTTAACAATGTCCTGTAGACTCTACAGTGACTTACTGTGAGCATTAAATCAATTACAGCAAGAATACTGTAATTAGATTTACCACGATTTACCTTGCTGTATATGTATTTACAGTATTGGATAACTTTCTCAATTTTCACATTGAGACTTTAAAAGTTACAGTAGCATACCGCATAACATTCCTACAGTAAAATAGAGTTCATATTACAGTTAAATACTGTGTAATTTACAAAAAAAATTGTTAAAAGTGTACATACAGTGCTCAGCATAAAGAAGTACACCCCTCACAAATCTCTCTTTAAAATTCATATTTGTAATAGGAAGCTATACAATATTATATTTGTGCATATATATTAGATTACTCAATACTGAAGCCAAATCTGGAGCATATCTAACAAAATAATGTTATATAAAATTATAACGTTATATAAAATAACTTATGATAATGGTCCAAAAACTAGTACAGCCAAATGTAAATGTCATAGACAAATATTAAATACAAATTTTAAAAAGAGTAAAAATCAAGAGAAGCAAAAAAAAAAATTGAAGAGAAATTTTGTAGGTTGAATTATTTGTGTTTGCAATATTTAGCTTGAATTTTATTGTATTATCTTTCAATTTCTAAATATGTTTGGTAACTAAAATATTATTTTAATAAATATATCTGTTTTGTTTAAATGCACCAAAATACATTGCCTATATTCACTGAGAAATGGATAAAACTATTTTCAAAATGGGCTGTACTCAATTTTGTTGAGCACTGTACAAACATTTCTGCATGCTGGTTGGACAGCAGATACTCATAAATATGGCATACAAAAGCAAGTATTAGATAATGCATTTCATAAGCCCCTTTAATCTCCCTCACCCCCTAGATATACAGTGCCCCTCCCTCACAGACTGACCCAGATTATCCCTCCAGAGAGAGTCAGTGCAGCTGGAGATTATTACTGTCACTCTGATGACTTCAGCTCTGTCACTACACACACATTCACAAAGCGACGTGTCATTCTACTTCCTGCTGCTTCTGCTCTGTTGTAATACCAACACACTTACAACCAAGAAACCATTGATATACTGCAAAAAAAAAATTAAATGCTGTCTTTTAATATACCAAAACATTATATTTTCCCGTATACATACGCCTGTTCCCATTTCAGTCAATCACATCCATTCAGCATGTGGAAGTGCAACAAGCTTTAAATATGGCTTAGTGGGGAAACAAGGCACAAAACGTTATATAAAATACACAATAGCCACATTATAATCAGATCACAAACATAATGTTTCATATGCTTTCTGCAGTTTTATGAGAATATCAATAAAAACTACACTGTAAAAACTACTCTAAAAGGGCACTGTAAATTAACAATAGACTGATTTCAAGCGGCTGCCATTATTAACAGCGAAATCGAGGCTGCGGTGGGAAGAAACCCGGAAGTATCGCTTGAGTCACACAGGAATGTTGTGTACCTGGCTGTATATCTTATCTGCGAAGAGAAAGTGACACAAATTTATCATTTCACCGCCTTCCGAGTGACCCGAAGGTTCGTTCTGAATAAATAGTGAAAATAAAAAGGGATATTTGACATAATTTTCAGCTAAGTTAAGGGAAATGGCACTACTTAGCTAACGTTTTCTTTCCCAAGCACAAGTTTTAGATGCCATTCATCAAACTCAAGTTAATGAAATGATTCTTTCACTATATTAGACTTGTCACGATACAAAATTGTCGTAATGAAATAAAAAAACGGCCATTTCTCATTAACATTTAAGCGCTGTTGATGGCGTTCTTAAACAGTGGCGCTGATTTGCCATTGTGTTCACATGCTCAACAGAAATTACTATGATTGGCTGTGCAGGTCATCAGTTCACCAAACTCACCGCTGTTTACTGAGTGCAAACACCGACGAGCGATCGCTGATGAATCGACTGATCTTCACGGCTTTAAAACGATCCAATGTCCGTCTATGTGTGTTTTCAATCTGTGAAGAGCGGTGAACTGATGACCTTCACAGTCATGCTGTTGAGCACTGGTGAATACTAAGGCAAATCAGCAGTGTTTTGTTATGTTATGTTAACTGTTAGCGGGAACTGGATGTTTTTAAAACTTCAGTACAGGGACAACAGTGTTAAAGACAACATGTAGATGAGCTACAGAGAACTGCACTGTTTTATCGCTCACCAGGTTGCATAGGCTGAAGCAGGGAAGCGTCCCCACGGTGTTTACCTGCTGCCATGAACTGAAGTCTAGGAGGACACTTAAGCGTATCACTCTTAAAGAGATTGTGATGTTGTTTGATGCAAAATATGCTTTTAATTGTTTAAATTAAACTAAACTGAATAATATTAAGGTGATGTTTACACAATATCTGCATTTTGAAGTCGCAGCAACAGCTGGAGGTTTATAGTCCACAGCATGTTGTTGCAATGTTTACAGTGCTGATCCTATACTTCCGGGTTTCTTCCCACCGCAGCCTCGCTTTCGTGTTTTAAAATGTCGGTCGCGTGAAATAAGTGTATAAATTACAGCACAATTGTAATTATTATTTTACAGTACCCTTGTAAAATTTACAGTATTACTGGCAATTTTTACAGTATAGCTGCCAACATTTACAAGCCCACTGTAAATTAACAATTACAACTCAGTTTTAAAGCACAATTGTAATTCTTAATTTACAGTGCACTTGCACATTTTACAGTATTACTGGCAATGAAAATTTTCAGTAATACTGTAAATTCTACAGCAATTCTTTTTAAAGTGAATGCCATTGTTTACTTATTGTTTTAAATGGGAACAGTATAGTGGAGTTCACAATATAGTGTGAATGCACAATATAGTGGAGTAAACATAGCCACCAATAGGCCGTATCCAAAGGCCTAGTATTAGCTTGCGTTTTATCTAATCACAAGTGAACACCACTAAATGTAGGTGTAAATATGGTGTCTGAAATTGTTTAAGAGCTTGTCCACTTGCTTTTGTGGTTTAGATGCTCATTTGGTCAAATTTGGTTTAAAACCACAAAAAAACACTAGTACATTTCTGATTACTGACTCCTTTACACATTTTTAGAATATGTTGTTGAATTGCGCTGACCAGACCAAATATCAACGTTGCCATGGACAATCTTAAGTTTGTTTCAAAAGTGAAATGTAAAAAAAGCAAATGTTATCTTACCAGTCCTGATACTAACAACATTTAACTTTTGTGACTATCAGAGCAGAACCAAAAGCTGCTGCTTCTTATGTTGTTTTCTATTGTTGCCTTACTGGTTTTGCTTTTAATTGGAGCACAATCAAATTAATTAATAGGTTACGTGCTTATACATGTTATAATAATTACTATTTATCCTAAATAAAAGTGGGAGAAGCTAAAAGAATTGAAATGTAGACAATATACATGTTAAATAACTTGCACTACTCAGTTATACACTCTAAAAAGGCTGGGCTCTCAATGATTTAACATTTACTCACTTTGGGAAACTGTAAAATTTTCACCAAAAATTAGTATTTCAAAGTTAAACCGTACAGTATCAGTAGATAAGATGTGTTAGCTTACATCATTAAATTAGATCAATATGCCTACATAAAGACCTCCCTAATTTGGAAAGTGGTTGGAAGAAAAGAGAATGGCATGTGTGAAAGGGGATGTGCCAACTGTGTTTACTTGTGATTAGATCGACCTAATTGCATCTTAATACCAGGTGTAAACAGGGCATTAGTTTAACCAACTAACAGATTGTCAAAGACAAACAAGTTTGTTCATGCTGGATGGATGTTGTATCAAGTGTAAACTGAGTCTGAAAGGTGTAAATATTTTTTTTTTGTAAAACAAACAGCAGAACGTATGTGTTCTCCTTCAAGGTTAAATACAGACAGTTTAAACTCATGAATATGATGGCGTAAAGTACTGTATTTGACATCTCTACAATTTAAATTTGATGATATGAAATGAGAAACACAGACATACTAAAGTGACTCTTTTATAGTCCTACAAATGACTTCTGGTTTGTTCACCCCAAGGACAATGCTAACTTTAAATAAACAACATGGCAATCACATGTGGAAATCTGATATATGGCCATATATAAACACAAATATGAACTTTAATATATTTGAACATATACAGTGCTCAGCATAATTGAGTACAGCCCATTTTGAAAATGAATATTTTTATCCATTTCTCAGTGAATATAGGCAATGTATTTTTGCATTTAAACAAAACAGATTTATTAAACAGATATATTTATTAAAATCATATTTTAGTCACTAAACATATTTAGAAATGGAAAGATAATACAGTTAAATTCAAGCTAAATATTGCAAAAAATAATAATAATACAATCTACAAAATTTCAACAAAATTTTTTCAATTTCTTTGCTTCTCTTGATTTTTCTTTTTTTAAATTTGTATTTAATATTTTTCTATAACATATAAATTTGGCTGTACTAGTTTTTGGATGGTTATCGTAAGGTATTTTGTTAGATAAGCTCCTGATTTGGCTTCAGTACTGACTAATCTAATGTATATGCACAAATGTAATATTGTTTAGCTTCCTATTAAAAATATGAATTTAAAAGAGAGATTTGTAAGGGGTGTACTCATATATGCTGAACACTGTGTGTACAAATTTGTAATTTTAATAGTTGGAAAAAATTTGCAAATGGCCAAATCACACTTTTTTTGCCTTGTTTCTAACCCAAATATCTAAAAAATTCTTAAATCAAGAAGCTTGTATATCTAGTTTTCTGATATAATTCGTCAGTTTTTCGACATAATCTTATTTTTTCTTTGAAACATTATATTGCTTACTTCATTGGCAAATTATTTTGCTTGTTTTAAAGAAAAACTCACTTATTTTTGACTTATTATTTCTGAAAACAAGACAATGTTTTTGCTTGAAATAAAAAATAGCTTAAAGGGGTTAATAATTTTGTCCTTAAAATGGGTTTTAAAAAATTCAAAACTGCTCTATTCTACCCAAAATAAAACAACTAAGACTTTCTCCAGAAGAAAAAATATTATCAGACATACTGTGAACATTCTCTTGCTCTGTTAAACATAATTTGGGAAATATTAAAAAAAAAAAAAAATCAAAAGGGGACTAATAATTCTGACTTTAACTGTATATTAGATTTCTATTAATAAATGTAATAAATGATTTTAATCAAATAGTCCACAGCTATAACGAAAATGGCACAGAGCAACAATATTAAAAACAAATCCAGAACTTTTTGGTTTTCCATCTCATGAACCATATAATCAATACCAGCCAATCAGAATCATTCCTGCGTTAAACCGCTTGAAACATCTACACTTATAATAAACAGAGCTTTATTGTGTTTAATGCGGACACTAATATAGTATTGTTATAGTTATCATTTTTGGTATTAATGAGCCTTAACACTCCAAATCACACTTTTTTTTATTGAAGTATAATCAGTAAATGTAGAGCTAAATGTTCCCTCACACACTGTACTACACTAATAATGACTCCATTATTTGACTGATATGCTGATAAGGACACATCACATGTCCATCCGCTGCCTCTCATACAATGTCAATACACTTCTTCACTGTTTGCACTGGTGTTTGTTCAAACTCTTTCAATGGACGTTTCCTGCTTTTTGTTTAAACAGCTGTCTTGAAGTTTTATTTAAGTCTGTCTGCCAGTCCGGTCTGCTGTATAATCCACTTCACGTCTTTCTGGCAGCCAGACTTTTATTGCGTAATGCAGTTATGAAGATTAGTAGATGAAGGCACAACAAGACCCAGTTGAGATGTAAATATGATATCTGTGTTTGTACATATAGCACATGTAACCAATGGCCTTAATGATTCAGATACTGAAGCATTCCCAAAGTTTTACATACAGCTCCTGTAGTCTGTAGTGATATTTGTAATATTTGTGGAATTTTAAATCATCTAATCAAAGATTAAATGAATTATAAAGCTGCGATTTTTGACTAAATTTAGCACCTCTTTTTTTGTCTTTAACTTCTTTCTACACATGATCCTGTTTAGCAGATTGTTTGCTTCTGCCTTGCTCACTTGCACTCTCGTCTCTTACGAAAGCACCACTTTTATTATGAAATTTCCTCTTTGTTGTGTCACTGATTATATACCTCTGTTTTTGTGTCTTAGTAACTTTCTGTTATGAGAGATTGTATTATGTTGTGATGAATAAATGTTTTAAAGCATCATATTGTTCAATCTTAATGAGTCTTTAATGTGCTATTATAGAATACAATGTGTGTTTAAAATGCAAGTTAATATTCTGATCATATTGTTTCAAGGCACATTGTACATTTTGCAAGCCACATAAGTATTTTTATAATCACTATTAATTTCACATCTAGTCATTAATAAGTTATGTAAATACTTAAGTTTTCATATTTATATAATTAAGCAGGTTTCCTTTCACAAGTAAAATTGCTCAAACTAATGCAATTCACAATGAAAAGTAAAAAATTATTAAATAAACACACAAGATTCAATACTGTAATGTAAAGTGGCACTGACAAAAGCAGTGCGGATTCAAACACAGGTTTATTAAACAGAATGGTCAGCCAAGCCATGGTCAACAAAGGGGCAAACAGATGTATACGGGCAATCCAGAGTCATGGTCAATAAACAGGCAGATTCAAAAGGCAGGCAGCAATCCTAAATCCTTAAGTCTATTAAATGAAATTATTGTAATTACATTACAACATTGATGCTGTAAAAACAACCTTGTAAAATTGAAACAAACAAAACAAAGTTCAAACTCAGAAGGCAAGCGCGTCGTACTGTTCACAAAAAGCATAACAAGACTCAGCAATGTGTGTGTGTGTGTTTGAGAGGTGTATAAATAGTCTGTTTAATTAGTCCTGTACAGCTTCAGCTGTGTCTGTTTGCAATCATGGGGATCTGCGCCAGGTGTGTGAGTGGTGCATGACTGGATATGTAGTTCTTTTGCTGGCAGATTTGTAGTTCTCCAGTGATCTGCATGGGCTAGATTGCTGGTGACTGACAAATACTACATAATTATATTTATTTTGGTGGATTTATATTTAATTACAGTTAAAACTGACTTGAGTACATTTCTGAAGAAGAAACTAATTTTTACTCATGATTTTATTGAAATGTAGATAAGTTTGCACTTTTCTATTTCATTTTCTTTCATCTTATGCGCATTAAAGGGATAGTTCACCCAAAATTAAAGGTTAGTGCCTATATTTTCCTCAGTGGTTTCATACCTGCATGAGTTTGTTCTGTTCAACACAAAATAAGATAATTATATTATACTGTATTTACTTCCATTTGTCTTTTCATTATTACCATAACAGTCTATCCATTAGCTGTTTCTTTAGTATATTGAAGATTGAGTGCACAGAAAATCCAGTGATGAGAATCTGATCTAATATTAATATTTTTCGATATGCAGTTGTTTCAACCATATAATATACAAATATACATCAATATTTGTTTGCTGTTTTTATGCAATAAGCCTATTTCACAAATATGCCGATCGAGACCAGAATAGGGAAGCATTGGGGAAGCATCGTTCATTATTATAGATTGTGAACAGTTTAGTTTCCTATCAGTCATTATTTATCTGACAACGACAATATATAGCACACACTGCCTGTTTACTGAAACATTTTTCTGAGAATCTAAATTGGGCAGTTTTTATTTCTATAATGGATTTATAGAATTTGGAAGAAATTAATCCCTGAACGATTCATATGGGAGTCGTTGGGATATTTAGGTAAAAATAAATGCATATTATAAGACAATGAAAGTGGGTTTTTTTTACCTTGCATGCATATCAGCCTGTTGTTGGAGACCCCCAAAACCAAAATATGACCTTTTATAATGGATAATAGGGGCTCTTTATTATTTTTACTCCAGCGATTGAATAGTATTTATTTGCTTAATTTTCTAATAACCTAAATAAAATAATAATAAAAATAAAACAATACTCTACCCTCATTCATGTTACGTTCAGCTTTGTTTGTAATATTGCATTATTCATAATAATACTTAATATTATTACTGTTCATCATTTTAGTTTTCTTAATGCAAATTTGCTTTTTAATAATTGAGTAGAATTTTAAATATATATATATATAGATAGATAGATAGATAGATAGACAGATAGATAGATAGATAGATAGATAGATAGATAGATAGATAGATAGATAGATAGATAGATAGATAGATAGATAGATAGATAGATAGATAGATAGATAGATAGATAGATTTTTGTCATTTTTTTCTTAAGTATATTTTAAATACTTGTACTTTTGAGTAAAATTTTCACTCATCTCTCACTTGATTAACCTTTCTTTCCAAATCTTTATATTTATTTATTTTATGACAGTTCATCTTATGATTCCTATTTTTTGTGGGTCTTGTTTGATTTTTCTTCTTCTTGTTATTATTATTCTCTCAGTGTAAAGTCTCTGACAACCTAATCCCGGGCTCTTTTGAATATCCCAAGCAGGCTGCAGTTCTGGACAAAAGTATTAAACTCGAGACTAAATGGCCATTAGTGGTTTAGTTCTTGGTTTAGCACCAATTTTTTCAACTTATGAACATAATTTCTTCTAAACTTTTTAGTTTTTTGTATTTGATACCTAGCATCCCCTTATTTTGGCAGTTTCTGTAGTATTGCATCCTTTTTGAGGCATTTAATTTTTATCTGTTCCATCTTGTCTTGGGCCATTTCTGCAGTAAAGGGAAACCGGTTTAATAAAAGTGTACAGATGAATTTAGGCCATTTAAACTTCCAGTACTTAAATGTTATAGATCACGGTTTAATGATTATGTAAAAATTAACTATAGCTCATAAAATTTAGGCTATATGCACACAGACTTTTAATTTTCAGCCAGGCAGCCCAAGGGCTTCCTGTGAACTGTCTTTCCATTGCAAAATTGTCACGTTTAAGATCTGATTTCTTTAAAAATCAGTGACCTTCACTGCCTGATAGATATACGATATGGAGTGCGTCTCAGATCAGACAGAAAGCACTGCATTAAATTCCATTTCCCCCCGCCATGTCTTTAAAATATGACAGTTTATTTTACCCCAGTATTTTCAATGGTATTTCTGCGCTAGCCTGTTGCTACTGACGGTGCCAGCGGTTACAACGTTCTTTCATCTTATTTTACACTAATACAACTAAATGAATCTTTAAGTCTATTAAACGAAATGTATTGTAATTACATTACAACATCGATGCTGTAAAAACAACCTTGTGAAATTGAAAATAGACACATTAAGCTTTCACCGGAAGTTTATCGTCAGCTTTAAAACTCTAATGCATAGAGCCCATTATATAGTTTCAAATTGGCTAAATGTGTTTGAGAAAAATACATTAATTTGCATATTAATTATATATACCTTAACTTAATTATATATGACTTAATGGCCCAGTTTCACAAACAGGGCTTAGCTTAAGCCAGGACTAGACATTAGTAAATTAGGCTATTTAAGCCACATTTATAAAAACAGCCTTAGAAAAATACATCACTGGTGGTCAACTGTAGACAAAAAATGACACTGACATATTTTAAGACATCTCACTGCAAGTTATTTTAGTTGAGACAGCTCAAACATGCAATTTTATCCATGACTAGCCTTAAACCTTGTTTGTGAAACCGGGGGAATAAATAATACTTTAAGCAGGGGTGCCAAAAACCAAACTTGATTGAGGTTAGTGGGCCAGAGGTGAATATAGTTGCCATGGGTGATTTCCTAATTTATTTAATAATAGTTTAAAATAGAAACCAATTGCTTTATATTAACTAATACAACATATTTTTTACATTTTATAATGAACTTATTACAGTTAAAACAAAACAAACAGAATTACACTAGTTTTGCCTTGATTTGCTCGCTGATGTCTTCAGCATAGTCCTCTATGTGTGACAGTATTTACATTTTATACAAAACCAGATTCATTTACAACATTTAATTGAAACATTTAGTTTCAGTTTGCTTTTTTTTTTGTAGCTCAGCAATAAAACAAACAACAAAGGTTACGTCAAATTAAAAATGACGATCTCTATGTTAAGGAAATCAAAAGTTACAATGGGCCAACTTTGGGCATCTCTGCTTTAAAGGATGACACAAAATACCATTTAATAAACCAATGAACAAAAGACAGAGAAGGGATTATTAGATTAAGCTGAACTTGTGAGGAGTCACATGGGAATTTCTCCCAGTTAGCAGTTTGACCTTGATGACCTCTGCTTAAAGGTCTAGAGATATTCTCTCTATACTCTCACTATGTGTCTAATTCTACATGAATGATTCAGCTAAAACCACGATGTCCCCCAGAAGCTATAACATGACACCCATCATGCTTTGCTGCACACAAGGATCCCATTGGTGCAGCTGAACAAAACACAGAGATTACATTTCCCTTCCACATGATGGGGTTGTTAGTCCCATTGTGGTATACTGGGATATATTTTATACTCCACACAGAAATGCCAACTGACCCAGCCAAGGCTCGAACCAGCAACCTTCTTGCTGTGAGGTGAGAGCGCTACCCACTGTGCCACCGTGCTGCCAATATAATAAATAATAAAAATAAATGACAGGAAACCTGAAAGCACTGCTGACAGTTATTCCATATTCCCACTGATAGACTGATGAATCTCTGTAGTTAGACGATAACAAGGTTTCACTTGAGCCTGAGGGTTGCCATGGTAATATGCCAACTGACTGAATGCCTTTGTCCAAAATATATTCACATCCATTCAGCTATCAAGGTTAAATGGATGAATAAAAATGCTTGGAAAAAAATAAAGTGGTCATTTAGTATAATTTTTGTCAGTTCATGTCATTATTATCTTATTTAGCATCTTCTAATGCATGGGTGACCAACCCTGTTCCTGGCGATCGACCTTACTGCAGATTTCAGCTCCTACCCGAATCAAACACACCTGAACCAATTAATTAGAACCTGAGGAGCGCTTGATAATTACAGGCAGGTGTGTTTGATATGGGCTGCAACTGAAAACTGCAGGAAGGTCGATCGCCAGTGCTGCGTCCCAATCCGCATACTATCCGTCCTAAATAGTATGTGAAAATAGAATTAGTATGTCCCAAATCGTAGTATGTTGAAAAGAGTATGCCAAAAATACATTGCGCGTTGGACGTGAATTCGATTAGAACTACAAAACGCGGGTGAAAAGTGTAAACAAACTACAAACATGATGGACGCGCGAGACCAACCGTCAAGCAGAGAGGCTTCGGTAAAGATGTTTGTATGACTGTTAATTAATATCTAGCCCACTGGAGAATATTTAAATAGCGTTGTCTGTGTTATATTTCATCTGCAACAACAATACTGAACTTATATAAAGACGTGTTTGGACATTACCGTCTGAACGCAGAATTATCCAAACACCTGAGGAGATTTCTCTGCCTGAAAGACTCTTGAATGGGAGATTATCCTGCTGCTGCTTCTCCAATAAGGTAGGAAATTAAATATGACAGAAATATGGATGATTGACAGGGCTCTTAACTAAGCAACACAACGATCTGTGTAACGAGGAAGTAGTATGTCCCAAAGCTTGCATACTTTTCTGTTACACACTCAAAAGTATATATTTTTCCTCCACAAAAAAAGTACATACTTTTAGGTCGTAGTATAAGTATGCGAATTGGGACGCAGCACAGGAATAGGGTTGAGCACCTCGTCCAATGTCTATGGTAAAGCTAACTTAGCATTCTACAAATGCATACAGAAACACAAGATACACAATCAGGCAAGAACAAGATTACATGAAATAAGCAATAACTGACATTGGCCAATAAATAACTGTACAAATCTGTGCAAAATATTGCAAATGAGTTGCATAATACTGTATGTAGCTTTACAAATCAATGGAACAATATTTGAGTAAATAATTAATATATGTATCAGCAATAAATACAATGACAAATCTTTGTAGACAAAAAAAATAGAGACATGCTTCATGACCTTTGGTTCTGTCAAATAATTCCTCTGTTTATTATCCACCACTGCATACAGCTACGGTGAATCCCAACTGAAGATTGGACATAAAAACAAACATAAAAAAATGTGTCCTTATTTATTTATTAACAGAAATATGTAAATAAAAATGAAAAACATGAACAAAAATTAAAAATGTATCATATATAAACAATATAACTATAGAGGAAATATAGTTACTATACACAAAATTATACACACATAGTTAATATACACAAAGACAGTTTAATGATGTATAGTTTTTATTGACCTATACACTAAAACTCTATACACTTAAAAATAGCGTTTCATGATTGCATTAATGTTTACATGAGGAGCTTTTAACATCCATGGATCTTTTCTAAATTAGTTTTTTTTATACTGGAATATTGCTTTAGATTATTATAATGCTCATCACGCTTTGAAAAAAAAATGGTTCTTTGAAAAACCTTTCATTTAAAGGCTCTTTGGGAACAATTTCCCACAATTTGTGGTTGTTCCTGGCCTTCTTAATTTTTGGTTTGTATGCTAATCTATGTTTAGATGTGGGTAAACACCTACTTTAAATCTTTTTACCATGTAAAGAGATCATGTTTAAAAAACTTAGATGCAATTGCTTGATTCTTATATGTAAAAATGTTTTTATGCAGATTTCATTACAAAAAAATCTTTAATTGTGTTCCAAAGATGAATACATTTTTATGTTTGCAACAGTGTTGGGTAAGTTACATTTAAATTGTATTTAAATTACTGTTCTTATTATTTTGTCTGATAAGTAATTGAATTACTTGACTCACTACTACACAGCATTCCTCTATCAGTTCATAAAATAAACCTGTTGAATGTAACATTTTTGTCAAAAAAAATTATGCTGCAAAACATGTTTTTAAACAAGTATTCACAGTATTTATGCAGCCACCAACTTGACTACTTTCTCAAACAGGTCCAATACGTAGTGGACAATCGTCTACACCTCCCCAACCCTAAACCCGACCATCACAGTAGTGTGGGCATTACCACGTACAATGCGGAAAGTATTCACTTCTTGCACATTTTTTGATGCTACAGCTTTATTCCAAAATGGATTAAATTCATTTATTTCCTCAAAATTCGACACACAACACCCCATAATGACAATGTGAAAAATTTTTTTTTTGAAATTGTTGCTCATTTTTTTAAAATAAAAAACCTGAAAAATCACATGTACGTCAGTATTCACAGCCTTTGCTCAATACTTTTTTTGATGCACTTTTGGCAGCAATTACAGCCTTAAAGCTTTTTTTAATATGATGCCACAAGCTTTGCGCACCTGTCTTTGGGAATTTTTGCCCATTCCTCTTTGCAGTACCTCTCAAGCTCTATCGGGTTGGATGGGAAGCGACGGTGTACAGCCATTTTCAGATCTCTCCAGAGATGTTCAATAGGATTTAGGTCTGTACTCTGGCTGGGCCACTCAATGACATTCACCGAGTTGTTGTGAAGCCACTGCATTGACATTTTGGGGGTGTGCTTTTGGTCATTGTCCTGCTGGAAGATGAAGCGTCGCCCCAGTCTGAGGTCAAGAGCACTCTGAAGCAGGTTTTCATTCAGGATGTCTCTGTACATTGCTGCATTCATTTTTCCCTCTATTCTGACTAGTCTTCCAGTTCCTGCTGCTGAAAAACATCCCCACAGCATGATGCTGCTACCACCATGCTTCACTGTAGGAATGGTTTAGCCTGGTGATGAGCGGTGCCTGGTTTTCTCCAAACGTAACGCCTGGCATTCACTCCCAAGAGTTCAATTTCAGTCTCATCAGACCAGAGAATTTAGTTTTTTATGGTCTGGGAGTCTTATGCTGCATTCACACCAGACGCGGAATAAATTGCGCTATTCGCGTGTAAATAAACGCGTGAACATTTGAGTTTACTCGCTTCATTCGTGCGTCAAACTCCGCTTCATTCGCGCGTGAAACTCCGTTTCATTCGTGCGTCAAATTCACTTCAGAACAGACGCACATTCACGTCATGGGCAGGGCTTCTGTCTGTCCGGTGACTGTAGCTTCGTTGCTAAATGGCTAACATGGATTTTATTGAGAAAATAACTGTGTTTTGGTGCTTTATGAAGGCTGTAAAACAGCGTCGATACGTTTGGAGCAGTGTCTGAGTCCACTACATACTTTCAGAGGTGCACCCAGCTCTGTGAGCTCATAAACTCCTCCAGAAACTTAACCTGGATGACGGAGGCTTCCAGCGGTGCTTCTGACTGAGCCAAGCCCAGTTTGATGAACTGTTGTCAGTGTCGGCTGGAGGATTTCCCCCGGAGACCAACAGGTGCTACGTCACAATCATGCAAGCTCCTGATTGGTTAACACAGCGCGAATGTCCGCAAAAGTTCAGATTTTTGAACTCGAGCGATTTGCGCGTCAAACGCGCCATTCGCGCGTATCGCTCCTTCCGCGCCACGCCATCCGCGCCATTCGCATGTATCGCGCCGCATGTATTCGCGCCTTTGCATTGACTTAACATGTAAATCACTCGTGCTTGACGCTTCTTCCGCGTCTGGTGTGAACGCAGCATTACAGATGCCTTTTGGCGAATTCCAGGCGGGGTGCTATGTGCCCTTTACAAAGAAGTGGCTTCCGTCTGGCCACTCTACCATACAGGCCTGATTGCTGGATTGCTGCACAGATGGTTGTCCTTCTGCAAGGTTCTCCTCTCTTCAAAGAAGAACACTGGAGCTCAGACAGAGTGACCATCGGGTTATTGATCACATCCCTGACAAAGGCCCTTCTCCCCTGACCACTCAGCTTAGATGGCTGGCCAGCTCTAGGAAGAGTCCTGGTGGTTCCAAACATCTTCCACTTACTGATGATGGAGGCCACTGTGCTCATTGGAACTTTCAGAGCAGCAGAATTTTTTCCGAAACCTTCCCCAGCATTGTGCCTCGAGACAATGCTGTCTCGGAGGTCTACAGACAATTCCTTTGTCTTCATGCTTGATTTGTGCTTTGACATGCACCATCAACCCTGAGACCTTATATAGACAGGTGTATGCCTTTTTAAATCATGTTCAATCAACTGAATTTACCACAGGTGAACTCCAATTAAGCTGCTGAAACATCTCAAGAATGATCAGTGGAAACAGAATGTACCTGAGCTCAATTTAGAGCTTCACAGCAAAGGCTGTGAATACTTTATGTACATGTGATTTTTCAGGTTTTTTATTTTTTATAAATTTGCAACAATTTCAAAAACTCTTTTTTCACATTGTCATTATGGGGTATTGTGTGTAGAATTATGAGGAAATAAATTAATTTAATCCATTGTGGAATAAGGCTGTAACAAAAAAATAAATAAATAAATTTGGAAAAAAGTTAAATGCAATGAATACTTTCCGGATGCACTGTAATGAACCTGGTCCAGTACACCATCGTGATACAGACTGCAGCAAGGACATCTTGCTAATTATGCCCAACACTGGTTTACAAAGACATTGGTGAGTAAACAATGACAGAGTTTAGATTTTGTGGTGAACAAGGCTTCACACAACACAACATCTTCCCAAAGAAAAAAAGTATTTTGCCACATGCTTGGATTTTCCCAGTTCTTCAATTTGAACACTCTGGGGCTCATCATTTACACAGACCACGGTCATTCTCTCAGCTTTCAGCAGACGCTCCTCTAACTGCTGACCATCACAGTATCCCTCACTTTTGAAGCTGACAATGGAGTGCAGCAGCGCATCATGTAACACCACTCTCTCATCTCTTCCATCCAGCTGTTTGATGGTTATGCTGGCCGTGGCTTTGTTTTGAATGTTTACACATCGGCAGCTTTTGTTGCACTGCTTGCATTTAATCCAGAACAATTTGGTATCAGAAAGCGAGAGAGTGGCACCACATGAACAGATGTATTGAAAGGTCAGCAGTGCCTCAGTGACCACTCCTGAGATGACCGTCTCTTTAGGATCCCGGTCTTCTAAAGGGGAAATTTCTTCCAGTTTGGTGAATTCATTCGAACAAAGCACATTGCCCATTCCGAAGTCACAAATGGAAAGACTTTTAAATACATACCACTGATTGATGGTTATATTAAATTCATGTGCTAAACTCAGATGAACATTTGCAGTGGTATCATAAAGAATATAATGAGAATAATGCACTCCTTCTTCGTTGGGTAGAATGCTGATTGCAGGCTGCCGGTCTAAGATCTTTCCAGCAACAGTAACCTAAAAATAAAATAATACATTACATTCACAAATTCAGGGCTCTGACACTATCACTAACAAACCTTTGTTTTGCATCTCTTATTGTTCACTTTAATATATACATTTGTCTGTCATTTAATTAAACAGATTTTAATGTTTAACCAATGAATTATTTATTATGTCCATTGATTTTCAGCTTGTCTGATTGTTGTCTGAGCAATTGTGTGTAAATGAGTGTGTATGGATGTTTCCAGTGATGGGTTGCAGCTGGAAGGGCATTTGTTGCGTAAAACATATGCTGGATAAGTTATAATTCCTTACATTTTATATAGCGCTTTTCTGGGCACTCAAAGCGCTTTACACATTGGGGGGTAGAGATGCGCCAAATCCGCTCCTTCATTCTAATCATCCACCCGCCACCCGCCCGCACATATTATTTTATCTGATGTATATATCCGCACCCGATCGACACTTTAATAATTCTAATTCTTTGTTTTAAGCATGATGATAGGTGTTACTTTCTCAGCAATGACCGGCGGCAGAGTAACAGCTCGTTAATTCATGCTCGAGCAAATGATGAGACGGATAAAAGTACTCGATGCATGCCCTTCTTTTACTTATTTCAGTGTTTTCAGGTTCACAGTGCAAAACAGCTCCCGGGTGGAATTACTGAAGTAAACGTAAAACAAAACCGGATAAAACTTTCTCCCTCTCACCGCACGCACAGCACACAGCGAGAGCTCACGTCACACAGCATGCGTGTTGAACTACACTACCCACAATGCCCCTCGCCATGGACTACAACTCCCGTAAAAGCAGTCCTAAAGCGGCCACACTATTTCCCCTCTCCTGCAACATGGGTCACCGTGGATCGTTCGTTATTAACAGCAGATTCAACTTTTACATATAGGAAAAAGAACAAAAACGGTGTCCCTTCAGCCTAAACAGCAGCTATGTTGTGTGTACTTAGCCCTTTTTTTAACACTGTGCAAAAACAGAAAAGCATCTACTGTGCCTGGATTCGGGCGATTCCGCCTCGCCTCCAAAACACGGCTGGCTGCGCGCACCGCTTGTTGCAGAAATGCACAAGCTTCTCCTTGCAAGGCACTGCAGTCGTGTAAATAAGCGATCTTGTTTCTCCCGGAACGATAGCAGATTTCCCTGATGACTCCTCTAACTGAAGTTAGCACAGTATTGTTGCACTTCATCCATTATTTTGGGCGTCTCATCTTTACATTCTGCGAAGTCCACTCTCTGCTTTTTTGCTGGTCAACTGCTATGACCCGCGACCCACCCGCAACTAATCATAATGTATTTTTTTATTACCCGACCCGCCCGACCCGCGGATTATCCGCAGCGCCCGCGGATTTAACCGCCATCCGCGCATCACTATTGGGGGGGTATCTCCTCATCCAACACCAGTGTGCAGCATCCACCTGGATGACGCGACGGCTGCCATTTTGCGCCAGACCACACACCAGGTGATTGGTGGAGAGGAGACAGAGTGATGAAGCCAATTATGATATGGGAAGGGTTAGAAGGCCATGATGGACCGGTCAGTGGCAGATTTGGCCAGGATGGGATTTTTAATGAGCCAGGACCTCGGTTTAACGTCTCATCCGAAAAGACGGCACTCACAGAGCAGTATAGAGTCCCCTTCACTATACTGGGGCATTAGGACCCACACAGGCTGCAGGTTGGGCGCCCCCTGCTGGCCTCACTAACACCACTTCTGGCAGCAACCTAGCTTTCCCATGTGGTCTCCCATCCAGGTACTGACCGGGCACAGCCTTGCTTAGCTTCAGTGGGCAACCATGTGAGAGTTGCAGAGAGCTAGCTGCCGGCGGTTCGTTCTGCTGTGGTGACCTCAAATTAATAAAGGAACTAAGCCAAAAAGAAAATAAATGAATGTATAAATTAATGAAAATATGTGCAATTACAAGGAAATCATGACATCGGATTTGAAAGAATGTCTAGTTACAAGTGGGATCAGTTTAAAGTTTTGTACTAAGAGATTTGAAAATGTACACTTTACTTATGAAAACAGTACCAAACCAATTTTAAAAAGCTGTAATAATTTAGTAAATCCAATGAATCTTTTTTTTTCAGTGTATGCTGATCTACTGCCTAGTTAGTAATAATTCCTGCAGGCAAGGCACGTATGTGAATATGTGAGTAATACGAATTTGTCTGCCTTTGTCTTCTCTTCCATGACAGGTAAGGCATGCGTTTACTACATACCTGTCAACCCTCCCGTTTTTCCCGGGATTCTCCCGTATTTTACAGTTCTATCCCGCTGTCATCCCGTAAAGGTATTTTCCTGTATTTCTCCCGTATTTTTTTTTATCTTTCTGAGAAAAGCTGATCCTCCCTATATGCAACCCATACCGCCGAACCACCAGGGGCCGCGCTTGCTCTTAAATGTGAATCGGTTCTGTGCTTTCATTTTATTTAGGCATGGAAACCCTGATGGAAACACTTTGAAATAAACATAAAAACGGGGCGATTCATTTCCTTTTCATTACAGGCGCCATTGCCCATATGCAATCCTTAAAACAGTCAGTTCATATAAAGATGCATGACTGTCAGCTGACGCGCTCCATAGTGATAATAGACGCAGATTCTGTACGTACGCGATTTAATGCTGAGCTCAAGTGGACACTGGGTTTTGGGTGCGTGTCATCATAATAATAATAATGATAATAATAATAATGGCGGTTCATTCCGCTGTGGCAACCCCAGATTAATAAAGGAACTAAGCCTAAAAGAAAAATAAATTAATGTTGTGAGGGGGTGAGTATCCCTTATTTTCACATCCCAATGTTGACAGGTATGGTTTACTATGGTTGGGGAGTACAGCATATTGTCAGTAGAGTCAGCAGCATGACACGTAAGTGGGGGTGAAACAAAGTTGAAGAAAGTTGCTTTTTACAGATTTTTGACACACAAAAATGTTTTTGGAACTTCATATGTTTACATTAAAAGTCACACGGAATGTGCAGACAATAATTAGTTTTTTTTTCTGGACTTTGTATGTCTCAGGATGCTTGTTATCTATGAAAGCAGTCTCAGATGTCATCTAAAATATCGTAATTTGTGTTCTGAAGAACAACAAAGGTCTCAGGGGATTAGAACAACATGAGGAGGAGTAATCCATAATCAAATTTTTATTTTTGGGTGAACTAACCCTTTAAGATGTTCTACTCATTATAAACAAAGCATCTTTAATCAAGCTTCAAAATGTCTGCAACCCAAAAGAGTGGTTTAACCAAGCGGCAACCTCCCGCTCTCCCTCGGGAAGCCAATACGGAAGTAACTGAAACTGCAATTCATCGAAATTCCGCTAGTCCTGGCTCCATAATAGAGCAGATTTCTATTGAGCCCACTGTGAGAATGGCCAACTTTACAGCATAAAAAAAGGTGTTTACAGCCTGGTACAAAGAACGATTTTGGTTCATATAGCTAATATTACCCTTCGTGACAACTGTGAAGGGGGTGAATTTTTTTAGAACTCATCCGTTTCCTTTATATTAGGTTATATTAAGTTTGCATAATTAAGGACGTGGCCACTTGAGTGACAGCTAGGTCTAGCTGGTCGCCGTCACGTCACCTCAGCTGATTACGGCTGATTAGCCGTTGATCTTGGCGTATACATTGTATTTTTGTGTTGTTTTATGTGACTTTACACAGTCAGTTGCCTTTTGGAATTATTTCTTACAATTATCAGATGATATGGCATGCTGTGTGCACTTAATTGTGCTCACAAACCATTCACGTGGCCTCCGTTTCCCAGGTGAGTGAAATTATATATTTATATACCATCTCTATAAATGTATTTGTTTTATTTAAGATCATTTATCATTTATAATGTTCTTTAGAGCTGTAATGCACTCCAGAATCTGACAGATTTATTAGCTGTGGGCTCTAGAACAGTCGTCTGAAGCGTTCTCATACAATTCTGCCTGGATTTCATCAATAGCCCTGCATTTACTAACACAGACTATATCCGAAGTGTTTGGAAGTAATTTGCACTTTCCTCCTGTTGAAAAACGTCATAAGAACGATGCTTATAGTGGCTCAATGTGTAATGCATTGAGCCACTAGGCATTGCGCTTATGACGTTGCTTACGAAACAGTGTTTTTAAAAGTCTAAACAGTAGTATTAAGTGTTTCTCATGTGTCTGTAGCACCGCTCACACTCCGCCTCTTTGCTCTTGTATGGTATGCCCCGGTTGGTGCGATGACACGGTAACAAAATGGCAGCGGTTGGCCATGCCTACTGGTAGCTTCTTTTGGGTTCTTCAAAAACCCATGGGTGACGTCACGGATACTACGTCCATATCTTTTACAGTCTATGGTTGAAAATCATTATTAAATTGTAGTTTTCTTAAAAGGAGGGTTCGACAATAAGGCCGAATATTCATGCAAATGCGATCTTAGAATCGAGAAGAAGCATGACTGACAAATATAATCATGTTCGTGCGGGCAAAAGAAAGCCGGTTGATTACCAAATGAGAGGATAATCACTCGCGCCAACAGCTGACGTGATGCGCGCGACCACTTGCGCGCTCCCGTTTCCTTGCTTGAAACAACCTTGCCTGGAAACGCAACTGGTGTGATCGGTTCTCTTTCAAATAGACTAGACAAAAAGTTATGCTCATGCACCCACAGTCCTGCTGCTTTCAAGAGCTCCAGATTGGTCTTTTTGTAAGCAGCACCGCGGTTGCTTTCACTTTAACCATTATTTAAACAGGATACAGGATATTAACTTCCCATTTATGTGTAGTTAACTGGTGTTAACTGTTTTTTTTTTATGAAATGTTTTGTTTAATAAAATGTATAGTATACAGCTATATTTTACTTGTTTTGACACATTATTTAAAATTTGTGGCTAAGAAATTATTTATTTATTTTTAGTGTGGTTAGAGATAAATTTGGTAAATACATTGAGCTCTGAAAAGTCATGTGAAATAAAAACTAATTGTAATACAACATTTTGAAACCATGACCCATGTGCTCATGCTCACTGAGCAAGCTCATACACAACATACACAAAAAAATAAAATGAATGAGGAGGCATGTGGACATTCCACAAAATCTAAATCAAGTCATTTTAGCATGTCAAAATCATATTTATGCATATAAAATATATTTTCCCAACAACAAAAGTGTGGCTAGTGAAAATGGCGAGTGGCTAGTAATGTTGGAAAACTACTAGCCATGCTGGCTTGTGATCAAAAAAGTTAATGTCAAGCCCTGAGCGTATAGCACAGCTCTTAAGTGAATGAAAACATCCGGCTTTCTTAGATCTGAAAGTGCACTATAAATAAAGTTACTGACTCTCAAAAAGGCTGTCTTCAATTGAATTTTTAGCCCTTTCATCATTAAATTTTGCCTGCCCACTTGATGAGCATGCAGTCCCAGGAAACTTGACTGAACCCCCCTCCCTTTCCTGTTCCTCTCATTTTACTGATGACTGCTAGAGGAACAATGCGGGATTTGCTGGATGTTTGTTATTAAAGGAAGGGTCGGTACCAAAGACTAGAAGTACATGGGACTCTCTTAGTACCCAGTCTTATTTGCTTTTATTTTATTTTTTTACAGCACATTAAAGTGATTTGTATATAAAATCATAATGTACACGATTGCTGCATCACAGACACCAATATTTTAACAATTTATTAAAAATTAATCACTTTCTGGCCATAGGACATTATGTGTGGAGATATATATATATATATATATATATATATATATATATATATATATATATATATATATATATATATATATATATATATATATATATATATATATATATATATAATGATCATGATTTTTGAAAGTATTACATCGCTTTGTAAACGTTTAACATTAGCATTTGTTGTGTCTCCCCATTTAGTTTGATAGAGCGCTTGGACCCGGAAGCCGCTTTGCGTGACATCACATTTAACAAGCGGATACATTTCTGCATTGGGCTCACACTCACATATACTTCGCATATCTTATAGCACTTAATAAGCTGTGATGTGTGTTCCATTTCCAACATGTGCTATTGGGAACTCTCAAAACCAAAATGTGAACCTTTTATAAAACATAATATGGTTGTTTTTCATTTTCAAAACTTTTGGTTACTAGTGTAAAACACATAAAAGTACTGTATACCAAATGAAAATAAACAATTTACTGACCTCTCTTAAATGATTTGTGTTCTTTTTCACCTCTGCAAGAGTTAATGTAGGTTGTTCCAGATGATTTCTGAAGGACAGGTGTCGACGACGATTTGAGCTTTTACATTTTCCAGGGACCCTAAAATAAAAAGTTGCCATTTACAACAAGGTTATTACAGTTTTACATTTTTAATTTGTTTTTATTTTTATGTTTATATATATATATATATATATATATATATATATATATATATATATATATATATATATAGTTGAAGTCAGAATTATTAGCCCCCGTTTATTTTTTTCCCCAATTTCTGTTTAACGGAGAGCAGATTTTTTCAACACATTTCTAAACATAATAGTTTTAATAACTCATTTCTAATAACTGATTTATTTTATATTTGCCATGATGACAGTAAATAATATTTGACTAGATATTTTTCAAGACACTTCTATACAGCTTAAAGTGACATTTAAAGGCTTAGCTAGGTTAATTAGGTTAACTAGGCAGGTTAGGGTAATTAGCCAAGTTATTGTATAATGATGGTTTGTTCTGTAGACTATCGAAAAAAATATAGCTTAAAGGGGCTACTAATTTTGACCTTAAAATGGTTCATAAAAAAATTAAAACTGCTTTTATTCTTGCCGAAATAAAACAAATAAGACATTACAAAACAAAAAAACATTATCAGACATACTGTGAAAATGTCCTTGCTCTGTTAAAAGGCTCACCCAAAGTTAAATGGTGTCATCATTTACTCACCCTTCACTTGTTCCAAACCTGCTTGACTTTCTGTCTATTGTCTTCACAAATTAAGGTATTTAAAAAAAAAGCTGAAAACCTGTAACCCATTTACTTCCAAAGTATTTGTTTTATTTATGAAAATCAATAGTTAAAAGTTTACAGCTTTCTTCAAATTATATTATTCTGTGTTCAACAGAAGAAAGAAACTCATAAAGGTTTGACCACTTGATAGTTAGTAAATCTTTATATTTTTGTGAGAACTATCCATTTAACCGCTATATCAGCATACAATCATGCATTATTTTGTTTATGAAATAAAACATATTTGTGACAGTTAAATAGATACTATCTTTAGCTTATTTTATCAATAGTGAAAGCATTCATTACAGTTTTTCTCAGTCGCTTTGGTGCTTTTCTCACAACACTATTTACATTTGCACAACAATTGATGCATTTCTCAAAACAATTAGCAAACTGCTAAACTATAGTGCATAACCTGCAAAAGCGTGTCACTTGCTCAAAATGGATAGCTCATTCCCCAAAAGCAAGTATTCATGACAATGAAAGAGTCAGTGTCATAAAATGAAAAGTCCTGACACCATTGTTTATGAACAAGATAGTAAAATGGCTTAGTCATGTTTTCATTATGACAGTTTACTCTGTACATTTATTTCAATGCAAAAAAGTCCGATCTTGGTGACAAGTCCTGAAAATGCTCAAGACAGCACTATATACTATTTACACAGCCATTTGAAAACTACAGTAAAGTTAGACATCACTGCATTTAGTGAGGTATCTGAGTACAAGACGCTGAATATGTGTGTTTCACATTTTTCCTGCATTTGCTCTTTGCAATTCTAATTTATTCACAGCATTGTGCAAAATACAGTTTTTCTCAGTCACTTTGGTACATTTCTCACAACACTATTTACATTTGCACAACAGTTAATGCATTTCTCAAAACAATTAGTGCAAACTGCAAAACCTAGTGGATAACCTGCAAAAGCGTGTCACTTGCTCAAAATGGAAAGCTCATTCCTCAAAAGCAAGTATTCATGTCAATGAAAGTGTCAGTGTCATCAAGATGAAAAGTCCTGACAACATTGTTTATGAACAAGATAGTCAAATGGCTTTGTCATGTTTTCATTATGACAGTTTACTCTCTACATTTTTTCCAATGCAAAAAAAGTCCAATTTGGGTGACACTTTCTGAAAATGCTCAAGACAGCACTAGATACTATTAGCACAGCCATTTGAAAACTACAGTAAAGTTAGACATCACTGCATTTAGTGAGGTATCTGAGTACAAGACACTGAATATGTATGTTTCACATCTTTGCAATTCTAATTTATTCACAGCATTGTGCAAAAGAATAAATACACCCTTATTTACAACAAACATCAACTTCCTTTGGGTAGAGCTGTGCACAACTGTAAACAATATTGCAGTACATATTGAAACTGAACCTACAACATACACAGGTCTATAAATCATTCATCAAATTTTTCAATTTAGAAGACATTTTCAGAAAAAAAGATTTAACATTTTTAAAATAAAATTTGCTTGACAGATTTTGACAACTAGTTCAACATTTTTGTATGTAATGACTCAAGTAATGAAATGAGGACTATTAGTTTTATATGGAATGAATATTCAGCATTCACAAGTTTAGTTAATTTTGACTGACATGACATAAGCAAATGATAATGTTATAAACAGCAGAGAGTTGTATGAAAGCGATTGATGCATGTCCAGAAGCATTTGCAATTTGTTGGAAGGAATGAGAAACTGCTACTATGATGTGCACAAATGACTAACTGTTTTGAGAAATGCATTAACTGTTGTGCAAATGTAAATAGTGTTCTGGGAAATGCACCAAAGCGACTGAGAAAAACTGTAATAAATACACCCTTATTTACAACAGACATAAACTTCCTTTAGGTAGAGCTGTGCACAACTGTAAACAATATTGCAGTACATACTGGAACTGAACCTACAACATACACAGGTCATGAAATTGTTCAATTTAGGAAACATTTTAAGAAAAAAAAAGTTAACATTTTTAAAATAAAATGAGCTTGACAGATTTTGACAACTAGTTCAACATTTTTGTATGTAATGACTCAAGTAATGAAATGAGGACTATTAGTTTTATATGGAATAACTATTCAGCATTCACAAGTTTAGTTCATTTTGACTGACATGACGTAAGCAAATGATAATGTTACAAACAGCAGAGAGTTGTATGAAAGCAATTGATGCATGTCCAAAAGCATTTGCAATTTGTTGAAAGGAATGAGAAACTGCTGCTATGATGTGCACAAAAGACTAATTGTTTTGAGAAATGCATTAACTGTTGTGCAAATTTAAATAGTGTTGTGAGAAATGCACCAAAGCCACTGAGAAAAACTGTAATATTGATCCCAGAGGGGATAAAAAAAGTAGTGATTTCCAAATTAACTTGTATTTCATTGCAGACAATATGAACACAAACTATTTCATGTTTTGTCTGGTCAACTTCATTTCATTCGTAAATATATTTCCTTTCCTGTCATTTAGACCTGCAACAAAAAAGTTGGGACAGGAGCAGTTTAGGGCTAGCAGTCGGGTAAATTGGTTAAATAATCATGTGATTTGAAACAGGTGATGTCAACAGGTGATTGTAATTATGATTTGGTACAAAAGCAGCATCCAAGAAAGGTCTAGTCTTTTAGAAGCAAAGATGGGCTGAGGACTGCCAGTTTGCCAACACATTTGTTAGAAAACTATTGAAATGTTAAAAACAATGTTCCTCAAAGAAAGATATGATGACATTTGGATATTTCACCTTCAACAGTGCATAACATAATTAAAAGATTCAAGGAATCTAGAGGAATTTCGGTGAGTAAAGGACAAGGGCGAAAGTCTAAGCTGAACTACTGTGATCTCCGATCCCTCAGGTGGCACTGCATCAAGAATTGTCATTCAAAGAATATCACCACATGGGCTCAGGACTACTTTGGCAAAGTAACACAATACAAAATTACAAGTATTACACAGTATTTTTGAGGAGAAATGGATGCTGTGGATCCAGACCAAAGAAGAAAAGGATCATCCGGACTGTTACCAGATACAAAAGCCAAGGTCTGTCATGGTCAAGTGCCCTTGGCAAGGGTAACTTGAATTTCTGTGATGACAAAAATGACATACAAAAAGTCCTGGCTGCGGCTGAAGAGGATACAGGTACTTCACTGGGCTGTCTGCAGTCCCGACCTGTCTCCAATAGAGAATGTGTGGTGCATTTTGAAGCACAAAATGTGACAATGAAGAGGCTGTACTGTTAAGACTTGTTTGCAGATATAATGGCACAATATTACACCTCAAACACTTCATCCCTTGGTGTCTTCAGTCCCTGAATGTCTTTTAAGTGTTGTAAAAATTAATGGCAAAATTACACAGTGGTAAACGCTTTACTGTTCCAACTTTTTTGGAAGAACCAAAAAAAAAAAAAAGTAAATTTAGAAATCACTTCTTTCTTTTTTCATGTGCTTTTTCCATACTGTCCCAACTTTTTCTGATTTGGTGTTGTAATTAGTAGAATTTATACTACAGGGCTGTTGAATGTTTGATTCTGATTGGCTGATAAACATTGTTTGATGCACAATTATTTTCTGATAAACACCTGTAAAAATATTGCACATACATTTTGGCCACATTACAGTTCCAAATCACTATACCAAACTATTTGAGTTATTTCAAATGACACTGGCTAAAACATAGTTATATAACTCACATTACACAGACAACAAAACAGAACAAAAGGCTTTAGATGAGCTGTGTAAGAATCTAGTCACATACACAGCAGCTGATTGAGGACAAAAACTTTTGAGGACATAAAAAGAAATTACTTGAAATACAAAATCGGAATAATGTTAGGGTGTGATAACTGTAGTTAAAAAACAAAATATGAGCAAAGAACGCTTACCTTTTTATCTTTCAAATGACAAAATTCTAGTCTTGCATTTAAATAAAACAAATGACAATGGGTGAGAAAACTGATATTTCCCACAGACACACCAAATGATATAAATAACTGACCTCAAACCATTTTTCAAAAAGTTTTTCAAAAGATTTTTTCTTTATATATAAATGCATGTGTGTGTTTATGTACAGTGACTGCAGCTACAGATCTGCATTATTACTGTTGATTTAAAAAGACGTAGATAAACGTAGATTACTCAGCAAGTTACATACTGTTCAGTGTTGCTTGAAGGCAGAATCTGATATTCATCATCTGTCCTCTCTTTAACGTCGTGGTTCTAAGGCAGAAAGAAACCATTTAGGTTAATAGCAATAATATTTTCAAATACATTTTTAATGGAAAACTACAATTAAAACTACTGCTATTGTTATAAATGCTGTGAAATTAAGACAATGTTTTATGTATTATCATTTAAAAACAAAAAATATCTTTTTCATACTTACCAAAGAACTATCAGCGGGATTCTGCACGACCACTGTAACTAAAAAGCCATAACATTATTTATATAATTTACGTCTGCTTACAATTCACAGCTACCCTGATAGCAGACCAGGTATTTAGCTTCACTAAATTAGGAATGAAAAGTTTGAAACTTAAGAAATGAAGAGTCCAAGAGCCATAAACCCTGTTCTCCACAATGATGACGTCTAACAAGTGTTAACATAATGTGACTAAAGAAGTTTGTAGATATCTGACAGAAAAAAAAAATCAGTTTGTGGAGTTGTTTAATGATCATCCGCTGAGATTTTAAGATATTAAATGTGGTAAATTTAAGTTGATCTAATCTAAACCCCATTCGGACAGGAATGTCTGTAAAAGAAAAATCTCAATAGCTCCACAGTGCTTTAACAAATACATTTGCAATGTAATCCTACAAAGCCAGTGGTGGGCTGTCAGGGCCAGCAAAATGTTCTCTGCTGGCTCAAACACAGACTAAACATCAGAACAATTTTCAGATTTACTTTTAATATATTTTCCATGAATGTTTATTAAATTATTTTTTATGCCCTGTTCTCTTCATTTCATAGTTTTACACATGGTTGCACTGCTTCTATGGTGTATTTTATATTAGAGCTCGTAACAAATCATATTTTCAGTATATAAAATATGTTAAATCTAAAAAGCTTTAACAAAAAAGCTTTGTTTCACTTTTGTGCCCATTGTTTCAAAAGCACTTACAAATCTTAATGTTTCCAAACTTTTGATAAGATATGCATAGAGAGATTTTCAAATTCTTTTTTTTTTTTGTCAATTAATCCATTATGCATATTTATACTCCATTGTGAGACTTTGATCTCTCTCTTTAAATAAGTGCAACAAAACGTACTAAGTCTCCTGGAATTCTAATACACAACAAAATCTAATTAAAGAATAAATAATTTTTTATTTAAGGAATATTTAAATAATTTAATTAAAATTCATTCATTCATTTTCTTTTCAGCTTAGTCCCTTTAATAATCTGAGGTCGCCACTGCGGAATGAACCACCAATTTATCCAGCATATGTTTTACACAGCAGATGCCCTTCCAGCCGCAACCCATCACTGGGACACATCTATACACACTCATTCACACACATACACTAGACAATTTTTTTGCCATAAGTGCCAAATCTTTGCCTTAAATGGCCCATATATGAATTTAAATCTTTGGCCCACTTTTGCAACTGTACAGGTGGGCCACTTCAGGCTCACATTCATTTTGTCTGGGCAGAAGAAGGACCACCAGTGTCGCATAACTGCCTAAATTGGCCCACATTCCAATGCTATCTGGGGCCATTACAGCTCATTGTTTTTTTTTTTTTTGTACGCCAGATCTGTGCACAAGTCACGTGACTATGAATAGATCCGATATGAGTGTGGTCAGATGTGGCCTTTTGTCTAATATATATATATATATATATATATATATATATATATATATATATATATATATATATATATATATATATATATATATATTATATATATATATATATATATATATATATATATATATATATTGCTTCTATTAAGTTGAATAACTCTAATTTACATAGAATTTAGCTTTGACATACAGGAGAATGGCTTATTTGGTCAGAATGTTTAGAATGTAATATTCATTCATTTTCGTTTCGTTTCTATATTCGTTCCAGCTGCAACCTATCACTGGGAAACACCCATACACTCTCATTCACACACACACTATGGACAATTTAGTTTACCCAATTCACCTATAGCGCATGTCTTTGGACTGTGGGGAAACCGGAGCACCTGGAGGAAACCCACATGAACACGAGGACATGCAAACACTGCTAAATATATACAGTATATATAATGTCAGCATGATACAAAAACATTCAGGATCTCAAATTGTAAAAATATTTTGGATATCTATGGTCTCACCCATGGTGGGAAAAAAAAATAGTAAAATAAGTCAAATGTATTTCTATAGCACCTTTTAGGAACAAGAAATTGTAAAATAAGCACACAAAAAATCTAAGAAAGCATATTAAACAGTTAAAAGTAAAAAAAAAGTAATAAAACATGCATCATAAAAAATAGCATTATAGTATTCTGACAGACAACAAAAATACACACAAAAAAATTAATTAATAAAAACATAAACATTTTTGGTTGCATACAAACAGATTACTGGTGGGTTAAATGTTTGTGCCTGCAGTGCACTGTGTTCCTGAAACCAAAGAGATGGCGATGCCACAAGGGCTCGGGCCCCTCAATGCTGCTTGCAGCTTTAATTCTGATAATGTGGTTTATAAGTCCTCCCAGAACTTCCTGCTGCCCTGAATCTTGCTCTCTTAATGTGTTTTTCAGTCAGAACTAGGGCTGCACCATTAATCGAAAAAAGATCCCAATCTCAATTCAACCACCCATGATCTGAATCCAACATCTCTACGATTCAGTCAATTATATGTTCAAGTTTGGGAGAAGCATGAAGGAGCTTACACACGTCTTCACATTGTTTTACATAAGTTGGACACCTCCAAATGGCGTTAAAAGAGTTACAAACAGTATTTCTAAGGTATAATTCACCCAAAATTGTTACTTCTGTCTGAATGTAATGATGTACTAGCGGCCGCGAAACGACACGTGAGCTGACACAGTTTGTTTACTACTGTGTGTGCATGCTCGTGAATGAAGTCTACTTTAGTGAACAGAACCTGCATAGGCTGTGAATAACAGATAATAAAGTTGTAAGTAACGTTCAGTTTGTTGCACAGAGCGATCATTTGAGAGCCATGCGGGAAGTAAAATTTCCACATGTTTTTTTCCTCAAAGTGACGACAGCTGTGACTCGAGCGCACTCAGCAGTGAAAGTGAAACCAAAAGCGCACACATCATTTAAATGATCCCATCACATTTTAGTTATGATTAAGCATTTGATGTTTTTTCTTTCATAGCAAATACAAAGTGTTTAACATTGTTTAGTTTAACATTTGTCATGTTTAACATTGTCAGTATAACTACTCTAGCCTATATAATGTTGAATATGATGCAGGAGGGAATCTGATAATGACACATGTTTCTTTTTACCAGTGAAAAAAGGGTCTAATATTGTTGTCAATGACAGATTGCAAGCATATGTCTCAAACACAATAATTCAACTTCGGAATTATGAATAGTTGTATTCTGATGTCATCACTTTAATGTGCATTAACAACCAGGACAAATTTAAAGTCTATTCAAGTCTACCATTCAAAGTCTACACATAATTTAGCATTTTAACCTACACATAGGCCTAATATTATTGTTGTTGTTTTACCATATGTTCAGGGGCGTAGCAACCGGGGGGGACGGGGGGGATACGTCCCCCTCACTTTTAGAGACAGACCATTTAGAAACAGGTGATTAAGAATGTAAACTTTTGGATTTCATACAGCTGCCCCCCCCACTTTTAAAATGTCCACTTCGCCGCTGTGTTTGAGAATTAATAATAACAATAGCCAACTCATATTAATACATTTTTTTTATTTCAGTAATAATATTAACTAATATGAAAATGTTCATATAATTTATTTACAATACAGTTTGTAAAGAAATATTTTCTATCTTTTAGTAGATATATTATATGAGACACTTGCTTTGTTTACCAAATAAAGTGGATCTAATCGGATTTGCATTGTAAACATTAAATAAAATTACAAATATATTGTTTTTTATTTCACATATCAAGTTTTTAGTAACGATACTACCAAAATAATTCCGCATAAATCTGCAGATTTTTAACAAAATTCTGCGCAGAAATAGCAAAAAATGTCCGCAGATTTTGTATGGCTCTAGTCATCACTAATGCTTAATCAACTCTCCATTAATCAACTAATCATTTCATCAGCCTTAGTGTTTTTCATTCATTCATTCATTTTCCTTCGGCTTAGTCCCTTTATTCATCAGGGGTCACCACAGCGGAATGAACCGCCAACTTATCCAGCATATGTTTTACACAGCAGATGTCCTTTCAGCTGCCCAGTACTGGGAAACATCCATACACACTCATTTACACACACACACTACGGTCAATTGAGTTTATTCAATTCACCTATAGTGCATGTCTTTGGACTGCGGGGGTAACCGAAGCACCCACACGAACTCGGGGAGAACATGCAAACTCCACACAGAAATGCCAACTGGCTCAGCCGGGACTTGAACCAGCAACCTTCTTGATGGGAGGTGACAGTGCTAACCACTGAGCCACCGTGTCGCCCCTGCCCTCTTGAATCACAGAAATAACATTATCTGAGTATGCATACATTATAAAAATAATCACATTAGTTTCCTACTATCAGGGTAGCATTAAAAATACTTACAGAATGACCATACTTTAACTTACAGGTCTGATTTATGGTTAGGTTTCCTGTCACACTTGTCTGGCTAATTGTTGGAGCAGAGACTGGACTTCCATGATCCGCTGAAGCAGTGATATTTAGGTGGGATGGAGTTTGAGCTAAAATGGTCCTTATATGGTCCCTAACTGAGAAAAAATTGAAACACGACAGAAATTAGCAAAGTCAGCGGGATATAGGCACTTTACATCTGGCATGTGTTAGCATATAAATAGCATGTAAATATAGCATATAAATTTGAAGAAGCCATATGATGCTTTGTAATTTAAATATAGCAGTCTATGTATGCAATGTATAGCTAAATCATATATTCATCTCACACTTTTAGTCTTTCTTACCAGTTTTCTTTTGTGATGGTGTTTGGCAAGGAGGTATGTTTTCTGATTTAGGGTCCCCTGTTAGCATATAAATAAGAACTCTTTAGACTTGACTAATGAAGTTTTATGATGCTTTGTAATTTAAATGTAGCAATCTATGTACAGTTGATTGTTACAAATCATATATTCATCTCACACTATTAGTATTTACTTACCAGTTTTATTTTGTGATGGTGTTGGGCAAGGAGGTATGTTTTCTGATTCAGGGCCCCCTTCAACTGGACATGAAGAAAAAAATGGAATGGAGACTATGTAAACAGCTCGACTATGTAAATTTGAACATTAAAGTTGTCAACCAATTGCATAAATTACAAAAAATGATAAACTTGAGGTTTTCATAGCCTCCTCAAATTGAATTCTCTAGTTGAAAGACATGTGTCATCAACTATAACCTTATAATTTGACTATATTTGTGTAGCAGTGAAGATGAAAAGATGGTGGTTTTTCCAATTCATGGGTCTAAATGCTAAGTAATGGACTTTCATAAATTAATCAAGTCTTTATGAAATGTAATGACCATTAGTGTTTATTAAAAAAATTAACTTACCTTTGGTTCTTTTTAACAGACATTTGCCAGGTTTTGATTTTCGTTTGTTTTTAGAACCTTTACCAGAACATTTCTTCATTTTGGACTGAACATGGACTGAATTCAGATCCTGAAAAAGAGGTAGGTGCATATATAAACAAGAAAATACACAAATATACTGCATAATCTCTCACAATAACTTTATTAATAAATACCTTAATAATTACATTAGTCTGCTATCAGTGGCTCAAGCATCCATATTGAAATATCATAAGTTTTAACAGGCCCGTAGCCGGGTTGTTCGAAAGACCCACCCACCTACTGACAAAGGTCCAGAATTTGTCCCATACACGAGCTCATTTGTCGTATTTCAAAGAGGGTTTTGAGCAAGCAGAATCTTCTGTTGGCTGTCGTGACTTTAGCTAATCAGCGTTGGCCAATGCAAACAATTATTTTTCATGAGTACAACATCCAGCTGTGCAAGAAAACACACAATATGATGAAAGTCTTTCACTGCTGACCTGTTGTATTGTTGTTAAATAGAGAAAACATTTTACAAGTAATTTTATCTAAATTTTGGACCTTAATCACGAAACAAAAAATGACCAATAAAAAAAGCGGCCGATCTTAAAGTTAATTTTAATACTAATCAGGCTATTGTTGCTATATATGAATTTACAAACTTACTTTTTGCAAGTGAGGCTACAAATTGCTCTACATTATTATTATGTTTTTAATTATTTTTTATTACATTTCATTATATTTTTATTATTCAAACGCCCTCCCGCCACCCTTATCGAAATGTCCCGACTCCCCACTAAAAATTTAATCGAGTACAAACATAAGATAATGCTCTGTCAGCTCTCATTAACGTAATTGTACAGAAAGGGTTAAATCACGTTCTCTACTTGCGTCATTTGCTTCCTTTGCAGAAGTCTGCATTCATCATTTCACCTCAAAGCAAAATCTGTCCCCACCAATATCAAAAGCAAATCTACTCCTTTTTGTGCTACTCCTGCAATAGCGGATGCACAGTCACTGGTGTAGAAGAGTAACAGTGAAATGTTCACATTCTAGTGTACTCACGCGTGCAGCAGAATCCACTTACTACGGAGCATTTACCGTTTATTTGAAAGATTATAAGCTAAAGAAGCGCACGGTCCCGTCAGCCACACACTTGACAATGATAATTCATAAATTAGCTTCGTTGTTCTTCATGTACTACACTTTTTATCACATTGGAGGAAGCAAAGCTGCGCCCTTGCCTCCAAACTGAAACCCCCGTCGCTTTAAAACAATCCCTGCTAACGGTACAACATTCAAACGAAAAAGTGCGGGAACCAATCCACGACGCAGGTATTAATGACGTAAAGATGAAAGGGTTTTTAACTTTCGTTTTGACGTACAGTACAAGGCTCACCAACAACAGTCTGAGTTTCAGTCATAAAAAGACCAAAGTGAGACATGGAATCAGTTTATTTTTCAATCTTTTAATGTCAGTTTGTAACTGAGAAACCACATATAAATTGGCCAAACACACAGACAAACAATAGAACTAAAGAAAAGCCTGAATAATTTAAGTAAAGTCCTCACATACTGTCCCTATAGTCTTCTTTTACCATAATTTTAACCTGAAATATTTATTGACAGTTTTGTTTCAACTGCAGAACAGCTTAGATTTGAAGAACTACTTCTATTCATTTATTTACTAATGTCACATGTATACAAATGAGCAACTCATATGCCAACTCAATCTCCAGACAAATAAGCAGTGATATCACTTCCGTCTGCGACGTGTGCCTGCAGAGCGGATGCGAGCAGCCTGACAAATGTTCTTGTATCTTTCTTCTACATCTTGATGGAGAGAAAGGCAGAGAGTCTGATGATGAAGAACAGATGAAGGAGGGGTGGGAGAGGATATGGCAGAAGAGGCACTAGAGTTGTCTAGGGGTTCCGTCGCTTGAGCTTCCATCCTCATGTCCATCTCTACTATCCCAGAGTCTGAAGACTTTTGATTTTCCTCTCTGTCCTTTAGTCTGACGAGACTGCTGCTCAGAGAAGAGTTCTCCTTTTGAAGAACCCTGATCCTCACTAAGTTTGCCTTCAGCTGGTGCTCCATATCACACATCACATCACCTGTAGCTGTTACACATAACCAAAAACATTTATTAATTAAATTAAAAATAAATATGATGAAAAATAAATTAAGAATTTCTTGATGCATGGAATATTGCAGTATTATTATAAATCATATCATGGCATGTCATTATTATTGTTTTATTCACGCATGAATCAAATTAACATTTTTTATGCAGCAACATCTCTTATTTGATAATGTGTTTACTGGAATAAGGGGAAGGTCAAACTGTCACTTAAATAAGATTAGCAACAGTGTAATCAATTCCCAATGGAAAAAATCATTTAATTTTTTATCATTTATATAGGGCGTCACGGTGGCGCAGTGGATAGCACAATCACCTTACAGCAAGAAGGTCTCTGGTTCGAGCCTTGGCTGGGTCAGTTGTCATTTCTGTGTGGAGTTTGCATGCTCTCCCCATGTTCGTGTGGGTTTCCTCCGGGTGTTCCGGTTTCCCCCACAGGTCCAAAGACATGTGGTATAGGTGAATTGCGTAAGCTAAATTGTCCGTAGTGTATGAGTGTAAATGAAAAGTGTAAACTGTTGTCTGATCAATTGTGTGTGAATGAGTGTGTATGGATGTTTCCCAGTCATGGGTTGCAGCTGGAAGGGCATCCGCTGCGTAAAACATATGCTGGATAAGTTGGTGGTTCATTCCGCTGTGGTGATTAATAAAGGGACTAAGCTTTTCTTCTTCTTTGCTTTGGATATACCTCACAATAGAGAAAAAAAACTATATTACAACATGGTGCATCATGCCAACATAATTTTTACAGAATTTTGTGAGAGGCTATGCTTAAAACACAATCCGTTAATCAGCCTACATGAAATAACAATATTGAATGTTGATAGTTACATATATTTATCCATATACATATATGTTTGTCTCATGTAGCCCTTAAAGTTGCCACAAGGTGCACTGATTCAATATGTTAAATTGTTCTATGATATCTAGGTAAGTGTAAAAACTCTCCAGAAATGGTTTTAAACTACCAGTCAAGGGTTTGGACACATAAAACACTGTTAAATTGTGAAATAATATTATTATTGAATCTAGTTAAAAATTTCATTCATTTCTGTGATTCAAAACTGAATTTTTATCCTCATTACTCCAGTATTCAGAGTCACATGTTTTTTTCAGAAATCATTATATTATGATGATTTGCTGCTCTATTATGATCAGTTATTATTAGTACAAAATCAATTACGAATTGTAATATTGATTCTTATGATTATCAGTGCTGAAACGACTTTGTCTTGCTTCAGAGTATAGTGGAAACTATGATACATTTTACTTTTAGGATTGTTTAATAAAAAAAAAAAGTAAAAATAATAGATTTACTTGCAAACTTTTTTATAAACACATTTACAATATTAAAAAATGATTGCAAATAAATGGTATAGACAATCAAAGTACACAGTGTGGGATGCAATTTCAATTCCTAACAAAACCAAGTCTCAAAAGGCAGTGTTGGTGGCAGAAGCTGATTTCACATTAGGTACAAAATAAGAACTTGTTTCCCTGATTCACTGTGCCTTTGTACAGTTGAAGTCATAATTATTAGCCCCCTTTAAATTTTTTTCTTTTTTAAATATTCCCCAAATGATGTTTTTACAGAGAAAGGAAATTTTCACAGTATGTCTGATAATATTTTTTTCTTCTGGAGAAAGTCTTATTTGTTTTATTTCAACTAGAATAAAAGCAGTTTTTAATTTTTTAACACCATTTTAAGGTCAAAATTATTAGCCCCTTTAAGCTATTTTTTTTCTTGATAGTCTACAGACCAAACCATCGTTATACAACAACTTGCCTAATTACCCTAACCTGCCTAGTTAACATAATTTACCTAGTTAAGCCTTTAAATGTCACTTTAAGCTGTATAGAAGTGTCTTGAAAAATAACTAAAATATTATGTACTGTCATCATGACAAAGATAAACTAAATCAGTTATTAGAAATGAGTTATTAAAACTATTATGATTAGAAATGTGTTGAAAAAATCTTCTCTCCATTAAACAGAAATTGGGAAAAAAATAAACAGGGGGACTAATAATTCTGACTTCAACTGTATGTGTGTGTGTGTGTGTGTGTTTGTCTCACTCTGTGGTGCTGCTTGTGGACTGAGCTCAGGAAAGGCCACCAGTAGTCTCTCTCTCTGAACAGCTTCTTCTAGCATCCCTTCCAGACGAGACACTCTTTCCTCCAGTTCTGTGATCTGTGTCCGCTGCGTCTCTTTCTCAGTACACAGTGAACTATTCTGGGACTGCAGACAAAGACATTTTTAGGTATCATTTATTTGTGTGATCTAATGTGGTCATAATGATTAAGCCACACTAAACATTTAAGAGTTCAGTCCAGTTTACACCAAGCATGCTAACTATAAATTTAGCTATAATAGCATCCACATTAAGTTAGGGATAAAGTACATCCAGGAGGTTGTTAGTGCAGAATAAAGGCCAAGAGGTCGACTCACAGCAAGAAGATGGCTGGTTTGAGTCTCGGCTGGGTCAGTTGGCATTTCTGTGTGGAGTTTGCATGTTCTCCCTGTTTTCACATGGGTTTACTCAGGGTTCTCTGGTTTCCCCCACAGTCCAAAGACATGCGGTAACTAAATTGGCCGTAGTGTGTGAATGTGAGTGTGTATGGATATTTCCCAGTACTGGGTTGCAGCAGGAATGGCATCCGCTGTGTAAAACATATGCTGAATAAGTTGGCAGTTCATTGCGCTGTGGCGATCCCTGATGAATGAAGGGACTAAACCGAAGGAAATGAATGAATAGATAAACAGATACATATGAATGTGGATGTAAGTATATGGATGTGAATGTATTCACTGACGATCAATGTGATTCGAAGTTCACCAATTGCTTGAGTTATTCACCAGTTGTTTTCTAGGAATAACATAGCCTACCTTGGAATGTTGCAACTGACCAATCAGAATCAAGCATTTAGCCTGTAATAATCAGCAATAGTTTTCTGTTTATGAAAGGCTATGAAGTTACATTGTTTGCTACTTTAAAGGGTCATAAAACCCTAAAACACTTTACATTGTTTATTTGACAGAAAAAAAATTCTGAAAGTTATCCAATGATATCACGCCTTGTGTTGTTTAGTGTTGAATTGTGGTGTGGACGCATCTATTATTGCCCATTGTGCTGATTAAGATAAAATTTTTTAGAACTATATATTTGTCATTATAGTTATACAGTTGTCATTGCATTTGGTGTGAACGGACCTTAAAATGAGTATTTTATACGCTCACTTGTTGCTGAGAGAGTTTCTCCTGAAGTGTGTCTTTTTCTTGCATGATCTGTGTGAGTTTGTTGCCGAGATCAGCTTTTTCATCCTCACATTCCTCCAGGCTGCTGTGGAGTTCTTCAGTCTGCTGAACCAGCACATCCAGATGTTTCCGCAGAGCTGTCTGTTTCACCTGAAGGGCCTGAACAAAACATGACCATTTAAAAAAAATCTAATCAGTTGTCCAGTTATTACCTTTTACTCTGAAATATATCATTCTATGAATGTAAATTTGCAAAACTGACACAAGGATTCATGGTGAGGTTTCTTTATGGTAAAATCATACTATGACACAGACCTCATGCTGGTGCTGCACACTGTGATTCTTGCCTCTCTCTTTGTCCAGCAGTGTCTGTGTAGAGCTGAGCTCTTTCTCCAGGTTTTGCCTGCTCCCCTCAACCTCTTTTAACATGGTTTCAATTGAATGTAGACGATGGACTTCCTCATGTAGTCCATTCCTCTCAAATTCTGTACAAAAATATAAAAAGCCATGGCTTGTTACACTGAAAACTATTTTTAGGACTTGTGCTTGTATAACATTTGACAGGAAAAAAAACTAAAAATATGTTCTACAATATATTTAAATTTATTTATTCATTCATTTATTTTATTTTCGGCTTAGTCCCTTTATTTATCCGGGGTCGCCACAGCGGAATGAACCGCTATATTTAAATTTATATTCTATATTTTATTCTATATTTTTTTACAATAATAAAATCCTCAAATGTATTATTTAGGGTATTTAAAATGTAAGATATAAAAATTGTTTATTAGAATATTTTCTTATCCAAGTAAGAGTTAGAATCTAAGTTAGAAGCCAAGAGATTTATCACAAATATATAATATTTAAATTTTTTAATGATAACGATAGTTTTACCAGTATGAAATAAATAGCTAATCTCGCTATAATTCAGCAGATTATATATTAGTTTTAATAGTTAATAAATGTAGTAAGATAATGATTTATTTTTCATTGGCCATATATTCTTCCTTACAACATCAAAAAAAAAATTCCCTACGTTGTTAAACTGATTACATTATTAAAATGGTCATTTTTTGTATTAGTGTTAGCTCACTGGGAGTTGAAAGGCACTATTAATTATGTAAAGCTACTCTGAAATTAAATAGTATAAATAGCCACCATATACACCAAAATACACTGTATGGGTTAAAATGATTTTTAATGCAAATAAATCTTACAATATGAAGTAAAGATAATGTAAATATAGCAAAAAATCAATTTTGAATTATTAATAATGTCCATGCCTAAGCACTTAATTTAGACAACTTCAAATGTATCTCTGGCAAATATTGTCAACTTTTAACAAACCACACATTTATGGATCATTTATTCAGCTTTCAGATGATGCATACATTTCAATATCAAAAAGATGACCAGGGTCACATAATTAAAGTGTTTTATTCCAGTTCAATTGGTGAATAGAGTAGAAGTAGGTACTTGTTGGCAAATACTTTTAAAGTCATGCCCTGCTTACCAAGACTTTGCTTTGCTTCGGTCTGCAATTTCAATTCTACTGTCAGCTCAGAATTTCTGTCTTCCAACAATGCCACACCTGTTAATAAAAATAATACAGTTATTGTTAAGTTTTGTGTATGTACACATTACCATCTCTTGCACATCTTTCTTTGTGCTCAGACACAAATATAATGAATGAACTTCAGAAATATATTTTTAATGTAAAGAAACTGTCACCTCTCTTTAACTCCTCCTGCTCCTGCTTTAATCTCCTCACTGCATCCTCACTCTTGACCTTCACCTCCTGCATTCTGCGCTCCCACTGCTCATCCATCTTCCTCCTCTCCTCCATCTCTCGTTTGACTGTCTCTGATAGCTGTTTCCTCAGCTTCTCTTGCTCCATCTCTGTTTCTTTCACTTTCTTTTTCAGTGGCTCAACGGTTTCCCTAACCTACGATTGAAAAAATAATCATTAAAATCTAAAAATGGATATAATCAGCAATTAAGGGAACTACACAACAAAGCATAGCATGGAGAATCAGACTATAGGCAACAATGAGTTAAAAAGAAAAATAAACTGAAAAGAAAAGAAAAAGAAAAAAAGAAACGAAAAGTGTAAATACAATCATGATTTAGTGCTTTATCACTTTTGACAAGTAGGTGGTGGTGTTACCAAATTGATGTGATGTGGTGTGTGTAATTTGGTAATTTGATATAGAGCAGAGATGCCCAAACTAGGGCCCGCAGGACAAAGATGGCCCATGGTAACCTTTGATTTAGCCCGCCATCTCATCTGAGAAGAGATGGAGAATTATGGGGATGGTTTACAGATTGTCAATTTGAATTGAATGTAACCCTGAAATTAAATGTTTCAATTAAATGGCGTAAATTAATCAGATTTTGTTTAAATTTATACTGCGTGACCCGACAGTGCAGAGACTTTGGTGAGCAAATAAAGGCAAAGGCAGATTCTGCTTGACTAGTGTATTCAGCATTAAACTCCACTGTGTTATAAATATGATTGTTTATGTTTTTATCGCAATAAGTTATCATTTTAAAAGTTATACCGCATTAGTTAATACAATTTAAAGTAATGTTTTCTATTTATTTTAAAATATTATTAAATAAATGAGGAAATTACCCATGGAAACTTGAATGTAATATAGTTTGGTATATTTCCCTTCTGCCCACAGCTCTCAGTGATATTTGCTTTTTGGCCCTTCATACGAAAGTTTGGCCCCCTCTTATATAGAGTTTGGTGTTGAATTTGGTGAAAACTCAACCAACTGTAAGAAATAAAGACTTTTCAAAGAAAGTCAAAATGGCAGACAAGAAATCTGACCAATCATGGATTATCAATGCTCTTTGAGTGATCCAAAGAGTCAAAAACAGACTTAATATAATAATCAAAAATAACCAGAAGCTATTAGCATATTTTTTTTATATAATTATAATTTGTGACCACACAAAGGTGCTAACTTCATTCTTTTTAAGTACCTTCTGGGCATGGTATCAAAGACACATACAGAGTTGTATAACCATACACTAATTTGTTTGTAAAATCTATCATTTTATGACCAAATTCAAATGTTACTTCAAATCTTTGTTTTTTTACACATACTATTAGGTCGAATTTCTTTTGGGTTTTCTTTTAAACTGTTTTTTGGCATTTTTGCCTTTATTATACTAGAAAGTGGCAAGAAATGAACTTGGAGGGGGGATATGATTGGGGAAGGTCCAGGAGTTGGGACTCAAACTTGGGATACCGGCAGCACAGTTGCAGAATATGTTGGCGCACTGACACTAGCCAATCGGCCCTGACAAGACTCAAATTTCGGAGGTAAAGTTTCATACTGCCCTCTATCAGTTAGGCATGGGACAATCACTGTTTTCTAGGTATACTGCGGTTTGGAAAAGTCAAGGTTTTAAACTGCCAGAATTTTCAGCTATACCATTCCCACAGTATATGTAAGGTTTAATTTTTAAAAAAAAGTTTTTTAGGACAACAGTATCTCCATCAGAAGATATACAAAGATGCCGTTTTATATTGTAATGAAATCTGTTTTTGAAAATAATAAAGACAGCAGAAGTCAATGATTTATATAAATTATTTAGCCTGACATATATACTGCTGCAAAATATTTTAAATGTTTCTCAAAATAAAATATATTGTGTTCAAAAGGGAAAAAAGTTTTAGTTTTTTTACCCAGACATTTAAAAAGAAGAGCAGTAATCACAATACCGTAAAACCGTGATATTTTTATCCAAGGTTATCATACTGTCAGAATCTTATACCAGCCCATGCCTGCTATCAGTGTGCCAAACATATTTTATACTTTCCCGCAAGTAGCTCTATGAGTTAGACCCAAGAGTGGAAGACAATGAAAAAAAAAAAAAAAAAAAAGGTACCTCTAAGTGCTTGACCCCTAATAAAATTACAAAAGTGTGAAGAAAAATTTTGATTTTGTCAAGTACTTAACAAAGTTTGGACAAAACATCTCACCTCCAGCACATGTTTCCCCACACGACTCATATCCCTACGCTGCTCACTTGCCCATTGGGAAATGTCACATGCAGACAAGCGGCCCAGCTGCTGAGTTTCCTCAACCGCTTCCAGGAAGCCCTGCATAGAGCAAGGCAAACCCAGAGACTGGCACAGAGACACTACAGCATCACTGTTCTCCTTCAACACCCCCTGGACACAAGCACAGGCCTCACAGGGCACGAGGGCCGACTCTACTGTCTGACAGCTCACAGTGTGGGTCTTGACACTGGAGAGTGAAAGTCCATGTTGGAGAGTAAAAGCTGGGCTACTTGAGGACGCTTTATGGATGCTGCTCATAGAGGCGCTCTGTGTTTTAAGTGTAGTTGGAGTGTTTGGTGCTGTTTTGCTAATGGATGGACTTTGTTGTGATGGAGGTTGTTTTCCACTGCAGGAACTCTGAAAGATGAGACATTTTAGCTCTGTCACTTAATGTTTAATTAAACAGAAGTTGTAATAAGAGTTAACCTAGTGTCTTTTGTCATTATTGTACTTCTCACCTCTTGTTTTTGTTGACTATTGAGCTGAAGTAGGTTTTTCCAGTAGCGTTTGACCACAGGACCAATGGAAACTGAGGTTTCATTTGGATCAAGTGATAGAGTTTGCTGCTTTCCAAGTAGGAGCTCAGCATGAACATTAAAACTCTGAAGAAGAAGCATTAATCTTTGACAAACACACAAATGCACAGAGGTTAAAGAGAAAAATGGGTTTTTTAGGCATCAAAAATAATAAGTATGTATTTATGAGCTTATATATCTTTTGTTTTTTCTTTTCATACATTATAGTATGTACTGCTTATTTACATTTTTATCTACAGCTCCCAAAATACCTATTGATTGTAATTTGTAATTCATTTGCAACATTTAAAATTCAATTATCCATAATTCATTCATTCATTTTCTTTTCGGCTTAGTCTCTTTATTAATCAGGGGTCGCCACAGCGGAATGAACCACTAACTTATCCAGCATATGTTTTACTCAACGGATGCCCTTCCAGCTGCAACCCATCACTGGGAAACATCCATACACTCTCATTCAAGCATATACGGACAATTAAGCTTACCCAATTCACCTATAGCGCAAATCTTTGGACTTGTGGGGGAAAAACCGGAGCACCCGAAGGAAACCCACGCGAACACGGGGAGAACATACAAACTCCACACAGAAATGCCAACTGACCCAGTCGAGGCTCGAACCAGCAACCTTCTTGCTGTGAGGCGACATCGCTACCCACTGCGCCACTGCACCGCCCTCACAATCAAATTATTTGCTTTATTTAAAGTAATAAAATTATAAAACAATAATAAAAAATGTAGTATGATCACTTATCTTTTAATACGTAGTAAGGTAGGGATATGTTTTTTGGTAATTTTTACAAAAGTAGTTTTTGTGTCGATGATGGAACAAGTTTTCATCCATCCATTTACTTTTTTAAACAAACATTAAAGTTGAGACTACTTGCTTTTAAAATGCTTTATATTTATCAACTATTTTATTTAATTATGTCTTTGACCACATAGATTTTGGAAAGGCGGTTCATTCCACTGTGGTGACCCCTGATAAATCAGGGACTAAGCTGAAGGATTAGCACATAAAATTGTTTACATTATATCACATTATGTTTAGCATGTAATTAATTACAATTTTATTTTTGTATTTATTTGTATATGTATGCGTTTATGTATTTTTTGTATTTATGAAAACATTTGACATTTTTATACATTTGTCAGCTAATAAAAGTTAGCATTGGGAATTAAAGTTATAATACTAATATTATATATAATATGAATTCAATACAGCAAAACAGTATTTTTTTAGTATTTAAAAGTGTATCACAACAAAACAAAGTGTGAAGTAAGTTACTCCACAAATACTATACCTGTCAATCAGCAACTCTTGCAGGACTATGTGGGAGTGCTGACTGAACTCTTCATCGTCCTCCACATAATCATATTCTTCCAAAAGTCTGACCAAGTCCAGGTTACATGATAGTTTGTCAGGAAACTTCCATGATGGGAAACGGACAGGTCCAGTCTTTGAGAAAACGTCCAGAAGAGCTCCCTGTAAGTCAATAAGATCTCTCCGAAGGCTGTCGATGCAGTCCTGACGACCTAGCAGATGGCTCATTGCTTAATAAACTAAAAACTGGCTTATAATCTTTAATAAGTTGAGTATTTTCTTGCAAGATCATGTGCACTGGCTCTATTTACATCAGGTTCCCATGGCTGCGTGAAGCCATCACTTTTGAACTGCATTTCCCACAATCCTTCTTTTCTTACCGGAAGTTATTTCGTTTGTCGGTTGTACGTTTTGTGTTTTGTGTGTGTGGCTGTTGGCTAACGAGAGGTAAGTGAGTTATGTAAAACTGCATTCATCATTTGTAAAACTTCAGCCATTCTTGCGACTTTCAGCGTTTATTTTTTTTTTCATAACGGTTGAGTTTTTCGCTTTAAATAACTTTTCATTTTACACAGTAACGTTTGAATCGGTCCGAGAAGAGCCAGTAGTGTCGCAGTCATGCCGCCTGGGCCTGTACAGATCATGCAGCCGGAGCTGAATAACAAGGTATGAAGCTATCATTTATTACTTTCATAGACACGGTGGGTAGGTTCGTCTGATTTATATTCATCTGCTTACATTTTCGTCTTTCATAAGTATAATAGTGGGCAATATTGCAATTTTATAATTCATTGTTTTGAGTAGAATGACTCGAACTTTAATGAATATCTGTTTTGTTTTCTTTTGTAGCTGTCATTGCTGTATATATTCCCAGCTTCATTTTGTTATATTATTAATCTAAAAAATTATATAAAAATATTACAAAATTAATTGAAAATAAAAAAAAAGATATAACGTAAATTTGCTGTTTTATTTTCCTAAAATTTATGTGGTCAAAGACAAGCATTTTAAAAGCAAGTAGCGAGTGGCTACTTTAATGTTTGTAGAAAAAAATCAGCTAGGCAAATATTATTTCATCTTTGGCACAAAATATACTTTTGTAAGAATGACAACAACAACAAAAAACTTATATTGAAGACTGCACTTATTAAAAGAAGTAGGTGATCATGCTACACGTTATACTTTAAATAAAGAATAAACTTGGATAATGGATAGTTACATTTTAAATATTTCATTCAAGTATTTTGGGGGACTGCAATGTAATCCTTAAATTGTCTTCTAATGTCAAAAAAATAAACAGTTTATAATGGAAAAATGTTAAACAAATTATATATAAGCTTATAAATATACACTTATTGTTTAAAGTCTTGAATTAAAAAAATATATATGCAAATTTTTTTTTATAAAAATAATATTTACAATTTATAGTTTAAATTTAATGCAAATTTATTGAGATTTATTGTTAAAAAATAGTCTGTAATATAAATTTCTGTTTATTATTAAATTCTGTTTTATTGCTGTTAACATTCAACTGAGAAAGGACAAATGGGCAATTAAAATAGAAAGTAATCATTTTAAGGAATATTTAGAGTGAGAGGTGTATTCTGTTGTACAATAGAAATGCATTTTTAGTTATTTCAATTAGTTTCAATTACAATGGTAAGTGGCCACCTACATGGACAGCACATTTTAGCTCTTATGTCTTGTTATATATTTTGTTACAGACATACAGTGTCATCCTGCAACTGTTTTGCAGCATATGAAATGTCCCAAACACTATTTTAACTGTCCAAAATGCGCAAATGTTTTTGTTTTTACTGATAGTAAAAACATGTTCAAAAATATGTATTTGTTATTAATGCATTAAAAACAGTCAGGAAAAAAATGCTGGGTTCAAGGCAGAAATAGAGTTTTTCATTCTATTACACAAAGGTGACTTTATTGTGTTTTATGGAAATTCGGACCACGAGTCCACATATATGGACATAATTTTTCTCTAAAAGTACATCATAATAGATAATACTTAGGTTTTATTCTAATTAGGTTCCAATAAGCCCAAATAGCAAAATGAAATAAAAAATTGCATGTAAAAAACAGCTTGGGCCTTAAGAGGTAAAGTGAGCAAAGTGAGAAGCAGAAAACACCACAAGCATCACCCGTGCTTCAATATATGTGTAGTTAATGAAACTGTGAAATTCATAAGACACCTAGAATATATAGACTTTGTATTTAAGGGATATTTTAGAGGTTTACATTCACCGACAATAGTCCACATCACAATTTATTTATTTTTTCATCCAAAATTTGTCACATTAAATTACATATCTGTGTTTTTTTTTTTTACATTATTTTGCTTATTTTAAATGGGTTGTGCAATGTTTTAATCAACAGCCCGAAGAACCGAAAGAAGAAACTCCAGCCACAAAGCCCATAGTGGGAATCATCTACCCTCCTCCTGAAGTCCGAAACATTGTTGACAAGACCGCCAGCTTCGTAGCCAGGTTTGACATCCTACCTCATATTATCATGTAGTGCAGCATTTCATTTGTGTACTTTTATGAAATCAATAATTGATTCAATTTATTTTTTCAAAGGAATGGACCCGAGTTTGAGGCCAGAATTCGACAGAATGAGATCAACAACCCAAAATTCAACTTCCTCAACCCGAACGACCCATACCATGCCTACTACCGACACAAGGTCAATGAGTTCAAGGAGGGCAAAGCTCAGGAACCCTCTGCAGCCGTTCCTAAAGTCATGCAGCAAACAGCATCTCAGCAGCTTCCTCAGAAGGTCAGCAACTTCTCTGTGGCTTTATATAAATATTACCACTAGTATAGATGTATACAGATAGTTCTATAATAGTTAGAATCAAGCCATAATCCAGCAGACAGATTTAAAAACTTTTAATAGCTTTCTATGTTATAAAGAGCTTATGTTTTTGTGATTATTTAGGTTCAAGCACAGGTGATCCATGAGACGGTGGTGCCAAAAGAGCCTCCGCCTGAGTTTGAGTTCATCGCCGACCCTCCCTCCATCTCAGCCTTTGACCTGGACGTGGTGAAACTGACCGCACAGTTTGTTGCCCGTAATGGCCGTCAGTTTCTCACACAGCTGATGCAGAAGGAGCAGAGGAACTACCAGTTTGACTTCCTGCGGCCACAGCACAGTCTGTTCAACTACTTCACAAAACTAGTGGAGCAGTATACTAAGGTAAAATGTACTTTGTAGTAATGCTGAGGGCTTATTGGTTTGCAAAGAGATTAGAGGTGTTCAGTATTTATTTCCTATAATAATATTTTTGATTGATGTTTTAAAAAAGGCAAGCTGATAACGACTATGTCAATAGATTTGCAAAAAATGTAATAAAACCGTATTATTACATTTTGTGGAAGCAAACGTGTTTGCATTTAAAAGATATATTAGGGCTGGGAAAATAACTGGTGATTTCCATGCACATTTTGTCAGTAAAGCAATGAAAGTAAAGTAAGGTACATTCCGATGGAGCAGCATTTACCACACATAATTCACTATTACGCTACACAAAACTTGCAACACTTGATGAATCTGTAGTTGTGCCTTTATTAATTAGGCGGAATTAGCGAATGCAGTTAAATTTTCAATTTCAACACAATACTCTGGGGATTTCTTTTGGTATTTGGAGTTTCTGTAGGAGCGGCCTCTGGCATTTAGAGGAGGTTTATTGCTGATCATACTGTGCTTTTCTGACAAGATGTGCATGACAAATGTAGCTTTGCTAAATGGTGTTTGTGATTTACTTTAGATTAATTGACCAGCACTAAAATGTATTGTAGTTCAGTAATATCACACAAACAAATACTTTTTTCCCCTGAAAATCAATTGCAAATGTGAAATCCCCAAATGCAAGATACAGGTTACAAATACAGGTTATTCAAGTAGGACATTAAATAACTTGTTTGATTGTTTTTTTGCAGGTTTTGATTCCTCCAAAAGGTCTTCTGCTGAAACTGAAGAAAGAAGCAGAGAATCCTCGAGAGGTCTTGGACCAGGTAATTAAATATATAAATGAATATAAAAATTCTAAATTTCAGGTCACACGGGGTGTGAATGAAAAAGTAAAAAACTAAGATATTGGTAGACAAAGTTATATTTAGAGTTTTTTTGGTGTCCAAAAAGTATTCTTGGAGCTTTGAATAATTGCAGTTTAACCATTGAAGTTCCATGGATTGTTTTAACTATGTCTTTGGTTCCTTTTTTGAACTTGTAATGTCTCATGAGTATTGCTGTCTGTACATGACAAGATCTAAATCTTACATTTACGATAAGATAAAATCTTTGAATATTAAATCTTTATGTTCTGAGGAATAAAGGTTTGGAGGATTGGAACAGCATGAGGATAAGCAATTAATAACAGAATTACAATTTTTGGGTGAACTAACCCTTTAATACACAGGTGTCAAAGCCAGTTCCTGGAGGGCCACAGCCCTGCACAGTTTAGTTCCAACCCTGCTCCAACACACTTACCTGTAGGTGTCAAACAAGCCTGAAGGACTCAATTAGTTTGATCAGTTGTGTTTAATTAGGGTTGGAACTAAACTGTGCAGAGCTCCGGCCCTCCAGGAACTGGCTTTGACAACTGTGCTTTAATAGATAAAGGCCCAGTTTCACAAACGGGGCTTAGATTAAGCCAGGACTAGGCCTTAGTAGGGCTGGACAATAATTCGATATCAATATATATCGCGATAGAATTTTTTTCAATAACGATGATATGATTTTTGAACCCATTTCCGATATTTCGATATAAATTTGCATATATATAAATATATATATTATTATTTATATAAGATCTTATACATGTATCAGTTGTCACTGAATGACGTTCAGTGCTCAGCCGTCAGAAAGAGCGTGATCTGATCTCACTTACGTGATGACGAACAACACAGACACGCTGCCAGCGCTCAGCACAGCAGTTGGTTTAAGCTGCGCCGCAGAAAGTTTTAGCTACAAAATGAGTGCTCGGAATACAGATGCGAATGAACAAGCTTCCACAAGTAAGAATGCAGACCAAATAGTTGATAAGAAAGGAAAGACTAATGCAGTGGTGTGGAACTGGTTCAGTTCAGTAAAGTTAGCAACAGATTCGCAGATTCGTCTTTTCCGGATCAATAACTTATGACCGAAACATTGTTCCTACACAAATAGCACATTTTTTCAACTGTCGCAATGTATACAACCACCTACAACCTTATTTTCCTAAAAACGAGCTTTCCTACGCGCTGGACGCATTATATTGATCTCTATGCGCAGGCGGCAAAGAGGCCGATCCTTAGGGACCGTCTACAAAGAGCAAAACGCAAAAACCAATACTACAAAAGCTGTCAATAACTTCCCTCTAACTCATTATACTGCCATCAAACTCAGATCACACGTCACTGCTGTCCTGCTGGTAAGACTACAACACTTATTTTTCTAAAAAACTATTTTGCATATTTGTTATGAATTTTTATTATGAAAAATATTCAATAACTGTACTGTAAATTACTGTACTCTCACCAAATTCAGTTCACACATCACTGCTGTCCTGCTGGTTATACTACAAAACTTATTTTTCTAAAAAACTATTTTGCATATTTTTTATGAATTTTTGAGCTTTATTTATTTGATAGTTTATTTCACATTTCTTGTTTGTATAGGCTAAATACAAATAAAAAGTGAACAAATTTTTTTGTACTGTTTTTATTTAAAAAAAAAAAAGTTATAAGAGTCTGGAGGTATTATCGACTTTGCAAATTCACTTTGCAGACATTTGTAGGCACAGACATCCATTGTGTGCGTTCTTGGGAGTTTTTCCCTTTCTTTTTAATATTGTCCATATCGATATCGTAATTATATCGTATCGACCGAAATAAAAAAATATATCGTGATATAAATTTTTGCCATATCGTCCAGCCCTAGGCCTTAGTTAAATTAGGCTATTTAAGCCACATGTATAAAAATGGCCTTAGAAAATTATATATTACTGGTGTGCACCTGGAGAAATAAAATGACACTGGTGTATTTTAAGACATCTCACTGCAAGTTATTTTGAGCTCAAACATGCAATTTAATCTTGACTAGCCTTAAACTTTGTTTGTAAAACCGGGGGAAAAGGTTTTAGAAGACGCATTTTACCAAAGCCATTTACATTTGATCAGATCTTGCTTTTCCTGAGAATAAAATCCATGATTTTGGACAGCATGCTCTGCTGTTATAGCGACAGGGAAATCTTGTAACAAAGCTTATGGTCAATCAGAGAGTAGAACTAAAATAGCTAAATATGATTGACATTTTAAGCAAGTCGTTTAATTATGAAAATTATAAAAAAAACATTCTAGTATGTACAGTTGACCAGTCTGTGAAGTGATGAGATTGACGTTACACGTTTAAAATCACATTGTTCCCTTGTGTTTTAGGTGAGGTATCGTGTGGAATGGGCCAAATTCCAGGAGCGAGAGAGGAAGAAGGAAGAGGAGGAGCGAGAAAAGGAGAGAGTGGCATATGCTCAGATTGACTGGCATGACTTTGTTGTGGTGGAGACTGTTGACTTTCAGCCTAATGAGCAAGGTAAGCATGTGTAACACAGGATATTTTAGGGGCTCGCACAAACATTCAATTGCACCAGAAGAAATCTCTCGATTTTGTACGTTTTGTTATTAGAAAATGTATTATTAATACTATTAATATTACTGTGCATAAATGTATTACTGGGTTAGTATATTGATTAAGAATATTAGTAATTTTGGTAATACTATTTTTTTATATTACTAATTTCAGCAATAATATATTATTAATAGGTTTAGTTGTGTTTTTGTCTTGCCTAAATACTACATTTATCATTATAGTGCATATTACTAATTGTTACTCTTATACATTTTACAGGTAATTTCCCTCCTCCAACAACTCCTGAGGAGCTGGGTGCTCGAATCCTCATCCAGGAGCGCTATGAGAAGTTTGGAGAGAGTGAGGAGGTAGAGATGGAGGTGGAGAGTGAAGATGAAGAGGATGAGAGAGAGGGCAGAGAAGATGGACATGCAGCTCAGCCTGACCAGGACACACAGCTGCAGGACATGGACGAGGTGAGACAGACTGCACAAGGGCGTATTCCCTGTTTCATGTTTGTGTATCAGCATAGATGAGCAGTTTATAGAAGTTGGATCTACATTTTTCTGACTGACTAGCATTTGTTCTTCCTCTCTCAATAGGGCTCTGATGAGGATGATGATGGCATGAAAGCTCCTCTGCCCCCTGATAACCCCCTGCCCCCGCCTCTGCCCCCCACCCCAGACCAGGTTATCATTCGCAAAGACTACGACCCCAAGGGTGAGATTCCTACTACATTTATTAAAAAGCATACTATAAGGGCATATTTCATCTGGTTCACTCATTCAGGGAATTGTTTAAATTTGTTTACTAGAAAGATTTAGTCTCATTATTGGTTTATTATCAGGTAATTCTTGATGCTTGAATTTTAATCTAGTGTTTAAGGTTTGAAAAGTGCTTTGATTTTTGAATAATGCGATTAAAACTGCTTGAAAAGTCATTGCAATGAAAGTTTATTTATATAGCACATTTAATACACAAAGGTAATTGAAAGTGCTTTACATTTAACAAGAATAAAAGAAACAACTATAAGAACATTAAAACAACAAAGAATAAAACAAATGCAATTGTTGTTGTCTGCGCTAATAACCTAGTGGTTAAGTGTGTCGACATATAGCACTAAAGTGCACATGATGACCTGAGTTCAATTCCCACCTCAAGGTCTTTTGCCGTTCCTTCCCCTTTCTCTCTGCTTCCCACAATTTCCTGTGAAAACTCTCCAATGTCCTATTAATCAAAGGTTAAAAAATCCTAAAAAAAACATTATTCATATTAAATTAAATTTATTGATTTTACTGAATAGGGCATAATAAACTTTTTAAATAAAATTAAATAAATATTTTAGCTTTTTTATAAAATTAAAGCTAACTCCATGGAGATTGCGACTTCATGAGTAAACATGCATATAATTTTAAATAAATATAAATTTATTAAGATAAAATATAAAAAATGACACATTTAATATGGATGTAAATTACATATAAGAGAGTAAATGCCAGTAAATCATTATTAGGCTTGGGGTAAACGTCATAGAAAATGTTCTTTTAGAATACTATACTGTACGATATGTATTTACAGTTACTAATAAGCTTTTAACCTAATAAACGTTTCTGATATTGATTGTAATGCAATAATGTGCATCTTTTGTAAAACTGCTTTGAAATAATATTTATTGTGAAAGTGCTATACGCATAAACTTGAATTGAGTTGAACTATAGAATACTATAATAAATAGCATCTGAAAAGCATCTTGTAAAGTGCTGTAAAAGTTTGAAAATGCACCTGGAAAGTACTTAAAGCGCTTAAATTTGACTTTATAGAAGATGTAGGAACCCTGTGTTATGTTAAATTTTGTATTTATTTATTTGTGTATTTATTTTATGTTAATTAAAATTAGTTTTTCCCATGAAAGTCTTGCATGGCGAGATAGCATTAAAGTAAACAAATAACTAACTGACTTTCTGTCTATTCCACCCTAAGCTTCTAAGCCTCTTGCTCCGGTGGCCACACCAGACGAGTACCTCATCTCCCCCATCACGGGTGAGAAGATCCCAGCCAGTAAGATGCAGGAGCACATGCGCATCGGCCTGCTGGACCCCCGCTGGCTGGAGCAGCGTGACCGCAGCATCCGAGAGCGGCAGATTGAGGAGGAGGTGTACGCTCCCGGCCTGGACATCGAGAGCAGCCTGAAGCAGCTGGCCGAGAGACGTACTGATATCTTTGGTGTGGAAGAAACGGCCATCGGTAAGAAGATCGGAGAAGAGGAGATACAGAAACCAGAGGAGAAGGTGAGAAGTGTTTTAAAGAGCCCCTATTATACATTAAATAGGGTCATATTTTGGTTGTAAGGGTCTCCAACAACAGTCTAATATGCATGCAAGGTCAAAAAACACTTTCATGGCCTTATAATCTGCATTTATTTTACCTAATTTTCCCAGCGACTCCATATGAATCGTTCAGTGATTCATTTGTTCCCAAACCCCTCCTTAGCGTGAAGCTAATCTGCGCTGATTGGACCGATGACAGCCTGTTGCAATTGGTCGACAGCGTTCAGCACGAGACAGAGTGAAATGCCCAGCACAGCTTATCAACAATATAGAAGTAGTCAGAGTGCGTACACGCTTCATATTAGTGTAAGACGTGGATTTCGGCAGTGGGTAAATGTAAATACAGACGATCGGCTTGAAAATACGGACGACTAACTGTTTTAAGTAAAAACTCCAAGAACTGGGGAGGAAATCGACACGCGTCAGTGTTGCCAGATGTAGCTGACTGATTCCAGCCCAAAAACTTTCCAAAACCCGCCAAAATGCAAAAAAAAAACCCGCCCACTCATCTGGAAAACACGGTTGTGACAGTCGCGAAAAACACGATAAGTGTTTATACCCGCTAGAGGTGTGAACCTACACTGGTCTCACGGTTCGGTTACGATTATCATGCCATCGATTCGGTTCAATTCGATATCTCGGTGCATTGTCGATGCTTTCCATAATTAGATTTTTTTCTTTACAACACAAGAATTTTTTTTTTATAAAAATCCATAAATATGTTTATATTTATATATTACTTGTAATACAATTTTGTCCTTTAATACAAGCAGTCAGATATATGAACTGTACCTTTAATTATACCTGCTCAAAAAAAACACTCTTTGTGAATGAAAACTTCAATACATGCTCAGAAGACAGCACGAGCAATTCATAAAAGTTTCATAACAAATAAACTAATGTAAATATTATCCCGCTTGCTTTTTAAGCGCTGGCAAGTTCTTACATCCCTTGATTGGTCATTGTCTTCACCAGCTCAACAGAAAGGGCTGCGCTTGGCTTTAGAAACGAAAGCACTGTTCAACCATGACGCGGGAAAAAAAGCCACGGGTCAGTCTATATGCGCATAATATGTGGTTATCAGGTAATCCGTAATAGAATAAATACAATACAATAAACTCGCACCACAGGCACGCTTGCGTCTCGATCCACAAACAGCCGAGAGGAGGAAAATTTACCTCACTAACATGCCAGCGGGTCAAATGCCCAAAGTGTGTGTGTGTGTGTGTGTGTGTGTGTGGGTGTGTGTGTGTGTGGGTGTGTGTGTGTGTGTGTGTGTGTGTGTGTGTGTGTGTGTGTGTGTGTGTGTGTGTGTGTGTGAGAGAGAGAGAGAGAGAGAGAGTTCCTCAGTGTCCATGATTCCTTAGGGTCAGTGAAAGATCTGCTTTTTAAGTAGTAGGAGTGTTTATTTTACTCACCTTCGCCATAGTATTCCACCGCGACATCGCGCATATGGGATAAATGACGTCAGTGAGTAATAACCGGTTATGATCTATTACTGAACCGATATCGAATTGTCCCCATCTGCATCGCGGTGCACCGAAGAAACGATTAATTTTGACACCCCTAATACCCGCACAATCGAGTTAAAAACAGTCCAATTGAACGGGAAACCGCCCAATCTGGCAACTCTGCTCTACCTGCTCTTTTTTCACACACACAGACACAGACACACACACACACATTACCCTCCTCCTCAGACGACACAACAATAAAAGTCCTTAACAGCAACATTCAAAAACAGAATACATAAGAATGTACATTAAAGAAACAACTTCACATTAGTTACTGACACCACAGAACACAGTACCCGGTTCTCACCAGTGTTATTAGGGTCGGCGCCTCCATAGAATAGTGAGGGCGGCGTCCGTGAACTCCCCCGGTTCTCCCGTTCATCCGCGACGCACACCCCCTCCCTCCCGGTCATCATTTTCCCCCAGTCTCCCGGATTTTTTGTGTGTGCATGAGTGCATTAAAGCAGTTCAGTTAAACACTAGCATATTGCTCTGGTATTAACAATGAGACTCATTCAGTATTAATCCACACAGTGGCAAAAGCTGAACTATTCTGAACCTTGACTGCCGCACGTGTGTTTTTCGCGTGTTTTTAGTCGCGATATGTATAAGTGTTATATGTTGTCATGGCTTACCTGTACTCTGCTTTGCCCAATGATCACCAACCCTCATTACAAAATGGAGGAATAATCTATGAGCTGTGTATTGATAGTTCCTGTGGAACTCTGTCAAAGTCTCATACATCAGTAGTCTTTTCTGATCCTTCCTTTTTTGCAAAAATACACCTCAACCACTGACTCTTCACAGCTTCATCTTTGGGTAGAGAATATAACACAAACTTTCCCTCAAACTTCCAATAATATCCAGCTAAGCACAGCGTCTTCATGACTCATGACTTCAGGATCTGTTTATCTTCCTCTCTTAGCTGCTGTGTTAGTGGGCGGGGCCGCAGATTTAAATTCGTGGGTCTGCGCGCGCAACCATTATGTTTCGTGTCTACGTAACGCCGAAACGGCTAAAGAATCGTTATCAAGACGATTCGTTTAAACCACTATAAGTCGACTCTTTTATAGATGAATCAGTAGTTTTAAACACTGTCCACTTTCAGATTTAAGCTTTAGCTGGATATTTCACTTCACTTAGAGCTGTGTTACACACTACATAGAAGGTCATTTTCAAAAACCCATAATAGGGGCTCTTTAAGAGACCTAACTAAGTCCACAGAACCAAAGCAGTGCTTATAGCTTAAAAAACACACACAAAACATATATTTTTTTTGTTATACTTGTGTTCTTTGGGCAAATTAGATAGAAAACGATTAACATTCTATTCAAATTTATTACAGCGAAAGTTATTTTTGACAAATGAGTTTGAATGGTTTGAAAGATAGTTCTCTCAACAAACTAACTCTATGCACAAAACATTTTTAAGCCAGCCAAAACAAATTCTGGTAAGGTTGGTGTGACTTTATCTTTGTCAATGCTGTTAAATAAACCTTATAAATTGGTGTAACATAATCAGAAAATAGTCAGGTAAATATTAAGCATTAATTTAGTTGTTCAGGCATAACACAAGATGAACAGATCTTGAGGACGACAGGTGTCTTAACAGCTCTTCCTTTCCTTCTGCAGGTCACCTGGGACGGTCACTCAGGCAGTATGGCTCGCACCCAGCAGGCGGCTCAGGCTAACATCACCTTGCAGGAGCAGATTGAAGCCATCCACAAAGCTAAAGGCCTGGTGCAGGAGGATGACAGCAAGGAGAAGATTGGCCCCAGCAAGCCCAATGAAGTCCCTCAACCACCCATGCCTTCAATTCCCCCAATGCCCAAACCCACCCCACCAATCAACATCCCCAGGCCATCTGCTGTGAGTCTCATTCTTCTCTTCTGTCCATGAGTTGTGAAAAACTTGCTTGATTATGTTAAAGGGCCACGAAACCCCCTGTCTCAGCAGGGTGTTTTCACACCTCTGTTTTGAAAAAAGTCAGGAAAGTTGGGCGTGTCCAGCTCTGGGAGTGTGGGAGTGTCGGGGGAGGGAAAGAGGGTAGGATTTGCATAAAAGGGAGTTTCCATTTGGCCACGCGCTGATTTCACAGGCAAAACGAACATACAGAGGCTGATTTGATACCGCACGGCGAATGAGAGAAAAAAAATCCTCCGCATTTCTCTGTAACTTTTGTACTCGGTAGGTAGCGTCAGAAAGCCATGTGTGTATAGACTATCCTGTCACAAAATGCAGCGAAAATCCTGCACGACGGGAATAGTTTGTGTTTACATGTTTACACTCGGAGAGCAGCATTTACAGCGGATCTTTCAGTGTATAATATTGTACTGTAATATTGCAGTGATATTAACATACTGTAAACTTGGTAACTAAATCATTTTGACTATGGTATGTCTTTAAAAACTGAAAGAGCTTTGCTAACCACCAACTAACTTTGCAATCTGGGTAAAACAAAGGGCACAGCACTGCAAACACTTACCAAATCTGTAGACAGACAATCAAACTGGAGTTGTGTCTTTTTAATAAAAGTAGACGAGCGGCAAGTCCGGATTTCACCATTTCCAGATGCGAAAAGCTCTCGGGTAAAAATGTTCCTTACAAACGCGTTTCTGTCGCGTGCACCGTAATCCACACGCGAGTCCAGCAGCTCTCTCATAGAGGGAAAATGAAAACAAAACCTTCCTTGAAGCACAACAATAAACGCAACACTGACGACTCATGTCTCCAAATTCTTGTTCTTTCACTTGTTTTGGCAACACAATGTGGCGTCTCTCTGCCGTCTGAACGCTGTAAACAGTCTCCGGAGCTATCATGCATATTAATGAAGTTTCACGTCATACACAATAGAGCGCGCTGATTGGTTGGAAGCACGTCTTTCTCATGAATTAATGCAGCACACTCAGATACGTCAGAATGTCCGCGAAAAGACAGAGAGCCAGTCTCCAGGCTGGATTTACACCTATGTATCTCATGGCCGTGACGTAGCTTCAAAAATTCGTTTCAAACCGGAAGAACGAATTTGCTCAAAATAACGCAAAAACAACCAATTTTCACTTTTTAGTGCAATATATGTGTCCTAATAGTGTTTATAGCAGCATGGGACACATATATGACTGTCAACAGCTCAAAAAGTGTTTTTTGGTGTTTCATGACCCTTTAAAAACAGTATTGAAAATCTGCTATTCCTCACTCAATATTCTTAATGTATTTCAGATGGCACCTCAAGTACGGACCACCTTGCTCCCAGGTGTGCCTGTCATACCCAGGCCTCCAGTGGCCTCTGTGGTGCGTTTGGCCCCTGGACAGGTTTTGGCCCCCATGCCACCCATGCTGCATGCCCCACGCATCAATGTGGTGCCCATGCCACCCTCTGGACCTCATATTATGGCACCCAGACCTCCACCTATGGTTGTCCCGGCAGGTCAGTCTTAGGAAACACAGATCTGTTGTGTAGCTGCTTGGCAATTTAAAGACAAATTCAAATCAATAATACACATTTTTGTGGTATTTATTTAATAATATAATAAAATGTAAAAATAAATAAATAAATAAATAAATATATATATATATATATATATATATATATATATATATATATATATATATATATATATATATATATATATATATATATATATATATATAATTTTATTATTGTGGTTATTATTTAGTAATGCACTGTGAAATATTTTGAAAACCTGCTCATTAGAATGATTTCAGATGGATCATTTTGCAATGAGGACAGAATAAAAGCTTTGGCATCTCAGGAATAAAGTATGGAATAAAAAAGTAGAATAAAATTCTTATAATATTTTATAATATATAATATTTTAATAAAAGGAATTTTAAAAAATAGTCAGGTTTTCATGAAACAAATTCATCTTTGGTGAACATTAGAGACTTTTTTTTTTTTTTAATCATTTAGTTTTTTATTGCAGATTTCAATTTTACATACAGACAAGGTTTTCCACAATGTATTCACAAAACAACCTAACATCGGATTCCCAAAATTGTAGAAATAAATGAAATTATAAAATACACAAAATTTCCAATAATAAATATGGAGGTTACATTAATGATTCAAAGACATTATAAGAAACAAGAAAAACAATACACTCATATACACTCAATATATTCTGTTTTGTATATCATCAAAAAGAAACGGATAAAATGAATTTGTTGCTTTTCAGTTACAATTCAATTATGTACTTTTTTTTTAAAACCATATTGTGGCACCCAGTCTACCCTTTTCTGTCTTTTATTTATCATTATTTTTTTATTATTATTTTTTTAAAACCTAAACTATGTACATATGAAACTGTGAGGATGGTACTTTTAGGATTTGAAATGTAAAAGTATTTGTTTATTTTTAAATAGGTATTGTTGTTCTAAATATCTTTCTGTTATGTTTTTTCTCATTGCTAAAAATAACCCACAACATAAAATTTACATCTTTCTGACTATTCATTCTATAATAAATCTGGTCTTAATGGAAGAATATATTTATTCTACCCATTTTCTCCATGTCTCATTAAACTCCTCAGTCTGTAAATGACGGTTCATTGTTAGCCTCTCCATCTTATTGGATTCATAAATTATCAAACCAGTCACTAATTTGAGGTATTTCAAGCTGTAACTATTTTCTGGTTATGGCTTTTTTACAGGCTAACAACAAAATTTTCAGCAGTTTATTTTTGTCAGATTTTTCTTCTAACAAAGGATTTTTAGACCTAAGTATACAGTAGAGTTAAAAAAGAAAAATCAATAGGGATATGGAAAATATTCTCTAAACATTTGTGAGTTTCTTGCCAAAATGCATGGATTTTTGTACATTTCCAGAAAATATGTGAATGATTCGCTTCATTTGATCCACATAGTCTTCAGCAAACTGCTGTTTAAGTATCTCTTCTGCTCAGGGGTGATGAAAAAACGAATAATGTTTTTCCAACCAAATTCCCTCCAGACTGAGGAGGATGTTGATTTCCACTGTGTTTTAAATAAGACTTTTGAATCTTTTATTAAATTAAAGTGATTTGTTTTTAAATTTATTAACGTTTGTTGTATTTATAGGAACAAAAAATTAGTTATATTAATAATAAATATAGATGTACAATAATGTTACTACATAAATGGTGTACTACTTAAATTAAATTAAATGTAGTTATTTTTAAAATGTATAAATAGATTTAGATTTTAGATTTAGTCTTTATAATTAACCTATGTTAATTATGTAATTAACCTACATTACTCATCTTTTTTTTTGTTCTCCAGCATTTAATAAATCTATTAACATTTGTTGTTTTAAAAATACTTATTTTAGATATATTAATAATAGTAATGATAGAATAATAACATACCTACATAATTAAATGGTATACTAATTAAATTAACTAATGCTTGTTGTGTTATTTAAACTTTATAAATAATTTCTTGTAATCAACCTACATTTACACATCATTTTTCTATCCTCCAGCATTTGTACCTGCTCCCCCTGTGCCTCAGCCTCCCAGTGCTGTTTCGGCCCCCATGCCTCCTGCTCATCCTCCACCTCCTCACGAGGACGAGCCTTCCAGCAAGAAAATGAAGACAGAGGACAACCTGATTCCAGAGGACGAATTTCTGCGCAGAAACAAGGTGCAAAGCTGCTCTTTTTATGTGAACTTAGAAGAAGCTGTTAATCTTTTGTTTAACAAAAAAAAATAATTTTTGTCAATATATTTCACATATTTCCTTTTTACTCTCCTTTAGGGACCCGTCGCAGTCAAAGTACAGGTGCCCAACATGCAGGACAAGACCGAATGGAAGTTGAGTGGACAAGTGCTGAACTTCAACCTGCCTCTGACAGACCAGGTAATAACTTTGACTGTTTGTGATATCATTATGTACAAAACTGTACACATTTTAAACGCTAACCTTATATTTGCAGATTATACAGAATATGAGTGCTAATCAAAATATTGTGTGCCTCAGGTGTCTGTCATCAAGGTTAAGATCCATGAAGCCACTGGTATGCCTGCCGGAAAGCAGAAGCTGCAGTATGAGGTACTTTACTATAGTTTAGTGGCAGTCTTGAGATGTTATTTTTAGGATTCATTGTTTAAAGTGCCCTGTTATGCTTTTTACATTTTGTTTAGTGTAATGTGAATGTAAACAGACTGCAAAGTTAACAACAGATATTGTTAAGAGTAAGATTTGACTAGCTAATACATTCACATCCGCATATAACGTCTACTTAAGCATAGCGGTAAAGTTGGTTTTATATTCACACATTTGTTCACTTAAAAGTCTCTATATTGTTCACCATGTTACTTTGAATATTCGATCTGAATTAACATCCAAGTATGACTTCAAAACAACATTAGCACTATCTAATTGACTGTGAACAATGTTGTACTTTGATAGTCATTGGCTGCTAATATGATTTCGCTATTTAGAATTTGCAAAGAATACTTTTCTGAAATTATTAAGGAGAATGTCTGAATATCCGAATATAAAACCAGCTTTACCTCTATTACTTAAGCCTGCCCTAAATGTTAACTTGTTTGTGTTGTCAAATTGATGCTCAGAAGAAGTATCAGGGTTCCTGCGGGTCCTTAAAAAGTCTTAAATTAAAATTCAGGAAATTAAGGTCTTAAATTGTCTTAAATTTACCGTAAAGTTGCTGACAGGTATTAAATTTTTAGCCGGTGTGCTTAATGCCGATAGGGAAGCACAGTGGTCCACCGTAAAACATCTAATAGTTGATCAAGTTAGTATGTGTGAAATGACAGTCTCTGTGATTTATTAGCTTATTACGGTAGGTCGGCTACAGACGCTGATGTCGGTCTGCACATGCATGCTGCCATTACGCGGTTGTTGTGGTGAGGTGACCATGGAGCTCAAAGCCGGCGTCATGTCGCACATGAAATGAGAAAAGCACCAGCGGTACATTGCAGCAGCTAATCATAGCTGGTCCAGGTTAATCCTTGCATTGTTTGCAGCTCAACCTAACGATGTTAATAGTTCAGACTAAGTCGGCTATAACAAGTTTCACTTCATCGCCAGACACCCAAGTCAGAGGTACTGTGGGTACCCCCCCACACACCCCAGAATTTTTGGGTCTTAAATTATATTAGTTGAGGTCTTAAAAAGCATTAAATTTTACATTTAAAATGGTGCAAGAACCCTGAGTATGTATTGTCAGGACAGAATGTTTATTCTAAAAGCACTAAAGCTCTAAAGCTGCAAAACGAGTCTCTTTCTTACTTTGTATGTGCATTTTTATTTTATAATGAGAGAATTTGTGTAGAGTGTAGAGTTCAGTCATTGGAGCACATATAAAGTGGGGCACTTCAAACTGAAAAATGACTAAAACAGTTATTCTTCTTAATTATGATATTGTTCTATAAATTAAATTACTCACTTTTTAAAAAGCTAATGTTTTCTTTGATATTTCCAGGGTATTTTCATCAAAGATTCCAACTCATTGGCTTATTACAACATGAACAATGGAGCCGTCATCCATCTGGCCCTTAAGGAGAGAGGAGGAAGGAAGAAGTAGATCACTCATGTTTTCTCACGTCCAAATTCTCCATGTTTATTATGAAAGCGTGTAATCCTGTTTCATTTGTACACGTCACAGAACTAGTGCTGCACTTGGTAGAAAAACTGTAAAACGGTCATCATCAGCGTCTTGTGGTATCCTATTGATGTGGTGTTTAAGCATTGTGTGTGAATGATTAAATAACATGTCATACCGGTGATGACCTCCTAGTAAACTGTATTTAGCTTGATTTTAGTTGCACTTCTTTGATTTGAAGTGACATCATTTCAAAACTGATTTGAAACATTTTGGGGGTCACATAAATACCTGTTTCTTATGAAAACGTACCTAATAAATTACAATAAGAAATGTCGTTTGTCATACATACTTGTCTCATTCTTTCACAAATACCTCTTTTATTTATTTAATTTAAAAAAAAAGTATTAATGAGTTGGTTTCACAAACAGGGTGTAAGTGAGAACTAGGTCTTCACCAAATTATGAAATTAAGCAGCTTTTATGAAAATTACCAGTGATGTTTTTCTTAGTGTCAATGCTTTTTTTTTTTTTTTTTTTAGACAGCTCATACATGCAATTTTATCTAGAACTGACTATCCTTCTACCTGTCTTTGTAAGTTGGGGTATGTCGTGAATAAGACTTCTTCAATAAATAAATGAATTTTAGTGTACTATCGTGTCAAAACGTTTAATGTATATGAAAAACGCAGATCAGTTTCGTTTCCGGTGGCTTTTATTTTGAAAAAGTCTACAGGAACTAGCGTCACATTTTCATGAGTTCATAGGTGAAATATTTAGCGGGAGATACTAAAAAAATCAACACCGAAAAGAGGCGATCTGATGTTTATTTTGTCTATCTGATCATCGATTAGATTTACCATAGGAAAAAACAATAGGGCAAATAAAAGATAAGGTAAGAAAGTGGCGCCATTATGCTGAAGTTAGCATACAGAAGCATGCTTGTTTGACAGCTCTATTGCTTCTCAAAGTATTCTCCTTATATTGCATTCACATTTTGCTGACGTATAACTGTTTAAATAACGTTACTAGTTTAATGTCCAACACTTGTCTTCAGTCATGTTCTCAGACGTGCTTGAGCCGAAGGAGACGTTATTGGCCGCTCCAGGTTCAGAGGAGCCCGTGTTTGAGCGCGCTGAGCCCGCATACAGCGGCTGCTCGGAGCGGTTTCGTATCGGCGAGCGCAGCTTCAGCCGCCAGTACGCGCACATCTACGCCACCAGACTCATGCAGATGAGACAGATCCTCACCGAAAGAGCCACGCACAAGTGGGGTCAGAGACTTCTGTATAGTTACTCACATGCTTGTGTTTCTGTTTTTGCTTCATGGTTCATTTACTTGAACTACATGTAAACGTGAGTGAATGTGTGTGACAGGTTCTGAGGTGCCCATCAGGAAGCTGTGTGACCTGCAGATGGGTGAGGAGTGTGTTATAGTGGGCACCATATTCAAACACATGGAGCTGCAGCCTTCTATCCTGAGGGAAATCAGCGAGGAGGTAAAACTTGAGCAGATTTTATTCATTTTATGTCTTTTATTTGTCATTTTCTCCTTCTTTTAATAACTGTTTCAGCAAAAATGAAAATATAATCTTTTACACACCCTCACAGGGTGTCCGCTGGGTCTTAAAAGGTATTAATAGTTAATAATTCAATGTAGAGAAATTTAAGGCCCTTTAAAAGTACTAAAAAGTCTTAAATGGTATTTTGCAAGGTAATCAATTTGATAGAAGTAAAGTCGGTTTTATATTCACACATTCAGACTTTCTCCTTGATAATGTAATTTAGGAAATGTGTTGTTTGCTAATTCTAAATAATGAAATCGTATTAGCAGCCAATGACTATCAAAGTACAGCATTGTTTAGTCAATTAAATGGTGCTAATGTTGTTTTGAGGTCATTCTTAGATGTGATTTCAGACCGAATATTCAAAGTACCATGGTAAACAATATAGGGAGTGTGTCACTGAACAAATGTGTGAATATAAAACCAACTTTACCTCTATATCAATTTCGTAAAGTATGCTAAAGTAATATCGTACTACATTTGACATCATGCTGCTTTGTTTACTATGCCAACCTGCTGAATTAGCTAGATTAAACAGAGTTTTAATCGGTATATTAATAATGTTTAAGTTTTTAATTCGTTTCTTACATTTATATTTAGTAAATATACCTCAAGTTAAAATCTCGCCAGTGTTTTCAGTTCAAAAGTGTATTGAATTTGACTCTCTGATTCCTGTATATACTCTGCCTAGTTCCAATGCTCTATGAGAGACTCTTTGTCAGATTGAAGTTCATAGTTGGAAAACACTACCAACATTCTTCAAATTATCTTAGTTTGTGTTCAGAAGGAATTTGAGTTGGTAAATTAACCTAATTTTCATTTTGAATAAATGATCTCTTTAATAACCTCTTTTTCTTTTATCTTTAGCACAATCTGTTGCCGCAGCCACCTCGTGTTAAATACATCAGCCAGTCAGATGAGCTTATTTTGGAGGATGAACTGCAGAGGATCAAACTGGAGGGCAACATCGATGCTCCTAAGTTTGTTACAGGTGGGATTCGAGAAACTTAAAGGTTTAGTTCACCCAAAAATGGCATTCTGTTATTGTTTACTGACCCTCATGTTGTTCCAAACCTCTAAGACATTTTTGACTTTTTTTTTTTAGTCTTTGAAACACAAATTAAGATCTTTTAGATCAGGGTATGCCCAAACTCAGTCCTGGAGGGCCGGTGTCCTGCATAGTTTAGCTCCAACTTCCTTCAACACACCTGCCTGGAAGTTTCTAGTATACGCTTATTTCACGCGACCGCCATTTTAGAACACGAAAGCGAGGCTGCGGTGGGAAGAAAGCCGGAAGTATAGGATCACCACTGTAAACATTGCAACAACATGCTGTGTACTACAAATCTCCAGCTGCTGCTGCGACTTCAAAATGCAAAAATGGTGTAAACATCACTTTAATATCATTGTTCAGTTTAATATAAACAATTAAAAGCATATTAGGCATCCAACAACATCATAATCTCTTTAAGAGTGATACGCTTAAGTGTCCTCCTAGACTTCAGTCCAGGGCAGCAGGTAAACACCGTGGGGACGCTTCCCTGCTTCAGCCTATGTAACCCGGTGAGTGATAAAACAGTGCAGTCCTCTGTAGCACATCTTCGTGTTGTCTGACTGTGAAGGTCCTCAGTTCACCGCTCTTCAGATTGAAAACACACATAGACGGATATTGGAGCGTTTAAAAGCCGTGAAGATCAGCGGACTCATCAGCGGATCGCTTGTCTGTGTTTGCACTCAGTAAACAGCAGTGCCGGTGAGTTTGGTGAACTGATGACCTTTACAGCCAATCAGAGGGATTTCTGTTGAGCACGTGAACACAATGGCCAATCAGCGCTGTTTAAGAACTCCGTGAACAGTGTCTTAAATATTAACGAGAAATGGGCGCTTTTTTATATTTCATTACGGAAATTTTGTATCGTGTCAAGTCTTATATAGTGAAAGAATCAGTTCATTAACTTGAGTTTGATGAATGTCATCTAAAATGTGTGTTTGGGAAAGAAAACGTTAGCTAAGTAGTGCCATTTCCCTTAACTTAGCTGAAAATGAGGTCAAATATCCCTTTTTATTTTCACTATTCATTCAGAACGGACCTTAGGGTCACTCGGAAGGCGCTGAAATCATAAATTTGTGTCACTTTCTCTTCGCTGATAAGATATACAGCCAGGTACACAACATTCCTGTGTGACTCAGTCTATGCTTCCGGGTTTCTTCCCACCGCAACCTCGATTTCGCTGTTAATAATGGCGGCCGCGTGAAATCAGTCTATACCTAGAAAGAGCTTGATTAGCTAATTCTGTTGTGTCTAATTGAAGTTAGAACTAAACTCTGCAAAACACCGGCCCTCCAGGACTGAGTTTGCACACCCCTGGTTTATATGAAATCTGAGAGCTCCCTAATCCTTCATAGACATCAAGTTTTCTGACTCATTCAAAGTTCAGAAAAAAAATCATTCAAATCTTATTTCTTGCCTTGAATGCATATTATTAGCTGATGTTTTTTTTACATAATGAACGAAAGACTTAAAGCCGATAGTAGACTCGAAAAAGAAACTAATCTTCTACCCCACCTGCACATTGTGCGCATACACGAATGAACGAATAACTCCCTGTGAGGTTTCATCATTCTCGAGTCACACAAAAGATTTGTTCATAATAAACAAATCATTCAGGATCGACCCATCACTAATGCCTTCAGTGGTTAAATTGGAATATAATGAAGCTACAGGAATACTTTCATGTGAACATAAAACAAAAATAAGTTTTCTCCAGAATTTCTTCTTCTCAGTGTCAGTATATTGCTCACATTTACAAGCACTGTGTACTCAGTCAGTCAGTCTTTATTCATTTCCCGAAGGCAATTTGGTTGCAGCATACAAGCATGTCACACATAATACAAAAAAAATTGTACAATACAAATTCTACCCTAAATTTAAAAACTTTACAGCTGAGGGGATGAATGAAAGTTTAAACTGATTTGTTTTACTAATAGGAGTTCTGTATTGAATACCAGGGAGAAGGGAGAAGATAAAACCCGTATTGCATAGGATGGGAATCATCTGACAGAATACTCTGAGCTTTACTCAAAACTTGTCTATGGTATAACTGAGCCATGGTTATCTGTTTTCTCCCTGTTATTTTTCCTCATGTAAACCCCGAATGGCCACACTGCACATGACTTTGTTTTTTTTGTTTTTTTAAAGAAAGTCAAAGCACATCGGAGATATGTCAGAGGCATGACATGCATAAAGAGCACAGCAATCTAGTGAATGTACGTCCTTTACTGACACTGAGGAGAAGAAACTGTATTTAAGTCATTATTTTTTGTTTTATGAGCTCGCACACTAGCTGTTCTAGTAACTTAATCAAATTCTGATTAAAACATTGAAGTCTTTTGGTCTGTTTTAAAGATGCTTTGCGGTATTTGAATGAGTCTGGAACTGTCTATGGGAGATGAGCGAGCTCTCAGTTTTGACCTAAACTATATTCATTTATGTTCCAAAGATGAACAAAGGTATTTGGAATGACACAAGGGTGAGTAATTAATAAACGAACCCTTTAAGGATCATTCTCAACATATTTCATTCAATGTATAGCAAATCTGACTTGTGATTTTTCATGCTTGGTTTTAAAATCTGCTTTTAGGAAGTGTCATTGCCATCAAAGGTGCAGAGCAGAATGACGGGAAATTCACTGTTGAAGACTTCTGCATGGCTGACGTTCCTCCCCAGACACCCAGACAGCCTCTAAGCTCAGACAGGTACAGAAACACACCTGACCTAAAGTGTATCTCTGCACAAAACCAATGATTTTGTTCATACTTTGACATTAAAGTCGATTGATCGTGGGGAGATGGAGCGATATTTCTTGCACATTACTGTAATATCAAGTGTACAATTAACAACAGAGCTATTAAAATGTTGAATGTAACTAAAGTTCGCGCCTGGTATTAAGATCATATTGATGTTGCTTCAGGTTTGTGCTTCTCGCCTCTGGTCTGGGATTGAACGGCAGCAGAGCAGACAGCATGATGGGATTGCAGCTACTGGTTGACATGGTAACCGGTCAGCTTGGAGATGAGGGGGAGCAGAGCGGTGCAGCGTCCATCTCTAGAGTCATTCTAGCCGGAAACCTGCTGAGTCGAAGCACTCAGGACAAAGACTCCACTACAAAGGTATACAAATAACACTTTCCAGTCAGCACTAGTCAAACATTTAAAGTTATATTCTGTGATATTTTGGATTTTAAATTAAGAAAGTTCATTTTTATACACACAGTAGAAGTCAGAATTATTAGCCCCCCTTTGAATTTTTTTTCTTTTTTAAATATTTCCCAAATGATGTTTAACAAAGCAAGGAAATTTTCACAGTATGTCTGATAATATTTTTTCTTCTGGAGAAAGTCTTATTTGTTTTATTTCGGCTAGAATAAAAGCAGTTATTAATTTAATTTAAACCGATATTAATTTTAAACACAATTTTAAGGACAAAATGATTAGCCCCTTTAAACTAATTTTTTTTGATAGTCTACAGAACAAACCATCGTTATACAATAACTTGCCTAATTATCCTAACCTGCCTAGTTAACCTAATTAGCCTAGTTAAGCCTTTAAATGTCACTTTAAGCTGTATAGAAGTATAAGAAAATATCTAGTAAAATATTATTTACTGTCATCATGGCAAAGATAAAATATATCAGTTATTAGAAATGAGTTATTAAAACTATTATGCTTAGAAATGTGTTGAAAAAATCTTCTCTCCGTTAAACAGAAATTGGGGAAAAAATAAACAGGGGGGCTAATAATTCTGACTTCAACTGTAAATGTACCTTAGAACAAAAAATATGTCCATCTTTAGACCAAATAAAGACACTGATATGTTTTAAGATTAGTTTTTATTAGATTAGTGCAATTTTCTTTCAGTTAAAACAGCCCAGGCTTAATTTTTAGTCTGGGACTTTATAAAACTAGGGGTTAGTTAATAAATTATGAGTTAAAGGTGCTGTATGTATTGACTCTTCTAAAGCATAAAAATATCATATGTTTGCAGATATTTAAGAAACATGCCAAATAAACATTCTTGTTTATCTGAAAAACAATGCTGAAGTCACTAATTCCGCTTTGAAAATGTGTTACGTCGTGACCTTCCGTGGACAGTAGCAGCCTCTGAAATGAGAGACAGATTCAGAGTTCCACATGAGGTTATTAATTAGCAAATAACATACATTTTACAAAGGTAAACATTAGGTGAGCAGGTTACATTGTAACCCCAAACAACACGCTACGTGATGAGATTTGCAGTTGCAGTTTGGCGGTTTGCACCAGACGAAACTCGACCGAAATTTAAATACAGCCATTCAGAAGCACAGAATATGCACTCACTCACGAATGGTTTATAATAAAAAAATTATACATATTAAACCTCTTTAACTTTATTAAATGTACATGCTGTATCACTATGTGTTGGTTTTGAGTCACAGTTCTGAAGTTCAATTTCCAACGGTTTATTTTATTTTCAACATCTAAGGTGAACTATCTGCTGCTGCTTTCAGTAGTTTGGCAATAAATGTTATGTAAAATGACATTTAAACTCTCATTATTAGCATTTAACACTGAATAAAGCACATGAGGTGTACCTGAGGTGAGCATTGTCAGCTTTCTGTTGCGTTTGTTTTGATCCGGGAATGCAATACCTAGTTCAACAACTGGGTGTCAAACTTGCGTACATACCGCACCTTTAAAGGTTAAATAAAGTGCTTTGTAATGTGCATTTTATTTGAAATTTGACTAAATCTCATATTAAACATGAAGAAAGGGCAGGACATAGAGTAGCTCCTCCCCTTTATAAAAATAAACAACCAATAGCATTTTGTTTTATCACCACTCTGCCAGTGAAGGGTTGAGATCAAGCGCATCAAATAAAAGGCAATTGAGAAGCGTCTTAAAAGAGGTGGTACATGTCATATACTAGAAAGTATTTGATTGGTCAGAAGATTTTATTATAAACTGAATATGAAGTGATGTAAAAAAAAAAAAAATCGTTGATCCATTAAGGTGAAAATGACAAACTGCTAACTTTGGATGTTCATATCTCCTAAATGTGAATTTTGTCAATGTTTTGGCGCACACCAGCAAATTGATATCCTTAAATTAAACATACTGATACTAGCATCTAAAATAATCTTGTTTTAATTTCATGAGACCTTATAACTGTTCTATTTTTAGGCAAAGTACTTGACTAAGAAGACGCAGGCTGGGAGTGTGGAGGCCATCAGACTGTTGGATGAGCTTCTAATGCAGCTTGTGGTGAGTTTTACTGCCTTGTTTAAACCAGTGTTTCTCAACCACGTTCATTGAGGACCACAAGCTCTGGACGTTTCATGTCTCCTTATCCAAACACACCTGATTCTGATCATCAGCTCATTAGCAGAGACTGAAAGGACTGTAATGGGTGTGACAGGCAAAGGAGACATCCAAAATATGCAGTGTTGGTGGTCATCCAGGAACATGGTTGAGAAACACTGGTTTAAACAACAATCTTCTAAATGTTTTCAAACATGTTTTCAGTAGGGGCATCTTTGAAAATATGACATATTTTCATTATTTTGTGCTTTCTAAAAGTTCATTGAGAATGAATTTGATTCCGACTCTTTATTTCGATATGTTTTCATTTTTGTTACTTGTTTTAAGTGAATTAAGAAAATAATTATTGTAATTTAATATTGCACTTCCAGTAAAACTGTTTTTACACCATTTACTTAAAAGTAAAAAAGTGAATGCATACAAACAACAAAAGTGTAATTTGCTAATAAAAATATTTAAGAGATAAACAACTTAAAAAGAAAACCCTGTTCTATAACTTAATGAATCCAACAATTGCAGTATTTGCTAAAACATTTAGTTTCCCTTTTGTTTTTTGAGGTTATCTATTTGAAGTTTTGTACCAAATTAATATAAATAATGTTAAAATAATGTTTTTAGAACGCTATTACAAGAATCAGTTGCAGTATGTGACTTCACTTATACATGAATACTGCTAAATTTAAGAATATTTTGTCAAGAAAATGTTTTACATGAGGGGCAACACGGTGGCTCAGTGGTTAGCACAGTTGCCAAACAGCAAGAAAGGTTGCTGGTTCGAGTTCTGGCAGGGTTCACTTGGCATGTGGTGCATGTTCTTCCCGTGTTTGCGTGGGTTTCCCCCGAGTGCTCCGGTTTCCTCCACAGTCCAAAGACATGCGCTATAGGTGAATTGAATAAACTAAAAAAGTGGCCATAGTGTATGTGTGTATGGATGTTTCCCAGTATTGGTTGCAGCTGAAAGGGCATCCGCTGTGTAAAACATATCCTGGCTAATGGGTGGTTCCTTCTGCTGTTGTGAATAAAGGGACTAAGCCGAAGAAAAATGAATGAAAGAATGTTTCACATGTTAACAATAATGTATAATCAGATTTAATGAAAGTATATAAATATATTACTACTCCTGATGTATCTTCTCCTTTGTAAACTAATATATAGATTTCCTTAATCTTTTTTTAATGTTTGTCAGTAAATAAACGTGAAAATTTCTACTACATTTTAATTGTACATGATTTGACAAACAAATAACAATAATATTTAGTTATTATATGCAAAAAGAAAAAGATGTGAAGGAAAAACCCTGTCAGGTATTTCTTAAGATCCCTAAATTGTTTTCTGTCTGCTCATACAGGGTGTACGCAGGATCTTTAAAAGTATTAAAAGTTGATAAATCAATTGAGAAAATTAGGCTCTTAAAAGATATTAAAAAGTCTTAATCATGTTTTTATGAGGTCTTAAATTTTGTTCAAGTGTTGTCCAAAGTGTTTGACTCCAAAAAAAGCATAAAGATATTTATTTTCCTCCTAATATTAACTTTGATCCACGTGATTGGTTTGGGCGTGATTGGCGTGTTCAGACAAGCTCCTCCGTCCAGGTGATGTCATGTAATTTGTGACAAATGCAGTAAGGTGATGTGATGTTCTCCACATGTAGCGAAACAATAGAGCGAAACAGATGGCAAAATGTAAGTTTTGTTTTTTCAAGCTTTGTTTCTTCTAAGCTTATCTGAGTTCTTTTGCATGGTTGTGCTCCATTGATTTATACCTACAACTGTTTTTTAACAACTGTTTATTAAGTTAAAGGTTTGATACTGATTAGAACTTGAAGTGGCGATGAGGTCTTAAAATATTCTGAGAGGGTCTTTAAAAAGTCTTAAAAAGGTATTGAAATTACCTTTAGGATTCCTGCATATAATCTAAAATGTAAACAGTGAAACTAATAAACCTGTTTCATGACATCTGTTACGACCACAGTCACAACATCAAAATGAGGGACAAAACAAATGGATCGGTCTAGGGGTTTATTAACAAAACAACCAAAAGTTAACAAAAAGTGGGAGGAAACACAACAAACCAAGGCTGAACACAAAAATGGAGCACAACTCCGCGTCTGGACGGCCGCTCAACTTCCCGGTCACTGAAACGCTGCAGCATGAGCTCTTATAACGGCGGCAGTCAATCCACAGGTGTGACGAAGTTTACTTAAATTAAAAACAAGGACAGCAACAAAACACTAGAGGGCGACAAATTAACAGAAATAAATAAATAAATACATGCACATGTAACAACATCAGTCTTAATAAATTCCATGTCATGGGCATCAAGCGTATAATATACCAGCGTTCTTAGTGGGTTTCTAGTCTCATGGTGGATTTAGACTGGATGTTATCAATAAAAAGCACTATGAAATAGGTTTTACTTTATCTATCCAAGTCTGTCTGATCTCTCTGATTTATTCTCACCAGGCCTCTGTATCAGTGGATGTCATGCCTGGACAGTATGACCCAACGAACTACACCCTACCCCAGCAGCCCCTGCACCGCTGCATGTTTCCGCTCTCTATTCCCTTCCCCACCTTACAGCTGGTCAGCAACCCCTACCAAGCCATTGTAGATGGAGTCCGGTGAGTATCTAGCCTTACGTTCATCCTCCATGAGTTGGATCAACGACACCTAATAGTCAACGTTTTGTGTTTTTAGGTTTTTGGGCACCGCGGGACAGAATGTGAGTGATGTGGTGAAGTACAGCAGTGTGGACGATCATCTGGAAATATTAGAAAGCACTCTGAGACTGCGCCATCTGGCTCCTACCGCTCCTGATACACTAGGTCTGGAACAACTCGTCTCTCTGATTTAATTATAGACTGTAGAGTCAGTGGAGGTCACAATTAGAGAACAATTGATTAAGACAAGACTTGACTTATATGTGCAGATGAAGTCAAAAGTCCTGTATAATTGTTATTGAAGTGAACAGATCCAAGAAATTGGCACTGTATTTTCGGGGGAAATTTAAATTTTTTTTTTAGTTTGGCTTGGACAAAAGCAGCTTTAAATAAAAAATAAAAAACACTTTTATTGTCAATATTAAGAGCCAATAATTAATTTTTCTTTGTTTTGTTTACTAAACTATTATTTCATCACTAGCCTAATTATCCTAGCTTGCCGGATTATCCTAAGTTAACATTTTTGGGGGTGAACTGTCACTTGAACTATCAAATTACTATTGAAAATGATTTGCTCATAATAGCTTAAGGATGGTAATAATTTTGAACATGACTGTACACTACCTGACAAAATTCTTGTCGTCGATCCCAGTTGTAAGAGCAACAAATAATAACTTGACTTCCAGTTGATCAATTGGAAAAGTGGCAGAAGGTTGATTTTTCTGATGAACTGCCTGTTGAACTGCATCCCAATCATCACAAATACTGCAGAAGACCTATTGGAACCCGCATGGACCCAAGATTCTTACAGAAACAAGTCAAGTTTGTTAAGGAAAAATCTTGCTTTGGGGTTACATCCATTCTGCAGATCTCTCACACGCCCTCATACTGCATGGCAACATCAACAGCCTGAGGTATCAAGACCTTTGTGCTTCTCATTACTGTACAAACCACAGAAGATGACAAATTCTTCAGCAGGATAGCGCTTCGCATATTTCAGCCTTCACATCAAAGTTCCTGAAAGCAAAGAAGGTCAAGGTGCTCCAGGATTGGCCAGCCCAGTCACCAGACATGAACATTATTGAGCATGTCTGGGGTAAGATTCAGGAGGAGGCATTGAAGATGAATCCAAAGAATCTTGATGAACTCTTGGAGTCCCGCGAGAACGCTTTCTTTGCCATTCCAGATGACTTTTTAATAAGTTATTTGAGTATAAATATATTTTATTTTGGTAAAATAAGCGTAATCTAGAGGCCTTTGCCTTTCATATAAGCCACTTCTGATACCAAGTGATCAACTAGAAATCAAGTTATTATTTGTTGTTCCTAAAACTTGGATATGCGACAAGACTTTTGTCATGGAATGTAAGTCACTCATGAAATATGCTTAAACTTTATTCCTGTTTGCATAACTTCAAGTAGGCCTAAGCTTTGACCATGAAATTTATCAAATTGTAGGTTTTTCTATAATTTCGATCTACTCTTTTAGTTTGATTAAGTTTGATTTAGAAATTAAATAAAAATTATTATTAAAAAACTTCTAAAATGGCCCAGAAACACCCAGATTTTTGCTAAACTTTTTTATCTTTACCTTTTTGATATGGAGCCTTTAAGAGAACATGGTGATGGTGAAAATATGACATGGAGATCAATTATACAATCATGTTTTGCGTTCCCATAAATGCAATTTTTACTTCCATTAATTTAAGTAAAACTCATTTTACTTTCACTACTTTCACTTTTAGTAAAAATAAAATTACTTTTACTTTTTCCCCTGTTTTGTATATTCCTCCATGAACATGCTTGCTTACTCTGACCTGCTCTTTTGACTGTACAGGTTGTTACCCATTCTATCAGAAAGATCCCTTTATTCTGGAAGAGTGCCCTCATGTGTACTTCAGTGGAAATGCACCGACATACCAAAGTAAACGAGTCACTGGTGAGTAAAGACGGTTTAATAAAGTCGCGGTCACGCTGCACTTTCTCCCCATAGACTTCCATTCATACGCATGCGAATGCGTCAGACTAAAAACGCAAGCTTGTGCGTCAAGTTTCGCAGTTCGTTGCATTGCAAAGTTCAAGCTTGGTGAACTCTGACCTGCGAAATCGCATCATGTAATTGCTTGAGACTAAACGAAGATCAAACCATGACCTCTCTGGACAGAAACTTTAAATATGGAGCAATCGCTAGCCTTTTTTAATGTCTAGTCTAATCATCCTTTTTATCCTGACACTTTTCGCAGTGCCGCACGACTGAATTTTGCATGGACAAACTCTAGTGTGACCGCAGCATAACATTAAAAACAGCACCATGTAACAGTGTGGGTCAGCATTCCTGGTAGTTTTTTGTATGTCAACTTTTCACAATTTTATTCCTCTCAGGCCCAGAAGGACAAGATGTTCTCCTGGTAGCAATCCCAGAATTCAGCAGCACACAGACGGCTTGTCTTGTGAACCTGCGCACGCTGGAGTGTGAGCCGATCTCTTTCTCTTCTTTTTCCACTGAGGATGACGAGGACAGTGAGATGAACATCAGCCATTAAACACTCCATTAATGACACTTGTCTGTATAGTACTGTATTTCCTCCAACATAGACTTGCTCTTGTGCTCTTTTTGTTAATAAAGCTCCTTTTGTATGAAAAACACTTTCTTTTGTGAAATATCCATTTTACTTCTGACCTTGTGTTAATGTAGGAAAATACAGTCAAACCTAAAATAACTTTTTTGAAACCCTCTACACTTTTCACATCATCAGTTTAGTTTTTAGGCTATATAAAGTGGTTTTACAACAGTTAATAAAGTAGCAGTAGTTGTTGCAATTGCAAATATACCATGCAGAGTATTTAAAAAGATCTTAATAAAAATAAAAAGGGTTGTGGATTCAGTAAAAGCTACCCCCAGATTAGCAGACCTTTGTTGAATTACATCAATCAACATTCGAAAGGTTAACTTCAACCTTGAATTTTTTTAATCAGGTTTGCATCCTCAAATCAGTGAAGAAACAAAACGGTTTTAGTCCATCTTGATCTGTTTTTGTCATGAAAGAATATTATTTGAGGGAGCAAACCTGAAATATGAACTTTATATTTCCATTTTTTTACCATCATAAGTGTTATTGTGCTTCTTTGTGGAACAAACAGGAATGTATGCTCTAACTAGAATATTGTTTGCTTTTTTTACTGAAACTCCAATAGCTGATTTTAATCCTTCACACAATAATTAATCTATGTTCACATTTTAGTGGAATCATAAAAGAATCATACAAATTTTTGCACCATTTAGAAATAAATTTATGCTGGTTTGACTAAGATAAGCATATAAACCGCTTATAATGTTTAGAATAATTAATAAAATTATGGAGTTATATGTCATAATAACAATTGTATACTAAAGTTTGTGATGACAATGATCATAATTAAAATGTTCATTATTATAAGTCAATCGATTAAACTATTTTGTAGTAATATAAAATACAATGTTTATATACATTACAGTATAATAATGACAGTCTATATATTATACTTCTGTTTCTTTGCATATGCATTTACAATAATAGAAGACGTGATCTTGAATGATCAAGTAATGTTTGTTTTTAATAAATTTCAGTAAATGCATTGTAGTTTAAAATACAATAATACTAGAACATAAAAAAGATTTCAAAGTGTAGTTAAAATAATACGTTACACACGCAACACATTAAAATAAATTACTTAATATGAAATATAAATATGTTAAAGGACTCACAACTGAAAACAGTTTTGAATAAAAATTATTAAAAACAATTTTTATTTTTATTTTTAGAAGTTTAGAAAAAATGTGCAAACAAAATAGGCCTTGCATAAATATAAGAATGAAAAAATACCATTACGGCAGTAGTCAGACACAAATGACTTGCTTGCAGGGTTTCTCACAAAAGGCCTGTTAATTACCATAATAAGAATAACTCGAATTCAACTAAAGACTTTAATGTAGTTTATAAATTACAATCGCCCTGTTAAAATGCTAAATAAATAACTACTTTACAAAGAGCAACAGAAAATGATGTTATGTTAGTGTAGGCCTTTCACTCAATAAAACAGCTCGTTCGCAGAAAAGTTATTATCCTTTAAATAGACTGCTCTTCACTCTAGTTTTCGCTTACGGCCATACCACCCTGAACACGCCCGATCTCGTCTGATCTCGGAAGCTAAGCAGGGTCGGGCTTGGTTAGTACTTGGATGGGAGACCGCCTGGGAATACCAGGTGCTGTAAGCTTTTGCTTTCCTTCATTTGTCAGCTAATACACTTCCCCATGTCTCAGCTTTAGTGCTAGTGTCTGTAATGTTTACAATTTGACTGCTTCGTGTTCTACATTTTGTTTTCTCCGTGGTTTCTTTCTGCTTTCAGAGCGGCAGAGGACCCATTCTGTCTTTCTCCTCCAGGGGGCGATTGAGAAGCTTTTCGATCTCTCTCCCCCCTCTCTCTCTTACTGTTGTATTTTGACTTTTTCTCATTGTATTTATTTACAAATAAGTACTGCCAGATATTGCAAGATAACATTAGTTATTTTACCTCACATTGGCATATTCATGGTCTTCTAATGTGCCTTCTTGGCTACGTGCATAGCCGTGGATAAAATATTGAATCTTTTTAAGCCATGTATTTTATTTGTTTTTTGTTTCATAGGAAATATACAATGTATGGTAGTAATGATAGTTCTTGACATCAAATAAAAAAGATGAGAGAATCGTGTAACGTTTTGTTCGCAGTAATGCTATGAGACGTCACGGCTACGTCATCAGTACGCGCCCAGTTCGCTGCTTTGCTTCTTTTCAATGAAACCGTGGTCAAATAACTAAATTTTTGGACATCGTAAAGGTAAATAATGCAAATTTTGTCATTTATTTCTTGATAAAATTGCACACAGAATAATATGTATATTACATGCATAGAAAACTTGCACCCTGTGAGCAGTTTTCACATTGTGGCTAGTTGGAGTTTCTCGTGGCTCGTCAACACTGATGACTGAGATGTTTTGCTTTTCTTTCAGATGCCTCTGCCTCCTGCTTTACTTGCACGACTCGCTAAAAGAGGGATCGTGAAACAGTCCGACCACGGTAACATAACTATGCTTATTTAAAGGGACAGTTCACCCAAACATTATCATTCTGTCATCATTTACTCACCCTTTACTTGTTTCAAACATTTATGAGTTTCTTTCTTCTGTTGAACAAGAATATGTTTCGAAGAATGCTGAAACTAGTAACCACTGACTTCCATAGTAGGAAAAACAAATACTATGGAAGTCAATGGTTACTGGTTTTTTATTTTTCTTGAAAATTTAGTCATGAGTCATGACTGATACTGAAAACCATTGACTTCCATAGTATTTGTTAGGTAATTTGAGGTAATGTTGGTTTTATATTTGCACATTCTTTCAGTGACCACTTGTGACACAGTCTCTATATTGTTTACCACGCTATTTTGAATATTCGGTCTGAAATCGCATGCAAGTATGGCACCATTTGTTTGACCGTTAACGATGTTACTTTGATAGTCATTGGCTGCTAGTATGATTTCACCATTTAGAAATTCACAAAGAACATATTTCTAAAATTATGTTGTAATGGAGAAAGTCTGAATGTGCAAATTTAAAACTAACTTTAACCCAATTGGAAGTCAGTGGTTAAAGGTTTGCATAATTTTTTAGAAATGCTCTTTTGTGTTTAACAGAAGAAAAAAAACTCATCATGGTTTGTAACCAGTAAGGGTAAGAAAATGATGAAAGAATATTTTTAGTGTAACGAATATTTTTTGTACACTATACCTTTAAGTCAATGGCCAATTAATAAAATGTAATTTGGTGAGTTCACTCTCCAATATACTGCGTTTCATCATTTATTATCTTCAGAAGCGGAGGAGGAGATTATCGCTGAAGACTATGATGATAACAACGTTGATTATGAAGCTACAAGGATCGAAAGTTTACCATCGAACTGGTACAAAGTTTTTGATCCGCCCTGGTAAGCATTTCATGTTTCAACCTTTATTTTATTTTCAGTTTCATAAGCTGAGTTTTCCTGAATAATATACATTTTCCTAATGCTACATTGCATTATATAAAGCTTTAGCAAGATAAAAAGGATTTCATATATATAGGTCTAAAAATACAGAATTATAGATGTGACAAATCTCAGAAGGTCTGAATGTACAGAATATGTGTTGATATTTCGTCACCTTGGAATTATAAGGTTCTGTCTGCGCTCTGAATGACTTTAAGATAATGAGCTTTAAAGTTTTTGCATTCCAAAAACAGTATGCGTGTAACATTAGTTTTTTTTAAATAAAAAGTCTTAAAATGTAAACAATTTATAAAAAAAAAACATCCCATAATGTAAATAAGATGTAATTTAATAAGAATATCTCAATAACTCAATTTTGACAAAAATGTCACATAGAACCTTATAATTCTAAGGTGAGGATATGTCTTAACAAATAATATTTCCTGATTCTGAAATTTGAAAATATAACTGAATGAAAGAACACCGTTTAAAGGATTTTACGATTACCACAAAATTAATTGTCTTTGCATAGAATAAATGTATAAAATATACTGTAAATCGTAAGTAAATATGAATTACAAAGCTGTGATGAATAGGTTTATTACCCTGAACGACATTCTAAAAATATTTCACCCTTATTTTGACATGCTTTTTTAATGTTATTTTTAAGTAGACAAATTTTTAGCTTTCATAGTATGCTATATATAATACAGCTTGTAAATGTAATTTGATACAGGCACTAAAATGAGATGACTTTGCATAACTACCATATCCTTGTTAATGAAACATCAAAATCCTACAAAAAACATAGTCATATGATGATGATAAATGCCCCAAATTCCAGATTGAAGCTCATAACATATAAATAGTTCTTTACTTGTAATAAGCCTTATATATAATTTTTGTCCTCAGTGGGCTTCCTTATTACTGGAATGTAGAGACAGATTTGGTGTCCTGGTTGTCCCCCAATGACCCTGCAGCTGTCATCACCAAAGCAGCCAAGAAACCGAAAGGTAAGACACAAGACATGAAACAGAATTTAACATAGCCACTGTCACTACATCTCAATTTGCATACTACCTCACACAAAAAAATGAGTGTGTTCAGAATTGTAGTGTGTTTAAATGAGTAGGCTATTCCAAAGTTATCTAGAAGGGCTATTATTTTCTGTAGAAATCAGAACTACAACTAATGGTAAAAAGTGTTAAAAACTACAAACATGGTGGATGCACTAGACCAACAGTTAAGTGGGAGAGACTTATGTAATGGGGTTCAAATGGGTTGCTGCTAGAAGGGATACAATTGCAGCTGGAAGTTAACAAGAATTATTTATATTATTAAATGACCCATTAATTGTATTTTATTAATGTCTACCCAACCCTAAACCTACCTCTCACCATAATGTAAAAACAGTCAGTGTAATGAGAATTATGTATGTGATTTATTAAATTACTCAATAAATTGTATTTTATTAAAGTCTACCCCAACCCTAAACCTACCCCTCACAGTAATGCAGCTGTATCCCTTCTTGACTTTAATGTTCAAATGATTAATATCTTACCTGATGAAAAAAAGTTTAATTTTATACTTGTTATATTTCATCTGCATCAACATTGTGGACCTTTATAAAGATGTATTTGGCCATGAAGTTTTGAATCCATTATTATGTAGACACAAAAACTTTAATGACCAATAAACGGCATATAAATGTGCAAATTCATCTCCAGTACAGTAAAAAATGTTAATATTTTATTATTAAATTATAAAAGAAATGCGAGGGATGTGACGAGCACTGTTTGGGGGTAACGCATTCCAAGTAACGCGAGTTATGTAATAATATTACTTTTTTGAGAAACGAGTAAAGTAATGCATCACTTAAAAAAATTAAGTAATAATATTTGAGTTACTTTTTTAAAAATGTAATGCGAGTTACTTTTTAGTTTAGTTAATTCTCTTTTAAAAAATAAAATTGCTGAATTTCATTGTTATACAGTGTGTTGTTAATTTCAGAGCTTCTCTAGTCAAATAAAAAAGACAAGAAAACCTGCAAGTTCTGAAAGAGATCAAGCCTCAGCCAGATCAGAAAAAGTAACATAAAAGTAACTCAAACGTAATGTAACACATTACTTAACGTAACTAACGTAACTAGTTACTTTTTCAGGGAGTAACTTAATATTATAATGCATTACTTTCTAAAGTAACTTTCCCCAACACTGATGACAAGATGATTAACATGTATAACTAAGCAACAGAGCAATCTGTTAAAGGAGCACTAAGCAAATTTTGCCAAACAACAGCATTAAAGGCATAGTTCACCCAAAATTGAAAATTCTGTCATTGTTTACTAATCACTGACTTGTTTCAAACCTGTTTGACTTTCCTTTTTCTTTTAAACACACAAAAAAGATAATTTTGAAGAAATCTCTTGAAATTTAATAAAAAATCTTTCTGAAAACCTTTGACTTTCATAGTATTTGTTTTTCCTACTAAGTCAATGGTTACAGGTTGTCTATTTTCTTCAAAATATCTTCTTTTGTATTCAACAGAATAAAGATACTCATAAAGGTTTATAACCACTTGAGTGTTATAATAGAGTAAATGGAGAGTACATTTTCATTTTTGGGTGAACTTTCCCTTTAATATTTGTAAGGAACAAAACAAACTTGTTCATTACCCAATTAAGCATTGCCCCTTTTTTAAAACTCTGCTATAGTTACTGGACAAGCCCCTTACTTCTGATTAACTGCAGGTGTGTCTTACGTCCAAATCCACTTAAGGACTTGCATACATTAAGTTATTAATGGGATCAAAAGCATTTTTTAATTGCTTGGTGCCACTTTAATGATGATGAAGTAATATGTTCTAAACGCCTGTCTACTCCGCTCTAAAGCTGCGGTTACACTGGACTTTTCTCCCCATAGACTTCCATTCATACGCACGTGAATGCGTCAGACTGGAAACGCAAGCTCGTGCGTCAAGTTTTGCAGATCGCTGCGTTGGAAAGTTCAAGCTTGGTGAACTCTGACCTGCGAAATCGCATCACTTGACTGCGTGAGACCAATCGAGGATCAAAACATGACCTCTCTGGACAGGAATTTAAAATATGGAGCAATCGCTCACTTTTTTCGATTTCTAATCATCTTGTTTAATCCTGCCCCTTTTCGCAGCACCGTACGACAGAATTTCGCAAGCTCAAACTCTAGTGTGACCGCAGCTTAAGGCTGTGACTGAAGTCAGCTGTAGTTTTGTGTTTCTCTTCAGTAATTCTGCTTGTTAACAGCAGGTGTTCATTATTAATGCTCAATCAACACTTAATCACTTAAATGTCTCAGTAACTGCAACTTAAATGGAGCAAGTTCACAAATCTCAAAAAGATTAGTTTAAAGATGTACCAATAGGTACCAAACTCGATTGCCTACACTGTTTTACAGTACTTAATTGCTTTAAGTTCTCTTTATTAGGTTTTACTGTGCTCAAACTACTTTGTGTACCCATTAGGATTAGGTTTTGAACTTAAATGCTTCGATGCAATCGGTTTTCTCAAATGGTTTTGAGTTAACTTAAAGGTGCTGTATGTAAGTTTTTGACTCTTCTAAAGCATAAAAATACCATAATATGTGTGCAGATGTTTAAGAAACATCCCAAGTGAACATACTTGTTTAACTGAAAAACAATGCTGAAGTCAGATATTCTGCTTTGAAAATGGGTTTTCCGTGCCGGAACGCTGTCTTTTAGATAAATTTCATATGCACGATGCCAGTTTAGCCAATTATATGTCAGCACCCTGGGTTGCCTTGTTGGAAAACAGCGTATTTCATTCATTCATTCAGAAAGACTCTGAAAGCATGCGTCCGTGACCAAAAAGAACAGTATGGGAGACAGATGCAGTTCCACATGAGGTTATTAATTAGCAAATTACATAAATATTACGAACGTAAACATTAGGTGAGCAGGTTACATTGTAACCGCGTGTCCTAACAACACGCTGTGACGAGAGAGGCAGTGATCAGCTATTTGGCTGTTTGCACCAGACGAAACACGGCAGCCTTTCAGAAGCACAGAATATGCACTCGCTCACGAAACGGTAAGGTTTAGAATCTATTTAATACATGTTAACCCACTTTAACATCAATGTAGATGCTGAATCACTCATATGTGTTTAGTTCTAAAGTTCAATTTCAGACGGTTTATTGTATTTTCAAGATCTGAGGTGAACTTTCTGCTTTCAGTATATGGCAACAAATGCCATGTAAAATGCATTCAAACTCGCATTGTTAGCATTTAGCACAGAATAAAGCACACAAGGCTTACCTGAGGTGATCTAGCTGTCATAGGTTTCTGTTGTTCAGCTGTGAGAAATAGAAGCCATTTCTAATATATCAATTCGAGGTGTTGGTTAGGACAAAAACTCCTTTTAATATGGAAAATATTCCCTCTATCGCGTGTCGTTGCTTTTATTTAGAACACAGTTTAAATCACTCGCTCCTGTACACAATCTGGCATCCCAGCGTACTTTTATTATGATCCAGGAGTGCAATACCTAGTTCAACCACTGGGTGTCAAACTTACATACTGCACCTTTAACTTATTGGGTTTTACAGTAGTGTTGTCATAAGTATCAAATTTGGTATCAATCGGCACTGAAAAGTCAATTTTCAGCTAACATTTGAGCGCTGTTGAGCACGTTCTTAAACACGGCTGATTGGCCCTTGTGATCACATGCTTAACAGAAATGACTGTGATTGGCCGTAAAGGTCATCAGTTCAGAACTCTTCACCACTGTTCACAGAGTGCAAACACAGATATAGGGACATGAAGCATTTCAAAGCCATGTAGATGCAGTGTTTCCTCTAGGATTTTCTCCAGCTGTGGCAGCAGGCCTTTTACACAGATCTACCAACTACCTATGGTTTTATTTTAATGACAAATGTCGTGAGTGCAGTATTACAAATCGAGATCGCATTTATGTAATACAAGCATGCAAATCTTTTTGCTTGCACACTGATTTCCTCTGTTTGTGCACTTCTTGTGTACCCTCAAATATACACTGCTCAAGTGCAGATTTTCTTGTCTGCTCTTGGACACTGTTGAACTGCGATTTTAGTGCGTTTATGTAACGAGTATGTCTCCAAAATTTATTAGATTTGCTAGAAATATTTATGAATGTCTCCAACAGATCTACAGAACGGCATTAATGCGTCCTGAAGTAAAGTGAAACTGCTATAAACTCCAGCAAGATAAAGTCATTGTATGCAGAGCCATAGACCTTTATCTATAAAGTATAATTATAGAAACTGTGTTCATCTGAACTGAAAGCTACGTCGGGTTTGCTGGCCTCACATGTCAGTCAGTCAGTCAGTCAGCATGTCACCTTAAAGGGTTAAACAAAAAACGCACAGCACTACTACGATTACAAAAAAAGTTTGCACTGTTATAATTCATTTACCTTTTAATTTAGTTTTGGTGCGATTATAACCCGCTAATAAAAAATAACTATGACTAAATGTTTTTAATAAGAAGCTGTAATGTAGCAGTGGTGGGATGAATATAGGTGTGGCGCCACACCATGGAAGAATGAATGTAGCAGAAACCATGAGATCAGTCGATCCATCAGCAGATCGCTTGTATGTCAGCTCAAAGACAGATTCACTTGGTGATAAGTGGTAACTAATGACATTTACGGCCAATCACAGTCATTTCTGTTGACCATGTGAGCACAATCACTAGTCAGTGGTGTTTAAGAACATGCTCAAATCTTAGTTGGAAATGGACGTTTATAAAATTTCAGTACTGAACTCGATACTTTTGGCAATACTATTTTACAGTACTTAATTGATTTGAGTTCTTTTCATTTATCGGGTTTAACTGTGCTCAGATGGTTTCATGTACTCCGATGGATTAAGTTTATAGTACTTTTTTAACTTAAATGGTTTAAGTTACCTTGACTTATTGGGTTTTTCAGTGAACATTCTTTTAGGACGTACTATAAGTTTGCAAATTGATCCGCAACATTTGTGTTTTGTTTCAGGAGAGACTGCACATGAGAAAGGAGACGGTCACTATGAGAAGGCTGAGAGAGATCGGGATCGGGACAGAGAGAGGGATAGAGACCGAGATCGGGATAGGGAGAGGGATCGAGACAGAGACAGGGATGATGGACGGGACAGGGATCGAGATAGAGATCGAGATAGAGATCGAGAGCGGGACAGAGACAGAGATCGTGACAGACGGATGAGGAGAGAGGACAGCGCACCATACAGCAAATCAAAGAGAGGTACTTTATATTCTGTCAGCTTGAACATTTTAGTTACAATTTTGTTTTGGTAAGCTTTTTTATTTAATAAGATTTATTTCATTAGATTTTTGTGACGGTTAACAAACAAAAGTAAAAGAGAAAATAATTGTACAAGTAGAAAATATAAATAAACATATATAACAGTACAAAATTGATTGAAAAACATAATGTGCAACAAACAATATATGATGTGCAGAAACAATATATGATGTGCATTTATCTAACAAATTAAGCACATAAACAGGTCAGTACCGAGAGTTAATGTTGGCAGCATGGTGTATTAAGTGATATAAATAATGATAATAAAAGAAAAAAGAAACACTTAAAAGAGAGCGAAAATGGATTTTTTTTGCGCTTGTATTAACGCAGACTTATTTGTAGGAGGATCAGGAGGAGGAGGAGGAAGTCGGAAACAGCAGCAGGAGGAAATGGATCCCATGGATCCCAGCGCCTATTCGGATGCTCCAAGGTAATGGCCTGCTGGTTTACATTAAATATTAATTGACTCTTAATGAGACTGCAGTATATTGTGTGCATTTGGTTGAAAGAATATTTATAATTAATAGTAATATAATTTTTTTTAAGCACAAAAATAATAATAAGTACATTATTTTTGAAACTGGTTAAAAGACAGATCATATGTATTTAAATACACTTAATACACAGATACACTTCATTAAACATGTACACAAAGACACATCACCTAGATGCTATAAAATTGCAGGTAAGCTATGACTGTATATAATAACTTGTATATTTGATTGTAACTTTAACTTAATTTGATTGTAATGCAATAATGTGCAATAACCTTTTGTGAAGCTGCATTGAAACAATGACTAATGTAAAAAGCGTTATACAAATACACTTGAAATGAATTAAATCAGCTCTGCTTTTACAGTTTAATTTGTTTGGATTTTATTTTTTATTGTTTAAATACATGTAATAATCAAACAGGCTGTCACAATTTCTACAATTTATATTAAATGACTTCTATATAATCACTATGACTGTAATAATATACTTGTTTAATAATTAATAATACACTATGTTTAAAATGTTTTAGCATAATGATATTGATTGAGAACTTTCTTTTTCATTATTTATTCAAATAAGGAGCTGCACAATCTAATCTTTTTATAAAAATGGTGCATTATAATAATACAGGGTGGGTGTCCGCGGGGTCTTCAAAAGTCTTAAAATGTCTTAAATCTCAAAAACAGTATTTTGGGCATTAAAAAGTCTTAAAGGGTCAGGAAACACCAAAACCTAAAAAGTAAAAATTGGTTGTTTTTGCTTTATTTTGAGAAAATTCGTGCTTCCAGTTTGAAACGAATTTTTGAAGCTGCGTCACTGCGATTAGATACTTGCGTGTAGTAGGCTTGCCACGATAGACGGTGTTGACGGTGTTACCGGTTTTAAGTCGCAACACCGGTGACATCACTTTTCCACCGTGACACCGTGCCCACATTTTTTCAAGTATTTCTTTTTTTTTAATTCAATATTTATTTGAATTAAATGGAAAATATAATTCCAAATAATTTACTTAAGACGATAGCATGCAGTAGGCTGTAGTTAAAATCTGAACATAGCTTCAATGCTTCATATTTCCTTTATCATGTGAGAAGAACGAGATGAGTCGAATGTACAGAAAGAGAATGGCGGACGATTTAGTGCCAAAACGCAAACCAAAAGCGCCTCATTTAAAAAATCCCGCGGCCATCATCTCACAGTGTTTAGTAATAAATAATCTTATTTTTTATTAAACTGAAAGTGATTGCCGCCCCACTGACAAGCCAACTGCAGAGAAACAAAGAAACCTCGCGGCAACCGCAATGAATACTTTTCCCGAAGTTCATCTGTTCTTTTGTGCACTTGATTATTATGAGTTTAATGTTAAAAGAATCAATAATGAAAAGGCCGACAAGAGTGTATCCTGTGTGTGTGCGTCTTCACTGAAGTCTCCCCCCAAAACCGAAAGTTGCGTTTGTCTGTCTGGCAATAGCCTATTTCGGCTTTAATCGAATGAAAAGTTAATTTAGATGAGCCAATATTAAAAACTTGCAGCAAAGTAAATGTGACGTGCGGCCACACATCGAAACTGAGGTTTGATCTCATCTCTCTCTCTCTCTCTCTTTCCTCCATGATAGACGCCACACAAGTCAAGTCGCCGCCTAATAATTATATGAATTATAATAAAATGAAAACCAAAATCAACAATTCCTTGCATTTTTCGTTTGATAAAAAATATACGAAAACGAAAAAAATCAAAGGGTGGCTAGTTTGTATTCATGTGTTTTAATATTAATTAAATATGCTTAGCCTATTTATGCTCAACGGTTATAGGCTACGCTGCCAATAGGCAAGCCATTCAAAAAATAATATTTTAGAGTGTACTGCGTTATAATGTATATTTTACAATAAAAACTAAATGTAGCATGTGTCGCTGTCATTTAAAACACGCAATTCATAACACACCAGGGCTGTAGGCCTGCAGTCTATCTATGCAGTGTGTAAACGTACAGGGAGGTGTTGGCCAAAAGTCATAGCTACTGCGCACCACGTTATTGAACTCCAATATCTCTGAGGGAGATTGTTACCCGATAGCCAATATTGACTTGAGAGATTTTAAAAATAAAAGGCATTTTAAAAATGGAACAACACGCAAATCAAAAAATAAAACTGGTCCCGTGGAGCACTTGTCATCTTGCCACTGTATGCTGTGTAGTTTGTGGGCCCGTCAACTGCCGTTGGTAAGACAGAGAGAGAGAGCGCGCGCGCACGTGAGAGCTTAAAGCCGGCATCAATTGATAATTTTTTTTATTTATAGTTTGTATATAAATTGAGTGCTAGCTTGTTTAGCTGTGATCATTATGCAAGGATCATATTTCATATTCGGTTTATTCTTCAGTAGCCTATAGATTTGTTAATAATGTATTTTAGCCTATAAACGGATTGTTTATAAGGACTAAGCTATTAATATATAATACATTAGGCTAATTAATACATAAAGACATTGAAGTCAGGTAGGACAAACAAAAGACAACCAAAGTAGGTTCCCCCTGTTGGCAAAGGTGACCAAAAAGTATCTTTACGTGTGCGCTACAAGCTGCGCATCCGAGAGAGTGTTCAACACGATGGGCAACATATTGAGCCCTACAAGATCCCATCATAGATGGTCAACTTGTTGGGTTTCCTGGCAAAGACCATGTAGACCGCACTGTTAATAAAAAAAATGCAGTATTTTTATTTTATTTTTTTAAAGACTGCCGACCTGTCATTTTTGTAGCCTAATGTCATTTGGAAGTTTTTTTATATTTGTTTCTTGTTCATTCGTTTAATCTTTTTTAAACTTTGTGCTATTTAATTACTTTCTATTTTATTTTCTTATTCGTTTTAAAAACATTCTAACATAAGTAATAAACGTTCTATGGTTGTTATTTGTTTGGTTCCAATTTCCACAGTTTTTTTCAGCCTGTAGCATTGTTGTTGTTTTTTTCGTTGTGTTAATAAAAAGTTCTGTGTTTAATAACAGTGATTTTTTTGTAGTTTGACGCCGAATTGCCAATTCCCGAAAAACTGAAAGTGAAAGTATAATACGCACGCATTTATAAGATATTTAAAAGCAGAAAAAAAGAGGAAAAGAGGAAACGCCCACCCCCACGGTGATACCGGTATTACCGGTGTTGTCACATGTCGATTAACCGGTGGGGAAATTTCCTCATCGTCACAACCCTAGCGTGTAGTCCAGCATGGAGAGTGCATGTCTGTACTTGCGAGTACATCGTGATGTCTCTGAGTGTGCGGCATTAATTCATGAGATAGACTTGCTTCAAACCAATCAGCGCGCTCTATTGTGTATGCAGTGCAACTTCATTACTATGCATGAAAGCTTCGAAGACTGTTTTACCTGTTACAGTGTTCAGACGGCAGAAAGACGCCACGTTGTGTTGCCAAAACAAGTGAAAGAACGAGAATTTGGAGACATGGGTCGTCAGTGTTGCATTTATTAGTGTGCTGCAACTAAGGTTTTGTTTTCATTTCCCCGCTATGAGAGCGCTGTGTGTATTACAGTGCACGCGACAGAAATGCATTTGTAGGGAACATTTTTTACCCGAGAGCTTTTTGCATCTGGAAATGATGAAATCTGGATTTGCCGCTCGTCTCCTTTTTTAAAAAAGACACGGTTAAAGTTTGTATTGATTGTCCTGTGTCTACAGATTTGGTAAGTGTGTGTGAGAGCAGTGCCCTTTGTTTAACCCAGATGGCAAAGTTACTTCGTATCGTCAGCAGTGCTCTTTCAGTTTTTAAAGACATACCATAGCCAAAATGATTTAGTTACTAAGTTTACAGTATGTTAATATCACTACAATATTATAGTATAATATTAGAGACTGAAAAATTTGCTGTAAATGCTGCTCTCCGAATGTAAACATGTAAACACAATCAAACTATTCCTGTCGTGTATAATTTTCGCCGCATTTTGTGACAGGATAGTCTATATACACACGGATTTCTAATGCTACCTACCGAGTGCATCTAAGTTACAGAGAAATGCGGAGGATTTTTTTACGCCGTGCTGTATCAAACATTCCATTAAAACTCCACTCTCTAGCAGTTCCTCTTACGGGGGACAAGCAGGAAATGTTCCTGAATAAAAAGTGAAAGTGCCAAACTGCAGCCCAAATGGAAACTCCCTTCTTTGCAAATCCTTCCCTCTTTCCCTCCCCCGACACTCCCACACTCCCAGAACTGGACACGCCCACTTTCCTGACTTTTTCCAAACTAGAGGTGTGAAAACACCCTGCTAAGACAGGGGGGTTTCATGGCCCTTTATATTTACTGAAATGTTGTCTTGTAGGTCTCAAATCTTTTGACACAGGCCTTCATTTTCCTTTGTTTATGTAGAGCTACCCAATCTGGCCATCAACACTCATACAATCACCAACAATTGATCTCACTAAAACTTTAAACTTTTTATTTAAAAATGTCTTTTTTAACTCTATTTACCATAATGGTTTAATTATTTTCCTCATAATTATATTTGTTTAAAAGGTCTCCATGTATTTACTGCTGAGCACACTGACCTGGACAGATTGTTGTGCAGACATTTGGTTTATATTAGAGTTTTTCAAACTTTTGTTTTCTTTTATTTTAAAGAAAGTTCATGTTAAAAGGTGTATGTTTACAGCTAGAGCTTGCTTGTTTTGACACAATATTGCTATATAATTAAAATATATATATATTTATTATTAAATTATCATTGTATCATTAAATGTATTAAATTATAAGGATGTTTTTGATAGGGCAAATAAAAATCTTTTCCATTTGGGCCATTTGAAAAACTCCTAAGCCTGTATGAGTCTAAATTTTCATTCATAATGGTCTTAAAAATGTCTTGGTCTTAAAGGGCACCTATGATGAAAATCCTCTTTTGTAAGCTGTTTGGACAGAACTGTGTGTGGGTGTAGTGTGTCCACAGTCACATTGGGCTGATTTAAACACAATAAGTCTCTTCTTTTAAATCTCCTGATGTTAAAATAGGATCCAAATCCCTCTCATTTTGAGGCCGACTGCAACGTGATTGAGTGCGGTTTCCCCGTCCACCGAATTGATTGACAGCTGCGTATTAACATGTCTCTGTAGTAATGCATATAATCACATAAGACAGAACGTGCGCAAAGCAACTGGAATTAAAAGATCTGTTCAGCTCTCTGTGATCATCAGTCATCATCATATGTGATCAAGAATGAGTTTTACAAGTTTAAATGTTTTTAAAACAGTGTAGAAACCTGCAGAAACCCTGTAATATTAATAAAGGTTGTTATTATTCTTATCATTACTGTAAAAAGGTACATTCTATTGTACTGCAGTAATATTAACAGTAAAATGACATATTGAGACATCAGAAGCTGGATGTGTCACATTTCACACAAGTTCACTTGCTCGATTATGTATAGTGGATGACGTTGCAATAATGTATGTGTCCTGCTTTTTTTACATCCAAATTTAGCCAAATTCCCTGACATTTCACTCCATGTTATGCACTACATTACATTTTTATGACAGGATTCCGCAACTACTGAATTGGTCAAATTGTTTGATTTACAACAAACTACAGTGTAGTGCACTCAAAGCATATACTTGACTTCTGAAAGGAGCATGTTTCTTTGATTTTAGAACATTTTCTTGTTTAATGTACAGTTGAAGTCATAATTATTAGCCCCCCTTTAATTTTTTTTTTCTTTTTTAAATATTTCCCAAATGATGTTTAACAGAGCATGGACATTTTCACAGTATGTCTGATAATATTTTTTCTTCAGGAGAAAGTCTTATTTGTTTTATTTCAGCTAGAATAAAAGCAGTTTTTAATTTTTTTAAAACCATTTTAGGGTCAAAATTATTAGCCTCTTTAAGCTATATTTTTTTTCGATATTCTACAGCAGTGGTTCTCAAAGTGGGGGTTGGGACCCCCCGAGGGGTCACAGGACAATGAAGGGGGGGTTGCCTGGTTATTTTCTAAAAATCTATTTATATTAAACCATAAGAATTGCCATATTTTATCCATAACCTACTGAAGAGAAAAAAAATAGTTGTTTATAGTTACTATATACTATATAGTTAGTAGCTTATAGTTACTAGTTCTATTGGATTGCGACCTCTGGGGTCATTATATTAAAGACCCAGCAATAGTGTCAGATGCAGCAGATTAATTTTATAACACCAGGTTAAACTTTCTGGCACATTTACAGCACTGACATACATAAAAAAAAAATACAAAGAAGATAAGACTTGGGTCTATTGGTGTGTGTGTGTGTGTGCCATTGCATGCAAGGTTTCTGTATTTATAACCACCTCAGAGGATATTGGTGGTCACGAGTCACTGGCATTGTTATTTTGGGGGTCGCGGGCTGAAAAGTTTGGAGACCCCTGCTCTACAGAACAAACGATCGTTATACAATAACTTGCCTAATTACCCTAACCTGCCTAGTTACACTAATTAACCTAGTTAAGCTTTTAAATGTCACTTTAAGCTGTATAGAAGTGTCTTGAAAAATATCTAGTCAAATATTATTTACTGTCATCATGGCAAAGATAAAATAAATCAGTTATTAGAGATGACTTATTAAAACTATTATGTTTAGAAATGGGTTGAAAAAAATCTTCTCTCCATTAAACAGAAATTAGGGGGAAAAAATAAACAGGGGGGCTAATAATTCTGACTTTAACTGTATGTGTTGTTGTTGTTGCTTTTAGGGGCTCATGGTCCACTGGTCTCCCTAAACGCAATGAGGCAAAGACCGGAGCCGACACCACAGCAGCGGGACCCCTGTTTCAGCAGAGGCCGTATCCCAGTCCTGGAGCTGTGCTGAGAGCTAACGCAGAGAACACAAGACGACTAGAGGAAGAGGATGATGATGATGACGACTGAGCAGGAATAGTGTCTGTAAATGAGTGTCTTTATGAGTTTTGAAAGGCTTTTTTTAATGTCTTTTCTTACAGTTTGGGACATACAGTAGTTTCATTTGTAAATACGCCTTGTGTTGTACCTCATACATTTTATAAACATTCGCCATTTTACTTCAGATAGTGATGTTGTTTCCTGCTAAATAAACATTCTGTTCAAAAGTGCATTCAGTGCTTTGGTGCTCATTTTAAATGTGTTATGGTAGGAAGTACATGTTGGACACACTTGAAATGAAAACGGTCATCACAATTTCTTCTTTAAAAAGGTGTTTTAATCATAAGTTGGGTGTACCCTGTGCAATCGACATGATCCCAAAAAAATCTCCAAGCTTATTGGCTGACACATCTTTCGATAAATAGCCTAGTTTTCTGATGCAATGAGCAAAAAGTAATGTTACTTGGATATTTTTAGAGCTTTAAAGACTCCCCTTCAGTGGATTTTCTGTCAAAATGTATATGAATAATTACTAATTACTTTTTAAACCATAACGTCTTTGTTGAAGAATGTTACGGTAAGCTGTGGTGGTATTGTAGTATAATGTACATATAAAACAATACACAATAACAGTATTGGGTCATTATATTGCTAGTTGTTTTACCATAGCAACTACAGAATGACCAAAATAGACTAAATCAAGTACTTTACTATAGTATGGTTAAAAACACTAGTATATTTACTATAAATTGCTGTACCATTTTATCATATGGGCAGTGACCACTGTATTAAACTGTATAGTTCAGTACAATCAAACGAACAATACCACGGCAGCACCAACTGAAATCTTACTGCTTCACAACATTGCCAAGTAACATTGAAAACCATGAAATAGAGGTATTCTCTTCTCTTTGAATCCACACAGTCATGCGATTATAACTAGGGAAATAAAAATAAAGCCATAATGATAGAAAAAGTAACGGTAAAATATAAAAACAAAAAAGGATTAATAATCAAATCATTACTTTATAAATAAATGATCAAATAATAATTTTATGAATAAACAATAATTATAAATGCTTGTGATCAAATTAATTTAACTGTACACATTACGAATATACAAGAACAATTGTTTCCTTGAAGCAACAGACAAATAAAAAAACAACATTGGGATGTCCGATGTGTACCTGCTTTTTTGAGGTCGTCATGCTACTCAATGTCGACAGAGGGCAGTGCAGCCTGTGTTTTTCATCTGTTAGCTCCTGGCGGCTAAAATTCAATGCCATGAAACGTAAATGCTATAAAAAGTCTCGACCTTTTGTATCGTATTTAACACGTTCATTTGATCTTACCAAGATAATAAATGTTTAGTTTAATAATGAAATCTGTGTAGTTAAATGTGGGAGTCACACGATACCATATGCTTATGAAAAAACCTGATAAACCCAAGTCTCTCCAGTTAATCTAATGTTTATTTCCAAATATTACTTTAAAACTGTTATAAGAAACGAAAGTAGTTTAATATTACCATCAACATTAATCATTCAACATTGCATTGCCAAAAACAGTACAAAGACCTGAAGGTAGACACTTAAGAATTATACCAAAGACTTTTGAATGCTGAAATAAAATGAAAACACCTATTATAGAAGCACAAACTAATAAAAATATATGCAAAAGGTATAACCTAATAACCTTGGAGGTATCATTTTGACAACATGTAGAGGACTGACAACAAATCCAAATATGATCCAGTAACATTTATAGAGGTAAGTAAAGAAGCGAAGGCATATTGATGGAACTTGTACATTTTATTATAAAACTATGACATGATAGACATTTGTAGGTGGTGTGTGTACATAAACAACAAACTGAGGTCTTTATTGGACAAAAAAAAAAGCCAAAGCAAGTGTTTGGATTCCAATAAACTGGCAGTGAAAGTCTTTTTCCACAATTACAAACTTTAACATCATTTTCTTCCCAGATCTGCAATAGACACTGATGTGAAGATGACCTAAACGTTCATTTATACAGACAGAAACATGGCACGTTTCTATTAGCTAACAGGACATTTATGTTGCTTTAAGAACCAATCACGACTCCACATTTGAGTCTGAACTGGCATTTAAAAATACAACACCAAACTGGCAAGATAAATGAAGTCTAGGTTGTATTAAAAATCTGATGTGTTGGTCTTTCGTGATGACGGGAAAAGCAGCCAATCGCTACTCGATGAAATGTGTGTCGTATCATCCGATTGGCTGCTCAGTGATCTGTCCCGCCCACATAATGACAGATGGTGTCGTAGTCGAGAGTGAACACCCGTTCCTCGTATCGATCCAGCTGAACCATCGCTCGACACTTCTCTCTGTCCCGCTTCAGGATGCGGCCCACCTGCACGACAACACGCATATTAGAATTCGACAGCAAAAAGTTTACAGATTTGATTGAAGATATAAATAATACGAAAAAACAAAAGATAAAGACTTATGTGACTGTGATTACAAATGGATTATGAATATATGTTTAATAAAATAGATAATTAATGATAAACTAGATTTTTCTCGCCGTCTACATGGGCAGCTACTTTTTAAAAGGCACGCTAGATGCTAATCTAACGATCGAATACTCTACAGATGAAAATATATGGTTCAAAAAATGTTTGATTTTAATTAGGTGGAACTATTATTAGCAGTGAATGAAATGTTGTTTATTTATGGTCTTAGATTGTTGCGGTGCGTCAGGGGATTGCGTTCATTGAGTAAATCTGGGTAAATGTCAAGCTGTCCTACTTTGGCCCAAATGTGGTATATGTGTGATTGTTTTAGCATCTATAGTATATTACTTAGACTTACTTTACTTAAGTGCAATTACCAAAAATGACCAAATAAGATTACAGATTCTAAACACAGATTCTGTAGAGATTATTCTAATAGAAAGAGGTAGACCGTTTCACAATTTGGGGGCCACAATGGAAAATGCCTGTTCTTTTGGCCAAATTTGGGGATTGTATAATTTTTTATATGCTAATAAAAATATTTTATTACTAATAATTTTTTTTTAATCAAAAACTACTGTATAATTCTAATCGGCATGAGGACATATAGCAACAATCTTGCATCTTTTGGCCAAATTTGGGCTTTATAGCATGAACGGCCTAGGAGGAGATGCGTTTACTTTGTGGAAATGTCATATTAAAATGTTTTTTATCAAAAACTATAAATTGTATCGGCATGAGGAGATACAGCAACAATCACGCATGCAGAAAGCACATTCTGGCCAAATTTGGGCCTTGTAGCATGAACGGCTTCCTTTTTCTTTAACTTTGATTTGGGAACTTTTAACAATTTCTGCCTTGATGACCTTAAACATTTAGCAGATATGGTAACGGTCACAAGTTCAGATAGATAAGAATGTGCCAGACCATATAAAACCTTAAATACATAGTGTAAAATGTTCAACTCTATTCTAAAACATACCAGCAACCAGTGCAGAGAGAGTAAGATGTTACTTTATGTTAACATTTTGCAATAAAAAGTCTAGCAGTTGCATTTTGGACCACTTGTAGGTGATTTATATAAGATTGACCATTACCAGTGTTGGGCAAGCTACTTGAAAAATGTAGTGAGCTAAACTATTAGCTACTCTACTTAAAATGTAGCTACATCTAAGCTATTTTTGCAAATTAAATTTTTAAATCGAAGCAACTTAAATCCAAGTCAGTCATATCTCAGTGATCAATAAAACCGTCAATGAAACATAAGGCCGAATTGTTCAGTTCAATTATTTACTGTAAAAATATGCTGTACTAAACAAAAACAAATGATAGAATATAACAGCAAAAACTAAACAACCAATAAAACCAGGTCATTTATAGTAAAGGGACATATTTAGGAATGAGCTTTATATTGTATATACACAGTTGAAGTCAGAATTATTAGCCCCCCTTTAATTTTTTTTTCTTTTTTAAATATTTCGCAAATGATGTCTGATAATATTTTTGATTCTGGAGAAAGTCTTATTTGTTTTATTTCGGCTAGAATAAAAGTGGTCTTTAATTTTTTTAAAAACCCTTTTAAGGTCAAAATTATTAGCCCCTTTCAGCTATATGTTTTTTCGATAGTCTACAGAACAAACCATCATTATACAATAACTTGCCTAATTACCCTAACCTGCCTAGTTAACCTAATTAACCTAGTTAAGCCTTTAAATGTCACTTTAAGCTGTATAGAAGTGTCTTGAAAAATATCTAGTAAAATATTATTTACTGTCATCATGGCAAAGATAAAATAAATCAGTTATTAGAAATGAGTTATTAAAACTATTATGTTTAGAAATGTGCTGAAAAAATATGCTCTCCATTAAACAGAAATTGGGGGAAAAAATAAACAGGGGGGCTAATAATTCTGACTTTAACTGTATATTTACAACTCTTCATTAATTAATTGCACAACATAATGTAGTATCATTAGTAACTATCATGAACTAATAGTAATTACCATATTGTGTATATATATATATATATATATATATATATATATATATACATACATATATATATATATATATATATATATATATATATATATATATATATATATATATATATATATATATATATATATATATATATATATATACAGGGAGTGCAGAATTATTAGGGAAATGAGTATTTTGAGCACATCATCCTCTTTATGCATGTTGTCTTACTCCAAGCTGTATAGGCTCGAAAACCTACTACCAATTAAGCATATTAGGAGATGTGCATCCTGTAATGAGAAGGGGTGTGGTCTAATGACATCAACACCCTATATCAGATGTGCATAATTATTAGGCAACTTCCTTTCCTTTGGCAAAATGGGTCAAAAGAAGGACTTGACAGGCTCCAAAAAGTCAAAAATAGTGAGATATCTTGCAGAGGGATGCAGCACTCTTAAAATTGCCAAGCTTCTGAAGCGTGATCATCGAACAATCAAGCGTTTCATTCAAAATAGTCAACAGGGTCGCAAGCGTGCATGTGGAAAAACCAAACCAAAAACCAAGGCGCAAAATAACTGCCCATGAACTGAGAAAAGTCAAGCGTGCAGCTGCCAAGATGCCACTTGCCACCAGTTTTGCCATATTTCAGAGCTGCAACATCACTGGAGTGCCCAAAAGCACAAGGTGTGCAATACTCAGAGACATGGCCAAGGTAAGAAAGGCTGAAAAACGACCACCACTGAACAAGACACACAAGCTGAAACGTCAAGACTGGGCCAAGAAATATCTCAAGACTGATTTTTCTAAGGTTTTATGGACTGATGAAATGAGAGTGAGTCTTGATGGGCCCGTGGCTGGATCGATAAAGGGCAGAGAGCTCCAGTCCGACTCAGACGCCAGCAAGGTGGAGGTGGAGTACTGGTTTGGGCTGGTATCATAAAAGATGAGCTTGTGGGGCCTTTTCGGGTTGAGGATGGAGTCAAGCTCAACTCCCAGTCCTACTGCCAGTTTCTGGAAGACAGCTTCAAGCAGTGGTACAGGAAGAAGTCTGCATCCTTCAAGAAAAACATAATTTTCATGCAGGACAATGCTCCATCACACGCGTCCAAGTACTCCACAGCATGGCTGGCAAGAAAGGGTCTAAAAGAAGAAAAACTAATGACATGGCGTCCTTGTTCACCTGATCTGAACCCCATAGAGAACCTGTGGTCCATCATCAAATGTGAGATTTACAAGAAGGGAAAACGGTACACCTCTCTGAACAGTGTCTGGGAGGCTGTGGTTACTGCTGCACGCAATGTTGATGGTGAACAGATCAAAACACTGACAGAATCCATGGATGACAGGCTTTTGAGTGTCCTTGCAAAGAAAGGTGGCTATATTGGTCACTGATTTGTTTATGTTTTGTTTTTGAATGTCAGAAATGTATATTTGTGAATGTTGAGATGTTATATTGGTTTCACTGGTCAAAATAAATCATTGAAATGGGTATATATTTGTTTTTTGTTAAGTTGCCTAATAATTATGCACAGTAATAGTCACCTGCACACACAGATATCCTCCTAAAATAGCTAAAACTAAAAACAAACTAAAAACTACTTTCAAAAATATTCAGCTTTGATATTAATGAGTTTTTTGGGTTCATTGAGAACATGGTTGTTGTTCAATAATAAAATTAATCCTCAAAAATACAACTTGCCTAATAATTCTGCACTCCCTATATATATATATATATATATATACACACACACACACACACACACACACACATACATCTATATATATCTATGTATATCTATATATATGTATATCTATATATATCTATATCCATGTTTTTGGGAAAACCATTTAAAGCTGAATAACACTTGTATAGTTTTGATCCTTAAATAACTTTTTGTCTTTGACCCATATAACAGTTTGATGTCTATGATGCTCATTACCCCAAGTAGCCCAGCAGGGTTTAAACCAGGCAAGCTGTAACTACACAAGCAAATGAATCCATTTACCTGTCCTCTGTGTTCTCCCAGAACCACCATTATATAGTCAGAGTCATTCTTGGGTACAATTGTCTCCAGCATTTTCTGTCTAATATCTGAAACAGACGGCACAAAGATGCAGATATTAGGCTGAATATCCTCTATTAAATATCTGTTATGATAGTCATATTGATAAATGCAGTACCGTCCAGCAGTCTGCCCTCTTCTGTACGACAGACACAGGTGTGAGGGGTCAGGACGTCCTCCACTCTCATCTGAACACATACAAAATTCAAACATCTTAGTAATTAGTACAAATGTTATTGCACTATAAAATAACAGTTCAAAAGTAGTTTATAATTTAATATAATAAATTATTCCATTGATTGTAAAGATGAATTTTTAGCTTCATTAGTCACATGCCTTCAGAAATCACTCTAATATTAATTATTATTATTATTATTAAAAATGGTAATAGTAATATAAGCAATAATGACAATATAGAATGATTTAAGAAAAAAAAAATAAACCTTTAAAAAAAAATATATATATAAAAATCAGTTCTGATGAATAAACTCAACCTAAACAAGCAATAAGATTTAAGTACCATTCATTTGCAAACCCATCTATTTAAAGAAAGCTATACATTATATTACACAGTGGTCTAAATGTAAAAAAAAAACATTAAAATTTCATTCGTATTGTTGCAGAAAAAAAATGTAAGTGAAAGCCAATGTTTTAAAAATAGTCTCAAATAGATATAAGACAAAATGACAAAACTGCAAAATTTTTCCAAGCTAAAATGTTCACATTCAGTTTTAGAGGTCAACTCAAAACAATTTTTTTACAACAACAGTAGGTTATTATTACCAGTAAATGTTTTATATAAACAAAGAAATTAATAGTGCCCTAATTGCTTGAATTCTGATTTAATTCCACTGCTCTGGAATTCCTTAACCAGTCAAGAGCTTGCTCTAGTAGCAGGCATCATCCAGCTTGCTCTTGTAGCAGCCTTCGTCCAGTCAGGAGCTTGCTCTAGTAGAAGCCGTCATCCAGTCCAGAGCTTGCTCTAGTAGCGGCCATCATCTAGTCAAGAGCTTGTTCTAGCCGTCATTCAGCTTGCTCAAGTTGCGGCCATCATCCAGTCAGGAGCTTGTTCTAGTAGCAGCCGTCATCCAGTTTGCTAGAGTAGTCGCCATCATCCGTTCAGGAGCTTGCTCTAGTAGAGGCCGTCATCCAGTCAGGAGGTTGTTCTAGTAGCGGCCGTCATCCAGTCAGAAGCTTGCTCTATTAGCGGCCGTCATCCAGTCAGGAGCTTGCTCTACTAGCAGGCGTCATCCAGTCAGGAGCGTGCACTAATAGAAGCCGTCATCCAGTCAGAAGCTTGCTTGAGTAGCGACCGTCATCCAGCTTGCTTTAATATCGGCCGTCATCCAGTCAAGAACTTGCTCTAGTAGAGGCCGTCATCCAGTCAGGAGCTTGTTCTAGCAGTGGCAGTCATCAGGTCAAGAACTTGCTCTAGTAGAGGCCGTCATCCAGTCAGGAGCTTGCTCTAGTAGAGGCCGTCATCCAATCAGGAGCTTGCTCTAGCAGTGGCAGTCATCAGGTCAAGAGCTTGCTCTAGTAGCGGTCATCATCCAGCCTGCTTTAGTAGAGGCCGTCATACAGTCCAGAGTTTGTTCTAGCAGTGGCAGTCATCCAGTCAGGTGATTGCTCTTGTAACGGCAGTTATCCAGTTAGGAGCTTGCTCTATTAGCGGCCGTCATCCAGTCAGGAACTTGCTCTAGTAGCAACCTATAACCAGTCAAGACCTTGCTCTAGTAGCAGGTATCATCCAGTCAGGAGCTTGTTCTAGTAGCGGCTGTCATCAAGTCAGGAGCATGGCCGTCATCCAGCTTGCTCTAGTAGTGGCCGTCATTGAGTCAAGAGATTGCTCTAGTAGCAGCCGTCATCCAGCCAGGAGCTTACTCTAGAGTAGTGGCCATCATTTACTTAGGAGCTTCTTGCTCTAGTAGCAGCCATCATCCAGTCAGGAGCTTGCTCTAGTAGTGGCCGTTAACAAGTAAAGAGCTTGCTCTAGTAGCAGACATCATCTAGCTTGCTCTAGTAGAGGCCATCATCTAGTCAGGAGCTTGCTTTTCTAGCGGCCATCATCCAGCCAAGAGCTTGCTCTAGTAGCGGCCGTCATCCAGTCAAGAGCTTGCTCTAGTAGCGGCCATCATCCAGTCAGGAGCTTGCTCTAGTAGCGGCCATCATCCAGTCAGGAGCTTGCTCTAGTAGAGGCAGTCATCCAGTCAGGAGCTTGCTCTAGTAGCGGCCATCATCCAGTCAGGAGCTTGCTCTAGTAGCGGCCATCATCCAGTCAGGAGCTTGCTCTAGTAGCGGCCATCATCCAGTCAGGAGCTTGCTCTAGTAGCGGCCATCATCCAGTCAGGAGCTTGCTCTAGTAGCGGCCATCATCCAGTCAGGAGCTTGCTCTAGTAGAGGCAGTCATCCAGTCAGGAGCTTGCTCTAGTAGCGGCCATCATCCAGTTAGGAGCTTGCTCTAGTAGAGGCAGTCATCCAGTCAGGAGCTTGCTCTAGCAGCAGCCATCATCCAGCTTGCTCTAGTAGCGGCCCCTATCAAGTCAGGAGCTTGCTCTAGTAGCAGCCGTCATCCAGTCAGGAGGTTATCTAGTAGCGGCCGTCATCCAGTCAGGAGCTTGCTCTAGTAGCGGCCATCATCCAGTCAGGAGCTTGCTTGAGTAGCGGCCGTCATCCAGTCAGGAGCTTGCTCTAGTAGTTGCCGTCATCCAGTCAGGAGCTTCTTGCTCTAGTAGTAGCATCAAGGTGCGGCTCCTTGAGGAGTTGGTGAAACTCACCGAACTGTGTGCACCTCTAAAGGATCTGATGGACCCAGACATTGTGCCGAAGCAGTCCATACTGTTTTTCAGACTTCCATAGCACATAAAGCACAGCTACCCTCTAGTCATAATCCATGCCAGCCATTTCCCAATGAAACTGGAGCAATTTTGCATCTTTTGTGAAGTAAATTTTCCATGCAAATAAAGCAAGTAATCTCAAAATGTTCAATTATCTAATTAAAATGCAAATTACTCATACAAATAGGTGCGTCCGAAGTGAATGCCCCATAAAAATGTGGTACTGAGGTTACAAAAACAACAACTTCCATCTCATAACCTCCTTTTTAATCTGTATCTTTAAAAATACTAGTTAATAATAAACTTTATTCAACAAAGCAGCCTCACTATAGCAGAGAAGTACCTTAGAGTTGTAGTATTTGCCTCCTTTGAAAGCTTTATCAATGAAGCGCACACGGAGGTCCCGCTGGAGCCATGATGGAGCAGGTGGAGAAGAGCGAGACTCCTTCGCCGGTGGAGGCTTCTCTCTGGGAGGAACAGTAACAATTTGTGCTGTTAAACACAGATTTATTCAAACATATGTCTAATCTGATGTGTTCTTGAGTGTCTGCGTTACCGGTCTGTGCTTGATTCTCTGTGTTTTCTTTTCTTCTGGTCTCGGTCTTTCTCTCGACTTCTATCTGTCTTTCCTCTCTCATCTTTGCCGTTTAACCTCTGCTCTTGTTCCCTCTTCTGTTCCCGCTCTTTTTCTCTTTCCTTGTCTTTATGTGCTTTACTAAGACGACCTAGAAGACAGAACAAAAATAATCATTTTAGAATACATCGAGGCACATACAACAGAAGTGAATGAGGCCAAGTTTTGTAGAAATGTGAAACTTTCTTTTTTGTAAAGCTTTTAAATCAAAATTGTGCAGCTGTCCTGGTGTTTACAGCAACACTGGGTATAACTTTATTAAAAACAAATGATTAGTATTTCTTATTTACGTATTTAACCAGGAAAGTCCCACTTAGATACAATATATCTTCTAGCAAGGAGTTCTAGTCAAGACAGATAGCATAGGACAGTTACAGAAACATACATTTCACAACACAGACACACACAAAAATAATACAAAACATAATCAATAATTAAAACATGTGCCCTGTTCTAAATAGACAGACTTCAAAATAATGTAAATTATTTTCAATAAGCTAAAATGGGCATTTCACTGCATATTGTACTGTGTATGACTGTTAATGAAAAAATTAATTAGAATTTGAAAATTATTTAAATCATAAAGTTTGTAAGTAATAGCATATTAATATTTTCCCCTTTCACTTCCATTGTATATTCTTTTTTTCTGAGAAAAAGAGAAATAACTGAACACCATGGAAGAAAAGTTTGCATTTTGGTGTTTGTATCAAATAAAATAGACTACAGTTATTTTATAAAAAAATTTAAAACCCAAATAAAGTGTAATTTTTAAATAACGTTCAGCGTAGCTTAGGTTTTTTTTTATTTTTTTTATTTAATATAAAAATTAAACAAGACACTTATTTTATGCCATTTTGTCCTGTGACTGAAGTTATTTAAGTCTGTATTTTAGAGTTATGAGGATGTACACCAAATATAAGATAAAATACATAATAATAAATAAGATAAAAATCTAAAACAGTTTAAGGTTTAGTTTTATTAAAAATTTTACAATTTTGAAAGGATTCACATTTAAAAATATTTCATTTAAAGTCTGTAATGTAATGTAATGTATTTTTTATTTATTGCCATGTCAGCAACCAAGGCTATTTTCATGGCAAGAACATTTCAATAATAAATAAACAATTAAGAACAACAAACAAATGAATCCAAAAGTAAACAAGATTTTTAGAGTTAATACTTGATAAGAATTCTAAAATCTTTCCTGGTGTCACTTTGTTAAAAATGTCCTTAAGAGAGTTCATTTCATAAAAAAGTCTTCTGGAATCATTAAAAGCAGGACAGTCCAGTAAAATGTGTTTTACTGTAAGAGGAATTGTGCAGTAAAAACATTGTGTGGGGTCTTCATCTTTAAGTAAAAAGGCATGGGTTAGTCTTGTATGTCCAATACGACATCTGGTAAAAATCACTTGATCAAATCTTGTCTTAAAATGTCTTAAAAGTCTGTGTGAGATTTCAGGTTGGATTTCATGTCATTTATTATTTTCCCATTTAAAGTCTCTCCAGATAAAAATCATTGTTTGATAACATTAAAAATAGGGTATTCCACAAAAATATGTTTAACAGTTTGGTTTCTGTTGCAATATTGACATGTAAATATAACATATTATTTTCTCTGACTTACATAAAATACAAAACTCCATCTTTTCAAATTCCATGACCTGTAGAAACCCTGAATGTAAAACTAAACGCTTAATTCTATACATAGAACTATACAACTAGCACATTAAACTAGTCTGTGATGATGTCACTCCAGACCACACGGCTTCTGCTTACAGTAAAATAAAGAGTTGCTGATGATGTTTTAGCTTTAAACAGTTGAACCCAGACAGCTTGTTTTCCCACAAGCTCAAATTTCCCTTTCCACAGTAAATCCAGCTTTCAGTCTGTCTTCTCAACTGTTCTCAGTCAATCTAAAAACTGAGCACAATTCATCAGTGTGCATTAACAATATTAGCTAATAATATCAGAGCTCATTTTAAAAATTCCAGAGAAATCATAACAAATGAGTAACGTAATTTCCCATTATAATTTAAATAAGAATATTTAATAGAAAACTCAAGACTGACTTGTAAATGCAATAGCTGGAAAGTCAAGACTAGAAATACTGAATCCACTGATTTATAGTGACCTGACAGTGTTTCAAGTTGTACACAAAGATAAGATTTAAGTATAGACTTACTGAGGTCTTTGCTGTATTTGTCGTATTCTTTGCGTGTGACTAGTTTAATGGAGTGCTGAATGATGGTCACAGTCTTGCCGCCAATGGCGAGTTTGACTACAACTCTGCCGTTATCTGGATCCACTCCCTCTATCTGTCAAAGGATAAGAAGAGTGAGAAAATGAAATGGGCCAAAAATATTTATAAAAATTATTCAGTTATTTTTATTATTATTGAATATTTTTCAAGGCCAAAATTACAATATTTTTAAATAGTTAATATAATATTAATAAATAAAAACACACACAAAAAACAAACAAACAGATAAGCGAAAAGGACAAGGTGTCCCATTTTGGGGTTTGTGTCAAATAAAATTATTATGCAGTTATTATTTACATAAAAAAACATTTTAAAAACAAAATAATTTTCAAATAACTTTTAGTGCAGCTTAAAAAATTAACAAGATACTTATTTTATGACGACGTTTTAGTGTCACATAAAAAATCTAAGACTACAAGATTAATGCCGATAAAGATAAACGTTAAAATATTATGATAACAAAAGTCAATTGCCAAAAAGTTATTATTGTAAGGTTTATAAAGCAATAAAAATATTCAGAATTAATTTAATTCTCTGATTTTTGTAATATTCAGACTTTATTATAGAAACATTATATGACTTAATATAATCTCATATTCTTAGCTTATTAACTTGTATAATGCAACACTAAATTGCTGTCGAATAAATCTGACCTATAATTGTTATTTTTTATATAAATAAAAAAAGATTATGGAAAAAAATATATAATTATTATCCACAGTTTTAGTCTAATATTAAAGATTAAAAAGCATTTTGCTGACAAATGGGCAAAGCCATTTGATATGGGCTAAGAATAAATATATTCCTTAAAGAGAGTGTTCCTTAAAAGTCTTAATATGTCAAATAATAATTGTTCTAAATAATTTTGAAAAGATTTTTTGGATGAGCTATTGTTATATTTGCGAATGTAAATGACACTTTAATGGTTGTCTTCTTTAAATCTAAGTAAAATGTACAATGGTCATTAATAGATTTTTTTCCTAAGCAGCGATTAACAAAGGAGACGTGTTTTAAGGTCTAAAAAAACAATATAAACGAATACCATACGTGGTTGCACAACATTTTCATTGTTATACTTGAAATGACCATTTGTCTTAGACCCACATAACAACTATTATATTTTCATTTATAACTATTTAAAAAATCTAGTTTACAAAAAAAGGCGACGCACTGGCACAGTAGGTAGTGCTGTCGCCTTATAGCAAGAAAGTGGTTCGAGGTGGTTCGCTGGTTCGAGCCTCGGATGGGTCAGTTGGCATATCTGTGTGGAGCTTGCATGTTCTCCCGCATTCGCGTGGGTTTCTTACGGGTGCTCTGGTTTCCCCCATAGTCCAAAGACATGCGGTACAGGTGAACTGGTTAGGCTAAATTGTCCGAAGTGTATAAGTGTGAATGAGTGCGTGTGAATGTTTCCCAGAGATGGGTTGCGGCTGGAAGGGCATCCGCTGCGTAAAAACGTTCTGGATAAGTTGGCGGTTCATTCCGCTGTGGCGACCCCAGATTAATAAAGGAACTAAACCGAAAAGAAAAAAAATGAATGAATGAGTTTACAAAAAAAACAAACCTGATTTAATTCTAAATCTGCTAAAATTCTAATTTCTTAAAATGTGTTCTACAACTCAACAGAAGGGGTAGCTCACAACTACGAGTCAACAACCAAGGATCTTAGGATCCATATTTGTATATATTTTTTGATCACACTTTATTTTTATGTACAACATATACAGGAATAATATTTAGGAAGACGTTTTGGTAGATAAATAATCTGATACTTTTTTCAGGTAACTCAGATATTTTCTATGCATAATAAAAAATATGTCTTTAAAGTCTCCATCTTATGTAATACAGCATCTCTTCATTGTGTGTGTCTGTATCTGTGTGTGTGTTGGTGTGTGCATGTCCACTGGTTCACCTTTACTGTCACAGAAGTGTATCTGGATGAAAGTAAATGCGCTCACCTTCCCGTACAGGTCTTTATGTGCTCCTGCCAGGACCTGCACACATCCTCCAGGCCCCAGAACCAGAGCCTCCTCCTCTTTCCCCTTCTCATCTCCAGGTTTAGGGGGTCTCTTGGGGACTCCAGGCTCCAGGTCTTTAATGGCAGAGCGATCAGCACCCAAACCCAACCCTTTAGGCCTCAACTGATGCTCTATAGGCTTCACATCTCTAACAGGAAAACACACAAAAGTCACATTCATTTTTGATACAAGTTGATCAAAATAGTTAACAATATGCTAAAAAACAATACATTTATTTAAAATAATTATTTTCTACTGTATTGAAGTTTAATATGGTAAGTTCAAATACAAAAACATCCAAGTGGCATCTGAAATGTTCTTCTAAAATGAGCATTTTTCTCACCTCACCTTTCTCATTTAAGGCAATAAAAATAACATATTATTTGGCATAAAAGTGAAATTACTGGACCTACACATAAGAGGCTGAGAAAAATGCTCATTTGAGCGGAAAATGTCAGCTGGCCCTTAGAGGTGTTTGCATTTAAACTCACCATATGTAATCTATTTTTGTCTTGATGGCAAAGCTTAATTTTCATCAGACATTACTCCAGTCTTGTTTTGTATGATCTTTCAGAAACCATTTCAATATTTTCATTAGGGTTGTAAAGAGGAATTAACACGTTTGAAAACTTCCCATGAAACTCTATTAGGGACTTTTAAAAATATATTGGTAAACCGAACATGATTTGATAGGAATTAATTGGATATTTAAGGAAAATTTATATACTCTACCATATTAATCAGATGATCATAAGCTGATATGGATTGCAAACTGATACAAATTTAGAATATATATATATATATATATATATATATATATATATATATATATATATATATATATATATATATATATATATATATATATATATATATATATATATATATATATATATATATATATACATACTTATATCTTTTGGATTTATGTAGAACTTGAATTATTTAACTTAACAGCACAAACCCATATATGTATAATAAAATAATTGAATTTATGAAATACTTGTAGAATAAAGTAAACTTTTTATTTTTTGGAGCAAAATATTGTTTTACATTTATTATTTCTTATACAATTATTTAGTTAATTTATTTTAAATGTATTTTTATTCATTGATTAAAATTTGTGATTTTAGTAAAAGTAAATTTTGAATAATTTTTTTTTTATTTCTTTATTAAATATTTAATTAATTAATTTTTTATTCATGGAATTTAGTAAATAAACGTTTTTTGGATGAAATATTTTTTCAAAAAAACAAATTAGTAATTGATATATAATATATATATAATAAATATATAATATCTAATATATATATAATATCTAATATATATATATATATATATATATATATATATATATATATATATATATATATATATATATTTTTTTTTTTTTTTTTTTTTTAATCCTTGCCTGTATAAAACTATTAAAAAAAAAAAAAGAAAAAAAAAAAGAAAAAGAATGACCACAAACTTTGTGTACAGTTAAAAAAAGATCTATTTTTAAATAATTTTTTTAATGACAAGATTTTAATGATAAAATGTTTATGTAGCATAATAACATTAACAATAATTTACAAAATTGATAATAAAAAAAACATATTACAAAGACTTCTATTAGACCATGTGATTGAAAAATGGAGTAATGATCATAAAAATTACGCTCAATTTTGCATCACAGAAAATCACTCTACATTAAACTATATAAAAACTTTGCAATAGTTAACGTTGCAACATTATTTACAAAATAACAGGTTTAAAACAAAATGGTTTACAATTAAACCATATAAATGTGTTTACAGTCATTTATGATTCATTCACAGCATACTTGTTGAAAATGTTTTTATTACTTCCTTTAAAAAACTAAACGTTTTCAATCGAGTCGAAATATTTCGAATAATAACAAGCGATCACAGTCTACTTCACACACACACCAGCCTCGGCCTCTCATAAAGAGCATCCTGTGTGTTTCTCCGTGTTCATATGGGTGGACAGATGGGCTCGTAAGTACAAAAGATTAAAAAGTGTGTGGCCAGTCTGTGCCAAAGATTCCCTCCGCCGGTCTGAAATAATTCTTCATTGCATTTGACATCAAATCATAATCTCGCGTCATTAATGTCTCGAAGCCGGGACAGTAATCCCAACACAGGGAGACACATGAGTGAAAAAAAAAGACTAGCAGAGAGCCAAACATCACATGCGTTAGAAAACACGTATCATTCAAAACAGTGAGGAAACTGTAAAGACACTGAAGAGGACGAAGATGAAATCTGATAAAACAGAACAGACATCTGAGGGAGAAACATATGGTCAGTGTGATGAGTTATGATGGACAAATGTTATAGGTATTATTTTATTACTATTTAAAATAATAATAATAATAATAACCTCAAGTATAGATAAACATTACTATTTTGAAATAATAATAATCATCAATATAACAAAAATAAGCTGGTTGGCTGGTTTTAGCTGGTCGACCAGCCTGGTTTTAGAGGGGTTTTGGCCATTTCCAGGCCGGTTTCCAGCCATTTCCAGCCTGGTCTTAGCTGGTCAGGCTGGGTGTTGACCAGCTAAAACCAGCTTGACCAGCCTGGTTTAAGCTGTACATAGCTGGTTTTGGCTGGTCAAGCTGGTTTTAGCTGGTTTAAGCTGGTCATTTTCCAGCCTGACCAGCTAAGACCAGGCTGAAAATGTCTGGAAACCAGCCTGGAAATGGCCAAAACCCCTCTAAAACCAGGCTGGTCAACCAGCTAAAACCAGCCAACCAACTTAGGCTGGTTTAAGATGTTTTTTTCAGCAGGGAATCATCATCCTCATAGAAATAATAATAGGCGACACAGTGACTCAGTGGTTAGCACTGTCACCTCAGCAAGAAGGTCGCTGGTTCGAGTACCAGCTGGGTCAGTTGGCATATATGTATGGAGTTTGCATGTTCTCCCCTGATGAATAAAGGGACTAAGCCGAAGCAAATATTTAATATTATTATTATTATAAATTTATTGAATGTATTTATTGATGGATTTTTTTAACAGCATATATTCAAAATGAAACCCTTTTTAACAATACAAGTATTTATCACTGTTAAAAAAAATCCTTGCCGAATAAAATTAATGAATGAATAATAATATTAATAATAATAGGCGTAGATAAACATTAATATTTTCTAAATTATAAACAATAATATTCACAAGTGTAGATAACCATGGCTAAATAAAAACTATCATTTAATCAAATATTGTGGCAATAAAATATTATAATTGACTAAATTTGAACCATGAAACTAAAAGGAGTAGGTATTTGTAATAAACATTAACTGTAAATTAAAAAAAATAACTGTATAAATCTTATCCTATTTCTGTTAATTGCCAAAAATGTACATATTTTGATTCACTTAATATAAAATAAAATAATAATAAACATCACTAATAATAAAAGTCATTAATAATAATAATCTAATCAATAATAATAATTACAACTTCTGGTTTTAATAATGTTTAAGTAAATATTATTCAATGCAACAAACATTTCATTCACTACCACTGTGTTTATTAACTTGGCCAATTGTGATAAATAATTTTTGTTGTGACATAGCCACAGAAACGTATGCTATAAGTAATACAAGTGTCATTTTAAGACCATATAGATTTATGCCACTGTTGATTATTTATTTATGACTTTTTGACATTTATGACACAATGATTATATAACAGCATAAAAAAACACTTTTAAGGGACAAAAAATACATTGAAATGTCCTTGTAAAATGTTTTTTAAGTCTGTGTGAATTGAAAGTTGCTGAGACTTTTTTTTTCAGCATTTTAATGTACGTCCAAATGAACAGAAATGGTCAATGGCAAGAGGAGCGTGGTTTAGAATATTGTGACTGAAGCCGACAAACAGAGGTCAACAGAGAAGTTATACAAGTTAAAAGAAAAGTCAAAAGAAAATTAAAAATGTATAATATATTATAATATAATAATAATTAATCTAATCTAACCTAATCTAATATAATATAATAACTATCATAATGGGTATGACTAGCTATTGGAGTTTTTAACACAGGCTTTGAGAACATCTGAATAACTCTCAGTCAATTAATAAAAAAGAAATGCATATAAAAAGCAAACTAAAATGTCAAATGAAGCAGCTAATATTTCCATTTCTCCTGAGGCCCTTACTGTTTAAATGTGCGTCCGATTCCTTCTTCTTGCTTCCAGCCCATTCCCTTCAGCATGGCCAATCCATAAGCCTCCACAGGCACACGCTCATAGTCGGCCTCTGAGGACTGAATGAGAACAGACATCAGCTCTATATTCACCACACATCTCCAACATCTCCACTGAGAAATCAAACACAAGCCTCCATACACAGACTTACACACAAACCAGAAACAAAACCACACAACAAAACACCAATTAGAAACACACACACACACACACACACACACACCTCATCCTACAGAGAAGCCGATAATTAGATGAAATATAGCAACTTCTTTATATGCAGCAGAATAAACAAGGGCTTCGACACGCAGATTAAGATTTACTCATAATGGTCGTGCAGCTTTATAGTTAGGGAAGGAAACAATTAATTGTCGACAGTCATTTTAATCAATACACCTTATTAAATGTCAATTATGAATGGATGTCATTAAAGGAACGCTCAACCTTTTTTTTGAAGAGTCCTAAAGTTAAAGGGGACCTATTACGCAAAAATCACTTTTATAAGGGGTTTAAACACAGTTGTTTGGCAATGGTGTGTGTATACAGGTAGCCTCTAACAGTAAAAATGTATTAATTATATTCTTTATAATCACACTTCAGAAAAAGTCTATAGAAACACTTTGATTAACATTCTCCCTTTGTACATGTCATTGGAGGGAGAATACAGTATATATGAAGAGTTTGGTTGCAAAACGCGATAAACGCCATTTTTTGAGATTTGGATTTTATTATTGGAAATCACTGTTCAGATGTACCTTAATCTATGCGAGAATTGCTGCCATTAATCATATTGAAGAATGTACATTTTGGGCCTACTTTAAAATGTATTTTTTCACAAAACGCGATATCCGCCAGACCAGTTTTTTTTACAAAGTGCGATATAATAGAACGTTCAGGATGCTGCGCGAGCTCAGAATCCCCTGGAAAGAGAGTCACCGCCGGTGAAGTGCTCCGAGTTTGCTCATTGATTTAACGATAATATCAAAACAAAAAACATATATTTTTAAAAAGAGGATTCAATAGGCTAACTAAAAAAACGTTTACCATTTAATTGTTTATACTGTAGGCGAGCTGTCAGTCACGGCTGTCACTGATCAGCTGCTGTCTGTCAGTCAGGGAATCAAAGCTTCAGAGTCAAGCTATAACGTCATGAATTTCGATGTAGTTTTCTTAAAAGCAGGGTTCGACAATAAGGATGGCAAATCCGATCTTAGAATCGAGAAGCAGCACGACTGACAGAGATAACTGTTCGCGCGGGCAGGTGAACACAGAATGAGAGGATGATCGCTCGCGCCAACAGCTGATGTTATGCGCGCGACTGTTTAAAACGCGTGCGCGCTCCCGTTTCCTTGCATGAAGCTGTGCATGGAAACTGGTGTGATCGGTTAATCTTACTTATTAAACAAAACATTGATTCACTAGCTTTTCTTAATGGTATTACAGTAGTAGAATATAGCCTAAGGTGGATATATAGCATTTTGCAAAAAAAAAAAGTTATGCTATGTTGTGTGTACGTTCTGGCCAAAACTAACTCAGAATTTTATTATTATTAATCAATCTTTGTATATATTATTCCATATATTTATGATGTATTGTTTTTTTTTACCAATTTAAGATCTTTGACAATGTTAAGATAAATATGTTGCATTTCGGCATGGTTTTTGACTTATTTATGAACTATTTATAGACATAAAATTGAATAAAAAATATCCTGGATTTGAAGAACATGTGTTCCTGGCCTTCACCGAGCTCAAGTAATAGTTTAATGAACAAAAATTGTGAAGGAACTTAACTATTGATGTCTTACATAATAATGTCAAATAACCAACATTTCTCAAAATGGATATTTCTCGTTTTGCAACTAAACTCTTCATATATATATATATATATATATATATATATATATAGTGCTTTTTTTTAATAAGCGTATTGTGTTCTGCATCCTGATTGGCTGTAGACCATTATCAATCTATCTCCTCCTTGTCTCCTGTACAGTACAGAATGCATTCAGCTTGCCAAATTAACATAAATCTTCAATCACTGTGAGATCCAACAAGGATGCAAAAAGGGTTGTAACTGTCCACAGCAAGACCATCATAAAGGGGGTTGCACACCGGATACGTCGCGCCACGTGGCACCACGCATCACTGTACATTTTAGGATTGTAAACATAGGTTTATAACAGGGTACGCACACCAGCGCCACAAGTCCGGCAGCTGTCTGCGGTGCCCAGCTATGACTCAGGACACTGTTCATATTTCTCCCATGCCACAGAGTGCCATCTAATTATTGTTTTTAAATAACATGTGAATGTGCGCGTCCAGTGTGTGTTACTTCCAACCGTCATATGCGTGGTGCACCAGGTGTGCGACCCCCCTACGGCCCATTCACACTGGGTGTCAGCATCAACGCTTCCCAATCGTTTTGAATGGGTGACGTCAAGTCTGTCCGCGCTGCTTCAGCGGCCTTGCTGGCTGCAGAAGTTGGGACTTTCTCAACATTTCAAGCGCCAACTGAAGTGTCAACCAATCAGATCGCTGTATGCAAATACACCAGCTCAGACAGTAGCCGATTGTTGCCCAATTTCATTGGGTAACACTGCTATGACGATCGCATCAGCCCTAACTTCAGACACGCCCTCTGTCAAGGGTTGACGCTGAAGCCCTATGTGAATCGGGCGTTAAGGATGAAGTCTGCTTTAGCTGGGAGGATCAGTGACTGCAGGAAAAAGCACATTACGCTGGATGCCAACATTATCCACACAAAAGCTAAAAAGCTTTATGAACCCTTTGCTGACAGAGATGACTGTTTGTGCCTGACAACAGGTTTTGATCTTTGGTTTCATTCTATAATACTGGACTTACTTTTATACAAAAGAGAGAAAAGTGTGGAAATGTTAATGCCTGTCTGAGAAAAGCATATAAAGTGTGTAGTAAGGGGTTTTACAGCCTTAAAACCTCTATAACAATTGTAAAAAATAAAACTAACTACTTTGCGGATTTCACTTATTGCCAGGGACCACTGTATGCACATACACACATCTTGATGATTTATGTGCAAATGATTGGCGCATCACCTAAATTAATGTGTGCATTCAGCTCTAAACTCATAATATGTGAACACTGGAATGTTTTATATGTGATGTATAAAAGCTGAACAAGGCTGTATAAACTGATAGAAATCAGGATTCTGAATACACAATTAAAAATAAAAAATAAAAATAAAAAAATGAAAGGATGCTCTGGACACATTGAGCACCCAAAAAAACATCTTCTTCTATGAAATCATCAGGGTGTGCTTTACTACAGGCAATACAACATATTGCCATTAGAGTCAGCATGAAAGCGACACATTGACCATACTAAACAAGAACCCTCTGATGCAGAAAACACCAGCAAAGTTACTTTTTCTTCATTTTTTGGAACATAAAAGTGTTCTTGAAGCTTCTCATGATTACAACTGAACCACTGAAGTCACATGGAATGTTTTGACAATGTTTTTGGTCAGGACTGTTGCTGTCTATGGAGGATGAGAGAGCTCTTGCATTTCATCTAAAATATCCTAATCTGTGTTCTTAAGATAAACGGAGATCTTAGGGGGTTTGAACAATGAGTAATTAATAACAGATTTGTCATTTTTGGTGTGAACTAATCCTTTAAGTGTGATTTGCACATCCTGACCGATGACAATGCGCCTCTGAAGTAGAAACATCTTGCATTATATTAAGGTTAACGATATATTGATTAATTGATCGTTCATTTAAACAACTGATTAGAAGGATTTATGGAAATTGCCATCCCAAGTTAAAGCCCAATCAAGCTGTATAGCTGGCACTCTCACAACAAGCTACAAGTGATGGACTTGCACTGCAGGAGAAAATGACACTGGAGGTGTGAGGAAGAGAGAGAAAGAGAGAGAGTATATGCAGAGTAAGCTGTTTGGATGCAGCAGGAGAGTTCTTCATCACTCATTTCATTAGGACACACCCTTATCCAACACACACACACAGTCTCATTGTAACAAGAGCAGTGCATGTGCAGTGACCTTGAACTGCCCTGTGCTGACACCACATTTGGCATCATTACCGGACAACAGCTCGGGCAGAATATACACTGACAGAACACTAATGAGTTTTAATTAAATATACTTCACAACTCTACATCTAATTGCATTAGCAAGCCTCAGCATGACCGAATGCACCGGTGTCGGGCAGATTTGCAATTCATTTGAACCTGAAAGAGAACCGCATCTGTATATAGAATCAATCACAGACACACAAGCCAGCGCAAAGTGCTGCAGTACCAATAATAGACACTGCTCTTGTAAAACAGCTAGCATACTAACACTGGACTGTTATTGAGCTCGATATTCTGAAATTCCTAAATTAGCTTCTGATTACAAGTCAGAATTTCAGGGGAAAAAATATAGTTAAATTATATTACAAATAAATAAATAAATAAACAAATAAATATATATATATATATACACATTATATATTTTTTTAAGATATAAGACGATAAAATTAAGATTAATAAGATCAATGATTTGATTAGGATTAATCAGATAAATTTGAATATTTTTACAATTTTTCAGGCAAATTTTAGGCATTTCAAGAGAAATCTGTGTGATAAGGACAGTGAAATGCTCTTAATTTCATTTTGGTGACAGTTTTAACAAAATTTACAAAAGTGATTTCTTGAATGTACACCAAAAATAATTTTTTTTGTATTAATGTTTCAAATAACTCCAGACATGTCATGTAAATAAATATATATAGGAATAAATTATCAAACATAATTTTAAATAACCTAACAACCATAAATATTTTAAAGACATAAGTCGATACGATTAAGATTAATAAGATTAATGTTTTGATTAAGATTAACAAGATCAATTTAAATATTTTTTTTATTATTTTCCAGGCAAATTATAGGTATTTTAAGAGAAATCTGTGTGATAAGGAGAGTGAAATGTTCTTCATGCAGATTTTGAATGTGTTCATATTGGCCACAGGAAGTTGCTGCACTGACAAAAGCAAGCGGTTACAAACATCACTATGGTACTAACAATACAAATGTTTATTTTATTTTTATGCCTTAATTCCTATGTGACCAGAAACCACATCAACAACATTTGCATATACCATTCATAATGGTTGGGGAAATATTGTTGCAAAAGTTCTGCTTTAAATATCAAAACTTGGAACTTGTAAAACTGCAACTGGAGAAAAGAACACTAAAAAACAAGTTTCCACAAAAATTGCTAGCACCGTTTTCATCACTGATAACAGGAGCAGTTTCTTGAGAACCAAATAGGCATATTAAAATTATTTCTGACAGATCAAGTGACACTGTAGCCTTTTATATGCTAACATCTGGATGTTATATGCCAGCATCCAGTCAGCCATTGCATTAATAAATTATTCTAAAGTATATTAAAATAATATTACATTGAATATTACTATTTTAAAGTTGTGTTTTTACAATATAATTAATTTAAAAGTATTTTGATCAAATAAACAGAGACTTCTAGAGGACAATAGATTGGGTAAATATGTCACAAAAAAACAAATATTTTTTTAATGTTTAAATCACAATGTATGAGCAGAATATATTAGTTTTATTAAACAGTTCTTAATAAAAAAAAGACTTCTGGCTATAAATCAATAGCCAAATGCCTAACAGCCTTAGCCTCTGTTTTAGCTAATAAAACTACACCAAATACTCCCAAATACTCAATACTTTGTCATTTTTTATTTTTGAGACATTAGTTAAAAATGAAGTCATTTGAGTGTAGTAAATTTCTCTCAGAGCATTAAATCTGTATGATTGTGACTGACACACTAATGTCATAGTTATAACCTTGCATAGAGTCATTTATTCCCACACTGGATCTACATTCTTTAAAAAATGGATGCAGTTTTACAAGATTTTTCCATTATCCATACCTTTTGATAAATGCAACACTAAAAACACGTCCTATAAAAGAAAAAAACCTACATGGGCTTGATTCTCAGCTGGAAATGCACTCAGGAAAAGTATTTGCAATAAAACTTCAAATGTTAAATTATTTAATAATGTGCAACACACAAAACCTTCATGCTGAGAAGTGACATGGAGGACAGACTACTTTCCAGGCTATAAAAAAAAAAAAAAAAAAAAAAAGAGGCTAAATGCATTGCATCTAACATGCAGCAAAACCTACCGACTCTGGTCGCAGATCCACATTGACTTTATCTCCATCCTCAAAGCCATCGGGGACCTGGTTCTGCATGAGAAGAGGAATAGCAAAATTTGGATCCGACTGCGGTCCATTCTTCCATCTGTCCTGGTACTTCTGAGACTCTGTAATAGATGATATTCAAACAAAAGAACATTAATACACTACACTTCATTTAGCAGGTGTTTTCTTTCACAAATCTAAAAGACCTAAGAGTACAGATTCCACTTAAAACCTTTAGCTTACTGATCTAGAACCACTAAGCCACCATATAACCACAGCAAATTGATTATTTTAAGAATTATTGATGATGCATAGTTTGTCAGGCTTTATAACTAAATACCAGTTGACTCCCAAAACATATAAACAGAAGAATTGATCCCATTAGCCTTTTTAATAGGATTATTTTTAAAAAGTGACTTAATACAGAAATATTTTGCAGCAGGGTGAAGTTTTTTTTATTATTAAGTGGTGATATTTTCCCCCTGGAAATAACCTTTTCCTTCGAAGAGGATTGTTTTTAAAACAATAATCACATTAATTGTGCCTGTGCCCTTTTTTTTTTACATTCAATACTATGTAAAAATAATGTTTTTAAGACGTTAGAATCAGTATGTTAGTTTCAAGGACATATATAAGTCTAGTATGCTCCAAAACAGTAACAAAATTGACATTTAGGAGACAGAAACATCAAAGCGTGCAGTTTGTTACTTCCATGATCAATGATTATTTTTACATCATCTCATACTTTAGTTTCTCATTAAATTGTGACCAATCAAAAGCTTTCTAGTATCTGACATGCACCACTCCTTCTCATTAGGCGTGTTCGACTTCATGCAGCGATGCAGGAGCTGCGATGACGACACCGATATTATACGATTGGCTGAGTTGACATGCCGCATGACAACAACCATGTGTGTTTCGGGTTTATTACTGGACAAATTCCGTCTTAGAAATTTCAAAACAAACAATTAACTTTTTTATACCATCTCTATCTTTTACACATCATGCCTATTAAAAGACTACAAATATTTTACTGCAGTATCATCTTTTGTTAAATAATTTGTTTATAAAGGCTTGATTGGTTGCATAGGTTTATTTTCGACCGGACCATTTACTGCATTCAGCTCCATGAACGATTTAAATTGTATATTTTAGTGAATAACCTACATTTTAACTCTAAGTCTTATAAACTTGTAATAAAATAATAATCATCATCATTGATCCTGCCACTCTTAAGGTTTCTTAACAAATTAAGTTAAAGAACTATTTTATTAAATCATTATAAAATTATTGATATGATTATAAAATATTTAATTTCCTGTCTAGCGATTTATGCACAAATTTTAAAAGTAACATTGATGTACCTTGCACTTTCTGGGAAATTTCTACTTAAAGTGTAGCTCACTTATTTTTGGACTGTCCTTTTGTTCAATCTTTTTGGATTAAAGTGTTTTTTTAAATCCTTTCATTATCCAAAATAATCTTATTCATCGTTTAAGACTTAATCAAAACACCTTGTTTTGGGTTTTACACTAATATCTATTGTAAAGTTTTATATCTATAAATGTAAATAAATGTAAAGCCCTTTTTATCATTCTCAAACAAGACGTATTAGCCTAAAGAGTGATGTTTAAACTCCTCGAATTTGTGCTTATTGCTTTGTATTTAATAAGCCTTTTTGTTTTTATGTTTATATTACCTTTTCGTTTCCCCTTATTTCTCTCATGAGTTTGTTACATAGGCTACTTAAATTTAATTCAGAATTCCCTTGCTGTTTAAAAATAAACTATAGATTGCAGAGACTGTATTCTGTTTTATTTGTACTGTAAATCTTTTGTTGTAATAAATAAAAAATAAATGATGATGACGCCATGTGATTGGTCATCATGACTTCTGCAACTTTGAGCCCCAAAGTGTCCAGCTTGACTACCCCGTTTTCAACTCCACCCCCGCCTACGCACCTATTTTCTCACTGGCAGAGTATAAAAAGGAGGAGGAAATCTATGTCCTGCCCTGTCTTCATGTTTCAGCTGATATTACTAGTGGTGGGCAAAGCGAGGCTTTATGAAACACTGAAACAGTCATAGCAAATGTATCGAAGCTTCGAAACGTTTCGAAACCCCACTCTACGGTGACACCTAGTGGTCATTTTTTATGTTATGCACTAGAACAGCTTTAGCTAAAAACAGTTGAGCTAAATAAGGTATTAAACCTCACTTTGTAGGAATGAACCTTCAAGTGATTTAGTGGAGCGGTTAGGGTTGCTGACTACCATGCGGGGATAGTAGGTTCGATTCCAGGCTGATAGAGTTATTTTGAAATGCTTCAATATAAGTTTGAATTGCTCTGTTCTTGTATCGTTTTGTTTCAACATTGGTCTGACATCCGAATAAACACTTTGTGAATAAATATGTCTTGTTTTGGTCATAAAACAGGGTTGTTGCTAGATCAGAAACGGTTGTGGCCAGAAGTTAACAATATTATTCATTAAATTTCCCATTTATTGTATTTTATTAATGTCTACCCAAAACCTAAACCCAACCATCACAGTACTGTAAAAATATTAATTACTGTTTTACAGTGTTACAAAAATGATGCTAAATTGATGGCGTACCAGCAGCTGTATCCTATCTGGACTACACCATAAAACAGTAACATGATTAAAATACATAAAATCATGATTTCGGAGTATTTGTACAAGTCAGGATTCGAACCCAAAAGTCATTTGAATCACAATAACAACATGCACACGTACGGTCCACTAGGCCATATGACACTGATTTTTTTTTTCTGACCCTGTCAGTCAATTGCAGATTCCCCAGGTCTCGAAACGCTTCTGAACTGATCAATGCTTTGAATCGCTTTAGTTACGTGACCAGGTGTTTCGAAACACTCTAGTCACATGACCTGGGTGTTTCGGATCATGCTTCGGTGCAGTGTTTCGAAACACTTGCGCTTTGGGATCTCGACACTGTAACGAAATGTCAGTTTCACGTCAGCCATTCCTAGATATTACGTCAAATTTCAGCTAAAAAAAATGCACATTTTTAAAAACACTTCACAGGACCTTAAAAGGTAACCAAATACTTAACTCAATCCTTCATTCCTGCTTCACCATACCCACTATTGTCTTCAGCTACAACTCTAATCAAACACACCTGTAGCAGCTAATCAGGGGTGCAATTCCCAAAACCATCGTTAGCCAACTAAGGTCGCAAGTTCCGTCGTTACATAGTTCGTTGATTTGGTGTTTCCCAAATCCATCGCTCCAACGAACATTCGCAAACTGCGTCGCAAACTTGAGCACTTGAAACGACACCTCTGGAGCTGTAGTTAGAAGCATAGTTCCTGGCTGTGTTCTATTCCCACTTATCCCCCCTATGCCCTATTCATTTAGAACATTCTAACATTCAAAGTTGGAATTTATAAAAATAAAAAGGCATTAGGTTAATGTCTCATAGGTGTAATTTGCTTTCAAAGTATTTTTACAGTTCAGTTTTAGCGATCTTCATGTTTACAATTGTGCTCCCTTCGCAGTGCACTTTGAAAACATTGATATCATTTTAAAAACAGCCTCATGGCGAAAGCTATAGGTATATTTAAAAGCGGAAATTATGTTACATCTCCAAAGCTTGTGAAAATAAAAAAACATAGCATACGTTAATTCTTTTATTTTATAGTGGGTTATTTATTAAGTTTCTCTGCTGTATATGACATGGGCCTGTTGGTTAGAACTTTCTGCTGTGGTTTGCATGTGTCAAATTGTATTTTTGTTTTTAAATAAATAAACAATATCCTAAATAATAATTATAATAATAATAATCATCATCATCATTAATATTATTATTAAAATAAATATATTTATAATAAATCGCCTTATTATTTATATGATTTATATATGATATTAGAATATTTGTTAGCTTTTGTAAGTGATTTTATGTTTTAGAATAGAATATGTAATGTTCAACTTCTCAATAATATTAGTAAAGCAAACACAGGCTCTATATGTGCCATTTACATATATTTTAATTAATATAGAAAGCGAGTGCATGTTTTTACCAAAACTAATATTGGATTTTATTTTAAATGCGTGTTTGTGTAAAACAATATAATTTGCACAAAGAAATGATGGGGTTGCTCTCTAAAGAAGTTACTCCACCCCGTTTAGAGCATCATTATGGGAATTTTACGTTAGAACTAACGTGGTTCAAGCAATGGATCTGCGACAGAGAAACTATGGGTTTTGGGAAACACTCGTCACTACATAGTTCTTTTGCCAAACGATGCATCCCACTATGATAGTTCAGCCGCGAGTTACGTTGTTGTTTGGGAAACGCACCCCAGGCTTGTCAGTATCATCTTATAATACACATGCATGTGTGCGGTAGAGGGTCTTCAGAAGCAGGAATGAAGACCTCTGCCATATATTCTTATCAATAACAACAAGTTGAACTGATCTATATAGACCAGGGGTGTCCAAAGTCGGTCCTGGAGGGCCGGTGTCCTGCATAGTTTAACTCCAACTTTCTTCAACGCACCTCCCTGGAAGTTTCTAGTATACCTAGAAAGAGCTTGATTAGCTGGTTCAGGTGTGTTTAATTGGGGTTGGAACTAAAATATGCAGGACACTGGCCCTCCAGGAACGAGTTTGGACACTCCTGATATAGATACTCCTTTAATGTGTATTGCTTTATACCCCCTAAAAAAAAATCACAATCATGAGGGGTTCTCTCCACATCACCCCTAGTGTGCTGCATCCATCTCAATGAAGTGAGAGCAATCACGGGACAACAGCACCAGTGTGCTCAAAACATACCAGCTACATATGGAGAGGGGATACAATGATAGAACCAATTCAAGGGAGGAGGATTATTAAAAGACAATGATAAGGCTTGATGGAGAAAATGTGGCCAGGACACCAGAGTTACATTCCTACCCTTTATGAGAAATGCTATGAGATTTTTAATGACCACAGAGATTCAGGACCATGGTTTAACATCTCATCTGAAGGAATGAGAGAGAAACCATAGCCAACAGCAAAGTCTGCATCTCACGAGTAGACAGACTTTAACAAGGTTGACGTTCAAATCCCACTAGATTACTTAAACAACATATAAGCCTTGTATAAGCCTCATACAGACAAACTACACTAAAACTGAATAGCAAGAACCACAAGCTGCAGAGACTTACAGTACTGTTGTTTTATTATAACACAAAAGATGATGTTTTGAAGGAAGCTGAAATCCCCTAACCATTTACTTTTATAGTAGAAAATTAAGTTCAAAATTCAGCTCTCTTCAAAATATATTGATTTGTGTTCAACAGAAGAAACAAAGCTTATAACAGTTAAAAACAAGGAGTAGATGATGACAGAATTTTCTTTTTTTTAAAGTAGTTTAAACCAGTGTTTCTCAACCATGTTCCTGGAGGACCACCAACTCTGCAGATGCTTAACAAAGCCCACCAGATTCAGATCATCAGCTCATTAGCAGAGACTGAGAGTCCTGTATTGGGTGTAACAGACAAAGGACACATCCAATACATGCAGTGTTGGTGGGCCTCCAGGAAAGTGGTTGAGAAACACTGGTTTAAACACTTATGATTGTGACTGACATGCTTATTTTATATTTTTGTGACTTCTATGTCCTTGTGTAGAGTGTACTAGACACCCAATTTTCACACTGGATGCACATAAAGCAGATGCTTCCTGCTTTGGGATGATGACATTGATGTTTTGTAAAGTCTAGAGGTTTATAAAACTAGTGTAGACTTTAATTTTAACGAATTGTGTACATTTCTGTTAATTAACACAAGTAGATACCTCCCAAAAATGTAGATAATGTTGGTTTTATGTTCGCACATTGATTCAGTGACAGCTTGTGACATGTTCCCTGTAATGTTTACAATAGTACTTTAAAATATTGGTTTAAAATCACATGGAAGTATGACTTCAAAACAACCTTAGCACTATTTATTTAACTGTAAACAATGTTATACTTTGATAGTGTTCGCTGCTAATATAATGTCCCTATTTAGAATTTGCAAATAATACTTTACTAAAACTATATTAATTAGGAAAGTCCAAATCTGCAAATATAAAACCAAATTTAACGTAACCTCAGTCTCAAAAAATGTTACCTAGGTGGGCGCCTGACGAGAATTTTAAACACTCAAACCAATAACAGAAAGAAATAAAGAACACACCTTCGATGAGTTCTTTGACGGCTTGAGACTCGACCGTGTCCTGCTTCACCTGTGACGGCTCTTCGGTCTTCTCTTCGCTGGTTTTGTCCCCTCGCTCAGCATCCTGTCGGTACCAGCGGTTCTTGTGGATCAATGGGATGATCAGCTCCTTCGGTTTCTCCACCGGTTTGGTTCTGTTAAAGCAACAGAGACGTACAGAAGTTGAAACGCATGACACACAACTGGATATAAATAGCCAGCCTAATACAGCTTTCAATTAGGCTACTTGCTAATCTAGCTAACAGTAGCTTTCAGCTCACCCTTTTAGCTCTTTTCCTTCGACTTCAACTAAATAATCTCGTTCCTCCGCTTTCCCGGATTTGACCTTGATCAGTGTTTTACTAAAACCGAAAGATATCGGAGCTGCTTTTTTGCCCCCATCATCTTGGCTAATATCCTTTTTCAGTGATTCGCGTTCCTGATACCGCTCCGGCGACGCCATGTTTGTTGTGGGTTGTAGTTCCTGGTAAATGTAGTTTTACAGTGTGAACATGTCCATGCGATAAGAGTAAAAAAAACTACAATTCCCACAATACAACACGATTAGTCCAACTTTCTTATCTTGCTTTTTAAAATAAACTTGTTAGAAATTATTACTTGCATTTTATATATATATATATATATATATATATATATATATATATATATATATATATATATATATATATATATATATATATATATATATATATATATATATATATATATATATATATATATATAGGTAGTGCTGTCGCCTCACAGCAAGAAGGTCGCTGGGTCGCAGGTTTGAGCCTCGGCTGGGTCAGTTGGCATTTCTGTGTGGAGTTTGCATGTTCTCCCTGCGTTCGTGTGGGTTTCCTCCGGGTGCTCCGGTTTCCCCCACAGTCCAAAGACATGCGTACAGGTGAATTGGGTAGGCTAAATTGTCCGTAGTGTATGAGTGAATGAGTGTGTGTGAATGTTTCCCAGAGGAAGGGCATCCGCTGCGTAAAACACATGCTGGATAAGTTGGCGGTTCATTCCGCTGTGGCGACCCCAGATTAATAAAGGGACTAAGCCGAAAAAAAAATGAATGAAAAAAAAAAAACTATATATATATATATATATATATATATATATATATATATATATATATATATATATATATATATATATATACACACACACACACATACACATACATTTTTATAGCCTATATATACCTGGTTCCACTCACATCGCAATGACCTCTGCTGTGTAAAAAAATTTTTTTTTTTTAAATGTGGTACTATGTCACTAAATGTATTTTAAAAGTTTGAACTCTTTTTTTTTTTTTACTCTTATAATATTATAAAACTATAAATTAATAGAATGTATGTAAGTATGTCTAAAATCACATTATGGATTTCAAGTTAATCTATTTTTAGCTATCCAGTAAAATGAGATAGATTTGTCCTCAAAGAGTATCATAGATTAAAGCAGGGGGAAAAAAAACAAAGTTCTCAAGCCAAGGCCTCTACATGACTGACCCAGGGTGAGTTGGCACAAAACCATTCATCTGTGACTCTGCCTGCCAAATCATAAGGCATCCTTATACAGCCAAGTTATGGCTGCTTTGTGCTTGCTTACTAAAAAATCAGTGTCAAGAACTCAGTATAAAATCATTTTGTAAATGCATAACTCTTCTAAACAGCATTAACAACAGTCTGTAATGTTACTTCATATGTGCTATCTTTGCAGTTTAAAATATGCACATAAATGTACTTCTCATAAATGGCACAGAGCATCTAAATAGCATCTTTACACTGTTTAATGCTATACTCAGAGGTGGCATAAATACTTTAAAGGGATAGTTCACCCATAAATTCTAATGTACTCACTATTTACTCACCCTCAAGTGGTTCCAAACATTTTTGAGTTTGTTTGTTTTTTCTGTTGAACACTAGAGAAGATATTTTGAAGAAAACCTGTAACCATTGACTTCCATATTTATTTGGAAAAACGAATACAAGTCAATGGTTAAAGGTTTTCAAGATTCTTCAAACTATCTTCTTTGGTATTTAACACAAAACTCATGAAAACTGAAAAAAGTTTTCTATATGTAAATATAAAAAGAAAAATATATGTTAAAACAGGGGTCTCCAAACTTTTCAGCCTGCAACCCCCAAAATAACAATGCTAGTGACTCGCGACCCCCATATTTCTTGGAGGTGGTTATAAATATACAAATGTTGCACACTTAAGAAGAGGCCTATTTAAACACGAGCATATTGACAACACTAAAAGTGCAACAGTCTAACAACCATATCATGTTTATCGTCATTTATTAATTTGTTTAATAATATTAACCCCAGCTAATGAGACCAGTGGGTCACAAGTCTATTCTTGGTTTAATTTTGGAGACCACCACTCAGAGATCATTCTCAGTGTTCAGTTGGGGTCTGTATTTATTTTATTTAATTGCCATAAAGATGTCAGAAAGTTTAACCAGGTGTTATAAATCCAATCTGCTGCAGCTGACACTATTGCTGTGTTGTTAATCTAATGTAAATACACCAATCCTATGAAAAAGAAAATAATGGAAGGCTGATGGCTTTTCGTTTGCATGTTGTTGTTTATGTAACTATTAACTACTATTTTATCTTCTGTGGGTTATGGATAAAATATGGTAATTCTAATAGTTTAATAAAATTCAGCTTTTGGAAATCACTAAGGGACCCCCTGTCAAACCACTGTGTTAAATATATGTTCACTCTAAGCTAGAAGAATGTTCCCAAAATGTTTTTATAGCACTTTTACAATGTAGATTGTCAAAGCAGATTAACATAGAAGTTCTAGAAAATGAATTTGAAATTGTGTCAGTTCAGTTTAGTTCAGTTCAGTGTGGTTTAATTTTCAGTGCTGAAAGTCCAAACACTGAAGAGCAAACCCATTAATGCACAAAATACTGATTATTGATGCAGAAAATAAATAAATAAAACTCCTTTCAACATTCTGAGGTTAATTTTTTTGTAACCAAAAAAATATCTATATGGGATAATATTCCCAGAACGTATTTATTTAATTCCCAAAAATTAAACAAATGGGACCTAAACTAAATGTTTTATGTTTGCTGTGAAGTAGCCTAAACATAGCCTATACCTTGTTTTTATGCAATCAGACTGAGCCCTGCTGAAAATCTAAACAAGCAATCTTAAACCAGACAAAGATTGTTTTCAGGTTCTTGATGGTTTTCATTTCTCAACCTGACCAGCTGCAAGAAAGTGCCTTTTAAAGTGCATATAAATGGAAAACAGGCCAATATGCCCAACTGAAAAATATTATTGTAATATAGTAAATACTAGACTATAGTGTTTTTGAATCATACTATTCATTCATTCATTTTCTTTTCGGCTTAGTCCCTTTATTAATCTGGGGTCGCCACAGTGGAATGATCCGCCAACTTATCCAGCATATGTTTTTTACGCAGCGGATGCCCTTCTAGCTGCAACCCATCTCTGGGAAAGAATCATACTATTATAGCTGAATTAATTTTTGTGTGGTCATTTTAGTTGCTGTGATAAAAAAAAATTATGCTAACATAAATTACTTAATGTTGTATACGTTTTCTACAACAATAGAGTTTATTATACTACAATACACCTCGGTTTCCTGATGTAAAACTAAACTCTACAGTATTTGTTACAAGTTATCAGTTCACCAAAGTAAAGAGGCTAGCCTACAGTATTCTATACTGTAGAATTTCTTAACAACTAAGAGTTAAATGCTAATACCTGACAAAAGTCTTGTCGTCAATCCCAGTTGTAAGAGAAACAAATAATAACTTGACTTCTAGTGGATCATTTGGAAAAGTGGCAGAAGACTTTATCCCAATTATCAAAAATACTGCAAAAGACCTATAGGAACCCGCACAGACCCAATATTCTTACAGAAATCAGTCAAGTTTGGTGAAGGAAAAATTATGGTTTGGGGTTACATTCAGCATTGGGGCATGCTAGAGATCTGTAGAGTGGATGGCAACATCAACAGCCTGAGATATCAAGACATTTGTACTGCTCATTACAAAATGTTTCAGTAGGATAGCACCCCTTCTCATACTTCAGCCTCCACATCAAAGCTTCTAAAAGCAAAGAAGATCAAGGTGCTCCAGGATTTTCCAGCCCAGTCACCAGACTTAAACATTATTAAGCATGTCTGGGATAAGATGAAGGAGAAGGCATTGAAGATAAATCCAACGAATCTTGATGAACTCTAGAAGTCATGCGAGAACACTTTGCCATTCCAGAAGACTTTATTAATAAGTTAGTTGAGTCATTGCAGAGATGTATGGATGCAGTCCTCCAAGCTCATGGGAGTCATACACAATATTCATTCTTTTTCCACTGCACCATGACTTTATATTCTATACTGTATTGTATTAAAAACTCTAAACTATACTATAAAGTCAGACCATACTGTCCTAATTAAATAATTAAAGGCATGATCATATTTTATTTTAGTAAAATAAGTGTAATCTAGAGGTCTTTGCCTTTCATATAAGCCACTTCTGATGCCAAATGATCAACTAGAAGTCAAGTTAATATTTGTTGTTCCAAAACCTTGGATAGGCGACAAAACTGTATACAGTACAGTTTATTATAATATAGTTAAAAACACGATAGTTGCTATAAATGAACTATTTTAAGTGAACAAATCTAAGTGCAAATCTTACACCAGTTTGTTCTGTAGCAGGAAGAGTGTGGCGAAAATGTAAATACACTTTCGCCGTATTCTCCTCACTTCCTGTCCCAGTCCTCACATTTCACCTGTCCGCATTAACAAAACCGGCAAACTACCTGGTTCGTTTACACAAGGGGCGGTTCTTCCCCATATCTTTCCCTCCCCTCGGCGCCTCCAATATCGCTCCTTTACTCTTATTACAGTGCTCTTTTCTTATTGCCTGCGCCTGGGAATATTGGATCCGTGCGCTATAGATGCGACCTGGACCGGTGACAAGCATCGCTTCCCGCAGGATGCCTTCACGGACACCCGCGACACTGTCCTGACTGTCCTCCTCCTCCTCCAGCAGCGCATGATCGATACTGTCGCCGTGTTCTGCTTATCGAGCGCTGCGAGATGCCCGACTCAGCATAACCCGCTGCAATGTAACCGATCAGCGCATTTATTCAGAAAGTCAAAACAATTACGCGGATTAAAACGCCTCAGGACGGGATGAAGAGAAAGCGATAAGTATGAAGGTAAGATTTGGGCTCTGCATTGATTTCTAACTGGACGTGTTGCTGTGTGAAAATCACTCGGGATGCTGCTGATATCAGAAGAAAATCCCCAAAAAAGCTATTCACTTTTTTTTAAAGGACATAAGTTGCTGTCATTGGCTCAAAAAAGCCACAATCCAATGACAGGATCTGTTTTTTGGTGTGTCCACCACAAAGTGCTACCGCGCTGTCCGATATGCGTTTTTTCAGCCAGTGTGTGTGTGTGAGTGTTTTTTTTTTCTTTCTCGCAGATCATCACGGGTCCCGTTCCCAGCTCACACACACTGTCCACATACGCGTCTGGCGCGCGCATCTCATCTGCGTGCTCCCAGCGCTCGCTCTCGAAAACAGCCGTTTAAAGTCGCAGAAAGTTAGACATTTTAAGACATAAATACGGATAGTTAACATTTAGGAATATCTAGTGAAGGAATTTGACCGTCTTGGGTCAAACCTAGCCGTTATCAATGTATATAGACGCGTTTAAGCGGATGCTTTTTGAACGGATAAATTGTTTGAAAAGAATGTGTGTGTGTCAGCGACAGTGCAGGTGAGTGTTTTCTGCTAAATATCCTTGTTTATGAATGTTTAGACTGTAAATGTGGGTGTGAGAGAGACATGAGGTAATATTTGTTGAGTTTGTTGTCAAATACAACAGTTTTGTGCTACATAGTAGGCTAGTTTCGATTCATGTCTATCTATCTATCTATCTATCTATCTATCTATCTATCTATCTATCTATCTATCTATCTATCTATCTATCTATCTATCTATCTATCTATCTATCTATCTATCTATCTATCCACCCGGTTTTAAATGTCAAATTGTCCTGTCAACATTGGGTCATTGACAGAACAATTCCCAATTTTCAGTTTTATTCACTTGATAATTAAGAGTTTCTTTGTTTATATAATATTAAATATTTCTAAAAACTAAATCTTTGATAAAGATACACAACAGACCTGTATTTTTTTTTTGTTATTTAAAAAATTAATAGTACTTTATTATACATTAAATAGCCATTATTTGTGGCAATGTAAGTAATTTGAGAGTGTATTATATTCACTAACAAATTATTTTTAAATATACATATATAAAATTAGTTATGTACCACTTATATTTGAATACCACTTATATTTAATAAGCTTCATGGATATTAATATAAAATCCAACACACATAGGCTGAATATCTTTAACTTTTTTATACGCTTATCTATGATTATTATTATTAATAATATTTTTATTATCAATATTATTATTATTATTTTTATTGCATGAATGTAACATTTATCGTTGATGCTATAATTGTGTTAGTTTGTGGCTTTCTTGAATGGATGTGATGCAAACTGTCTCGCATGTCATGTCTCATCTTTGCACTTCATCAAGTTTCACCTCAACTCTCAGAAACCATGCACGCGTAAATGTAATTATGCAATATAAAGTCACAGTGAGTTGTATGTGACCGCTGTATGAGGAAACCGGCAGATGCTGCGTTCATGAGGTGTGTGTGTATGTTTGGGTGTGTCCGTCCTCATCTGCTTCTGAAATAATGAATGTTATGACCCACACTTCACAACAGTGCATTGCTGTAGGCTCAGAGAGAAGTCAAGGTTATTCTAGGTATGAATCATTCATTACTAGGAGACACAGAAAGGGGGAAGAGAGAGAAGTCTGAAGAAAGCAACAATTGCAATATTCCTCATCCCAAACCCCTGAGAAACACTCACTTTACACTATACAGCCTCCGTGTGTGAACATATGGTGACATACAAACATTATCCTCCCCTCACCTTCTCCGTTTCAGCTAAATTACCAATCCAACTCCTGGCCAATTACTTCTAATCTTCTTATTGAAGCTGTCTGAATGTTGCTTGCTTTGAGTTGATCTGATAGCTGAGCGTCTGCTAATGAGATGATTCTGATCCTCTGCGCAGAGCATGTATTGTGTGTGTGTGCTTGTTAATTGGATGATGATATGCACAGTCCACACCTCACTTCATGCATATTCAAGGTGATGTGTTGAGGTGTGGTTGAAGGAGAGAGAGAGAGAGATGTGTGGATGCTGCAGTTTACCCTTCTCTGTAGGACAGCACTGCTAGATAATTCAGCTCTTTTTGAGCTCACTGTTTGCATTGCAATGCCGTCACAATCTGCTAATCTGTTTCAGCTCATTCAGTGTCTGATGTCTAATGGGATCTGTGTCAGTCATATTGTTGAGGAATTGAGAAGGTCGTTTACAAAGGAAGAGTCGGTTTTGAAATATTCAGTGCTCAACTAAAAACGAACATTCTATTCTAATTTTGATATTGTTGGACTTCTTTTTATGCATTTAATAGATCTTTTTAGTGTGTTCATGTTGCTCTTTTCTATATGTTAAAGTGTGCAGTAAACAAAAGCTAATTTTTGAATGACATTTCTCATTTTTTTAATATATATTATTATTATAATCTTATTTATATGTATTTATTTATTTTAGTGCTGGGCAAAGATTAATCATGAATAATCACATACAAAATAAAGTTTGCTTTGACATAATATATGTGTGTATTATATATATTTATTATGTATATGTGATATACATGGATATAGAAACATTCATCATTCATTTTCCAACTTATCCAGCATATATTTTACACTGCGGATGCTCTTCCAGCTGCAACTCAGTACTGGGAAACACCTATACATTTTCACATGCACACACATACACTACGGCCAATTTAGTTTCTTCAATTCACCTGTACCACATGTGTTTGGACTGTGGGGGAAACTGGAGCACCCGGAGGAAACCCATGCCAACACGGGCAAAACATGCTCCACACAGAAATGCCAACTGACCCAGCCGTGACTGGAACCAGCGACCTTCTTGCTGTGAGGTGACAGTGCTAACCACTGAGCCATTGTGTCACCCCTCATATAGAAACAAAACTGTAGATATTTGTTTTTACATAGATATTTAATTTATATCATTTGTATCATATACGTATATATTTTATATCTAAATGTACATTTTCTCAAATATATGCATGCTTGTGTGTATTTCTATTTACATAATAAATATACGCAGTACACACATATATATTATGTCAAAACAAACTTTTATTTTGGATGCAATAATCACGATTATGCCACGCAGTGGCGCAGTAGGTAGTGCTGTTGCCTCACAGCAAGAACGTCGCTGGGTCGCAGGTTCGAACCTCGGCTGGGCTGGGTCAGTTGGCATTTCTGTGTGGAGTTTGCATGTTCTCCCTGCGTTCGCGTGGGTTTCCTCCGGGTGCTCCGGTTTCCCCCACAGTCCAAAGACATGCAGTACAGGTGAATTGGGTAAGCTAAATTGTCCATAGTGTATGAGTGTGAATGTGTGTGTGTGGAAGTTCCCAGAGATGGGTTGCGGCTGGAAGGGCATCCGCTGCGTAAAATCGTGCTGGATAAGTTGGCGGTTCATTCCGCTGTGGCGACCCCGCAAGGGACAAAGCCGACAAGAAAATGAATGAATGAATGAATAATCACGATTATCTTATTTTTTTTCCTAGCACTTATTTTACTAACTAATTGAAAGTCATGCTATGAAACATGTTATACAGTATCTAGTATACTTGCAGTATGTCATGGTCAGTAAATTTTTATTTTGACCTTTTTATGAAAAAACAAGATCATTCATTCATTCATTTCCTTTTCAGCTTAGTCCCTTTATTAATCTGTGGTCGCCACAGTGGAATGAACCGCCAACTTATCCAGCACATGTTTTATGCAGCGCATGCCCTTCCAGTTGCAACCTATCTCTCACACTTATCACACTATGTCACTATGTATCACACTCATACACCTATGGACAATTTAGCCTACCTAATTCACCTGTACCGCTTGTCTTTGTACTTTGGGAGAAACCGGAGCACCCGAAGGAAACCCACGCAAATGCGGGGAGAACATTCAAACTCCACACAGAAATGCCAATTGCCCCAGCCGAGGCTCGAACCAGCGACCCTGCTGTGAGGTGACAGCACTACCTACTGCTCCACCGCGTCGCAACAAGATCAGTGTCACACCAAAATAATATTTTAAGAAAAAGAAATAAAAAAAAAGAATAATAATATTTTAAATGGGTTATGAAGTTATAAAGTTATATTTGTAGAATACTTGTAAAATATTTGTATTAAATATAAAGAATAACTTTTATCCTGAAAAAATCAATAAATAATTATATTAATAAAATTAAGTATAAGTTTCCCAATACTAGGTTGCCTCTATAAGGGCATCCGCTTAATAAAGCATATGCTGGAATAGTTGGCGGTTCATTCCACTGTGGTGACCTTTGAAATAGAGACTAAGCTGAAGAAAAATGAATACATGAATTAAGGAAAATTGAAGATTTCCATGTATTCACTATTTTTTAAAAACATTTTAGTTGCATGACATTTTAGAGTCTTTTTTTTTTTTAAATTGAAATGCTTAATTTTTAATTTAAACTTTTTTTTGTTCCTTAAAGGTTATAAAAACCCTCTCACATTACATTTCTTAGTCAAGTTAACTTGTCAAGTGCTTTAAACAAGACATTGAACAGATTTTTCCTTCTCTTTTTCATGAATATTTGATTTATTGATTTATTTATTGACATATTTGACTCTTGATGACTTACATTTCCTTTTGTATCCTTGAAACTAATGGAATGTCAATTGAGAGTCGATGATGACAGAATGATTATTTTTGAGTGTCCCGTCCTGTTAAGGAGTCATGACTATTTTCATAATTGTATAATCTTATAATTGTCACAAAGGTCCATTTATCACCCAAACAAGAATTTAGACCATGTTTACTTGCGTAATGTGCTTCAGACCATCCGCTTAGATTATTACAATAGCGCCCATTGTCTTACTTTGGTTATTTGGAGCTTCATGAAAAATAAAATTCATTCACACTTTCATAATGTTAAACATTGTGACACAACACTGATAGAGACAAAATAATCTTTATAATCAGTGATTGATTGTGTCTAAACTTGATGGATGATCTCACAACAGTTTTACTCACTTTTCTTCATCCTATTTTCTGGTTTATCAGGGTTCGCCACAGCAGAATGAACCGCCAATTGCTCTAGCATATGTTTTATTGGCAAATTCCCTTCCTGCCGCAACCCAGCACTGAGAGTACAACCTAAACACTGATTCACACACTATGGACAATTTAGTTTAAAGACTATTCAACCGTGCTAACCCCTTAGCCACCATTCCACCCCTCAACAGTTCATACCTTTTTAATTTAGAAGCTAAATCAAATGAAACCATAAGGTCTCATTCGTGCATACTCCCCAGTGATGGTTATGTTTAGAGGTGGGTTTAGTGCAGGGACAATTTATGACTTAAAAGGCACCGGGGCCAGTTGCATCCAAAGGCCCTCTCCCACCATTTGTCCTGTTTTTTTATTTAGTGAATAACAAAATTCAGTGAATTCGCAGTATTGGAAAGTGAAAGTTAACGATAATGAATATTCAAACTGTTCTCACCCATGGACACAAGCTGAAACGATTAAAGGTGCTGTACGTAAGTAAAGCATAAAAATACCATAATATGTTTGCAGATATTTATGAAACATGCTAAGTGAACATTCTTGTTTATCTGAATAACGGTGCTAAAATCAGATATTCTGCTTTAAAAATGTGCTTTCTGTGTCGGAACGCTGTCTTTGTTTTGTTTTTGTTATCCTGCCCACTGCCAGTTTAGCCAATTATATTTCAGCACCCTGGGTTGCCTTGGTGGAAAACCACGTGTTTTATTCATTCAGTCAGGTAGGCTCTTAAAGTATGCGCCCACGACCGAAATGCGAACTCTGGTGGACAGCAGCCTCCGAAATAAGATGCAGATTCAGAGTTTAATGTGAGGAGGTTATTAATTGGAAAATAATTTAAATATTACAAACATAAACATTAGGTGTGAGCAGGTTACATTGTAACCCCATGTCCTGGCAATACGCTGCGTGAGGGGATTTGTAAGGATAAGCAATTTGGCTGTTTGCACCAGACAAAACACAACAAAAATTTAAATACAGCCATTCTGAAGCACAGAATATGTGCACTCACTGCACTCCAATCAAATGGTAAGGTTTACGATTTAATTAATACATATTAAACCTGTTTACCATTATTAAATGTACATGCTGAATCACTGATACGTGTTGGTTTGTGCGAGTTAAAGTTCTGAAGTTTAATTTCAAACGGTTTATTTTATTTTCAACATCTAAGATGAACTATCTGCTGCTGCTTTCAGTAGTGTGGCAATAAATGTCATGTAAAATGGCATTTAAACTCGCATTATTCACATTTAACACTGAATAAAGCACATGAGGTGTACCTGAGGTGAGCATTGTCATAGTTTTCTGTTGTTCAGCTGCAAGAAATAGAAGCTGTTTTGCAAATATAAATTTCAGTTATTGGTTAGAACAAAAACTCCTTTTAATATGTAAATTATTTCTTCTATCGCGTATCATTGCTTTTATTTAGAACACGATTTAAACCAGCCTTAAACCAACCTTTTGGCTCTATAGTTTGGCACACTTCTGTTGATGTCATCAATCTGGCAACCTGCGCTTGCGTGTGTTTTGAACAAGGCATGCAATACCTAGTTCAGCCACTGGGTGTCAAACTTACAGAACATACTGCACCTTTAATTGTGTGTCAATGTGATAATTGACAATGAATAATTATTACTGTGGCATGTGGCGAGCTGTCGTGGGAAGCATAAAATGGATAGTAAAAGAGTCAACTTTAAGCGCATACACTCAATTAAATTATTCAGCTGCGTGCTGTTGAGTTTTTTGGCGGGAGCAATCTAATAGTTTTATGTTCCATCCATTTAAATTTGTAAAAACTAATAAGTTAACTTAATTTCTTAATGTTGTCCAAATACAAATTTATTGTGTGGAATCCAGTATTTTTTTAAAGTAAACCTCATGTGAAAAATCATACATTTTAGTTCCTATTATAGTACACATTTAAATGAATTAGCCACTTTTTAATTATTTTTTATAGATTTTATAAATTTTTTCATACATAAAATAGTTATAAATTAGTTATAGTACATAATGTGAAGTGACATAAACTAATGGCTGCTGCTATTTCTGTCCTGAAGCACTTGTGCTACTTCTGACAATAGGAGAAATGGATTTGCTTTGGTTACTTTCTCATGTGCATTGCTGACAGTATCTATAGCTTTTGTAGCAAGATGCTATATGGGGTAGGTCTGCAAAATCTATGGTTTGAGCATTAGCATCAAAATAATTTATGAAAATCATTCATATCAATTCCAACTTGGTGCTTAGCCAAACATAAAAGCATGCAAATATATAAAAAGGCGGCAACACCAAAAGCTCCATATCAAATGTATTCACTTAAAAAGGCTAGCTATGGCTATAAAATTTTAACCATAGCATAGTAAAAGCATGAATATCAGTCAAAGTTTATCATTTACATGTGTTTTTAAGACCTGTGACTAAGTATTTCATAAGAGTCTAAATAATTTGGAAAGAAACTAAATTACTTTTGAGGAAGGTTAATTGAATTCAGTTATGTTTATGATGAATACAGCGCTGCTTTAATATTAATAATAATAATAATACATTTTATTTATAGTGCGCTTTTCTCAGACCCAAACCGCTACAAGGCAAACAAAGCAGAACAATAAAAACAGTAAAAAGACCACAATAAAACAATAAAATATGAACGATTCAATACAAGTGGATGATTAAATTAACAAAAATAATTAATCTAAGTTAAAAGCAATGGTAAAAAGGTGAGTCTTGAGGAGTTTCTTAAAACAGTCCAGAGAAGTGGCATTCCTGATGCTGATGGGTAGGCCATTCCATAGCTTAACAGGACTAAAATGCCACAAGCCCCAGAGTCCGCAGTTAAAAGAAGGTCATTTACAACTCTAACTAAAGCAGTTTCAGTACTGTGACCTGATCTAAAACCAGACTGAAATTTCTCAACTAAACTATTTGTTTGGAGATGGTTTTGTAGTTGGCACACCACTACATGTTCAAGGACTTTAGCCAAGAATGGTAGATTTGAGATCGGCCGATAATTAGACATGAGCGAAATGTCACTGCCAGGTTTTTTGAGAACTGGATTTACAGCGGCCATCTTCAGAACAGGTGAAACAACCCACTACTGAGGGATTAATAATGGCAGTGATGTGGGGCTCAAAAACAGACACAGAGTGCTTCAAGACAGTCGTAGGAAATGGATCGAGTATACAGGTGGTAGAGTTCATTGACAGTACAAGATGTGTAATAAAATCACAGTCAACTGTGTTAAAAGTTGAGAAACCAGAGACAAGAAGAACAGGGGGAAACAGCTCAACAGGGACAGAAGTATGGTTACAGGCAATAGAGTTAAATATGACAGTAATTTTAAGCTTTACGTTTGATTATTACATTTATTTGTCTGAACACTTTGACTCCTCAGAAAAAGCACTGTTTAGTCTTTATTTCTCTTATCTTTCCTCCACTGTATTTGTCTATATGTAATTAGTTTATTATATATTTTACACAGATGTAACTCCTCTACAGAATCATTCCAATCAGTCTAAAATTTAAAATTCTTTTTAAAAAGATCTAATCAAGTAATATGGTAGAATTATTTTTATGTCAATATATACATTGCAGAAAAAGGAAGTATTGTAATGTAATTTTTTCCTCAGTATCAGTGTAGCTCTTATTATGCAGCTCAACAAAATGTCATGTCAACAATGTAGACGTTGTGTCCTTATTATAAAGATGGCAATGCAATAACTTCAAATGCAGTATTTGTGTCGCATGAACAATACTGTTTGTGTGTCTTATGTTTACTCGCCTTGCATGCACAAACCAATGGGACGTCTAAAGAGGGAATTATTTATTAGACCAATCTTTTTCTGATTAGACAGATTACGATTTTCTGTAATATTTTTATGATATACAATATAAAATATAATATTCTGAAGAACTGTAACTGACAGCATATATAGTACACAAACAAAAATATACTTATTGCATTTTCTAAAAATAAACAATTACAGAAATATTTTAAAATAAATGTTTTCCTTTAGAAAAAATGGTAAAAACACAAATCCTTAAAATAAACAACAATTTAACAGCTAATAAAAGTGACAGCAAATAAACTGAATCGAGCTCGCAAAACAATACTGAGGGATGTAGCATATCTCTAATATCAACACAATTACAGATTCCTGTTGTTGCATAAATCTGCTGTGTGATTGGCTCTTAGATCGATATCGAGTAAAAATGTTCATAGCTTATCATCATTATCGTATGGTGGCCGAGAGAGCTTAACTTGCTGCAAAAGTCAGCAAATTAAGAAAAGATCTTCATTCGTTTGACCGCACACATGCTGCAAATCTTCACAGCGCAAACACATTTTTAAAAGATGCGCTGCATTTTCACACAATGCAAACAATTAATAAAACTTGCTGCATTTTCCCACAACACAAACATTTTGCAAAAATGCACTGCATTTTCTCACAACACAATTGAAATGTTTCAAGGAGACTCTAAAACGTGATGGACCTGGCTATTTATGTTATGGTTATTTATTCTAATAAACACTAAAGACAAGGGAATCGGGATATTAAAATAAACAAACAAAAAACTCACCTTTAAAAGATCACCTACAACTTCACTGGGCACAGCGGCGTCCGTCATGTTTTTTAGGTCCTCTTGAAACATTTCCGCTTTGTTTCATTCTCTTTGTGTTGTGGAAAAATGCAGCGCGTTTTCGATTGTGAAGATATGCAGCACGTGTGCTGTCAAACAGATGAAGGACTTTTCTTAATTTGGTGGCATTTTGTGTAATTGCACGTGTTTTCTTAAATTGCAGCATGTTAAGCTTCGTATTAATGACACAAATTTTATCGCGATTCGATATGATATCATTTATAGACCCAGCCTTGGTAGGGATGTAACAATTCACTGAACTCACGATTCAATTTTCTATTTGATGATTTGATTTTCTCACTATTCTTTTTATCAGATTTTTGTTTTTATTAGAAGACATACAGTAAATGAAAATGTGTCCATTTACTAGGCTGTTGCTGCAGGTTTTTTTGGTGAAATTGATATATAACAGAAATAAATTAAAATGTTAAAGTCTGCGTGAACTTAAAGTTTTAACTTTTATTTCAGTTTGTTTATGTACTTCCAATTGAAACAAAATATTTAGTAGAGGGTTTTCTTCTTCTTGGGCTTCCCTTTCTTTCCTCAGTGCAAACTAATGGTAAGAAGTATACATGGTTAAAAATATTGTGGCTAAAGCCATCAAACTGACATCAACAGAGAAAGATTTACACTCTAAATGCGGAAGCAAGTTGACTTTAATCGAAGATTACCTAAACAAAGTTTTTGAGTGGATTAACAGATTAATTAATCAAAGAATTACAACCTGTACATGCACAATAAACATTGTACATTTTTATTTCACACAGATAACAAATCAAATTAGGTTTGTAAAAATAAAAGAAATGTCTTGATATAAACAAAGTAAGACTGTGCTATCATTTCATTTTAAATAGAGGCAATTAAAGTTGAAGCATGAGAAGTTTTTAATGTAAATTTGACTGTAATTTTAAAATTCGAAGAAAAAAACAGAATGGTCTGACTTTAGTTTTGTAAAAACTATTGGCCTGCTATGTGAAGCACACCAGCTGAACGAGATGCAAGTGAAGTTAAATGAAATGTTAAGATAAACAAAAAAATATCACATAAACCTTTCTAAAGACATTCAGTTTTCATTCATTAATTTCTCTATTTTTATAGTTTTTTTTAAACATATCTAAATTGGTTTGCAACTGGCTTGCAATTTGTTATGTCCCAAGTGTTTAGCCTAATAAGTAAGTTTTGAGTTCCAAAACTTATAGGATGATTTTTAATAGTACAGTGACCTCCTATAAAATATCAAGGGAAATTTGATTTCTCAATTCATGTTTTCTTTAAGCACATCAAATGATAGTACATGACAATGTCCAATTTCCCCTAAGGGCAAAAAGAATAGCAAAACTATCATAACACTCCAATCAATAAACTAAACTGTTTGAACACTTATATCTTGACCCGGGTCAGTGAAGCGCGGCACAGTTGAGATTGTACAGTTTTTTATGTTCCCGCCATTTAACCTAAGAGTCAATACCTGGACTGTAGTCCCTCTCTCGCTTCATTATCCCGGCCAAATGGACCTTGACATGTCTGTTGCTTGGGACAACACAAATATAAATCTGAACGGTGATGGATAGGTCCCCGTTATATGGATATTGATAGCAGGGTGGCCATAAGTGTGTCGCTATAAAATTGTTACAAGAAAACTGCACACAGCCTTGAGCTGTTGGCTGCACCGAGGCGGTGAGAGGCAGGACTGCAGGGATCAATATCAGCCCAGCAGAAGAGCGAGGGATGGAAGACATGTTTGAGGAGGGAGAGAAAGAGGGGCATGGGATTGAAGAACGGATGAGGAGGCGGGGTGAAAGGAAAGAAAAAGACGGGCTGGTGGGGAGAGAGAGAGAACGCGGAAGGGAGCGATGGAGGGTCACCTTCAGAGATGGCATCTGATTCAGCACAATCTTTCCCACTCGGGTTACTGCACTGTGACCTAGCCGAGCATGCTGGGACTCTCTGAGGCCAAGTCTCTCTTTTTCAACTCTTTCTTTCTCTCTCTATTTCTCTCTTTTGACCTTTCATCTATACTGTACAAACTCATTCCAGCCCTTATTTGTGTCCTTCTTGCACTTAGACATATGCAGATATTTAATAATTTGATATATATCATGATAATGAACATGCACAATATTGATATTGTGGGCTCTTCAAAATTCATTCATTCAGTTTTTTCAGCTTAGTTCCTTTATTAATCAGGGGTCGCCACAGCAGAATGAACCGCCAACTTATCCAGCATATGTTTTACGCAGCGGATGCCCTTCCAGCTGCAACCCAGTACTGGAAAAATGGGCTGGGATAAGAATCTGATGGTATGATAGCTTTGGATTAAAATATTACTGTATCATGGTATTGTGGTTACTATTCAAAAATATGTTCGTTTTTAAATGTCTGGGTAAAAACAATTTTTTTGAAAAATATTTTAAAACAGTAAACATCCCTTTATTAATCTGGGGTCGCCACAGCAGAATGAACCGCCAACAGTAAACATGTCAGGCTAAATAAATAAAATAAATTATTGACATCTGCTGTCTTAATTCATTTCACAAACACAGATTTTTTGAAAAGACTTGAAAAGGCATCTTTGGATATATTTCTTTTCTGTGAATATAAAGTAAGTGACTGCACTGTTCAGGTCTACAGCATGCTTGGATGTAGGTGCAGAAGTGATTTGTTTTTCAAATGTTTGCTGAATCATGGGCTGACCAGTAGCTTTTTATGCGGATGGTCCTTTGCTGCTGGAGATACCGTTCCCTTAAAAAAACTGTATACACAACAGGAAAACAATTTAGTAGTTTTAAAACCGTGACTTTTTCAAACCCTGAAACTTGTTATCATCCCATGCCTAACTTTAATCTGGCCTACTACATGTTGAAATACTGATAGAAAATTCTGTGACTATTTATAGGGTTATTGTACGTAGCCAATGTGCAATAAGGCTCAAATACCTAACATTAGTTCATTTAACAAAAAGTATGGCTGCATAAGGGGCGTTGCGGTGGCGTAGTGGGTTGTGCTGTCGCCTCACAGCAAGAAAGTCGCTGGTTTGAGATTTGGCCGGGTCATTTGGCATTTCTGTGTGGAGTTTGCATGTTCTCACCGTGTTCGTGTGGGTTTCCTCCGGGTGCATCAGTTTCCCCCACAAGTGCAAAGACATGCGGTATGGGTGAATTGGGTAAGCTAAATTGTCCGTAGTGTACATGTGTGAATGAGAGTGTATGGGTGTTTCCCAGTGATGGGTTCCAGCTGGAAGGGCATCAGCTGCATAAAACATATGCTGGATAAGTTGGCGGTTCGTTCCGCTGTGGCGACCCCTGATTAATAATAAGGGGCTAAGCCGAAAAGAAAATGAATGAATGAATGAATTGCTGCACAATATATTGAAAAATTATTGCTATCGAGCTAATATACAATATTCATATCGCAGAGAAGTGCAATAAATTAAGTTCATTTTATGTGCCAAGCAGTAGGTGCTAAGTTGTTTAGGGCAGGGGTTCTCAAACTTTTCAGCCCGCGACCCCCAAAATAACAATGCCAGTGACTCGCGACCCCCAATATCCTCTGAGGTGGTTATAAATACAGAAACCTTGCATGCAATGGCACACACACACCAATAGACCCAAGTCTATTCTTCGTTTATTTTTTTTAATGTATGTCAGTGCTGTAAATGTTCCAGAAAGTTTAACCTGGTGTTATAAAATCTGCTGCATCTGACGCTATTGCTGTTTCTTTAATATAATGTAATTCCCCCAGGGGTCGCAATCCAATAGAACTAGTAACTATATAGTATATAGTAACTATAAACGACAATTTTTTTCTGTAGGTTATGGATAAAATATGGTCATTCTTATGGTTTTATAAAAATAAATAGCTTTTTGGAAATGACCAGGCGACCCCCCCCTTCATTGTCCCGCGACCCCTCGGGGGGTCCTGACCCCCACTTTGAGAACCACTGGTTTAGGTCACCTAGACAAAAGAGGAAAATGACAACAGCCAACAAAAATATCATAACAACACTTATCATCAATATCGCACATTTTCCCAGCATCATGCAAGCCTAATGAAAAGTTCAAAAGCTTTTTTACATTTCTAAGTTGATGTCTAATAATGTGTTTGATTATATTAAACTAATACATTTTTATAAACCTTTAAACTTTAATGTGATTGAAACATTTGTTTACTGCCTGCTCTGAACATGTGAATACAATCAATCAATACATTAAGTATTTTTTTGTTATTATACCTGCTAAAGTAACTTTGTTTTTGCAGCTTAGGTCAATATCGTGATAATACCGTATATCGTGATAAAAGCAATTAATCGCAAAAAGAAAATCTGATAGCATCATAGACCTATACTTGTACTTCTACAAATGAGGATTTATGGTTTGTGAGAGTTCACCTTTCTCCAATATCTTGTCATTGCCATCACTGAGCTTTAGAGTCTTTTGTCATGTCACAATATATACTATGTAAGACATTTTTGAGTGTGTGTGTGTGTGTGTGTGTTTGGGCCATTTTTCATCTGCCTTACATTATGTCAACATCTTTGGTCTTATCCCCACTCTATCGCTACAGAACATCAGCACTCCTACTCAATAGTTTCAGCCCGTCATGCTTTTGTTTTGGGTCTTTGCACATCATGCAGAGACAATTATGTTTTATCTCACTCAATAAAAGGCGTCTGACAAAGGAACAATACAATTAAAATCTTTCAGGCATGTCGTTTCGCATTGTCACTTTTGATATATGACAGAATCTCTAAAGTTGTTTTCCGAGTATTTCCATCCTTTCTGTGGGATTATTCAATAGAAACAACATCAGTACATACTGTTTTACACACAAAACAAAGGATGTCCTGAACTGATTCCGCACATCAGTAATATGATGCCTGATTCAATGTCATGCAGGTGTTTGTAAGCAGGCAGGAATGTGCAGTGAAACTGTCGACGGTAGCAACAGAGCTTTGTTGAATGATACCAAATTGAAGTGGCACCTAAAAGCTAAACACTAAAGCACATTCTCTGAAGTAACTCTTGCAAAGATGGGGACGCTAACAGCTGGTGCCATGATGAACATTGCAGTGGTGTAACCTGTGCTTTATCACTTTTTTTTGTGCTTTGTCTGGGTGAAGAAACAAAGCAGAGATGCAGAAGCAGAGATGTGCTGACAAAATTGAGTGATTAGAAGTGACACTCTCAGAAATAAAAGTACAAAATCTGTCAATGGGGTGGTTTTCTAAAGGTACACTTTTGTATTGTACAGGTGGACATTAGTATATTTAGGGTACAGTTTTGTACCTTTAAGGTTCACTTTTGTACATTTAGGGTACGATGAGTTATAAATTTGTCAGGGCTGTCGCTAGACCCCATTTATTGGTGCACGTGCCCCTGTAAAAATCACCAGTGCCCCAGTAAGTGCTTTGAGTCAGAATAAAGACGTTAATTCTCCATGTACAACTGAATCAACGCTTGCGAAACCGATGTATTTTAATCGAAAAAAAACAGACGCGCAGAAAACCATACACATGCGTCTCACACACCGCTCCTGCTACTGCTTCCGGTGTTAATCCCAGTTGTTTACATGCACGCCAAAACAATACGCGCCACCCATACATAATAATACCTGCATTATAACCTTTTATGTGGAGGTGTCGGCACGCAGTGAGTTTTGCAAGTCGACAAAACTATAGTTTATATAATATGATGATCATCTTATTGTGCCCCAGTAGAGCTTTATGTCTTGCAACACCCCTGACATTTGTACTATTTAATTATTAGTATACATTAGTATAAGCTAGGGCTGGACAATAATTCGATATCAATATATATCGCGATAGAATTTTTTTCAATAACGATGATATGATTTTTGAACCCATTTCCGATATTTCGATATAAATTTGCATATATATAAATATATGTATTATTATTTATATAAGATCTTATACATGTATCACTTGTCACTGAATGACGTTCAGTGCTCAGCCGTCAGAAAGAGCGTGATCTGATGTCATTTACGTGATGACGAACAACACAGACACGCTGCCAGCGCTCAGCACAGCAGTTAGTTTAAGCTGCGCCGCAGAAAGTTTTAGCTACAAAATGAGTGCTCTGAATACATATGCGAATGAACAAGCTTCCACAAGTAAGAATGCAGACGAAATAGTTGATAAGAAAGGAAAGACTAATGCGGTGGTGTAGAAGTGGTTCAGTTCAGTAAAGTTAGCAACAGATTCGCAGATTCATCTTTTCCGGATCAATAACTCATGACCGAAACATTGTTCCTACACAAATAGCACATTTTTTCAACTGTCGCAATGTATACAACCACCTACAACCTTATTTTCCTAAAAATGAGCTTTCCTACGCGCTGGACGCATTATATTGATCTCTATGCGCAGGCGGCAAAGATGCCGATCCTTAGGGACCGTCTACAAACAGCAAAACGCAAAAACCAATACTACAAAAGCTGTCAATAACTTCCCTCTAACTCATTATACTGCCATCAAACTCAGATCACACGTCACTGCTGTCCTGCTGGTAAGACTACAACACTTATTTTTCCGAAAAACTATTTTGCATATTTGTTATGAATTTTTATTATGAAAAATATTCAATAACTGTACTGTAAATTACTGTACTCTCACCGAATTCAGTTCACACATCACTGCTGTCCTGCTGGTTATACTACAAAACTTATTTTTCTAAAAAACTATTTTGCATATTTTTTATGAATTTTTGAGCTTTATTTATTTGATAGTTTATTTCACATTTCTTGTTTGTATAGGGTAAATACAAATAAAAAGTGAACAAATTTTTTTGTACTGTTTTTATTTAAAAAAAAGTTATAAGAGTCTGGAGGTATTATCGACTTTGCAAATTCACTTTGCAGACATTTGTAGGTACAGACATCTATTGTGTGCGTTCTTGGGAGTTTTTCCTTTCTTTTTAATATTGTCCATATCGATATCGGAATTATATCGTATCGACCGAAATAAAAAAATATATCGTGATATAAATTTTTGCCATATCGTCCAGCCCTAGTATAAGCTAACATGCTTAACCACTCCCCTCCAACTGTCAATTTTGACAGCGCTATGACAACAAACAGAAATGTTGAGGAGGAGGAGTCGGTTAGCTTGTAATAACTCTCCCCAAAACCTTTTCCGGTTGTTGCTAGATCAGATACGGTTGTGGCCAGAAGTTAATAAGAATTATTTATAAAATTTCTCATTTATTGTATTTTTTTTTTAACGTCTACCCCCACCCCAACCCTAAACCCAACCGTCACAGCATACCTGTCAACCCTCCCGTTTTACCGGGATTCTTCCGTACTTTCAGTCTTTCTCTGATGGGTGGCAATAAACATTAAAGAGCCGATCCTCCCTATACACAGCCCATACCGCCGAACCATCAGAGGCCGCCCCTTGCTCTTAAATGTGAGTCTGTTTTGTGCTTTTGTTTTATTTAGGCATAAAAACACTTTGAACTAAATATAAAAACGGGACAATTCCCTTCCTTTTCATTACAGGTGCCGTCGCCCCTCCTATGCTAACTTTAAAACAGTCATATAGCGGTGCGTGGCTGTCAGCTGACGCGCTCCATAGTGGTACATAGACACTGTTTCCCAAACAGATTCTGTACACGGGATTTGAAGCGGAGCGAAAGTCTGGGTTTTGGGTGCGTGTTTTAACAGACATACAGTATACACATAATAAATAGTAATAACATCTAAAGATGTCGATCTTGGTGGGGTTTTTTCTCAAACACAACAAATTTTGCCCTAAATGAGCATAAACAGTTAGGAAAGCAATCGAATTCTATTATTATAATGTTAGATGTGTGCATTTTTAAAGTGACACCTGTTATTTAATGTAATCAAACAAAAATCCAAATAAATGAGATTCATTCGGTGCTCTTTAATCAGAATGTGTAAGTTACAGTGAAGAAAAGATTGAGATTTGATAACTTGATTCTATTTCTTTATAATAGCTATTATTTTAATAAGCTGAGCTGTTTGCTAATTTATTTGCTGCTAATTTACACTATTTTTTCTTTTGTAAATAATAATAATAAAATAAATTACTGACCATTTAACTGTTTATTTACAATAAAACAGCTGCAGAAGAACATATTTAGTAATTTGGGGATTTTTTTGGGGTGGGGGGGGGGGGGTATCCCTTATTATGGTGGGCTTATCCCTTATTTTCACACCCCAATGTTGACAGGTATGCATCACAGTAATGTAAAAACAGTAGTTGTACTGAGTATTATTTATGTTATCTATTAAATTACCCAATAAATTTTATTTTTTTAACACCTACCCTCACCCCCAACCCAACCCTAAACCCAACCGTCACATTACTGTAAAAATATTAATTATTATTATACAGTGTCATAAAAAGATGCAGCTATATTGATGTGCATATCGCACTTCCGGCCGACCAAATATTCGATCTAGACTTTACCGCCGTTTCCTGATATTTCAGAATGAAATGCCTACTTTACGATCCAATCAGCTCACAGTAAAAAAACAAGCCACGCCCACGGTTTTATTCTGTTTCTCTAGGAAAAACGTTTGCAGCTTCCGGTTCATCCAGACTTTAAGGACCTGTTAGGCACAAAAATGTACTATTTTGTTTAGAAAATGTATTTCTGAGAGTGTAGGGATGTAACAACAACACATTTATATGGATTGATATGTCAATCAAATGACTGATGATTTGACATATTGATTTATTTGGATAAAATCTGAGTACCTACATCAGTGTTTTAAGATGCAGTTTCATTTTGATGCTCTCTACATCTTCATGTCTATCTTCATATTTCCACTAAATCACACATTCTGGTATTATCATTTATTCACCACACCTTCTGCACGAATGCCTCATCACAATGCAACAACAGAGCAGCAGTTTAAGTTTATTTTAACAAGCTAATGTTAACAATCACAACTTTGGATTTTTAATAATGTGTTAATGAATGTTGAAATGAACAATAACATTTAATCAATGCTGCTCAAGGTTTGGTTGTTCTTAGTTTATCTTTGTACATTAAAGGGATAGTTAAACCAAAAATGAAAATTCACTCACAATTTGCTCACCCTCAAGTGGTTCAAAACTTAACAAAAATTTTTTCTTTCTTCTGTTGAACACAAATGAAGATATTTTAAGAAAGAAAGATGAAAGCCTGTAACCATTGATTCCATATTATTTGTTTGTTTTTTTTCTACTATGGAAGTTAATGGTTACAGGTATTAATTTTTCTTCAAAATATCTTCTTTTGTATTCAACAGAAGAAAAAAAATGTATATAATTACTTATTGTGAAGTGTCTTTATTTCTATATTAATCAAAAATCCATAGAGAGTGGATCATACAAAATGTGCAATCCTCACAGAGTTCAATTTAATGTTCATTGGGATGAATTTGTGAGTAAATAAAAACGATTGCTTCTGTAAATTAGGGACTTAGGGACATCTTAATAGCAATAAATCAATTGATATTCCACTAAATTGAATTGAATTGAAATGTCAATATTTGAAGTAATTTGAAGACCAATATTGAATTGATAGCATATCATATCAATATCATCACATTGTTTGAGACATCCAATTTGCATCCATATTAGAAGTACAGATAAAATTTAAAACTTAATGTCACAAAGTTCATTCTTGTAACACACATCTGTGTGCACAAGGTCAGAATGGTAATAATATTAATAATAAAGTTTTAGCAATTTAACAATTTACTAATTGAAAAATAAATAATAATAAAAAAGTGTGATTAATGCATATAAAATAGTTTGTGAAGATAAGTTCAGGTCTAGACAAAAAAAAAAAAAAGATTAAATATGTACTGCAAATGTCCCACCTGTTGGACAGTGAGAGTTAAGGTCTTTAACACCAATTGTAATATTGCATAAATCTCAACATGGCAAAGATGCTCATGTTCATGCTTAGTTTGCCATATTAGTTTTACTGTAATACTGCACCAAGATAAAGTGTAGTATATTAACAGATATGATAAACATATGGTTTATTTTGTAAAATAATAATAATCTCTCCATGCATTAAAGAACTCTTTAGTGAACCAAGGCAAGGCAAGTTTATTTATATAGCACATTTCATACACAATTGTAATTCAAAGTGCTTTACATAAACAAGTATAAAAAACTAATATAAGAAAATAATAAAAAAAGTATAAGAAATAAAAACAACAAAGAATAAAAATTATTATAAACAGATAAAAACAGATTTAAATGTGTTAAAACATGGTTTAAAGGAATGAAAAAAGAAAAGAAAGACATGATAGTGTGATCTGTCGGACGTAGTCCCAAGTTTATTAACTATAAGATTGGGACTATAATGAGCAGAGAGGTTATTGTGATGTGCTTAACAATCGCTTTACAGCCCCAAATGTAGACAGCATACACCACGGTTCAAAAACGTGAAGTCAGTAAGATATACAGTTGAAGTCAGAATTATTAGCCCCCCTTTGATTTTTTTTTTTCTTTTTTAAATATTGCCCAAATTATGTTTAACAGAGCAAGGACATTTTCTTATTTGTTTTATTTCGACTAGAATAAAAGCAGTTTTAAATTTTTTAAACACCATTTTACGGACAAAATGATTAGCCCCTTTAGGCTAATTTTTTTTTCGATAGTCTACAGAACAAACCATCCTTATACAATAACTTGCCTAATTACCCTAACCTGCCTAGTTAACCTAATTAACCTAGTTAAGCCTTTAAATGTCACTTTAAGCTGTATAGAAGTGTCTTGAAAAATATCTAGTAAAATATTATTTATTGTCAACATGGCAAATATATAATAAATCAGTTATTAGAAATTAGTTATTAAAATGTTTAAAAATGTGTTAAAAAAATCTCTCCGTTAAACAGAAATTAGAGAAAAAAATAAACAGGGGGCTAATAATTCAGAGGGGCTAATAATTCTGACTTCAACTGTATATATTAAAACGGTCAGTTTTCAGCAGGAATTCATTATAATGTTCTTCTCTTGAACTTTCTATCAAGGAGAAAATAATCAGCATAATAGTTTTGAACATTAATATCAATAAATGATTTCTGAGTGATCATGCCAATAACACTGAAGACCCGAGTAGGTCTAAGGCAACTCAAAATTTGAGCATCACAAGAATAAATATATATTTTAAGATATATTTTAATATATTAGTTAATTTCTAAACAATAATTTTACTTTACAATATACTTTTTTTCATCAAATATAGTCTTGATGAATATTTTAAATGCACAAACAGCAAACTCTTGATTATTACTGTACATGATTTTATACATAGCTTATTTAATTAATAGTAGCACATTTATCTCCTGCCCTGACTGTATTGCACTTCATGGGTATTAAGCCTAACGTGGGCGTGGGCCTGTGTGTGGGCTGTGTTTGGAAATGTTTGGCGTGCGTTTTTTCAGCCCACTCACATTTAATCTTTTATTTTTAAATCTGTCACTGCTGTCCATGTGTGTGTGTGTGTGTGTGTGTGTGTGTGTGTGTGTGTGTGTGTGTGTGTGTGTGTGTGTCGGCTACACCAGTGGCCCAGATTTGGGCAGGATTGAGCATCACAGAGTTTAATGCAGGCCGTGTCCGAGAGTGAGCAAGAGCGATTAGATGCGAGATGTGTTACTATCCACACATTCTCCACAGTCTATAGGCCGCATGGATGCTCAGGTTCGTTTGGAGGTCGTCTGTAATTTAAGATGCACGGTTTGGCTGGACTCCAATAAGTCTCCCCATGGAGGGTAATGTAAGATTAGGGTCAGAGCAGTCAGATACAGGTTAGGACATGGAAAGGGGTGACATAACTGCTCAGATGCAGGATATTACAAATATTAATCTACACCAAAGCTTAAATCATTATTAACCTAGTAATGTGTTCGCCCGATGTGCACATGCTGATGTGATTGTGAAGTGACATTAGTTTGATAAGGGGAAAATGAGGAATCTATTGAGGAATCTGAATACTTTTTTGAATGCAATTGTAACCTAATTACTATTGATTTTAAATCTAACATTTGTGTAGTGTACTAAAAGAGTGTGTTTTTCTTGTTAGCACACCTCCTCCATCTGTCACTTGCAGCAAACTTATGGTTAACATTAGCCCCTTTCACACAGTAATACCAGTAAGTTACTTTAAAGGGCCATGAAACCCACCCTGTCTTTTTATTCAGGAACATTTCCTGCATGTCACCTGTGACAAACGAGATATTAAAAGCGAGGAACTGCTGGAAGAGTTGAGTTTTAATGTCATCTTTGATACCGCACGGCGAATGGGAGAAAAAAATCCTCTGCATTTCTCGGTAACTTAGATGCACTTGGTAGGTAGCGTCAGAAAGCCGTGTGTGTAAAGACTATCCTGTCACAAAATGCAGCGAAAATTCTACATGATGGTCAATATTTGATTGCTGTGTTCACATGTTTACATTCAGAGAGTAGTATTTACAGCAAATCTTGCAGTCTATAATATTGTACTATAATATTGCAGTGATATTAACATACTGTAAACTTAGTAACTAAATCATTTTGGCTATGGTATGTCTTTAAAAACTGAAAGAGCACTGCTGACGATACGAACTAACTTTGCCATCTGAATGAATAAACAAAGGGCACTGATCGCACACTTACCAAATCTGTAGCGACAGGACAATCAAACTGGAACTGTGTCTTTTTTAAAAGGAGATGAGCGGCAAATCCTCATGAATTATTGCCGCACCCTCGGAGACGTCACGATGCACAGTGAGGTACAGACAGCCACTCTCCACTCTGAATTTACACGCAAGAATCGAATCGCCGTGACGTAGCTTCAAAAATTCGTTTAAAAACCAGAAGAACGAATTCGGTCAAAATAACGCAAAAACTACCTATTTTTACTTTTTAGAGACAAATATGTGTCCTAATAGTGTTTATAGCAGCGTGGGACACATATACGACTGTCAACTGCTCAAAAATGTGTTTTGGTGTTTCGTGACCCTTTAATAATAGTTTCATTTGAATGAAATTCTATAGAAAACTCTATAGAATACAAAGAAGATGTTTAATTATCTGTTGTCTTAGACTTTTAGACTTGACTCATGGCAGAGAATTAGGCTTATTAAGTTTTACCTTCCTTATTGCATCCCTCCTTTGTGCTTCATACAAAAAAAAAATCTATCAGGAGGCATGCTTAATATGATCACCATCATATTGTTTAAACTTTAGTTTTGTCGACTTGCAAACCTCACTGCGTGCCGTCACCTCCACATAAAAGACTGTTAATGCCGGTGTTTAACAACATATGAGCGGCGCGTCAGCAGCAGGTATTTTTTTGCATGTTAACGACCGGGACTCGCACCGGGAGAAGAGCAGCGCGTCAAAGTCCAGCAGGAGCGGTGTGTGAGGCGCGCAGGTGTGGTTTTCTGTGCACATGCAGCGATGCGTCACCAGCGTTGATTCGGTTGCACATAGAGAATAACATCTTTATTCCGGTATTACCCCTTTTAATACATACACTTGCATAAGAAGTCCAAAGCATTTACTGGGGCACTGGAGATTTTTACTGCCCCAGTAAATTGGGTCTAGCGACGCCCCTGGTTGAGTTTATTGGTAAATTTAAAAAAAAAGTGTTTGTTTTTTTCACACTGATAATGACATTCTGTCTTTTTGCCAGTAAAGCACCATTCACACAACAAAAATGGCTTCATCTACCATCCCACAAAACCCACATCTTGTGTTAATGTTATGTAAATGTGGATGGGCATAGGCTGTCAGTGTTTTTGTTGATTTTTGCGTTAATGTCCTTTTGTGTGCAACACTGAAATTCATTCAGCTGTTTTTGAAGCAGAGACATTGTATTAGATGGCTTTGAATTGTGCGCTAAAGAAAAGTAAAAAAAGGTTTTTAAAAAATAAATATAGAAATAAATAAAGAAAAGATTTGTAGCTGAAAATTGTGGTATGTGATGATTTATACACTCTCAGAAATAAAGGTACAGCCAGGGGCGGATTTAATGATTTGGGGGCCCTAAGCAATTCTAGCCATGGGGCCCAAATGTTCTAAAATGCACCTTTTGTACTTTAATTAATTTTTAATTGATTTATTTTACTGTTTTTTTTCTTATATTACTCAATCAAAATAATGCAAAATAATAATAACAACATGTAAATCATCTTGTAAAACTTTTTAAATGATTTGTTTTCTTAAAATGAATTCACAACTAAAAATTATATATAAACTATTATGTTTTTAAAACTAAATCTTTACCTAATTTGACTGCTGGACTTCTCCTTGATTGAGGGTGGGGGATGTGATACACGTTAGACTTTTATTTTTTAGACACTCACCACACAAAATAAGATAGAAAATAATGTTAGATATAATTTATAGGTAGAATTTATACTTCTAGGTATTTATTTGGGGGCCCTCAGATCTCCTGGGGCCCTAAGCGACCGCTTATCTTGCTTATTAGTTAAATCCGCCCCTGGGTACGGCAACTGTCACTGGGGCAATACCTTTTTAAAAGATACATATTTGTATCCAAAGAGTCCACACTGGTACCTCAAAGGTACGTAATAGTATCCAATTGTACCTGAAAAGTACCTTTGAGGTACCATTATGGACCCTTTAGGTACAAATACAGTTGAAGTCTCCCCCTGAATTATTAGCCCCCTGTTTATTTTTCCCCCAATTTCTGTTTAACGGAGAGCAGATTTTTTCAACACATTTCTAAACATAATAGTTTTAATAACTCATCTCTAATAACTGACTTATTTTACCTTTGCCATGATGACAGTAAATAATATTTGACTAGATATTTTTCAAGGCACTTCTATACAGCTTAAAGTGACATTTAAAGGCTTAACTAGGTTAATTAGGTTAACTAGGCAGGTTAGGGTAATTAGGCAAGTTATTGTATAACGATAGTTTGTTCTGTAGACTATCGAAAAAAATTGAGCTTAAAGGGGCTAATAATTTTGACTTTAAAATTGTGTTTAAAAATTTTTAAACTGCTTTTATTCTAGCTGAAATAAAACAAATAAGACTTTCTCCAGAAGAAAAAAATATTATCACATAATCAGACATACTGTGAAAATTTCCTTGCTCTGTTAAACATCATTTGGGAAATATTTAAAAAAAGAAAACAAAATCAAAGGTGGGCTAATAATTCTGGCTTCAACTGTATGTACCTTTTGAAAAGTTACTACCCAGTGACAGTTCCCGTACTTTTATTTCTGAGAGTGTAAAATGCAAGTCAGTGGCTAGCAAGTAAAAAAAATGTTATACAGGCAACATAAAATTAAAAAATGTGGCTGTTGAAGAGGCATTGAGGTCTTATGAGGTGATAGAATCTTTCTGTGGAAGAAACTCAAGAAATAAATATCAACAAACAGCTCATGTGTGAGTTCATTATGCAACAGGAAGCTCATGCTCCAGACTGTGAATGTACTCGGATGTTTGCTGAGCTTGTTAATTAAAAGTATTATCAAGTCAGCGCCAATAGCCTAGTGGTCAAGTGTGCTGACATATAGCACTGTGGTACTCACGGTGACCCAAGTTTGATTCCCGGCTTGAGGTCCTTTGCCAACTCTTCCTCTCTTCGCTCCCAAAACTTTCCTGTCTGTAACTTCTGCTGTCCTTCCAATTAAAGGTGAAAAACCTTATATATTAAATTATATTATATTATATTATATTATATTATATTATATTATATTATATTATATTATATTATATTATATTATATAAAAAGTATTTTTAATTTTTTTAAAAAGTATTATCAATGTAAATAATATGAAGTTTCTTGCACAAATCAATCATTCATTGAACTTCATGTGTGTTGTATTACTTTTTTAAAGAGCTGGTAGCAGTTTACTTGCATTTAATTCATCACCAAGAACCACAGTTTAGCTACGGTTTGTTATGATTTAGCGCCGGCAGCTAGCTCACTGCAACTCTCACATGGTCGCTCACTGAAGCTAAGCAGGGCTGCGTCCGGTTAGTACTTGGATGGGAGACCACATGGTGCTAGTGAGGCCAGCAGGGGGCGCCCAACCTGCGGTCTGTGTGGGTCCTAATGCCCCAGTACAGTGACGGGGACTCTATACTGCTCAGTGAGCGCCGTCTTTCGGATGAGATGTTAAACCGAGGTCCCGACTCTCTATGGTCATTAAAAATCCCAGGATGTCCTTCGAAAAAGACTCTCAAATCTGCCCACTGGCCTCTGTCCATCATGGCCTCCTAACCATCCCCATATCGCAATTGGCTTAATCATTCTGTCTCCTCTCCACCAATCAGCTGGTGTGTGGTGTGCGGTCTGGCGCAAAATGGCTGCTGTCGTGTCATTCAGGTGGAGGCTGCACACTGGTGGTGGATGAGGAGATTCCCCCCCCTATGTGTAAAGTGCTTTGAGTGCCCAGAAAAGCGCTATATAAATGTAAAGAATTATTATTATTATTATTATTATTACGGTGGTTAAGAGAGCTCAAACACACTGCAAGTTAAGAAAACATATGCAAATAGGAAAACGCGAACACATTGAGAAACCCTCTACATTAGTTTGACAAACTCATGCACCCAATTTCTGAATATAGAAATATGCTGCAAATAGTGCAGACCATAAGGAAATGTGTCGGGGGACCCCAAAAAGTGACAGACCTGGCTACTTCCTGTTCAGAGCAGCGGTGTTGTCTGAGATAATTTTTTTAACTTGCTCGTTTCTAAAGGAATACAGTTTGTTGTTGTTTGTATATTTTAGGTGTAAAATTATTAATCTGACAAATTGCACAATTAATGTTAAATTAAATGTTATGGTCCCCCAGCATATTTCCATTGTGGTCTGTCCTACTTGAAGCATATTTCTGTGTTTGCATGTGTTTGAGATATTTGCATGTTTGCAAAACATTTGAGCCAAATGTATGCCACTTAAGTGTAAACAATACTTTAGAAATGTTTTGATACACCAGCCTGATCTCACGAGGAAACGTAAGTATTTTACGTTTTGTCAATTTAGTGGCTAATTCATACGAATTCGTATGAGTTCAGTCAAAAATGTACGATTTTAAAAAGGAGGCGTGGCACCTAACCCCACCCCTAACCCCAACCGTCATTGGGTGATGAGCAAATCGTACTAAATTGCACGAATTAGATCGTACAAATTCATACGAATTAGCCACTAAATCAAAAAGTTACGAATTGCCATGAGATTGCGTTGGATACACTTTAAAATTGACAATAAGTATATATTTTTAATTATTAGACAATATACTGTACGTAATTGTAAAATTGTGTAAAAAGAAGTCAAAAATTGCATTTAACCTAAATGTAAACTTTAATTGTAAATGAAAACTGGAAACATTACATGCCGTTTACACCAGTATATTCCTTTACAGTGCTATTTTGTAGGCACTGTTTTAAAGGTAAGCTAAGGTACTTCTTTTTACAAGGGTAAGCAAAGTTGCTGTAAAATTGTGAGGGACATCAAATTTTCAGATTTTTCCAATATATAATTCATGATGGACCCCTGTTAAATAAAATATCAAGAAACCAATAGAAGCATCATTGCACTGCTGGTCCCTCAGGAGTCTGTGAAGGAAAGTAAATTCCCTCTTCATTTCATTGCGCAGTCAGAGAGACGTCTTGATTAACAACAAGGATAAAACAAACAAGGGGGAATAACAAAGTAAATTGGTTCCTCGCAAACTTCGTAAAGGAGAAACCCTGCAAGGTGAAATGTGCAGTAATCATTTAAAGATTTGTGTCCTTTGTCTTCCTCATTTTTGTCCCCAGCCCGCATAACAATCAGTCCATCCAAATAAACAGATGTGCGTTTCCCACTGAGTGATATTCCTATTACAGTCAAGTGCTTCTCATAAGAATGAGGCACTTTTCCAGCTTTGACTGGAATTAATGTTCCAGATTGTTGAGCCGAAGCTGTCACAGCATGTTTTTACGATTAATCAGACACTACAGGTGTGATATTCACCTTACAGCTCTTGTTTATTTAGATGATATGAAGCAGAAAACTTTCTGTTCTACCTGCGGTGTGTTGTTGCTGACAGAGATGTGTTATTGCATTTCATTTTTGTGGACAGTTTTGTTTTCTAAATGCGCATTATATTGTGAAATACATATTTGATGAACAACATTTGCGTTCTCTTGAATTTGATCCTGTGGTGAATGATTATTATTCTGTCTTAGTCACTGTCTGTTTCCCTGGGTCTCATTTTCATACGTTCTTTTGATTGATTGACTGTGAAATTCAATTAGACACTCTTGTAATTGAGTCATTTTGTTTACACTCTTCTCTTTACTTTCATAATTTGGCCACGTCTCTGTTGAGACTGCAGTTTGCTGTAGAGCATGATTTGCAGAACAACATTGACCATATTGTTAAGGGTGGCATAGAATGAAAATCTGTACATGTCTAGGCAAAGCTCAATAGTTTATTCAGAGTTCAGAACATTGAAATGACATACAGTGAGCCTCAAACACCATTGTTTCCTCATTTCCTAACTGGAAAATCAGGCCAATGGGCTATATGCACAGCTAGAGTTTTAAAACCAATGATAAACGTCTGATGAAAGCTTAATGTGACTATTTTCAATTTCACAAGGTTGTTTTTACAGCATCGATGTTGTAATATAAGAACAATACATTCAGTTAAATAGACTTAAGCATTCATTTAGTTGTTCAAGCATAAAACGAGATGAAAAGACCATTGTAACCGTTAGCAGCAACAGGCTAGCGCAGAAATTCCATTGAATATACTGGAGTAAAATTAATTTCCATTATTTAAAGACTTGGTGCGGAAAAATATCATTTAATGTAGTGCTTCTTGTTTTGTCTGATAACCACTTCATATTGTATATCTAACAGGCAGTGAAGATCGCTGATTCTTAAAAAAATATGATCTTAAATGTGACAATTTTGTAATGGAAAGACAGTTCCCCGGAAGCCTTTGGGCTGCCTGGCTGAAAATGAAAAGTCTGTGTACATGTAGCTTATTGGAATAAAACAATGACTGTTACGTTGCACGTTGCACACATTTGTAGTGAGATTATGACAATACACTTATTTTTAAGTTGATCTTAACTTGTGTTGTACTTTCTATGTATGTGGGACTCTTATTTTGAAAACGGGCAGGCATTAAGGAAGAGTAAGCTATTCTGTAAAGCAGGCAGCTATGCATGACCACAAAGTGTATCATGTTTTTATAGCATGTCAGAACACACAATGTGGGATATATGAATTATAAATTTATTCAATGCTTTCCTGAAATGGCAAAATGTCTGTTTGAGTGTATATTTTGTTAGTTTAACATGTATATTGTGAAATTATCTGTGCATGTTTGTAATGAGGCAACAAATACATGCGTATGTTTGTAATGAGGCAACAGATACATGCGTATGTTTGTAATGAGGCAACAAATACATTGCAACAACTACATTTAATGCACATTTATGGATCGTGTCATATCATTTAGCTCTTACTGTGATTTTTACTGGAGTAAAAAGATGCCAGTAAACCTTTAAAAACTTGTATATTTATGAGGGGATTGGTATTAATTCCTGTCTGTGTTTCCATATATGATAAAACAACAAAATACAACTCTAAATACATCTCTACTGTTCCCTTTTGTTGAATAAAATTATAATTTAGCTTATGTTTCATCCACAATACAACTCAGAAGCAAATTAGATTAATCTATTGGCATAAAGATAGCCCACTCCTTCCTTCTAGCTAAAATAAACCTATAGTACTTTTTAACAACTTAAGTATGACTATTTTGCATGTCTGTATTTTCACCAACCTGATTTCACCAAGTAGGACAAGTTTCTGGATTAACATCTATCTTGATCCTGGAACAACATTCCAAACAGCCAATCAGAATTAAGGGATATGTTTACTGTTTATGTTAAGTTTAGGCTTACGGTTAGGTTTATGCACTTCTTCGTAATTGTTATCCAGCTACTATTCCCCTCTGATTTTGGGAATAATTTACAGTTATGGTTGGGTTTAGGGATAGGGAACAGGAATAAACTACATATTCAAACAAAAATGATGCTCCAGGATCAACATAGATGTAATCCAGGATCACATCATACAAACAAATTCATGATGTGTGTGTATTTTAGAGTTCACAATGCTTTGTTTGACAGCCACTGACATAAGCTGCATCATAGCTGAGCTCATTAATATTTCATGACCCTTCCAAATATGGTCAAAACCAACCATATAATTAGGGTCAATCCTAGGGTTGGAAACTGACCTGTAAAACCGTTTCTAAGCCACATACCTTCTATTGAGATATCAGAGATCTATTTCATTGAATTGATTTCATGCTGTTTCATAAGCATCAATGCATTTTGTGGCAACTTTAATTGAAATAATGTTTATACCAAAATGTTAACTACAGGTGGTAAATAGAAAGTTAATGGACTTAAAGTTTGTCATCATTGAATTTTATTTTATTTTTTTAAAACAATATATTTTATTTTATTTGATTATTTATTTATTTATTTTTTATTGGGAGAATATGTAGAATTACAGAATGTTTGCAAATATATAAAAAGATCCTCCACATTTTACTTATGCAAAAAAAAAAATAAAAATTAAACAAAATATTTCTTTCTTTAATTATTAAATACAAGTTATTATATTACAATTCCATGTTTAAATGTACGTACACTTTTTTTTTTCTTGGTCTACTAACACAATACATGGAGTCTACATATGAGTATGTAAACCATTATCTGAATTGACAGAAAAATCCTTAGTTACAATTACAGAAGGAAAGAAAAGATCGTCATTGAATTTTAGATAACAGCTAAATATTTTAACGAATTTCAGTAACCAAACAGATTTGTAGTATTTATTTTTCCAGCTATGACAGTAAATGGATGGCAAGATCTGTTTGGTTAATGCGTTCTTCAAAATGAAATGATGTGCACATGAATGCAACAGCCTGAAGATGAGTAAATGATGGCAGAATTTGTAATTTTGTGGGTGAACTATCCCTTTAAATCAAATTATGCACAAATGTGATATTCTGTATAGAGAAAAAATATTAAATCTATTCATTTAATCAAATTCATACAAATAACCATAGACCCAAATTGTCCATTATGTAATTTATGTCCATCAAAAATGTCAGTCATGCAGTTTGATTGCTGCACTACTTTGATTACACAGAAAGAGTTAGCTTTTCTAATTACTTTATAATTAAATGTTATGAATCTTTTCTGTTTTATCTCTGTTTATTTTCTCTGAGTGCCGTCTGCACTGATAAATCTCTTTACTGCTGTAGTCACCTTCTAATTAGTGTCACAAGCCTGGAGCTCTTGTTTATCTTTCCTGGCCAAAGAGCGTTACTCATCTTTATTTTTTATCTCCCTCTGTCCTTTGGGTGTTCATAATAACGAAAGGGCTATGAAAAGGCTTGCTTTTTCCCATCTAACCCAGACATTCCCAGTTTAAAAAAAAGATAAATAAACTTTTGAAATAGTTTCTAAAGGGATAGTTAAGCTAAAAATAACATTTGCTGAAAACATATTTACCCTCAGGCCATTTAAAATGTAGATGAATTTATTGAGTAATCCACATGAATGTAGTCCATCAATTAATGTCTTATGGATTGAAAAGCTGAGGGTTTGTTAAAAAAAATTCCATAATTGGGAGATTTGACCTTTAGTCATTACTGGCCAAAAATATCATAAGAGTCTTAATGAAGTTAAAACGTCTATCTCTTGTTGTCGTCTCACATCACAATTCACCAAATATATTGAATTGTATCTGCTTTGAACTGTTCTCACTTGTAAAAAAAATGCTTGGTATGTTCACATTTCTCCAATGATTTAGATGTAAATGACTTTTTCGCTGCAGAACCCAAAAATAATAGATAGATTTTAGCTGGAAGAAATTATTTGAAGCTAAAAAAACATTGAACTAGAATTATGTGAATTATTGTAAATTATTATGATGGTTTAATCATAATAATCAGTTTTATTTATCCACTGCATCAAATTGAACATAATGCTAATTTTCTCATCTACTGTACATCTTAAACCTTTTCATTTTTGGTTAAACTGGTTCTTTAAAGAGATTTGTGTTTAGCCTAAAATGACAGTTCTGTCAGTAATTCTCTCACACTGCTGATCTAAACCCACAGGATCTGAAACAGCATGAGCACTGTTCACGTCTGAAACACAAACGAGGATATTTTAATCACATCTGAGAGACTCCATTTGAAGTCTGTTCACCCAAAATACTTGTGCTTGAAAATGTTATTAAAGAGATTAAAAAATTAAGAACAAAAATAGATTCAATTCTTATGTTTCAAGTAGTCTAATAAGAGTCATCTAAAGAGAGACACTTGCTTTATGGGATTTATTTAATTTAGGCTTTTGTTTACATATATAAACACTGATCTGAAAACATAAAGATAAGCACAAGTATATGCACATCAAAATCACGCTTCTTATTTGTGTATGTAGAGCTTGTTATAAAGATGTATCAGTGCACTTTATTGTTTTGTAAAAAAAATATTTGCCCTCATAATCTTTTATCAAATACCATAACCTTCCCTGCCCTCTCAGAATGACTTTTCTTCAATTCTGGTGTGTTTTCTGCTCTGCCTTCATCCATTTGCCAATCTTCCTCAATTTTTTTATCAACACCAATCTTTCAACAATCCAACGGTTCCTAAAGTAAGAAATCATGCACTGCCCTATATATTTTTCTCATTTTAGGACCGTTTAAATCAGGGGTGTCCACACTCAGTCTTGGAGGGCTGGTGTCCTGCTGAGTTTAGCTCCAACTTACTTCAACACACCTGCTAGGAAGTTTCTAGTACATCTAGTAAGAGCTTGATTAGCTGGTTCAGGTGGGTTTGATTAGGGTTGGAGCTAGTCTCTCCAGGACACCGGCCCTCCAGGACCGAGTTTGGACACTCCTGGTTTAAATTGTATGTATGGACCAAAATGGTAAAAATGACAATCTAAACTTTCATTTCATGGTGACATTAAAGTGCACAAGATGTGACTTTTGCAAATCTCATGATTTAAATAACCCTTCACACTTCTGTAATAAGTTTCATCTGAAGATGCTGCAAAGAGTGTAGTGCAAATCTTTGTTTTTAAAAGGAATAAATTAAGTTCAACTGGATTCTCATGTGCAGGGGCCAGAGGATAGAGAGCAGTGAACACTATGGACGTTTTTCATATTTCCGGGTTTCTCAGTAGTGAAAATCATTATAGTTGACTTAGAGCACAGTGAATGGGAGAGTACAATTTTTTTTTCTACATTCCTATTTGCTGAAATAATAAAATAAAAACTCAACGATTGTGTTAGCAAGACTTTCAGAAAAAAAATAATAAATAAAATTAAGATTGATAACGACAGCCAGAAGAGAGAACAACGCCAAATTTACTGCCATGTCCATAGACGCTGCATTATAAATGCTTCACATAAATAAATACGTATAAATATACATACTTTTTTTTTTTTTACAAAATCTAAATATTAAAAACTATTAAGTATTTAAGATGCTGATGACTGTTAAATGCATCATAAATGTCTTGTGAAAAGAGTCCACAGTGAACACAGCTTGGGTCTGTCTTAACGAGGTGCTTATCTAAATCAGGTGTGTTATGTGATGGTAAACTGAGCAGGATTGAGAACCCATGATCTAGGATTCTCACAACAAATGGTATCTTTTAGACACACTATTACATTGTTTTGTTCTAAATAGAGCACTATACCGTGGATAAACAATTGGGACAGTGTAAGTGCTTTCCAGTGGAGGGATTTGTTTTGTGTTTGTTTGACTTAAATTGATGTAGCGTCCGGAATCGCCTACTACTTAGCAGAGATGGGAGTAATGCCGCAGTCACACTAGAGTTTGAGCTTGCGAAATTCTGTCGTACGGTGCTGCGAAAAGGGGCGGGATTAAACAAGATGATTAGACATTAAAAAAGCGAGCGATTGCTCCATATTTTAAATTTCTGTCCAGAGAGGTCATGTTTTGATCCTGGATTGGTCTCACGCAGTCAAGGGATGCGATTTCGCAGGTCAGAGTTCACCAAGCTTGAACTTTGCACTGCAGCAACCTGCGAAACTCGACGCATGACCCTGCGTTTCCGGTCTGACGCATTCGCGTGCGTATGAATGGAAGTCTATGGGGAGTAAAGTCCAGTGTGACCGCGGCTTAAGTCACACATGTGCAAGTCACAAGCAAGTCTCAAGTCATAACCAAGGCCAGACGGAATCTGCGGACGTTTTTTGCTATTTCTGCGGAGAATTTTGGTAAAAATCTGCGGATTTCTGCGGAATTATTTTGGGAGTATCATAACTAAAACCTTAATATGTTAAATAAAAAATAATATCTTTTTAACTTGTATTTAATGTTTAAAATGCAAATCCAATTAGATTAACTGTAAATAGATAACTTTAAGTAAATAAACAGAATTAATGATGGGCTAAAAATCTGCGGAAATCTGCGGAAAATCTGCTGAAAATCTGCGGAATTCTGCGCGCGCAGATTCCGTGTGGGCCTAGTCATAACCTTCAAGTCTCAAGCAAGTCAAGTCAATTTTTGTCGGACTCAAGTCAATTCATAGCTTCAATTTATATATATATATATATATATATATATATATATATATATATATATATATATATATATATATATATATATATATATATATAAATATATAGACCTTAAAATGGTTTTTAAAAAATTTAAAAACTGCTTTTATTCTAGCCGAAATAAAACAAATAAGACTTTCTCCAGAGGAAAAAATATTATCAGACATACTGTGAAAATTTCCTTGCTCTGTTAAACATCATTTGGGAAATATAAAAAAAATAAAAGAAAAAAATTCAAAGGGGGGGCTAATAATTCTGACTTCAACTGTATGTGCAGTAGATTAATATATTTATTGTTTGTTTAATGTGTTTATTGCTTAAGGGGGCTAATAATATTGACCTTAAAATGATGTTGTTGTTGTTGTTTTTTTATTAAAAAATGCTTTTATTCTAGTCGAAATAAAACAAATAAGACTTTCTCCAGAAGAAAAAAAACCTTATCAGAAATTATGTGAAAAAAAATTCTTGCTCTGTTAAAAATAATTTGAGAAATATTTGAAAAAGAAAAAAAATTCACAGGAGGGCTAATAATTCTGACTTCAACAGTATATATAATATGTGTGTGTGTTAGAATCACACACTCCATGATGTCTCCATGATCATTACAATCAGTATTTCTTTTTAGATATTTAGATGAATACACTATTTTTTTTACAGTTAACCTTAAATATACAGTTGCAATCAGAATTATTGAACCCCCTTTGAATTTTTTTTTCTTTTTTAAATATTTCCCAAATGACGTTTAACAGAACAAGGAAATTTTCACAGTATGTCTGATAATATTTTTTCTTCTGGAGAAAGTCTTATTTGTTTTATTTCGGCTAGAATAAAAGCAGTTTTGAATTTTTTTAAAACCCATTTTAAGGTCAAAATTATTAGCCCCTTTAAGCTATATATTTTTTCAATAGTCTACAGAACAAACCATTATCATACAATAACTTGCCTAATTTCCCTAACCTGCCTAGTTAACCTAATTAACTTAGTTAAGCCTTTAAATGCCACTTTAAGCTGTATAGAAGTGCCTTGAAAAATATCTAGTAACATATTATTTACTGTCATCATGGCAAAGATAAAATAAATCAGTTATTAGAGATGAGTTATTAAAACTATTATGTTTAGAAATGTGTTGAAAAAAATTTCTCTCTGTTAAACAGAAATTGGGGAAAAAAATAAACAGGGGGGCTAATAAATCAGGGGGTTGAATAATTCTGATTGTAACTGTATGGTTAACCTAAACTTTCTTATGATGATAGAATTGTTATTATATTTATTTTTAAAATATTGGACCTTTTTACAGTTCTTTCCTCCAGGAAAGTGCATTCAGACCCTGAATCCCTACAATGTGAAACTAAAACTACTTACAGTGATAATGAATTCAGCAATCTCTAAAAAGCCAGCGGCCCAGGGTAAGGTCAGCTAAGATAATGAATACAGCGGTGAGCATCCATTGTTCCATATTCTGGCCACGAGCAGACACACACCGCGCACCATCACATGACTCTATACTAGTGCCATTGGCAAACACATTGTATAGCCTATAGCATTAGTTATTCATGATCCAATGAATGAAATGCCACGGGTGTTCCTGGAATAAAGATTGATCCAAAAATAGGTCTCATGAAGAAACGGCTATATTTAGAGAGAAAACAACAATGGCGGTACATGTGAAAGATTGTTTTGCTCAGGGACCGTATGGAATTTCTCTGCTGAGCCAACCCAGCAGAACAGAGGGCTGGATGCGAAAGCGGATATGGGGTGGTCAGCTCTTTCCTGACCTTAAGGGTCAGCATTTTCAACACTATAGTACATGTAAAATATGCTGGATCTTCATATAGCCACCAGTGTTTCTAGCTCAGACTAAAGCCAGCAGAATGTGATGTAATAAAACAGAAGGTCTGCTATATGGATAATATGGGATGTCAGATTTACTAATTGCATTGACATGTAATATTAGCTTACAGCAGGTAAATCAGTCATGATTGTTGAAACTACTTGTTTAAAATGAGCTGAAACAACACAATTCTTCAGGGTTTTTTTGGGACAACTTAATTGTTTTATGTTCAATCCTCTAAGTTAAATTAATTTCTTTATGTTGTCCCTACACAAATCAAATTTTGTGGAAGTTTTTTTTGCAATTAAATGAAAAGGAATATACAGTACACGTATACACATCAAATGTTTTTCATGCCCCAGATCAAAATGCTTATCTTATTTGTACAATGACAAGGAGTTTGTTATTTCATCTTCAGAGACACACTTTCAACCTTTGTATATAGATGCAGCTAATGCCGCTGAGCAAGGTTGACAGTTTAGAGCGTGAAGATGTGTAGCTGTAAAAGCAGAACCACCGCTGTGTGTGTCTGACAGCACAAGACATCTCAAACCAACCAGACTTGACAGTTTGTCTCACACAAAGACACCTCAAGACATTTGAGGGAGTAACTATGGGAATATATTTGTTTGATCTTGCCACATTAACAACAATAAGATACACAGCATTTGGCTGTGATATGTCTGTCTATCTATCTATCTGTCTGTCTGTCTGTCTGTCTGTCTGTCTGTCTGTCTGTCTGTCTGTCTGTCTGTCTGTCTGTCTATCTATCTATCTATCTGTCTGTCTGTCTGTCTGTCTGTCTGTCTGTCTGTCTATCTATCTATCTATCTATCTATCTATCTATCTATCTATCTATCTATCTATCTATCTATCTATCTATCTATCTATCTATCTTTCTATCTATCTATCGTCTATCTGTCTATCTGTCTCTCTGTCTGTCTGTCTGTCTATCTGTCTGTCTGTCTATCTATCTATCTATCTATCTATCTATCTATCTATCTATCTATCTATCTATCTATCTATCTATCTATCTATCTATCTATCTATCTATCTATCTATCTATCTATCTATCTATCTATCTATCTATCTATCTATCTATCGTCTATCTGTCTGTCTGTCTGTCTGTCTGTCTGTCTTGTCATGGCCAGTTTCAATGTACACCAGTCAATTTTCTGATGGTTAATATTACCCTTTCAACATGTAATTATCAATGAAACCATGATTGATAATTGAGATTTTGAAAACTTGTAAAGCATGGTAAAAACCTGGTAAATCATGTAATATTGCGGTTATATAATTGTTTATACTGTATAGACAGTTACAGTTTTTCTCTTACTTTTTTATAAATCTGTCCTGAATTGGTAAATTGCTTCCAGATTTATCTTGACTGGCTAAGATCTCTAACAGAGATTCATTTCAAAGGAAATTGTCCTATTTTCACATTTCTACTTTAGGTTTTTTCTTTGTGTTATGCACTGCTGTTTGCTTTCTGCATTGCATTGACATGGTCTGTCAATAAATTACAGTATAAATAGTGATAGCATAAATGTGACTCTTGTCCAGTGTCTTGCAATCAAACTCCTACGCACACTAATCTAAATTACAATCAAAACTGTAGCCATAGTTTACATTAGACCCCCACAGTATACACTGTTGAATTGAGAAATTTAAATCCTGGTCTGAAAAAATGTACCAAAGCTACTGAGAAAACAGTAACAAATATACAGTTGAAGTCAGAATTATTAGCCACCTTTACATTTTTTTGTTCTTTTTTAAATATTTCCCAAATTATGTTTACAGTTTTTCTCAGTCGCTTTGGTGCATTTCTCATAATACTATTTACATTTGCACAACAGTTAATGCATTTCTCAAAACAATTAGTGCAAACTGCAAAACCTAGTGGATAACCTGCAAAAGCGCGTCACTTGCTCAAAATGGAGAGCTCATTCCTCAAAAGCAAGTATTCATGTCAATGAAAGTGTCAATGTCATCAAAATGAAAAGTCTTCACACCATTGTTTATGAACAAGATAGTCAGATGGCTTTGTCATGTTTTCATTATGACAGTTTACTCTGTACAGATTTTGGTGACACGTCCTGAAAATGCTCAAGACAGCACTATATACTATTTGCAAAGTCATTTGAAAACTACAGTAAAGTTAGACATCACTGCATTTAGTGAGGTATCTGAGTACAAGACACTGAATACAGTATGTGTGTTTCACATTTTTACTGCATTTTCTCTTTACAATCCTAATTTATTCACAGCATTGTGCAAAAGAATAAACACACTCTTATTTACAACAAACATAAACTTCCTTTGGGTAGAGCTGTGCACAACTGTAAATATTATTGCAGTACATATTGGAACTGAACCTACAACACACACAGGTCTGTAAATCATTCATGAAATTGTTCAATTTAGAAGACATTTTCAGAAAAAAAAGATTTACATTTTTAAAATAAAATTTGCTTGACAGATTTTGACAACTAGTTCAACATTTTTGTATGTAAAGACTCAAGTAATGAAATGAGGACTATTAGTTTTATATGGAATGACTATTCAGCAGACAAAAGTTCATTTTGACTGACATTACATAAGCAAATGATAATGTTATAAAACAGCAGAGAGTTGCATGAAAGCAATTGATGCATGTCCAAAAGCATTTGCAATTTGTTGAAAGGAATGAGAAACTGCTACTGTGATGTGCACAAATGACTAATTGTTTTGAGAAATCCATTAACTGTTGTGCAAATGTAAATAGTGTTGTGAGAAATGCACCAAAGTGACTGAGAAAAACTGTAACAGAGCAAGGACATTTTCACAGTATGTCTGATAATATTTTTTCTTCTGGAGGAAGTCTTATTTATTTATTTCGTTTTAAAAAATTTTAAAATCCATTTTAAGGTCAAAATTATTGAGAGGGGTCTGAATGCAGACCTGGTGCATTGCAATCCGAGCTGCATCCAAGGCTTTTTAATGCGCTCACCTAACCCCACCCTTAACCCTACCCGTCACAGAGACGTCACTCACTCCATTGAGTGCATTGTGTCTGACATTGCATCGCTGAGTGATACAATCTCAGCTTGCATCATAGAGGCTGCATCCAGATACAATTGAAATTATTAGCCCCTTTAAGCTATATATATATTTTCGATAGTCTACAGAACAAAGCATCGTTATACAATAACTTGCCTAATTACCTTATCCTAGGGTGCGTTTTCCAAATAACGGCATAACTTGTGGCTGAACTATCATAGTACTATGCATCTTTTGGGAAAAGAACGATGTAGTGACGAATGTTTCCCAAAATAGTTTCTCTGTCACAGATCCATCGTTTGAACCACGTTAGTTATAACGTAAAAAGCCCATAATGATGCTCTAAACGGGGTGTTAACTACTTCTTTAGAGAAGAACCCCATAATTTCAAATGTCAAATCGCACAACCCTTTTTGGGTTTTATTAAGCAGGTTCGTGCAGTTTTAAAATGTTCATATCATTACATCTCTACTCTCTACGCCTCTGTTTGCCTGTCAAACCCTCTATGTGAAAGTTTGGATGCTGCCGCAATATTGGCTTCTAGAATATTTGATTGGTTAAAGGGTTGAATTGGATGAGGTTACGTCATAAAAACTGTCCAATCCATATTGGCGGAAATGAGAAAGTTTTGAATGCTTTCATCTCCTAAATGCAAGATCACTGTCACTAAATTTGCTAGGTTTGAAGTGCACTAGCTTATAGATAACCTGTAAGACATTATAGATGTATAAATATATCATATATGTCGATGCTTATAGATAATGGCTTATTGATATACAGTACAGTAAGACCCCAACCTCCATTTCATGTGAATGAACATAAAAAGTCCATGCTGTAAACTAGGCATGGGCAGGTATAAGATTCTGACGGTATGATAACCTTGGATAAAAATATCACGGTTTCACGGTATCACGGTATTGTAATTACTGCTCTAAAATATATTCTTTTTAAATGTCTGGGTAAAAAACTAAAAAATTTTTCCCCTTTGAACACAATATATTTTATTTTGAGAAACATTTATAATATTTTGGAGCAGTAAACGTGCCAGACTAAATAATGAAAATGAATCATTGACTTCTGCTGTCTTCATTAGTTTCAAAAACGCAGATTTATTTACAATTTAAAATGGCATCTTTGTATATATTTTCTGCTGGAGATGCTGTTGTTAAAAAAAATGTAAATAAAAAATCTTACACATACCTTAGGAACGGTATTAGAGAAAATTTTGGCGGTATGATAACCTTGACTTTTTCAAACCGCGGTATACCTTGAAAACGGTTATCGTCCCATGCCTACTGTAAACTTCTATTAGCTTCTATTTAACTTCTAGTCTAAAAATCATTAGAAATGTAAAATTGTGTATATATTTAGATACATTACCAAAGGAGAAACACTAGAATATGTTTTTGTTGTTCTATCCATCCATTCCGTCCTTCCATTTTTGCTGTCTGTTTGTCTGTCAGTGAAAAAAGTGATATTTTTAATAGAATATTTAAAAATGTGTGTAACATATTAGTTCTTTTAATGTATCATATCAATTATACACATAAAATCGCACAATATTTTCATGAATGTTTCTTAAAACACTTACAGTAAGTAAAAAGTGCATTTTGTAATAATGTACTGATAGTTAATGCTTAACATTGTTTAAATTTGAACAAAATACACTCTTTTCATGTATTCCTTTTTATTTATTCGCTCTTTAATTTTAAATTCATATTTATATTACATAAAACAATATATGTTTTCCTTCTTATTGAGTGGAACGACATGCTGCCATCTTTCATGTGCAAAAACCATGTGCAGAGTACTGTCCCAACAGAAGGTCACACAGCTGGATAGACAAAGAACAGAGAAGGGGAAATGAAATACAGCACGTGCTCATCTAGAGTATATAAATCCATGACATTGCCACATATGCATCTAACAAATCAGTCATCCCCTCCATATACCTTTGCTATATTTCATTCTACATTTGCACACACACTCAAATTAGGCAGAGGGACTTATACACTCTCTATTGCGTCTAAATTTGACAACATCATATCTAAAATTATTTATCCACTTAAAAAAAAGAGTTTATTTTGGTGTATGTGTATTCCTAGTGCTATCCCGGCCCTCTATCCAGGGACACCTGAGCTCTCCTGCTCCAAGGTCACATCCACGACTCTTCTTCCTGTGCCAATGGCAGCCTGCGTGGAGCCTGGCTCAGTTTGTCTCTGTCTCGGTGGCTGTTAAAAAAAAAGACTCCTCCTATCAGCTGCCGGATCTCTAGGGGGTGTGGCTGGATAAATGACCGATCGGCCAATCGCTCAACTGGAAACAATTAGTCATGTCTCCTCAGATGCTGCTCGTGCTGTTTAATTAGCCTCATTAGGCCTGGTGGGCAGGACAGCCTGAGGAGACGTGCAGATACGTATCTGTGGTTACTACTGATCTGCAGTCAGGTTGACTGCTCCTCCATCTGACCCCTGGTTAGGATTGCATCGATCACCAATTAGGAAATATTGATCTTTCTCAGACTCGCCCCCCCTCCAGTGGTAATAACGTAAGAGAGACAATTAGGACGAAAACGTAAGATGTTGCTGTAAGTTAGCTCCTGCGCTGACCTGCTGTAAATAATGTTTTATGGTTAATGAAACTGTGCAAATATGCTTTTTTAAATCCACATGGGTGTTTTTTAGGAGTTATTTTGTTTTATATTTAAAAATCTGAATGTCCTTAAAATATACTGTTTGGGGAAAATCACTCCAACCATGTATGTTGGTCAAAATGTCCTTTAAGCTGGTGTTATTTTATAGTATTTTCAATATTATTTTAATTGCTAACAAGTTTGGGTCGATTGGTACTAGGGCATTATGATGTGGTGTGCTGGCTGAATATACAATCACATTTCTAGGATATTCAGAGTGATTCATTATTTTCTAGGTTGTTGCTAGATTTCTGCAACAGTGGCTGCGTCTGAAATCGCCTACTACTCAATAGGTACTGCATTTGAATTTGAATTTACTACTCGATCGTACAGTGCATCTGGAAAGTATTCATGCTTCACTTTTTCCACATTTTTTTTATGTTACAGCCTTATTCCAAAATGGATTAAATTCATTTATTTCCTCAAAATTCTACACACAATACCCCATAATGACAATGTGAAAAATACTTTTTTAAATTGTTGCAAATTTATTAAAAATAAAAAACCTGAAAAATCACATGTACATAAGTATTCACAGCCTTTGCTCAATACTTTGTTGATGCACCTTTGACAGCAATTACAGTCTCAAGTCTTTTTGAATATGATGCCACAAGCTTGGCACACCTGTCTTTGGGAATTTTTGCCCATTCCTCTTTGCAATACCTCTCAAGCTCTATCAGGTTGGATGGGAAGCGACAGTGTACAGCCATTTTCAGACCTCTCCAGAGATGTTCAATAGGATTTAGGTCTGGGCTCTGACTGGGCCACTCAAGGACATTCACAGAGTTGTTGTGAAGCCACTCCGTTGATATTTTGGTGGTGTGCTTTAGGTCATTGTCCTGCTGGAAGATAAATTGTCGCCCCAGTCTGAGGTCAAGAGCACTCTGAAGCAGGTTTTCATTCAGGATGTCTCTGTACATTGCTGCATTCATCTTTCCCTCTATCCTGACTAGTCTTCCAGTTCCTGCTGCTGAAAAACATCCCCACAGCATGATGCTGCCACCACCATGCTTCACTGTAGGGATGGTATTAGCCTAGTGATGAGCGGTGCCTGGTTTTCTCCAAATGTAACGCCTGGCATTCACGCCAGTGAGTGTAATTTTAGACTTATCAGACCAGAGAATTAGTTTCTTATGGTATGACAGTCCTTCAGATGCCTTTTGGCAAATTCCAGGCAGGGAGTAGCTTCCATCTGGCCACTCAACTATACAGGCCTGATTGGTGGATTGATGCACAGATGGTTGACCTTCTGTAAGGATCTCCTCTCTCCACAGAAGAACGCTGGAGCTCAAACAGAGTGACCATCTGGGTATTGATCACCTCCCTGACTAAGGCCCTTCTCCCCCGATCATACAGCTTATATAGCTGGCCAGCTCTAGAAAGAGTCCTGGTGGTTCTAAACATCTTCCACTTATGAATGATGGAGGCCACTGTGCTCATTGGAACTTTCCGAGCAGCAGACATTTTTCTGTAACCTTCCCCAGCCTTGTGCCTTGAGACAATCCTGTCTCGGAGGTCTACAGGCAATTCCTTTGTCTTCATGCTTGATTTGTGCTTTGACATGCACTGTCAACCCTGGGACCTTATATAGACAGGTGTATGCCTTTTCAAATCATGTCCAATCAACTGAATTTACCACAGGTGAACTTCAATTAAGCTGCTGAAACATCTCAAGAATGATCAGTGGGAACAGAATGTACCTGAGCTCAATTCAGAGCTTCAAGGCAAAGGCTGTGAATACTTATGTAGATATGATTTTTCAGGTGTTTTTTTTTTTTTATAAATTTGCAACAATTAAAAAAAAAAATCTATTTTCACATTGTCATTATGGGGTATTGTGTGTAGAATCTTGAGAAAAAAAATGAATTGAATCCATTTTGGAATAAGGCTGTAACATAAAAAAGTGGAAAAAGTGAAGAGCTATGAATACTTTCCGGATGCAATGTACTGTCCTATACAGTATGAATGTGAGTAGTATGAATGGAACTCTATGAATTCATACATACTGCTTACCTCGCATACTGTTTTTAGCGTACTATATAGTATGGAAGTGTGCAATTTCAGATGCAGCCAGTGTTTTGTGTTGGTGGCGCTAGTGATGAAGTTTTACTGACTCAGACTTTTGAGTTTCGTTCATCGAGACAAACAAATCTTTTTTCATTCGTTTCGATTTGTTTCATTCAGTTCAATTTGTCAAAATATTAATTGCTTCCAATGAACGAATCACTCCCTGAGAAGACTCATCGTTCTCGAGTCACAAAAAAAGATTAATTTCAAATGAACCAATGGTGCTTGTTTTCTAGGACATTCCTGGATTGATTCTATATGGTTATCTGAATGAAAAAGTGTTATTTGACTGCTAAATGGTTGTTAAATAGCTGTAAAATTGTCAGAATAACTATATGAGGATTTCTGTGGTTGCTTCTTTGGTTAATTGATTGCAAGGTTAGGGATTTATGAGAGTTTTTTTGTGTAGGTGTTATGTTGCTAGGGCATTTTTATGTGGCTGCTAAAGTGTTTTGCGTAGTTCAATTGTTGCTTGGTTGTTAAAACATATATAATCGTTTGCCAGATAGTTGTTTGATAGTTCATAGTTGACTTGATCGTTTCTACAGTGTTCTGGGTAGACCTTTAATTACTAGAGTGTTGCTAAATGGTGGCTAGTGTGTTTTGTGTTGGTGCTTAGTTGTTAGGTTGTTACTTGGTGGCTGCTAGTGTGAAATAATTGGATGCTAGATGCTTGTTTGATAATTGATAGTTGACTTGATCCTTTCTAGAGTGTTCTGGGTGGATAATTAATTGCTAGGGTGTTGCTAAAGGGTGTCTAACGTGTTCTGTGTTTGGTTAGGTTGATACTTGGTGGTTGCATGGTTAGATGTTTGCTTGGTTGCAGGTTTATATCTAGGTGGTTGCTACAGGTACTAGGTTGCAACAATGTTGGGTGATATAAGTGGTTGCCACATGGTTAATTGCTAAAATGTTTCTTAGTATTTACTTGATGGTTTGCATGGTAGTAAATCAGAGTGTTCTGTGTTGATGCTATATTGCTAGTGTATTGCTTGATGGTTGATAAGTCATTCTGGATGGATACCATTGCAAAACATTGCTGTGTTGTTGCTAGGTGGTTACTTGTTTAATACATGTACTCTGGGGTCCCGTAAGTGGGGGACTGAGTGCATAGAGCCATGGCATGTGGGGGGACCCGGTCTGGCTGCCCTTGAAGATCCTGAAATATTTTTTGTTGTGATCAGGGCTTGACATTAAATTAATTTAATTTAAAATTATTTTAAAATGGGCGATGCAGTGCCGCAGTAGGTAGTGCTGTCGCCTCACAGCAAGAACGTCGCTGGGTCGCAGGTTCGAACCTCGGATGGGCTGGGTCAGTTGGCGTTTCTGTGTGGAGTTTGCATGTTCTCCCTGCATTCGCGTGGGTTTCCTCCGGGTGCTCCGGTTTCCCCCACAGTCCAAAGATATGTGGTACAGGTGAATTGGGTAGACTAAATTGTCCGTAGTGTATGAGTGTGAATGAGTGTGTGGATGTTCCCAGAGATGGGTTGCGGCTGGAAGGGCATCCGCTGCGTAAAATCGTGCTGGATAAGTTGGCGGTTCATTCCGCTGTGGCGACCCCGGATTAATAAAGGGACTAAGCCGACAAGAAAATGAATGAATGAATGAATTATTTTAAAATTATGTTAATGTATTATTATGTTTATATATTGTCATGTATGTTGGCCAATATGCCATATGTAAATAAGCTCGAATGCACACATTGATGCAGATGTAACTCTATTGATATGGTGTGACCTGTAGTGATATACCATGTGCGTGGTAGATCAAAAAAGTTAACCAAAACAGCAGATTTTGGTTTAGTTTTTGGTCAACTTTGATGAAAGATTTTCATTCTCTTCCAATGTCGATTACTTTATACCAGCTGGTCATAATTTAGGTGGTCAGAGGAGTTTTAAACAACAATATTGTGGCTACTGAGAATGCAAAGTGGCTAGTAACTTTAGAAAACTACTAGCCACAGTGGCTGGTCAGCAAGAAATTAATGTCAAGCTCCTATTGTGATATTGGTTGTATAGTATACTGTACCTTTGTGCACATGAGCTGCATGCAATATTCTGATCTTATCGATTTTAACAAGCTTTGTTAATTAACATGGTCTGCATAGACACCTTGTCATAGGCACAGCACAAGGTGCATGCAAATTTGAATGATTGTATTGGTTGTTTAAGGATGATGCTTAATGATAAGCACAGGAACTAGAGAGTAAAGTGTGTTAAAATGTGTGAAAATGTTCAAAATCGTGTTAACATAAAGAGAAAGCGAGGATAAAAAAAGAAAATATGATAAAGGAAAATAACTTCAGCAAGTCTACTTTCACAATTAACATCCTTATCTCATGCTAAACAAAATAAAATTGTCAACAGATTAGCAAAATTAGCACAATTTTTTGCTAAAGAGAAAAATATAAAAAACTATATGAAAAAATCCATCACAAGGTTCTATTGCAGCTAATAAATCGTATTAATTTAAGTAAAAAATCAATAAGCTATCATCTTTTTTTAGTGGATAGGTGCTCTATTTATTGTATAACATATTAAGCTTAGTATCCAGTATAGCATAATTTAGACACAAAAATTATTCTGTTTGGGGCGTCACGGTGGTGCAGTGGGTAGCACAATCGCCTCACAGCAAGAAGGTCGCTGGTTCGAACCCTGGATGAGCCAGTTGGCATTTCTGTATGGAGTTTGCATGTTTTCCTTGTATTCGTGTGGGTTTCCTGTATGTGCTCCGGTTTCCCCCACAATCCAAAGACATGTGCTATAGGTGAATTGGGTAAGCTAAATTGTTCATAGTGTATGTGTGTGAATAAGTGTCTATGGATGTTTCTCAGTGATAGGTTGCAGTTGGAAGGGCATTCGCTGCGTAAAACATATGCTGGATAAGTTGGCAGTTCATTCAACCGTGGCGACCCCAGATTAATAAAGCCGAAAAGAAAATGAATGAATGAATAAATGATTCTTTGCTGCATGAATGCAAATAATTTTTAGATGATATTGATCTGGTACTGTTGACAGAATGTTGTTGGTTCATCTTTTTTAATACTGTTGACTGCTGATTGCTGTTGATGTTGACTATGACTGATTTTACATCAGTGATTTGCCAGCAGTTACTGAGTAAGTAAAACTATTTAATTAAAGAGGTGATAAAAAGCATGGATCATTAATAATGGGATGTTGTCAGTTTGAAAGTCACATGTTGCTACAAAAATTAAAGCAAATTTGTAATACATAAATGTAACTGTTCAAATGAACAGCCCTTTGAACTAAATATACATTTGAAGTCAGAATTATTAGCCTCCCTTTATATATTTTTCCCAAAATTTCTGTTTAACAGATTTCTAAGCATAGTAGTTTTAATAACTAATTTCTAATGACTGATTTTTGCCATGATGACAGTATTTTACTAGATATTTTCAAGATACAAGTGTTCAGCTTAAAGTGTAATTTAAAGGCTTAACTAGGTTAATTAGGTTAACGAGGCAAGTTAGGTTAATTAGGTCATTAGTTATGTTTCCATCTAAAAATGCGAATTTACTTTATGCGCCAAACTGCAATATCGCATAAAAGACATGCAAATAAAGCACTGTTTCTATCCAACGAGTCAAAGAGAACAAATTTGTCACTTCCTAATTAACTGGCGCCAAATATCAACAGTAAAAATGTAATTTATTGTGGTAAGCGAAACTCTGTGAATCTTTTCCTTATTTAATAAATTACTTGCGCCTCAAAAGATGATGCTGACATGCAATGACCGCGTGGTGGCGTTTGAAGGGGTGAGATGTGGAGCACAGATGCTCTTAACAGTTCTGGAGGTAATTAATAATATAATAACACTATTACTGAAATGGTTAAGGCATTTTAGAATGACCCAATCCACATTTCAGATGTTTTACAATGTGCTCAGCCTGCTGGTTTGTCCATTCACACACATTTTCATCATCACATGATCACTTATAACAAAATCACATGACTTTTGTAATGCACACACTGGAATTTGTTCGGTAAAAGTGTTTCCATCATAGTTTATGCGCAGCTTTTCTTATGCGCATTTTCAAAATTTATGTTCATCTTGGCATTGCCATCAACCAATTTTTTATGCGCATATCTAAAATGCGCATAAAAATAGGTGGATTGAAACTGTTGGGATATCTAGCCAATTCTATGCGTGTTCAATAAAAAAAGGTCAGGAGACAGTTTTCTTCAATGTCAAATTTTTTTGTAATTTATTAGATACAAATGAATAATTCGAGGACAGAGTTCTGGGTTACATTACCCCAATGCAATACAATAATTACATTCAGGAGGTGCGCAACTAACTTACATTTCCCTGACTCCAGCATATATACACAACTGATATTAGGAGGTGGAGTTTTGGTGTAACATCACCTATCAGTCATTCTGCAGTCCTTTGGCTGCTGTACCCAAACATACTTCCTCTTTCTGCAACCCTTCTCTGGATACCAGAACTGAACAGTTAAGTGCATCTTCAATATATTTCACAACTTCTACAAGCATCCATCTCCTTGGGACATGTCTAGACTTCTTATTAGACTGAAGTCTGAAGTCGGCATACTCCACACGTCTTAATCCAATTTCTGTTTAGTTCGATTATGACTTTAGTTGGATTAAATTGATCAAAAGTCGCTGTTTACATGGTAGACTCTTAATCAGAGTACTGACTTAATCACATTAAAATACGATTATTGGTGTCCATGTAAACGTACTCAATGTATTTGTTTTTATTTATTCTTTTATTCTAGCAGAAATAAAACAAACAAGACTTTCTCCAGAAGAAAAAATATTATAGGAAGTACTGTGAAAATTTCCTTACTCTGTTAAACATCATTTGGGAAATATTTGAAAAAAAAAATTTACACTTCAACTGTATATAAAAATATATTATTATCTTCATTGAACTTGAAGCTATACTTTGGTGATGATATTTGTTGTTTGATAAGGATTACTGTAGTACCTTGGGGAATCATGGTTTCCGCTGCAAGTATTTGTGAGCCAGTAGTCTTGCTCTTTTTCGCTCTCTCTCTCCCATATTGACCGCTTGATCTGGTTTATCCCTTTGGCCGTCACGAACATATTTTCCCCCATCTTTATCTAATCCTTATCCTCTCTCTCGTCTCCAGCTCTATCTGGCATCAGTCCTCTAACTAACCTATCTCTGCATCTCCTCAGTGACCCGACTCCTTGCCCTCCGCTCACGTTCATTCCTTCATTCTGTCAGCCCCTCGCGCTCCTCGCCATCTGTCCTGTCTTGATCTCCCTCTCTGATTATCTCTCTCTTTCCCCCTATCTGTTTCTGGCCGGACATCTACACATCAGCGCCGCTTTAAAGTGGCTCCCAAGTTAGAGATTGGACGGGGCCGGCGAGGGAATGACAGCGCTGTTCCAGTACTGTCATGTCTCAAGGCGCTCTCGCTCAGACTGCACCTGCCCCTCGCGCCAGCCCGGCCAACTGTCACTTAGTGGGGCATCTCCACATTTTAAAGCTCTGAGAGTCGAAATCGCAGTCTCTTTAAATTACGGTCTGGCACCTTTACATCAGACGATCTGTCCACTCCAGTTGTATTACTGAAAGCTGAAACTCTGCTGAGTTTGATTGATGTTGGGAGTGAGAATTGTGTGAAAAGTGTTTGGTTGCTTTTTCTTGAAAAGCATTTTAAGTTTATTTAGATTTATTCAGGTCTTTAAGACCATTTATATCTCATATGTGATTAGGTTTGCGCCAAATAAAACACTTTTTTTGTGAAACGAACAAAAATAAACATTGTAAAATGATTAAAACCCTCTGAAATTGAATTTGATAGATGTTGCAAATAAGACTTCGAGAGAGTGTGAAAATCGTTTGGTTGTTTTTTCTTGGAATGCATTTTAAGTTAAGTTTAAGTTTAAGGTTGTTTATTTTGCTTTTAGATATTGTTGAATTGAGTGGCATGGTGGCTCAGTGTCAAGCACTGTCGCCTTATAGCAAGGATGTCACTGGTTCGAGTCCCGACTGGACTAGTTGGCATTTCTGTGTGGAGTTTGCATGTTCTCCCGGTGTTCATGTGGGTTTCCTCCGTTTGCTCCAGTTTCCCCCACAGTCCAAAGACGTGTTATAGGTGAACTGGATGAACTAAATGTGTGTATGTGAATAAGTGTGTATGGGTGGTTCCCAGTACTGGGTTGCGGCTGAAAGGGCATCCTGTTTGTAAAACATATGCTGGAATAGTTGTCATTTTTTTCCATTGTGGCGCCTTCTGAAATAGAGACTAAGCTGAAGGAAAATGAATGAATGAATATTGTTGAATTTAGCTGTTTACCTTTGGGATTACATTTGTGACAAATAAATTGAAGAAAACATTTGTGAAAGTAACAAATATAAACATTGAAAACAAGAAAAGCACTCTTAAATTGAATTTGATAGATGTTGCAAGTGAGAATTATGTGGAAATGGTTTGCTTGTTTTTATTTTAGCTTTAGATCTGTATCTATTCTATAATTTAACCATTTTCATATGGGATTATATTAGTGTCAAATAAAACAGAACTTAACTTTTGTGAAAAAATGAACAAAAATAAACATTGAAAATTGAGAAAAACACCCTGAAACTGAATTTGATAGATGTTGCAAGTGAGAATTGTGTGAAAATTGTTTGCTTGTTTTTCTTGGAAAGCATTTAAGGGTTAATTGGCTTTAAATCTATATCTCTTACAGAATTTAGCTGTTTTCATATGGGATTAGCTTTGTGCCAAATACAACGGATCAAAAATACACATTGAAAAATGAAAAATACTCCCTGAAACTGAATTTGATAGATGTTGCAAGTGAGAATTGTGTAAAAATAATTTTGTTGTTTTTCTTGTTTTTCTTGAAAAGCATTTTAAGTTTTTTGGCACAATTTGAATGTGAAAACGAACAAAAATAAACATTTAAAATGAGAAAAACATCCTGAAGCTATACAGTAGATGTTGCAAGAATTGTGTGAAAATCGTTTGATTGTTCTTTCTTGGAAAGTATTTATTATAGAATTCAGCTGTTTTCATATGAGATTAGATTTGTGACAAATGAAACTGAACAATTTTTTTTTTTGCTAAAAACAAACAAAAATTAACATTGAAAAATTATTTTAAAAAATCAAAAACTGATTTTGATAGATAAGGCAAGTGAGAATTGTGTAAAAATCGTATTTTGTTTTGTTTATTAGAAAGCATTTTAGGCTTATTTGCCTTTAGACCAGAACAAACAAAACAAAGTTCTGATAACATTCAATAACATTTATTATAGAATATAGCTGTTCATATGGGATTAGCTTTGTGCTCAATAAAGCAAACAAAATGTTGTAAAAATGAACAAAAATAAACTTTAGTAAATGTGGAAATCACTCTGAAACTGAATTTGATAGATGTTGCAAGTGAAAATTGTGTGAAAATCATTGGCTTTTTTTTTTCTTTTTTCTTTTTTTTTGGAAAGCATTTTAGGTTTGTTTGGCTTTAGATCTGTATCTGTTGTTGAATTTAACTGTTTTCATATGGGATTGGCTTTGTGCCAAATAAAACATAACAACATTTTTTTGTGAAACCAACAAATATAAACATTGAAAAATGAGAAATGTATGCTGAAATTGAATTTGAAATTGCATATGAGAATTGTGTAAAACTATTTTTGTTATTGTTTTTTTTTTAGAAAGCATTTTAGGTTTATTTGGCTTTACACCTGTATCTATCATAGAATTTTGGTGATTAGAAACATGGGATTAGATTTATGTCAAATAAAATGAAAACTTTTTTGTAAAAACAAAAAAGGAATGCATTGTAAACTGAGAAAAATACTCTAAGACTGGATTTTTTAGTTGTTGTAAGTGAAAATTGTGTGAAAAATCCTTTGCTTGATTGTTCTTGGAAAGCATGAAGTTTATTTGGCTTTACATCTTTATCTGTTGTTGAATTGTTTTCATATTGGATTAGATTAGGGCCAAAAAATTAAATGAGACAAAATTTGAATGTGAAAGCGAACAAAAATAAACATTTAAAAACAAGAAAAATACCCTGAAACTGAATTTGATAGATGTTGCGAGTGAGAATTGTGTGAAAATATTTTTTTTCTTAGAAAGCATTTATTACACAATTTAGCTGTGTTTATATTGGATTAGCTTTGTGCTCAATAATACAAACAAGATGTTATTAATGTGGTTAATAGTGAAGGTGTCGCAAGTGAGAACTGTGTGAAAATCATTTGCTTGTTTTTTCTTTTCTTGGAAAGCATTTGAAGTTTGTTTGGCTTTAGATCTGTATCTGTTGTTAAATTTAACTGTTTTCATATTGGATTAGATTTGTCTCAAATAAAATGGAACAAACCAACAAATTGGAAAACAAGAAAAACACCCTGAAACTGAATTTAATAGATGTTGCAAGTGAGAATTGTGTGAAAATCATTTGTTTGTTTATTTGGCTTTAGATCTGTATCTGTTGTTGAATTTAGCTGTGTGTTCATATGGGAGTAGGGATCTGTGATGAATGAAACGGAACGAAATGTTGTGAAAACGAACAAAAAATCACTTTGAAACTGAATTTGATGTTTTTTCTTCTTTTGATTCTCGCTTGATTTTGCTGATTAGATTTGTGCCGAATAAAATAGAATAAAATTTGTAAGAAATTAACAAAAATAAAAATTGAAAAACGAGAAAACCTCTATTTAATTGAATTCGATCGATATTAAAAGTGAGAATTGCATGAAAATGATTTGCTTTTTTTTCTTGAAAAGCATTTTGAGTTTATTTTGCTTTATACCTGCATCTATTAGCCATTTTCATATGGGATTATATTTGTTCCAAACAAAACAAACAACCTTTGTGAAAACGAACAAACATATACATAAAAAATGATAAAAACATTCTGAAAATAAAAAAAACAATCAACTAAATAGCAAAAAAAGTAATCGTCATCAAATAAACTGCTTTCTTTGTTGACTTTATTTCAGCTTATCTTTTGCTAAATGCGGTTTTGAAAGTACTGCTAGTGTTCATTTTCGCTTTCCAAGATTGTTTTCTGCCATTTTAAAACAAACCTCTCTTGAATGCAGGCTTAGTGCAGCAGTGTCTTTTAATATTTGTCACAAATCTAATCCCATATTTTCAAGTTCATTCATTCATTCATTTTCTTGTCGGCTTTGTCCCTTGCGGGGTCGCCACAGCGGAATGAAGCGCCAACTTATCCAGCACGATTTTACGCAGCGGATGCCCTTCCAGCCGCAACCCATCTTGGGAACATCCACACACTCATTCACACTCATACACTACGGACAATTTAGCTTACCCAATTCACCTGTACTGCATGTCTTTGGACTGTGGGGGAAACCGGAGCACCCGGTGGAAACCCACGCGAACCCAGGGAGAACATGCAAACTCCACACAGAAACGCCAACTGACCCAGCCCAGCCAAGGTTCGAACCTGCGACCCAGCGACGTTCTTGCTGTGAGGCAACAGCACTACCTACTGCGCCACTGGGTTGCCATTTTCAAGTTTATAATCTGGTAATTATTTTAATTTTGTATTTGTGTCACAGTATCACACGTAATATAAGTAATTAAGTTTAACAATGTTTTTACTATCTTTAAGTATAGTTAGATAAGAACTATAAATAATATTTTAATATATAACTATAATAATATATATAAATATAATAATAATATTTTACAAAATAACAAAACGTGTAAAACACATTTCCCAACTACATCTTAAAAGGTATAATTGACATTTTCATTTGTCAAGTAGCAATAAATAATTGAACATTGCATTTAATTGACTTACTAATTGCGTAGGAAATTAAATAAATAGTAAATCATATGAAGAATAGACAAAGTTGCATCATTATGTGTAATATAGTCATAAATCATCATTTCAATAAGCTTTCTGTTTATGTTATGCAATAGCAATTTTGTCTATGCGGACTAATATTACAGAGCATAGGCCCCAGTAGGCCAGGTCTAGAGGATTTTGCGGAAAAAATAAAAACTAAAGCCTGGTAGAGTGACCAAAAATAGTATTCGGCCACATAAGCCACACACAATTGATCCATTTTATTGCATTAGATGATAAAATATAAAGTCAAGTGGCTTCTGCAGACAAAATTCTGCTAGAGGTTTTCCCAGAAGTAACATACCTTTTTTTCTGAGGCACTTTTTGCAATGACTTTTAGTGGACTCATTTCATAGAGATTGTTTTGAAGGTCAGTTCTGCTCAGGTTTACACAGGTTTGTGGTTTAACTACGGAGATATATGTCTTCAATTTACATTTATGTGTATTTATCAGATGGTTGAACTAGCTCTTTACAACATTGTTTCATTTATTTAAATTAGCAAATTATATTAACTGATCTGTTAATTTTCAGTTAATTTTTTTTATTAACTGACATTAATAAAGGTTTCTTTGTTGCACTGACCAAGCAAATACAGTAAGTATATTAAAGAACTACTAGTGTTCTAGTTCTCTTTTTATTTTAAAGTAATAAAGCATGGTAACACTTCACATAAACATAAATGCATGTCTAATTAAGATGTAAACAGGTTTTTTTTTGACAAGGGAACATCATTATTTATATTTAGTCTTCCCCAGACTACTCTCATTAAGGGTAGGCCTTTTGGAGTCTGAGATATATTGAACTGACATCAAATAGAGCTCTATATTTGGAAATCATGAGCTTGTCAGAGTTAGTTTCTTTATTATTAATATTTTAAATGAACTATGGGTGGTGGCGCAGTGGGTAATGCTGTCACCTCACAGCAAAAAGGGCGCTGGTTCGAGCCTCGGCTGGGTCAGTTGGCATTTCTGTGTGGAGTTTGCATGTTCTCCCTCCGGTTTCCCCCACAAGTCCAAAGACATGCGCTATAGGTGAATTGGGTAAGCTAACTTGTCTGTAGTGTATGTGTGTGAATGAGAATGTATGGGTGTTTCCCAGTGATGGGTTGCAGCTAGAAGTGCATCCATTGCGTAAAACATATCCTGGATAAGTTGGTGGTTCATTCCGCTGTGGCGACTTCTGATTAATAAAGGGACTAAGCCGAAAAGAAAATGCATGAATGAATAAATGAACTATATTTTTAGGGATTGAAATAACAGAGTATCTGCATGCAATGCATCCATCCTTTGGAGTAGTCACAATTTTAATTTATAAGCTGATTTATTTGGAGGATATCTCATTAGTTTCATGGATTAGTTTACAAATATAGTCCTATAATTCACTATTACTGTGTTGATTAACTGGTTGTTACTGGAATTATTGGTCATAATTCACAAATAGTTCTCATCGAGGATATTTTATTTACAGTACTAATGATTGATTTTCTTATAGGAACTACCTTTGTCTTATATTTGCTATTACTAACAGCTATTATCTCACCTCTGTTTTAGTAATAGTATGTAAAGTGTTAACATAGTACTAATAGTTAACAATGCACAATTATATAAGTGTTACCTTTATGCCTAAACGGGTAGTTCACCCCAAAAATGAAATTTACTCACTATATATTCCAAACAATGTTTCAAAAAATTATGATTATATGATTATACCTTTATGATTATAACCTTTATGACCTTCACAAACACAAAAGATATTTCAAAGAAAACCTGTTATCATTAACAACAATAGTATAAAAAACAATTACTATGGAAGTCAGTGGTATCCAGCTTTCTCTAAAATATATTCTTTTGTGTTTCACAGAAGAAAGAAAGTCAAACATTTTTAGAACAAGTGTGAGTAGGGTGAGTATAGGGCTGCACAATACATCGTTTCAGCATCAAAATTGCAATGTGTGATTCTGCAATAGTCACATTGCAGGATCTGTGATATTAAGTTGGGATTATAATTAACCTGAAAATACAGAATTCTACTTGGATGTGTTTTTAAAGGTTCAAGACACCCTGGAGTACTTTTTTTATTTTAAAAGATTTGTGTGTGTTGAGTAACATTTACGACAACGCTAGCATCTCTTTAATTGTGGGGAAAACTTGATAATTTTGAGCTTTTGTCAGCTAATTTCATTTTCCGGGTTTAAGAAAATTTTTGGGGCGGGATCTGCTAGTGGAGTGATGACGCATCAGTTTCTCAATATAATTCATAGCTGAGTTTTTAATCCTACGAGAAGACCCTGCTTCTTAATTATTCATGAGAGCATGTGTTTTTCGAAGGCAAAGCAGACCTGTCAAGCTGTGAGACCCAATGACTGGGTGAGATCGCGTCTACACACATCACGGGTCATATGTGTTTGTCCACGGAGTTTGTTGCATGTTTTTCCTTGCAATGCTGTCAGGACCGATACCACAAAGCTGTTGGTTTGCATCAAGCAATATTGTCGAGAGAGCTGTACGAGAATTGGAGAATGGCAGACTTTGTCTTTTATCAGTAGAGTTTGTTACCATTCAGACACATCGCGTATATTCAAGATGCCGTGCTCGCACATGTTTAAAATCCTCCAGATTATCGGCAGGGTTGAAATGGACAGGGCAAGAGACCTGCTGCTCTGCTATCCACAGTGTCTGCATTCAGTCCTCCTCATTTATAGTGTTTATATAAACACGATTATCTTTATAATGATATAACCAATTGTGGTTATGTGTAAATGAAATTACAAATAACAAATGTAGCAGGACATTAAATTACTGTTTATTTCTTTGCATTTTAACTTTGTAAACTATAAAATCATGGGTCTCTTCACGGTTTGTGTCTCATTTGGTGATCCAACTGACAGTTCGCTCCACTTTTTTTCCCTTGCTCTGCTGGCCACGCCCACTCCTCTCTCTGCTCACAGAGTTCCACAGCCATCTCGGAGCACTTTTTTGAAAAATTTCTGAAGTAGACTTTAGCTGAAAGAGGGGGGTTTCATGGCCTTTTAAGGTCTGTGACTGTATGATTTGAAACAAATTTAAACTTAAAAATTGTCCACACGAAATTATAAAGTTTGCTGCTTTAACAACAATAATTGTGTTTAATTACTTGTACAATTAAAACTGTATAGTTTTTTTTATTTGATTATTGAGCCTGTGTAGCTCAATACTGTCAGCCTCCACCAAAAACCATAAAATGATGTTTATTTCCTATTTATTTTTGTTCTACGGTTTCTATCTGTGCTTTAATTTGTTTTGTTTTATTTAGTTTATTTTTGGATAATTTTTTATATTTTATGCTCCCCTAGAAAATCATTCTAATCAGTGAAAAACTATGAATTCCTTCCAAACAGTTACTTAAGTCATATCATGAAATTATATTTTATATCTCAATATATATTGCAGAAAAACTAAATATTGCAATGTCAGTTTTTTCCATTATTGTTCAGCCCTAGTGTGATTAAATGATGACAGAATTCATTTTCTTTGTGAACTATCCCTTTAAAAACAATAGCATTCATATACACTTTTTTTTAGCATCATGTTTTGAAATAGTTTTTGGGGCCACTGCATGTGTTTTCTTGAACGTCTGACTTGATGAGCTCCTCCACCTGTTTTGATGCAGCAGGTTTGTGCTCATTTTGCCTCCCACTGACACGGCATCTGTTGATTTGTCTGGAGGGTCCTTATAGCCCACATAGAAATGAGGGCATGCTCTTATTGTTTAAGGCGAAAGCGACCTCCTGGCCTTTTTTGATCTGTCTGCTCCATGTCAGCTCCAGATTTAAAGAAGTAGTTCATGGAAAATGAATATTCTGTGATTTATTTAGTCTTTCGAAAAACCATAAGATATGTACAACATCTCTAAGAAGTCAGTGTTTTGCATTAGATTTTCTCTGTTTAGTCCCTACTGACATGAATTTAATCTCTGTTTATATCCCCTCTCTCTCTTTGTCTCTCTCTCTCAGCTCGGTGGCCATGTCTAAGGTTGCAGTAAAGAAGCTGCACTGGCGGTCCAAAGTGCAGGAGAACTTTGTCCCGCTGGTCGGCAGCTCTGGAGAGTTGGGGATAGCCATCGGGGGCGGGGCCGATTATGGAGAATTCCCATTCGTCACGGCTGCACCAGGGGGCGGGATCACAGTTGGCGATATCATCTTAGAAATCGGAGGGACTCCTGTTTTGGGCCTGACTTTAGGAGACGTGCGCGGACTTCTAAACTCCTGCCCTCATCCGATCCGCATCAAGACTGTTTCTCCAGGTAATGATTGATGATTACATTGTCACTGCACTGGTGTGAGCATGGATTTGTGGTCTCTGAATAATAGTTTTCTTTCAGTGATATACTTCAGTGAAATATTTCTTATTTTTGTTAGTGGTTCTTTATATTTTGAGCATCAGAATTATTTTATTATTTATTATTTTACGGATTCAGGCAGTCAACTTTTTCAAGTGTTAAATGTTGTTTGTGTAATACTTGCTTCAGTGAATCAAATTTCTGTCTAAATTTAAATGACATCTAATTCATTAATAAAACTTAAGTTTGTTTTAGTGTTTTGTGGGCTATTTAGTGCATTCTGACCTATAGTATCCTCTGATTAGCTTCAGAGGTTACCAAAGGACAAACTATGCATCTTTACTGTATTTTTAGGCTATACTGTATGTAGAAACAAAGACATACTTTTGAGAAAACCGTATTGGTGCTTTAGAATTGCAGTTTCAGACTGTTGAATTCATTTTTTCTTGCATAGATTGATTGGAACTTTCATGCATTGACAATGGTAATGTTATAGGGGTGGTCAAATGTAAATTTATATGATCTGTTAGATCAGAGGTGGTTTATTTCGCTGTGGCGACCCCTGATTAATAAAGAGACTAAGCCGAAAAAAAAATGAATGAATGAATGTTAGATCAGAGAAAACTACTTCCTACTATTGAGGGTTGACCCCCACATACCTATTGTTTTGATGTCCTTCATGGGGGAAAAAGGGTTAATTAGGTGGGTCAATCCCTCACCAAACCCCCAGTTATTCACAATCCTTTATTTTAGCAGGATAGTCCCATTGAGATACAATATCTCTTCTTCCAGAAAGTCCTGGCCAAAAATGGCTGCACAAAAAGTTTAGTATTAAAACAGATATAAAACAAAACTGAGCTCTGTTCTCATAAGACACATTTAAGAAAGAAAGTATTAAGAAAGAATGAAATAATTAGATAAATAAATAGATAAAATAATATTTTATAACAAATATATGAAGAGTTCAGATGCAAAGTTCCATCTGAAATTTCCTTCTAAATTGAGCATTTTACCCAGGTTCCTGTGTGTAGGTTCTGTAATTTCACTTTTAGTGTGAAGAATAGGTTACTTTTTTTTGTTTAAAGTAAAATAACTGAACATAAACATAGGAGGCTGTAAAACTGCTAATTTTATAAGAAAATTTCATATGTTTTTTGCATCTGAACTCTTCATATGTTCCCTTTAGAATAAAGCCATAAGGTATTTATTTATTCATCGATTCATTTATTGATTGATTCATTGATTCATTGAATCATTAATTCATTCATTTAAAGCTGGAAGTTTTTCCACCATTAAAACACTATGTCACAGGGAAGGCGGTTTTACCAAACTCTGAATAAACTCCTGTAACATGGAAAATAAGTTTGTCAAAAGATCTAGCGCTATAATTTTGCTAAAAATGTAAAAGGATAAAATACAGCAATATTAAACTGGTCATTTATCTAGCAATGCCTTTGTGATAAACAGCAGCATATTCCCTTTCCTTCTTTGTATAAAATGATGGGATGTTCCTTGTTGTATAAGTGTAAAATATGAAGAGAATTTTTTTAAGTGAAAAAGATATCCCAATTTTAATCTTAATTCTAAGCCGAAGGAAAATGAATGAATGTATGAATGAATTAATGTTCTATATGTACATACTGTACATTTCCAGTTTGTCATTAAATACAGTATTTGTTGTTTTTTGCAACTTATAAAGTTGAAGTACTGTATATTGATCTGTTTTAGTGCAAAAATGAGTAAAAAGCATTTATTTCGTTTAATTCAAATTTAAAACCAAATTGAAGTTGGTCAAAGACAGTTGCAGAGACTGAAGAAAACTATTTCCTGCAAGAGATCCATGGTTTGATTCACTGAATGTGCTACTGTATAAATAATTATGTCATCAGAATACAAATGAATCTTAGCTGAGGTTATTCCACAACCGAGGCCATTAATAAATAATAAAACTGGAGCTAAAATAGAGCCCTGTGGGACACCTTTTGTCATTTTCTGTACATTTGAAATAATCTTTTCCACTGAAACCCACTGAATACTTAACTTAGGGGCTGATGTTCTGAATACCTACAATTCACCAAGAACAAACATTGCAGGACCTAGCAACACTCTAGCAACCACTCAGATAATGTCAGATAATGCACGACTATTTGCATAGTCAACTGCTGTCTCTCTTGACTACAGTTCAAAGAACACTATTAAGAAAATAACTGTTTAATCCAGCAATTATACATTAAAGTTTTCTAAAAGTGACAGTAAATACACTGATAAAAATACAAAAAAATTCTGTTTCAATTAAAAGCTGTTCTGTTGAACATGTCAAGGTTTTCACAAAAATACAGTAGGAGCAGTAAATTATCATATTAGAATTCTTTCTGAAAGATCCTGATTGCATGCTGAAATATGGCTGCAGAAAATGAATCTTCACTAAATTATTTTACTATTTATTGTTTTTTTTTATTATCTATCAGTTTTATAGATATATACAATGGATATATTACTATAGTGTTTAATAATTACTTAATTTATTACAGTTTTCAGTTGATTTTATTTGAATTTGTAATAATAATTTTGTGTTTTTGTATTTTTTTCAAAAGCTAAAATGGTTTGTTTTAATGAAAATGGTTTATATTGTTTAACATTGGTTTTAGTTAGCCTAAGTAAGCACATTTTCCCCCATATGAAATACTCCCTCAATGTAAACCAGGGTTGGGCAAACTCACTCCTGGAGGGCCGGTGTCCTGCATAGTTTAGCTCCAACACTAATCAAGGGCTGCGTCTGAAACCGCCTACTACTCAGTAGGTACTGTATTTGAATTTAAACGTACTACTCGGCTGTTAGAAAAGTACGTTCTATACAGTATGAATGTAAAAAGTATGAATGGAATTCGGACGTACTACAATCGACATTTTGTCATGGACACATGCCCTATCTGCATCAGTTGCGTCGCTTCACTCCCATTCATGAATTCTCTCGCGGGGCATCATGGGATAGCGCAGCGTGCATGGGATGCGCACTTCAGAATCTTACCAGAAGTAGTAAGTCATCTGGGTACTTCTTGCATACTGATTTTCGAATTCTATGAATTCAGACATACTGCTCGGCTCGCATACTGATTTTAGCGTACTATATAGTATGGAAGTATGTGGTTTCGGACGCAGCCAGATTAGAGTTGGAGCTAAACTGTGCAGGACCGAACTTGCCCACCCCTGATGTAAACCAATGGCCTCAAACTTAATTCCTGGAGGGCCACAGCTCTGCACAGTTTAGCTCCAACACACACCTGCTTAATAATTTCTAGTAGTCTTTGGCTGTTTCTCAATATGCGTTCTTCAGCGTTCTTGTGTCCTCGTGTTCTCGTGTAACATCATCATCAACCGCCAAAGTTCAGTTCCAAAACTCAAGACCGCAAGAACGGAGGACGCATGAAAGTTCCCGGATGTGTTCTTGATATCGAGGACGCATCGATGCAGACTTGAGTGCAAAACTTGCTTGAGATGTCCCAGACTTATTTCTAAAGATTTTCGTGTTAATGTTAACTTTCACCGTCTCATTTTGGGAAACTCTTGAGATAAATAAGTTATATCTCTGAACTTTAATAAGAAATCTATATAAAATGCTGTGCTTCCTACCTCCCTTATTCAGCCGCAATGACTTCTGTGACTTCTCAAAGGAGTTCAGTGCTCAAGTCTGCACCGATGAGTCCTCGATATCTAGACTACCTGCATTCTTGAGTTTTGGAACTGAACTTTGGCGGTTGATGATGACGTTACACAAGAACATGAGGACGCAAGAACGCTGAAGAATGCATAATGAGAAACAACCCAAGTCTTGAACACCTTGATTAGTTGGATCAGGTGTCTTTAATTAGGGTTATAACAAAACCGTACAGAGCTGTGGCTCTACTGCATTCGAGTTTAAGACCTATGATGTTAATGAAAGTATATAGAGTAAATTCACTGAGTAATCTATGAATAAAATACTTTTTTTCCTAATTAGAAACAAGTCCTCCTAACTAATACCCCTATATCAGCTATTCTTAATGTCAAAACAGCATGACATATTCCAACACTAAAACAATATTCCCTGATGCACAGCAAAATTCATATTGTCAGCTCTTTAAATTGAGATTTTTGGTCCCTGGTTGTAGGATGGTGGTATTTATGTCACGTTGGTTGTATGTCACCCCTAGGGGGAGCTGATATTTATCCCACAGTGTCATGACAAAGATGAGTTTTTTTTTTTGTCAAACAATATGTCACACCTGACCATGACTTCCTCTGTCCTCTGTTAGATTGATGAGCAAACCGAGTCCTCTATATTCCCTCACCCTTGCTTCTCTCTCTCTCTCTCTTCTCTGCTGTTCTCGCACCTCTAACACCTCCAACTACTAACTGCTGAGTATTAAATTGAGCTTTGTCAGTAAGGTTATAATTCACAGTTGTACGTTGCATTAGCTGATGAGAACATCCCATAGGCCTATAATGCCGACTTACAGCTCCTGCTCTGTTATTAATATCATTTTTTTACCTGCCTGTGTTTCCTATATAAACAGTGGCCACAGAGAACAGGAGCTGTGTGCTAATTCTGGCACTTCTATTTTAAAATAGATCAATATGTACTGTCCCTGATGAAATACATCCAAAAGCAGTTCTGTTTTCTAAAGGCTGGAAGTGGTCAGAGCGAACGCTTGACTATTTAAACCTGTTTCATTTCCATTGTTTCTTGCTTCTAAAATGCGGCAGGATAATGAATTATTAAACAGCATCTTTTTGATGTTTGTTTGTGTTTAAAAGATGTCTAATCACAGACATCTTGCACTGTAAAAGATCTGTTAATTAACAGTTCCTGTATTCTGTAATTCACAAGTGTTTTCCTTTTATTTATGGTTATGAAATGCATTATGGGATGTTGATCTCTGCTCTGTCAACTTTTGATGTTGAAAATTGAACTCTACAGCTTAACAAAATGACTTTATTGACATTTTAGTAAAAGTGAAATAATATATAGAGAAATAAGTCTGTGAAATAACAGATATAGTACTGGCAGCTTATTTCAAGTTTTTTTGCTGGCAGCTAGCTCTCTGCAACTCTCACATGGTCGAGTAGGGTCTGTCTGCGGACTGCAAGACAGGAGCGCAACATGATTGTGCCTTAGGAGTGTAACTTGAAGTACGTCAGAGGCGTAACTTGAAGTTATGGAGCCATGTTAAAACTGTGTTGTCAGCTAGATGCTGCTGTACATCAGTTATTAACGCCCCAACCCAACTATCACAGTTATTAACGACTACATCTTCCCTAAACATAAACTCAACCATCAAAGTTATTAACGTCTACACCTACCCCAACCATCAGAGTTATTAACATCTACACCTACCCCAAACCTAAACCCAACCATCATAGTTATTAATGTACAGCCGCGAGTTGTGGAGGCTTTCATACTTGACACACTTGCCACTGTACTGTTATTTGCAACCACAGGGGGCGATGCAGAGTAGGCTAACAGTCTTTTACAAAACAGATGAAGAAGTCACCGAGTGAAGTTGCATGAGTTGCTAAATGGATGAATATAATATACCAAATGACTTGGTTGTGGATAAGTTTGGAGAAATCTCATGAAACCAGAGAACATTTTCACCAGAGGTTAAGTATTTCTGCCATCTTGCCAACTTGGTTCAATGGGATGACGATAAAATCATGTTACGCCTCTAACTTACTACAAGTTATGCCTTTTTATCTTATGCCGCCGTCTTGTAGTCCGCAGACTGATACACTTGACATGGTCGTCGACTGAAGCTAAACATGGCTGTGCCTGGTCAGTACCTGGAAGGGAGACCACATGGGAAAGCTAGGTTGCTGTTGGAAGTGGTGTTAGTGAGGCCAGCAGGGGGCACTCAGCCTGATGTCTGTGTGGGTCCTAATGCCCCAGTATAGTGAAGTGGACTCTTTTATCTATTAATAAAAGTTGCTGTATTAATGTTTTTCCTCTAGATGTGTGCATAAAACATATAAATAAAGCCTGGTCTAATGAATTGGATAAAGAGGTGATTGATGAAACTTGGAATGAATGTCTTGAAAGGATGCATGATTGTTCAATAAACATGAGGCACAGGTTAATACAGTTTAAAGTAATTCATATGCCCTCGGTTTCACAAACAAGGTTTAAGGCTAGTCTTGGATTAAATTACATGTTTGAGCTCTCTCAACTGAAAATAACTTGCAGTGAGCTGTCTTAAAATATGGCAGTGTCATTTTTTGTCTGCAGGTGAACACTATTGATGTATTGTTCTAAGGCCGTTTTTATAAATGTGGCTTAAATAGCCTAATTTAACTAAGGTCTAGTTCTGGCTTAATCTAAGCCCTGTTTGTGAAACTGGACCATGATGTATTATTCAAAAAGTAAACTATAAGCTATAATTAAGCTATATAAACTATAGAAGTAAAATATTTGATTCTATTTCCCATATCTGTGACAGATGTAAAATGTAAGAGGGTTCTCTATCCCACATGTTTTAGTTTTGTCCTAAACTCTTAAATTTCATTCATTTTAATTTTAATAACTCTTTAATTAACCCTTTAATTAAATATATTTTTAATTTTTTTTCTCAAAGGTTTTTTAAAGGAAGGTTAAGCCCGATTATTGTCCTGCAATTCTTGGATATTCCGATACACTAGACAGTTTTCCAAATTCCCAGAAATGTCCCATTTTGATGGGCCTAACTCTAGCAAAAAAAAAAAGGATACTTTTAAACTGGAAAACTTCCGACCCGGGCAGCACGGTGGCACAGTGGGTAGCAGTGCCTCACTGCAAGAAGGTCGCTGGTTCGAGCCTTAGCTGGGTCAGTTGGCATTTCTGTGTGGAGTTTGCATGTTCTCCCCGTCTTGGCATGGGTTTCCTCCGGGTGCTCCGGTTTGCCCCACAGTCTAAAGACTTGCGGTACAGGTGAATTGAATAAGCTAAATTGACCGTAGTGTATGTGAGTGTGTGAAAGAGTGTGTATGGGTGTTTCCCAGTGTTGGGTTGCGGCTGGAAGGGCATCCGCTGTAAAAAAAAATGTGCTGGATAAGTTGGTGCTTCATTCCGCTTTGGCGACCCCTGATTAATAAAGGGACTAAGCCGAAAAGAAAATGAATGAATGAACTTCCGATCCTCCATGTTTCAAAGCGTGGATGGGTAAATTGAAGTCATTCAGCTCGAGAGGATACGCTTCTTGGAATCAAAATCTCAATACCAATTTCAAACTGTATGGCAACCTTTTCTGGATTTCCTCAAAGCTGATTAGTGCTATGCCAGCAATTTATTGGAGCAATTGATAATACTCTGATAATTAAATTTGAACATTATGATTGCTTGGATTGGTAAATCTCCCCATTTGTTTGTTATTTATTCACTTTAATTTATTTAATTTATTTTTATTTTCTGATTTATTGCTGGGGTTGCTGTGTTTATACCTGTGGATTTCCTTTGTACTGTTTTTGTATTTAAAAAAGAAAAAAGCTTAAATAAAATGTGAAAAAAAGTTGTTGAAAGAAAGATCAAGTAATGCAATTCAAAAACATTAATAAACAAAAAATAAATAAATAAATAAAAACATGAATCACAAAATACAGAAAACTGCTAATTAATGTGTAGTCATTCATTCCTTTCTCTTTGATCTCTATTTTTGGACTGTTGTTAGACGTCTATTAGATTTTCACGGACAGCCCAAATTTAGCCCTGTTGCTATAGCCATGATTTTTCATGTCTATTAAATGTCTTTTAAACACCCACAAAAAAAATCTTTCTAGGTACTGTTGTGCTTGATTGCTTTTCTAGCTGGTAGTGTTTATTGCTGGTTAATGTGGTTTATTTTGGTGGTAAAGCCTTTCCGAATCCTTGCTATGCAGTAGCTGAGGTGTTTAATGTTGCTTTTGTATTTGCTGGCTACTCTTGAGCTCTGGAGCTCTTGGGGAATTTGCTAATGTGTTCTGAGGGTCGCCAGATCATTGCTAAGTAGTTACTAAGGCAGTGTTTCATAGCCCTGTACCTGGAGGCACACCAACCCTACACATTTTCAAACTTTTCCTCACCAAAAACACCTGAATCAACTCATCAGAACATTAGGAGAGACCCTGAAATTTTAAATGAATTGGTCAGATAAGGGTGAAATCCCAAATATCTACTGTTGGTGTGCCTACAGTGACAGGTTTGGAAAACACTGTACTAAGGTGCACTGCTGAGTTTAGAGCATTACTATGCATTACTATGTGGTCGCTAAGATGTTCCTAGGTAGTTCTTATGGTAATGTCATTTTTACAGTATGCTTTTGCTTTCTAGCCCAAGTAAAATTGAGATATTTATTCTGTTTGTAAACAACAATAATTCCTCTTTAATGCAAATTCATGATATTATTTTATCTTTCGTCAGGTAGAAAAGTAACAATCTGTTTGATTTGGGGCATCATTTATGTTCATAGCACAAACAATGCAGGACTATTCCCATAAATAAGTTTGATATTATACTTTGTGTAGTTACCTGACCCTAAATAATGCTAATGTGTTTAAATTAAAGGTGTCATGGAATGTAAATCTGGATTTACCCATGCAGAATAATAAAAGTTCAGCATATGGAAATGGCATACTGTGAGCCTCAAACCCCATTGTTTCCTTGTTCTCATGTGAATTCGGTGTGTGTAAAATTCTTGTGAGGCAAATCTGAACAAAAAACAGACAGTCTTATTGCACACGGGATCATTACTATGCACACTCCAGGTTGTTTGATTGGCCACATTTCTTAGTGAGATTACAACAATGACCATTTGTACCCTTATTGTTAAGTTTATCTAAGGTTTTATTAAACTTTCTATGTATGTGGGACTCTTATTTTAAAAAAGCAGGAGAGACAGGGAAAAAAAATCTGCCACACCATGCTGCATCATATCTTTACATTTATTTTCTATATGTTGCAAAGTGGCGTGGACAGGAGGCAAATGGTGGTGGCAGTGCACATACACTAATACAGTTTTTTAGAATGGGTTATTATGAGCAGTTCTCAGCCAGCCATCTGTTCACAGCACATAAGAATACAACAGGGGGCCTATATGGATATAAATTTATTAAGCGCCACCCAGAAGACACATGAGGCCAGTTTGTTGGTTTAGCATGTATATTGCGCAATTTGATGTATATGTTTGTAATGAGGCAACAAACACATATAGACGACAGAGTATACACTCACCAGCCACTTTATTATGTACACCTTACTAGTACAGGGTTGGACCCCCTTTTGCCTTCAGATCTGCCTTAATCATTCATGGCATAGATTTAACAAGATACTGGAAATATTCCTCAGAGATTTTGGTCCATATTGACATGATAGCATCACACAGTTGCTGCAGATTTGTCGGCTGCACATCCATGATGCGAATCTTCCGTTCCACCACATCCCAAAGGTGCTCTATTGGATTGAGCTCTGGTGACTGTGGAGGCCATTTGAGTACAGTGAACTCATTGTCGTGTTCAAGAAAACAGTCTGAGATGATTTGCACTTTATGACATGGCATGTTATCCTGCTGGAAGTAGCCAACAGAAGATGGGTACACTGTGAAGACTCATAGAGTGTTAGACATGGTCAGCAACAATACTCAGGTAGGCTGGGCCGTTGACACGATGCTCAATTGGTACTAATGTGCCCAAAGTGTGCCAAGAAAATATCCCCACACCATTAAACCACCACCAGCCTGAACTGTTGATAAAAAGCAGGATGGATCCATGCTTTCATGTTGTTGATGCCAAATTCTGACCCTACCATCCAAATGTCGCAGCAGAAATCGAGACTCATCAGACCAGGCAACATTTTTCCAATCTTCTATTGTCCAATTTTGGTGAGCCTGTGTGAATTGTGGCCTCAGTTTCCTGTTCTTAGCTGACAGGAGTGGCACCAGGTGTGGTCTTCTGCTGCTGTAGCCCACCCGCCTCAAGGTTCGACATGTTGTTCGTTCAAAGATGCTCTTCTGCAGACCTCGGTTGCAACGAGTGGTTATTTGAGTTACTGTTGCCTTTCTATCAGCTCGAACCAGTCTGGCCATTCTCCTCTGACCTCTGGTCTCAACAAGGCACTTGAATACACTGAATATTTTCTCTTTTTTGGATCCTTCTCTGTAAACCCTAGAGATGGTTGTGCATGAAAATAGATCAGCAGTTTCTGAAAAACTCAGACCAGCCCGTCTGGCACAAACAACCATGCCATGTTCAAAGTCATTTAAATCACCTTTCTTCCCCATTCTGATGCTCGATTTGAACTGCAGCAGATCGTCTTGACCATGTCTACATGCCTGAATGCATTGAGTTGCTGCCATGTGATTGGCTGATTAGAAATGTGCATTAACGAGCAGTTGGACAGGTGTACATAAAGTGACTGGTGAGTGTAAGTTATGCATTGTGTCATATCACTTAGCTCTTACTGCTATTATTCTTGAGTTAATGGATGCCAATAAACTTATCTTATTATGTAGAGATTAATATTAAGCTCTGCCTGTGTTTTCATATATGTTAAAGCTTCAAAATACAACTTTAAACACATCGCTGCTGGTCCTTTTTGTTGAATATACTTCTAATTTAAACTATATTTCATCCACAACACAACTCATACGCAAAAATAGGTTACTCTGGTGGCTTAAAGGTAGCTCCTTCTAGATAAAATAAACCAGCCACCTAAATTAAAAAGATTTAACAAGGCAACTTCTCAATTTGTTAAAATGAAGTGTGATTACTTTGCACATTTATTTCAGAGTACATCAGTACTGAATGTGTGTGTGTGTGAGTGAGAGAGCGAGAGATGACACAAGGTGCAGAGAGTAAGAGCAGAGCTAATTAATATTAACGACCACTATTTTGACCATTCCAAATATGGTCAAAATGGAGCTTTTGCTTATAGTGGTAATTTGCGAAGTTATAAATGAGCATATAAAACCATAAAAACATACCTAAGACACATATCGACTATGTAGATATCAGTGCACAATTTAACGTATCGAATGAATGCACTATATGGCACCTTTAGGTAGAGAGAGCTCAGGGAGAGCAGCAGACCAAGCAATAGCTTCCTCCCATAATATCGCAGGGGTCATTTCATACCTATATGCTGTGTGCGTGAGTGCACTCATGTGGTTGCAGGGCTTATGTTCCTTTATGAGAACTGTGAGCTGAGTTTTATTACTATGAGAGGTGAGGTGGGGGGAGGGTCTGTCGTTTTGATGGGTTCGAGAGGCACTCTGTTCATCTATAACAGCCAAGTGGCCTGTCATCAGAGACCATAAAGCACACCAGATGAAATAAAGAGATCAGCCATGTTGAGGGGAGCGCTGGGCAGCCGTGCCAAGACTGCGTGTGTGACATTTTTCACTTTAATCCAAGGCTGCATGTGTGTGGGAGAACGTCTCTGTATGGCGCACACTTTTTATTATAACCCAAATGCGTTTCTACATGGTGTGAGACAGCATTATGCTGACCATAAAAATGTGAATTCATTGTGGTCTTCAGTCTTTTGCGGTCCTGGTCGGATGGTAGAGCAACACTGGCTTCATTTGATTGATTAGATACACCACTAATATCTGCAAAGGTTAATCAATACTGCCTCCGGGGACTGGGGAGAATGTATCAGTGTGTGTGTGTGTGTGTGTGTTTTGTTTTCGCAAGCTCTTGAGTTTTTTTGAATTGCAGATTTTGAGGTGGGTAAGCATGCTGTCACATTTGGAAATGTTAATTTATGGGGTATTCCTGTGTTTAAAACACAGAGAATGTCTCTGTTTTGGATCTTTTCAGTATTTCTCCTTATTCTGATTGTCTCTTTCCTCCTTTTAGGCTCAACACTATGCAAGGATCTGAGATTATACTTGAGCAAATGTTTCACACCAGGTTCTATGGACAGTCAGCTTCAGCAGGTGATTCGAGAAAACCTCTACCTAAGAGCCGTGCCATGTGAGTACTCAAAACATGTATATAAGTTTCTTTTTTTTTTTTTTTAAATGTTTAAGGAGCAATAATAATTTAGCATTTAAATGCTAGAAGATGCACTGATGTACTGCTGACCAATTATTATTAGACTTTTTGATCAAATTTAAATCATTGACATAATATGGCAAATGCATGAAAAAACACTGTAACCATGGTCCATCAATTAACAGTTTGAAGGCAATCAGTTGCACATCTGTTGATCAACCCAATGTTTTTCTTTGGGTAAAATAATTGCAAAACCAAAAATAAATCTGTGCAGAATAAGATTTGTCAGACATACATTGATTTGAGTAATTTTGCTTTAGGATCTTTCACAATGAAGGACCATTTTACTTTACTTCCTAGAACTGAAAATATAAGTACCTCCTTTCACACCACAGGAACTACAGTATAAACAACAATTATGAGATCACTGAATGGGGAGCTGATTAGTCTCCTCAAAAAAAAATTAGAGTAGGGTCTAACTGGGGCTTTACTATATTAAAAAAAAATGAAATATTTTTTTTTCTGCGAGATATATTGTGATGTGAATACAAATTCATCAGATGAAATCAGCTCTATTTCATTCATTTAGGTTGATTGGGAATATTTTTATGGGAGTGAATCATGCATTAAGTGAAGTTTATTTATAAACTAATTTCGAGAGGATCACGTGCTTATGATTGCTTGCAGCCAGCCCCGCATTATTCAATTTATGATATATATACCTATAAATACCTATGTAGTTCCATGTAACAGCCGTCTTCGTCTTGAAGAATCCCCCCTTTCACCCCTACTCCTCCTTTCCTAGATGGGTGACACGGTGGCCCAGTGGTTAGCACTGTTGCCTCACAGCAAGAACGTCACTGGTTCTAGTCCTTACCAAGCCAGCCAACGTTTCTGTGCGGAGTTTACACGTTCTCCCTGTCCTCACGTGGGTTTCCCCCGGGTTCCCCGGTTTCCTCCCACCGTCCAAAAACATGCAACTTAAGTTTATTGACCTATCCAAATTGGCACCATAGACATGCTCCTAGTAAGTAGCTATCTCTTAAGAGCAATCACTATCTGTTCATTAGCTAGTACAGCAGGGGAGTTCTCGAGATCTACCTGAGCTCAAACTCCTCTCTCGCCTTGCAAACGGGAGGGAGCCCCATGCTCGAGGATTTTATGAGCTCAGGGCTCTCTCCCGGGACAGCATGCCAAACACACTTTATAATCAATCATCAGCTAAGTGTGAACTCTTGAAATATAATAAACTAATTGCAAGTATAGATAAATACAACAGAGCAAAAATAAAAATAAGAAACTTTTTTCTGGACCAAGTTTGGACACTCTAGTTTAAAATAATTGACTTACTCTGCCTTGAAAAAGACCTGATTGGAGGCCGGGGGCGGCACGGTGGCTCAGCGGTTAGCTCTGTCATCTCACAGCAAGAAGGTTGCTGGTTCAAGTCCCAGCTGGGACGGTTGGCATTTATGTGTGAGACCAGAACATCCAGTGTCACGCCACTTTTTTAAAGTTCGAACCACAAGTCCACTTGGTGTCTGTTTGTGGCAAATAGAAATACAGTGGCACTTGTCATTGTCAGAATGAAAAGGTGTTTGCCCGATGTTTATGAAACTGTTCTTCTCTCATGTTTTACTCTCATATATTACATCGTTGATGTGTTTACGGGTACATGCGAGCAGCATGAACCATTTACAACCCACCTACTGCAGTGTGGAGGTGTTGGAAAGTTTGAAATTTACTTGCAGAGTTAATGCCCTAATGCAGTGTTTCTCAGCCACGTTCCTGGAGGACCACCAGCACTGCATGTTTTGGACGTCTCCTTTGTCTGTTACACCCATTACAGGTCTTTCAGTCTCTGCTAATGAGCTGATGATCTGAATCAGGTGTGTTTGTTTAAGGACACATGGAAAATATGCAGAGCTAGGGGTCCCCCAGAAACGTGGTTGAGAAACACTGCCCTAATGCCTTCTAAAGGCTGATTTATACTTCTGCGTCAAGCGCACGCGTATGCTACGGCGCAGGCTACGCGTGGTCGCATAGCCCTTACTGTGGCCGTCGGCGACACTGGGGTGCACTAAAAGTGTAACTATACATCACAACGGCACATAGCGAAAGCTCTGTGATTGGTCGGCTTGGTATCGCTGAGGTGTTTGGGCCGAGGTGAGAGCTGCGCAAGCCCGATGAAGCGAGTGTTTACATATGTGGAGTCCCGTGAATGAGCTCCGGATGGAGACTGTTGTTTTGTGTTTACCTTATGATTAAAGTTGATGCAAGTCCGTTTGAGCCACTTGTACATTAAGCGTAGCGTTCAGAAAAAACGCAGAGCAATACAAACAGCGCGCAGAAGTATAAATGCACCACTACGCACATTGAATGAGCCATGGGTCACGCCGATCACTTGACGCAGAAGTATAAACCAGGCTTAAGTGTTTACCATCCAGAGTGAGGGCAAAAGGATGAACCTTTCTCGATGGAATGCAGTATAGGACACCAAATCATTTCTATGCATGCACAAAGGATCATAAGGGGCCCTAAATGTCCATCAATTATTGCCATCTTTGTCTGCATCTTATACGGGACTGGGTCGCCACAAGTAGAGAACTCGTACACTTTCTCAAGGCATTTTCTGGCAAGCCGAGAAGCATAGTCCCTCCAACGAGTTTTGGGTCTTTGTTGGGGCCTCGGGGACATGTCTGGAACACCTCCCCTTGTAGGTGTCAAGATGCCCAAGCCACCTCAGCTGGCTTCTCTCGATGTGGAGGAGCAGCGGCTCTACTCAAAGCTTCTCTTCTGTGGCAGAGCTCCTACAATATATCTGAGGAAAACCCCTATCTCCGCTCCGCAAATGAAACTTATTTCAGCTGCTTGTATCTGAGATGTTGTTCTTTCACTCATGACCCAAAGCTCATGACCATAGTTGAGAGTAGGAATGTAGATGACATAGAAGAGAGTCCTTGCCCTTGGTGGAGGAGTTCAAGTGTCTTGGGGTTTTGTTCATGAGTGAGGGAAGGATGAAACATGAGATTGACAGGCAGATTGGTGCAGCAGCAGTAATGCGGTCGATGTACCGCTCCGTTGTGGAAAAGAAGGAGCTGAGCCGATAGCTCTCAATTTACCAGTCAATCTACGTTCCTACTCCATCAGTTGTACCCTTCAAAAATCCAGAAGGGCCCTTTAAAGTGGCAAAACTGTTGGAAGAACACTTCAATATGTGATGAATGATTGTTTTCATTTTGAAGTGCGCTTGAACCCCTTTGGAATGCACAGACAAAAAAAAAATCTATGCAAGTGTATTGAAACTGATTGGAGCTAAACCTGTGCAGGACACTGACCCTCCAGGAACAAGACTGGCCACCACTTCATTAGTCAGAAAAGCCCAACACTCGCATCACAGTTTGTGTTATTGCTGTGTTTGAGTGTTAAACATGCAGAGCTTTGTTTTGATTGTGCCTCTAGGTATCAACTTTGTCTCAGCTGTTTTTCTTAAAAGCCCTTAGAGCAATAACAAAGTAACAAACAAGAGACTATTTATAGTCACCTTTTAGTTTGTGCTATTCATTATTTGTATACAGTGAGAAAATAGGATAACATTAATGTGTGTAGCCTTACTTAGTTTGCTTTGTGGATTTGAAGAATCATATATATTCTACCTGACAAAGTCTTGACGCCTATCCAAGTTTTAGGAACAGCAAATAATAATTTGACTTCCAGTTGATCATTTGCCATCAGAAGTGGCTTATATGAAAGGCAAAGACCTCTAGATTAGGATTATTTTACTAAAATAAAATATGATCATGCCTTGATTTTTCAATAATTTAATTTGGACAGTAACGTCTGACTTTGCTTAGTCACTTAACAAAAATAATGTACAGTATAGAATATATGGTGAATATATATATGGTGCAGTGAAAAATAATTAACATTGTGTATGACTCCCATGAGCTTGGAGGACTGCATCCATACATCTCTGCAATGACTCAAATAACTTATTAATAAAGTCATCTGGAATGACAAAGAAAGCATTCTTGCAGGACTCCCAGAGTTCATCAAGATTCTTTGGATTCATCTTCAATGACTCCTCCCCCTCCTTCATCTTGCCGCAGACATGCTCAATAATGTTCATGTCTGGTGACTGGGCTGGCCAATCCTGGAGCACTTTGACCTTCTTTGCTCTCAGGAACTTTGATGTGGAGGCTGAAGTATGAGAAGGAGCACAAACCTGCTGAAGAATGTAACTAAATGTAACTAAATGTAACCAATCACCAAACTTGACTGGTTTCTGTGAGAATCTTGGGTCCATGCGGCTTCCAATAGGTCTTCTGCAGTATTTGTGATGATTGGGATGCAGTTCAACAGATGATTCATCGGAAAAATCAACCTTCTGCCACTTTTCCAAATGATCAACTAGAAGTCAAGTTATTATTTGTTGCTCTTACAAGTGGGATCGAGAACAAGCCTTTTGTATATATAATGGCTATAATTCTCAGGAGACAAATTGGTAACACTTTACAATATGGAACACATAGCTAATGTATTTAAAAACATAAACAATACATTTATTTCCGGATTCATTCATGTTTGCTTGTGTTTGTTAATGAAAATAGTTGCTCATTGTTGTAATGTAATGTGTATTTATATAGCGCATAACTATAGTTAGTTTATGTTGTCTAGTTTTACCAAACACAGTGCATGTTTTTAATAATGCATTAGTAAATGTTAAACTATGATTAATAAGCCATAAGCTACTAGTTACTGAAAACAATCATTTTAAGATTTAATTCATCCCGGACGAGCCCCCATTTAGGTTACGAAGCCCAATTTATAATGCTCATCTAGGGAGGGGTCAGCAACATAAAACGGACACGCAACTCAAAAAGTACAATTCTCTTTTTATTTAGAGACATAAATATGTCTTTTATCAAAATAAAGTGGCAACAAAAATATAGATAATTATTGTAACAATATTAACTCATTCAAAATAATTAAATAAACAAACAAACCAACATACAAAAAAATAGATCAACAGAGAATGGAATAAACAGCAACAACACCAGCATGGCTTCTCAGCAGCGGCTGCACAAGATGCGCATAGAATTCTTAGACCTTCATCAGGACAACAAGATACATAGAGATTCTTAGCAAGTACGGGTCATGCTCACACCAGAGCAAAAATCGGAAGGATCGGTCAGATACGCGCTGGAAAACAAAGAACCACACAATTGCACACTCAGCTTCTGCTTAAAAAGCCGACAATCTGGATTAGCGGAGTTAGCCTCAGAGAAATAAGAAACATCAAGTAATATCAAAAACGACAAAACGATGACGACAACAACACCACCAACAACAATAATAATAATAATAATAATAATAATAATAATAACTAAACCGTTACAATGCTGTACAAGCATTGTCCATTCTCTATGTTACTAAATACATTATTCATTCATTCATTCATTTTCTTGTCGGCTTTGTCCCTTGCGGGGTTACCACAGCAAAATGAACCGCCAACTTATCCAGCACGATTTTACGCAGCGGATGCCCTTTCAGCCGCAACCCATCTCTGGGCTAAATACATTAACTAACATTAATATGTGTCCTGTATTCTAAAGTGTGACCGACAAATGTGAGAAGCAGAAATCCTCACTAAAATTCTCAGTTTATCACATTTTAATTTTTAATGAATGTTTCTTTTCTATGGGTAAACACATAAGTTTGAACAGCTGAATAAACTCCTTGAAAGCGAACTTGTTATTTCATGCAACAGCGCTTAACATCTTGCACACAGGCTGATGGAGCTCAAGGTTGTGCAGTTTTTCTGATGAAGTGTTAATTGGGGTGTGATCCATTTAATAGCAAGCAGGTGTTGACAGCTCCAACTGCTTTTACTGCGACAAGAAAGAAGGATGTGAGAGAACCAAAGAGTGACATAGAAGGGGGAAGGTAAATGATACAGTGATATAGAAAGGAAATAGCTGCTTCAGACATGACATTTCGATAATTGATTACGCAACCCCCTCATGTCATTCCAAACCTAACCTGCATTTTTGAGAAATGTTTGAAGTTTGAAATTGAAACCAAATTGTGCAGTGTTTTGAATGAAAGTGAGGTTTATGAACTGTTGAATGCCACCTTATAACATTTCCACGCTTTTCACGCTTTATCAGTCGTCTCTCTTTCACATCCTCTTTTTCGCTCAACTCCCTGTTGCTTCATTTTTTTTCTGTGCCCTTTATCCTGAGCTTTAAAATCCTAATTATATTTTGCGTAATTTCTTTCCCATTTTAATCTTTGTGCCGCGATAAGACACAGATTTGGATTAACCTCCATCAACATCATAAGCTTTTGTTAAGTAGATGAAGTTCTGCTAGTTTTTTTTACAGTGGAATTATTGCCAGACATTGTATAAGGAGGGCAAAACAAACATGTGTTTCAGAGAAAACAAATGCTTTGATTTATGAAACCAGAAGACAGTAAACACATGGTCTATAACAATATAAGATTTATCCATGATCTTTAAGCCATCTTGGTTATTTGCACAAGGATAATATTTATTTATTATTCAATGCATATCGACATCGCCAACCTGATTTCACCAAATAGGACATGTTCCTGCTTAACATCTACAGTTGAAACCAGAAGTTTACATACACTCTAACAAAAGGAACATAACCATTTTTTAAAAAATGTCTGATGGTAAATCATACTAAACGTTTACTATTTTAGGTCCGTTAGGATTACCTAAAGGATTTACATTTGCTAAATGCCAGAATAATGAAAGAATTCTTTCTTTGAGAATTAATTAATTAATTAATTTCTAGACAGTCAAAAGTTTACATACATTTCCTTAGTATTTTTTTTAGCTTTGCTTTTAAACTGTATAACTTTACTCAAATGTTTTGGGTATCCTTCCACAAGCTTCTCACAATAGTTTGAAGGAATTTTGGCCCATTCCTCCTGACAGAATTGGTGTAACTGAGTCAGATTTGTAGGCTGTCTTGCTCGCATAAGCTTTTTCAACTCTGCCCACAAATTTTCTATAGGATTGAGCCCAGGGCTTTGTGATGGCCACTCCAAAACATTCCCTCTGTTGTCCTTAAAGCACATTTGAACTAATTTGGCAGTATGCTTAGGGTCATGGTTTGGAAGACCCATTTGTGGCCAAGTTTTAATTTCCTGGCTGATGTCTTGAGATGTTGCGTCAGTATTTCTACATAATGTTATTTCTTCATGATGCCATCTATGCTGTGAAGTGGACCAGTCCCTACTGCAGCAAAACAGCCCCATAACATGATGCTGCCGACCACATACTTCACAGTTGGGATGGTGTTCCTAGGCTTGTAAGCTTTCCCCTTTGTCCTCCAAATGTAACACTGGTCATTATGGCCAAACAGTTCAATCTTAGTTCCATCAGACCACAGGACATGTCTCCAAATATTATTCTTTTCCCAGTGTAATTTAGCAAATTATAATCTGGATTTTTTTGTTGATTCTGGCTTGTTAATTTTCCCATGTTGTCACAAAAGGAAGCAGTTTGAGGTTTTCCTTAAATGCTATTCTACAGTTGTGCCTCCAATTAACTCAAATGTTGTCAACCTCTTTTTCAGAGGCATAATAATCTTATTGTATGTAAACTTGACTTTCAAGAAAAGTTAACAATTTCTCAAAAAATCTCTCTCTCATTATTCTGCTATTAAGCATAACAGAAACAAATTTGATAATCTTAACTTACCTAAAAGAGAAAAAGTTTAGTCACATTAACAGCTGACTTTTTTTTAAATGGTTATGTGCCTTTTTATACAGCGTATGTAAACTAATGGTTTCAACTGTATGCTGATCCTAGAACAATATTCCATTCAGCTAATCAGAATAAAGGGATGCGTTTACCTTTTATGTTAAGTTTAGTCTTACAGTTAAGTTTATGCACTTCTACATTACTGTTATCCAACTATTATTCCCTTCTGATTTTGGAAATAATTTGCAGTTATTGTTGGGTTGAGGAGTAGGGAATAGGTATGGATTACATTTTCTAACAAAAATGATGTTTCAATATCAACATAGATGTTAATCCAGGATCACATTCTACTTGGCAAAATCATGACGTGCTATTGTCAAAACCTTTATCACTGTAAACTAGTGTAAAAGAATAGTTATTTTAAACAATCGACACACAAGAACGTGAGTTTGGAGTAAAAAATGAGCTGTTATTCTCATGAAGTATGTTGTACTTTATTACTGTGCTATGCTAGCTTGCACTGTAGTCTCCTCTATTAACTGTAATTGATCATTTTGCATTGGAATGCATTGGAACTTTCTGATACATTATTGGCCAGTGATGATTGTGACTGATACGGAATTGTTTTTGTACACTGAAGAATATATAATCAAAAAGTCATAACAACATATGTTTTTATGTTAATGGTAGTAAATTAATCTGGTTTCAGATCACTTTGTTTTTTAATTTGTTACGATCCTTGATGAAAATATGTCTAGGAAATTTAAAGGAGTAACATGAGGTGACCAAAAGAATAAAGTAAAGGTAAAGGTGGCAGGAGAAACACAAAGCAACAAGTTTATCACCGCAAAAGATTTATTTCTCCCACAAATCATGTATATATAATAAGAACAAACAGTAATAATATTAGAATAAATTTGAAAAAAAAAAAAAAACAATCAAACAAGACAAACGGGAGAGGGAGCTGAAAGTTGCGCTAGAAAATCAAAGAAAGAAATATAAAAAAAATATTCCCTGTAAAACCCAAAAAGTTAAGGTAACAGACCATTTGAGGAAACTGAGTTCAACAAACCATTTAAGTTCAAAAACTAATCCTATTGAGTACTGTGAACTTAATCCATTTGAGTAAATGAAGCAATTTGAGCACAGTAAAACCCAATAAATGAAGAGAACTCAAACCAACTGAGTACTGTAAAACTTAATAAGTTAAGGCAACTCAAACCGTTTGAGGAAACCAATTGCAACAAACCATTTGAGTAAAAAAACTAATCTATATGAGTACTGTGAACTTATGCTATTTAAGTTTAAGTAATGAAGTATTTAATTAACTCATTACCTTCAGCACTGAGTTCAACACTCATTTTAAATTAGTAGAATTAAGAAATAATTACTTTCTGTAACTTTTGAGTTAACTACACTCATTTCATTTGATGAAGTTGACTGTTGGGTTTTACAGTGCATAATCTCCTCCTAATCCTCTAAATAAGAAAATAACAATATGAATTCGTGCAAATTCGCCCAAATGCACCCTGAACTTACTCTAACAAAAAAACAAAAATACAGATTAGCGCACTTCGCTAACTAGTGTATCTTCTTTACATCAAAAATCGTGCGTGCAAGGTATTTCATGTGACTTACTATGCTGTTCCAGGTCTCCCTTATCAAAATTGAACTTGATGTTTTAAGTCAGTTTAATTGACATACTGTAAGTTGTATGAAGTTAATAAATTTGATTAAACTTAAAACTTTGTACAGTGTATTAGGAATTAGAATTGGCTTTCAGTTTAATACTGTCTGTTTTCATTGTAATTTAAAAAAATCTTTAGCTTTTTTTACTATGGAAGTTTGAATTATTTTGGTTTTGGTCTGATATTTAAGGTTATGACTGTAAAATAATAAATGATTTTAGTTTTATGGTTTTAGTTTTAGTGAGCTACAATAACACTGGACTGACGTAAATAATTTTTTAAATATCTATGCACATTGTCATTTTTTTTTAATGAAACTTTTTTTTTTAAGGAAAACAAACGTTGTGTGGTGAATTATCTGATATTGTTAGAAATTATGTTCATGGAACATCCATCATTTTTGGTGAATGTTTTTACAATGTTATTTAAAATTAAACCAAGAAACAACATTCTTTAAATATAAAAGATGTGTGTTTTAAACGTTGAGAAAACATTCAAATGCAATTTTAATATAACATTTTACTTTATAACTTTACCATATGAAATCAATTAGAAACATTCTCAAATATTTACATGCTTAAAAACATGAAGAAATAAAGTTAATGAGAAGATAATGATTCCTAATGACGATGTCAGCAAAACGCTCTTAAGGGTTTATTTTTATTAGCTCACTTGCTCTAATATGTTCACTTTAGGTACTATTATGTATATTTAACTATTAGAAATAAAGGTATGTGAGCTGTCACTGGGGTGGTACCTTTTCAAAAGGTACTCATTTTACTTAAAGGGTCCATATTGGTACCTCAAAATTATATATTAGTACCTAAAACTTTTAAAAGGAACACTTTTGTACTTTTTAGGCACTAATATGTACACTTGAGGTATTTATATGGACCTTTTAGGTACTAATTTATACCTTTTGAAAAGGTACCACCCCAGTGACAGCTCGCCTACCTTTATTTCTGAGAGTGTAATATGCCCAATTTGGGAAGAATTTTGGAAGAATTCTCTCCCAGTTCCTCATTTGAAGCCGTGTGGTGAGTGTGTGGTGTTATCAAGATGGCCACTGAGTGAACTGACTTGCCTCAAAGGGACTTTGATTATATTGTAAGACTTTTGTGGCCGCTTCAGGACTTCCTGCTGATATTGGTGATATTGAACACACTTTCTTTCATTGTTTCCTCAGACATTGTTAGAAAAGTTTCCAGTCAGTTCATCGAGAGGACACGACAGCGCATGTTCTGGCCCTGCACATGTGTTCGAGCATGTGTGGGAGTGTGTCTGAAACATTGCGTCGACTTGAGTGGGGTAATCTCTGATTTACATTGAAGTAGGTCATGGCGAGCTTGACGCTGCCCGTCGTGTGCCATTCTGCTCACTGAGACACACACAATAACCGCGGGCATGGCTTTGAGTGTAGACTCTTCCAAAACACATGGGCTCCGTTTGAGATACAGCAACACACTTCAGGATTCACACGTGCTGCGCTCACATGAACACCCTTTTAACATTTAATATTCACAAACTTACACAGGACAATGAACACAAAAACACACTCTTCATTACAGCTGGGTACTTTTAATTTGTATATCCGTCTTGACCTGGAAATGCTACTGGAGAGCCCTGGAGACCAAAAACACTTGAATATTTTGCAAATGTTTCACCTGCTGATGTGTGATTAATCATTTTGTGCAGTTTCATTCATTGTGTTTGAACTTGCAGAGAGCATTCTCTGTTAATATGATGTAATATTTGGGCAAAAATGAGCTCTCTTTGATGGGAAATATTGAAGATACTGTGACTGGTTGTCGGATGGATTGATTTGGCAGTGTAATTTGCCAGGCTGGCAGATTGCGTTTGAAACAGATGATTCTATTATGATAGGGAGCTGAGTTCAGATTAGGAATGCTCCATCATGAGGCTGTCAGAGCTACAAAAGATGGATTTGGTCAGAGGGAAAACTGACCATGACGTTTGTCCACTGCGAGTTATTAAAGCCCCTTAATCAAGGCCACTTGGCGGACATCTTACTAACACTTTGATTTCCTTTCACCGCCACTTGTTTATTCATCCTCTTTGTGAAATGTTTCCTCCTTTATACTATATTTAGTGTTTTTGAAGCTGGTGTGTATCTCACATTCACTAATTTGCGTATGAAAAACATACAGTTTGTCATCAGTGCTTTGCTTTTGTAATCATAATTGGATCATTCAATATTATTGTGTTACTCTTGGGAATATATTATATTTTTCATAATTGTAATTGCATTTAATAAAATCAATGTGCAAGTGTGACAGACATCTACACTGTAAAAATATCCATAAATGACCCTAAATTATATATTTCCCCGTTATTTAAGCTTTTGAATTACACTATAGGAACTTAAACTTTCTTCCAACAACTTTTAACCTTAAAGTTTGAACAAGAGAGCTTTCTTAATGTTTTTAATAGTGTAAAATTCTATATTGTCAGGGTGGTGTTGTATATAATACGCTACACAAACCTTGTAATAAACTGCCAGTACAATTTCTGTTATTTTACAGACTTATTTCTCGATATGTTATTTCTTATATGCAATTTCAAACTACTAAAATGTCAATAAAAGTCACTTTGTCAAGCAGAGTTGAATTTTCAACAACAAAAGTCGACAATGCAGAGATCAGCATCCCATAATGCAATTCACAACTGAAAATAAACACAAAAAAACCCCCTTGTGAATCACAAAATAAGGAAAGTTTTAATTAACAGATCTTTTTTTACAGTGTAGAAAGTCGCAAGCCTTCACTGCGTTTTGTTGCTGCTTTGTTTACACTGCAAGATGGATCGCGGACAGGGGGTTTCACACTGCATGACTTTACAATAGGAAGAATCGCTGACAACTTTGTCCAAACTACGTCTCACAACCAAAAACACGTAGTATATCTTTTGTTATTAACTACATAACGAGAAAGAAGCATTTAATGAGGTAGAAAATGTACATATTTGCTCACCTAGGTTTGAAGGGAATTAGCAATGTCTCCTCAACTTTTTTTTTTTCTTTTTTAAGCCTGCCAAATTTCCACTATAGTTTTTCCTCCACTTTTTGGCTCCAAATAAACTAAAAATGAGCACTTTTAATTCTCCCCCATCCTCCCGCTGGCCTGCAGGTACACTAGTGGATGCTGCTCTCTCGGTGGCTGTAGGTGATCGCTGATGTTATTTTCAGTCAAAACTCATTTCACACGGCATGACTTGAATCGCTGATAGCTCCAGATATTTAGCAGGCCAAATATTTGACGGGCATCGGCGACTCATTAGCTCTTAGATCGCATCTTTGATAGTTCAAACTGTGTGATTGTTACTCGCGTGAACGAGTACCGATTTGCCTGTGATTTCAGGCATTTGTCTGCAATTTTCTCAAAGCCTGTCGGCGAGTCAAAATCGGGGCTAAAATCATGCAGTCTGAACTGGGCATTAGGTGACTTAGATTTTACATACAGTGTTTGTTTGAGCATCAAAAGCAGAAACAAGATTTGAGCGTTTCTTTGTGGATGCTGTTTTTAAAAAAGTCTGTTTTAGAACAAACCAAGTCAGTGATTCGACAACTTATTCATAAAGAGTAAATGAACCAGTTATTTTAATTAAATGGTTTGAATAAATTTAAATTTTAATATAGTCAGCCAACAGGTCATCTTGCTAATACTCCTGGCTACTTATTTCCTTCAACTGCCCATTTTTACTGTTTTACTTGTACTTGCCATTTTTTCTCTTTCTTATCCTTTCTTAATTATTTGTAATGTTGGTGTGGCTTCACACAGTTTCTAATTTATGTAAAAAATACATTTAATTTTTTTTGTTCAATTTGTAACAATTCTTTGTTATCATCAGTATAGGGTTACTTTTCAAGGTATTGTGCTACTTACTCATTGTTGTGTTACAAAATTATGAGTAGGCATTCAGGTGAAATTGCAATCAGCTTGAAATTATTGGGCTCTATTTTAACGATCTAGGCACAAAGTCTAATGCGCATAGTACGCATTAAGGGGTGTCTGAATCCACTTTTGCTATTTTAAGGACAGAAAAATATGCTTTGCGCTGCGCCACATGGTCTAACAGGGTTGTGCTTATTCTCTTAATGAGTTATGGGTGTGTCCTATGTGTGTTTTGGGCATAACATGCATTAAATCAATCAGAGTCTCATTTCCCATTCCCTTTAAAAGTCAGGTGTGTCGTGCTGTGCCGCATTTACCATTTACATTGCGACTTTTTTAAGTGGAAAAACTGAATGGAAAAACTGAACACTTCACTAGCTAGAAAACAGTTAAACCGATCATCTACAGCGAGGATAAAGAGAGAGCCTCTTCCATTCGGCCCCTTTACTTTTCTTTACTCCTTTACTTTCGTGGATGAGGAAACGATGTTGTACGCACTCCATTGAAGACATTTATTAGCCTACATATTTAATTTAGTTTGTTAAGCACAAACATTTGTTTCAAAACTATTTCTAAATTCAGTTCTAAATTCCAGCAAACGAATAAATGAACAATAATAACAAAGTGTGGTTAAAAAACTGAATTATATCCAAACACACTTCCTATTCTTATGCCCCATAAAGTGATGCATACATCTCCAAAACTGACAGATGGACACATCTAAACTTGTTTTTATTAAAAGAAATATAAATATGTATATAATAAATACCACTAATAATAGTGTTTAAGGCGCACAACTAACGTGCTCTTTGCTGGACTTTACACCTGCTTTCAGCTGGTCAATTGCGCAGTCTATTTTAGTTCCTCAAAATAGCAATGCGCCAACAATGCCCCTTAATACACCTCCTTTCTAGACCAGCACACCCATGAGTCCACAAAGCAGTGCAAATGAGTTTACTATTTAAACAACGTAACGCAAAACGGGAAAATTAGGATTGTGTTGGTCTGACAATAGCAACAAATCGCGCCAAACATGTCTTGTTGCCAGGTGTATGATAGGGCCCATTAGGTTATTTTCTGGTAAGATTTTATCTGTTATAAAATAAATAAGGCAAAAATGCATGCATTTTACACTCAGTCTATTCTGAAACTATTGTTAACAGTTTTGAAATGAGTTTGTTAGCACGTGAAAAAAGTGCTGAAAATGTATAGTTTTTTTAGAGTATGAATGAGAAAAGTGTTTGGGAATTTTGAAGAATGTGTTTATTGGAAGCATTTTGTGTGAAAGCAGCAAAAAATTATTCACAGTTTGCTCTGCACAGACTTTTGTTTGGCTGATTGTGTAAACATTTTTAAGCTTTAGCTGCACAATGCTTGATAATACATAATAGCATACAAAACAAAATGCTAAGTATTTCTCAATGCACTTCAATGCAAAATCCAGGTCATTTGATAACACAGATTTCATTGATATAGTGAATGTAGTGGTGTGATGACAATAATAGAGGTGCACTTTTATTAACAGCAAAGCTATTGTAACGCTGTGCTGCCAGCCAGATGTTGTATACATTTATAGCCACACTTTCATTTTGTCAGCAGTTTCTTTTCATACCACCTCTTTTCACTCTCTTGTTTGTGATCGTTTTGGCTTTTATATGCTTCTTGTACTGTGAGACCAGCTCTGTCAGCTCTACCTATCCAAAATGATAAGACACTTGAGCCAAATGTCTTTTATTTTTATTCATGCTATTTAGCAGAATGTCCACGCTGATCTTTTCCATGCAATTATCCACTGGTTACAGGACCAGACAGAATCTGTGGACATTTTTGCTATGTCTGCAGAAGATTTAGTAAACAATCTGCAGATTTATGCTAAATGAACTGGTGATATAGTAAGTAAAAATATAAAACATGGAAAAAAAAAAAAACCTTTAATAATAATAACCCTGACTCACTTTTTTTAAGGTTTACAATGAAAATCCAATTAGATCCACTTGTTTTTTAAACAAAGCAAGTCTCTCATATAATATAATCTACTAAAAAACAGAAAATATTATATTAAGTCATGTAAATATTTGCATATTTTGCAATTGGGTCAGTTGGCATTTCTGTGTGGAGTTTGCATGTTTTCCCGGTGTTTGTATGGGTTTCCTCCGGGTGCTCCAGTTTTCCCCACAAGTCCAAAAACATGTGGTATAGGTGAATTGGGTAGGCTAAATTGTTCATAGTGTATGTCTGTGAATGAGAGTGTATGGATGTTTTCCAGTGATGGGTTGCAGCTGGAAGGGCATCTGCTGCGTTAAACATACGCTAGATAAGTTGGCGGTTCATTCCGCTGTGGCGACCCCAGATTAATAATGGGACTAAGCCGAAAAGAAAATGAATGAATGAATGACTGAATATGTTTATACACATTTACATAAGTAAATAAACAGATTTATGGATGGGCTGAAAAAAACCTGCACACATATTTCGTGTGGGCCTAGATCTCCCATCCGTGTTCGTTATGATAAAATCCAGGTTTAGTTTGACTTAAAGGTGATTAACTGATGACAGAATTAGTATTTTTTTAATTATTAATTATAATAAAAATGTAAAATATTTATTCTAAATACATATATTTATTATTATTTGTTCATTCCGCTATGCAACATCTGTTGAATCAGGGGCTAAGCTGAATGAAAATTAATGAATAAATTTATTTATTTAAATTTTTTTTACATATTAAAGAACACACCACAAACCCACCCCATGCCAGCAAATAATAATAATAATAATAATAATAATAATTGTAAAAAAAAAATCTAAAAATAAATAAACAACTAAATAATAATAATAATAATAATAATAATAATAATAATAATAATAATAATTGTAAAAAATCTAAAAAGAAATAAACAAGGAAATAATAATAATAATAATAATAATTGTAAAAGAATTCTAAAAAGAAATAAACAAGGAAATCATAATAATAATTGTAAATAAAATCTAAAAATAAATAAACAGGGAAATAATAATAATAATAATAATAATAATAAAAAAATCTAAAAATAAATAAAGAAGGTAATAATAATAATAATAATTGTACAAAAAATCTAAAATAAATAAAGAAGGTAATAATAATAATAATAATAATAATAATAATAATAATAATAATTGTAAAAGAATTCTAAAAATAAATAAACAAGGAAATAATAATAATAATAATAATAATAATAATAATAATAATAATAATAATTGTTAATAAAATCTAAAAATAATTAAACAAGGAAAAATTATAATACTGATAATAATAATAAATAAACATATGTAAACCTGCATAATGCACTGATACAAATATGCAAATACACCCACATATGTACAAATACTTATTCATACACCATCATGAACCATTTATACATACACATATTTACTGGAGCCCACTCAAACATCTGTGTATATACATAATTATTAATGGACATGATAAAAAAAGAAAACAAAAAGAGAAAGCTATACCAATACCAATAAATACCCAATTAAATAAAATTGCATTTTGTACATATTGCTATGCTTCATGTAATCTTTCCCACCACTCACCTATCATTGGTCACCTTTCAAATATTCAAAAAAAGGACTTCCAAACCTGCAGTTTCATATTTAATCTCCTCCATGTGTAATACATTACAGAACTCTGTAAGCCACTTCTCTAATTTAGGTGTAAACTCTTTGTTCCACATCACCAAATTACCATTTTTTTTTACCATGATAAACCTGTCTGGGTTGAATCCAAACTACAGTTTTAAAAGTAAGGAGCCCAGCCTAATATTGCAAGAAGAGGTTCAGAATTAGTATTTCAAGTCAATTATGCCTTAAGCTTTTAGCGTAGCTGTATACGTCGCTCATCGTGACCCTGAAGGGGCTGTAGTTTGGCTAAGCTGACTGGACAGGAAGGCCTCTGGCTAGGAGCTCTAGTTTCCTCTGACAGAGATGGAAAATCACAGAGTAAACAGTCTGAATGCCTCCAGCTTGGTAGTCATACTTTACCTGTCCGATATACGCAGCAGTAAAGTTGACAGTAATTGGGGCGACATGAATGCATGAACCATCACGCCTTGATGTAAGGTCAAAAATGAAATAAATAAATCAATGCAAATAGCCAGAGTCAAAGCCTGACCTTGAGTCTGCTAACAAAAAATGAGGCTGCGTTTACACTGGTGCGCTTTCATTTTACATCTGCGCTTTAAACAATCCATATTCATACTGCGTTCCTGAAAATGATCTCTGTCTACACTATATAACCTGTATTGCATGATACAGGACCATTTATTCACATTGGGATTGCGCAAATCTTGCCAGCATCCATACTTGTTGTTGATTGGTTGTGCAATGGTCTTACACTGTAAAAAAAAATTCTTGCTACCTTACATTTTTTAGTTGAATTAAATTAACTATTGTAGTCATCTCAACTAATCAAACTGACTAAAAATATTAAGTTAAACTTTGTATAACTTTAAAAAACTAGTTGAAACCTGATTAATGTATAATAAGTTAAAGCAACAAAAATATTAGTGTCAGGGTTCTGTCTTATGTTTATTTAATTCTTAGATTTGTGACAGAACTCTCTTGTTTGTTTTCCTTTTGTGAGTGCACAGCATCAAGTTATCTTGAGCTGTGTACTTATGTCTAATTTGGTGTGTGTGTGTGTGTGTGTGTGTGTGTGAGGATTCGGATGTTGATGCTTCATGTCTGTTTGTTTGGTATTTTGCTTTTGTCAGAGGTTTCTGTTCATGTCTTTGCATGCAGTTGTGTTTAGTTTAGTTTGTGTTTTGCATTGAATCTTGTTTACTGTCTGTGCTTTTGTTTTGTGTTTAGCACATGGCTTGTTTCGTCTATTCCCATGTGCTCATTTGTCTATTAGTCAGACCCTCCCGTCTTGTTACCTGTTCATTTTGTTAATTTGATTCACCTGAGCTCCTCATTTCAGGCTTTGTTTGCTCCTCTATTTATTCTCCCAGTTTGCAGTTGTCTGTGCTGATTCGCTTCTTATGTTACGTGTAGTTTGATGCCTGTCTGTTTTTCTGTCCAGTTTGGTTTTATTTTGTTTTATTTAAAATGACTGATTACCCTACCATGGGTTTTTTGTTTTGTTTTTTTTCCAGCCCTGTTGGCTGTTATCTGGGCTCTGTGTCCAGTTTTTTGTTCCTAATTAATAAAGTTTATTTTTATTGCTGATCTGCGTCTGGGTTCTGTCCACACATCTGACAATTTGTTGTCTTGACTTTTTGTCATTACATTTTGTACAGTGTATGTAAAGAGCTTGACGAACCAGGAAACAAGATGCAGTAGTCCAAAAGATCAGCCAGAGAGTGATTTAATGCGTTTTAGTCGGCCCAGACTGAAATAAAACTGTATTCAATATTTTTAAAATGTTTTTGTCACACCCTCTGCCCGCTTCAGCAGTCCCAGGCTGTTTCTCAATATGCATTCTTCAGCGATCTTGTGTCCTCGTGTAAGGTCATCATCAGCTGCCAAAGGTCAGTTCCAATACTCAAGAACGGAGGACGCGTGAAAGTTCCCGGATGTGTTCTTGATATCGAGAAAGCACCGATGCAGACTTGAGCACCGATCTTGCTCTAGAAGTCCCAGAAGTCATTGTGACTGGAGGTGGGAAGCGCAGCATTTTATTTAGATTTATTATTAAAGTTCAGAGATATAACTTATTTACCTCAGGAGTTTCTCTAAATGAAACGGTGAATATAAACATTACTATGGACATCTTAGTAAAGGAGTAAACATATTAAGAGTGTTTGTTTGCTGAAATTCGTATTAAAATCTGTTTTATTTATATTATGCAACGTATATTTATAATGTTTTTATGCATAGTATATATTTTGAAAAGGGGAAAAATAACTAATCGTTATATGAATGCTGTAATGTTTAAATAATTATCCATTTAAAACACGTGAAGGTCACCACACTCAATTACAATCCACCACACACGTGAACCCTCACCAGACTAATCACTCGCACCTGTACCTGCAATCACCAGCACACTATATATACTCACCTCATTCATTCACTCACCGGCTTGATTCAAAGTCAGATGGTTCTCCTCGATGGCTCTTCTGATTTCTTCTGCGCTCGTCTGTGGATGCAAACACACTTGCTTAAGGGAAGTGACTAATGTTATATTGGTGTTATATTGGAACTGAACTTACCATTTGAACTGTGTGAGATTGCTCTCCCTCTGCTACACCACTCACCTGCTTTATCTCTCAGCTGTTGTTAAATTGGACAAATAAATACCCTTAAAGATTTATCCTCCTTTGTCTACCTTAGTGTTACCGTGACAGTTTTATTTTCATGTGTCGAAGATGCCAGAGTTGTGTGGAGGCCATATTTAATGGTAACAACAAGTTGCGTATATTAAAAATCAAAACACACTTGTATAAACCGTGGCTGAAAATGTTACATCTTTATATTAGTTTTAGATGCTTATTGATTGCTTGATTAGCTTTTGCCACTGTATTATTGTTGTTACTAGATTAAAAGAGATGGTTGAAACACAAAATGCTTTGTTCTTTACACAAAATGAAACCTCATATCCAAAACAGGAGATGGTTATAAAATTAAAGCTGTTTATTTACACTACGTGCAAATTCCATCAGAAGGCTATTTTCAGCATCTCTGGTCACCACTGTTTAGATCAGTTAGCTATTTACATTTTGTGTGAATATCATCTCACTCTTTGCCATTAGTGTAAATACTTTGCTATTTGTGTCTGTTTACACATGGCGCACATGCTATCCACCACTACTTGCACTAAGTAGCTTTAGCTTATTTTAAACAAAATAATGAATCAAAATTACTATTTGAGGGGCATTTTAAAAAAGGTGAGGGTTACATTTTGAGAGGAATGCTCACAAAACTGTATTTTTGTATTATTTGCTATACTCTGTTAGCTAGTGTCGTAACGTGTCCGGTAAATGCCAAGAGGAGATAGTAGATAGGCTCAGGACTCATCGATGCCATTCAAAAGAGTGTTTATTATACTTAAGTGAAAGAAATGGGGTTTTCCAGAAATAAGCACAAAACATATTTACTAAAATACAGACGCATAAGAAAAATAGATTTCAGTGTTCAATCTAGACTGGCTTACATAACCTTGTTCAGGCTTACTATATCCAGACCACACCAACTGCAGGGGCATTAACACAGGATACTGTGGACATTAACATACTGTACACCATATGCAAATTCCATAACATATTAAATAAACACTAACAAAAGTATTCAAATTCAATAAAAGACTATAGGATTTCTTTCCATGTCCCCATCACCAAAAAAGTTATCTTTCCTACTAGCTGTCATGGTTTAACCACACACTAGAAAAAAGGCAAAGTCATTGTCCCGCATCTTCTTTAGAGGAGTCACAGTAACACAAAATTGTGATTCACTATATCAAAGAAAACTCTTAGACAAAATATCTTGGGGGAAATTTGTAGATATTAAAAGTTGCAATTATGAGGTCAGTGATGGTTGAAACAAAGCTTTTCAAAGCTTTAAAACAATTGAATGAATTGCCTCGCAACAATTATTCACTGTTTTGTACCATTCAAAACACATCCTAGAGATACCTTCTAGTTAAAAACAAATTTTAAATTAAAAGTATAACCTATAAATGCACTTACAGTTTTATCTTATATCATTAAATATCAAGTGTCTGCATAATATGCATTCTTTCATAAATTTTCTTGGGTTATATATTGTTTTGTTTCATGGTGGCTTTGCTAAACAGGACAACAAGAGTTGGTTATCTAATAATAACTATTATTCTTTTCATTTTACAAATGTTTCAATAAAACATCATTAAACCTGTTCAGTAATATGCAATCTGGGGGGGTGGGGACGGGGCAGACAATCTGAGTGAACCCACACGATTAATGTGAATTTATGATATTACATTGATTGCCCCCAAAGGGCGAGCCATTAAGTTTTCTAAACATTTTGAAACAGTCATGATGTAATAAAGCTCCGTTTACTGAAAGCACATAATCTTGCCAATTTGATGCACGTTCCAAAACCACTGATTCAAAACTAAATGTACATAAAGCTTTCGACTCTTCATGAAGCGGTGTTTCAAAAGCAGCCACTACTAGCAACTATCTTAAACTATCTTAAAATGGCAGTTTTGAAAACAAATGTTAAAGAAGAGGTATTATGCTCCTTTTTACGAGATGTTAAATAAGTCTCTGATGTCCCTAGAGTGTGTATGTGAAGTTTCAGCGCATAATACCTCACAAATAATGTTTTATAACTGGCCAATTTAGACTTTGATCCATATTGTACCATTTTGGTGGCTTTAAATTCAAATAAGATTGTGCTCTTTAAAAAAAAAGGGGGGGCAGAGCTACAAATGCCTATGTGTCAGCATAGTGGCAGATTCAAAAACAAGACTAAAACTGCGGTCACACTGGATTTCTCCCCATAGACTTCCATTCATACGCACGCGAATGCGTCAGACCGGAAACGCAAGGTCTAGCGTCAAGTTTTGCAGGTCGCTGCGGTGCAAAGTTCAAGCTTGGTGAACTCTGACCTGCGAAATCACATCACATGATTGCGTAATACCAACCGAGGATCAAAACATGACCTCTCTGGACAGAAATTTAAAACATGGAGCAATCGCTTGCTTTTTCAAATGTCTAATCATCTTGTTTAATCCCGCCCCTTTTCGCAGTGCTGTACGACAGAGTTTCGCATGCTCAAACTCTAGTGTGACCACAGCTTAACGTCCTATGCTAATGAGGGAGAGATCATCACTAATGGGTGGGGCTTTCCTCCTCTGATGACATGTAAAATGGGAGAATGCCAATCAAAGTGTTTTTATCAAATGTAATTATAAAAAATAAAAATTAAAACAATTTTACCATTAGAAGCTGGTTATATTCACAGACTGTTGCCACACAACTGTTTAACCTCCCCTTATAGTATACGTTTTTGCATAATATGTGCCCTTTAAAGTATAATGTACTGAAGTAAACAGTCAACAACCTCAACAAAACCATAAATACAAATAATACAAAGAAACACAGCACTACATGACATTTTTTAAAAGAGCTTTTCACTCTGCTAGTGATGACCTTGTCTTAGCCCCATCATCATTCCTAATAACACATCGTTTGTGTAACAGTGATATCGAACTAATACACCTTTAAGGGCGATTAAATAACCAGCAGTCTTGGCTAAAGACACTGATTGGCTTATCTTATATCTTTAATAGCTCGACAGCCATTGGCTAAACAGCTACCAGCCTCCTGTGGCCAATTTCTCAGTCACCCCAAAGCAGAATTTGAGATATGTAGACATATTCTATAGAGAAGCAAACATTACAGTATGCGCTGTTGGATTTGTTCATTTTAAAAAGACAACATTTTGAACAACATTAAAAAGCACAGCAAAGACAGCTTTCTAAGAGCATGAGTGTGTGTCCCGTCAAATGACCGCAGTATAATGACTGTATTAGAGAGTGTATGACTGTATCAGACCATTATTACATAATGTCTGTCTCATATAGCTGTGGGCTGAATGAGGACAGCGCACACAAAAAAACGTTGCCATAATGCATTCAAAATGCAATCTACATAATGCTACACTTAAATCTCTAGCAAACATTTTACTTTCATTACGTTCCATTTGATATTTTCCATTTAATTTGCTTTTTGGTTGTATTTTTGGCTTGATTGGATTTTGTAATGCTCTTTATGCCATCATGCCTGGTTTCTAAAGAGTATGCATACAAACAGGCTTAATATCAATTCTACTGTAGTACAGTAAATAAATTCTCACTGCGTGCCCTTTTAGATTCCTTTCACTGTGTATTTGAAGCCATTTTGTATTGATTCCAAATGAGGGCACGTTAGAATAAAACAAATATAGCTGCCGTCCCATTAAACCAAAGCCATTGAACAATAGACATGGACTGGGACAGCGGACTGAGAGAGAGAGTTCACATGGTCCACTGCTAAAGAGGAGCGCAGGACGCAGAGGATTAAACCGCTTAAAGGAATTAAGAAACGGTCGGCCGTTTATCAATTATTCATGCAATAGAATCAAATTAAATGGCTTTTATAATGGGTGAGTACAGAGGGGGTCTCTTTAGAGAATAGACTACACACTGCACAGATTACTCTGCTTCTGTGTGACGTACCATGAGCCTTCAGAATTAGTTGCTGTGATTGTGTTTTTTTTTTTTTTTGAAGAGTAAAAATTACTGTAACACTACCAGAATTTTACTAATGACCATAGAGGTCAGTCTGACTGTTGTAGACTGAACAGAATGTCATTTTCCCAGCTCATATTTACATTTAAAGCCTCTGTAGAGGTTTTAGAAGGAATTTTGAAAGTCTGTTGATATGTGTTTTAAAATTACTGTAACACTAGGACTACTGGAATTCTATAGTTACTAGAATGAACATAAAGGTCAGTATGGTTGTTATGGTCTGTCTAGACAAGGGGTGCTCAACCCTGTTCCTGGAGATCTACCTTCCTGCAGATTTCATGCAACTCATATCAAACACACCTGTCTGTAATTATCAAGTGCTGTTTAGGTCCTAATTAATTGGATCAGGTGTGTTTGGTCAGGGCTGGAGCTGAACTAGGAAGGTAGATCCCCAGGAACAGGGTTGAGCACCCCTGGTCTAGACTGTACCGAATGTCATTTCTTCAGGTCATGTTTGCATTTGAAGCTTCTGTTTAGGTTTTAGAATGAATCTTTGAAAGTTTGTTGTTATATTCCATTAAAAATTACTGTTGAACTACCAGAGTTTTATAACTGCTAGAATAATTATAGAAGTCAGTCTGACTGGGCTAGACTGTACCGAATGTCATTTCTTCAGGTCATGTTTGCATTTGAAGCTTCTGTTGAAGTTTTAGAATCCATTTTTGAAAGTGTGGTGTTGTATTTTACCATATTTTTTTGAAGGTGCTGTAAAAGGGAGATATTTGAACTTTTTTTTTATTACAGTGAAAATGTTTTTCAAAGCTAAAAAAGACCCAACAAATACGGAATGAAGCAGAATATATTGTAGATTAAAAACGTGCTGAATTGTGTTAATGATTGTATCTGAAATGTTTCGGTTGGCTACGTTATGACTTTTGGACTTGCTCTGACAATGTTCTGGAGTTGTAGAAAACAATCCTGTGCAGTCACCACTGGGATTAAAACCCATGAATAAATGGATCTGTTAAATGCTAAACTTAAGCAATGATAATTAACATAACATTTTAATTCTAATAATTGTGAAAATTTGTTAGTTCTAAGAAAAGAACAGAACCCGCTAGATGCAAATTCAAGATAGATCAATAATCTGTTCTTTGTCATAGGATGCAATAAGTAATAAAAACCTCACCAATGTACAGTTCAATGCACAAAAACAAAACTTTAAGGACATTTATGAAAATTTTAAGGGCTATACTGAAATAATATGCTATGTGTAATGCACATGGTCAATTTGACCATTATGGAATTTCAAAATACACTGTAAAACTAACTGTAAACCATAGAAAATAACAATTTTACAAAATTACAAGCCAAAACTGTAAAAATACAGAATAGGCTTTACAGTCAATTCATCGCCTTTGAATTATAAGGTTCTATCTGCGTTCTAAAGGATTTTGAGATATTGAGCTTCAAAGTTTTTGCATTCCATATAAAACAGTATGTGTGTAACATTTCTTTTTTTAAATAAAAAGTTTTAAAAGGTGAACAACTTATAAAAAAAATCCCATAATGTAAATGAGTTGTCATTTAATAAGAATGTCAATAACTTAATTTTGACAAAAATGTCAGATAGAACCTTATGATTCTAATTTATTTAGAATTAGTATTTATTTATTTTATTTTATTTACAGTATATTACTGTATTAGTTATTACTGCTGATCATTTTTTATAAAATGGAAAAAGTATGTCAAATTACATATCAAACATCCAACTTTCAGGATAATCACCATGAATTTAAGGTTTCATCAAACATCCAACTTTCAGGATAATCACCATGAATTTAAGGTTTCAGTTATTTATGAAATTGCTCTGTCCGTTTACAGTAATTTACTTTTAAAGAATAGTTTTTCCCATGTACAATAACTAAGAAAAATGTAAGAAAATGCACTTTTTTGGATTTCCTTTCTTTTTATTCATTTATTTTTTTTTGTATATATATTTGTAATTTACATGGACATGAATAATAGGTGGTTAGGAAGCTTATGGGAAATAATATAACGCCAAATAATGATTTATTTGGAAGTCAATGTTAAAAAAAAACAATACATAATTAATAGTACAGATACATGTAGCCTACAAATAGTTTATTATTTGACATGATTAACCTCACATGACCTTTTCATTGGTAATAAAACATTTTGACTGAATATGATTCAATAGGGTATATGCCGAGCTAGTGTTGTTCCCATTCTGTTAAACTTCCGGTCACCTGTTATTGTGAGTTTTTTTCCATTTTATACGATTCCTTTTACAGCATCAATGTTGTAATGTAATTAAAATATAATCAGTTAAATACACTTAATTTAGTTGCTCAAACGTAAAACGAGACAAAAAGCCGTTTGCTCACACGCGCCTGTCAGAATCGGCAGACTAGCGCAGAAGCTCCATTGAATATACTGGGGTAAAATAAATGCTCATATTATAAAGACATGGCGGGGAAAATGTAATTTAATGCAGTGCTTCTTGTACAATCTGAGACCCACTTTATATCGCATATCACTCAGCCAGAGATCGCTGATTTTTAAAGAAAACGGAACTTAAACACGGCGATTTTGCAATGGCATACAGTTCACCGGAACCGCTTAACCCAGGTTACAGGCAAATTAAAAGTCCTATAGCATACTTCGGCATATACCCTATTTTCCTCCCTATTTTTATAGGACAAATCACTAAGTATTAAATAACACTGTATGTAAAATTTCTTTAAATAAAACAAACAAATTATATAAAATAAAATATAAAAAACAACCATAAATTTAATGGCAGAATTTTAACACTTATTTCAGTATATAATAAAAAAATGGGAAAATTTTGTAACAAAAAAAGCAAAAAACAACAGTAGAGTTTTTAACAGTGTAGGAATACTCTGAATTCTTCTCTGTTCTGTCAATTTAGATACAATAACAATGTTAGAATAAATTGTACAGAAATGCAAGAAAAGTCAGGGTACAGTTAGATTATTTTTAGGTTTTTAGATTATTTAGGCTTTATTACACTTCAATGACTGCCTTGGTAGTTAGAGTGTTAACCTCTTTGTAACTGATGCGTGAAAGATGAATTAAGCTCCGTCATTTTCTCTTCAGCATCACGTGTTTGTCATTGGTTTGTTTTATGTGTGCCTCGAGCATAATTAGTGGTGGAAATAAGCTGTATCAGTACGCACTGCTGAATAGCCCTGCACTTATACTGAAGGAAGACTTCTGCTGAGTGTGAACTCAAGTGTCACTCTTGCTGGAGGTCTCAATCTGTCACAACAAAGACCTTGGGTACACTGAGGTCACTGGGAGGTTATTTATAGAAGGTCGCCATTATGACACAAGGGGTCAGAAACACCTGACAGACAATTAACAGGCTCATCATTAATTCATGGAGGGAGAGAGTCGTAATGTGTTCTCCATGTCTCTGATGTGTGTTCGATCACTTAGCTGGAGAGAATTATTCACACTGAGCCTGTCTGGTGTCAGTGTGTGGAGGTATCACTTCAATCCCCATGAGGCTTTAAGGATTTGAAGACTTCGAAAAAATTGAAGTATTTGTAGAAGAGTATTTTAGGTTTGTAATTGTTGTGTATTTGTAGCAGGCTGTTGTTTTTGACTGACTATATTCGTCCAAGTAAGTTCAAAATACTCTCCCACTATTTCTGTTTGTTTTTGAACAAATGTACAAACTGCTGCAGCTTAGCTTAGCATGTAGCTTAGCTTGCTAAGCAAAGTGTTTGGGAGGTAAAGTCTAGATCGGATATGCGGCCGGCCGGACGTGTGATTATATACATCAATATAGCAGAATTTTTATGACTGTATAACAATAATTAATATTTTTACAGTAATGTGACTGTTGGGGTGGGGGTAGGCGTTAAAAAATACAATTTATTGGGTAATTTAATAGATAACATAAATAATACTCAGTACAACTACTGTTTTTATGTTACTGTGACGGTTGGGGTGGACGTTAATAAAATAAAATTAATGGGAAATTTAATAAAAAGTATAAATAATTCTCGTTAACTTCTGGCCACAACCATATCTGATCTAGCAACCTGTTTGGGAAGGAATTTATTTAGCAGTTAGCATAGGTGGTTTTCCCCAGTTGTAGCCTGTTTTTTTTTATATATATATATATATATATATATACACAGTTTTTTTTATATATATATAACATTTGGAGCAAGTGTTTCCTTTTAGTTGTGACATGAAATAGGGAGATGTAAATGCTCAATTGTGAATTGGGGGAAATAATTTAGTGTGTGGGGTATAAAAAAACAAATAAAAAAAAACTGTAGAATATTTAAGGTACAACTGAAAGTCACAATTTTGAGATATAAAGATACAATTGTGGGCGCTACGGTGGCTCAGTGGTTAACACCTGCTTGCCTCACAGCAAGAAGGTTGCTGGTTCGAGTCCCGGATGGGTCAGTTGACATTTTTGTGTGGGGTTCCCGGTGTTAGCGTGGGTTTCCTCCGGGTGCTCCGGTTTCCCCCACAGTCCAAAGACCTGCGGTAGGTGAATTGAACTAAATTGTCTGTAGTGTATGTGTGTGAATGCGAGGGTGTTTTCCAGTGATGGGTTGCAGCTAGAAGGGCATCCACTGCATAAAACATATGCTGGATAATTTGGCGGTTCATTCCATTGTGGTGATCCCTGATGGATGGGGAACTATTCATTCATTAATTTTCTTTTCGGCTTAGTCCCTTTATTAATCTGGGGTTGCCACAGCGGAATGAACCACCAACTTTTCCAGCACACGTTTTACGCAGCGGATGCCCTTCCAGCTGCAAACCATCTCTGGGAAACATCCATATACAATCATTTACACTCATACACTACGGACAATTTAGCCTACCCAGTTCACCTGTACCGCATGTCTTTGGACTGTGGGGGAAACCGGAGCACCCGGAGGAAACCCACGCAAACGCGGGGAGAACATGCAAACTCCACACAGAAACGCCAACTGACCCAGCTGAGGCTCGAACCAACAACCTTCTTGCTGTGAGGTGACAGCACTACCTACTGCGCCACTGCGTCACCGGATGGGGGACTATGCCAAAGGAAAATGAATGAATGAATGAATGAATGAATGAAGATACAATTGTGAGATGTGAAAAACTGATAAAAAAAAAAAAAACAGTAATTGCATTTACGAGATATAAAGATACAGTCATTAAGTATTTAAGGTACAGTTGTGAGATTCAAAATTTTGAGGCACATATATGAGATATAAAGCTCCAGTTGTGGAAAAATAATAAAACCAAACCTCAATTCAATTTATCTTTATTTCTATAGCGCTTTTACAATGTAGGTTGTGTCAAAGCATAGAATGTGTAAAGATATGTTAAGATGTTAAAGTGCTTTCATACAGTATATAAACCTCCAATTCTATATCACAACACTATAGTAAATTTGTTCTTATAATATCTGCATGTATACAAATTAGATTAGATTGGCATGTATTAGTATACTGAACCCTGTTTGATCTTTTTGTTCTCATATCTATTATCCATCTCTCCATGTCGTGACGTGTCCACTGGCATGGAAGAAACCCGCTCAATAACATCCAAACAATGAGCGGCCTCTGTGAATGTGAAACACACAGCAGTGTGATTTTTCTTCAGCATGATCTTTGATAACATTGATAAAGTCACCACGTACTTTACTAATTATTATATAAATACAACATGCAGTTTGCAAATGATCAGCATGTGATTTGTAGCAACATTTTTAGCTTTCACAGCAGCTTTCTGACCCAGAATTATCTCATTGCATGTGCATTAGGCATTTTGAATGCACACATATGCGCCCACAGTTAGAAATAGAAAATAGTTGCAGCTGTGAGATATAAAGCCCCAAATTTAAAATATTTAAAAAGATAAAAGATGTGACCCAAATTATTCACTATATGAAAAGAAATAATAAGTGCAATTTAAATACCTGGATGACGCACTTATTCAACTGTTAAAAAATAGTGTAGAATGTTGAACACTTCACACATTATTGGCTGCAGCTTTGCTCTTGTAGCAGAAGGTGGTGAGATATTGGGCACTGAGTTTGAATTACTTATTTTTTTGTTCCCAGTTTTACTTATTTTTTTTGCCCAGCATAATAAGTAATTATGCTGCCTCTCAATAATGACTGGTTATACTCATGGCAGCTACTATTTGGTAGTTTGGTCAATTATTTTCTCTAAATTGGCAACCAATAAATGTTGTCTGGGAAACGGTATAAATTAGCTTTTAGAAAAAAAAAAAATACATTAGGCTGCATCCAAAATTGCATTCTTCCATACTATATAGTACATTAAAAAACAGTATGCAAGCCGAATAGTAAGTCCGAATTCATAGTATTTGATAAACAGTATGCAAAAAGTACCTAGATGACCTACTACTTCTAGTGAAATACTGAAGGACTGATGGACGCTATGCTATCTCATGATGCAACTCAAGAGAATTCATGAATGGGAGTAAAGTGAGTCAACTGATGCAGGTCGGTCATGTGATAATGACTAATGACATATGTAGTATGTCTGAATTCCATAATGTACCTTTCTAAGGATTGTCTAGTAAATTCAAACTCAAATGTAGTACCCACTCGAGTAGTAGGTCATTTGGGACGCAGCCCTTGTGTTCCATTTGGAATGACACTCATACACTACATGGTTCAGTGTACAAATGCAAGAGAGCATAGTGTAGAAGTGCATAGTGCCATGTGGGATGCAACAAAAATCTGTAAGCAATTGTAAATATGGAATTGTTCGCTAACAAAAGACTGTCACAAGTTTAAAAATCGAATTGTAAGGTGTCATGGTGGCTCAGTGTTTAACACTGTCGCCTCACAGCAAAAAGATTGCTGGTTCGAGTCCCAGCTGTGCCAGTTGGCATTTCGGTGTGGAGTTTGCATGTTCTCCCTGTGTTCACATGGATTTCCTCCAGGTGCTCCGGTTTCTTTCACAGTCCAAAGACATGGTATAAGTGAATTGGATGAACTGAAATTGGCTGTAGTGTATGAGTGTGTGTGAATGAGATGTATGAGTGTTTCCTATTAATGAATTGTGGCTGTAAGGGCGTCCCCTGCATAAAACATATGCCGAAATAGTTGGTGGTTCATTCCGCTGTGGCGACCCCTGATAAATAAGGAACTAAGATGAAGAAAAATGAATGAATGAAAAATCAAATTGTTAAAATTAATTGCAGTGATGGGTTGAAACCACAAGATTATAAAATGCTAACTGTGGAGAAAGTCAATACTGATTGATTTTTTAATTGTGAATTCTGAATATATATATATATAAACACAGTTAAAGTCAGAATTATTAGCCCCCCTTTTTTTCTTTTTTAAATATTTCCCAAATGATGTTTAACAGAGCAAGGAAATTTTCACAGTATGTCTAATAATATTTTTGGAGAAAGTCTTATTTGTTTTATTTTGGCTAAAATAACAGCAGTTTTAAATTTTTTAAAAACCAATTTAAGCTCTTAAGGCCCAAGGTGTTTTTTTACATGCATTTTTTAATTTCTCTTTGCTATTTGGGCTTATTGGAACCTAATTAGAATAAAAATCTAAGTATCATCTTTTGATATGATGTACTTTTAGAGAAAAATGATGTCCATATATGTGGACTCGTGGTCCCAATTTACATAAACACTTTTTCCTGAATTTTCTTTTATGCATATTTAACATAGAATTTTTGTTTTTTGAACTTGCTTTGACTATCAGAGAGTAAAAACAACATTTTTTCCCTCATTTTGGACAGTTGAAAATAGTGTTTGGGACATTTCATATGCTGCAAAACAGTTGCAGGATGACACTGTATGTCTGTAACAAAATATAAAACATTCAAAGTATTTTAAATAGCCACCTAAGAGCTAAAAATGTGCCCTAGGAGGTTATGGTCAAAATTATTAGCCTCTTTAAGCTACTTTTTCGATAGTCGATACAATAACTTGCCTAATTACTCTAACGTGCCTAGTTAACCTAATTAACCGAGTTAAGCCTTTAAATGTCACTTTAAGCTGTATAGAAGTGTCTTGAAAAATATCTAGTAAAATATTATTTACTGTCATCATGGCAAAGATAAAATGAATCAGTTATTAGAAATGAGTTATTAAAACTATTATGTTTAGAAATGTGCTGAAAAAATCTTCTCTCCGTTAAACAGAAATTGGGGGAAAAAAAATATACTTCAACTGTATATTACTGAATATTGGCACAACAAATGTATATTATTATCATCATTATTATTTACTGCATTATATATTATATACAGTCAAGCACGAAATTATTCATACCCTTGGCAAACTGACTTTTTTCTGACTAAATGTAAAAAATAAAAGCTGATAAATGTTTTTTTTTTTCACAATGATGCCTCTTGCACATCATGTTGTTGTCTTTTTGGAAAAAGATGTGTCATTTTGTCATTTCCAGTCAAAAACTTGCTGGTTGAATAAAGTAACTTTAACTTTTAGTCAGAATTTACCAGGGGTATGAATAATTTCTGCCATATAATGTATAACCAAGGAGAAATAACGTCACTTACCTTATTTTATTTTTCAAAATCAGGCTTTCCGTTATGATTTAGTTTTTTTAATACAAACTACTGCCATTTGTTGTTGTTTAGATGTATTGCACGAAACATAAAGACACGTTTTATACGTTTGTCCTCATAATATTTATATGCCAGTTGCAGATATTGGCACTCATCTATCAACTGTCTATCCATGTCGTGACCTGTTCACTGGCATAGAAAAATCCCGCTCAATACCATCCAAACCGTGAGCGACCTCTGTGAAAAACAGCAGTGTGGTTTTCTTCAGCATGATCTTTAATAACATCGATAAAATCTCCACATCATTATCATATGAACTGTAGGTTTTCATGAATAACACCCAATTTGTAGAGACCTCTCCAGCACTCACAGCCCTTTTCAAACCAAGAATCCTCACATTGCCTCTGCATTAGGCATTGCTTAATTTCGTGCACACACACATATGCTCCCACACACACACAGACCCTTGAGGCCAGCCTTAAATTAGACAGGCTCTGCTCGCTCCTCTTGTCCTCTTGTCTGGCTGTGATTGACGTGCGGTGGGTGTGGCTGGAAGTCATTCGGTCTAATCATTCCAGCAGGCCTCTGGCTGTGTGAGCTGCGGGTGAATATATCAATACACACACAAACAAACCCACCGCAGAGCGCAGGACCTCAGAGCCAAGCACCCAGGACTGTCGGGATGTACTGGGGGGGACTTTGCTTTTGCTTATCACACTCTTAATTAGAGATATTGAAGCAGAAAGGAGGTAGGATCTGCGTGTGTGTGTTTGCGTGTGTGTGGTAGAAGAGTGATAAAGAATTCGCGATTGATGTTGTGTCAGTGTGGAGCCTTTCAAAGCCTGTAGAGAGGGAGAGAGAGAGAGAGCGGGACGTGTCAGCTTTTCCAGGCTGGATCACTGTAATTGGTCTGGGCTGTTCATAGTCCTGTTAACTTGTCAGTCAAGGCTGGATGGAGAAGGGGATAAGATGCCATCTTAATCTGGACGTTTGCACACACACACACACACACATACTGACGAACACACACTCATTCAGACATTGAGCTGAAGGTTGTAGTGTGGGACAGTCATCTGTCAATAATTACATAAATACTAATAACATTTTAGTTTTTGTCTTGTTTCTAAATCCAAATATCTACAAATTCTTAAATTAAAAGCATTTTCTAGCCAAGTAAGAAATTGTTTTCAGAAATTTCTGAAGTCAAAACTGAGTTTTTTATTAAAACAAACAAAATAATCTGCCAAAGGGGTAAGCGAATTAATAATGTTTTACTTTGAACACTGCAAAAAAAAATGCTTTTCTTAGAGTTTTTGTCTTGTTTTAGTCCAAATATCTAAAAATTCTTAAGTCAAGAAGCATTTTCGTGACAAGTAAGAAATGTTGTCTTGTTTTGAGAAATAATATTGTCGCTTTGAAATTATAAGGTTTTATCTGCGTTCTAAATGATTTTGAGATATTGAGCATCAGTTTTTGCATTCTATATAGCAAACAGTATGCTTGTAACAGATCTCATTCATACATTAACATGACAGAGACCCTAAATGTACTCTACATGTAAATAAGGTTCTGTCTGGCAGGTCATTAACTGAAGTTTTACTTTTCAAGAAATACAATGTCTGCTTATTAATTTAATAAAAAAATAATAATAATTGGTGTTGTAACAATATGTTGATGCTTGAGAAAGCAAAATTTTTGTCTTCTGTAACTTGTATTTAATGTTTTAGGTTGAATGATTTTTTCTTGTTCATATTAAGTATACAAGGCTGTGCTAAATATTTTGTCCAGTTCATTTTATGTAGTTAATATGGTAATGTTTATTCCATTATATGCTTTTATATGAATTATTAAATTATATTTATTGAATTATACGCCCCATTAATTAAATTAAGTATTTGCCCTTCAAGGCTTAAAATCAAATTTAAATACTTTAAAAGAAAAGAGACAAAGAGAAAATGAGATGTTTAACAAAGTTTAATAAACACTGAAAATGTTTCACTGACTATATATAAACACAAAAATATTTCACATTTAATATACTATTTTTTTAAATAATTGTTTTTTTTTTCAACAATGTAAAATTGTACATTTCATCTCAATTTTAAAAAATGCTTCTAAATCATCATATTTACACATCTTTTCAGTTTTAGTTTTCCTCTCAATTCTGTGTGGTCATTATTTGGTTATTATTTCTAATTTATTATGGTATATTATTATTTAGTCAACTCTGACTTTGTGTTTATTTTTGGTCTTTCCCATTGTCAGCTGAGCAGTTTGATGAAATGACTAAAAAAGATGATTCTGATTGGTCCTTGTGCGTGCATTTGAAATGCTGACTGGCTCACAAAAAGAACCTTATAGAGCCAAGCTAGAGTTCGACTTTGTAGATAAAACCTTTTTTGTTTTTTAAATAAAGTCTTAAAATGTCAACAATTAATGAAAAAAAAAAAACATCACATCATGTAATTAAGTTGTCATTTAATAAAATAACTAAATTTTAGCAAATAGGCGATGCAGTGGCGCAGTAGGTAGTGCTGTCGCCTCACAGCAGGAAGGTCGCTGGTTCGAGCCTCGGCTGGGTCAGTTGGCGTTTCTGTGTGGAGTTTGCATGTTCTCCATGCGTTCGCGTGGGTTTCCTCCGGGTGCTCCGGTTTCCCCCACAGTCCAAAGACATGCAGTACAGGTGAATTGGGTAGGCTAAATTGTCCATAGTGTATGAATGTATATGAATGTTTCCCAGAGATGGGTTGCAGCTGGAAGGGCATCCGCTGCATAAAACATGTGCTGGATAAGTTGGCGGTTCATTCCACTGTGGCGACCCTGGATTAATAAAGGAACTAAGCCGAAACTGAATGAATGAATGAATTTTAACAAAGATGTCAGATAAAACCTTATAATTTTAAGGTGACAATGTCAAAAATAAGTGAGGTTTTCTAAAAAGCTAAATAATATGTCAAAAACGGGGTAAGCTATTTAATAACGTTTTAGCTTTGAACACTGAAAATTATGCTTGTCTTACTTGTGCCTATTTCACATGGGGCTTCAGCTTTAACGCTTGACAGAGGGCGTGTCTAAAGTTGGGGCTGATGCAATCGTCATATCAGGGTCAGCCAATGAAATTACACCACAACTGGCTACTGTCTGAGCTGGGGTATTTGCATAAAGCGATCTGATTGGCTGACACTCTCGTTAGTGCTTACAGTTGAGAAATTCCCAATTTCTGCAGTGAGCAACAGATCCATAATTCAGTTCGGCAACGCTTGACGTCACCCTTTCAAAGTGAATGGGAAGCGTTGACGTGTGAATTGGGGGTTAGAGATTGTCTTGTTTCTAGTCTGAATATCTAAATTATAAAATCAAGAAGCATTTTCTAGACAAGCAAGAACTATTGTCTTGTTAACGAGGTAAGCAAATTAATAATTAATAATAAGTTTTCCCTTTGAACACTGCAAAATATCTTTGTCTTGCACCGATTTACACGGGGCGTCAGCGTTACTGCTTGAAAGAGGTCATCGTGTCTAAAGTTGGGTTGACGCGATCGTCATAGCAGTGTCTGCCAATGAAGTTAGACTCCAACTGGCTACTGTCTGAGCTGGGGTATTTGCATGAAGCGATCTGATTGGCTGACACTTCCGTTGGCGCTTGAAAAGTTGAGAAATTCCCAACTTCCGCAGTGATTAACAGATTCAGTTCAGCAACGCTTGACGTCATCCTTTCAAAGTGAATGGGAAGCATTGACGTGTGAATCGGGCGTTGGAGTTTGTCTTGTTTGTCTAAATATATAAAAATGATAAAATCAAGAAGCATTTTCTATACAAGCAACAACTATTGTCTTGTTTTCAGAAATACTATGTCAAAAATAAGTGAGGCTTTCCTTAAAACAAGCTAAATAATATGTCAATGGGTTAACGAGGTAAGCAAATTAATAATTAATAATAAGTTTTCCCTTTGAACACTGCAAAATATGCTTGTCTTACTTGCGCCCAATTCACACGGGCGTCAGTGTTAACGCTTGACAGAGGTCATGTTTGAAGTCGGGGCTGAAGCAATCGTCATAGCAGTGTCTGCCAATGAAGTTAGACTCCAACTGGCTACTGTCTGAGCTGGGCTATTTGCATGAAGCAATCTGATTGGCTGACACTTCCATTGGCGTTTGAAAAGTTGAGAAATTAACAACTTCTGCAGCGAGTATAGTGGATTCAGTTTGGCAATGCTTTACGTCCCCCTTTCAAAGTGAATGGGAAGCGTTGATGTGTGAATCGATCATTAGAGTTTGTCTTGTTTTTAGTCCAAATATCAAAAAATGATAAAATCAAGAAGCATTTTCTAGACAAGCAAGAACTATTGTCTTGTTTTCAGAAATAAAAAGTCAAAATCTGTGAGGTTTTCCTTAGAACAAGCTAAATAACATGTTAATGGGTTAACAAGGTAAGCAAATTAACAATTAATAATAATACGTTTTGCTTTGAACACTGCAAAATATGCTTGTCTTGTGCCCAATTAAATTCGTTAACGCTTGACAGAGGGCGTGTTTGATGTTTAGCCTGAAGCAATCATCATAGCAGTGTTTGTCAATGAAGTTAGACTCCAACTGGCTACTGTGTGAGCTGGGGTATTTGCATTAAGCGATCTGATTGGTTGACACTTTCCTTGGTGCTTGAAAAGTTGAGAAATCCCCATCTTCTGCAGTGAGTAAATCCACAATTAAATTAGGCAACGCTTGACGTCACTCTTTCAAAGTCAAAGGGAAGCGTTGATGTGTGAATCGGGCGTTAGAGTTTTTGTCTTGTTTCTAGTCCAAATATCTAAAAATTATAAAATCAAGAAGCATTTTCAAGACAAGCAAAAACTATTGTCTTGTTTTCAGAAATAATAAGTGAGGTTGACAGAGGGCGTGTCTAAAGTTGGGGCTGATGCGATCGTCCTAGCAGTGTCAGCCAATGAAACTAGACTGCAACCGGCTTTTGCCTGAGCTGGGGTATTTGCATAAAGCGATGTGATTGGCTGACACTTCTGTTGGTGCTTGAAAAGTTGAGAAATTACCAACGTCTCCAGTGACCAGTTCAGCAATGCGAAAGTGAATGGGAAGCATTGGCGCTAAGGTGAATCGGGCCCCAGGGGAATAGAGCATTATAGTTTTTGTCTAGTTTTTAGTGTAAATATCTAAAAATAATCAAATCAAGAAGCATTTTTTTAGACAAGCAAAACATATTGTCTTATTTTCAGAAATAATTAGTCAAAAGTTGAGTTTTTCTTTAAAACAAGCTAAATAATATGCTATTGGGGTAAGCAAAATGATCTTATGTATGTGAAAAAGAAAAACAAGATTATTTCATTTGTTTTAAGGAAAAACACTTAAATTTGACATTACTTCTAAAAACAAGACAGCATTTTTTTTTTCTTTGCTTCTCTTGAAAATGCTTCTTGAATTTATCACTTTTAGCTGTTTGGAATAGAAACGAGACAAAAAATTTAACATTTTTTTTCAGTAAAATAAGTTTATATTGCTGACCCCATTAACAGATTATTTTGCTATAGTTTTAAGAAAAAAACTATGTTAATATATATGTGTTATTACAATTTTTTACTCTTTTTAGATACAGTATTTGACTTTTTAGATATTTGGACAAGAAACAAGACAAAAACTTTTTGCAGTGTGTATGTTTTTTGAACTTGCTGTATTTAATGTGTCTTTTCCTGTCTTCCATGTCATCGCAGGTACGACTAGACAGCCACGAGACGGCGAGATCTCTGGGGTCGACTATAACTTTGTCTCAGTTGAAGAGTTCTTCTCGCTGGAGGAGTCGGGGGCACTGTTGGAGAGCGGGAAGTTCAAAGGTCAGACAGTATTCATGACACATTTCCTGAAGAATTTATAGTGATGATGAAGAAGAAAACTGTAGTGCAGGGGTTCTTAAAGCGATAGTTGACACAAAAATGAAAATCATGTCATCATTTACTCGTCCTTCACTTGTTTCAAACCTGTTTGAGTTTCTTCTTCTGAACATAATAGAAGATAATTTGAAGAAAGCTGCAAACCTGTAACTCTTGACCTCTATAGTATTTGTTTTTCCTACTATAGAAGTTGATGCTTACAGGTTTTTAGTTTTATTCAGAATGACTTCTTTAGTTTTCATTAAAAGAAAGAAACTCAAAACAAGGTTTGAAACCACTTGAGCGTGGGTAAATAGTAAGTACATTTTCACGTTTGGGTGAACAAACCCTTTAAAGCCTCAATTTAAAGGTTCAAATCTGAATTTTCATCAAAGTCAGATGCAGAAAAATTGGTTATAAAAAACTTGTTTTTAATAAACATCCACACACATTAACCTTTTGCATTAGAAAATACATGAATAATAAGTGAAAACATGAGAAAATGACAAGTGACATTTTTTGTGACCAAAACACAAAGTTTGTCAACCAGAAGTTTGTCTAAAGTAACAAAGTAAAGAGCAGTCTAATGTGAGAAATTGCTCTGTCTGTATTCCAACCAATCTTATTTTAGTCAGCGAAAACTAAGACTTAAACTATTGGTTTAAAAACATTTTTGTAAACTGAAATAAAATAAAAATTCACAATAAATGAAAAAAAAAAAAAACTAAAACTAAAGAAACTGACATGGATAATATATAATAACTATTAGCAAAATGAACATGTTTATATACAAAAAAGCATGCTTACAGTTGAAGTCAGAATTATTAGCCCCCCTTTGAATTTAATTTAATTTTTTAAATATTTCCCAAATTATGTTTAACAGAGCAAGGAAATTTTAACAGTATGTCTGATAATATTTTTTCTTCTGGAGAAAGTCTTATTTGTTTTTTTTCCGGCTAGAATAAAAGCAGTTTTTAATTTTTTAAACACCATTTTAAGGTCAAAATTATTAGATCTTTAGGCTATATATTTTTTCGATAATCAACAGAACAAACCATCATTATACAGTAACTTGCCTAATTACGCTAACCTGCCTAGTTAACCTAATGAACCTAGTTAAGCCTTTAAATGTCACTTTAAGCTGTATAGAATTGTCTTGAAAAATTTCTAGTCAAATATTATTTACTGTCATCATGGCAAAGATAAAATAAATCAGTTATTAGAGATGAGTTATTAAAACTATTATGTTTAGAAATGTGTTTGAAAAAATCTGCTCTTCTTAAACAGAAATTGGGGAAAAAAATAAACAGGGGGGCTAATAATTCAGGGGGGTTAATAATTCTAACTTCAACTGTATAACAAACATAAAACATGTTCTATCTTCTCTTCATCTGCCTAAAAATATAAACTAGGCATGTTTAACTGCACATTGTCTTTTTATATGAAGAAGTTTGTCCGAATTCTTCATAATTTTTACTGCATCTGTTGCATTTGTGGTTTGGTGTTCAATGTCTATTTACTGCTGTGGTTTACACTGGTATTCTGTTAACTAAAACAGAAACTAAATATATAAAACTAAATAGAAATGTGTTAATAAAAATCAAATATAAACTAAAAATAACAGCATCATCAATGAAACAATCTAAAACTAAACTGAATCGCATAAAAAAAAAAAAAGCATTGAAATAAAAACTGATTTAAAATTGCAAAACTATAATAACCTTGAAATTTATCAGAGTAGTATATCCACACTTTAATCCCTTACACACAATTAATGCTTTTGAAATATGAAAGGGTTTTGGAATTCTCTCTGGGTTCAGATTCATAATGGAGTTAGATTTTTGAGAAGTGCTGTTGTAGTGCAAGTTAATTATTTCATTGTTTTAATTTGATATCGGACATTAACTGATGATGGACTTTAAAGAATCACCCAAAAATGGAAATATTCCCTTCAGTTGTTTCAAATCTGTTTGAGTATTTTTTGTTGAACACACACAATCAAAAAACGTCTGTAGTATAGTATTTTGTAAAGTGCATGTCAGTGGCTTCTAGAGTCTAACATTCTTCAAAATCTCTTTTGTGCACAATAGAAAAAAAGAACGGCTTCGAATCACTTGAGGGTGAGTAAATGTTGAGTAAATTTTCATTTTTGGGTGAACTATCCCACAACTACATGTCAGTTTCTTCTGATTAGCATATCTGTTAATAGCACCTGTTTAACTCTGTAAATTTTTGAAATACCCTGGAGTTTGTGACTTATGAATGACTTGAAATATAGTGTAATCATGGACAGTGGAGTTACCATCTATGGTTCTCTGCCTGATAAAAGTTTTTTCTGACTATAAATGAATTTGCTATTATGTCAGCATAGGGTTAATTCTAAATCTGTTATAATACTTTACTAATATTATACTGGGAGTTGGTTGATGTACTTGCAATGTACCTTTTAATGAAAATAATATAAATAAATATAATAAAGTGTATATACTTTATTATCAAGTATACACTCAAAAGAAATCTTTAATGTTCTTTGAATGCATTTTAAGGTCATGTGTTACATCTGTGGGGCTTTTTTATCCAGTGTTAATTTATTGATCGACAGTTCTAAGAGCTCCATTTACACGCATCACCATGTATCAATATAACTGAATATAGTTGTGTTGGCAGTGCTTATCTGTCCACCAGCTCAAAGTTTAAAGGGTCACAAAGCACTGAGAATCACACCGAGACTATACAAAATACTTCCATTTCCTTTTATTTGCTTTTATTTTATTATTTATTTTAGTTTAGTTTAGTTTTGTTGATGTTGTTTTTTATTTTATTTTATTTTATTTTAGTGTATTTATATTGTATTATAAATATATATTATATTATATTATTTTTGTTTATTATTTTACATTTTTTTATTTTAATTTTTGTTTATCATTTTATTTTTGTTTATTATTTTACATTTTTTATTGTATTTTTGTTTTTTATTTTACATTGTTTTTATTTGTGTATTGTATTGTTTTATTTTATTTTTGTTTACTATTTTACATTGTTTTTATTTCATTTTTGTTTATTGTTTTACATTGTTTTTATTTCATTTTTGTTTATTATTTACATTGTTTTTATTAATTTTTGTTTATCATTTTATTTTTGTTTATTATTTTATTTTTGTTTATAATTTTGCATCGTTTTCATTTCATTTTTGTTTATTATTTTACAGTTTTTATTGTATTTTTGTTTTTTTATTTTACATTGTTTTTATTTGTGTATTGTTTTATTTTTGTTTACTATTTTACATTGTTTTTATTTAACTTTTGTTTATTGTTTTACATTGTTTTTATTTCATTTTTTGTTTATCTTTTTATTTTTGTTTATTTTACATTGGTATTACCTTTTTGTTTATTATTTTGCATTGTTTTTATAAAAGTTTTTGTTTATTATTTTACATTGTTTTTTTTTTGTTTTTTTTTTTGTTTTTTTTTAGTATTTTAGATTATTTTTTATGAAAATTTGTGTTTCTTTTCTTTTCATAATTTAGGTAAAAGTTTGATTGGCCCATGAAGAAGAGTTGATTCGTTTTACTCTGAAATTATAAGAAATTCTCAGTGACAAAATATATGTTAAAAAGCAAATAGTCTGCAAGTACATTTTTAAATCTCTTAACTAATCTTATAATGAATGTCACTTCTTTCACAGTTTCTGGTCATGAATTATCAAATGCAGTAAAATACGTTACAGTACATAACCACTATAAAAGGTTTTGTCACAAACTCATCTGAGTGTCTTCTCTATGATTTCTCTGTACAAGTCTCTTCAGTCATGTTTTACTTTCATTTTTAAATTTACAAACTTACGTACTCTGTGGATAGGTAACACGGCACTCCAAGATAAGACATTGGTCAGATGCTCAGGTCTGTTACACACATCATCTTCCAGCATGATCTTGTTAGTCACATGATCAGAAACAGACCCTAGTTACTGCTGTGCTACTGCATGTGCGACTTATATATGTTCAGTTTAGAACTTAATTGTTTTGTACTCCTATAAAAACACAAAACAAGTCAATAGCCTTGTGTCCCAACATATAGCCCTGAGGTGCACACAGTGACCCGAGTTTGATTCCCAGTTTGAGGTCATTTACTGAACATTCCCCTCTCTCTTCTCCCCACAGTGTCTTGTCCAGTAAATGGTGAAAAAACCCTAAAAAAGAAAACACAAAAGTGTTCTCTGCAGTGTAATGCAAATGTATCAGTGTATCTTTCATACTAACTTCACTCTTTTACTTAATGCTTTTCAGGTTACATCTCAACTAGAAATATTGTCAAATTTTAATATCATTTGATTTTGAGGTTTGTCACACTCCTAAAAACATATTGATATATTACATGTTTTGTATATTTTATTACTTCATATTACAGTGTTTTTGTAATTGGTATAATAGATAATTAAATATTAAGGGACGCATGACATATCAGCAACACATTGGTATCAGCCGATAATTTTTTCGGCCCAATAAGGCAAGGTAAGTTTATGAAGCTTTATGAATAATTCAAAGTGCTTGTTGTACATTTAGTGCGAGTTGTACATTTAAATAAAGTGCGACCAAAAGAGTTTAAAATGAATGATTAAACAATCACAAAATGTAAAAATTAAAAACAGATTAAAGTGAATTACAGCTTAAAAAAAGAATAAAAAGAGAAAGGTGTGTGAATAGACCGCCACAGCGCAGCACTCATTCAGGAAATGTACATCTAAACAGATGTGTTTTAAGCCTGGATTCAGCACATCTGATCCTTTCTGGAAGTTAGTTCCGGCAGTGGGTGGCACAGTTGCTGAAAACAGATTCATCATAAGGAAATTGTATGCCCGATATAGTAAAGACAATACATTTAGGATTATTTTTGCCATTTGATCCACTTCAGATGCTGGCCATGACTATGTTGATTGTGCCTTTGGCATCATGTGACACACTGCACAGATTAAATGCACACTTTACACATGTTTTGCTAGAGGAAACACAACTACTCAGCAATGTGAGTTTTCCACTATAAAAAAAGAGAATCAGAATTGATCAGAATTACGATTTGTAATTGACTTTGAAAAACAAAAATCTACTGTATGCTTGTTAAATGCCTTGACGCTTGTTAAATACCTTACTCAAAACTTGTTTAACCTTCTTTCTTCTGTTGAAGACCAATGGAAACCAGTAGTCATTGACTTCCATTGTATTTGTTATTTCCAGAGATGTATAAAGTACTAGAGACCCAGACTTAAGTAAAAGTACAAGTGCTCTATCAAAAAAGTGACTTGAGTAGAAGTTTAAGTGCTCTTTAAGCACAATACTTAAGTGGAAGTACTAAAGTATTCAACATTTTTTGTACTTAAGTATTGCAAGTAGTTTATTCTAAAATTTACTACTCAAGTACTGAAAGTAAAAGTACAAGTATTGCAGTATGTAGTTATTAAAGAAAGCAGTCCAAAGACATCATATTGTTTTGTTTATTTTAAAAAGAACCATGGTTTACGATTTATAATATAAATAAAACGTTAAGTGAACATTGCAGCATGTTATGAACCATTGGTAGCTAACGTTAGTTAACTTATCTAGCTCTTACAGATAGCTCAAACTGCTGTGTTTGTGTATGACATTATTTTTAACTTAACTTGATATGTTTCTTCAAATTCGACGGTGAATTTTTGAAGGCCATTATTTTGCAATCTTTTGGGAGGCAGAGTATACACTTCATTCTATATGAACTGTCTTTCACTTCGACAAATGCAAACATGGACTCTAAATAGGGTCACGGGTGGTCTTTTTCCTCATCGCCACGAACAGTTGAAAGTGAAGGAGTTGAAGGTGGAATTTCTGGGTTTTCCATGTCAAAAACAAACTAGAATGCTCTTAATGCAGGCAGCGCTGTCTTTGATCGTCTGAATGATGACGAGCCAGCTTATTCAAACCTATGACAGAGCCACCTGCTGCTTTGGCAGTGATAATGTGGGTTTGGAATGATTCGTAACATTTTTATAATTGTAACGAGTAACTATGCAGCACATAAAAAATCTACTGGAGTAAAAGTATTAAACTCATCGAAAATATGTACTGAAGTAAAAGTAGAAGTAGGAGAAAAAAACAATACTCCAGTAGAGTACAGATACAACCTTTTAGTACTTAAGTACAGTAGTGAAGTAGTTCTACTTTGTTACTATACATCTCTGGTTATTTGGGGGGGTGAACCACCCATTTTAACATGCAGAATTGGGTCATAGATTGTCTGTGAAATGACGTGCTGTAAACCGGTTATTGTCTACATTCATCAGCATCTGTTGGGGTGGTGTGAATTTACATGAGGAAGTAAAACTGATGACAAAACAAAGGTCCTATAGGAGCAGCCATCATTTCCTTCAGTTTATCTCAGTCTCTCCCATGCCTTTACATGTAAACAGTATTTACCCATAGCTTTTAAATGACCATCTTTACTAAGTGCAGATAGTCTCTCGGTTTCTATTTTGAGTGCCAATTTATACTAAAGATTTAAGCCCATTGTCCATTACACAGGCAATAAAATAGACGTTTCATGACAAACATCGCAATTGATTGTTCGGTGTGGGATCGGAAACTCATTCCTCTTTTAGCATCATTACCGTGGGCTCAGTGACACGTGTGCCTTTAGCATGTGAGTTATGGCTCTCAGGGGCAGGATCTCCTACCTCATCTGATTAAACCAATAAAACGAATTAGCATAAAAAGTGCAGCGGCGTTAACAAAATGCCATAAACGCCATTCCCACCTTGCAGACACGGCAAGGCATGATTTACTTACCACTGCAAAGGCAACTAATTCAATCAATAACAGATGGAGATCAGGGGTCGCATTTATAAAACTGTGCTTAGAAACCTTCCTAAAAAATAAATGTACAGCAGAATAAATTGTATTTTTGTTTATTAAAGACTTACATGATGACTTATAGTGGTTCGATTTAGTCAATATCCAAGTTAAATGTTTACTTGCATCTGTGCACATTCTCCCATCAAGTTTGTTTTATAGATAACAACCTTTGTGTGGGAAATGGCGTACGCATGTTTTCACTTCCATTTTGTGTGTGGGACCCCTATTGTGTGTGTAAATGGGACGAGGCGCGGATTGACTAATTGGGAGGACTGGGAGAATTCCCGGTGGGCCGGTTCGTTTTTTTGGCCGTGAGTGCCGGTGTCCCTTGTTGCTTGCACTGTCAGCAGTCATACTTTTTAAATTTATTTATTTATTTGACTATAGCCTCACTCTTTTTATTCATTATTTTGCCGCAGCTCCGCTCTTTTTATTTATTTTCTCGAAGCCCCGTGAGCAAAATGCAGCCTGCAGGTTAATAATGACGTAACTATTATTCGACCCTAAACAGCGACACCTTGGTGAATATAAGAATTTGAATAATTAATATTAATGAATATTACACCTGCTCAATGAAAATAAGATGATTCACTACATTAATAAATCTGATATAACTTGATCAGAAATCTAAAAAGGGGAGAAAAAGATTAAGCCATCAATAGAAAGTAATACTGTGGTTAAAAGAGTCTTGCAGATAACAATGTGCAATATTTATTTTTTTATTCCAAACACATCGGCATAACCGTGTCATTGTGGTCCAGCAGTTAGCACGTTGTGTTATGACGCCACCGACCCGAGTTCGAACCTCCCCTCAGTAATTTTTTTTTCGTCATTTTTTGTGTTAAGACATATAATACTGTTTGGGTTATTTATATAAATGTACATATTTTAGGTTTTTTTGTGACCACCATTACAAAGGACTGGATATCTATAAAGAATTTTGCACAGGATATATATTCAGATATTGCAGGAAAGGACATTGTGATGTTTTAAAGGGTAGCTAAATCTCCAACACTGTTCTTTAATGTTCTCATATTTATAAAAAAATATTTGAAGTTTTAAAGCAGCTGTTTCTTTGAAAAAGACGTGATAGTGTCATTAGAAACTAAATTGGAAATGACGTTATTTTAATATAGTCAGTCGTGAACTGAGGTGGGCCAGTCCAAGGCTTGAAACTCCATGGCTGAAAAGGAGTCCCACTCCGGCCCTGAATGGGACCCCAGGACAGTTTCAGAATCTCTTGAAAGGTCTGAATATGTAATGTCACCCCTGATATTCTATCCTTGATGTGGATTTTATGCTATTAGAGAACATACTGTCACAATATACACTGCCCATAATTGTAAAAAAAAAAAAAAAAAAGTTTAGTCAACTTAACAGTTGACTTAAGTCACAATGGTTTTACTTACAAGTTTTTAAGTGAAATCAACTTAAAACATGGTTTACTCAGAAGTAAAGTTTGAAGACATTTCGGATGCCATACTATACTGGTTAATATTTTCTAACATTCATTAATTTATTTTCCTTCAGCTTAGTCTCTTTATTCATCAAGGGTCGCCATACCGAAATGAACCGCCAACTTACCCCGCATATGTTTTACACAGCGGATGCCCTCCCAGCTGCAACCCAGTACTGGGAAACACCCATACACACTCATTCACACACATACAGTACGGTCTATTTAGTTTACTCAATTCAGCTATAGCGCATGTCTTTGGACTTGTGGGGGAAAACGGAGCACCCGGAGGAAACCCACGCCAACACGAGGAGAAAATGCAAACTCCACACAGAAATGCCAACTGACCCAGATGCGACTCGAACCAGCGACCTTCTTGCTGTGACATTGCTAACCACTGAGCCACTTTGCATATAACTTTTTTTCTAACATTATTTTAAATATATTTGGTAACACTTTAGAATAATGGTCCATTAATTAATGTAAGTTAATGTATTTGCAAAGCTATTTATAGCTGTTAATGTACTTGTAAAGCATTTATTAATCATAGTTCAACATTATCTAATGTATTATTAAAATCCAAAGTTATGCTTAACATTAGTTAAAGCACTCTTAACTTAAAAAACATTACTACTAACGTTAACAAAGATGAATAAATACCATAATCAGTGTTGCCAGATGTAGCTGACCTTTTCCCAAAATGCAAAAACACCCACCCAACAACCTCGATTTCAGAAAAAGTGGAGGGGGGGGGGGACGCTCCAAAATGTATGAGGGGTGGTTGAATCGTCCTATATTTCACGAAAAGTGGGGGGAACGGTCCCAAATTTCACAAATAGTGGGGGGGTTACAGGAGATCGCGGCCACCTTTACAATACCGCCCAAATATCCACTACCCGTACCCGCCTATGTTATTTTTTACGCGCAAACTTGAATTCAATACCACCCAAATATCCACTACCCGTACCCGCCTATGTTATTTTTACGCACAAACTTGGATTAAATACCGCCCAATCTGGCAACACTGACCATAATACATGTATTACTAATTGTTTGTTCATGTTTAGTAATAAAATGAATTAACATTAACTAATGGATTGTTATTTTATAGTGTTATATCTTCTTTTGTGTTCAACAAAATAGGACATTCATAAGAATCAGTATCAGAACAGAATTAGAATAGGGCTGAGTGGCAGCCACTTGAGGCTGAGTAGTGAATACATTTAATTTTTCAGTGAACTATCCCTTTAAATCTCTACTCATTGTAATGAAAATGTAGGATTAAATGTAAGCATTTTTCTAGACTATGAGGTCAGGGTGGGTACTTCTAATTACCAACAGGTAATGAACCATACCATCAAGAAAAGAAACTCTTCATGATTATAATAACTGGCAAGCTGTATCAAAACAGTCCCTGGCAGACCTGAGTGACAGTTTTCTTATGCTTCCTGGATTAGGAAACTACTACGGAACTCCTCGTCCGGTTCACATTGGTCCTGATAGCCCTCCCATCAGCTACCAGGAGCACCGCAACCTGCTGAGAAACTTCCGCACTCGCAGTAAATCTCTCAGCAACCTGGAGAAAGCAGGAGAAGAGGGCGACAACAGCGAGGAGGACTCAGGTCTATCAGGTCAGAACAATGTCTACATGTTATATTTATGTATTTATTTATTCATAAAATAAAGTCATATATAGTTGATATATATCTAATATGAATATAGTATTGTTAAATATTTGCTTGTTATATAGGAATATTAAATAAGAGCCAGTTTTGGTGAACATGAAACCTGTGTGCTGGCATTGCTAAGACCGGTTTCTTCCACTTCAGCGTCACAAAAGTAAACAAATAATAAAAAGGTGTATCAGTAAAATATTGAATAAAATGTTTTTTTTTAGAATCAACATTTTTTTCATATTGTTTAAAAAAAGAGTTTTTGTTTTTGTTCTTGTGTTTTATTTTATTTTGTTCTGTTTTGTTTTTTGTTTTTTTTTGATTTGTGTTGTTTGTTGTTTTGCTTTTTGTTTTGTCTAGCTTTTTGTTTTGTTTTTTGATTTGTCTTGTTTTTTTATTTGTGTTATTTGTTGTTTTGTTTGGTCTTGCTTTTTGTTTTGTTTTGTTTTTTGATTTGTCTTGTTTTTGTTTTGTTTTGTCTTGTATTTTGTTTTGTTTTGTTTTTTGATTTGTCTTGTTTTTTGTTGTCTTTTTGTTTTGTTTTTTGTTTTGTCTTGTTTTTTTATTTGTGTTTGTTTTATTTTGTTTTGCTTTTTGTTTTGTCTTGTTTTTTTTTGTTTTTTTTATTTGTGGTGTTTTGTTTTGCTTTTGTTTTGTCTTGCTTTTTGTTTTGTATTTTGTTTTTTGATTTGTGTTTTTTGTTTTGTTTCTTTTCGTTTTGTTGTAATTTATTGTATTATGGAGAATTCAGGCATACCATGTAAGTTAAACTAAACAGATAACATAACTGAAAATTATTTATTAATTACAATTATTTACTTACATTTTACCAAACTTGATTCATTTATGAGCATCGCTATTAGAAATCATTAGTTGCAGTTCAGTTCGAGAGTTCATTCAGTAAATTAAGGTTTTGCTTCTTTGTGTGTGTGTGTGTGTGTGTGTGTGTGTGTGTGTGTGTGTGTGTGTGTGTGTGTGTGTGTGTGTGTGTGTGTGTGTGTGTGTGGTGCTTGTTAGGACACCAAAGATAAAATGTAAAAAGATGCATTTTGGACATCAAAATGAGGTTCACAGGCTGTTTCCATCTCATCAAATTTAGTTGAGACAGCAGGCTCAGAATTAATTTGACAATGTGATTGGGACATTGTAGTGTTGCTGTTACAAAAGTAAAGTAAAGCAAAAAATAAATAAATAAATAAATAAAATAATAATAATTACTGCTTTAATTGTTTTAGTCAGATCGAATTAACTACAACCCCAAATTAGAAAAGTTATTGGGACAGTATGAAGAACACAAATAAAAAAGTAATAAAGTAGTGATTTCCAAATTTACTTTGACTTCATTACAGACAATATGCAATGAAGTATGCAGAAATATGTCATGGTTTGTCTCTTCATTTCATTTGTAAATATATATTCTTTCTTGTCATTGAGAGTTGCAACACATTCCAAAAACAGTTGGGACAGGACTTAGTGCTAGTAATGAGGTAAATTGTTTAATGATGTGATTTGAAACAGGTGATGTCAACAGGTGATTGTAATTATGATTTGGTACAAAAGCAGCACCCAAGAAATGTCTAGTCCTTTAAATTTGTATTACATTTATACACAATATAATTTATATTTCTGTTTTTTGAGAAATATATACAGTTAAATGATTAAAGACAATTATTATTATTTATTGCTTACTATTTTGTTCTTTGTGCTTTGGTGATGCTGGATTGAGGTGCAAAATGTTGCAGTTTGTGGTCTTTATTGCAAAAGCATTTGTCTTGTATTTGAGAAATTCTTTGTCTTTTATCCACGGTTGCTTTTGAAAATCTTTTCTCAAATACACATTTTTTAAAATTCAGTACACTTTTAAATGTTTTAACTTCAGCTTGCCAAATCAGGATGCTCAAAAACATGCACAAAAGCACCAAAGTGGCTGTAATTATATAAAAAAACATCCAGTCTTATTAATTTCTTCCCTGCTCATAGTGACAACTGAACCGCTACAAGGCAAATAATGCCATTCTTCTTTTTTCAGTCATTGTTATCCTGCTCTAATGTCAGCTCTAACATTCTCTTTCTTCCTGAGACGCTTACAAACCCAAGCACCGTGTGATATTTTTCAGGTTTCCTTGTCCTTTATTATTATTCCACCTTTGCCTGACATTTGGATCTGAGGAGAATGTGTGGGCGCAAAACACAATACAATATATCACAGAGGCTCGGCACATCATTACACAGCATTATCCTGTTATGAAAGCCACAGATGCTGGATATTTGAATAGATTTTTTTTCTATTTCAAGCACATGATTGAAGTGCATTTGTTTTGTTTACATATGCTGAGGATTATAGAAGGACATACACTGCACAAAATGCTGGGTTCCACACAATCGATTTGTGCTGGGTCAACATGAGGGACTTAAGTTAACTTGTGCATTGAACATAAACTATTGTGTCCCCTCCAAAAAAAAAACAATAATTGTGTTGTTTCAGCTCATTTTAAATAAGTAAGTTGTAGGCCTGTCACGATATCTATTTTTTGTGGTACAATATATAGCACCAAAATTTATTGCGATAAACAATATTATTGTAATTTTAAAACAATTTTACACAATAATGGCATCATAATGCAAGTACCCTCTTTCAAAGGACACATAATATTTTATTCTTAAAAATATTTCATTTAATTATAGTCATTTCAACAATTTAATAATTAGACATTGAAATCAGAATGTGAAATATCCTAAACAAATAAATAACAACGATAAATGTTAACAAAAAGGTGCAAGAACTAGAGAAAAAGTAACAGATTTCAGTTTCAGTTGTCAGGCACGCCCTTGAAAATATACAGTAATTTATAGTAAATACTATAGTGTTTTTTTTAACCACACCAACACTGACACCTGCAATAGAGATAGGGATGTTGTGCAATCAGCTAAAATGTGGTAAGAATTGTTTTTTATGTGTTGGCGATATATATTGCATCACCAAAAATTATTGAGGACATGTCCACGTGTTGTGCGATAAGTCGATATATTGATTATTGTGACAGGCCTAGTAGGTTGAACTATACTCCAAACGTCATTTTTGTAGTGTGCGAATAAACATTGACTGTAAGGGAATCTGCTTTTTTTCAGTAGTTTGTGTAATAAATAAGCCTTAGTGAAGCAAATTCATGTATTTAATTAATTTAAATCTCATTTATTAATCAAATGTAATAAAGCGTTCAGTGTTTTTAGGGATAATGCTTGGATTCTCACTTCTGACGGACAATTTCAACAGACAAATAATTCTCAAAGATTACCTATTTTAGATACAAAATGGCACATTCCAGGGATAAGCACTGATAAAAGGATTATCATAACAGATTGCACTTACTGTTTTACTGATAAATTCTATGTGTGAGCATATGTGAATACCTGTTTTACAAGAAAAGTGTCTTTTTGAACACTTGCGGTGTCTGTCAGTATGCAGAATCTGCTGTTTTCAGACTGCTATCTGAATATGATCATGTGCTGATAATGGTATGAACCGTTGGTCAAAACTATATTGATATTAACTTGATATTATTATTGTTTAAGATAAAATTCAGTGCAAAGTATTTTCCCACTATTTAAAGGTCAGTCCCCCATCCCCTCTCCAACATCTTGTTTTTGACGTTAAGCTTTAAATAAGGGTCTCAAACCCTCCTGTAATTCACACCCTGGTCATTGTATAATCAATGTTTAGACCAATTAAAGCTATGTTTATATGACAAAGACTGAAACGTTTTTCTCTTGCATTTAAAAAAAAAGTTTCACATATACACGACAATGTTTTCAAAACAGTCTGCATTTACACGTGCTAAAAAAGGCCAAAAACACTGTATTACATGCATGCACAGTATGTCAGGCCAGTATTTTGGTGGTATCACCTTGGTAGTAAACAGTAACTGTAGGAAGTGACGATGGTGGTGTGTATGTAGAATTTGCTGTGTGTGTAAGATGAATGTTTCGAAGTGTTACACTGTAAAAAAATAAAAAGTTGAGTTAGCTTAAAATTTTAAAGCAACCAGCTGCAAAGCAATTTTGAGTTTATTAAACTTCAGTGGTTGAAGTTGTGCCAAATAATTTTAAGTTGACCGAAAAGGCTGGTTTAAGTCAAGTATACTTTATGAAATAATTTGGCACAACTTCAAACACTGAAGCTTAATAAACTTAAAAATTCTTTGCAGCCGATTGCTTTAAAATTTTAAGTTAACTCAATGTTTGATTTCTTGAAAATATGGAGAAATAAAAATGTAAAGTCTCCTCAACTGAATATTTTACTTTCATTGAACAAACAGTACCAAACATGCAGCTGAGTAAAACTCAAACTCAACTTTGACCTCAAAAATACGTCCACCTAACTTACAATTTTAAACTGAGTTAACAATTTGTAAGTTGGATTTTTTACAGTGTAGCAAAAACCTGAGCAACAAAAACACTTACCCATACCCAACACTTCACCATGGTTGTGTGTTAGTTTGTGCTTGCCTTTTTATTGTGCACCCGCATAACATCATATTTTTCACAGACTCTCAATTTCAGGTGTTTACACAGACACTATTTTTAAAACATCCGCTTTTTAACCCATTCACAGATTCATGCGTTTTTAGTCTCAAAAACGTCATGTAAACGAACAAGTTTCCCATATTTGGCTGAAAACGTTGTTGTGTGAACAGGCCCTAAAGGTCACTATAACATCATTTTAGCTTTTTTCCTTTCTGAAATTCATTCATTCATTTTCTTTTTCAGCTTAGTCCCTTTATTAATCTGGGGTCGCCACAGCAGAATGAACCGTCAACTTATCCAGCATATGTTTTACACAGCGGATGCCCTTCCAGCCGCAACCCATACACACACATTCAAACACATACACTACGGACCATTTGGCCTACACAATTCACCTATACTGCATGTCTTTGGACTTGTGGGGGAAACTGAAGCACCCGGAGGAAACCCACGTGAACACAGGGAGAACATGCAAACTCCACACAGAAATGCCAACTGACCCAGCCTAGGCTCGAACCAGTGACCTTCTTGCTGTAAGGCGATTGTGCTACCCACTGTGCCACCGTGACGCCCCCTCTCTGAAATCAATAAAAAATCCCTGTCACTGCACTGCAATCAATTAATTGACAAAAAGTCAACTATTATTGACAAAAACTTGTTTGAATAAGTTAATCAGGTTTCAATTAAATGTTTTAAGTTATACAAAGTTTACCTTAATATTTTTCAGTCTGATTTCACCAGCAAACGTAACTATTTTACATTTTGTCAGTTTAGTGGCTAGTTCATTTATACAAGTTCAGTTGAAAATGTATGATTTTTAAAAGGTGGCGTGGCACTAAACCCCATCCCTAAACCCAACCTTTATTCTAAATTGTACAAATTAAATTGTACGATTTTATATAAATTAGCCAATAAGAATTAAAGTTTCAAATTGCTGTGAGATAGCATTGTATTTGTAGTCAGTTTGATTAATGTAAGTGACTAGAAAAGTAAAGTAACCTCAGTATTGACTATAAAACTAAAACATTTAGGGCAGCAAGAATTTTGTTTACAGTGTTGTTATTCTACAATGGAAAAAGCTTTCCATCACTATGAAATAGGTCTATTAACTAGTTGCTGTGTCTTCACACTAGATGAAGACCTTTGAGAGACCTAGTCGAGGACCATCTGGGCTTACTGCACTCTGCCCACTAGGACCACATTTGACAGCACAATGTTCTGACCCACATACTCCTTAGGGCATGCATGGATGCTCTCTCCTTGATAAAGATGGCACTACTGCCAGGGTTATGTTTGTCAGGTAGAGTTTTATTTTCTGTCTATTCCAAGGTCTTCAATACAAGCCTCCAACTTGTCTCATCATATGGGGTGACATCATGAGCAATCAAATTTTATTAGCTTTGTTTTTAGGTAGAAGTGCTAATATGAAACATGCTGTAATATTTAGAAGCTCATTTCATTGATCATGTCTAGTCAGATAAATCTGTGCTGTATTTCAGCTCTTAATTTTAGTGAAATAAAGTTAAAATACTAGTTCACCAAAAGATTTACATATGCTGTTTCTCTACCTTCATATGCTGTTTCTCTACCTTCTGATGTAAAGGGAGAGTTTACAAAGCAGTCCAAAATATTTGTTATCTTTTACTCATCCTTGTTCCAAATCTTTTTGAGAATCTTCTTTCTTTTGTTGAACACAAAATATTTACTTTTGCCTAAAATTCTTCAGATTATCTTGTTTATGTTCAACAGATTAAAAAAAGTTTATAACCACTTATATATAAGTTCTGTATGGTGAGAAAAGTTTCATCTTTGGGTGAACTGCCCCTTTAAATGACTTTCTTTCTCCAGTAGAACACTAAAGATGACTTTAAGCTGAAATCATTGTCCATGGGGGATTCATAAACTGCAAGTTCAAAGCACAAAATGAATCTCCACCGCTCCTGAAAATATACAGTAATGAGGTCATCTGAAGCTTAGGAAGCTGAACATTATTTACAACATTATAACCTGTTATAAAATACGTTCTCACATGACGCATATAGAGGAACAAGAGTTAATGATGTCACTGCATACGTCACATGGAAGAAAAGGATGAGTAGACACTTTAAAAAGCAATATTTGATTTTGCTTTTAAAATTTGAGTAAATCTTTGGCTTTTAAAGGGGACCTATTGTGCAAAAATCACTTTTACAAGCTGTTTAAGCATTGTGTGGCAACAGTGTGTGAGTATAACCGGTAACACTTTATTTTGATGGTCCATTTGAGTATTAGTAGACTGTCTGCTTAATATCTGTTGATACTGACATTTAACAGTCCTTCAACAGACATTTAACTGACTATAAGAAACTTTGCAAGTACATGTCAACTTACACTAACCTCAACCCTAAACCCAACCTAACAGTCTACTTATAATCTAATGAGAATAAATTGACATGTAGATGCAATGTAACTTATATTCAACTAACGGACCATCGAAATCAAATGTGACCGTATAACCAGCTTCTAATGGTAAAAATTAATTTATTTTAATATTTATAATCACACTTCATAAAAACAGCCTGCAGAAACACTTTGATTACATTCTCCCATTGTACATGTCATCAGAAGGGGAAAGCCTTACCTATTAGTGACAAGCTCACCCTCATTAGCATAGGATATTAAGCCCTGCTCACACTGAGATTTCAGTCACGATTTTGTCATCTGAGACAAATTTGGGAAATCCTAAAAGATTCCTGAAATCCTGGGTAAAATCGGGGATCTTTGATCGTTGGTTTTGACATGTTCACAGACATCCGCTTAGTGCCCGTTGCAATCAGGTTTGTCCTCAGATGAAGTTCTGGCAATGTCAGAAGATTTCAGACACTTTCCTGCAGTGTGACAACAGCTGCGATGAGCGTCAATCCAAGAACCAATAGGAGCTCCAAATTTGATGACGCAATCCATGCGACAATTCAAATGATGTCAGGGAAATGTTTTCTTGCTGGTTTTATTAATGAGACACGCCGCGTGCAAAATGCAGAATGCGGGATAGTGAAAGTGTCACAGGTGGATGACGTCAAACTCCGAGGGTGTTTTCTTTCGTGTTTGGCTCATCTTCATTGTCCTTCAGTCTGTCTTTATGACAGCTGAGATCTTACAGTGTGACATGGGAGCCATGTTCATGCAGTCTGACATGCTACAATCGCACAGTGTGAGCCTACCTTTAGTCTTGTTTGGCATTTGTAGCTCCACCCTCTTTTAAAAAGAGGGCTGGGAGCACAATCTCATTTGAATTTAAAGCAACAGTCACCAAAAGGTCACAATTAGGATCAAAGCCTAAAAGGGTCAGTTTTAAAGAGCTATGAAACATTATTTGGGGTGTATTTTGAGGTGAAACTTCACATACATAGACATCAGAGACTAATTTTACATCTGGCAAAAGGACCATAATTGGTCCTCCCTTCAAAGTGAGTTGTTGACTTTAAAAGACAGTAAAGCCGATGCCTTAAAATGATTAAGTAAGTGTACTACTGTATGTGAATAAATATAAAAATTAAGTAATTAGGTCAATTAACCCCTGTGTACTGTTGAAATTTGCTACCCTTTCATTATGTTGGTGGCTGTTTTTCCCCTGTTGATTTCCATTATAATGGATTGCAAAGCCATGACAGCATATAACCATGCATACTGATTGTTGGTGGTTTTTCCTGTTGGGAAGAGGTAAAATGTGTCATTTTTGAGTGTATTGTCGAGTTTTTTAAAATTTTCAAAGCGTTTTCCCCAAATATGTGTCAAAATAAGATTTATCACCAAAATCATTTCATTTGCTGAAACACAGAGAAATCTGTGGCAAAATTAAGCCCAAAAAATCATCCCAGAGTTGATGAAAACATCCCCAACAGCACACGAGGGTTACAGTTTTTTACAATTGTTTTGCCACAAATTTCAGAACCCTGGTGTCAATTTTCAAAACTCTAGGCACAAAGCTCTAAACAGTCACTACTTATAAAACAGGCTCTCCAATGTTCAAAACTCTGCATGTTGCGTTCATTTCTTTCTCCTGCATTTTCATGATCATTGGTTCACATAATTCTTTTATCATACAAATACATACAGGAACACAACTTAAGATCACCAGCACACACGCTGAAAACCCTAATGAGTTGACTGAACGAAATTAATTGATTAAACTCGTTGCCTCAATTTAATTGAGTAACGGAGTCTCCCAAAACTTGCATATTTAAGTTTATTTAACTTGCCTGTTTGGTAGATTATACTTAAATTGTTCAGTTCAGTGTGTGTGTCTGTGTGTGTAATTATATACTATGAAAAAAATGTTTAAAAGAAAAATAAGTAGCCATTTATTCCCATTATGGTGAGTAATTATACCTGTACATGAAGCCTTGTTTTCTGATAAAAAAAAAAAAGACCTTTAAAAACGACCTATTTTTTTCAAAGGATTAATTGTGATTTTTGAGCTTGACATCTTAAGTTTATGCATTTTCATTGTATATAAGTTAAATTAACTCATATTTTAAGGTGACAGGACCAAAATGCTAAATTTTAAGTAATGTTTAGTCAACTTTACTTGATTGTTTAAGTAAAGAAAACATTAAGGTTTACATTGCAAGATGCACATTGTTTCAAAAAACAATCATTAACAATCATTCAATATTGTTGTTTAATATATATGATACAGGTTTCATTATGGTTTATACATCAGTGTAGAGGGAATAGAGACAGTGGATTCACTGAACTAACGTTTTATTAATTCAATAATAAAATAAAAAGAGAATAATAAAGTTATCCAAAGTGCTTCTCACGGCACGTCCGTAATGCAAGAGTAATGACAAGAGTAATGCAACAGTTACTTATTATTTTGAGCGCTTGTGTCAGTTGATAGTTATATCATGTAAATTAAATTTTTTATTTTTTTTTTAAATATAATGTTTAAGTTGCATTTTGAAATGGGATGCATTTGATGTTCAAGTGTGTTATATTGAAAAGGTGATTTTAGTTCAGTGAACAAGGTATCTTTGACTTATGTGTATTGTATCCAAGCATTTGAAAAAAGAGTTAAGAGTTTTGTAAAAATATGCAATTTTGCCAATGGTTGTGAATTTTGTTATTATGTGAATTTTTGTTATTATGTTTAGTTATTAGTAAAATATAGCAACAGCAATGCTAAGATCATGTATTCTGTTTCAATTGGATGTATTGTACTGATTTATGTACGTTTATAATGCATTACAAGTCAGTTTGGTTAAAAATGACAGTCAGATACACAAATGTAAATATCAGTTTCCATTAACATAAATATTTTTCTAAATTATGCATAATGTAAAAGCAGGGGCAGACTGGCCATAGGATCATCAATCGTCAATCTGGCCTGCCCAACCTCAGTCCCACCCCGCCACCCCCCACCGCTTTTCATTTTCCGATCACTGCAGCGATAGGTGATATAAGGTAATATCGTTCCCGTGAGAAAATACTGTCCCAGTCCACCGCTGTGTATAAGTATTAACTCTACCTCTGTTTTTCTGCAACCAAAATGTTCAATATACTATACCATAAACTAAAAATTCATGACCATATCCATTGTGATTACTAAAATAGCATCTGTATGTCAGGGTTCATGGTATCATATCCCTTCTGGTAAGCGTCAGTGCTGCTAAAGCAGATAGAGTGTGTGTATATACAGTATGTGTTTGTTTACAGCTGGGCTTATGATTCTTGTGGGATATGCTAATTACCTTTGTACAGAGTGCAGGATGCAGATGTTCAGGTCCCATCTGGGGATCCTTCATATCCACTTTTTTGTATACCAGCACATATGGTATTTCAAGTGATATAGGAGGATGTCTTTATATTAATGAATCGTTGCTGAATGAGGGACAGGCTCGGTTTAATAGCTGAACAGCTTTCTCTGTGGATAATAGTGTAGCCATATATGGACAATGGCTTTTTAAGTTGGTGAATTATTACAGTGAGTTATATACACATTTACAATGTACAAAACTGTATTTAAACCTTAGTTTCACATTGGAATCAATTAATTTTTGATTGAATGATTCATATTTCAATTCATTTTTATTTCTATATTGCTTTTACAATGTATATTGTGTCAAAGAAGCTTAGATGAATTAATTCAAACAAAGTAAAACAAATAAATTATAAATATATTATAGATTTAATGCATATAATATCCCAGTTGTAAAAAAAAAGTCTAATTATAATATAATATAATATAATATAATATAATATAATATAATATAATATAATATAATATAATATAATATAATATAATATAATATAATATAATATAATACTGTATTGTCCTTTTTTTCTGAAACCGTTTTTCTCAAAATGAAAATTAAGTATTGCTTAAAGTAAGTGGGATAATTTAAGAAGATGCATTTGTTAATGAACTGAAATCGGTGAAACTTTTGTCTAGCCTTTAATAATAATAAATTCAATGAGTGGCACATGATGAGTCTATTATCAATTATGTTCAGAGGGTTAAAAACGGACTCTGTTGTGCTATAGGAGTCTTAAGATATCATTTTTATTTTCCCACAATGTCATTAATATGAGACCTGAAAGAGAGTTGAGAGTCAAGCTAGAGGTCAGGTACTTCAATTCCTCATCTTTCTCAAGCACTGTACCATCTGAAAACTTAATCGAAAGGTGTATACTATATGAGTTTCATAAGTGCATACTACATCAGTTTCTCTTAGTACAAGTTAATTAGCTAAAAACACTTTTGAATAGCATTGAATTTTTGTTGTAATAATTAGTGAATATGATAGATGTTATGTTTAGATGTATAGATGCATTTAGATGTATAAATAACAGTATCAGCTGCATATAATAGCATCTGACAATAGATATATTTGAATGGGGCTCATTTATGTAAATAGAAAATAAGAGAGGCCCAAAGGAAGAACCTTGAGGGACACCTTTTTCTATTACCACAACAGAGACCAACATATCTCTGTTACATACTACTATTATTTATCTAAAATATCCTTCACTGAACATTCAGATTTCATAAACAGCAATCTAAAGATGCTAAGCAAATCAGTCAAAGCAATAATGGTCTTTTAATTCATATAGTTATACAACTTAATTTTGCACTTAGTCAAAGCTATTTGCTCTGGAATAGGAAAGACAAGGCAAGTTTATTTATACTGTATAGCACATTTCATATACAATGGTAATTCAAAGTGCTTTACATAAACAAGAATAAAAGAGACATGTAAGAAAATAAAAACAAATAATAAAAATGATTAAAAACAGATTAAAATGTGTTAAATCAGATTTTAAAATAATGAAAAAGAAAAGAAATACATAACAGTGCAATCTACATATAGAATATATGATTGAAACAAAATATTGTGATTTAGATATACCCAGAAAGAATCATATCTCATGTTTAACCACTATAAAAGTATCTAGCAGCCACTGGTAGATTCCACAAAAACAGTCCGTGGTAAGATTACTCTTGGCAGGGTATGTGAATAGTAACGGCCACTGACTCACTAGCACATCTACGATATGTTTAACCCTTTCATGCATGGTGTCCATATTTGTGGACAGTTAATTTAACTTAATTTAAGGTTCATTAATCATGGTAATTTTCTCCAAACCACTTGAGGGCAGTGTCAGTAGACTGTCAGAAGTATCGTCACAGTGGCTACTCTCTTGCATTTCAGTTATTCTTTGCTTGGTGGCATTATTAATCCAAGATGGCTGACAGTGATGGCCGTGTGTTAAATGCCTCAGACATATCTGTGAAAAACTTTTATTCAAGGAGGTCAATTGAGGTCAGCAATATATATATATATATCAGTATGTACAGTAAACTACGTTGGATGAATATTATAATAATTTATAAAATAAAATTTAGGGTAAAATTTAGTTTTTATTCGCCAAAAACAACTTTCTACGTGTGTGGACGTCATGCAACAGAGGAGTCAGATTGCATAAAAGTCCTTTTTTTTGTAACCTGCCAGTATATCTATTCTACTTTTTCAAAGATGTTATAAATTGTCTTATATTGTAATAAAACAGACATTTAATGAATATATCAACTTAAATAATCATTTTAAATGACATATTACAGCATTAAATGGCAATTTTACACATTTATATGGAAACAAATGAGTGTTTTGCCTCCTAAACAGGGAAAGAATAGGTTAAGAAGTACAGAATAATTGAGAATATTCCAGAGGACAGTGACACCAGTGATATATGTGCCAGAAAATAGCATACCCATACTGCAAACGTTTCTGTATATATATATATATATATATATATATATATATATATATATATATATATATATATAATAACTACTGTTATTATTGTTCCTACAATATATGAGTTTTTTTGTTATTATATTGTTTATTATTGTTTTTAATAAATGAGCTGATATAAATATAATAACAGGCCATTGAAAAAACCTCAATATTCCATATTGTCAGCTATGTCTTTATGTCCCATTTTCCACCTTTGTTGCATGGTGACCACGTATGTAGACAGTTAAATAATGTTTAAATAAAACAAAATTGTGAAAAAATTAAAATGGATTTAAATGTTAGTGTCATATTAAAGTTATAAAAATAATAATTAAAAAATAAAAATAAACAATATTTGAGGTCTAAACAACTAAATGCTTGTCAATTTTGTGAGGTACCATGACACTCATATTAATAAAACACTTGTGAAACTTTTGAAGTCATGTTTTTGTTAGACTATTGCACAGCTTAAAAGGCTGTCTGCCAGTTAGATTGATAAAATACATGATGCAAGTCAGTGACTGACTTGGAGTTTGTCAAAACTGTCCAGTCGACTCTTTCATAACTTCACTTGGGTTTTGTTTGTCTGTGCACTTTTGTCTGGCCCTGGTGTCTTCACCCCACGGGCAGTGGCACAGATGACAGAAACATCGATCAAAGCATGACATTGAAGCCAATCAACAGAGGAGGTTTACATACCGATCCGTCTCTATGGATTAAATGTACCGCACTGCCTCTTAGATGCTGACCCCGCTTCCAGTACAGTTCACAACTGACACTGTAGCGATTTCCTTTAGACTCTAAAATGAGGAAAACTTGGGTTTGCTTTTAAGATGAGTCACAGTTGTGGGAAAACACTGTACAGTTTGGAGAGAGATAAACACATTTCGTTATCTCTTATTTCAGTGGTCTGTGTGGAATACTGAAGTCATTTCTGAATGTGATCCGTGATATAATGATAAACATGTTGGCTGTTGAAACATTAATGACAGCAGTAAATAATAATGATAAAAAAAGAAAAAAATATCAAGAGGTAAATGATAAATGTTGTATATTTCATGGTTTCATGTGATGTTTTATAATTTTAATTTTAATTTAGTAACCATTAAGTCAACCAAAAATACAGTAATATCATATTTCCCACCTGGTGGAGGCGAGCCCGGGTGTAAAGTCTCTTTTATTGCTGCTTGCAGCTTTAATCTGATATTATAATTTTAAGGAAAAACTGTGTTATACAAAAAAGTGATTCTGTATTAATTAAGATACATTTAAATATATTTAGATTTATTTTGCACCACATGACAGTTTATGACCTGATCAAATAAAGCCTTTAAAAGGTTAAATTACTTTATTTTAGAACTATATTTTAAGACAAAACAGTTTAAGTGTTATTAGTTTTAATAAAAGGTTGTGGCAAAAGAAAAAATAATCTTAAGAATCCTTTTTGACACATTTTTCTCTGCACAATATCAGGACAATTAAATAAACAAAACAGCATTTAGTTATTAAAACACATATTCTGTATTTGTAATATACTTTATAAATGCATTTACATAAAGTATAGGTGTTTTATACAGTTGAAGTCAGAATTATTAGCCCCCCTGTTTATTTTTTCCCCCAATTTGTTTAACGGAGAGATTTTTTCAACACATTTCTAAACATAATAGTTTTAATAACTCATTTCTAATAACTGATTTATTTGATCTTTGCCATGATGAGAGTAAATAATATTTTATTAGATATTTTTCAAGACACTTCTATACAGCTTAAAGTGACATTTAAAGGCTTAACTAGGTAAATTAGGTTAACTAGGCAGGTTAGGGTAATTAGGCAAGTTATTGTATAATAATGATTTGTTCTGTAGACAAGGGGGAAAAATTAGCTTAAAGGGGCTAATAATTTTGACCTTAAAATGGTTCTTAAAAAATTAAAAACTGCTTTTGTTCTAGACAAAATAAAACAAATAAGACTTTCTCCAGAAGTAAAAAAATATTATCAGACATGCTGTGAATTTTTCCTTGCTCTGTTAAACATAATTTGGGAAATATTAAAAAAGAAAACAAAAATTCAAAGGGGGGCTAATAATTCTGATTTCAACTGTATATGCAGTATAAACACCCCTACCCCTAAACATAACTTACTGAAAACTTTGCATTTGTACATTATATATATAAAAATAATAAATATAAATCAGTATGATTTCTAAGCTGTTTTCTTTGGATGTTTAACCAAAGGCTCTTTTAATGTCAAAAATGTGCCACTAAGCAAAGATTGTCCAAACAATCTTTTAGATGTCTTTAAGGATGTTGAAATAACTGCATTAGGTTGCATGCAGAATGAATTCGGTCAAATTTAGTTTTGAAGTACAATTAACAAACCATTAACTAACAATTATTCACTATTAACAAATCATGAACTATGACTTTCACATCAATAAACTCCTTATGTACTACTTTTTATTTGATGTTAATAGGAAGTTAGGCTTAGACAATACATAGGATTACACTCAAACTATATATGTTTTACTTGTTCAAACTACTTATTTAAAATGAGCTGAAACAACACAGTTCTTGAGATTTCATTGGGACAACTTAAATTTTTTTATGTTCAATCCACTCATATTTGTTAAAAGTGTTAGGTTAACTTAATTTGTGTTGGGACAACATGAATGAATTGTGTGGAACCCTGCATGTACACTGGATAAAATGATTCATTGGATTTATTAGATTTTTTTAAGGTTCTGTAAGTGGTAACAAACTATTTATATAAGCTGAATTTAAACAAACAAATTAAGTTGAAAATTATAAATGAATTGTTTGTTTAAATTCAAGCATATAAATTGTCTGCAACCACTTACCTAAAAAAATCTAGTAAATCCAACTAATTATTTTCTTAACATAGAATAATATCATGCAGAATATGTACATTATAAGTACTAATAAACAGCCCATATCCTAATAATTGTTAGCAGTGTTCGGGGTAATGTAAAGGTTACATAATAATATTACTTTTCTAAGTAACGAGTAAAGTAACTGATTACTTAAAGAAATTAAGTAATAATATTTGAGTTACTTTTTTAAAAATGTAACTCAAGTTACTTTTCAGATTAATTAATACACTTTTTAAAAATAATTTGCTGAATCAAAATTTGTGTAATCATGTTGAATCACACTCAATGAGAGAATGAGCTCCCCGCAGTATAACAGACAGAAACCAAGATGGCAGAACCTTACATTTCTGTGATGGAAGTATTCTCATTATTTTGGACACATGGAAGAAAATGGGATTGTCTCAATGGACAGTCATTTTACTGAACTAATAAGACAAAAATAAAAAAATACAAACACATTGCTTTCAACTTTCATTAATCTGTATACACAGCATGTGTAGTGTCAGGAAGTTCACAAAAGGTAGCAATATTCTATTTTTTTATTAGTTTTTTTTTTTTTTTTTTAAAGGTAAATTAAGTGTAGGTTATACAGTGTGTCGTTAAATGCAAAGTTCTTCTATTTAAAAAATAAAAGAAAAATACCCTGCAAGTTCTGAAAGAGATCAATCCTCACGCAGGTATGAAAAAGTAACTTAAAAGTAACTCAAAAGTTTCTAGAAAAAGTAACTAAGTAGCTCAACTAGTTACTTTTTTGGGGGAGTAACTCAATATTGTAATGCATTACTTTCAAAAGTAACTTTCCCCAACTCTGATTGTTAGGTAATAAGCCCTCACTAGTTGGTAGTGAAAATTGGTACCTAAAATAAAGACTTAAAAGTTTTCATGACATAGTTTTTGGATGTATTTTTGACGTCTTTGTCAGACATCAGTTTAGGAGCTTCATGACATCTCCAAAAAAACACTAGACATCACATGGATATATAAATCACATTACTTTTGTCAGTCCAGAACCATATCTGCACATCTACAGGACCACTAAACTCCTAAACCAACAATTTTTTTGACATCTCACAAAGATGTTAAAAAAAGATGTCAAAAACTTCCATTCTTGACCCTCGGGGACATTATTTCAACATCCTTAAAGATGTCTAAAGCATGTCACTTCAAAAATACTTCAAAAAATATATTAAAAGCTTGTTTAGTTCAGCTTTTAGTATCTTTGTCGGTCCTCACAATGTAAGGTAAACAAGTAAACACACATACAAAATCTGGTGAAACAATAAAAACAGAAAGGATAAACCTATTTTACGGTAATGCACAATTGCGGGTTCATTTGATTGTTTTTCTTGGCTTCATGAAAACTCATTTAGACTTGAATCAAAAAGAGAATGACTTGGAATAATAATTCAATGAGTGCTCAGATTGCAGCTAGAATAGGCTTTATGTTGCTATAAAGCCCGAATCATTTGAGAATCATTGTTTTCTCTTCATTGGTATTTCAGGTGGTTCAGCCGGGGCGAGCAGTGCGCCCGTCCACACGTCATCCCCCAGCCAATCACGAAACTTAAGAGGTGGAAACACCAGTGCCTTGGAGAATGGGCTCGGACCCCGTAGAGGAGCACGGGTGAGAGGGTCGGAAAACTGGGAGATGATGTACAGTGACTCAGGGAATGCCTATTACAAAGAGTAAGAGACGAATGATCATTATGTGAATTATTTTGTACTGTATATGCTTTGCTTGAAGACAAAAATTTACATTGTACATCAAGAGCAAGTTCTATTGGTTTTGTCTATAGAGTGAAAGCCAATGGCATTAAATATAATTGCAGTTTAGTGGCATCCAAGGGATCAATTGAAAATTTTCATTTTTTTATATATACACTGTAAATATTTATTAATTTAATAATATGTTTATTAATTTAATAATATTAATAATTTATTAACAGTTTCAGTATTTTGTGATTCACAAGTTTTTCTCGTTTATTTCCTGTTGTGAATTGCATTATGAGACCTTGATCTCTGCTCTGTCTAATTTTGATGTTGAAAATTCAACTCTACAGTTGAACAAAGGGACTTTTATTTACATTTTAGTAGTTTGAAATACTCCAATGTATAGGAAATAATATAGAGAGAAATAAGTCTGTAAAATAACAAAATTGGACTGGCCAACACAATCTCACGGCAATAACTTTTCGATCTAATTCATATGAATTCGTACAATTTAATACAATTTTCTTATCCCCAATGAAGGTTGGGTTTAGGAGTGTGGTTGTGTGCCATACCTCCATTTTAAAAATGTATATTTTTCTACGATTGAATTTGTATGAATTCGTACGAATTAGCCACTAAACTGATAAAATAGTTACGTTCCCTCGTGAAATCAGGCTGGCAGTTTTTTTTTTACAAGGTTTTTGTACCATTATTTACAACAACAACCCAGACACTATATCAGTTTAAACTGTTCAAAATGTTAATAGAAGTCACTTTTTTTAACTTTTCAAGGTTAAACGTTGTTGGAAGAAAGATCAAGGTCCCATAATGCAGTTTAAAAGCAAAAAGAAACGAGGAAAAATAAAAACATGAATCCCAAAATATGGAAAACTACTAATTTGAAAAGATTTAGATTTATTTTATTTTTCCCTGTACAATATATCTATTCTTGATTAAAAAACGGTTTATTTATTGTGATTTAAAAAAGATTATCTTCTGAAGGCAAAACATTGATATTGTGTTGTCTAAAAATGAATATTACATGTTTAAAAACAAAATCTTTTTCATTATTTTCACTAGTTGTCATTTAATGCTGTAATTGACATTTTTATATTTATATTAGATTTAAAAGAAATGATATTAGTAGTTTACAGAACAAAACTAAATTATGCTTTACCAAAGCTATACATTAAATTGTAAGTCCAGAGAATATCCAAGTGATTTTTTCAAATTTTTATAGATGTGTATAGATATGAATTATTAATATTACTTACAAAGTCTTTTCATTTGAATTCCCATTGGCTAACTGCAGTGCAGGCCACATTTGATTAATCTTGTATATAGTTTTGATTTTCAATTTTAAGGATGAGGTAATGTCACAAAACCTGCTTTTGTTTTTACAGTTTGTTTTGTCTATATAATTTGGCTTTTAGACTTCACAAATGCATTTGAGACAAATGCAATATCAAGATATTTAAACATATATTTCCCATAACTATACACAATTATACGTAGAACTGCTTTTTATCATTTATTACAGATTCCCAATGATAACGGACATGTACAGCACTGTATAAAATTAGATGCCTGCAATACATTTATTATTAACAACAATTACTTAAGCCTGATGCTGTAATTTGAGTTGAGCTCTTTGCCTGCAGTCATGTACAGTGGTGATTTAATTTTTCTCTTTGCCAACACTGACATCTTGTGTTCTGTGTTTGTTCTGCAGCCATCATCCAAAGCCATCGTCCTGGCTCAATCGCAGAGCTCACAGCAGAGACAATGTCTGTATGCCTGAATGTAAGTTCTATTCTATTCTATTCTATTCTATTCTATTCTATTCTATTCTATTCTATTCTATTCTATTCTATTCCCTGCTATGTTTCCATTCAGGTTTAACAGTGCAACAGTTTTAGTTGATGTCAGTATGAATACATATTTAGATGTACATGAGACAGTCCATCCGGAAAGTATTCATAGCGCTTGACAGCCTTATTCCAAAATGGATTAAATTCCTCTAAATTCTACCCCATGATGACAATGTGAAAAAAGTTTTGGAAGTTGTTGCAAATTTATTAAAAATAAAAAACCTGAAAAATCACATGTACATAAGTATTTACAGCCTTTGCCTTGAAGCTCTAAATTGAGCTCAGGTAAATTCTGTTTCCCCTGATCATTCTTGAGATGTTTCAGCAGCTTAATTGGAGTTCACCTGTGGTCAATTCAGTTGACGACATGATTTGAAAAGGCATACACCTGTCTATATAAGGTCCCAGGGTTGACAGTGCATGTCAAAGCACAAACCAAGCATAAAGACAAAGGAATTGTCTGTAGACCTCTGAGACAGGATTGTCCCGAGGCACAAGGATGGGGAAGGTTACAGAAAAATTTCTGCTGCTCTGAATGTTCCAATGAGCACAGTGGCCTCCATCATCCGTAAGTGGAAGATGTTTGGAACCACCAGAACTCTTCCTAGATCTGGCCGGCTATCTAAGCTGAGTGATCGGGGGAGAAGGGCCTTAGTCAGGGAGGTGATCAATAACCCGATGGTCACTCTGTCTGAGCTCTAGCTTCTTCTGTGGAGAGAGGAGAACCTTACAGAAGGTCAACCATCTGTGCAGCAATCCACCAATCAGGCCTGTATGGTAGAGTGGCCAGACCGAAGCCACTCCCCGCCTGGAATTTGCTAAAAGGCATCTGAAGGACTCTCAGACCATATGAAACAAAATTCTCTGGTCTGATGAGACTAAAATTGAACTCTTTGGAGTGAATGCCAGGCGTTACGTTTAGAGAAAACCAGGCACCGCTCATCACCAGGCTAATACCATCCCTACAGTAAAGCATGGTGGTGGCAGCATCATGCTGTGGGGATGTTTTTCAGCAGCAGGAACTGGTGGACTAGTCCAAGTTGAATGTAATGGAAAGACGAATGCAGCAATGTACAGAGAAATCCTGAATGAAAACCTGCTTCAGAGTGCTCTTGACCTCATACTGGGGCGACAGTTCATCTTTCAGCAGGTCAATGACCCAAAGCACACCACCAACAATAGAGTGGCTTCACAACAACTCTGTGAATGTCCTTGAGTGGCCCAGCCTAAATCCTATTGAACATCTCTGGAGAGATCTGAAAATGGCTGTCCGTCGCTTCCCATCCAACCTGATAGAGCTTGAGAGGTACTGCAAAGAGGAATGGGCAAAAATTCCCAAAGACAGGTGCGCCAAGCTTGTGGCATCATATTCAAAAAGACTTGAGGCTATAATTGCTGCCAAAGGTGCATCAACAAAGTATTGAGCAAAGGCTGTGAATACTTACAGTATGTACATGTGATTTTTCAGGTTTTTTATTTTTAACAAATTTGCAACAATTTAAAAAAATATATATTTATCCACATTGTCATTATGGGGTATTGTGTGTAGAATTTTGAGAAAATAAATTAATTTAACCCATTTTGGAATACGGTTGTAACATAAACAAATGTGGAAAAAGTGAAGCGCTATGAATACTTTCCGCATGCACTGTATGCATGATATACAGTAAACGCTTTATCTTTTCTTTTTTTGTACATCACTACATGATACATTTGTCTTCTTGCGAGTGTCTGCTACAACTTTTTCCCAATTTTAATGCAGCTATATTAGAATATTTTCTTGACAGTTTTATTAAAATATGTATAATGTTGTTCTCCTTACTTTCTGTTCATAACATCTATATTAGGCAGCACAGGTGTTTAATTCACCCATTTTTTGTAGAGAAACAAATTAAGCATGAACATTTTGTAAAATTATAGTTTCATTTTAATCTTTAAATCTTCAATAATCTTTCATGATAATTCTAGTTTATCTCTAGTTCCTAAAAGCATCTGCTAAATGACTAAAGGTAATTCTTGTTGAAGTTTACTGGATATGGAATATGGAATTTATGGAGGGCTCCTGGAATGATTTTATCCCCATTATCGACATGATCATTATTTTGCTGAGAAAGTAGTTATGAAGCTGATACTGATAGTCGATACTTATTTGTAATAATAGTATACTTTTAGTATAATTCTGAAACCATCTCCCTTGACATCATTGTTAGTAATAATTCAAGATGAACAACCTGAAGGGACTTTACTTGATTATCCATCATTTTAAAGTTTAAAATATATATCAAATACACAAGGCAATCATAAGACCAAGGCACAAAAGTTAAAAACCCTTTATTTACATGGCTATTCTAAGGGATATTTATTGGCACGTTTCTCTGTAATAAATATGAAATGCAAAACACACAAGCAGGTAAACTTTATTACCTTTTTTTTAAGTGTCTGTTCATTTTTAGATTGTTTTTTGTGGCAATTTATTTTGAAGGCTCTAGAGGATTAAGTAGCAGTTTTCCTGCGCTCATGTAACACGTTATGGGACAATTTGGTTTACAATAAAAATGTACAGTAATTGGTTTGTAAAAGGTGTTTTATGCATGCTTGGATTGGATTTTCATTACATTTACACCATTCTGACCAGCAACAGTCAATAGTGTGTGCCATTTTAGGAGCTATGAAACTTTCATTCATTTTGCAAAGCAGTTCATTCAAAATTCCCAAAATCATAGTTTCCCCCTTCACTTATACTGTAAATACTATAACAACATTTGCATAATTTATGATACAGGTTTCCCACACTTTCATGAACAGCACTTTCAAGGACTTTTTAAAGCACCCTCAATTTTAAATCAAGGATTTTTGTAATTCATACTTGGGTACAAAGTGGCATAGGGCATATGTAGTGCCTTGACAGTCCTTACTGTACTTAAAATTCCACTTACACTTAATATTTATGCTAAAATGTCAAAGCAATTTTCAAAAGTTTACTGTTTTAAAAAGTCATGTTCAAAGAACTTTAATAAAATTAAAATAATAGAAATACTGCGTAAAATACCTAAACATTGAAAAAATGTGCATTATTTGTCAGTGTTATTGTACAAGATTGCAATTTAAGATTTTTAATTTAAGAATTTCAGTTTTTTTGTTCTGTTTTTGACAATTGAGTGCAACTGGTAAAATGAAAACATCACATTATATATCAAATTTAATTTAACCACTTTCAAGGACTTTGTTTTTGAATATGTCTGAATCCATATGTCTGAAATTAAAGTACTTTCAAGAAGCTTGGGAACCCTGATGATAGTACAGTATAACTCACTGCTTATGTTCTCTTCAATAAGAATAGAGTAGAAATGATTGCTAAGTATGCTAAATCTCTACTCGTTTTTAGTCCATTTATAAAAGATTTAGTACACCGTTGCTTGCAGTAGAGGGCGGTATAAATGTACATATTAAGGTTTTAGGAATAAGTTGGTCATCATTATAGCTTAAAAATTCCATGCCTGCTGTAGTTTGTTTTTATATTTTCTGCGATCCAGTTCTTACAGTGCTGCATGCTAATCTGCTGTTTACCATGTTGCGCTTGAAAAGATCTTCTTTAGACATGCAAATGCTTACCTCTGTCTGTACTTCTACCTCTTTTCTCCTTCAGACATTTCACATTCATGCATTTGGCAGTCACTTACAGACTTACAGTCACAATGCGTTCAAGGTATATTTATTCAAGGTGTCTTTTTTGTCAGTTTATGTGTTCTCTTGGATTTTAAAGCATGATTTTAACTTTTTAAGTGTTGCTAGCATTATGCTAACAGTTGAGCTACCGGGTTAGAATTTAGTAGTAGCCTAAATGCCGTTCTTTTTCTTCACCTTTCACCATTTATCTTTTAATTTCCCTGCTGAATAAAACTACAGAAATCATCATAGAATTATTACATTTTAATGCTAATAATAATGGAAATGGTATTATTTTTATTGGAATTTCTAATTGTCTTTTGGGCTTCCACTAGTAACTTTGTTGCCTTCTATTGGTGGCATGCTAAAACAATATACTGTAGTGAAATAGATCCCCAAAATACATTATAAACTCTTTAAAAGTACTTACTTTGATGGTTTGTATTGTTTTATGGGTATTATTGTGAAACCATTGGATCATCTTTGATGGTTTCTATTGTTTTTTGTTTGTCTGTCAGTTTTTATTTTCTCCAGCAGGAATGTCGCTTATTTTCTGTACTGTTAGTGTGTAGATTTTGTCTATTATTTGTGATCATGCTGAACCCTATCACCATCAATTTTCTGGGTTATTATTTGCAGTGGCGGAGTTTACGGACCAGCCGAGTGAACTGAGAGGTTTCTCCGTCCACACTCGTCTAGTTAAAGGCGCACGGGGCTTCGGTTTCAACATAGTGGGAGGCAGCAGGAGGAGAGAGTTCCTGCAGATCTACAGCATCACTCCCGGAGGACCTTCAACCCTGAACACAGGTAACCGCACACAGATCTCCTCAGCTGCCCACTGCAGTACAACACTGACTACAAACAAGGGTATATTCTATAGGTTGCAGTTTCCTCTCTCTCTCTCTCTCTCTTTCTGCATTGCTATGGATTAGTGTTGTAATTTGTGTGATACTGTCAGACGAGTCTTTCGATCACTCTATAATCCTAATGGCCTGCACGGTGTAATCCAGCTATCAATGCTGACACACACAGTTGCATGTAAAATGTGACATTATGAACACTTTCTCTATTGCTTTACTGTTGTTTTATTATTAATATACAGAGCCATATGAAACTTTTTTTGCTCAGTTAATTTTCAGATCATGCATTTAGAGTAACTAACCAGAAACTTTATAGCAGTCCACTTTTAGATTTGAATATTTATAGAGGTACTGTAAGCTATTCTTTTCGGCTTAGTCCCTTTATTGATTTGGGGTCGCCACAGCGGAATGAACCGCCAACTTATCCAGCATATGTTTTACGCAGCGGATGCCCTTTCAGCTGCAACCCATCACTGAGAAACATCCATACACACTCATTCACACATACACTACAGTCAATTTAGCTTATCCAATTCACCTATGCCACATGTCTTTGGACTTGTGGGGGAAACCGGAGCACCCGGAGGAAACCCATGCGAACACGGGGAGAACATGCAAACTCCACACAGAAATGCCGACTGACCCAGCCAGGGCTCGAACCAGCGACCTTCTTGCTGTGAGGCAATTGTGCTACCCACTGTGCCACTGTGCTGCCCAGTAATTTTATTTTTGTTCATTTTTATTAAACACTTTTAGTCAAGTGAATTAGTAATATTTGATGAAAATAACATTCACAAGGAAAGAAAGAAGAAAGAAAGAAAGAAAGAAAGAAAGAAAGAAAGAAAGAAAAAAAGAAAGAAGTAATAATATTTGATAAAAATTGCATTGCAACAACATCATAATGTAATGTGTATTTATATAGCGCATTTATCGTGTATGGCCATACACCCAAAGCGCTTCACAATCATGAGGGGAGTCTCTTCACACCACCACCAGTGTGTAGCATCCACTTGGATGATGCGACGGCAGCTACAGGACAACGGCGCCAGTGCGTTCACCACACACCAGCTATTGGTGGAGTGAAGAGACAGTGATTGAGACAATTCGGTGGATGGGGATGATTAGGAGGCCATAATGGGAAAGTGCCGATTGAGGGACTTTGGCCAGGACACCGGGGTTACACCCCTACTCTTTACGAGAAGTGTCATGGGATTTTTAATGACCACAGAGAGTCAGGACCTCGGTTTAACGTCTCATCCGAAAGACATGCCAATTAGTAAACCGTCTGCTTAATATCTGCTCATACTGCTCATTCAACAGGTCTTTAACTGACTATAAGAAACTTTTCAAGTACATGTCAAGCAATGTGTAAGCACTAACCCAAACCCTAACCCCAACCTAACAGTCTAATTATAATCCAGTGAGAATTAGTTGGCATTTAGATGCAATGTAACTTAAATTCAACAAAATGTGTTAAAACGACCATCAAAATAAAGTGATACCCACAAGTAAAGAAAGAAAGAGAAAGAAAGAATATTTGATAAATAACATTTCACAAGGTAAGAAAGAAAGTAGTAATATTTAATGAAAATAACATTCATTTATTCATTAGTTTTTCTTTGGCGTATAGTCTCCGATTTATCAGAGGTCCCCAAAGCAGAATGAACTTCCAATAACCTTTGACAAAGAAAGAAAGAAAGAAAGACAGAAAGAAAGACACAACTCCAGATATTCTTTTTTTAATCGTGAACATCAATATCTGTCATGCTGTAGGTCACTGGGTGTCTCTGGTGTCCTGCTGTGGAGAGAAGAAACAAACAATCAAACATAAACTTTAATTTTGTGGTTACTGTCTGTGGGAACTCACTGGAGATTCTATACATAAAAAATAAACTGGAATATGGAAACATATTACCCGTAACTAGATAGATAGATATTTAGATATATAGATAGATGGATGGATGGATGGATGGATGGACGGACAGTACATAAATACATAATACAGCATTATGTAAATAAAAAAAATGTGCTAAGAGTTGTATTTCATTATATGAAATTTTATATGAGGTAACGCAGTGGCGCATTAGGTAGTGCTGTCGCCTCACAGCAAGAAGGTCGCTGGTTCGAGCCTCAGCTGGGTCAGTTGGTGCTTCTGTGTGGAGCTTGCATGTTCTCCTGGCATTCACGTGGGTTTCTTCCGGGTGTTCCGGTTTCCTCCACAGTCCAAAGACATGTGGTACAGGTGAATTGGGTGGGCTAAATTGTCCGTAGTGTATGAGTGTGTATGGATGTTTCCCAGAGATTGGTTGCAGCTGAAAGGGCATCCGCTGCATAAAACATGTGCTGGATAAGTTGGTGGTTCATTCCGCTGTGGCGACCCCGGATTAATAAAGGGACTAAGCCAAAAAGAAAATGAATGAATAAATGAATGAAATTTAATATGACTACAAATTTACCAAAACAGTTAACAATGAAATGTTACAAAAAGTTGAACCCATATATTTCTCTTTCCAAAAAAAGGAGAGAAAAAAGCCAGGATGAAAGTGCAGCACACAGATTGTTTTCCATTCATTCATTTGTAAGTTGAGTGTAAACGGTCACAGTACATTAAAAAAGCAGCACAGGGAAAACATTGAGATCCTTCTTGCAAATGGCAAGCGAAAAACACCATACTGCAACCAATCGCCGTTAAAAGTAGGCAAGGCAAGATGTTGACATATGTTTACGAGTGTTTGTGGAACTGGATTACTGAGCTGAAATCACATACAGTTGAAGTCATGGGGTTTTTCACAGTATTTTCTATAATATTTTTTCTTACGGAGAAAGTCTTTGTTTTATTTCAGCTAGAACAGTGGTGGGCAAACTTTTTAGACCCGAGGGCCACATCAAGTTTTGCAAACCAAGTGAAGGGCCACATGTCAAATCCTTCAAAAATATAACTTTTATTTATAGTGGCAGTATGCATCGAACATGTAATATCGGACAGAAACGTTACACATAAACACACATTTTTTTAATAGTTATTATTGAGTCATATTTACAAGTCAAATTAATTTGCACTGCTATTTATATTTACTTATCAATCATCATAAAACAATAAAATAATCCCTTATAAAATATAATAATAATAATAATAATAATAATAATAATAATAATAATAATAATAATAAAATAATTTTTACAGTTGAGAATAGAAAAGATATTGTCTGATAGAAAAAATCTCATATTAACACATTAAAAATAATGTTTGCGTGAAAAAAAGCCGACTTAGGTTGTAGTCTTTAAAAACAGCAATACTTTTTTGGCATATTAGACATACCGCTTTCTGTCCGATATTGGTGAAGAAGCATTTTGTTGTCCATTCTTCCGACATTCAGAGTCAATTTTTCTTTTTTTTTGCCTGACTCATTTTCAGTCATTAACGATCGAGTGCATTTTAATATTTGAGAGTGTGTTCTAATTTTACTGGTTGCGCTAACTGTACCGCGTGCAATACTGCCATCAAATGGTGTTCACTTGTATTGCATCATTAATTTACTAATTCTGGAACCAAACCGTTACTCAGAAGCAGCATTTAAAAACTCCCTCGCGGGCCGGATAAAAGAGTTTAGCGGGCCGCATATGGCCCACGGGCCGTAGTTTGCCCACCTCTGAGCTAGAATAAAAGCAGTTTTTAATTTTTAAAAACAATTTTAGAGTCAATATCATTAGCACCCTTAAGCAATATTTTTTTCAATTGTCTACCGAACAAACCATAATTATACTATGACTTGCCCAATTACCCTAATTTATCTTGTTAACCTAATTAACCAAGTTAAGCCTTTAAATTGCACTTTAAGCTGAATATCCTAAAAAGCTGAACATCTTGGAAAATATCTAGTAAAATAATAAGTACTGTCATCATGGCAAAGATAAAATAAAACATTTATCAGAAATAAGTCTCTGACAATGTATTTCTTCACACTTTCAGTTTACGCAAACGTCTTGAAGCACGTATGCCTGTGCATTGATCATTTATTGCATGTGTGACATTGCACGTGTGATAAACGTGTAAACAAGCTGTCTACCACCTGATTAAAGCAGGCATGCTCAGCCGAGCCATGCTGTAGTGTAAAATACCATAAGAAATGTGTCAGGAGCATCAAAACAGCATTTTAGAATAATTTCTGAAGGATCATGTGACACTTAAAGCGAAGTAGGTTCAACTTTCAGAACATAAACTCATAAAATATAAACCTATTTCTTCTTTTTCTTCTTCCAGCTGACATCCTGGTCTACATTAATGATACCTGTGTGCTTGGCTACTCTCACAAAGATGTAGTAGAAATCCTAAAAGCCATCCCTATTGGTCATACTGTGGACATCATGGTCCGTAGAGGCTACCCAATGCTCTACAACTCAGAAGGTTGTCCTAAGATGTCTAATCCAAGACTGACGGCATCTCAAAACCAGTCACCACATCTACCTCCACCAACCACCACCCAACCCCAGGCCCAGGCTCCTCTCCCATATGCACAGCTCCACCTCAACCACAACGGCCCTCCGTGGGCTGACTTTGACAGGGGGTCTTCGAGGAATCTCAGAGTGCGAGCTTCCAGGTTAGTCTGGACGCTAATGGAAATTCACCTCCATTTGCTTCACCTCCAAGACCTCCGTCATCATACCAGGGCTCCAACGGGTATGGGAGTGGGTTTTTGAGACCGCCACGCACTGCGAGAAGCATACGGAGGTTGCAGAGCGCAGAACTGGCCAGCCAGAGTGACAGTGAGGTGGTGTCTGCCATTGGATCCCACAGGTGAATGGATTTGATGTGTGATGGTGTTAGAAGAGTTGAGAGGGTTAGTTTTTTTTTTATGTGACACTAAAGATTACTAGTGTTACAGTTAACTACAAGCTAATCAAGGTCTTACTTCAGTATTAGAAAGTTACAGACAGATGAGTTTTATCATGGTTTGAGTAAAACTGTATATCAATGGCCCCCATGTTAAGAGCTGTGAACCCTTTGATTCCAGAATACAAATGACCAGTTGTCATATATTATGTTGCAACTTCTTTTTCTCCTTTATTTTAAGTATAAAACATAAGCCAGTACTGGTTAAAAGTGCATTCATTTTTTTAAGGAGTTTTACTGATTACAAATGAATATTGGATTAACCTCATATCAAATTATATGCTATTTTTTGTGGTCTGTCAGATTATACATATTATACATATAGATTACACTATATATATATATATATATATATATAGTTGAAGTCAGAATTATTAGCCCCCCTGAATTATTAGCCCCCTGTTTATGTTATTTTCCCCAATTTCCGTTTAATGGAGAGAAGATTTTTTAACACATTTCTAAACATAATAGTTTTAATAACTCATCTCTAATAACTGATTTATTTTATCTTTGCCATGATGACAGTAAATAATATTTGACTAGATATTTTTCAAGACACTTCTATACAGCTTAAAGTGACATTTAAAGGCTTAACTAGGTTAATTAGGATAACTAGGCAGGTTGGGGTAATTAGGCAAGTTATTGAATAATGATGGTTTGTTCTGTAGACTATCTGAAAAAAGTTAGCTTAAAGGGGCTAATAATTTTGACCTTAAAATGGTTCTTAAAAAATTAAAAACCGCTTTGTTCTAGCCAAAAAAAAAAAAAAAAAAGACTTTCTCCAGAAGAAAAAATATTATCAGACATACTGTGAAAATTTTCTTGCTCTGTTAAGCATAATTTGGGAAATATTTGTAAAAAAAAAAATTATTAAAAGGGGGGCTAAATTCTGATTTCAACTGTGTATATATATAGTTTTTAGCTCTTATTCTGTTATAATTTAACATTTTTTCAGTTTTCTCTGTTTGTGCTGTTTAATAGTTTCATGAAGATATATTTTCTTTCTTTCTTTAGAAATAGAATTTTATGAACCCAAGTGCATTCCTTTTATGAAATAAAAGAAAACGTATGATTTATTGCTGCTGAAAAGCTGTGTAATGCTAAAGGTTTTCAATTGATGTCATACACCTCTTGTTTTCTTGTTAAAATACTGCAAAAATGTAAAATAAATACAGCATTGCGAGAATAACCAACTTTTTTTCTACACATTTTACATTTAGTTTTATTTGTTCTAAATTTGTTATTGTTGCATTTTATGAATAAATATCATTTTAACTTGGTATAAAGATAAACGCTAACATGCCAATTTACACTTATACATACTTTTATACACTTAAATGTATACATTTTTACTCATGGTAGGTGGATTATTTTTATGGAATGAGGCAGAAAATAATACATTAGGCATATTTGTAGCTGTCTCTGCAATGCTTTTTTTTTTTTTTTTTGACTCACATTTGTTCTATACAATGTGTTTCTGCAAAGTTATTAGACTAGAACGGCATTCCCCAAAAGGCAAGCTCCTCAATGACTCCAGCTTTTATTATTTACAGCGCCCGCTGTCTACACATATAGGAGTGTACTGTACATGATAACAGTGTTTCAATGCTGTAGCATTCAACTGTTTCCCATGTTAACTCTATTGCTTAGCAACTTGTTACAGATTTTCTATTTTAAATGCATAACACACTGTAAAAATATCCGTAAATTAGCAGTTTTCCATATTTTGCGATTCATGTTTTTATATTTTCATTTCCCACCTATTATTTATGCTTTTGAGTTGCATTATGGGATATTGATCCTTCTTCCAACAACTTTTAACCTTGAAATGTTCAAAAAAAGTGACTTTTATTAACGTTTAATAGTTTAAAGTAATATATTGTCTGGGTTGTTGTTGTAAATTATGGAACAAAAACCTTGTAATAAGCTGCCAGTGCATTTTTTGTTATTTTACAGACTAATTTCTATAGACTTATTTACTAAAATGTCAATAAATGTCACTTTGCTAAACTGTAGTTTCATTTTCAACCTCAAAAGGTGACAGAGCAGAGATCAACATCCTATATTGCAATTCACAACCATAAATAAACCTAAAACACTACTAAAATATGAAAACTATACATTACCAGATATTTATTATGTGTCTTCCCACCCCTGATCATGACACATCATGGCAACTCTCACTCTTTTTATCTTCACAGGGCCTCGTTTATCCGTAACCACAACAACAACTCTCTCTCCACTCCGCCACCTCTCCGCCTGCACTCCTTCAAATCTTCAGAGAGTGACCTTTCCTCAAGTACTCCACCGCCCATATCTCGATTACCTCTACCCCACACTGAACTAAGCCCAGGTCCTGTGTCCTTTTCCCCCGGAGGTGGAAGACGCTACTCGCATTTACGTAAACCTCAGAATTCAATGCTAACCCCACCAAGCAGCGTCCATTCAGACGGGCCTTACTTCACCTTCAACGGGACGGCCAGCGCCAGCAGCGGCAGCCCCAACAGCAGCATTCCTTCCCCCGGAGCCCTGAGCGCCGTCATAGGCAGTGGTGTTGGAGGAATGGCGGCTGGTGGAGAATTGGTTCCCGTTGCATTGGCTAAATGCGAGAGGGGCAGCAATATGGGGTTCAGTGTGACGGCAGGAGGGCACGGAGGCAGACAGACCCTTGTGAAGAAAGTCTGGGACCACAGACAGTGTAATGGGCTGCAGTCTGGAGATGCTGTTGTGAAGATCAATGGAGCTGATGTACAAAGTCTCAGCTTTGCACAGGTAGAGGAGGAGAGAACAAGTTGAGGCTTTTGTTATGGGGTACATATTTTTGTTTATACCGTATGTGTGTTTTTGTGTTCAAGGTCCAAAGGATTTTGCAAGAACACACTAAAAAAGGAGAGGTTATTCTGCTGGTTTACAGGGGTAAGCTACTGTACTATTTTATTTATTTATTTATTGCATTTATACCTGTACATAATCAAAGCTTTAGATTTTTTTATTGTGTAAATTGTATAAGAAATATTTTAGATTCTGCATTTTAGTCCTTAATCAAGTCACAATTAAGGACATTTGTGATGGCAAATGTGATCATTTTGAAATATTTAAAAGTTTTGCTTCATAACATCAATATGTAACTGTTACAATTTGATCTGATATTAGTAGGTATATATATATATAGGCTTGAAAGCCTACTACCAATTAAGCATATTAGGTGATGTGCATCTCTGTAATGAGAAGGGGTGTGGTCTAATGACATCAACACCCTATATCAGGTGTGCATAATTATTAGGCAACTTCCTTTCCTTTGGCAAAATGGGTCAAAAGAAGGACTTGACAGGCTCCGAAAAGTCAAAAATAGTGAGATATCTTGCAGAGGGATGCAGCACTCTTAAAATTGCCAAGCTTCTGAAGCGTGATCATCGAACAATCAAGCGTTTCATTCAAAAGAGTCAACAGGGTCGCAAGCGTGTGGAAAAACCAAACCAAAAAACCAAGGCGCAAAATAACTGCCCATGAACTGAGAAAAGTAAGCTTGCAGCTGCCAAAATGCCACTTGCCACCAGTTTTGCCATATTTCAGAGCTGCAACATCACTGGTGTGTCCAAAAGCACAAGGTGTGCAATACTCAGAGACATGGCCAAGGTAAGAAAGGCTGAAAAACGACCACCACTGAACAAGACACACAAGCTGAAACGTCAAGCCTGGGCCAAGAACTATCTCAAGACTGATTTTTCTAAGGTTTTATGGACTGATGAAATGAGAGTGAGTCTTGATGGGCCCGTGGCTGGAGCTTTGATTTTAGATTTTATGATGAAATACAGTGCATTTCATATTTTATTTTTACTTCAAACACAGGTACACACCTGAGGCATTGCTAGACCCAATATGCTGGCGCATGTGCCGAGTAAAAGCTTTAAGTTATTATTTACGTAAATAGGATTATTTATAATCATAGAATAAAGATGTTGGTCTCTATGTACAACCAATTCAATGCTTCTGAAAGCAGTGTAGTTTAATTAAAAACAAACTGATGCATGCAACATAGTATCATTACGAAAACATCAGTTAGAAATACCAATGGCTCTCTCAAAACAAAGGGGAAAGAAATAAAGGTGATCAGACTAATGGGGGTCCTGTGTCCCAGTACAGCAGGGGTGTCAAACTCTGACAGAGTTTAGTTCCAGGCCTGGTTCAACACACCTACCTGTAGGTATCAAACAAGACTAAAGGACTCAATAAGTTTGATCAGTTGCGTTTAATTAGGGTTGGAACTAAATTTTAAAAAGTTTTATTAAAGTTTGACACCTGTGCAGTACAGCTTTATAGCTAGCAACACCTCTTGTACACACTGATAATTATTTAATGATTACATTTTGGCTGATATTAGATATAAACATACATTTTATGACACTTAATATTAGAAAAAGTTATTATTTTATAAATGTAGATTGCTGTGTGCTTCAAATGTCAGACATTATATATATATATATATATATATATATATATATATATATATATATATATATATATATATATATATATATATATTAAAAATCATATGAGCTAATAGTAAAATATTGTATTTTAATTTAGTGTTGTTATATTTAAAAACTGACATTCAAAAAATCATAATATTATTTCAACTTTAGATTGAAACTGTGCAGCTGATATGTAATGGAAAATTTAGCATTAGTCTACAAATGTGTAACCCACTTCATATACTATTTAAAAAAAAATGTTTAATTAGTATTTTAGAACATCAGTGACATTTTGTCTAAGTTTAAAGGGGACCTATTATGTCTCTTTTTAAATTATCTTTTTTTTTTTTTACAAGTCTCTGATGTCCCTAGAGTGTGTATGTGAAGTTTCAGCTTAGAATACCACACAATTAATTTTTTATAAGCCAAATTGTGCCATTTTCATGACTGTTGCTTTAAATTTAAATGAGATTGTGCTCCGAGACCTTTCAGACTTTTCAAAAGGGGCAGAGCTATAAATGGCTGTGCATCAGCATAGTGGCAAATTTAAAACAGCACTTTTATGTTGTCTCTGTGAAAAATCAAAAATGTGAAAAGAAGTAGCTCAGAATAAGGTTTTATATGGAGACTGCAGTGTTCATTTGTGCATCCTAAAAGTTGACATATATAATGCCTCTTAGTCGCTGACATTATCTTCAGCAGGTGAAAACTCTAATGACGGATGGCTTCATCTCACTAAGGGCTGTTTATGCTAATGAGGAAGTGATTGTCCACCAATGGGTGGGGCTTTCCCCCTCCAACGACATGTCCAAAGGGAGAATGTCAATCATAGTTTTCCGCAGACTGTTTTTTATCAATATAAATAAATATAAAAAACAGAATTAAGAAATGTTTACTATTAGTGACTGTCTATATTCACACACTGTTGCCAACCCTGTTTAAACCCCTTATAAAAGTGATTTTTGCATAATAAGTCCCCTTTAAAGTCTTCATGCCCATTTATTAAGTACAGAACAATTGACGATGAACTGTCAAACACCTAAAGACATTGTTCAGATGTGCTATTTCAAGCCATTTATCAGGGTTTTGTCCTCAAGCTGCTTTTGTGTGAAGTACATATTCTGTTAAGTTTATCTAAAAACAATTACACACCTTAATATATTCATTATCCAATCAGAATCACGCCCTGTAGTATAAATATGAATAACTGTCTTCCTCTTATTTTTGCAGGCCCCTCAAATTACTCCAATTCACCCAATTCTGTGCGAAGGCTAACTCCTCCCCCTCCTCGCTCCGCTTCCGACTCTGAAGTACCTTTTACTGACTCCATGCCATTATCTCGTAACTCTCTGACTCCGCCCTCTCCAGCGCTGGTGCGCTCCTCATTGGTCCAGAGCACCAGCTTCCTGGATTCGGTACCTGTCACTCTCACACTGGAGCCACGTGATTGGATGAGCTCGGAGGATGGAGGGACAGTGCTCAGTCCCAGAGTGAAAACAGAGGAGAAAGAGCAGCCCTCAGCGCTGCGCGGCTATGAGGTGGAGCTGAAGAGGAAACCAGGTGAAGGATTTGGATTTGTTATCGCCTCTCAGGACGTGGAAAATGTCAAAGGTGAGTATTTGTAATGCACCAATACCATGAAATAGCTTATAAGTACACCAGTGCAGTCCTAGATACAGTACTAGTTATTTCTTGCGTTTTACACTAAAGTTTTGGTCAGTTTAGTTTGAAAAAAATGTTGTTTTTGTATAAAGTTAAGGAAAAGGTCTGCTACAAGCCCTGAATCATTTAATGTGCCATTTAAAAGTAATTTTTTGAGTGTATATTAACAATGATCTCTATCAATGACATTTGTCAAATACAGTATAAAAAGGTAATAAAAACAAGGTTTGTTATTAATTAACGGCAATCATTTAATTAGGGAAACACATATGCATTAAGCTTTATTATTATCAAACATATTACTATCATATTAGCTGTATCATATAGACTTATACAAAATATGTAATGATAAAATTGCATAGTGAATTTTGTAATAGGAAACTATGAAAGAATTAGCATAATGAAATGGTTTAAAGTGACGTTGGGGCGGTGTTGGGCCTGGGGTGTAGGGTTGGGGTCGTAGGGGGACGTGTTGTGTCTTGGACAAAAGTGAAAAGTGGAGAGCGGGGGGGGGGGGGGGGGGGGGGGGGGGGGGGGGGGGGGGGGGGGGTGGGGGGGGGGGGTGGGGGGGGTCGCGGATGAAAGTAAAGAGCAGGTGGGCCCCGAATAGTATCTCTGGAGGCCCCAAAATGGCATGGACCCTGATTGTAATTAACAAAGATTTTAACTTAGATTTGAATTAGTGTACAGTACTTCGAGTTTGTCACCAACCCAGCTCTAATATAGGCTGTTCTTTTTAAAACTTGTAACCTTTAATCAGATTGAATGTAGTTACAGTGGAAGTCAGAATTATTAGCCCCCCTGTTTATTTTTTTCCCTGTTTTTTGTTTAACAGAAAGCAGATTTTTTTCAACACATTTCTAAACTTAATAGTTTTAATAACTCATCTATATTAACGGATTTATTTTATCTTTGCCATGATGACAGTAAATAATATTTTACTAGATATTTTTCAAGACACTTCTATACAGCTTAAAGTGACATTTAAAGGCTAGGTTAATTAGGTTAACTGGGCAGATTAGAGATAATTAGGCAAGTTATTGTTGGTTTGTTCTGTAGACTATCGGAAAAAATTTTTGCCTCAAGGGGCTAATAATTTTGTCCTTAAAATGTTTTAAAAAAAATTTTAAACTGCTTTTATTTTAGTCGAAATAAAAAAAAATAAGACTTCCTCTAGAAGAAAAAATATTATTAGACAAACTGTAAAAATTTCCTTGCTCTGTTAAACATCATTTAGGAAATATTTAAAAAAAGAGAAAAAAATTCAAAGGGGGGCTAATAATTCTGACTTCAACTGTATACTATCAAAAACAATTAATTCTCTTTTCATTCAATTAAAGTTGCATTAAATGGAAATGCCAACTGACCCAGTTGGGGCTCAAACCATTGACCTTCTTGCTCTGAGGCGATTGTGCTACCCACTGCGCCAACCCAATTAAATTCAAAATTAAAATTCAATATTATAACTATTGAACAACTCCAATTCTTGATCCTCTTCAAATGTTGACTACTGTATACTGTATAATTAATATTTAATGCAGTGTTGGGTGAATTACTTTTAGAAAAACGTAGTTAGTTACTAATTACATCATTAAAATTGTATTTATATTGCTGTACGTTTCTGAAAAGTATTTACTATGTCTGAAAAGCAATTTAATTAATAAAAAAAATAAATAAAGGACTTGTATTATTTGAAAAAATCCTTATTAATCTCTGTGCATAGAAAATATAAATTAAACTTAATTTGTTAAATGTGAGTCAAGCATGGCCTTTAGCTTCATACTTTTCGAAAATTTAAACTATAATTTTAAGGCATTTTAATAAAAAAACAGCATTCATTAGTTAACAGAATCACTGTAAAAAAGTGAAATTACAAATATGTATGAAAACATAAACATTTCAAATTAATAACACCACATTTCACACAGTTTATCTTTATTTTAGCAAGTGCAATTGTCTGATAAATGTAAACTTCTTTCATTTAAATCAAATTATTCAGGTAAATATACATTATTTATATATAAAAAATACAATTACCCTGCTTGAATTGATTTATAAAATACTGTTGAATTGATTTACAGCATTTAATGAGTAAATAAGTTAAATATTAATAAGTACATTATAAATAATGAATTAAATTACATAAAATTAATCCTGGTGGTGCGGTGGCGCAGGGGGTATCACTGTCCCCTCCCAGCAAGAAGGTCGCTGGTTTGAGCCTTGGCTGGGTCAGTTGGCATTTCTGTGTGGAGTTTGCATGTTCTCCCCATGTTGGCATGAGTTTCCTCCGGGTACTCCGGTTTCCCCCACAGTCCAAAGACATGCGCTATAGTTGGGTAAGCTAAATTGTCCATAGTGTATGTGTGTGATGGGTTGCAGTTGGAAGGGCATCTGCTGCGTAAAACATGTGCTGGATAAGTTAGCTGTTCATTCCACTGTAGCAACCCCTGATTAATAAAGGGACTAAACTGAAAAATGAATGAATGAATAAAAATGAATCCTGCACTTTTCTATAAAAAAGTCATTTAAATAAAGTAACTATTATACATTTAAAAGGCCGTAGATTTATGTCCATATAATTGGGCTATTTTAGTGTCAGCTGTATGAAGTGACTGAGTGACAGTGAGACAGAGGCCTGCCAATGATGAAGCCTGCCAGCAGTCAGACCCGGATACACACACACACACCCCTCAAAACCCCCCCCCCCCCCCCCCCCCCCCCCCCCCCCCCACACTCTCCCCTACCTAAGCCCACAATGACCTCATTTTACTCAGTGTTCCTTTGCTTTTTATCGAGGCCATGGCATCACTAAGAGCTTGAGCATCTAAAAACGTGCCTGTCCCCGATGTCACAGCTGTTGCCGTGTATATCAATATCTCTCATGTGTTTTCTTCTGTATGACTCGATTTCATAATCTTTCAGAGAGTTTGTGCTGTGTGTTTTACACATCCTCAGAGTAAGAGTTAGAACGAAAGTTTACGTTAAGACAGTGTTGTAAATTATTTCATTTATAGAGTTTTTTTGAAGAGTTCAGATGCAAAAACTTTTAAGTGCCATCTGAAATAGTCTTCTTAAATTAACAATTTTTCTCAGACTCTGTGTGCAGGTTCAGTAATTTCACTTTTATATCAAAGAATAGGTTATTTTCATTGTCAATGTAAAATAACTCAAAATAAACATTGGAGACTGAGAAAAATGCTCATTTTAGAAAACCTTTTAAGATTTAGACTTTTTTTTGCATCTGAACTCTTTAAATATAATGTGAGGCTTATGCTTTATATGTTAAATAATATATACAGTATGTAAAGTTATAAGTTAAAGTTATACGTTTTTGATTGGTATTTTGGTTTGAGGTTATTACTTGATTTGTGTTTGTATACTGTAAAAAATCCTATATGTTGTCCCAACACAAATCGATTAAGTGTAATAGTTTTTAGTTACAAATTTAAGTGGGTTGAACATAAAACAACTACACTACCTGACAAAAGTCTTGTCGTCGATCTCAGTTGTAAGAGCAAATAATAACTTGACTTGTAGTCGATCATTTGGAAAAGTAGCAGAAAGTGTATTTTTCTGATGAATCGTCTGTTGAACTGCATCCCAATCATCACAAATACTGCAGAAGAGCTATTGGAACCCGCATGGACCCAAGATTCTCACAGAAATCGGTCAGGTTTGGTGAAGGAAAAATCATGGTTTGGGGTTACATTCAGTATGGGGGCATGCGAGAGATCTGCAGAGTAGATGGCAACATTAAGACATTTGGTTGCCAATTACATTACAAGCCACAGGAGGGAGCAAACTCCTCAGCAAGATAGCATTCCTTCTCATACTTTAGCCTCCACATAAAGTTCCTGAAAGCAAAGAAGGTCAAGGTGCTCCAGGATTGGCCAGCCCAGTCACCAGACCTGAACATTATTGAGCATGTCTGAGAAAATGGAGGAGGAGGCGTTGAAGATGAATCCAACGAATCTTGATGAACTCTGGGAGTTCTGCAACAACGCTTTTTTTTTGCCATTCAAGATGACTTTTTAATAAGTTATTTGAGTCATTGCAGAGATGTATAGATGCAGTCGTCCAAGCTCATGGGAGTCATACAGAATATTAATTGAATATTAATTTTATTTAGGTAAAATGAGCATAATATAGAGGCCTTTGCCTTTCATATAAGCCACTTCTGATACCAAATGATCAACTATAAGTCAACTTATTATTTGTTGTTCTTAAAACTTAGATAGGTGATGACTTTTGTCAGGTAGTGTTGTCCCCCAAAAAACCTAGGAATTGTTGTTTCAATTCATTTTAAATGAGTATTTTAAACAAGCAGCAAAAGTCTTTTTTGAGTGCACTTAAGCTAGTCCTCATGTCTGCAATGTAAAATAATGTCTGGCTTTTATAACTAATCCCGGTCTTTTTCCTACAAATGTAGAAATATGCCTAAAATCCAAAACTAAGAAGCTGATTTGTGTGCCTACACTTGTACTCATATGGCTGGAGGATAGAAAGACTCAGTATGAAGATAAAAGAGAGTCTGTCTTGAGACTGAGACGTCTGATGAAAAAAGCTAGATGTTTGTGTTTCTGTGTATGGCTGTGCAGGGGAGCGTGAAATGCCATCAAGCACACTGTATGATTGAGCTACATAAAAATCAGAGATGATGCAGATATAAGAGATGTCAGACACTGAGAGACTGATAAAGAGAGAACGAATTGGGTTAGAAAGCAAAACACGAGTTACGATCAATGAATCAATAATAGCGATTATCCTAGTTGTGTGGATGCCAGTGGATCTCTTAAAGAGACACTCACATGATTTTCCAAACCTCTGTTTTTAGCTATTTTTTTTCATTTTACTGACAGTGCTTAGAGTTACCTATTGTAATCTCTAGTGTTCTTATACACTGTAAGAAATGCTTTTATTGATTAGAGTTTTTGTCTTGTTTCTAGTCCAAATATCAAAAGATTTCTAAATCAAGAAGCATTTTCTGGACAAGTAAAAATATTGTCTTGTTTTTATACATAATATGTGAAAACTAGCTAAGAGTTCCCAAAATAATTTGCCAATAGGGTAAGCAAAATAATCTGGTTTTCGTTATTGGCAGATTATTTTACTTGATTAGGCAAAAACATACTTATGTTTGACATTATTTCTGAAAACATTATTGTTTATTTGTCTAGAAAATGCTCCTTGATTTAAAAATATTTAGAAATTTGGACTGGAAATAAGACAAAACTGTAATCCATTTTTAATTAAGGACAGTCAGAACACTCTCCACAGCAAATTTGCAGTCTGTATTTCAATCCTTCAAGCACCACCAACAGTTCAAATTTTCTCTTATGTTTATTTTTAGGGATTTTATTCAGCCACCAAAATGTATTATCTGAAAATGGTATTTACTGTACGGTTTTCAGCTGAATAAGGAAAAATATGTCTGAAAATATGCGCTGAAACAGTGTTTAGCATGCTGGTTTCACTCTCCCTCCTGTCGTAGTCACAGTGAAGCAGCTTTCACACTGAATACGGAAAGTGTTGCGTATTGAAACCTTGTTTTTCAAGCTTGTATGGTGTTGTGACACCCATAACATGAGGTTCCCTACACAAGGTTTTAACTCTCTTCCATTTATTCAAGAGATAATAAAAGTATTTGTGCTTATAACTTCTTAGTTGTCTAACCCAATATCTAGGGACATGTTACTTTAGATTTGGAGCAAGACACTAAGCTAAATGATACCTAAGTAGTTTATTTTTGGCCAGTATGGGTGCCAGTGCAATATTTTATGAACATAATAATGTTTCAATAGAAACTTGCCCTTCTGCACTGAACATTTTTGGGACACCACCGCCATATATTTTTAAATGTACTTATCATTTTTGAGCACAAGGTGGTGGTGTCCCAAACGTATTGATATATATCAATATAATTCTGAATATTTTGCCATATGATTGTTTTTAGATTCCTCAGCAGACACACAACGTCATAAGACGTTAATATTAGGATAGATTTAGGTCACTAGTGTCTAAGGACAATCTTATTTTGATGTCCAATAACGACGTGAAATGATGCAAATTTCTTATTTTGTTGATTTTAGGTTGTGTTGGAAAGTGACAAATCCAACGTCAAGCCAACATCTTAAACCAACGTCAAATAATGACACTTATTTGTCGGGTATGGCAACCAAAATCCAACGTTTGATAGGCGTCACACTGGTAATGTCCACACATTGTCAGGCTGTAACATCATTAGAAGTTGATATTTGGTTGTTTTTAGGTTGCGTTGGAAAGTAACCAAAATGCAATGTCTGTCTGACATTGGACATCAACCCGATTTCCATTTACAAACAAAATGCAACGTCACACAACGTTTGGGTACAATGTCAATCTGACGTCATGTTGATATCCTGTACATGCTGGGTTCTTGCATTCTAGTTCTATCATAATCCTCTAAACTTCCTGTCCAACTTTTCTTTTTCTTTTACATTTTTAAACTCTTCCTAGTCTGATTTCCAACAAAAGACTATAAAATAACAATACTATTTTTACAACATGCAGGCAAACAGTTCTCTTACTTTAGTAGTGAAATCAGTTGCATGATGCAAACTGTATCTGATCCCGAGGCTGTGTCTTTGCAAATATTTGATATATTGACACCAAATCTAATATGTGTTCTGAGCAGGTTTACATGCACACCAAGGATGTTGATAACTCACAAAAATCAGTTTATTGAAATAACATATCTTCCTGGATTACATAGAAAATCATTAATTTGGCAAAACAAGTAAACTGCATTGTTAAAACATTGTTTATTCACTGTCAGTGATGCAGCAATGCAAGAATATGGTGTTAGAAAAAAATGCAGCATTTTCAAACATGTTTTTATGCTTTAAGAAAAGATCTGAGATTTTGGTTGATTTTCTTCTTTGCTGCAAGCAGGATAATGCATTTACATACTGGACAAAATTTGTATATAAGGGAAAAATCTAGTGATCATAATTGGTTTGCTAAAGCCATGTACAGTATGACCTTACATGAACATGTACATTGCTGGACTTAAGCACAATCAAGTATATGTTATATAACATATAAAATAGGAGCATGAGGAAAATATTTTAAAAACAACTACAGTAAAGGCCGTAATCATAATATTTTCTTATTCAAAATACAGCAAAAATTTTGATTAATTGAGTCTCATGTAAAAATACCCATTGCCCCCAAACACATCAATTTAGTAACACCTACTCTGACTGGTCAAAACTCTTAAATTATATTATTAGTAATTGTATTATTCTTGGGCAGCACGGTGGCAGCACAATCACATCACAGCAAGAAGGTCACTGGTTTGAGCCCCGGCTGGGTCAGTTGGCATTTCTGTGTGGAGTTTGCATGTTCTCCCCGTGTTCACGTGAGTTTCCTCCGGGTGCTCCGGTTTCCCCCACAAGTCCAAAGACATGTGGAATAGGTGAATTGGGTAAGCTAAATTGTCCATAGTGTATGTGTGTGAATGAGTGTGTATGGATGTTTCCCAGTGATGGGTTGCAGCTGGAAGGGCATCCACTGCATAAACCATATGCTGGATAAGTTGGCGGTGCATTCCGCTGTGGCGACCCCTGATTAATAAAGGGACTAAGCCGAAAAGAAAATGAATGAATGAATGTATTATTCTTTTTTTTTTCAGCCGACTAAAGCCATCTTATTTTTTTTTTACTCATTGTTATCCCTATATCCTGCTCAGCTCCTTATTTTACCTTTATGCTTAGCCCATTAATTGCTGCTTACAGATGCTTATTTACTACAGTACTTTTTCCATACAATAGAGATAAATTGGGGATTTAGGCAGTCACGTCTCAAAAGAATAAACAAAAGAACCAAAAGTCTGCATTAAAGTGTGGTCCGTACTGCTTGCACCTTGAAGTTTCAAGTGTTTCATTGTATGTCATGAACTGATTTAGTCAAATTAAGTAAGTTTAATAATAAAAAAAAAACATTTAAATGTTGATGTTTTCATTTCACCATTATGATTGAGCAAATTTAGAACATTGACTAAACTACACAAAATATTCTATTCATTTCGGTAAAAATCTGTCTGAAATTCACAGTAAAAAGCTTTTTTTGCTGTAAACAATAAAGAGTTTATTTACACTGTAGCTGTTTTTTTATTAAAGCTTATATTTTATTATTTAACTTAAAATTATATATACATTTATATTATTTAATTAAGTGAAAAATATGTATTTATTTATTTACCATCATTATCTACTTGAACTGCCAAAATTGGGTTTGTACTTTAAATTGTGTTGAAAACAGAGGTAATATCGGGGTTTTACTTCACATTAGGGATAACACATATGACACTAGTATAGGCACTACATAACACAGAACACTGTGAATAACACTGACTGAGAATAAAAATGTTAAATATTAAATATGAAATAAATCATAGGTAACATGACTCAGAATTCTGGTAATAATTTACAATAAGGTTGTATTAGTTAATGTTGGTTAATCATTAGTCAGAATTATTAGCCCCGCTTTGATTTCTTACTTTTCTTTTTTAAATATTTTCTAAATTAAGTTTAATAGAGCAAGAAAATTTTCACAGTATGTCTGATAATATCTTTTCTTCTAGAGAAAGTCTTATTTGTTTTTTTTTCGGCTAGAATAAAAGCAGTTTTTAATTTTTTTTTAAACCATTTAAAGGTCAAAATTATTAGCCCCTTTAAGCTATATATTTTTTCGCTAGTGTACCGAACAAACCATGCTTGCCTAATTACCCTAACCTGCCTAGTTAACCTAATTAACCTAGTTAAGCCTTTAAATGTCACTTTAAGCTGTATAGAAGTGTCTTGAAAAATATCTAGTCAAATATTATTTACTGTCATCATGGCAAAGATAAAATAAATCAGTTATTAGAGATGAGTTATTAAAAAACTATTGTGTTTAGAAATGTGCTGAAAAAAATCTTCTCTCCGTTAAACAGAAATTGGGGAAAAAATAAACAGGGGAGGGGGGGTGGGGGGCTGATAATTCAGGGGATTTAATAATTCTGACTTCAACTGTATATGAAATAAATCATAGGTAACATGACATGAATTCTGGTTACACTTAAAGGGGAATAATGTTGTATTAATTCATGTTAATGAATTTACTAATATGAACAAACCATGAACAATATATTTATGACTGTAATTGTTCATGTTAGTTAACCTTAGTTAATGACAATACAGTTGCTCCTTGTTTGTTCTCACAGTGCATTAACTAAACATGAATTTGGATTTTAATAATGCGTTAGTAAATGTTGAATTATGGTTAATAAATGCTGTACAAGTATCATTCACGCTTAGTTTATGTTAGTAAATACATTAACCAATGAAACCTTATTGTAAAGTGTGACTGGATTTCTTTGTTTTTATATTGTGTCTCTAAATAACGTCCCTATTCAAGCACATTATATAGAAACAAATTTATAGTATATTCCTAAAAAACATTTAAATATATAGTGTATTCAAAATTATAATACATTTCTAATCATTTTGTAATCCACAGAAGAAAAAAACGGGTTTAAAATGACATAAGTTAAATACATTTTGGAAAAAAATAAGTGAATGATGCCTATAATATCACATGAAACATTCATTATTCAGCAGTTGAGCGGTGTTGTCATATGCTCACTGCACTGATAGCATTAAACTCAATCACGCAAATGCTTCTTTATTGGCATGACCAGCATGCTTCAGCACTTGCCAAAGTCAGATTACACACGTATATGCATGTAGGTCTCTCTCTCTCTCTCTCTCTCTCTCTCTGATCGGCACACCCCCCGCTCTGCAGTGGTCCTAGGATTAAATCGTTCTTCTCGTTCACTCTCTTATCGCCCCTCCTCTTATCTCCATCTCTCTGTCTTTATTCCCTCCTTTTCTCTGCCTGTCCACTCCTCCATCCCTCCCTCTATCTCTCTCATTCACCGACTCCAGATGCCAAAGGAAAATGAACCCACTACAGTAAGCGGCTCGCTCGCACCTCACAGAGGCTCATTTTGTTTTGTTTTCTTCACTTGTTTGTTTGTTTATGCCCTCCACTGGTTTTTTTTCTCACCATGACCCCTCCGCGTGATCGCTCTCACATGTGTTGGGATTTAAACGGAGTGTGATCCGGGATCGGGACCCTGCCTCCACACACACGCACACACACACACACTCTAGCACACACACATTCAAGCCATGCTGGAGAGACTGCAGTCTGCCTTGCAAAGTGTGAAGGACTCCAAACGTAAATATTTTGTATTTTCTCTGTCTTGATTTCATCCCTCATTTTATAGTATGATAACTAGCTGTCATATACAGTCAATTCCTGTTGGGAGAATGTTGCAGAGTGCAGATGATGCAGTTTTTTTTTTTTTTTACCTACGTAGTATGTAGTGTTTACGGTTGGTGCTAGGCATGGGCCAGTATAAGATTCTAACGTTATGATAACCTTGTATACGGTTTAACGGTATTGTGATTACTGCTCTAAAATATATTCTTTGTAAATGTCTGGGTAAAAAAACTATTTTTTCCCTCTTTGAACACAATATATTTTATTTTAAGAGACATTTAAAATATTTTGGAGCAGTAAACATGTCAGGCTAAATAGTTAAAATCAGTCATTGACTTCTGCTGTCTTAATTAGTTTCAAAAACACAGTTTTTGATACATTTTCTGCTGGAGATACTGTTGTCCTAAAAAACAAAACACAAAAAAAACCTACATAAAAATCATAAACATACCTTAGGAACGGTATTACAGAAAATTATGGCGGTTTTAAAACCTTGACTTTTCCAAACTGCGGTATACCTTGGAAACGGTTATCGTTCCATGCCTAGTTGGTGCTTGTTATAGGATTTAATAGGTTTCATTATGCCTGGTTAGGATTTCAGTGTTTTTATATAGGTTTGTAGAAATATGAGGTTTTATGATGAGGAATCGATAGAAAATTGATATTATTATTATATTTTTTTTTGTACAAAAATAAAATCATTCAGACAATATAAAAACAATTTAAGAATTTCACTAATACAGTGTTCAACATTTCTCAGCGAATATAGGTAATATATTTTGGTGCATTTAAACAAAACAGATTTCAAGAGTTCCCACTTAGATATGCTTAGCGTCTATAGCAGGTTTGTCATGCTGTCCGGGGAGAGAACCCTGAGCTCAGAGATACTTGAGCCCAAGGCTCCCGCCCGGTCAATACGCATATAAGGGGATCGGAGATCAGGTAGGTCTCGAGAGAACCCCCTTAGAAAAGGGAGGAAAAGGAGGAGATGGGGTGGAAGGGGGGATTCTTCCAAAAACTAAGATAGAGCAGTAGGGAGAAAACGATCCAGTAAGCTTGGGTCACTCTGATTGGATTATCACTGATTACAGGTGAGAAGCCAGTCGTGCTCAATTATATCACGTGCTCCTCCCGAAATTAGTTTGTGAAACTTCACTTATTAAACAGCAATATTTTAGTAACCAAATATTGGAAAATATAGCAAAAAAAATTTACATCCTACAAAATTTTAACAAAATTTTTATTTTTTGCTTCTCTTTATTTTTCCTCTTTTTAAAATTTGTATTTAATATTTTTCTATAAAATATCAATTTGGCTGTGCTAGTTTTTGGACCGTTATCTTAAGTTATTATATGCACAAATGTATTATTGTATAGCCTCCTATTACAAATATGAATTTAAAAGATGGATTTGTGAGGGGTGTACTTATATATGCTGAGCACTGTACACTGTAAAAAATTAAACAACAGAAATTCATGACAACACATGTTTTTCTGTTACTTTAACTTATGTTAATAAATTAATCAAGTTTGAACTACAATTTTGAAGTTTTGCAAAGTTTAACTTAATATTTTTAGTCAGAGGGCGGCACGGAGGCTCTGTGGTTAACACTGTCGCTAGACAGCAATAAGGTCGTTGGTTCGAGTTCCGGCTGGACCAGTTTCCTCCGGATGCTCAGGTTTCCCCCACAGTCCAGAGACATGCGCTATAGGTGAATTGGGCAAACAAAATTGGCCGTAGTGTGTGTGTGTGTGTATGTGAGAGTGTTTGGGTGTTTCCTAGTACTGGGTTGTGGCTGGAAGGGCTTCCGCTGCGTAAAACATATGCCGGAGCAGTTGGCGGTTCATTTCACTGTGGTGACCCCTGATAAATAAGGGACTAAACTGAAGGGAAATTAATGAACAAATAATTTTTGTTGTCAGTTTGATTGATATAAGATTTGAGAACTAAATAAAAAAAAATAATGCAGCAAGATTTTTTTTATAGTGTAAGAAAAAAAGTAAGTTGTATGTATTTGTGTATGTTTAATTTATAGATAATTTTATAAACATTTAAAGTAATTGATTTATATATTGTATATATATATATATAATTATGTGTATTAAATTTGTCAGAATTACTCTAGATTTGGCATTCAAAAATTGGGTAACACATTTGAGTATTAGTAGACTGTCTGCTTAATATCTGTTGATACTGCTGCTAAAGAGACATTTAACGGACTATAAGAAACTTTGCAAGTACATGTCAACTTACACTAACCCCAACCTAACAGTCTACTTATAATCTAATGTGAATAAGTTGGCATGTTGATGCAATGCAGCTAAAATTTAACAAACGGACCATCAAAATAAAGTGTGACCAAAATTAGTTTTTATGACTCAAACTGTGACTGAGAAATTCCACCAGACCTCTATAAACACATACACACTTTTGTTGGTGTGACAGTAGAAAAGCCCACTGCGTTCTCAGCTCTTGGGTTCAGGTAGAGTACAGCAGTACTGCATTGTACCCAAATCAATAACACATCTGCAGAACATCTCCAGTTCATTACCCAGCAGAATAAGTGAGATATCACAGCCAACTTCCTCCTTGTTTGCATTCATACATCTGCTTCAGCTGCGGCAAAGTAATAAATCTTAGACAATCATTGCTTTTACAGAATGCTGAGGCTTGTAATCTTTAGTTATGGTTTGTAATTATTGCCTCCCTCTTCCTCGTATGCATTTGAAGAGTGATGTATTTACTTGACAGACTGTTTAGTCCGCTCAGTGAAAGTTGTTGTTTGCTGACTCTGACGGAATTGCGCATATTCATTTCTCCACATTTACCGAGCAATTATATTTGTACTTCTTTAGTGGATGTCAGATGTGGATTAAAATCTTTTTTTTTAATTGAAATGCATCAGATTATGGAAGTTAAATTAAATGTTAACTACTGTATGTTACATCATGACTACAGTGGCAGCATACAGCATTGTTAGTTATGTATATTGACAGTCTTCATTATACGCAGTTCATTTAGAGTCACTTATTTAATTCTATTGGTGGTATTAGAGAAAAAAAACGCTGCTGCAGTGCAATGCAGGTTCATAATGAGCATCTCTCTCCCTCTCTCTCTCTGTCTTACTCTTGTCCCTCTCAGTATTTTAGTATGCAGCGCTGGTCGTCTGAAGTGAATAGCGTTACACTGCCAGCCAGTGCATTTCAGCAGCTGTGGAGCACTTTTTATTATAGAGATAAAGATGTACAAAGAGTGCTACTGTATTACAAACTTTCATCAGTGTTACTTAAAGACCGCACTGTTTGTATGACTGTGGTTGTCTAGACACGGCGTCGTTGTGTTGAGTGTTTGTGGTGGGGTCTTTCTGATAGATACCTACAAGTGTGTCTAGTGAATGGAGACTTTATTCAACTGATTAGTTAAGAACACTGATTTATTCATTAACCTAAATAAAGTAACTGTTTTATAAGTCATTGAATCATTCACTGAACCAGTTTGTTGAAATACAGTACACTGAGGATGTGTTTTACTAACCTGAAGAATGTTTTGTGCTCTTTAGAAAAGTTTTGCGATAAGACAACAGTATTGTCAAAAAAAACATCCATGTTCACACAGAATAATGGCCCATTCACTCTGAATGTGTCTGTGCTTCTAACTGGGTTTGATAAAATATCCGCACATAGCCGCTGAGCACCTCTAAACAGAAACTTGCAACGCTTGCGCATCTTCAAACACTTCTGATTGGTCTACTGATGTCGAACTGACAATGATAAACTGTGCTGAGTGTGAAAGTTAAAGATCTTTTACTTTTACACGGCATCTAAAAAAACACAGCGCTCGCGTGTTCGACACTAGTCAGAAGCTAGATGTGTGTAACAATCTCACACGTTCATCAAGCGCATATTTACATTGTAAAACAATAGAAAAGTAACACATTGGAAAGAACAAAAAAGCATTCTGATTGAATGGTCATTAATAAAAATAGTTAACCCTTTAACACATGATCACACCTGTGTGATTACAATGTTCAGTGCATGACGATCAACTGCTAAATTCAATTGGGCTTTCCTGCTAAATGAAATGAAATGGCTCATTCTGACCTTGAGAAAGATACACATGGTGCTTGTCGTAAATCACAATTTATCAGTGTTTTGAAGCAAATAACGTTTATTTTAAAATTCAGACATTTAGGTATACATAAGCCCTAGCAAACCATAATAATTATGGTTTATAAATTACAGGTTATTGTCTATGGAGATAGTAATAATATTTATTTTCAAACAAACAGATGATGTGTTAATCACATCAGATATGCAATGTTTAGGTTATTAGAACGTTTACTCTATTTTGCTCTCATTTAAACAGCCATTTTTATGTGATTGGGAGAAGGGGATGAATTAACATGGTAAATGCAGCAGCTTTAATATCTCCATTGAGGTGCAGGCTAATATGATTATAATTAAGCTGATTAAATGACAAAATGCATTTTATTTGAGAATTAAATATCAGATATTTCACAATAGGAGTTTGCATGTTCTCCCTGCGTTCGCGTGGGTTTCCTCCGGGTGCTCCGGTTTCCCCCACAGTCCAAAGACATGCGGTACAGGTGAATTGGGTAGGCTAAATTGTCCGTAGTGTATGAGTGTGAATGAGTGTGTGGATGTTTCCCAGAGATGGGTTGCGGCTGGAAGGGCATCCGCTGCGTAAAAATGTGCTGGATAAGTTGGCGGTTCATTCCGCTGTGGTGACCCCAGATTAATAAAGGGACTAAGCCGACAAGAAAATGAATGAATATTTCACAATATAATTAGGGTGTTTGTCAATATTTGCAGAAAAGGAAAAAAAAAAGTGATATACTGTGTATGTTTAAATCATTGGGGCTGCTATATCATATGATAAATCTTATGTGTTGCCTTTAAAACTTTAAAGTAATGTGTTGTAAAATAATGGTCTAATTGAAAACTCATTCAGAATTTCAGTGGGAGTATTTAAAACTTATGTGTGTAAGGGCTAAAATGCTATATCCTGCATGCAAGGTGCACGCCGGTGCACATATGGTCCTGTAGTCAACCATTGTTATTTTGGGTTTGCCTAAACACTGAACACATGACATAACAGTTTTCACAGAATCCTATTTACATTTTATACTGAGAAAATTACCACATTTTAAGGCTCTCAAAGTACTGTTGTTCTAATGGATATTCAAAATTTAATAAATCCATATTTTTTATTCTATATGAAATGAGTGTTGAGTAAATGACCCTAATTCACTCATGAATTAAACAGCACCACAGTGTGGCTTTAAATAGATACATTTGTCTGCTATAATGAATTTCAGCAGTGTTTTTGAATACGTCAAAATATAACTGTCCTCAAAGCTAGCGTGCATAGACTAAAATCAGACCAGTTAAAAATGACATATTTGTGCGTGGGAATAAGAAGTGACTTATTCTGTTCACATGGTTCAGCTTAACACTTAAAAAAGAAACTTAATGCCTTTGAGGTGGTCCAGGATATCAGGACTGTGTATGCCTATGTGTCTTAAATTTGAGTCAATGTGTGGGAAAGCATTAAACCTTGTACCTTGTCCTTTACATTAAACTCTATAATTATCAATCCACTTAAAAGTCTATCAAAGTATACGACAATCAAGCTATCTTTCCAAGCTATGTTATTTTCCAAAGAAGAAAATAAGCCATGCTGGGTTTTTCAGAATTTTATTTTATTTATTTATTTGTTAATTTATTTTTGAGCTCAAGCACTTTGTATGGTGATTTCGTTTGGGTTTGTACTATCTCATTTTTAAAAAATAATTAATTTATTTATTGCAATGGCTGGAGCTTTTGAGAAGTTTGAGCCATTATTATTTTCTACAGTTCAGTTTGGGGTCACAGAAAAATGGATTAACATCACATCACATTTAAGTTACAATTTATTATTAAGTCTGATCATAAAATATTACAGCATGAACCTTTAAAATGCAGTAAATCCAACAATTACAAACAATTACTGTACTTTATATAAATATCATTTATTACTTCTAATTATGAGTATTGTTTGATCATATTTACGGAACATTAATTATAATTCTCTATCTTCAACCATAATAAAACAATGCACAAAATTAGCATGAGCCAAGGCCCAAAAAAACAAAAATAAATGCAAAATTAACACAAAATAAAATGATAGCTATAAAAAATGCATTGGATCAAGCGGTATGGATATGTTTGCACACACTCTTCAGGTTCTGATACTTCAATCATGTTGACATACAGTATGACAATATTAAAACTGCACTGTTATGGCAGTTTAGTTTAAAAAGTGGGTGTAGGCTATATGTAACTACAATGCGTATAAATCAATTTTCTTGCATGAAAAATATTGACATTACTATAAAGAACAGCTCTCAATGTTATTAGCAAACCATCTGGAGTGTTTTGCATAAAAATCAGTCAGCAGGCTATCATGAAAACCTTCTCAATAAAAATACGAGAAATCACACTAACTCCTAAAACAAAAACACTAGTAAAACAACAACATGCCTTAAGAATTGTTTACCAATAAATATCTAAGTAAACTTATTGTCTTGAGGATCTTGAGGATAAATGCAGTCACAGTCAGGTTCATAAGTATTGGAATTGGGAATTTTTGGCTCTATACACCAACACAATTTCCTTTAACCGCAAAATGTCAGCTTTAATTTGAGGGTATTTACATGCAAATCAGGTGAACGCTGTAGGAATTACAACAGTTTGCATATATGCCTCCCACTTGTTAAGGGACCAAAAGTAATGGGACAAATGGCTTCTCAGCTGTTCCATGGCCAGGTGTGTGTTATTCCCTCATTATCCCATTTTCAATGACCAGATAAAAGGGTCAAAGCTCATTTCAAGTGTGCTATTTGCATTTGGAATCTGTTACTGTCAACTCTCAAGATGAGATCAAACGAGCTGTCACTATCAGTCAAGCAAGCCATCATAAAGCTGAAAAACAATAACAAACCCATCAGAGAGATAGCAAAAACATTAGGCGTGGCCAAAACAACTGTTTGGAACATTCTTAAAAAGAAAGAACGCACCAGTGAGCTCAGCAACATCAAAAGACCCGGAAGACCACAGAAACAACTGGATGATGGTCAACTGGTGGATGACCAAACACCCTTCACAACAGTTGGCCAAATCAAGAACACTTTCCAGGAGGTAGATGTATGTGTGTCAGAGTCAACAATCAAGAGCAGACTTCGCCAGAGTGAATATAGAGGGTTCACCACAAGATGTAAACCATTGGTGAGCCTCAAAAACAGGAGAGCCAGAAGCCTTCACAGTTCTGGAACAGCATCCTATGATGAGACCAAGATCAACTTGTACCAGAGTGATGGGAAGAGAAGAGTATGGAGAAGGAAAGGAACTGCCCATGATCCTAAGCAATGTTGCATGGTGGTAGTAGTGACATGGCGTGGGCATGTATGGCTGCCAGTGGAACTGGTTCTCTTGTATTTATTGATGATGTGACTGCTGACAATCGCAGCAGGATGAATTCTGAAGTATTTCAGGCAATATTATCTGCTCATATACAGCCAAATGCTTCAGAACTCATTGGACAGCACTTCACAGTGCAGATAGAGAATGACCTAAAGCATACTGCAAAAGCAACTGAAGAGTTTTTGAAGAGAAAGAGGTGGAATGTCATGCAATGGCCAAGTCAATCACCTGAACCAAATCCGATTGAGCATGCATTTCACTTGCTGAAGACAAAACTGAAGGGAAAATGCCCCAAGAACAAGCAGGAACTGAGGCAGAGCATCACCAGGGATGAAACCCAGCATCTGGTGATGTCTATGCGTTCCAGACTTCAGGCTGTAATTGACTGCAAAGGATTTGCAACAAAGTATTAAAAGGTCAAAGTTTGATTTTTGATTATCATTCTGTCCTATTACTTTTGGTCCCTTAACAAGTGGGAGGCACATATGCAAACTGTTGTAATTGCTACACGTTCACCTGATTTAGATGTAAATACCCTCACATTAAAGTTGACATTCTGCTGTTAAAGCACATCTTGTTTGTTTTATTTCAAATTCATTGTGTTGGTGTATAGAGCCAAAATGTTAAATTGTGTCTATGGACCTGAATGTCCCATGGACCTGACTGTATATATGTTACTAATATGTGATTAGTACATGAAGTACTTCACAATACAGTTTTATATTTAATAAGATATATCAGTAGTCAGTGAATTGTTCTAATACATTTGGAATTGGCATCAAAAAGTGTGTTTTGGATCCTGGATGTGCTGCATTTTGTTCATAGCTGAATGATTTTGTGCTCTGCATGCAGGTTGTGTTTTGTGGGTCTGATGGCCTATATAATGACTCTGACTCAACAAAACAGCTGCTTCGACTGAGCGAGTAGCACAGGACGGGGGGTGATGGGATGGGACAGAAAGGTAATGTAAAGAAAAGAGAGGGGAAAAGACGTGACGGGTCACATTACTCAGAAGAAAAAAGTGAAGGAAGGAAGAGACAGAACAGATGAAAGATTAATAAAGTTTGACGAAGTTAAAGGTTGTTGGTATTTTATGTATGTTGACTTGGCAGCAGTGATTCAGAACCAATATAAACGCAGTGTGTTCTTTATACACACTTACACTCGCACACACACATATGCGTCAGCACTGTCATTCAGAGCTCAAGTGTTTCCGGAGGATGAATCTCTATGACTCATGCTGGATGCTCCATTGTGGGGAAAGTAATGATTTTCAGTGGCAGCTGTGAGAGAGATTGTTCTCCACTCTTTTTATTTTATTTTATTTTTTGCAGCTGTGCTGGGGTGTTTCTCTCGCTTCACTTTTTTTCATACTGAAAGGACTTTATTATTCTTTTTTATTTATTATTTTAGGGATTTGTCACTCAGCGTGGATTCTTTAATAACACTGTACTTGAATCCTGTGCAGTCTATGTATCAAGAATACAGATGTTATCTGCATGCTGGTCAGACACTAGGTCAGATATAATAATATTTCTACAGCTACTATAATGAAAATGTGAGATAGAATCTGTTAAAAGGTACACAAGTAGGATTAATTGATAATTACATTTGTAAAACAATTCAAAAGATTAGATCTAGTTTTCTATTTTTTTCTTTATTACAATCTATTTTTCTAAGTCTGATATGCTTAATAAAGTGTGATTACCAGTAAAACTGCTAATGATTTGTTATAATATGCTTATTTGGGGCTTCAGTTATTATTAGTATTATTTATCATCAACATTATAAATATGTTTACTGTCACTGTTGACAGTTTAATTAGTTTGCTGAAATAAACAATTTTCTGTCCAAAAAAAAAAAAAAAAATCTTACCCCAAACGGAATGTTAGAGTACAACTTTGTAAAAAAATAAAATAAATAAATAAAAATGTAAATAAAGTTACAGTAGGCAGTATTTTGGCTAGTACTTTGTATTCTTAATTTATTACATAGAGCATTTTGCAAAAGATGTGTTAACCTTTATGTATATACTATTGGGGATGTTTTCATCCACTCTGGGGTGATTTTGAGTCTTAATTCTGTGTTTCAGCTAGCGGAATGATTTTGGTGACAAATCTTATTTTGACACATATTTTGGGAAAATGCTTTGAATTAAAAAAAAAAAAAAACTCAACAATACACTCCTGGCAAATGTACTACCCCTTTGTTATGTTCGGGATGAAAACATCCACTGCTGTAAAAATGCATCAGATAAATATTTTTTCTATTTTTCTGTTAATCTGTTAATCAACCTCAGTCCTGATCAAAACTACTACTAATTTTTTTTTTTTTGTAATTTGAAGCAAAGATGATATATTACAGTTGAAGTCAGAATTATTAGCCCCCTGAATTTTTTTTTTCCTCAATTTCTGTTTAATGGAGAGAAGATTTTTTCAACACATTTTCAAACATAATAGTTTTAATAACTCATTTCTAATAACTGATTTATTTTATCTTTGCCATGATGACAGTAAATAATATTTGACTAGATATTTTTCAAGACACTTCTATACAGTTTAAAGTGACATTTAAAGGGTTAACTAGGTTAATTAGGGTAATTAGGCAAGTTATTGTATAACGATGGTTTGTTCTGTAGACTATCGAAAAGAAAATTAGCTTAAAAGGGGGCTAATAATTTTGACCTTAAAATGGTTTCTAAAAATTTTTAAACTGCTTTTATTCTAGCCAAAATAAAAGAAATAAGACTTTCTCCAGAAGAAAGAAAAAAATCATCAGACATACTGTGAAAATGTCCTTGCTATGTTAAACATCATTTGGAAAATATTTTAAAAAAGAATAAAAAATTAAAAGGGGGCAAAAATTCTGTGTCATCATGGCTAAGATTAAATAAATCCGTTATTAGAAATGAGTTATTAAAACTATTATGTTTAGAAATGTGTTGAAAAACACTTCTCTCCATTAAACAGAAATTGGGGGAAAAAAATAAACAGGGGGGCTAATAATTCAGAGAGGGCTAATAATTCTGACTTCAACTGTACATGGTGTCATGTCTTTGCAATCAAAAAATGTGGTTATAACGAAAGTCAATGGGGCAAAAACAGCCACAAAAGTAAATTAGGGAGAAAATTTTTTAATCTTAAGCTGCACAAAAACTAACAATCTAAAAATCCACAATTAATTTTTATATTGAAAATAAGTTATTTTGTGTGTGTGTTTTTTTTTTTTTATCAAATCAGTGACATCATTTCTATACTTGTCAATTAAATAGTTAAAGTCATGTATTTTTTAAAAAACATTTAGTAGTTTTGAATAGGACTGAGGTTGATTAACAGATTTATGTTTTCATTCCGAACATAACGAAAGGGTAGTAAATTTAAGCAGTGCACAAGGGTTAATTTCCATGTGGTAATTGATTTATTTATTGCCAATGTGTGAGCAGCTTATATAGCAAATTCTAAAGTAAACCTTCCCTAACTTCATAGGCTGTCAATAAAAGCATGAAAACGTTTGGGAAAATCAATCGGTTATCATTTTGATTTACTCCTGACATTTGTAACAAGGTTAATGCTGAAGAGCTGTTCTGAAGTTCAATGTCAATGTGTCATGCAAAGATAAGGGATTATTAAAACATTTATATACAGATATGATATTTTGTAATTAAAAATAATAAGTAATATAATAAATAATAAAGCAGACGATTTTGTCCAAAGTGACTTACAAAAATTTCTCTCTTTTAGAGATATAGAGTGATTGTAAGAAACTGGGGTGCAAGTGTGAGTTAAGGTAGAGATGAAAGAGTGAGTTTTCTGCAGGTGGTTTGTTAAGGCCACTCACCTGTGTGAGGCACACTCAACATTTCATAATGTTTTGAGGTTGTGGTGTGCGGAGAGAAGAAGGGGATCGTGGTGTTGTTCACAGGGGTTTAAGTAATTCTGGAAGAGATTTCTTTTTGTGTGTGTGTGTGTAAATAATGAATCAGCAGTCCATGTGGAAATAGGAAGATCATTCCACCAGCATGGAACATTAAATGAAAAGGTTTTGGAAAGTGACTTATACTGTAGCTTATATACTTATGATTACACCTGATCTTTCCCCATTCACTCAGTGCAAAGTCTTGTTTTGCCCTGCATACAATTCTGAGCGTTCTCCCCTGTACTGATTGTCTTTAGTTGTGGCCAGGATTTTGTATCGTGTTTATTACTTTGCTCCCTGCCTACGAACTCACCTGGATCAATTATATGTCTGAGTGTTTTCCCTGTACGCTGAGTTTGGTATATTGTGCTCTGTTTAATAAATAAGCTGGAAATGGATCCTCAGACATCTAACCCCTTTTTACAGTTGACATGAAACAGAGCTTGGAAAAATGCTGTGTTCCACATAATCGTTTTGTAGATTGAACATAAACAATTACGTTGTCCCCCCAAAAACTACTAATTCAGCTAATAGTGAATACGTAGTTAGAACAAACAGCAAACATAATTATGACTGTATATCTATTGATGGGAAAATCAAAGCTTTGAAATAATTGAACTAATTTCTTCGCAAAATCATTCACTGTTCCGAAGTGTTCAAAACACCATGCCTATCCAATTTTCTAAACAGCAATGATGTAATGAAGCCCTGTTTACTGAAATCATGTGACCTTGCCAATTTGGTGCAACTCCAAACCACTGATTTTAAACAAAAGATTCATAAAGATTTCCAAGCTTCATGAGGCAGTGCTTCGAAAGTAGCCATCACTATGATCAGATGCTCTCTTTACATATGTGGACGAGTAAATCTTCTCAACCACCACTGGTGTGCAACATCCATACTGCTGCCATAATGTGCCAAAACACCTACCCCCTGCTTACTGGTGAAGAGGAGAGTATTAAAACTAAGGGCGTACTCGCACTATGTACAGTTGCTATAATATAAAATAATGAGAAAGAACCAAATTTCCTACCACAGCTATGCTGATGACACTCCAATCTACTTAGCCTTAATGCCTAATGACTACAGCCCTATTGACACCCTCTGCCAATGCATTGATGAAATGAACAGTTGGATGTGCCAAAACTTTCTTCAGTTAAACAAAGAGAAAACTGAAGTCATTGCGTTCGGGAACAGAGATGAGGTTCTCAAGGTGAATGCGTACCTTGGCACTAAGGGTCAAACAACAAAAAATAAGGTCAAGAATCTTGGTGTGTCTCTGGAGTCAGATCTGAGTTTCAATAGTCATGTCAAAGCAGTTAGTAAATCAGCATACTATCATCTCAAAAACATTGCAAGAATCAGATGCTTTGTTTCCAGTGAAGACTTAGAGAAACTTGTTCATGCTTTTATCAGCAGCAGGGTGGATTACTGTAACGGCCTCCTCACGGGCCTTCCCAAAAAGACAGTCAGACAGTTGCAGCTCATCCAGAACGCTGCGGCCAGGATTCTGACCAGAACCAGGAGATCAGAGCACATCACACCTGTCCTCAGGTCTTTACACTGGCTCCCAGTTACATTCAGAATAGATTTTAAAGTATTATTACTTGTCTATAAATCACTAAATGGCCTAGGACCTCAATACATTACAGATATGCTTACTGAATACAAGCCTAGCAGATCACTCAGATCTTTAGGATCATATAAACTAGAAATTCCAAGAGTTCAGTCAAAGCAGGGTGAATCAGCTTTCAGCTACTACGCCCCTCGCTGCTGGAATCAGCTTCCAGAAATGATCAGATGTGCTCCAACATTAGGCACATTCAAATGCAGACTGAAAACACATCTGTTTAGCTGTGCCTTTACTGAATGAGCACTGTGCTACGTCCGACAGATCGCACTATTATGTTTTTCTCTTCTTTTTCATTCTTTTATAACCTGTTTAAACACATTTTTATATGTTTTTATCTGTTTTTTTTTCTTTTTTTTTTTCTTATTCTTGTTTCTTTTATTCCTGTTTATGTAAAGCACTTTGAATTGCCACTGTGTATGAAATGTGCTATATAAATAAACTTGCCTTGCCTTGCCTTGAACCTGGCCAAAGCACGCTTGTCCCCCCTCCCGTTTCCCCCGATGGCCCGCACTCACATTACATTCGGGCCTGGGCACGCTTACGTCATCGATAATGCGCTGTTCAGTAAGCGCTCTCGCTCAGCACAGTGGAGATTTCTTTAGTTATATTGTTTAAGTCGTTTGATATGCAGTGACACGCAGTCAAATACCTCGCCGAACAGATCAGCCACTTTTGACGCTCATAAACAATCATAAAGTCCTCGTGCTGCAGGAATTAGGAGGTTTGCTGAAGGTGCAGCTGTCGGGCAGTGAGGGGTTTGCGTCTTTAATAAACTACGACAGTTTGCGTTCATTGAACAGTACGAATGATTCATTAATCCATATCAAACAGTCCCTTAAAAGTCACGTCTCGCTTTCAGTTTCGGGCTCAAGCATGCTTGCACTCACACTGAGCCTGAGCCCAAGTGAACCGCGCACAGGCCCACCTCTTCCAACCGGGCCAGGGCCAGCCAAGTGAACCGTGCCTGACCCGATTCAGAGTACTCACACTTCTCAAATGATCCGGGAAACGGGTCTGGGCACGGTTCGGATAGCATAGTGTGAGTACGCCCTAATAGGAGTATATTGTCACACAGTCTTCCATGTATGTTTGTTTTCGTCATGTGACCTTCCCATGTGCTCCTTTACTCCAGTTCCTGCCACTTGTTAATGTTCATCACCTTCACCTGTGTTCATCCCCTGTGTGTAATTATTGTCATCATTTTCCTGTGTATATATAGTTCCTATGTTTAGTTAGTCTTGGTCTGTGATTCTCTAAGTTGATGTCTGTCTTCACCCCATGTTCTTCTGTCCATGTAAGTGTATTGATAATAGATATACGTGTTTTGATAATCCTGTGCCTTTCTGGTTGTGACAGATATGATGACGGATGGATGATTTGGCCAGTAGGCTATGCCACGGTCACACTATTGCTCTTTTTGAAGGACCACTACTCTTTTTGTCCACATCATACTATCGGAACACTGGGATTTATACAGACCAGGCTGAAGACCCCTTGCTGGGCTTAAAGGCACATTTTCCAGCAGCAATCTTGTTTCCCAGTAGGTTTTCTATCCAAGATTGACCATGGTCAATCCTGTTTAGCTTTAGTAGAGAAGGTAGACATGTGATGACCACTAATTTTAGTTACATTCAGTCTCTGGCAACATTGTGTGTTAAAAAAACATTGAAAAGCTACTGATGTCACTAAAAACTGTTTTTTTTTATTTTTTTAATATTATGTCAAATTCTGCCCCTTTAAACATCTAAATATCCACCATGACACATGAAATCAAAGTAGTATAACTATTTTATTCAAACATTTAATTGTGAGGTGTATTAAAAGCTCTTTTAATGAATTATGATTCATTATAGGGTCTCCCTACTGGTCTACTGCTACATTTTAACCTGACATATATTTATTAGAGGACCAGTGCCTCCAGAGGAATGAGGAGTAAGTGCTTTACTCACAGGCAGATTAGTGATGGGAACTCTGAGCACTTTCCCTTCTCTCATATTACCCATTATGGGATTTGAGCCTTTGGGTTTACCAGCCCAGACATTTAACCATTAAAATGCCTCCCCTGATCCAAAGTTATTTATTATTAAACCTGAGCAACCATGAAACCTGATTTGTGACACTGGAGTACAAAACTTACAGTATAAACAGCAAAAATCAATCCAAGGCATTCGAAAACCTCTTTTTCAAATGCCTTGGATTGATTTTTGCTGTTTATTCTGATGAATCCCTTACTTAAAAGAGCACAGACACATATTTTAAGCTACCCCTGAGCACTTTTTGTTTTGATTTTAGTCTTCCAATATGTTGCACATCGATCGCCAAAATAGTATGGGTCAAAATTATAGATTTTTCTATAATGGACATTTTGTAAATTTCTTACTATACAAAAATAACATTTTAATGTAGACAGTTTTACATTTAATTTAGAATTAATTTAGAATCCATTTACACTTAATTTAAACATTTAATTCATACAGTTTTAATGGTGAGTTTTCTCAGTTTTTTTATTTTAACTCTCAGGTTCAACATTTTTAAATATTGTTGTATCCTAAATACGTATACATCAGTAGAAAGCTAATTTATTCAGCTTTTATGTTATGTATATATCTTAATTTAAAAAAATGGACACTTATTTAGGTTTTGTGGTCCAGGATGACATTTAGCATCCACAGACAATTCACATGTGATTGCCTATATGCCCAAACTTGTTCCTATTAATGGCCAAAAAGCAAACTTAATTGAGAGCTGTGGGCTGAATATACAGTTAGATCCGAACATATTTGGTGTGCTTTAACTGCAGACTGTCAGCTTTAATTTGAGGGTATTTACATCTAAAACAGGTGAACGCTGTAGGAATTACAACAGTTTGCATATGTGCTTCCCACTTGTTAAGGGTCCAAAAATAATTAGGCAGAATAACAATTATAAATCAAACTTTCACCTTTTAATACTTCGTTGCAAATCCTTTGCAGTCAATTACAGCCTGAAGTCTGGAACACATAGACATCACCAGACACTGGGTTTCATTTGTGGTGGTGCTCTGCCAGGCCTCTACAGCAACTGTCTTCAATTCCTGCTTGTTCTTGGGGCATTTTCCCTTCAGTTTTGTCTTCAGCAAGTGAAATGCATGCTCAATCAGATTCAGGTCAGGTGATTGACTTGGCCATTGCATAACATTCCACTTCTTTCCCTTCAAAAACTCTTCAGTTGCTTTTGCAATATGCCTTGGGTATTCTCCATCTGCACTGTGAAACACCGTCCAATGAGTTCTCAAGTATTTGGTCTAATATGAGTAGATAATTTTGCCTGAAACACTTAAGAATTTATCCTGCTGGTTTTGTGGTTTTTGCTAGTCTGGCTTTTCTGTTTTTGAGGCTCACCAATGGTTTACATCTTGTGATGAACCCTCTGTATTCACTCTGGTGTAGTCTTCTCTTGATTGTTGACTCTGACACACATACACCTACCTCGTGGAGAGTATTCTTGATCTGGCCAACTGTTGTGAAGGATGTTTTCTTCACCAGGGAAAGAATTCTTTGGTCATCCACCACAGTTGTTTTCCGTGGTCTTCCGGGTCTTTCGGTGTTGCTGAGCTCACTGGTGCATTCCTTTTTTTTAAGAATGTCCCCAACAGTTGTTTTGGCCACGCCTAATGTTTTTGCTATCTCTCTGATGGGTTTATTTTGTTTTTTCAGCTTTATGATGGCTTGCTTGACTGATAGTGACAGCTCTTTGTATCTCTTCTTGAGAGTTGACAGTAAAATATTACAAATGTAAATAGAACACTTGAAATGAACTCTGGACATTTTATCTGCTCATTGTAATTGGGATAATGAGGAAATAACAAACACCCGGCCATGCCATGGAACAGCCTAGAAGCCAATTGTCCAATTACTTTTGGTCCCTTAACAAGTGGGAGGCTCACATGTAAACTGTTGTAATTTCTACACCGTTCACCTGATTTGTAAATATCCTCAAATTAAAGCTGACAGTCTGCAGTTAAAGCACATCTTGTTCGTTTCATTTAAAATCTATTTGTGTTGGTGTATAGAGCCCAAAATGTTAGAATTGTGTCGATGTCCAAATATTTGTAGAGCTAACTGTATACTAATCTGTATTACAATAAAGTTGCCAAGGGGAATTTCCTAGTTTATTCTGTAATATTAAAAAATATATATATATATATATGTTGCTTTAAATCATTTTACTATTGCAGTAAAATTCTTAAAATTTTATAATAAACGTTTTACAGTAAAAACATAAACAGTCCCATTTATAACACAACAGAATTCAATGATGAATACACTAGTTGAGCTGCTCCTGCCTTTACCTTGATTTGCTCGCCGATGTCTTGTGCATTGTTCTCTATCTTTTAAGTGACAGTATTTATATTTTAAAAGTCTGATTTATTTACAACATTTAATTGAATCATTTAATTTTCAATTGGGGGCAACCCAGTGGCGCAGTAGGTAGTGCTGTTGCCTCACAGCAAGAACGTCGCTGGGTCGCAGGTTCGAACCTTGGCTGGGCTGGGTCAGTTGGCGTTTCTGTGTGGAGTTTGCATGTTCTCCCTGGGTTCGCGTGGGTTTCCTCCGGGTGCTCCGGTTTCCCCCACAGTCCAAAGACATGCAGTACAGGTGAATTGGGTAAGCTAAATTGTCCATAGTGTATGAGTGTGAATGTGTGTGTGGAAGTTCCCAGAGATGGGTTGCGGCTGGAAGGGCATCCGCTGCGTAAAATCGTGCTGGATAAGTTGGCGGTTTATTCCGCTGTGGCGACCCCGCAAGGGACAAAGCCGACAAGAAAATGAATGAATGAATGAATTTTCAATTGGCTTTTTGTAGCTCAGCAATAAAACAAAGAAACAAAAGGTTACGTTAAATTCGAAATGAAAAGCAATCACCCCAACCAACTCCCCATCATTCACTGATGGTAAGGTGGGCCAAATCAAAGGTCAAATGGCCAAATCAAATGGCCTGCAGATCCTATTTTGGGAATCTCTGGTCTACAGTATATCATTAACGCATCACTTTTAAAGGTACAATGCAAAGAAAATTATATTGTACTGTGAGATTAAATGTCAACCACTTTTGGTGCATGTAATCTTCGGTAGCATTACAATATGTTCAACATTGCCTGTTAATATAGACACTCAACCTGAAATCTAGACTGCCAATCATGCAGCATTAAAAGTACAATAGTATTGTCGTTGACATTGCGGTCTCAGTCAATTACTGTTTTGAGTTAGAACAGAATCTTTAATGCACAACACCTCCTAGGCAGATCTTACATTGGCATCAGTCCAGCGGCGTAATAGAATGTCATGTTAAGCCAAGACGCTAATGCTAGTTCTTACAGTTATCCCCTTCAGGCGGCGAAGAATGGAGGGAAAAATCAAAAGGCTTAGAATGAATTTTTCCCTTTGAGCTAAAGCGAGTCAGCATTAAACATCAATAGAGATTTCTGTTTCTCCACACACTTCCCAAGAAAACAGAGATGGGACAGAATGAGAGATGTGTGTGGGCATGTGAATATTTTTTGCGTGTGTGTGTGTTTCTAAGTAGGTCGGCAGAGGATAAGTTTCTGTTCTTGTTAATGGCGCACGCTAATGGAGACAGGCAGATTGACTTTAGGGACAACGATGTGGACTCACAAGGTCATTTCCCTTTAGTGTCTCCATGTGACTGTTGCATTATTGCAGCCTAATTCAAGAATCTTCCAGTTTAGACTCAAAAACTGGTTCAGTTTTATTATAGAACTTTTTTTTTTTTTTTTGCAAGCTAAGGGCTGTAAATGTAGATGCATGGGTTCAGATCTTAATGTAGATCTAAATGTAAATGTTCAGACCTATAGTACAGTACTATTTAGTATGCTGGAAAACTTTAGTTTTTTTGTTATTTTTTATTTTGTTGATTTAGCCAAGTCAACTTGCTTTATTTCTATTCTTTATTACTTTAGTTCTATTACTACCGTATGTGTTTTCGCTAGTTTTGTGTCCATGTTTTGTTTTTAATTTCATGTTTTGTGTGGTTCTGTTGTTTTATTTTGTTTCGTTTTTGTGTTTTGTATAAATTCTTTTTGTTTTGTTTCATTTTGTGTTTCGTGTTTTGTTTCATTTCATGTTTGTTTCATTACTAGTTTAGTTTTTTGTGTTTTGTTTCATTTTGTGTTTGGTTACATTTCATTTTGCGTTTCGTGTTTTGTTTCATTTCATGTTTGTTTCATTACTAGTTTAGTTTTTTGTGTTTTGTTTCATTTTGTGTTTGGTTACATTTCATTTTGCGTTTCGTGTTTTGTTTCATTTCATGTTTGTTTCATTACTAGTTTAGTTTTTTGTGTTTTGTTTCATTTTGTTTTTGTGATTTGTTTCAATTGTCTGCTTTGTTTAAATTCTCTTTGTTTTGTTTTATTTTCTGTTTTGTTACTAGTTTAGTTGTTTGTGTTTCGTTTCTTTTTATGTTTTTGTTTTGTTTCATTTTGTTTAGCATTTCGTGTTTTTCTTTTCATTCATGTTTTGTTTCTTTACATTTCATTTTTTTGTTTGTTTTGTTTCTAGTTTAGCTTAGTTCAGTTTCGTTTTTTATTTAATTTGAAGTTTTTTTGTTTTGTTTAATTATGTTGTGTCCAGTATATTTCCAATACATATATTTCCTTTTAGAACAGGGGTGTCCAAAGTCTGTCCTGGAGGGCCGCTGTCCTGCAGAGTTCAGCTCCAACTTTGTTCAACACACTTCCCAGGAAGTTTTTATATATCTGGTAAGAGTTTGTGTTTGATTAGGGTTGGAGCTAAACTCTCCAGGACACCGGCCCTCCAGGACAGAGTTTGGGCACCCCTGTTTTAGAACATAAGCTATCCATATATATTTTTTTAAATGTACATCATGCTTTGTTTAAAGCATGTAAAATGAATCATGACATCTAAAGATTCTAAAAAAATTTGAACTTTGACATAGTACAAATTTATAACAACATCCAACATATTTTTAGTTGAATTAAATTTAAAAAAAATGTGATTATGGTAATTCATTCAGAAATTATGCTAATTTATCCATTATTTTGATAGCATTCATATCATGGATCTAAATGAAAATATTGATAAAAACTGTTGCAATGATATTTTAAAACAGTATTTCTGCTGCAGATGTCGCTAATCTCTTATCTAGTAATCTGTAACATCACATCAGCACTGATGACTGTGATTTTAATGACTCTGAGGATTTGCATTAAAGGGATAGTTCACCCAAGAACTAAAATCTGTCACCATTTACTCATCCTCCACTTTTTCCAAACCTGTTTGAGTTTTTTTGTTTTGTTTGTTTGTCTGTTGAACATAAAGCAAGACATACTGAAAAAAAAACAGCAGTGACACAGTATTTGTTTTCCATACTATGGATATCAATGGCTGCTGGCTACAACATTCCTTGTAATGTCTTGTTTTGTGTTCATCAGAAGAAAGAAATTCCTAAAAAGTGTGGCTTGTGAATGCTCATATTTGTGTGAACTATCCCTTTAAATCTCCATTGGTATTCCAGCTGTGAGCTGCATCACAGGTTTCTGTAGGTGACATTCAGTGTGATTTAACGAGCGGATCTGCAGCAGCCACAAAATCTCTTATTCAGCCATGTATTAATGATAGATGCCTCTAAAAGCCACCCCCCGAAAGAGTTTGACATTGAGCGAGAATGAGAGAAACTTTTTTTTTTCTTTTTTACCCTGCCACACTGATGAATAATTTCCCTCCATCTTTCTCTCTGTCCTATTTGAATCCCTCCCACTTTACTCTTTCCACCCTCCATCCATCATCTCTCCAGCTCCTCTCCAGAGACAGAAATCTCCACAGAGCGTTCTTTATCTGCTTTCCCTCAGATAATCCATCTTTATTCTTAACTCTGTGTGCTTTTGTGAAAGTCTTTAGTAAGTATGTGGTTGTTCTAAAGGGGGATGTTTATTTAAAGCGGCCCATTTGGCTATATTTATATTTCATACAGTGTGCATTGAGGCTGCTTGTGAATGTAAATGTAATACAAAGTTAACAATTACAGCAATAAATGTTATAATGGGATTTTGTGATGTGTATAGTTACAGGAACTGTTCCCAGCTTTTAGAGAACTAATTTCAATTTCAATTGTTCTGATCGTTTTGCACTTAAAATGGTATCTTTGCTGATGTAAACCAGTCGAAAGTGACATCAAGCACTGCATTGAGCTTTATTGACTCTTTTTACATTTCTGGGTTTCTCAGTAGCGTAAGTCATAGTTGAGTAAACTTAGAGTGCAGTAAATGGGAGAGTACAACAAATCTTTTACATGTTTTACTCTTTTTAGTAAAACAAATTTTTTACAATTCTTTTTGCTGAAATAATAGAAGAGAAACTTGGTGATGGTGTTATCAAGACTCTCCGAAAAAGGGGAAAAAAATGTGTTTTATAATGGCAGCTACACTCTGCAGTTCAAATTCCTTGTTCAAGCGATATTGTTTTGTATACATATGATATAATAAATACATATAAATGTTTGTACGTTCTTTTAAGAATCTTAATATTAAAAACTTTCAAGAATATTAGATGCTGATGATCGTTAAACACATCATAAGAGTCTTGTGAAAAGAGTTGATCAAGTTTAGGATGGAAAATGGCATGATTGAAGTTGTGTTTTTATTATATGTGTGTTTCATTATAGTGTAGAGCAGGGGTCTCAAACTCAAATTGGTGGGGGGCGACTTCAGTGACTGACAATTCATAGGAGGGCTGTTTCAACAGTGGAAAAAAAAGTGGAAACCTGATGTAATTAATGCGTCTTAGGACAACAGACATGACATTTATATTTCAAGCATTACCTGTCATTAGTGATAATGCAAATCAGCAGTTACTTTAGACCCAGTTTTGAAATAATAAACAATTTAGTTCCTCCAAATAGCTTCACTAAAATAATAAAAGTATTTCCAATTTATGTGGTGCAAGCAGACCAAAATGGGAAATTCCTCCAATTAGTTCGAGGAACTGTGGAAAAAATTCCTCCAGTGTGAAATCTCTTATTGTTTAAAGAACCCATTCAAACTTGTCTGAAACAAGTCAGGAGTAATTTGTAATTTGACAAAGTTTACCATTTCAAAAACTGTAGAGGTTGGATAAAATATACAGCAAAGTGGTCCTCGATAATTCCAGTCTGTCTTCCTGCTGAACCTTACTTAGGTTTGTTAATAGGGTTCATCAGCTGCCCACAAACTTTGACCCTCAAATGCTGTAATTGTAGTTGAGGCCTGAAAGAGTTTCGCAGGTGTTATTAGTATATTAATAATATACTGTTTCATGTGCGGCGACGTGGTGGCGCAGTGGGTAGCGCTCTCGCCTCACAGCAAGAAGGTCGAGTTTGGTTTGAGCCTCGGCTGGGTCAGTTGGCATTTCTGTGTGGAGTTTGTATGTTCTCCTCACATTCGCGTAGGTTTCCTTCAGGTGCTCCTGTTTCCCCCACATGTCCAAAGACATGCATTGCATGTGAATTGTGTAAGATAAATTGTCTGTAGTGTATGTGTGTGACTGAGAATGTATTGGTGTTTCCCATTTGCAGCTGGAAGGGCATCCGCTGTGTAAAATATATGCTGGATAAGTTGGCGGTTCATTCCGCTGTGGTGACCCTAGATTAATAAAGGGACTAAGCCGAAAAGAAAATGAATGAATAAATGAATGTTCCATGTGCTGTGAAAGCAAATCCACTTTGATAAAGGATAATTGACATGATGAAACAGTATAATTACATGTGTATCACTTCTCCATCTCAACAGGGTTCAGTATGTGGTGGTCCGCCCTGGGTCACCATTGAAGCTAGAACCACTACCATATGAAAGTAATATAAGTCTTGTCACACAATCGGTGACTTTTTTTTTTTTTTTTTTTTC